>JAOEGL010000002.1:210454419-212854419 GCA_034509955.1 Urosaurus nigricauda | reverse complement strand
AGTTCCCAAGATCCTTTGAGCTCCAGGGGTTAAGGAAGGAGAGGAGGAAAGCAGCGGGGAGGGAAAGAGGGAGGGAAGGTGCCAGGAAGAGACCCCTGGAGCCCGACCAGAGTGAGCCCCATGGGCCCTCCTCCTCCTCCTTCTCCTCCTGTTTCCAGCAGCTTGCTGCCATGGTCCCGGCTTCAGGGCATGGAGCACCTCCACTGCAAGTCACACTCTCTCAGTCAAGGGGGGGGGAGGAAGGCAGCAGGGCCCCTTGGAGGGAAGGAGCCAGGAGAGATGCCTGGAGCCTGGCCAGAGCACGCCTGGGCCTGCCTTCTCCTCCCCCCTTTGGCTGAGAGAGTGTGACTTGCAGCAGGACAGGGCAGCGGAGGTGTTCCATGTCCCTCTCCTCCCCCTCCTCCTCCTCCTCCTCCTCCTGTTGCCAGCTTGCCCTGGCCTGGCTGAGCACCTCCAGTACCCTGTCTCCCTGGAAGTCACACTCTCTCAGCTGCAAGGAGGAGGAGAAAGAAGGTGCAGGCATGCTCTGGCCAGGCTCCAGGGGTCTCTCCTGGCTCCTTCCCTGCTGCCTCCGCCCTTCAGCTGAGAGAGTGTGACTTCTAGGGAGACAGGGTTCTGGATGAGCTCTATGTCCTGAAGCCAGGCCAGGGCAAGCTGGCAACAGGAGGAGGAGGAGGAGGAGGAGGAGGAGGAGGAGGAGAGGGACATGGGGCACCTCCACTGCCCTGCCCTGCTGCAGGTCACACTCTCTCAGCCAAAGGGGGGAGGCAGCGAGGAGGGAAGGAAGGAGCCAGGAGAGACCGCTGGAGCCTGGCCAGAGCGCGCCTGGCCCTCCTGCTTCCTCCTCAACAAGAAGGCTCTGACAGGATACAGACTACAACTCCCATGAGCCTTTGCTCATTAATTCGTAATAGAAAGCCCACCGGTATGTACACATGTGATGAATTCTTTCGTATTGACACTGCATTTTCTTTTTGTATGGATGCTGTTTTGGTCTTGTGTGTGATGAGCTTGTACGTAATCACGTGCATTTGCGAACTGACCTCACTTTCTCCCTCTTTCGGAATGGTCTTCTACTCCCCCGTGTGATAAGGTCCTAAGAAAGTAAATACTAGTAGCTATGCATAGACCCAGATGCCCACATTCTGACTATACAGGGATTTTTAAAGAAGAAATAATTTTGCAACAAGCAGCCTTCATGCTCTTGTAGGCCTTCTATGCCTATGCTGGCCAGACTTACATGCTTCTTTCCAGTGCTTGTGCCAGACCTTTCAACTATAGCTGTAGCATTTGCTGCTCTCTACCTGGTAAACACCAGGGCCCTGGAGTTCAGCCCCATGATCCAGTTCAAGACACATGAGACCAGGAACTGGATTTCAGAAATGTACAGGTACTTCTTCCCAGGAGTCATTTTGGCCCTTGAGACATAATGTTTACTCTTATAATGGAGTGAAAGAAAACCTTTTGTGTAATCCTGTGCAGATGGATTTTCCTGTGGTGGTGTTATTGGCACTTATGCAGTGCTGTCCAGTAATTGTGTTTTGTGTTCTCTGGCTGGAAGATTTTGTTAGTCAGAAACATCTGAAACACTTGTTTAACGGAGCAGTCAGTGAGGCCTAATGTTAGCTTGTTGAATTGGCTTTACCTGGTCATTTGTAAAAGTTAACATTTGTAAATGCTCACTGTTCATGTAGGTTCTTATTTAACAAGGGTGTCCACTCATACCGTATTGCCGTGTGCTCATACTGGATGCTGTAGGGTAATCAACAGCTTTCTCATTTCTCCCTTAAACTCCACATATGTTGGTAATATTGTTAAAGTAAAAGCTAATAAAGCCATTGATAACCAAATGAAACCAATAATCTCTGCCATCAATGATCCATAGTTCAGTCATAGAGTAAAGGAAAAACTTGTCCTTTTGAATTCGGCTTCAGCCCCCACCTTAAGAGGGAGGAGGGAAGGAACAAAAGGAAAAAAAGCTGAAGTGTGAATTTCTCCTCACTGAGAGAGAGATGGGCCTCTCCTTCCAAGGTCACTGCTAGCTAGCCAAGCTGATAGCTCTGCACAGAAACATTCCTTGATGTTGCAAATCAGGCCAGCACAGAGCCAGCTACAGATATATATGATGATGATGAATGTTAAACTGCGCATGCTCAATGAATATTTTGTGGGTTAATAAAAACTATTTACACCATGTTTGGGGCATTCAGTCATGGGATGACCCTTGATTGAAACACTGCATGCAGACCAAAGCTGTTTGAAATAAATGGGTCTGGTTGGAAATCTTCACAAATGCCTCACTTGCATAATTGGTTGTGAATGGGTTAATTGACCCTTTGTTTACCGTAACAATATGGGGATCATTGTGCTGAAAAATGCTAATAAGGAGTTCACAACAACAACAAAAAGTGTACAAGTGAGTTAATGTTTTATTAGTGTAAATATTAGTGTCTAATAGTGTGTTGTAATAGATAAAATGTACTAGCAGCGATTATCTGATATGCAGAACTACTTAATGGTCCTGAGTACAAACACGGGGGCTCTTAGGTTCCTGACACACTGCAGGATTAATGCAGTTTGATACCACTTTGGCTGACATGGTTTCATCGCATGGAATCCTAGTATTTGCAATTTGTTGGGGCTCCAGAGCTGTCTGAGAGGGAAGGCTAAATATCTCACAAAACTATAAAAATTCTACTTTGACTGCTGTGGTTACATACTGTGGAATCCTGGTGTTCAAAGGCTCTAGAACGTTCTGGCAGAGAATTCAAAATATTTTATTTATTCATTTATTTACTGTATTTATATCTTGCTATTCAGCCAGAAAGGCTCTCAGAGTACCTTACAGATAGTTAATTAGACATTTCCCTGCCCTCAGGCTTACAGTCTAAAAAAGACAGGACACAAAAGAAAAGGGAATGGCAATAGGAAGGGGAATAAGTCCAGTGGTTCTTTTCTCCCTCAGAGGCCTGGACCATGGCAGAGTTCTTCTTCTTACTTTAGGACAGGTCCGATTAAGCTGGGGCTGGATGTTGTCAGATGGCAAAAAGGGAGAGTTTTTCTTTCTTTAGGCCATGCCTGATGAAGCTGTACCCTTCCCTAAAGTGCAAATTCCAGAATTCCATAGGCGGGAGCCATCACAGTTCAAGTGGAACCATAACACTATGTGGAGTCGAAGGCTTTCATGGCCAGCATTCATAGTTTTTTGTGGGGTTTTCGGGCTATATGGCCATGTTCTAGAAACTCTTCTAGAACATGGCCACATAGCCCAGAAACGCCACAAAAAACTGCATAACACTATGGCTGTGTAGTGTGAAAGAGCCCAAGATGTTGTTCAGCAACTAAGCAAGGCCAAATTTCTCTCTAATCTCTGCCTCCTATATAAAATGAGAGGTAAATGTTCTGTTCCCTAAGTGCTGTGTGTCTCTGGCTGCCATCCCACAACTCTTCAGCATTATGTAAAAATCTGCATGTAAGCATACATTGCAAAAGCACTATTCAATTCCCTGAAAAATAGTAAAACTATTGTCAAAGCTAGCAGAATTCTGAGTTCAGAAAATGAGGCTTCAGTTGTTATAACTCAGACAACATTTATTAAGAAACTATAGATCCAGTCCAATGAATTTAATTGTCAGAAATGACCAACAAATGTTACAACTGCCTAATTAAACTACATACAATTTAAATTTCAGGCTGGCGTAACTCTTGTTTGTTATCATTAATAACACACTTCTCCACACTTTCAGATACTGCCCCCCCCCCTTTTTTTCTTATTACAATGGAATCCTTTTCACAAAAATGACCCTGAGCAGTCTTGGCTCATGTCTGCCTCCTTTCCAGTCTTATTCAGCACTTAGGTATTAGTTCAACATGATGTAGCAGTACAATCATTACTCGATAATCCATCATCCTTGATTCACAGTATTTTATGGCAGGTAAATTGTCTATGCAATGCTTAGCAGCTGTAAAACATATCTCAATGACTGGGTACCAATATGACTAATATGCAATCACAATGTGCAAAGAGCAGTCCTGACCCTAACCACAGTGCACCAAGTTCTTGTATGTGCAACTCTGCTTCCCATACTGTAAGCAGAATACATCTGTTGTGCTATGGTAATTAATTCACTGTGAATGCTTAGTGCAGCTTACCTATGTGTATTTCAGTAACAGAATGTCAGGCCCAATGTGTTCCAGGTCTCTTCATAACTAAGTAAAATTCTGTTTAGCCAAGGATTCAGTTCATTATCAGTTTTTTCAGCACCTTCCATGGACACCCATCCTATATTGCATCTCCTACGCTTCACTCGCTACTGAATTTGTTTTGGAAAAGCACACATGAGTCTGTTTTGCCAAGTTTACATTACTGTCATTATTGTTGAGGTTTTCATTTTGGTTTTCTGCTTTCTCAGCCATCATGATTAGTAGTTGATGGAACATTGCAGCCACAACGTCATGAACTAGAAGTAAGCCATTAACAAAAAGTCAGATATACATGAAAAACAGGCAATATATATATGAAGTGAGCAAAGAAATAAGACAATGAATTCACAACAAGGAAGGGGAAAATGTTTTAACTGTGAAGGAAAATGTGATATCTACAAATGTACAGTTGTTCACAACTTTGAGTCCTTATACTGAGAGAAAGGCAGGATGTAAGAAAATAATAATAATAATAATAATAATAATAATAATATTTTCTTATATCCTGCCTTTCTCTCAATATAGGGACTCAAGGGTGCAAACAACTGTACATTTGTAGATATCACATTTTTCCATCACAGTTAAACATTTCTCCCTTCCTTGTCGTGAATTCTTTGTCTTATTTCTTTGCTCACTTCATATATATATATATATATATATATATCATGCATGTTTTTGTGTGTATCTGATATACACCAGAAATATATTGAATTGCACCTACAGCTAAAAAGCACAAATGTGTATGTCTGCAAAAGACTAGATAAACTATACAAAGGACTTATCTTGGATACATATTCCTTCCAACAGTTAATTACAAAAGCTTGTACTTGAATGCTAACAAACACAAAAAATCTTGTTGCAAAACCAAAAAAGTTATTATGTGATGGCCTTTCATAAAATAAGGTTTAACAGAGCATAGCAGCTGGTAGGCAAAAGGCTGAAAACTGTAACAAGCAATTATATTATGAAATTTATTTTCCCTCTCACTTTTATAACCTAAATTTCTTTGAATTTTAATCTGATTCTTTTAATAATGTGTCAGGCCTGACACCCCTCTGAGGACATGAAATGCCTAATGGTCATGGATGAGGGGATCCATCTATTTAATTTTTTCCCTTCAAATAGTTTTAAAAATTAATTTATCTGATTGTTCAGACTATTATATAAAATTTGTTGGATTTCTTTTTTTCTTACTAATAGTTCACCTTCCATTTCTTTCCCCTCACGTCTGCTTTGATAAGGTTTCTCTAATTCCTGCACAGATAGCAGATTAAAATAAAATGGAACATGCTGCCAGAAATAAAGTTTGCATTAACTCTCAAGAGGCTTTATATAGACACTGGAATTCTAATAGGAAAAATAGGCTCAGAACAAGGGATAAAGTGAGAGATTTAATACAGCAGTTTCCAAATGTCTCTAATAACTTCAGCTACAGTTTTCACACATTAAAGCGGGGATTCAAATGCTGCTGGAGCTGCTGGAGCTCATGCAGAAGTCACAGACAGCATAGTCAATGTTCAAGGATCATGGGTATTGTAGTCAAAAAGCATCTGGGTACTTTGAGAAGCACTGCACTGCACATGTTGCCCATCTATGGAGCCAGTCTTTCTGTGGTTCTCCATCTGGGCAGCCACATTTCTATGTGAGAAATTGAAGGTGGACCATAGAATGCCATCTTCAACCCACACACATACACACACTCTGGAACATTCGGGAAAGTCAGTAAATTCCCCCCTTAATCTTCCAATCAACATTTGGTTTTAATATGGGTTGACATAAGCTGAAGTGACTTGAATGCACACAACATCAACAACAATTTTCAAGAACTGTAGTAGGTTAGTACAGTAACTAACTGTTTGAAAATGGGAGGCTATCTGTAGGCAAGTAAAGGCCTGCTACTAAGGGGTTATACAAACTTTGAAAGCTGCCCTTTCTTCAGCTGGATTTAGGCTTTAGCAACCTCATGCTGTCACCCCAATTTGGCCTTCTGAGGGCGCAAAAAAGATTTGCAAAAAGCAGCTCCGTTTTGCACTCTTGAAAGGGTGCCATAGCCATGGCAGCATGGCTATATGGTGCCCCTTTGGTGCTGCATCATCTGGATTCATTGCCGGAGGCATGCCATGATGCCCCGGACCATCTGGAGTGGTACATGGTGTGAGGGCACCCTAGTGGGTGGAGTAAGGTGTGCATCCTCAGGACATTACATGCTGATTCTGACCCCAGGCTGGCCTTTCAGGCCATTCTGTACATGGCCTGAGTGTCTTTAAGAAGGCATCCAAAAGAAGTTGTACTTTAATGATGATATGTCTGAATGATCTCAACTGAGACCTTTATGTACCACTAGTGGGCTCTCTCATTTTCTGTCTTCTGTAATATATTAGTCCTGGGTACAAGTCTTGCCTTGTTGCTGTGTGGCATAGATTGATTTGTGACACTAGATTAAGCCTTTCCTCATTCAAGATATTCTAAACAAAATGAGATTGTTATATCTATATTTAAATAAGTGTCTGAGACAAGCTTGTTGACCCTTGTCCTTGGATTGATGCAAAAGAGAAATAATTAATACCAAAGCTTCACACATAACATCTCTTCTAAAACCTGTGTGTTATGAAATGCAAATCGGATGAAGTCCACAAATTAATTGTTCCATTATCATATGGCATCCTGCATTAATAAATGTGCTTAACCCAACCTTAGCCTGGCAGATCTTTCAAAGGATACAAATAATTCATGGCTCGCCTGAGGGCTAAGCGATTTAGGCAGTATAACCTATTGTATACGCAATGATGTACAATGTTATAAATTATGGTAGGATTTAGTATAGCATCTTTATTCTCATACTCTTTTATTTTTTCACAAGTAGAGGCATTCTCCGGAGGTGTAAGTTACAGATAAGAGTGGGGTAAAACTTTTAGATATCACATTTGTGTAATGCAATAAAATGTTTTTCAAATCTCTAAACTCTGCCTAGAGACTATCCATCATTTTGGGCCTGCCTAAATTCAGTAAATTATGAATCTGAAGAGATTACAACTGTCATCTTCCATCTTTCACTTTGGCAAAAGATTCATATTTCAAACCTTGGTTATCTTTGCATACAGTTTGATGCTATATTGTCTGCCACCTACTAATCATGATTAGGAAAGAAGATGAATCTCCTAGAGTCAAACATGTATTTTTCCCCTCTTATCTTAACAGAACAGTTTGCAGTTTGTAGTCAAATTCTAAACCTGTGCCCTCATTTTGAAATTTCTACTGTCAAGAGGATATGCATGCTACATCAAAGAGTGGATTCTGGAATTCAACTGTATGTACCAAAGATGGAAGGAGTAGTATAGAAGCCATTTATATTTTTCCATTTACTGTTACTGCAGTTTAATATCATTTACTATTATTTAGTATGATCACAATCCTAGACAGGTTTACTTGACAGTAGATCTCAAAAAAACTTAAATGTGAGCAAAGCTTTAAGAAAGTATCTCCAGGCCTTTACTCTGATATTTATTCCCAAATAAATGGACATGATATGGCAAGTTTGTATGTATACCTATTGTCACAGTATTAGCTAAAGAATAAAAACCCCTCTTATTGAAGTTCTTTTTAGTTTATAATTCTTAAAATCTTTGTCTAAGAAGCAAACTGTATAATTACTCATCCTGGGAGAATATTCAGCAGCCAGAAATGCCAGTAGCCTGAAAAACTGTAAAGCTCCTACAAATGTGTCACCTGGAGTTACACACTCATGACTGTAGTCCCTAGTTTAGGGACTATGTAGGGACCATGGAAGTCCTTCAATACCCACTCACTGTAAAGCAGCCACTTTTCTCCCTGTTGATTGAGAAGCAGTTGATTGTCTCCACTAATTCCCACACATAAACAGTTCCCAGCATGATAGGGAATTGCAAAAAGGGATCCCTGCTTCTACCTGTTACACCAGGAGATCCCTTATGGGAGAGTGCTAGCAGCCAGCTGCTTCCTGATCAATGGAAGAAGAGATATATGTCAACCACAATGTCTGATTCCATATTGTACACACAAAAATAAAAGATGCCAATGCAAGGTGAGAAAACACTCTACATAGCTCAACCTGCCACAGCCTGGTCATAGTATCTGGGGGAAAAAGGAATGAGGGGGATTATATCTCTCAGAGATACAGGAAAACTGCCACCTCTCATTCATTTTTGTTCTAAAACTCATGGGAGGCACAGTAGTATGTAAAAAACAACAACAACAACAGCAACAACAAAACAAGGCAGGTTAATTTAGGGGAAAACAGGAAAGTTTTTTGTGGGGTTTTTGTTGTTGCTTTGTTTTGTTTTGTTTTGTTTTTTGCATAGGAGTAATATAGTATTTAGGCAAGGTTCTAATATTTAAATAAACAAGTGGCACTAGATTAAGCAAATGAGTATGGGGGGATTGAGCCAAGATTTACTGCATAGCACCAAAACTAAGATGCTTATGCATAGGTAAATCCCAGACAATTTATCTTGATTGAGACATCTGTATTTTTCTGACAAATATTTACTAGATGAAGGATATATCACAATGAGTCCACTGGAGTTTGTAATTTTTGTGCAGTGGATTATCACAGATCAGTGTTTATAGGTTGTCACTTCAGTATATGTCTCTGGATATTAATTCTAAGATTACTATGGCAATCATTAAATCATTTCACTTTGTGGGAAGATTTTACAGTTTATCAGAAGAAAACAAAACTGCTGCCCAAAAGAAAGTGTATGCTACTGCCTCAGACATATTAAGGGACAGTACAGACGGGTGGCTCTGTGCCACCCGTTTTTGCGCCACATCTATTCTGCAGCATCCACATGCTGCAGCACAGATGCATCACCAAAAAGAAGCTGTCTAGAGCAGCGTCTTTTTTTGCGGCATTGCAAACAGGAAGTGGTGCCACCATGATGCCACTTCCTGCCAGCAACATCCATACGCTGGCCATCGTCGTCATCATCAAGGCGATCTCTGTGTGGATGAGACACCGCCAACCTGTACAGACTAGGGTTCCGGAGCATGTGGTTGCTGCACGTTCCAGAACCCTAGAATCAGCGCCGGCATGCCTCTTCGTGGAAGTATGCACTTGGCCAAAGTTACTCAATGAAAATTAACTGCATTTTTTTTAACAAATTGTACAAATTTAGTTTCTGTGACATCCCCCCAAAAGCAGTTCTCTTGTAGGGAGGAGAGTAACTTTTTTTTCCAGTAAACCAGTCTCTTCCCCTCTCTAGCGAAATCTGAGGCTAAAAAGAGGCAAAGGCTACAGTCTTGCTGCAGACTAAGGATAATACCACACTACACTGTTATAGCACTATCATTCTACTTTTACTGCTATGGCTGCCTCCTGTGGAATCCTAGGATTTGCAGTTTAGGGATGAACATTAGAATTATCAGTCCCAAATATCTAAGCCCTCATTAAACTACAAACCACAGAATGACACAGGAGGCAGCCATAGCAGTAAAATGCAGAGACATGTCTGGAATATCTGCTGCTGCCATGAGTCATTCACTTCTTAAGTCAGAACAAGGCAGCCAGTGATAGTCACATTCTGAGTGCCTCATTTTGACCCCTGAATGGGTGAACCCTAGCAGCAGGGGATACACTGGGTGGTGCAGTGGGATACCTATGCAGTGGGATGCCTTGGCATCGAAATGGAGGGTTTCTTTTCTTTTCTTTTTTTCTTTTTACTCTGTTGTACATGTGTTATATCCCAGTTCTAGTACAGGACATCAGAATTCAGTTTTGGTTCATTGTGTTGTCCAAACAAGACAATGCCAATAAAAAAAATAAATAAATAAAAATCGGGAAATGGGCCTTTTGGCCCATAAACACAAAATTCCTATTCTTTTGATTCCTTGATTGCAGTCTCCATTCTGGTTCATGGTTGCAAATCTTGAACTATTTCAATGTCTTTATTATCCACATTTACATTTATAGATGATAACCAGGTACACGAATGTAATGACCTTTATGGAAAACATATGAAAGTTATTTAAACCATTTGCGATTATTTTTTTCTTTTCTTAATCTTCAACCTGACTTTGCACTTTCTTCATTGGCTTTCTTCAGTAATCATTCCAAGCTTTTTTCTATTTTCTGTTAATAGATTGGTGTCATCTGTATATCTTAAATTGTTAATGCTCCTTCCTCCACTTTTCATGCCTTTTTCCTCCAAGTCTGCTCCTACTTTATGTATGATATTTTCAGCACACAAGTCACACTAATCTCCCTATTATAGTTGCTGAGTGTATTAAATGGGGAACAAACCCAGTTACACTATTACTGCATCCCCACAGGAATTTTATTTTTAAAATATCAGAAATATCAGGAGCAAAAAGAAGTTGTGAGCAGTTAACAAATTATGTCAATATTATTAATGTTCAGTGCTTCATTCACTGATTTATTTTACTCATACATTCACTGATATTAAAGATTTTCATACCAGCTCTTAAGCGCTGGTAAATTGCCTCTCAGATATTGAGGAAGCACATGTATGTGAAAGTCTGGCATGCTTCCTCATCGTCAGGGAATCGTTGGCTCCCTCTAGCATCACTGAAACGTTCCAGGAGAGGGCATTTCCTCTGAATGGAAACTTTGCATTCAGGGGAAATGCCCTCTCCTGGAATGATTCAGTGATGCTAGAAGGAGCCAACGATTCCCTGACAATGAGGAAGCATGCCAGGCTTTCACACACACATGCTTCTTCAATGTTATAGAGGTGATTTACCAGCGCTTAAGAGCTGGTATGAAAATCTTCATTATTGATTTACTGCTTCATTCGTTAATAAAAATATATATAGTAGAAAATTTAGAGCTCTCAACCTTGGGTCCTCAGATGTTCTTGGACTTCAACTTACAGATGCCCCAACCAGGTTGGTCAATGGTCAGGAATTCTGAGAAATGAAGACCAATAACATTTGAACTCAAGTTTGAGTATTAGATACAGGGAATGTATGGGAATGTGGGAAATGTATGAAAGTTATTCCACAATATTTTTGTGTTATATGGCTCCGCCCGACTCACCGGGCTGGCGCTGTTGCTGTACGAGGAGGCTGTGCCTCCCCACACGGCCAGTTTTCCTCCCGGCAACAGAGGCAAGCACGGGCTTGCCTCTGATTGGCTACCGGGAGAGCGGGGTACTCTGAGTGGCCTGATTGGCCCTCTCGGGCCCACCAGGCCACCTGATTGGCTGAGGGCTCTGGGAGAGGCGGGGCCTCATCTTTCCGGGGCCCTCATTGGTTGATTGGCCTATTTAGGCCCTGGTGAGGTGCTCCTCGGTGCCATTCGCAGTTTGCTCCCCGCCCTCCCTCCCTGCCTGGGAGTTGATTGTCACAACTTGTTGTTGGCAGCAGCATAGGCCTGGATCTGGGGTAGGGGTTTCCAGAGCCTGCTGGCACTGGGTTGGGAGTCCTTGGACCCGGGTATGGAGCGGTTTGCTGTGGCCATTGCGGGGGCCACAGTCGGCTAACACCCGGTGACTAGGATGCCTTGCAATTCGAGTTGAAGCAGCGCAGTTGCCTAACTGTGCAACAGGGCGGAGCTTGGCACCTACGTCATCCCGATGCTTGCGGCTGCAAGCAACCATACCTAATACATCGACCAACTGGGGTGTTGCTGATGTCCAGATCCAGATCCAGACCTTATGCTTTGGGCCAACCCTATGGTTATGCTGCTCTGAGTTGGAGCTGTTAATAAAATTGTGGCCTTTTCCCTCCATCTTTGTGTTATGTTTCATTGAGCCGGATCTGCACAGCAAATTGAAAGAAAACTATATTTTTACTATAGTATTTCAAGCATAATGAAACCAGTATATGATATTCACCTAAATATAAAAGATACCAGTGTTCATCTTCTGCTTCCCAAACAGGTGAGGATGTAAATCCTCAACTATGGGCCAGAACAGAATTGCTGCAAAAGCTGGCTCTGGGCAGCTTGGGGTGCGGTATTTTGACTTTGCATGCCCCTTGAAGCCTCCCAACCAATCACACAGTGGTTGCTTCAAGATACTCTGGGGGTGCATGCCACCAGAGCACCCAGACATTTCACCTGGGTCACTTAAGTAGGCCCACATCCAGCACAAATAGGAGCAAATCTTTTCTGCTCCTATTTGGGCAGGTGGTGGAGGGCACATTTGGGACCACAGCATGTGTTTGCCATGATCCTCAGGTGTCTTCAGCAGGGACAGCTTCAAGCCACCCCTTCTTTCCTGTCTGTTTCAGCCCTATGTTGACCTTGTATATGAGAATGGATAATTAATGGCTGGCAATGAATATTCCTTCACAGTATCCTTCCCATATCAAATTGTTCTGAAGTGTTGCACAGGAATTATTCTATGGAGAAAATGTGTGGGGTTTGTGTAAATCCAAAACAACAACAACAACAAACAGGTTTCCTGCATATTTCCAGAATGGCCAGCTTTAAAGCACTTAGATATCCTGTGCAATGTGGCAGGGATGAAAAAGAAAAAATCTGAAAAATACTCTGAATAATAATAATAATAAAAATCCTTCCTTGCAAGGGAGAAGTGGTCTCATTGAACCAATTGTTACACTAAATGCCACACCTCAGCCAATCTATTTGTCATCTTCCGTGGCTAATTAAATATTGCAATGAAGAATAATACTCAGGATGTATCAATACTACACCATTATAGCAGTTTCATACTACTTTAACGACCATGGTCCACCTTATGAAACACTGGGCTTTGCAGGTTAGTCAGTTCTCTGTTAGCAGTAGTAATGCTGTAGTTCATGGTAAGCCACAAGAGCTCACTGTCTGAGGATTCTCAATATCTTGTTAAACTACAAATCCCAGGAATCCATCAAATGGAGGTGTGATAGTGGTACCAAATTGCTATTAGATACACTGTTAGTCACAGCAAAGTCCATTAAGACTAGCACAACCCCTTCAACTCATTTAAAAACTTATATACCCTCAGACAATAAAAGTTAGCCAAACAACAAAGTGTCACTTTACTTCTTTTGTAACAACTCTTTTAACACCACAGACTCCATGTTTGCTTGTATTTTAATATACATTATGATAATACATATAATCTGCATTATCTCTCACATTAAAGCAGACATCACTGTCTGTCAAGAAAATAAGAATGATGATAGTGGTGGCCTCTAATTGTACATCCTTATTTTATGATAAAGATTTCCTTTTCACTCCATTAGCATGGACAAAGTTAAAGGCAAGGACATCATTCAACTGCCCTTTTCATCAAATTATCCCCGCTGTATTTCCCAAATATGTTATCAAAATGGTAATTCTTTGATTTCCTCTCTGTAGATAGTCCAGTTTTCATAAAAGTAGCATTATTGCTACAAATATATTGGGGAAAAACTATTTCAATTACTGGAAGGAATATGTAACACCAAGTCTATTTATTTTAATTTATTCAACTGTCTCAATATATTTGTGCACAGAACCTTTATAAAGTATGAATAAATTCACCTTGAAATCGTACCAATTGACTTTGGCTGGGCTAGGCTGTGAGAAGGAATCAGAATCACTTTTTGAAATAAACCCTGACAATGCTGATCACAACAAAGTGGCTACTCATTTATTAAACTGACAGCTCAGCAATTGTTTCAAGCAGAGGAGATGAAGTGGCCTGAGGTGTTAGCTATGGCCAGGGGTGATAGCCGTGACTGGGTGCTTTTTTTGCTAGTCACATGTTCAGAGGTGGCATCTGATAGTGTTACATTTCCTAAGGCTCCAGCACCTGCCTAGATGTCAAGCAGCTGGCATGAGATCTGCATCCATTTTATGCTCTTCTTGGATGACTGACACTAGAGCTTTGAGAATATACACAACCAAAACAAAATTCTCTTTGTTACCCTCATTACAATCAATATTATCTGAGTAAGAAAGTGAATGCCACAGAAAACATAGTCAAATTTTGTCAGCAAGGTGCATTTCATGTTTTTTAAAAGTGGAAAGCTAGAGTATGACAACATTTAAGACAAGAGAAATGGGTTTCAAGGGTTTTAGACTGCATAGTACAGAATCTCAACAATTAATTGCATCTCTGTTAAATTGAGTTGCTATTTATAAATATTTGTGTGACATTTCTGTCTTTGTCTTCAGTGTATCATATCGATAGAAGCCTTGCTGACCACAGACAGTACTGTGAAACATAACTTTACTTCTTTCCTGTAACATCATACTTAGGTTCAGGACATCCTAGCATTATATTTGTTTTCAAGATACATTCTAAAATACTTGAAATATATATTTATTACTATTTTATACTGTCTACTGAGCTATGCATAAAATGCAATTGTTTGTCACAGTTGTAAACTACCTTGAATGCTTCATAGAAAGCCAGGGTAAGCAACTGGGATAAAGGAGGCAGAACAACACATAGGGCCAATACAGATAGTCACTTTATGCTGGCCTGGAACCGAACTAGGGTTCAAAAAGGGCTGAGCATGAACACACTCAAATCCCTTCGGCCAATGTCCAGACGCCATCTTGGCGCATGCCCATACACACAAGGAACACCATGATGACATCCCTCGGGTGCAGTATCTAAATGGCGCTATGCACAAGGGGTGTCATAATGATGCGTGAGCACGCCAATGGGACCCCTTCCAGGAAGCTGCTCAGAGCAGCTTCTTTTACGGAGCAGGTCAGTGTCATAGTGGGGCTTTTTAGATTGGCAGGAAAGTGTGACATGAAGTTGCACTTTCCTTAATGCTTAGCTGCTAGACTGCAAGCTCCAGGTGTGCACTTAAAAGGTACAGGGCAGCTAGATGGAGGGGTTTGGGAACGACTTATCTGAGGTCTTTTCTGTGGCTCAGCAGCTACATGGGAAGCTGTCAGAACGCTACAAACACAGGCGGAGCAGCTACATGGGCGGCAATGAACGCGGCTTTTAGCCGCGGTGAACCTTTAAATTTTTTTTTTCCCTTGCCGGCTGCGAACTGCACAATTCCTCAATGCCCTGCAGGTGTAAAAGCTGGGGTTTATCTGCGAAGTTTTTTAAAGCTCCCAAACCCTAGCTCCACCCCTCATCCGAACCCTAGACATGCACAGTAGGGACTCTGGGATGCCGTTACTGTTATTCTACTGTGGATAACATGTCAATTCATTCACAAAATAAAGGGGTTCATTCATGATGCACCAGTGCAACGGCACAGTTTAAAAAGGCAGAGGAGCCGCAATGATAATTTGACGGATCCTCATAAGTATACATTTGTGCTGCGCAACTGCGCAGGTTTGCGAACTGCGCAAACGCAGTTACACCATACAGTCAAAATATCATTGCTGGCTGGGAACTGCGCAATTGCGCAGTTCGCAGCCGGCAGCCGGCAAACCTGTGCAGTTGCGCAGGACAAATGTATACTTATGAGGAACCGTCAAATTATCATTGTGTTTCCTCCGCCTTTTTAAACTGTGCCGTTGCACTGGTGCATCATGAATGAACCCCTTTATTTTGTGAATGAATTGACATATTATCCACAGTAGAATAACAGTAACGGCATCCCAGAGTCCCTACTGTGCATGTCTAGGGTTCGGATTAGGAGTGGAGCTAGGATTAGGGAGCTTTAAAAAACTTCGCGGATAAACCCCAGCTTTTACACCTGCAGGTCATTGAGTGTTTTAATTAGAAGTGAAGTCCACACCACGCATGCTCCCAATCCACGATCCATTATGATCCGCACCTGTATCGCTGCCTTTAAATGGGCGCTTAAATGAGACAGAGCCCCATTTAACCGTGCAACTACACCTTAGCCTTTAGATGCAATAGCAATGTTGCGCCCTTTTAAAAAAAGTAGTGGGGAAATCAAACTACTTTTTAAAGGCACTTCTTCTCCCTTAAAACTCCAAAATAGTGTTTTCATGGCACACTTTCCCTTTTTCTCATCTAAAGGCTGGGCTTTCATGCAGCCATCAACACACCTCTTTTTGCCAATGTAAAATGGGCCAGCTCCTTTTTAAAGCACTTCTTCTCCCTTAAAATGCCAAAATAGTGTTTTCATGGCACACTTCCCCTTTTTCTCATCTAAAGGCTGGGCTTTCATGCAGCCTTCAACACACCTCTTTTTGCCAATCTAAAATGGGCCAGTGTGTAGCTGCTGCAGCACCAATTCGGGACATACAGGGGCAGTGTTTAGCCGCTTGTCTGTATAGCCTCATAGTTCCCATGCTGTGGCAACTGAGCTGCCCAAAACATCCACCCTCACTCTGTGGTCAGAAAAAGACACCCAGCTAAGTGGTTGTCATTTGGTGCATTGTTTTCACATCAGAAGGAGCAACTAGCAACAGCAGTGGATGCACTAGTTGGCTCAACAGGATGGCCATACAGCCACCACAGCATGGGAATGGAAGGCCAGGTAATGGGGGCTGTTGGACAGTAGCAGGACCATGATATTCCAGGCTGCACCCAGAGTATCCTGGCCTGTGCAGATGTGGTACTGTATGGAAAACCAGAGGTAATCCAAGGAAACAGCAGGCATGAATTTGAGGCACAGGATACCAGGAGCAACTGGTAAGTACTGGTGTTGTATCCAGCATCTAAGGGCTGCCTCATGCCCTGTTTAAAAAGGTCTAGATCCAGCTGGTTCTCAGTAGTGCCTTTAGCCTCCATGACTTTGAAGACTAATTGGTTGCCAGTGGAGTAGCTTTGCCTTTCCCAACTTCAGGCTGCTGTTCAGTTGGGGAAGCCAACTCTTGGCATGTGACAACAACAAATCATATCTTTAGTCCTAAAATTATGTGTGGTCCAACCACAAATGATGTTTTCAGTTGAGTTATTAGACATTTTTACATCTTTTAAAAAAGAAGCTTCAAATAAATACTAACAATGGGGCAAGACAGACTGCCCTGAAAGAGTGGACTGGAGCCACCTCTTTTTCCTCCACATTGTCACCGCAGCAGCCATATGGTGCGGCAATGATGCGGAAGAAAAAAGGAGTGCCGGGAAGAAGCTCCTTTTTGCATTGCAGTTGTGAGACCACAAGTGCCATAGGACGTTGCAGATGTGCCATGCCATTTGGATGAGGTGCACATACAACATCACCTATGCATACAACGTGTGAGCAGGGCCACATAATCATGTCGACGCCCACACGTACTAGGGTTAGAGAGCGTGTGGTTGGTGTGCCCTCCCTAACCCTAGTATCACTGCCACCACGCCACTTTGGGGGCATTTGTCTCAGCCCAATGTAATCCAGATAATGCTTACATGTGACACACTAGGTAGGCCTATTCAGTGGTTATTCCTTTATGGTTAGATGTGCTACATCATATTAATTTTGTAATTTGAAAAAATGTTGGCATTCATATTTGAAATGATATCCCTGTGACCTGGAATGTAACTAATATTTAAAATGGTTGGATAGGGCATATTTTTTAGTATTGCAAAAAGACTTGGGGCTTTGTCATATATGGCATGTAAATCACAATAACATCAGGATAATTGTGCCTCCATCTAGGGCTTACCATATAAAGCAATTCTTTTTCTGTTGTCCTCCCACTGGAGATGACTGAAATTTTGTTCTTTTGATTAACACACACACATACACACAATGATCTTTTTCTTGTTTTTGTTGTGCCACACTTTTTGTGTGAGGGCACAGATGACCACTCGAAGAAACACAGTTACAGGTAAGCAACCTGTACATCCTGATTGAATTTTTATTTTATTTTATTTTATTTTATTCTTTTGTAAGATTTATAGTTGCTTTCCTCCCAAGCTGGGTTTCCAACAGAGCTATTGTAATGGGAGGCACATGTGTTAAGGCTCTTATATTCCAAGTCAGAAAGATAAAGTTTCTCTCTCTATCTTCCAATTGTCAGAAGCTACACATGAACATGTCTTGTATAAACATCAATGTGAAGAAAATGTATTTTTGCGAATATGATCAGTTTATACAATGTATATGCCTACCCCATGTGCACATCCTATGTATACTCCCTTCTTTTTATTTGTTTTCTTCCACCCTTCTCTTCTCTTTCTGTTTCTTTTCTTTGTAATCACACTTTTAAAAAATCAGTTAAAAATACAGCAGTGTCATATTATACAGTTGTTTGCTAAAGACAAGATTAAGTGGGAGAAGAGATTTTCTTATGGAAGAAGCAAAAACTTAAATTTAAGTATTATATTCAAGTGGTACATATGTTTTTGAAAACATTTTTAAAGATGATAATCTTAACTAAAGATAAATAACCTATTCATTACAGCTTTTCATTAAAGACAGAGGTCATTCTTTAGTGTGCTGCTAAGAATAGCAGTACTAGAATGTTCTAACACTGCTGGTTAAATTAAGACTTCCATAACAAACTGTACTCCATTGTGGAAAGAATAAAAATAATCTTTTGAACCAACAAAAGTGAAGACAACATTCTATCAGATAACTAAGTGCCTTGACACAGTGAACATTAATTTTGAAGTGACAGACAAAAATGTCTCATGAGTGTTAAAACACTAAACACCAAGTGAAGAAGAGCTACATAAAAATGTGCCACAGTGGGGGAAGTGTGTAGGAAGATGTTTTTTTAATCTCTCCTCACAACAGTAGAACCCAGGGTCATTCAATGAATGAGAACAGCAGGAGATTCAGAAAGATAAAAAGAAGTACTTCTTCACAAAGCGTGTACTTAAAGTATGGGATTTGCTCCCATATGATGAAGTGATGGTCATCAAAATGGAAATAACATAAAATCACAGATGATAAGGCAGCCATTGGCTTCTAGTCAATGGGGACTATATTCAGTCCAATAGAATCAATATGTGTATGTGTCCCAAGTGCTAGGGGTAAAACAATCAGGAAAATCCTACTGTATTCATGTCCTCTTATGGGCTTCTGATAAGCTTCTTTTTGGCAACAGAAAGAAATAGAAAGCTGGCTATACAGGATTTTGATTTGATTCAGTGAAACTCTTCTTAAGTGTTTGTGTTTTGAAAAGGAGGATGTATAGTGATGTTACCAGAACTGTAAAGGGCTTTAACTAGAGGCAATACAGTCAACTGTCAGTAGAGAAGGGGGTCTCTACTACAGAAACTGGATTTTCTTAAACCAGAGATTTTGGTTACTCGGAATTCTTGCTTTCCAGAAAACTACTCCTTTCTCACTCTTGTGAAAAGGTTTCCTATACAGTGTGTATACAGAGGTGGCATTTTACAAATATTGAAATTATTAGAACCCCCCCCCCCATACCCTTTCAGTATTTTCCTTTTTCATAATGATGATGGCCAAAGAGATCTTTATTTCCTGAAGAGGGTTACAAAGGGCACCCATTACCACTGGGACTAGAATTTTAAAAGTTTGGATGAACCATGAGATCTTACTTGCTTGTCTCATCCTCCACCTGAAGCAAGTTGCTTGAAATAAGAAGCTGAAATTGTTTAGCAGGCTTCAAATATGAATATTGCTTTTTTAGATCTCAAATGCAAAGCTGACTTTGTCAAACAACTCTGCATTTTATAGCTCACATGGATGATGATGATGATGATGATGAAAATATTTGTACCCTACTTTACATCAAAGATCTCAGAATGGTTTACAAAAAAAAAACTTTAAAAGAAATTACAAAGCTTAAAACAATATAATAATTTAATTTAAAAACATGTTAAATTGATTACCAACCAAAAGATAAAATTTTGTCTAGAAATGCTTTTGTTATCAATGTATGGAGGCACAAACTGAAATTTAAAACATAAATCCCTCTCATAGATTTTCTCACTACAGCAGCCCATGTAGAAATTGCCAGATGGTGGAAAACACGGGAGGTATCTCTACTAGATATGTGGTGGAGGAAAGTGTAGGACTTATGGCTACTTGAAAAACTGTCTGATAACAAGCTATGCAGGAAGACTAAAACCAGAACTTTTTTTTTGATAAAAAAACTTTGTAAATAATGATAGAAATAAGAGAAGACCACTTCCATTGCATTTGAATCCCTGGCCAAACATTTTGGAATAGATCTATGCATAGCCAACACTAGATTTTTGGAACAATTGTTCATTTAAAATGAAACAGAACTCAAGAAGAAGACCCTGATCCAAAGTTGTGAGATTTGTTATTTTACTCTGTTTTATTGTTTTGTTAATTTATGTATATGTTTGTTCACTTACTATAACAATTAATGTCCTGTTCCTCTACAAGATGCAATCGGGGTGGTTTACAAAGATTAAAAAGCATACAATCCAATTCCCTAAGTCCCCCTTTAAAATACAATTAAACAATATAAGAATTAAAACATATTTAAAAGTAATATAATAAACAATAAATCATGACTGTGGTGAGGTCGGAGTTCAACAGTCTGGCTGCCATGGTCTGAACTAATTGAAGTTTCTGGACAAAGCACGAGGTAGCCCCATGTAGAGTGCATTGCAGAAATCAAGGCATGAGGTTGCCGGTGTATGTATTAAGGTCTCAAGGTTCCTGACTTCCAGGAAAAGGTGCATCTAGCATATTAGCTGAAGCTAATAACAGGCACTTCTGATTGTCGCATTCACCTGATTTGGCATCTGAAGTGACAGATCTAGGAGCACCCCCAGACTGTGAACACAGTCTTTTGAGATGAATGTGACCCCTTCCAGGACTGGAGGTTGTATCCCGATACTTGGGTTCAGAGCTGATACCGTAAGTACCTCCATTTTGTCTGGATTCAGCTTCAATTTGTTTTACCTCATCCAGTCCATTACTGCCTTAAGTCAGTCATTGAGAGGAGAGACGCCATCTAAAGTCAAAGCTGATGACCTGGAGAAATATATCTGTGTACTAATAACACCCCGCCCCATGCCTCCGGATGATCTCTCCCAGCAGCTGCATGTAAATATTAAAAAGCATTGGGGATAGGGTGGCACCTTGTAGGACACCACAATTAAGCTCCTTGCTTGCTGAGCTGTCCCCGAGCACTGCCCTGAGCACCACCCTGAACTGTCCCCAAGCACCACCCTCTGGAATTTGCCATAGAGGAAGAAACGGAACCACTGGAGTTCTGTGCCTCCTATTCCTAACGTTCTCTGGCAATTCAAAAGGATGTCATGATCTATATTGTCAAATGCTGCGGAGAGGCCCAGTAGCACCTACAGGGTCAGCTAAGGCGACATGATAGTCTCAACTCCAAATCCCATCCTAAAGCCAGTTTGAAATGGATCAAAATAATTGCTTTCTTCCAAGACAGCTTGGAGTTGAAGAGCAACTGCCCTGCTCAAAAATGGTAGTAAAGAGAGTGGCCTGTAGTTCTTTATATCCAAGGGTTCAAGGTTTTTTTCAGGAGTGGCCTAATTGCCAGTTTCTTCAAACAAGGTGAAACATGGCCTTCCCTAAGGGATGCATTCATGATGTCCCCTAAGAACATCCTCAAGACATCACCGCCCTGGATGGCCAGCCACAAAGGGCAAGGGTCGAGAGGGCAAGTTGTTTTCCTCACTCTACCAAGGAGTTTGTCCATGTCATCAGTACTTACAGACTCAAATTGATCTAGTATAACCACATCAACGGAGTTGCTGGACACCTCATCAATTGATTCTGCTATAACTCCGGTGTCCAAGTCAGCTCTTATCTGAGAGATTTTATCTGCAAAGTAGTTGTTAAATGCATCACAGCAGGCCGTTGTTAGATTAAGTAATGGGTTCTGCACAGGTGGAACTTGTTTCAGTTCCCCTACTGCCCTAAACAGCTCTCCTGGACAAGACTCTGCAGATGCAATATGTGCAGAGGAGAAAGATTTCTGCGTTGCATGTATTGCCTCTCTATAGGAATGAAGAAATTTCCTATGATGAGTTCTGTCAGATAAGAGTCGAGTATCTCGCCAGGCACACTCTAGTAATTGTCTAACCTGCTTCAACTTCCTAAGTTCTTCTGTCTACCATGATTGGAGGTTTCATAGAATCATAGAATCATAGAGTTGGAAGAGACCACAAGGGCCATCCAGTCCAACCCCCTGCCATGCAGGTTTGAAGCAGGCTGGAAAGGTTGCTTGGGAGCAATCGTGTTGATAGCTTTGGTAAGATCAATTTTCCGAGTATTAACCAAAGCTTCGGCAGGATCACAGGTGTTACCAACCAAAAAACCCTCTAAGACTTTCTGGAATCCAATTGGTTCCATTAACCTTTGAAGGTGGACCATTCTAATGGATCTTCCACCCCTGACGGTGTGGACAGTGGCTCTAACTTTAGCCTTGATCAGGAAATGATCTGTCCATGACAATGTGAAGATTTTTGTTACCTCTGCCCACTGATATTTTGTTCCGTACTGGAAACCACATCGAGTGTATGACCTGCACAATGAGTAGGGTCGTTGTCCAACTGGGATAGGCCCATGTTTGTCATGAATTCCCGAGCTGCACCTGATAAATTTGGCAAACTGGTATTGAGTGGGATGTTGAAGTCACCTAGAAATAAAAGTTTTCATTTAAACAAATGATTTTTTTTTAAAAAAAAGATTTTTCATTTAAAACATGAAAAGATCTTAAAATTATATACATCAATATTTGTGTTGAATTAATGAGGCCCAAAGGTTTTAATGAACAACCACATTTAAACTTGGCATCCAAATGACTTAAGTGTAGGTGCCAGTCAGGCCTCCAGGGGGAGGGCATTCCACAGGCAGTATGGCACAGCCGAGAAGGTCCGTTTCCATGTCTCAACACAGTATATTGATCTCACAGGTGTAACATCTCTAGCAGACCTTAATCCTTGGGCAGGCACATATGGGGAGAGGTGTCACCTCATGTATCAAAATCCCAAACCATTTAGGACTTTACATTTCACCACAAACTTGAATTCATACAGGAAACATATTGGCAGTCAGTTAGATTCATTTAAGACTGGCATGATATCCTGCTTATATGGTATTCCAGTCAGCAATCAAGCTGCTGCATTTTGCACTAGCTGCACTTTCTGAATCTTCTTCAAGATTCCCATGTACAGCACCATGCACAGTGCATTGCAGTAATTCAGTTACTGGTACATGGACTATAGTGGCTATGTTATCTCTATCCAGAAAGGACCATAACTGACACACCAGTCCTAACTGACACCAGGATCGCTGAGACACAGAATCCATTTGGGCATCCAAAGAGGAAAAGATCTAAGAGTATTCTCAAGCTATGAACCTGCTTCCCAAGCTGTTTACCAAATTCCTAGACATGAGAATCATCAGTCCCAAGAACCTCCGTCTTATTGATATTCAGCTTTAGTTTATTGGTCTTCATCCAGTCCATTACAGCATCCTGGTCTAACACCTGCACAGCCCCAGTTGACTCTGATGACAAGGAGAAATACAGCTGAGTGTCGTCATCATATTGGTGCCACTCCACTCATAACCCCCTTATGACCTCAACAAGTTGTTTCGCATGAACAATATGGGGGATAAACTGGGATCCTGTGGCACCCCACAGCTTAATAATCATGGGGCTGAACAGGAATCTTCCAATGCTACTCTCTGGAGCTGGCCCTATAGATCGCCACTATAGAGCAGTTCCTCCTACTCCAGTTGCATAGAAGTGGTTCAGTAAGATAGCATGATCAATGATATCAAAAGCTGCTGAAAGATCCAAAAAGATCAACAGGGTAGAATTCCTACTGTCTTTCATGTAGAGTAGGTCATCAAACAGAGCAACTAAGGCCATTTCAGTGCTGTGTCCTGGCCTGAAATCAGACTGAAATAGGTCCAGATAATCTGTTCCCCCCCCCCCCCCAAGAACTCCTGCAGACACCCAGCTTCCAGTCATGCAAGCACCTTTCCCAAGAAGGGGATATTTCCAGTCAGGCAGTAGTTTCATATACTTCTGCGTCTAGGGAGGTCTTCTAGAGGAGAGGGCACAACTGTCTCCTTCAAGGCAGTTGGTACCTCCCCCTGACATAACAAGGCATTTCCCACCCCCTGGACCCATCCAGTCAGTCCACCCCTGCTAAACTTTATCAACCAAGAAGGGCAAGGGTAGAAATTACACATGGTGGGACAAACTGCTTCAAGTGTTTTGTTCATATCATTGGGCCTCAGTAACTGAAGATAATCCCATGAGAACTCACCAGACAGTGCACTGGACACCTCCTTAGGCTCTGTAACAAGTGTAGTTACAGGTTCTGAGCAAATTCAAGCAAGTTTTTCCTTAAGCACCTGGCAATATTTTTGCAATAAGTGGCTATGAATTGTATCTCTGGGACATATTCAGAAGACTCCTCTCCACTTGAAATAATCCTATTGGGTAAAAGGTTAAGGATGCATTCCTAATGCTCTTTTTTTAAAAAACTTGTCTCACTGTTGCATAGTAGGTACAATGAATATTCAAATCTGAATAGCCATACCTGAATCAAGCTAAACAATTATGAATATAAAGGATATAATTTTAAAGTTATGAAGTTAAACATTCCCTTTAAAGATGCACATGCAGATGTTACACATGAAACTGCTACTTCAATATTTATTTGATTGAACTGGAAAATATTTGGTAAATGCTTGCCTTGATGGAATAAAGAGAAATATGGGCAGGTCAAGTTAGGTGCTAGCAAGAAAGATGGAGGGTGAACACCAAAGTTGGTGGGATAATTTAAAAACAAGCAAGCTCAGAAAATCTGTTGTACATGTGAAATCTTGGTCTGTCAAAAGTTAGGACTGTTATGCATGTGCCATAACATATGTTTGTATGCATGCTTGCATGCATTCTTAATTATTTCTAAATCTAAGAAACTGGTTTGTTACAATAGTTTGTAAAAGTCTTTAAAGTAACCTTCACCCTTCTTTGCTTTCCCTTTTGAAATGAGATCTGAAACACATGAAAGGGGGAAGTATTCTACTACAGAAGAGACTGTAACTAAGATGATGACCTGCAGACTCCTCAGAGTAAGTTGTTCCTCCCAAGAGATAACAAATAACTCCTTTTAAAAAACTTTTCACTTTCTATTACATATACCTGTAATTTTACCCCCTCCAACTGAAGTTACTGATCTCATGTCAAGTTTCATTTGGATTACTTTTTTTTTATATAAAAGATAATGTCAGTTTCACACAATTCTCAAGAGTGTCCCCAATTTAGTTTAATTGTCTTTTCCCAGGTGTCTCCAATCTAGTGACATTTGTTCTTAGATGTCTTTCCTATTTTTTTAAGTGAACTTATATCCTTTTTGCTGAAGCTGACATCCCACATATATGCACTAATGAACACCCTGACAGTGGCACCAACATCACTTATGATTTTCTCTGAAAAAAAAATTCTGCACATAGCCATTGCACATCATTATTGGCATATTGTCTGCTATAAGGACTGTCACTTTCTCCAGGCAACCATCCCCAGTCTCCAACTGTTCAGAGTGAAGGGTGTTACTGGGATGTATCCCTTACCTTCCTGCACATCCCAGCATGAAGAAACACATTGATCATACTTAACTTGTCAAGCAAGAATTTTCTCCCCTGTGCATTGAGTCACACAGCTGATCAAAGCTTATAAGATACAAGCTCAATCCCCACTTCACACATTACTTTCAAATAAAGGCCAGGATCCAATAGCTCTTCTAGATTTTGTCTAAGGCAGGGGGCAGATCATTCAGATGCCCCATAGGACTACCCATTCATGGTCTGCAAGCTTCTTCTGCTGTTATCTCCAATCAGCGACAAAAGATAAACAGCTATTTAAAGCTCAGCAATCCTTTGGTTGGAACCAGGCTGTCATTTGCAGCTATAAAGCTGTTGCACTGGAGCTGATTTCTAAGCAGACAAGCACATAATTGGGCTATGCATTGTGTGCTTGCTAGAAAATGTTCAAAGTGGTAAGACCTACATTTGCCTTTGTTCCCTTTGCTTTGATTCCTGACCAGTATTCTTAACCCAACCCAATGTTGGAATAAAGCACAGCAGACTTCCCAAATTGTAATCTAATGCCAGACCTGAAGAAATTCTCCCACCCATTAGTGGCTAGTGACTTTCACATTAGGGGGGGAGTGAATTAATTCAAGATTTTACTTTGGATATGGAATGAATTGACCAAGGAGCTGAATCTACTTTATGCATAGTATTTAGCATCTTGAACAGTTCCTTTAAAACTCAGACTAAAATCTGGAAGAGATTTACCATCCTTTGCCATATTGCAATCTTCTTTTGAATATTTGAACAGCTGCAGGAAGATCCACATCCCATTTTGTTGTTATTGTTAAATCCCCTTGAGTCGATCTTAATTCATGGCTGTCCCGTGGATGAGACATCTCCAATATTCCCTGTCCTCCACCACAGTCCTCAGTTCTTGCAGATTCATGCTCATGGCCTCCCTGATGGGTGTCCATCCACCTAGTGTGTGGTCCTCCTCTCTTTCTCTTTCCTTCCACCATTTCTAGCATTATGGTCTTTTCTAATTAGCCATGTCTTCTCATGATGTGGTCAAAGTATGACAATCTCAATTTGGTCATCTTGGCTTCCAGGGAGCTCTCAGACCTAAAAAGCTCTGTGACCCATTTGTTTGTCTTTTTGGCTGTCCACAGTATGCTCAGCACTCCTCTTCAGCACCACATCTCAAATGAATTTATTTTCTTTTGATCCATTTTCTTAATTGTCCTGCTCTCACATCCATACATGGCAATACGGAACACAATTGCTTGTACAATTCTGACTTTCATACTAAGTTGTATACCTTTGCTCTCAAGGACCTTTTCTATTTCTTTTATAGCTGTCCTTCCCATTCTTAGTCTTCTTCTGATTTCTTGACTGCAGTCCCCATTCTGATCAATGTTTGATCCAAGGCACAGGAATTTTTTATTGTTTCCTCATTGTCTTCCATTGTCATTATTTTTGTTTTCTTTCTGTTCAACAGTAAGCCTACTTTTGCACTTTCTTCCTTGACTTTCTTCAGTAATTGCTCTAGATCTGTGATGTTTTCTGCTAATAGTATTGTGTAATCTGTATATCTTAGATTATTGATATTCTTTCCTCCCATTTTGTGCCTCCCTCTTCTGTGTCCAAGCCTGCTTTTTATATAATATTTTCTGCATATAAGTTGAACAGATAGGGTGAAAGTATGCAGCCTTGCCTGATAAAACCAAGATTTGGAGAAACTCACTAAAATCAAGATGCTAACATTCCTGCCACCATTGGAAACAAAGGGCTGAAGCAGACTGGTGGCTTGAGATCACCTCTGACTGCTTTAGCCCCTATTGGCCCCTAATCAGCCAGGGACAGCAGTGACTGCACAGCCTGCTTTGAAAGCGGGCTGCTGTTGCAGTCCCAAATGGGCTGCTGGCAAGGAACAGACTTTCACTACTCTTTTACCAGTGGCTTTGGGTCTCATTGGGCAGCCTCAGAGTGGCTTCCAGCCAATCCAAGGGTGTGCATCATATGCACATCATGCCCCCAAAACATCAGGAAGACACTCTTTTTGACCCATTTGTTTTGGGGCTAAGTATCACAATTAGCTTTTGAATGAAATTATGTATCTATCCATCTGATCCAACTCTTACCACCCTTACATTTGCAGTATATGCAGGAATGTTAAAGTTGTGTGCCTCTGCCTGTTCTTAACACCCTTGCATGTCAATTGATCTCCTTCCAAAGGAGGCTGAATCCATAAGTGCCATTCAAAAAAAGGCAACATGTTAAGTGAACAGGGATGGACAAAATGCTGGGGCATGTAGACTCAAGAAATCTAACATGAAAACATGCAGAAGACTTGCACATGGGCCAGGAATGCCAGCATAAGTCCTGAGTAAAGGCAGGAGCGAAACCTTGCAAGAATTATCTTGCCCTTGAGGCTCTGGGTAGTACTGCGCAGGCATGAGAGAATCAGAGCCCAGAAGGCAGGAAAAGAAAGGAAAGGAAAGGAAAGGAAAGGAGGCAAGGGGAGACTCTGAGCTGCAAAGGAGGCTGGACTGGTTAAGTGTTCTTACACTCACAGCTGCCTGGGAGTTTGTCATGGCCAGCCAGGCTGAGGACTTGGAATATGAGGCTGAGCCAGGCCCTAGCTTTGCTTTGCGAGCTGCAGCAGAGCCTGTGACTCAGTGGCCCAGCTTTCCCCCAACAGAGATTCCAGGCTTGGGAGACACCAAGAGGCTGAGATACCTACCTTCAGCCAGTAAAGGACAGAAAGATCCCGGAGGTTATATGAGAAATGCTCAGTAATCACTAAGCATTTGGGATTAGGCATGGGCCAATATAAACAGCTGTGAGATGCTGAGCTTCCTTGTCAGAGTCTATCTGTCTTCCCTGGTGCAAGCATCTTGCTCTGGCCTCCTGGACTGTGTTGCCTGAAACCTTGCCTCTTGAACTATGGACTGACCAGGAACCCTTGACTTGCTGACCTGCTCTCTGGAATCCTGGAACTTTGGCTTGCCCCCTGATTCTGCTCCATTGGACATCGGACTGGTACTGTGTTATTCGACTTGGCTTCTTGCTGCAGAAAACACTCTGTATTTGTTTGTCTCTTCAGACTGGCCTCAGCCTTTATCAGCACCCCATTTGGCTGCTTTCCCAGAAAAAGTGTCCCTTCTTCCGGGGAGCTTCCCTTCTGTCCAGCACCCAGTGGCATTGCTAGCCTGGTGGAGGAAGTGTGAGCACTGCACTGGCTGCACCATAAGAGTGCAGTGACCCCCTGCCCCCAGGGGATATAATGGAGGTGTCACTGCTGCAATCATGGAGGTGAGGGAAAAGTGGCACTTCCTCCCTCCCTGCCACCTATCCCACTCTTTGGTCCTGCCCATCTCCTGTTTCACAGCCATGGAGGCAGAAGAGGGAGGGGCTTGTGCTGGAGTTTGGCTGAATGGCTGACCCCATTCATGGTCCTGGCCTGTGGGCTCAGCCCTGCTGCTGGTGCCATGCTCATATCATCTGGTCAGCCCTCCACTCCCTGCCTTGCCCACTGCTGCTGCTGCTGCTGAGAGTTCCTGTCAAATGTTCAGTGTTGTGGTATGGTTGCACTGGAAGGAGTAGGAGGAGAGCGGAGGCAGTGGTACTGCCCTGGACCAGCTTCTCCTCAAACCGATGAGAAGGAGGATGAAGCCGTGGCAGGCAATAAGCAGGCAGGAAGGCAGGCTCCCCTCCCAGAGTGGAGCCCTGACACTAGAATAATGTCTCTTCTAGAGGAGGCATCACATCAGGCCCTGCAAGCCTTCCAGTGGGCCAAGAGAGATTAGGACTGTCATGTGTTTCCAGGAGTGAAGAGGGAGGCAAAGGTGAAGCAGCTCCTCCTACATCCCTATAATGTAAGGCATTGTTTTGAATGGACATTTCTGTGGCGCTTTCATGGGTTTCCCAGAAAGTCCTTAATTCTCCCCCTCATCCAGATCTCTACCCTCCTCAGTGCCCTCCACCATGCCAAGGATCCCTTCTAACAAAACAACAAAGGAAATTTCCCTCTGCAGAGAAAAAAAGAAAAATCCTCCTCTTGCTTTTCCCTCTCTGTAGCTGACTTGGTGTCAGATTTTAAGGCTCTCCTCAGCCTAATCCAGTTTATGTGCAAGTTTGTCTATTTGTCTTTCTTTCTTTCTTTCTTTCTTTCTTTCTTTCTTTCTTTGCAGAGAGAAATGTCATTTGGTATTTTGTTAGAGGGGGTCTGTGTATGGAGGGAGTGCATAGTGTCTTCAGAATAACTCCCATCCTGAGTCAACAGCATGGTGACCAGGGAAGAAAGAAGAAGCTACTGTGAGTGAGAACCAACCTCCCAGAGGTTTTCAGAGCAGCTCAGTGATTCCTATTTGTGCTCGCACCCAAGAATAGGTGAAAAAGCCTTATGCAGAACCTGGAAAAAGAAGCACTGGCTTGGAACTGAATGCCCAGCAAGAAACCTGATTTTCTTGCACTGCCTTCTGATTCCCTGAACATTTCGCTCCCCTCCTCATTAGTAGTATTGTTCTCAGCATTCCATTCTTCTTAGATGATGATGATGATGATGATGATGATGATGATGATTAGAATTGGATGCTGAAAACAATACTACTAATGAGGAAGAAAGCAAAATGTTCAGGGCATCAGAAGAAGGCAGTGCAGGTTAATACACATAACAACACAGGTAAATACAAAGATAATTTAGTGTCCCTTCTTTTATCCTTCTTCCCTTCCCTTCCCTTCCCCTCTTGTAATATGAATCCCCCTAGGAACAAAATATGCCCACATTTAAAATAACAGCTCAGTCCTTTTACAGAATTAGAGGCACATATGATATGCTATGTTTTAAAATATGATTATGTTCTGCCTTGTTTTTAAAACATTGTTTCAAAGAGCTCGATAGATTTTATAAAATATGATTAATGGCATTCTAGTGACATATCCACAGCTGACATTTAAATACACTCAGTGTGACATCACAATGTTGCTGCCATTATTATTACTACAGTATTGATAATCAAACCTTTAACCAAGAAGGGCCCTAGAGTAACTTACCCCCCCTCCAAAAAAAAAGCAATTTAACCATTCCTTTGCTCTATCTTACACTCTAAATTTAAAATATAAGGACTAAGGGGTGGGAAGGGAGGAGGGAAAAAAGTAACTTCAGGTGTCAGTTATATGGATCTTTCACACAACACAATTATAGCACAATGGCCCGATCTAGACGGGCACTAAAAGGCACCTGGGCAGCTCCATTAGGGTTTGTGAATTCGCAGCTTTCGCATGCTCACAACCCCTAGCATGTAATGGTGCCAGTGCCATTATGTAACGCCGTTTAGATGGTATAGGTAATGGTGCTGGTGCAACTGCACAGCTTCCACACGACGCCTTTTCCCTAAATTGCACCACAACTGCGGCACAAAAAAAGAGTGCGGTTCTCCCACTCCTTTTTTGCGGCGGAACTTCACCATGGCGTCTAGCTGCTGCAGTGAAGCTCCGCAGCTAAAAAGAGTGGCACCAGACCGCCCCTTTTGGGCGGTCTGGAAAGGGCCGATGATCCCATTTTAACTGCCATGGATCCATCCTATGACATCCTGGGCTTTACAGTTTGGTCGGGCATTAGTTTGAGAATTCTATGTATTCTTCCCTGAACTGAAAATCTCAGGGTTCTATAGGATAAAGCCATGACAGTTCAAGGGGAATCATAGTGCTATACTTGTATAGTAAAAAAGGGCCCCAGGTGGAATGACAGCCATTCTGGTAGCTGTCACTTGATGGGGATAGAGGAGAAAAATCATAGTTTGTTTTTCCGCAGAGATGGTGGAATAGTCTCTGTGTTTCTGCCATTACTCTGATCTGCAACCAAGATAGATACAATTGAAAGCAAAGTTATGTCAGAGGCATTATTTGTAGCTCCAGAGAACTGTTTGTTGGCAGGCTTAGCTTGTTTTTGCTTTAGAATTAGAAGTATTGCCTTTAAGATAGTCCATAATCAAGCACCTTCACACATGTATATTAGTCAATCTCTACCTGATTTACTTACTATGTTGCAGCTTGCAGAGGGATAGCAAAAAACAGCAACAATTTTCTGGCATCTTAAAGCTATTGTGGACTAGGCAAGGGTGCAGCTATGGAGAGGGGCAAACCTGGGTCATTGCCTCTACAAATAAGAATTCTGTCTCCCAATGCAATTTTCCTTCAGTTCCCAAATTTATAGTATAGCAGGGAATGAGACACTGAAAATCATTCAAACCCACAAATCTTGTATTCACTGTGTTCACATTCCCTTGGTATCTTTGCCTGGCCCTTTTCTTTGAATACCTGTATTTTATTTCTAAATGTTCAATTGAAGTTTTCAGTAACTGCAATGCTAAAAATTTGGTGACTGAAGGAAAAATTCATGGGGCAGGGGAGGCAGATGGCAGTATTGTTATGGAGGGGTAATGGTCTCATTTTGCTCCCCTGTAGCTATACCACTGGCCCACAAAATCTTATGGACAATAAATTATGCTTTGAGATACTGTAAGACTGTTCTTAAAAACCAGCATGTTGTAGTAGTTTAAGCACTGGAATACAGTTTTGGAGACTAGTGTTTGAATCCCTGCTTGCCATTGGAAACCCACTAGATGAACTTGGGCAAGTCACATTCTTTTAGTCTCTATTCCGTGTTTATAACCTGTGCATCCTCCTTCCCTTCCCATGCAACAGCAAGTGCTCAAAGGCTGCTCTCCTCCTAATAATGCCCACTCATTAATCCCTGGGATGTTCATTTTGGCAGCAGGAAAAACACTTTGCACATATCAAGAAGGTTGTTTTCTCCCCTCTATGATGATTTCTGGATGCCCAGCATGGCTACTCAACTATGGGTTCTGTGTGTGCATGCGTCTGTGCGCATGTGTGTGTGTTATGTGCCTTCAAGTCATTTCTGACTTACGGCAACCCTAAGATGACCCTATCACGGGTTCTTCTTGGCAAGATTTGTTCAGATGGTTGAACGGGTGGATGCAGCATCCATGGATATGGTGAGCCATCTGTACAACAATGGCAGATAAGAGGTAAAGTGGAATATGCTATCTTTGGGAGACTTGAAATATACAAGTGAGTTTTCTAACTGAATTACTTAAAAGTAAAACTTAAAAGCTCCCCACCAGCACCTCTTCCTCCCAGATAGCTTGCTGAAAAATAATGTGGAGAGGGGGGAAACCAGGAGTAATTTTTATAAAGGACTTGTAAGTTTGATTCCCATACTGATCACAAATTCCTAGAACAGGGCATTATTTTGGGTTATGGTTTAATTTCTGCTTTTTTAGTGCAATAACCACATTTGAGGGTTTATTGTCTTTGATATTATGTTGATTTGTTGTTGTTTTAGTATACTGTTCTTATGTGTTGTTTGTAAATAAAATTATTTTTTTTTAAAAAAAGAAAACAAAAATAAAAAAAGAGCAGGTTTGTCTTTGTTTTCCTCTGAGGCTGAGAGAGCACCCAAAGTCACCTAGTGGGTTTCAAGGCTGAGCAGGCAATTGAAACTTGGTCTTCCACTGTGGCCTGAAACACATGGGTTTTCAAACCATGCATGCCCCTAAACTGCCCAGAAATCGCTCTAAGGCTGCCCAAAAAGAAGTGGCAAAAAAGCTGCTCCTGCTGATGGGCAGTTTGGGACTGTGGCAGCAGCCAGCTTTGGGACCACACAGCATCCAGTCACCATTGTCCTAGAGTGATTGAAGTTGTAGCAGCCTCTGGCCACTCATTTTGCCTTGTCTACTTCACCCGTATACAGTATTATGCTGGCTCTCGTGGTACTGGTACTGGTATGAGGTTAAAACTTAATAGTAAAAAAAAAAGCAAAGATTAATGTGCTGAAATTGCATAAGGAGAATGCAAATTAATAATATTAATATGCAAATTATAATTATAATAATTATACTTATAATTATTTGCATAATATGCAAATCCGATTCCTGGATATGAGGGACTGGAATATGGCAACCTTACTTGTGGGTAGCAGCTGGGTTTTCATAGGCTTCATAGGGGAGCTGTGTACTGGGACCACAGGACTCTTGAGCCCTCAGTAGGCCCTGCAGTCCTTACAGGTACTGTTAGGGCCCCATAGGTCTTGCAGTCTCAATTAGGACTACACAAGCCCCCAAGCTTCATAAGCCCCTGTTTGAGCTCTGCAAGCCTTGTCATCAATTTATGCCTCCAAAATATCAGTTTGGTTTGATTCCTGATGTGGGGAGCTTGTTCCTAAGTGTTAGCATTGTTTATTTACCTTCCATTAGGGCCTGTGGGGGAACAAAACAAGTATTTGGGTTCTCCTTGGAGCGCTGGTGTTCATTTAGCATATGCTGAAAAAAGGATCTGGTGTTCATTTAGCATATGCTGAAAAAGGGATCTGGTAGAGACCTACAGACTCAGTTGCTCCCTCACCAGGTTGCTCCTACCTATTGCTTTTCACAAAGTTTAAATTGGTTAAATAGTTTAATGGTGGCCCTTATTCAACCCAGGTTCTTGTATCTGATCTCTTTATTCCCATTGTTGGGACTCTTTCAAACGGGGAGGAATTTCTCCCAACTCCGAATGGAGCCAATGCGGATTTATGTAAATTCGCTTGTTTAGCGAATTTACATGAACCCCTGCTCCGTTCGGAATTACTTCCCATTACCCGAAATTAACCCCCTCCTGCCCGAATTTGCATGCGAAGCTTTAATTCGCAATAAGGTAAAACCCATGATTGCATTCGAATTGGCTTCCCTCCTGCCCGAATTTGCATGTGAAGAGTTAATTTGCAATAACATAAAACCCATGATTGCATTCGAATTGACCTTAAATTATCCTTCCAATTTAGCCTTGTATGAAAGAGTCCTTGGTCAGCAATAAACATCCAAGAAACTTCCAATCCACCTGTAACTCTCTTAAGTGTTTTTTGATTGATACTGAGGAGTAATGGGAAGGAGAGATGATGAAATTCCCCTTGTGAAAACATTATTGTCCTCTTGTATTACTGGATACAGCCCTCTAGATTCAGCCTACCAAGATTACAGTTTTGAGTCAGGCTTTTTTCTGTTACATGTTTTGGAGCCTTTATGTTGAGCACATTGTTAAGATGGGTTTGTAATTCTACTGTCAGTTACACAATAAGAAAATAATATTAAGATTAGGAAGGAACAGTCTGATTTCTTGTATTCATTCTCCTCTACATTCCTTTAATATTCAGTCTTGTTATTTTCTATGTCCAATTCACCTTCAAGACACTATTTTTATATTACAATTGTCTTCCTGTTTAGAAACAAAAATGCAAATGCTATTGGAATATGATGTGTTGTCAAAGTATGTCAAAATGTCACTTTTTTAAAAAAGAAAGAAAGCCCATAAGAAAGCATGGATTACTAGAATGGCTTAATTACTCACTAATTATTCTAATTGCATTTTCAAAATATGGCACAATATTTGGATTAGTAATGGCCATTTCATTTTTATATGACTATCTCTTCACAAATATTTGCTTAAGCAAAGACCTGTTCAGTGTGCAAATGTTAGGATGTACAGGAGAAATCAGCAATGTTTTCACAGAGAAATAATGAAAACATATTTGATAAATTATTCATTTCTACCAACTGTGAATGATAATCACTCATAATGTAGCCGCTCTAACAAAGCCACTCACTCTACAAGTTGTCCATTAGAAAAATTGCTCAGGCAGGTTAGGGTGTAATGATAACTGAGCTGTAGTATTTCTTTAATAGCAGTATGTGGCTTTATAAATGCCATTTCTATCAATATTGCCTTTAGAGAACTCTAAACCTAGTTACTTTGTAAACAAGATTTGCCTTTCACAACTCACATTTTCTCTTTGTGTGCTGTATGTCTGTAATTATCATCATACTTATCATTTATGCATCATCTCAAGTAATCACTATAACATTGCTGGAAAGCAGGATATTTTCATATGGTCAAAGCAACAGGCAAGGCAAAACCACTCAGTGGGGTAAGGTAGAATTTGTGCACATGATTCCCAGTTTTCTGACTTTCAGCAAGAGATGTCAATGTTAGTAAATTTTATTCTTACAGGCAAGGATAAATAATTTTGCATTGTTGATAACTGTAGAGAAAAAAATCATTTGAAATTTCAGTTTTTAAAAGATGTTCAGACTTTGGGACTTATTCTGTAAAAAAAAAAAGAAAAGGGAGATTTTTTTTTCTTTTTTGTATGTGCACAGAAAAAAATGCATTTAAAAAATTCTGTACAGAAAACAAGTTCCCTGCTTGAGTTTCAGTCCAGCCCAGGGCCCCCTTGCCTAATACAGGGTGCTCAGTGCCATTGGGCGGAATTTGTAAACACGTTTAAACAAGTTTTCTTTTCTTTTTTTCTAAGCAAAAAAAAAAAAATTGTACATTTTCTGTACAGAAATGTTATTTTGTAATCAGAAAATGCTACCTTCTGTGCAAAAAAAACTGCCAAGCACATTTTTCATGCAGTATAGTCAAAAACTGCAAAGATTGTTATCTGTTTAGCATTTTTCTATTTAAGATTTCTAAATATTTGAGGAAAACCTGTTTTTCACTCCCCCCCACCCCCGCCACTCTCTCTCTCTCTCTCTCTCTCTCTCTCTCTTATTTCTCTCCTCTCAGTCACTGTTTTCATTTCATTTGTATTCTCTAACCTTTTTTCAACTGAAGGAAGGAAATTAAGTATTTCTTACATGGAGTAGTCCCAGTATTAGTCATAAAAAATGTAGCCCAGTATTAGTCATAAAAAATGTAGCCAAAACGATCTGCAGAGAATCAAACTGATGAGGCTAACCTATGTGTTTATGTGTTGTAACTTATGTGTTTGAAATGTTTGATTTTTTAAAATCTATCTTGTAAGAAATACATTTATTATTATCATTATTACTATTATTTACTTGTTTGAAAAAAAGAAAGTAAGGTGGATACCAATCTAACTTCTCTGGGGAAAAAGTTGCAGAGCCTAGTGGGAAGCCACTGAGATATTCCTCTTGTACTTGTGAAGGTAATGGGACAGAGACAAGGGACTCTCCAGTTGATATCAAAGTGCAGTCTGGTTCTAAAGGGAGAATATACTACACACTACACTTGATCTTAGCCAAAAGGCCAAGAAGCAGAGAGAATATAGTTCTCCAAATCACCTGCACTTTATAGGTAAAGGAAAGGCTTTAAAAAGAAAAGAAATGAAAGTGAGCCAGAAGTGACTTCCAGGTTACTGTCTGCTGTCAAAATACAGCTCTCTGGGGTCTAGAATAGTCCAGGGCTCCCATAATGTGGCAAAAATGTCACCAAGGGAAAATTGGAAGGTTAAACTGGTAACAATGCAGGGCACTGGGGACAATTTCGCAATTGCTTTTCAGATGATGTGGTGCACAAACTGGTCAGACTCCAGACTGAAAGTGAGGTGAATCAGGGAATAAGCATTTTCACAAAAATACCATGTTTTCATGTCCATTTCATTTGTAAATTTGCTCTCTTCATGTAATTGCACAATCTGAAAACCATGTCCTCGATTATCCCTGTTCGCAGATTTCTCAGAGTTCCTTGCTGCGCCAAGGAGAGAGGACAGCCTTGTTCTTAAAGTGACACACACACACACACCTCTTTCATTTGGGCGGCTGTTCTCCTTCCTCCTGCAGCAAGGAACAACTGGTGGGAGAGCAAGAGAGAGAACATTTTGGAATTCCTCCCATACAGGAGGGAGAAATAGAGGATATGTCCTGGAAAAGGAAGGCATCTGGGAGTTTCAGCCCGCATTGAAATCAAGCAAGTTTATGGATCAGCCATCTCCTCTTTCTCTCGTGTGTGTGTGTGTTTGTGTGTGTGTGGTTTTAAGGGAGTTTGCAAAGGGAAACCTCAGCCTGCCTTCCTCTGAAACAACTTCTGGGGCAAAGAGGATTTTCCTCCCTGGTTTCCCTTCCCTCTCTGGAGCATGTGTGTGTATGGATTTGTGGAAATGACAGTTTGGAGAGCTTGTGCAAAAAAAAAAAAAAAAGTTATTTCCAAGCTGGCAAGCTCATCTGTCTGAAACCCAAATTCACTTTCGACCCACCTTCTTGCCTAAGTAATATGCTTTTAACCCCTTGTTGTGTTCTGTATGTGATAAGCATTAGCAAATTTGCTTGCTTTTCCGGGATGCCAACACTTTAACCATTTTCAGGATGGAAGCACATAGGTCCCTGCGTGGAAAAGTCCTTCCTAAACTTCTCTGAAGATACCAGCCACATATGCTGGTGAAACGTCAGAAAGGAACTCTTCTAGAACATGGCTCTACAAAAAACTATGGCTTCTAGTACATTTCAAGATTTATTTGTTCCACATTGCAGGGTCTTGGGGTATGGCTGAACTCCTTAATACAGTGAGCCTTTTGTATCTGCAAAGGTTTCATTCCAGGGATTGTGGATGCTCAAGTCTCATTAAATGCAATGACATAGTAAAATGGTGTCCATTATATACAATGACAAAATCAGGGTTTGCCTTTTCATGCTGTGGATGGTTGAATTCATAGATAAAGAATGTGTGGATATGGAGGTCCAACTGTACAAAACTTTTTAAAATGTGATGGGGGAGGGTATATAGAAAGATGGCAGAGGGCTGGGAGAAATTACTTCTGGGGATTCATGCAACTCATGGGACACCTGTCCTCACTGAGAAAATTCACTTTACTATCAACTTTGGCCTATTGTTTCTTTATGCATTGAGATATATTCTAATTATTTAAGAACTAAAATATGGCAGGCATATAATAAATGAAGAACATTCTAACATTTAATAATAACAACATCAGAACTGTCAGACTACTGTTACAGCATGACACATCTAGGCCTAACAACAATGGCACAGACAAGTGAGCAGAATGAGAACCATCTTCAATAAAACAGAGAATCATAATTAAGAATGGTGCACATAATTTTATTTATGTATTAGAATATACTATTTAAACATTAGATTCTTTGTATTAGAATCTGTGAGCTCACTGAGCCAAAACCTGAATGAACTTGGAAAACTAATTAAATTGGGCTAAATCTAATTGCTAGTCCCAACTAGATTGCATCCATGGAATCACTGGGATTTACATAAAACTTGACTTACCAGGTTTCCCTTAATCAAACTGATGATCTACTCTAGTTAGGACTAATAACTGAATTTAGCCCTCTAAGCTCTTTCAGAATTCAATCATATTTTACTCTTCAGTGGTTTGAGGAAATTATGGAGTCTGGATAAACCTTTGAAAACCCTCCTCTTTCTTCTAACAAATATGATGATAGCAATATTACAACTTCAGGAGGTGAAGTCCTCACCACAAAACCTCCTTTGTAGTCTTTACAGTACCACATCAGTGTCCTTGGCAAAAGGACGAATGGACATACATTCACATTTTAAGGAAGAGGGCTGATGTTGATTGCACTAGGCAAGCCCATTCCAGAACTGAACACAAAAACTATATGTGTGTGAATATGTAAGTATTTGATTTAATCTGGAATAAGAATGAGATGGAGCATAATATCAATATTTTGTTTAAAAAAGAACCAGTTCATTTTCCTTGACTCTGTCTGCATAGGCAAGGATTCTCCAGGGGCAGCTCAGATTATCCCAGGCCTGAATCTTCCCTATTCTCCTCCCTCCATATATGGGACCCTTCCAATGCAGGATAGCTGCTCACACATATGTCCTGAGGTTGTGGCAAGTATCTCATTCTGTGGTCTGAACAAGGTGCCCAGTGTCAAACATAGGGCTGAGTGCCTCATTCTGACCTGAGTAAGCTACTCACTGCCACCTTGCTGAGCAGCATAGTGGAACACATTTTAAACATTGTCCTGGATTCAGAACAGAGGACTCAGGATTTTCCGGGAAGATCTGGAGCAAACAGAGACTGGAGCAAACAGAAGGGTATACCCTAAATTTGGTGTTGAATGGGCTGGATGTCATCTGGACTGTTTGTATAAGATTTGGAGACTTGGCATCTTACTCCCCAAAAAGGAAGGGAGAGGACCAGTTTATTTGGTCTTTACAGACAGGGCCCTTGCCTAATTTTGTTGCATTATAAGTGGAACACATTGATCTCACCAATAGTGATGTGAATCCTAATTTATCACTACAGATTACAGACTTCATTGATTCTTTTGAGGTCTTTAAGCAGAGGCTGGATGGCCATCAGTAAGGGATACTTTGATTGTGAGTTCCTGAATGGCAGGGAGTTTGACTGGATGGCCATTGCGGTCTCTTCCAACTCTATGTTTCTATGATTCTGAGATTCTATGACTTCACTAGAGCCAACTTCACAACACACTGTAGAAAAGCAGAAGACAGAAATACAACCCCACACACACACAAACAAACACAAACATACACTATTCTCATAGAGGAAAAAAACAAAACACTGCTCTCTATATTTTTCCTTAGTCTTCCAGCAAAAGTGTCCAGCAAAAGTGTCACTTGTATAAATTTTGACATTCTAAGAATGGTGTTGGAAAGTTAAATGTAACAATGGTACTTGAAAGAAAAAATGATAATTTTTTCATGTGGAATATAGTACAAAGGTAGAATTGCTTTGTTTTGGGTTTACAGTAGGAATGAGAAGGATCCCCTCACCTCACAGTAGATTTATGATTTCCAGAGACTGCTAAAGCACAGTGTTTTATAGGTTCAGTTTTTCTTTGTTTTGTTGACAATACGTATGCTGGCCAAAATACACTGTACGTTTCTTCCTGGATGCAGTGCACAAGATATTAAATAAATAATAAAATCTTTATATTTCCCGCCTCCCCCCATGGATCGAGGCAGGAACACAACAGATAAAATCCACAGTACAATATATGTATAACAATCCTAAAACAATCCTAAAACATCAATCTATCAGTCAGTAAACAGAATCCAGAATTGCCACTGCTGATCCAATATTCTAATCATACAAAGGAGGGGGATATTCTCTAGAATGAATTATGGTGGATCAAATGGATAAGCCAGCTGGAAGTGATCCGTCTTAAGTGCCTTCTTAAAGGCATCTAAAGTGTTGATAAGACAGATCTCTTCCAGGAGGCCATTCCAAACTCTAGGGGCAGCAGCAGTGAACATTCTATTGAAGGGCAATCTCAGCCTAACTTTCGGATGCTCTAATAGTTTTTTTCCCCAGATGTTCTGAGAGTGCAGGGCAGATTGTGTAGGGAGAGGCGCTCTGTGCCACAAATAAATAGGAGCTACTGTGGCATAGTGGTTTGAGTGTTGGCCTACAGCTCTGGAGACTAGGGTTTGATTCCTCACTCACTCATGAAACCCACTTTGAACAAGTTACATTGCCTCAGGAGAAGACAATGGCAAACCTCTTCTGAAGAAATCTTGCCAAGAAAATCCCATGATAGGTTCACCTTAGGGTTGCCATTAATCAGAAACGATTTGAAGGCACACAGCAACAATAACATAAAGAATAACTCAACAAACTACCATTTGTGCAACATTAACTGTAACAAGTATACCCTTTGGGGACTCTGCAATGAGTCTTTTTTCCCTCCCCCCCCCCCCCCCAGTTTTTTCAATTTAACATTGCAAATTCAGTTCCTTGTTGCATTTGGATTTCCCTCTTGCAAATGGGATGCCAGGGCTGAACTGGTGTCCATGTTTTTTATACAGCTGTACTTTGAATGTATATCACATGTTACTTCAATATTCAAGAAGGCTATCAAATTTTCAAACTTACAAACTCAAAAATAAAATACAAAATGTTCTGGTAGTTAAACCAAAGGCCTCACTTCACTTGACCAACAATCAAGTAATTGGCATGAGCAAACATAGCCACCTAACAGCTGGTAATTCATCACCTACATTACTTCACTGTTTACACAGAATTCTTTGAAGTTAATTACAGTCTTTTGATGTAAAAATCTTTCCTCCAGGGACCAGCAGAATCAGGTGGCTCTTTGACAACAGTGGTTCCATGGTTTATTTTTCTTACCTGTGAAAAGATTTATAATGCACTGTAGGAGCAAAAGACTGTTTTTAAAAGAGTGCCTCCAATATATAATGCTGTTTAGAAAAAATGATCAAGTAACAAATAATTTCTGTCCTCAATCTGAAACCACTACATTTCAAAGGTAAAGCCACCATCCCACACATAAGCCCTTTTCAGCTGTTTATTTTTATTCAAAATATTAAGCAACATTTGGTTATACAAAAGGATATTGCATTTTTAAAGTTAAACTAATAGAATGAGTGTTTGTATCTATGTATGTGATAGCCGGTCCACTGTAAGATATTTTTAAAAATAATATGAAAGAGTGCTGTGAAAGACATCTTTTTTCACTCTGTCCCTACTGTGTGAGCTGCCATTTTCTGTTCCACTGCTTCTGCTGGATAGGCATTCGTTAGGACCTCTCCTTTCACACAATCTTTTCCATAAATTCAAATAAAGAAAATGAGGAGGAGGAGGAGGAGGATACACACACACACACACACACACATACACATGCATTTTAACTACTATTGCTTTAGCCACTTGTTGAAAATTTGTAATGCCTGCAGTCATGACAGTACAGTCTGTTCTTGCCATATGTGGGAGATCTGTGCCAGACACGAACACCACCTCATGTAAGGCAAAAAACACAGAACCTCAAGCCCTGTTTGTATGAATGGGGTGGGCTGCCGCACCGCATGCCATGTGGCACAGGCATGCACCTCATTCATTCTATGGGGGCTTGCCATCCACATGAACTTGAGTCTGCCTATGGCAAGCCTGAGCATGCTGTACTATTTTAAGTGAGCTTTAAATGTAAACCTGCATAATTATTATTCTTATTCTTTCCATGATCATTACTCTTCCCCCCCACTCCTTCTCCTCCTCCCCTTCTTCCTTCTTCTTCTTCTTCTTCCTAGTATCACTACTATTGGTCTTGAGGTCCAAAAGAAGAGCAGGGACTGGAAGGTGGGGGGTGGGAAGAGAAGAAAATGAGTCCAGGACTAGAATAGAGGGATGGACTGGGAGAAGTGGTGGGAGATTTGTTTGCTTAGTGAGAGACCAAAGACCTTAAACAGTCATAGCTCTTTCAGAATGTTGGGCCCTTTCCCACCCCATCAAAAAACCTATGTGAATTTTTAGAGTGCATGTTGTTACTCAGATCACACTAAATCTTACCATACTGGATAATTACCAGTTACTCTCCAATTCTCCAGTATGGAGTATTTAACAATTAACAAAGACAAGTTCATATGGGGAGATAAGGGCCTACAGATAACCTTGACGTGAGCCATATAGCACTTTATAAATTATAACAAACACTTTCAGTTGTTCATAGAAAGCAACTAGTAGCTGACAGAGCTGTTGTAACAAGGGAGTTTTATTTTCCCTATAATCAGTGCTAGTCAACACTGTGGCTACAGCATTCGGAATCAGCTCCCATTCTGAACACTCTCCAAAGGCAGCACCTTATGGGGCATGTTACAGTAATCCACATAGGATGCAACTAAGAGCTCCTCTGCACTTGCTAGAGTATTCTGGTCTGTCTTTGCAGTACTCTGACTTCAAATTCACCCACAATTCACCTTCCTCTCTTCCACCAGTGTTGATGGACAGCTGCTTTCCTGTGTCATGCTCATTTACCACCCAGTGCCACTGCTAAGGTCAGAATGAGATGCCCAACCATGCTATTGATACTGGGCACCTTTGCACTAGCAATAGTACTTACATTTCTATTTTGCTTGATAGTGCTGTGCACTTTCTAAGCAGTTTAAAATGTATTAGCCAATTGCCCCCAACAAGCTAAGTATTTATTTTACTGAACTATGAAAGGCAGAGGGAATTATCACATGAAGGAGGCAAGCATTCTTCTCCCATCAATAACTCATCACATTTATTATCCTGTTCTTGTCCCGTCTGTAAACAGTAACGGAGGTGTCATTTGGTATTAATGAGAGTTTCCGTTAATACCAAATGACACCTCCATTATAAAGTTCTAGATGGACTCTACAACAAAGTGCCTTTTGAGAACAGACTATGCATCTTCAGTCAATCTCAGGTGGAGGATATTGTTCATTGCTTGCTAATTTGTCCATTTTACAGCATTCCTAGAGAGAAAATTTTAACACCCTTGCTGACAAACAAAGGTGGGAGCTCTCCTGTTGATTTAGTCCAATTCCTTCTGAGTGACACAAATGACTGTGTTACACATAGAGTGGCTCTTTTTGCCATGGCTGCAAAAAAGATTAGAAAGAAAGAGTTAAATAAATTGCTATGGAGACACAAAGTATTAATTAGATTTTATGATGATATTACATACGGTTACTAATATCTAGGAAAGATATTCTTTTCTCCTTTTGTTCTTTTTATCAGTTAACAATTTTAACTGCTCACAAAATGTTGGGACATTTTTTGTCCTTTATATACTGTGACTTTTGTTTTAAATGTTTTATACTTTTGTATAATCTCATCTTGTCATGGCCTTTGGCTAGTATAATAAACATGACTTGACTTGAAATTGAGTTCATGTTCTTAGACTTTGTCTGCACTGCCTAGTAAGCTGGGGCCTATCCAAAGGGTTAATGTCTAGATATGTCACTGGGTATATATGTAATATGTATTTGGTCCAAACTGGCCACAAGTTGGCCACATGCACCAGGCCATACTTGGTGCATTAACATAGCATTGTCTGCATGGGTTAGTGTGGTCAACACTGTATTGACATGGCTGGCCCATTGCTTATCTCCAGACGCACCACATCCCTTACCTGCATGAGCTCAAGGGACAGGCCATCTTTTCCAATGCCATTTTCTGACTGAGAAGAGCTGGCTATCCTTAAATGGGCTCTATCTAGCAGTTCACAGGCCAGAAAGACCCATGTGAATCCCAGGATTCCAGGGAAACACCAGGGCTTAGCACAACTTTGTTAACTTTGATAACTACAGGATAAAGGCCCCTCCCTATCTCTCTGAACTTCTTTCTCCCTACATTCCCACTTGTTCCCTCCATTCTGGTAGCCAAGGTCTCTTGTCCCAGCCCAGGATTTCCACTGCCCCATCCCGGATTCATCCCTTCTCGCTTGCTGCCCCTCACTCCTGGAACCTCCTCCCCTTACAAGCATGGCTCAACACATCTCCAACCAGTTTTAAAACCAAGTTAAAGACCATATTGTTTAGGGAAGCGTTCCCAGGGAGTTTGTGATTGTGACCTGGTTGTTTTGATGCTTGATTCAAAATTTGGTATCTGCTGTTTTAACTTGTTTTCTTATCATGTTGTTAACTTGTTGTTTTAACCTCTAGATTGTACACCATAGGCAGGCTTTTTACATATTCTTGATTTTATTGTTTTTTGTACAGCGCTGTGTACATTTACAATGCTTTATAAATAAAGCTAATCATCATCATCATCATCATCATCATCATCATCATCATCATCGGAAACCCACAATATTTCACTGGAAGTCATCTTGTATTGTAAAACAAACAGCACTGGTGTCGAGCTGTTGATAGGGTTTTTTACACCTGTGTGTACAAAAAAGATCCCTCAATAAAGTACAAAAATGGCATGATTGGACAAAAAAGTTAAGGTATTATCATAACATATTTGAATATGGTAGCATGACTGTCCTACTTGATATAGCTGGCAAGTACTGTTGCAGAATGGATTGTCATGGGACATTTATTTGATGAATTTGCAAATGATGTGTGATATTTGATGTAACACCTCCAATACTGTCAACGAAGATAAGAGCATGAAACTAACAGGGGTTAATATATGGGTAGTTTTTATTCCCCTGTAGAGCCTTCCTCCAGTAAACAGTGTTATGCTGTAAACACAAATGGGAGAGGGGCAGGGAATGGAAGATGAAAAGCATTACTGATTAGAATACATGCCAGAAATGTTGTTTCTCAACTTTGCCATGATGTAATGATTTGGTAAAGAGTATTAATATTAGAATGACAACGTCACAGCATGAATGTCCACTAGCAAATCTTATTTATTTGGGGGAAAAGGATAAAAAATGTCCTGTCTAGCTGATCTCTCTCTTGTCATCAGCACTTCATGTCTTTAGCTTCGGTAGCCATAGCAACCCATTCTCACTGCCAGGACCTTGACATTACTCAAATGTATCCCTTAACAGAGACTTGCTAAATAGTCTATTTAATCTTTGGGAGTCAAAGACATTTGCAAGAGAAAACCAGCATCTCATGCCAAAAATGGCCTCATTTTATGCCAAAACATATATAAAAGATTCCCTTCCCTTTATACCGTCAATCATAATTATGTCCAAGACTAAAAACAAAAAAGAATCATAGGACTGTCATTTCCCTCTACAAATACAAAGGTGATATGAGACAGAAAAAAATGATTGCACCTTGGAAAATTTAGAAAATCAGATGCTGCAGATTTACAAGCAATTCAGAACAATTTTATTTTCTATATTTAAACTTTTTTTAATCTATTATTTGGTTCCTAGGTGGGCTGCAATATAATTACTGGTAGAGTTAGCTTCTTAGAAAATTCAGGTTGTTTACTTTAATTTCAGATAGATTTCTAGAATGAGAATATATACAGAACCTTACATGTCTGGTCAAACCAAGTGTTAATGTTGTCTATCAGTCAGATCCAACACTGTCCAGACCAATCTTGAAAAGCTTACAAGTATGATATGGCAGCACTTTGTTACAAGTATATGGCACTGTGATGCTTACTGCTTTTGGAAATAAGGATTCCATATATCCATCCTTTCACAACCTACCTTCTGTGAATTAGAGAATATAAATAGCTAGGTTTTTCCCCAGGATAGCTGTATCAAATAGCCTATGGAACAGTGGCTCTACTGTAGAAGAGAAAAGAGAAAACACACACACACACTTATACATCTGATATAGTAGATCGCTAAGGCAAAAGAGCTCTTCTGATCTCGAAAGCTAAGGGATCAGTCCAGATTAATCCTTGGATGGGAGACCGCCAAAAAATATCAGATGCTGTAGACTATATTTCAGAGGAAGAAACTGGCAAAACCATATCTGTGTATTCCTTGCCTAAGAAAATGCTAGGAAATTCATCAGGTCATCATAAGTCAACAGTTGACTTGAAGGCACACACACACATATACACAGAAAGAAAGTTATTCAGTGTTTTCCGGTGTCTTCAAACTCCTAAAGAGCACAGAAGTGGAACAAATACCAAATAAGAAGTTGTAAAAATGATGTGTTCAGACAATAACTCCCTGACATGGACAATAAATGTTCAATTAAAGAAGCAGGTTCTCTTGTTCCCTAGTTGAAAATCATTGGAAAAAAATTATGTACAATAATATTATTTTTTACAGTTACAGCTTCCAGGACCCCTAAACACTGTTTTGTTCAATATAGCATGGCTGTCTCTCTCTATACATGCAATAGCCAGGTCCCATTTTATTTATTTTTAGTCAACTCTACAATGATAGGGAAATGGAGTCCAAGAAGGGACTGTATAGATAAAAAGAGCTAAGGCTAAAGATAAAACAGTAAAGCAGATAGAATATGGTCAGTTGTCAAATTAAGCGGATGCATTATGGAGTTCCAAAGTGTTTTATGTGAAATTTAATAAATCTGATGTATAATAAGGTAAAGAGGTCTATTTAGCAATTCAGAAGCATAGGCAGCATGTTTCTCCATTCAAACTATTATCCTTATACACAGTGACCTTTGATTATTTTCTTGGGACATACAAAACCACTCTATCTGTCTCTATGCAGTTTTCTGGTCTCCAGCTCTCAGATTTCTATGGAGAAATATGAGCATCTTGGATACAGTAGCTCTTGCTTTTAGGGAAGGAAAAAAATCTGTCCCTCCAGAATTCCCTCTGGAGATTATCACATGGAAAAATACTCCTGATATAGATGCAGGATTGAAAACTCAAAATCAAGTGAGTGTAACCCAGATGCAGCCTGGACCTGACCCATGGTTATCTGGTAAAATTTAAAAAATGGCAAGGTCCAGTTTTTGAAAAGCCACAAGATAAGCACAGCTGGGGTCTGGGGCTGTATCCAGGTTGTACTCTCTCAGCAACCAGTGCGTGTGATAACACCTGGTTTTGAGTTTTAAATCCTGCATCTATTTCAGGAGTATTTCTCCATGCAATAAACTCCTCTGTCTCATTAGAAATTGTTGAAAATTATGTGTAATACAGTTATCGGCATATTATAGGAAACATACATATGGAATCTGGCTGATGATATAAAAGAGCTTTCTTTCAGCTTTTTGGCCTTGATGCAAGAAAAGCTGAACAATGCAATGATAGTAAAGCTGGATTTGAAAAATTCTTGTTAACTAACTGGAAATGGAGCTGCTGGTATATATATTTTTGGTAGTTTTGTTATGACAGCTTTGTAAATAAGTGCACAGAAGTGACTAGCCTGACATATAATTTTGCTCTGCAAGCTCCTGTGCTTCTGTTAGAGTTAGAAAACTTACCATACAAAATAGTTGCTTGCTTGCATGTCTTTGTAAAAGTTTTGGCCTTGCATTCATTCTTGTCATTTCTTGTTTCTTGGTCATAGGCACAGTTCTCTCATCCTGTATTAGTTAGTATGTATTTATTTGTTCTCCATTTTGTAGTCTGTAGTTTTTTACCATCTTTGACATGTTTAAAGAACATGTTACACAGCCACTCGCCATGTGATGTTATGAAACCTTTAATATTTGTAAGGAGACCTACTTAATGTGTTTTTCACAAAGAAGATTAAACCAGCTTTATTTCTTTGTTAGGCCCTGTGGGGGGATGTGGTGTAAGAAATTTAGCGGCTCGTTTTCTGCTTTGTGACTTCTAAATACTCTGCTCATGAGAAACACTATTATTCCTCATGTACCCAAAAGAAAATGAGAGAACTTAAAAAGGTGCTCAGGAGCAAAGACATACAACTAAGCATGAAAATCAGAATTGTATTAGTAATTGTATTCCCCATTGCCATGTATGAATGCGAGAGCTGGACAATTAAGAAAATTGATAAAAAGAAATTAAATTCATTTGAAATGTGATGCTGGAGAAGAGTGTTGATAATACCATTTCACTAGCCTGATAGCCAAAAAGACAAACAAATGGTTCATAGAATACATTAAGTTTGGTAGCTCCCTGGAAGCCAAGATTACTAAATTGAGACTGTTATACTTTGGCCACATCATGAGAAGACACGGCTCATTAGAAAACACCATAATGCTAGGAAGGGTGGAAGGAAAGAGAAAGAGTTCTCTCTGACTACATGCTAGGTGGATGGACTCTATTAGGAAGCCATGGGCATGAATTTGCAAGCACCAAAGACAGTAGTAGAGGACAGGGAGTATTGGAGATGTCTCAACCACAGGGCAGCCATGAGTCAAGATTGTCTCAAGTGTAGTTAACAAAAACAACAAACCCAAACAGCTCCCATATTGGCAGTGGAAGAAGGAAAGCCTGCTCTTATCTGACCGTGCCATATAGGTTGGCAGAGGGAGGGTTTTGTTTTTTGTTAAAAAAGAAAAGTGCATGAAGGCACACAATAAGTCCATCTGTTAATCTGAAATCAGTTAATACAGATCCTAGTTAAGTAGTGTATGACTGAAAACAACATGTTTTCAGTATATTCCTCTCCTTCTTTTGTTGTTCTGATTAGTGATCATAGGTGAATGGCTATTTAAAGCACAGCATTTTTGCTCTGGGGGTAAAAAGCTCTGGTTTGCAATCTGGGAAGATATTGCAAGGAAGTGAACTTTGCCTTGTAGCTCAGGAAAGTGCTCTACTACTCCTTACTTCTGAAGAGAGGGGTGCATCTACACTGTAGGAATAATATAGTTTGACTGCCATGGCTCCATCCTGCAGAAGCCTGAGATTTGAATTTTTATGTGGCACCAGCCCTCTTTGGCAGAGAAAGCTAAATACCTTGTAAAAGTACAAATCCCAGGATTCCATGAAATTACAACACTTAAAGTGGTGTCAAACTGTATTATATCTAAAGTGTAGATGCAACCGAGGTGTGAAGAACAGAATTTTATTTTATGTGGTTTGTAGTGAAATGTCCAAATTTTACCTGAAATCGCCTACTTTCTTTAAATTGATACTTTGAGACATACCTAAGGCTAAGGCCCTAAAGCTCTTTCCAAATTAGATTTTAGATCTTGGATCAAAATTGTTCCTCATCTCTGGTGTGCACATTTGGGAGATTGAGAAGGTGCTAACTTTGTGAACAAATGTGAACTCATATAATTTCTCACCCATTCCTATTCAACAGGTACCAAAACAACCAGAAGGATGGCCTCAGGCAAACCTCTCTGGGAAAGGTATACTGAGAGGCCACTAAAATCATTTTTGCTTTCTAGAGGCCTTTACTGACATTTGCAATTAGCAGGCAGCAGAATATACACAAAGCTGACAGAGAAATGTGTCCAGTTATATGAAGGAATATCTGTTCAAAATGTCCAAAAGTAAATTAGATAATCACTTTTTCTCTCAATAGTAGTTGAATTGTCAAATAAAAAGTGAATCTAAAGTAGCATAACCCAAAGGGCACTGTGTCAATCATGAACTAACAAAAAAGCAGATATCACTATAATTTAGACTGATAAATTAAAGGAATATCTATTTTACTGGCTTTTGTGTTATTTTCAAGACTGAAGCCTACTTTTTATCCTTTTGATCTTCATTCTTATATTTTAAAGGACTGCACAAAATTTTCATCTTTCAAATGGTGATTTTTAAAAAAGTGAGAGATACAGATATCACAGTTAAGTTGTGTTTTATAGGAATCAGACAATAACATTTTCTTGTCCTGTGCCAGAAGAAAGTCAGAATATAAATAAAATAAAAAATTAGAATGTGAAGATATTGAAATCAAGGGTAAACTTTTTTAAAAAAAAGTGAAAAGAGAGAGAAAAGAACATGGGGTGGTTCATATCTGATTTGTCTACAAGAAATTTATTTCTGTTAATGTTTGCCTCTCACTGCCATTGTATGATGTTCTTTATTCAGTAATAATTAGTATGATTTAGAATTTGACAGATTTTTAAGTTTTCTCCTACAGTATTTGGATATATTGTCATGCAGTGGCATCCCCACACCTATTATTGGGGGGTTTGTTTCTGATGCTGGAATGTGGGAGGATCTGACCTTGTGGCACCCTTCTGTTAGGGTGACACCCTTGTGGGCAACATCACCACACCCCCTTAGTTATACCACTTTATCCATGGCCTCAGTGTCATACACATTGTATAAACTCACCCTCTGGTAGCAAAACATCTGTGTATGTTTTATGGATTCACACAATCTGCTATGGCCAAGTCATCACAGGCAAGAATATTCCAGAAGCAGCATGGAGTATCCTGGCCTTGAAACTGACCGAAGTTCCCACCATTACCTTGAGCACTACCAGGCAGCTATTTGCACATGTGTCCTGCTGTGCTGCCCAACACTGCTGCCACATGTTGCTCATTCTGAGGTCAGAATGAGATGCCCAGCATCAATCACATCACTAGGTGCTCTCTTCTGATATCACAGTAAGCAACTCATGGTGCTGGCACTGGGTGGCAAAGCAGATCACATTATAAACATCCACCTGGCTTCACAACAGAATGCCCATGGCAACAGGGGGATGTTGAGAAGATCAAAAGCAAACACTGAGTTTTTAAAATCTGTGTTAAAGGTGTTATACCTCAGGTTTAATGCTGAACTAATTAGACTTCATATGTACAGTTCATACCAGAACTGAGGACTGGGCCATGTGTCATCCAGTCTGATCACTGAGGGAATGGGGGGAAGGACATTTTACAGTATTTGGCCTGTGTAAACAAGTCCCTAGTTGTGAAGATTCCAGATTGCTTGGAGACCTGCTCTTATATAGCCTACATAAGCTTCTGCTATGCAGGTTCTCACACTATGAATGTGGAAGAAACATTATGATAAGTGATGGCCATTGAAATGAGAATGCAAGGTACAGCCCCATTTCTTCCTAGTGAGTTCAAGTAAATGGAAATTGGAAATAAGAAAGGAAAAAAAAGTAAACCACAGAAGGGATTGAGAGAGAGAGGAGGGAAGGAGGGAGGGAGAGGACATTCCACGTTAATTTGTTTTCTGAGCTATACAAACATTAGGGCCATAGATAGCACTTTACAAGGAAGCTGAGTGTTGAAAGAAGAATGTAAATGAGTGTCCATTTTACCTTAACAAGGTCTCCAGCAGATAGGTGGTTTGGAGCAGTCTCTCGCCATTCCAGCCTTGGGTGCACTCTGAGCAGCACGACAATGTGACAACCAGATGACTCAGTCCACAGACTGGTTGCCGCAGTGGTCCACAATGGATTGCCAGCAAAGGGCCCTTTCTCACACTCCTTTTGAAGCTGAGTTTGGGCTGCAGTTAAACTTCAGCCCAATCCAGGGGTGTGCATCATCTGAATGCCATGCTCCCAATTGGCAAAGGGGTCAGACAAGGTTGCATCTTATCACCCTACTTGTTCAATTTATATGCAGAACATATTGAAAGAAAAGTAAGCTTGGACACAGAAGAAGGAGAAGTGAAAACAGGAAGAAGGAATATCAACAACCACCATAATACTAGCAGAAAACCTCAAAGACCTGGAACAACTACTAAGAAAGATCAAGGAAGAAAGCGTAAAGGCAGGCCTATTGTTGAAAAAGAAAACAAAAATAATGACCACAGAGAACCTATACAAATTTGAATTAGGCAATGAAGAAATAGAAATAGTAATAGAATTCTCATACCTATGACCAAACATTGATAAAAATGGAGACTGCAGCCTGGAAATCAGAAGAAGATTAAGAATGGGACAGAGAGCTATGAAAGAACTAGAGAAGATCCTAAAATGCAAGGATATACAACTGAGCACAAAAGTCTGACTGGTACAAGCTATTGTATTCCCTATTGCCATGTATGGATGTGAGATCTGTACAGTTAAGAAGGAAGGAAGCAGGAAAATCAACTCATTCAAAATGTGGTACTGGAGAAGAGTTCTAAGGATTCAATGGACAGCCAAAAAGACAAACAAATGGATCCTGGAACAGATCAAGCCAGAAAACTCCCTAGAAGCCAAGATGACAAAACTCAGTTTGTCGTACTTTGGACACATCATGAGAAGACACAAACCACTGGAAAAAATAGTAATGCTAGGAAAGGTAGAGGGAAGTAGAAAAATAGGAATGCCACATGCAAGATGGATGGACTCTATTAAAGAGATAACGAGTATGAGTTTGCAGGACAGAGGGTCTTGGAGATGTCTCATCAGTGGGGTCGCCATGGGTTGAGATTGACTTGAGGGCAGTGAACAACAAAGGAGTCTACACATATATTTGTTGCATTTTTGTACATATTTCTTTATACAGACATTTTTGTGTGTCATTTTCACTATGTACATCTTTGCTCAATTTCTCCTAAACATGGCTTTTTACAGGATGTCCAACTGTCCCCATTCCTGTGTACTTTTTAGTTTGTTTGTTTTTTTAATACAAAGGAAGTTGTGGGAAGGAGGAAACCGTTTTGTTTCTTCACTTGTCCTGATTGTCATTTTTTGTGCTTAAAATGGGATCACTCTTTTATTTTTTAAAAACACAACCTCAAAGAAATTTTATAAATGTATCTAAAATATAGACAACAGTTACAAAATAAACAAAACTAAACTACTTTTTCCTTTGTAAATCATTTAGACACAACAAGTAACCTCATATAGAAAATAGATAGACAAACAGCAGTTTCAGAATTATTTCTAACATTTAATTGAATTGTCCCTTTCTGCACACACACACACACACACACACACACACAGATTCTCACTGTTAAAGTCTGAGGCAATGTGTGTTTATATGTTCCTTAGAGTTTCCTGCTGACCTATACCTACCAGATCTTCCTAGCGTTTGCTTAGGCAAGGAATACTCATAGTTGGTTTTGCAAGTGTGTTCCTCTGATATATAGCTGACAACATTTGACTTTTGTTGGTGGTCTCCTATCCAAGTACTAACCAGAGCAGAGCCTACTTAGCTTCTAAGATCATATGGGCTCTGGAGCCTTTAGGGTATTTACGCAATAGTCATTACTTTTTAAAGCTAGATTGAAATAAAAGATGCAGTAGAAATAGTATTATAAGGAGACATGTTTAATTATTTGCATATTTGGTTGTGAAATTTCCATGAAACCATACAGTAAAAGTTTATTTTGATAATGTTCTTGATCCTAATCAGTGAATGAGAGATGCCAGTGACAAAGAGCAATACTCTGCCCTGCTTCAAATGTATGGAAGTCCACACTTTAGAACTGTATGGAATGCTTTGTTAGGAATGATTGAAGGCTCTCATATCAGTTATATGGGGAAGAAAACATTTCAGAAAAGCAAGCTGAGCAAAACACGATCACACAGATATAGCATGACTGAAGCTTTCAGGAGGATGCAGACCTAGAAAGGTCAATCAAGTGACAACATTGACAGCCTATGATCCATTCCTTTCCTCATTCAGGGAAACACCACAGTACTCCTCGCAAACTATGCAAGTCCTACCCTGGCTCATTTTTCTGACATTTTGGCCTCAATCATTTGCCCTGTCAACTGTTTAAGCCACCTCAGCTGGGAGCCTCAGTCAGAAGAGTCAGCAGTTCAACTGTGCTATCAGCAGTGTGAAGAAGGTCAAGCCTAGAAGACAGCAAATGATTGCCAAACTTTTATTTTCACCAATGCCTTAATCCTAGCTTTGCTGTCAACAAGATTGTGTTTTGAACAGAGGATTTAGGGAGAAATATAGACCACCTCAGGAAAAAAAGCAACAACACTTATCTACTGAAACTCTCATCTGATTTGCTGCTAGATCGCAAATAACTAAATTCCCACACCTTTTGTTTATTTTGTTTTGTTTTGTTTTATTATTTACAAACAAGTTTGATGATGTATATGCTCAAATAGTCACAGCTGTAGTCCTTCAATGGTAGAAAAAATACACTGCATGTGATAGTTATGGCCAGATCCAAAGAAGCATAAAACATGATTGTATAAGCCCGTTTGTTGTTTTCTCTAATAGCAGGCCAGTCCATCCCATTCTGTGAGATGAACTGGATCTGACCTGAAAATCACTTTTCCCCAGAAGTCTCAGGGAATTGTATGCTGTTCCTCCATATACATGGATTCTGATTTCATGGATTTTGCAATCCATGGATTGGAGATATTCACAAAAACAATTCCAAAACACAAACCTTGATTTTGCTGTTTTATATATAGGATGTCATTTTATTATTGTATATAATGGGGCTTGAGCATCCATGGATTTGGGGACCAAAAGGGAGTCTAGAACCGTGCAATCATGGAGGCACCCACACGTAGTAGGGTTAGGGAGTGTGCGGTTGGTGCGTGCTCCCTAACTCTAGTATCGGCCCCATGAAGGTGCTTCTTGCCCATCTGTCTCGGGCCTTGGTTTGTTTTAGAGCTCATATCCGCACATGATTAGAAGTGGGAACACAAGCATTGTCACTATCTCTCATTTGCTTAATTGATCTCAATTGGGATAAATTTAGCTCTCATGAGGATACTTTCTGTACGTAGGTTTCCTATGTGATTTAGGAGCATGATCATCCAGGATTCTAAACTGTGAAACCCACATAAGTAGAATAGATCTGATTTTTTTCCCATCATTTTTGAATTTGTAAGCCTCAGGATCTTCCCATTTCTAGTTATGAAGAAATTATTAAAAAATTCAACAGACCCAGCTACTCTTACCATGAAGAATTTGTCAGAAAAAAAGAAGATGGGGCATCCTCAATTCAAAACTAATGTTGATGAATATACAGAAATGAACCCCAAGACTTTAAACAGTTTAGTTCTTAGAGTCCTTGCCCTGATCTGATACGTCTATCAATCGTAACTTCTGCTACATTTTTGAATATGTTGAAAGTTGCAAATTTGGATGAATTCTTATTTTTAAAAAGCAATTGGAATGAAATTCTCACTCAGCTCTACTCCTCACTGTAGATATTTGTCATTTTGTATTTGAATGGCAACAGTGGCAAGTTGAAGAAATTACAGAAGAATCCGAACTAGTGCTCCCATGTCCCAATCTGATCTTCTGCATATCTAATGCTAATGATATGGCACATCTACGTGCTTGAATAGGTCTACTTTGAGCTTAAGAAATAGGGCAATGTATTAGTCATTTACTCTGTGAAGTCAGTCATCTCTTAAGAAAACATACACACACACACACACACACACACTTGGTGTTGGTTTCATATAAAATGTATTTATCAATAGCAATAACTAGAAATAGCCCTTTATATCTTTTATTGATTTTAATAGTACTCTGATTGAAAGGTCTCAACATATATTAAGCAGATAAGCATTTGGTTAGCTAAAATATTTTAATATGTTTTGATACATGAATAAGTGTTTAAATAATTATTTGTGATTTATTTTTATTGCAAATGAAATAACTTTTGCATTTGACTTTTAAATGTTTCCAATATGGATCTGCACTCTACAATAATAAACACAATTTGTTTGATTATTACCTAGCAAATTGGTTATATGCCGAATACTAAAGCATTACTCTGAGCATTATGGGGATAACTTCCACAACTAATGGCCCATAAAGTCTGTTTCAAATTAGCAATCCTGTGCTTTTGGATCATGATCTTTCTGGAAGAAGCCATGACTACAGCATGGGTTGCCACTTACATTCCTTAAAAAAAGAAAATTACTAACACCCATGTACTACTCCCTTGGTCTTTATGTTTTCTTAATTAGCTCTCATTTCATCAGTCTATTACTTAATTCATCACAAAACTGTGCACTTTTTAGTATGTATTTTCTACCTCCCATCCTGTTCCCTTTCACTCACGTCCATAGTGAGCTGTTTTTCAAAATATTTACCACAACTGTCTAGCGAACAATGTGAATTTATTACCTTTCCAACACAGTATAGCTAACACATGTTTTATAGAGACTGTTATCTGGAAAAAATAAACTCAGGCACTGAGCAAATGAAAAGTAAAACCAAGCCACTCCTGGGTGTTCCCAAATTGTTTGGAACCTCCACTGTTCACACAGCCCACTCCCAAAAGAGCCTAAAAACCCATGGGCAATCCACACCATGTGGCATCAAGCTGTGCCTCTCAATTTTTATTATTTTTGCCACCCCTCCATGCATGCACACCATCACACAAAGACACTCCCCGTGACTGCCATTTACCACCTCATCTCACCTAGCTGCCATCCCATTGGATTCCCCACATGACTGCCTGGATAACCAGCCACATAGCTACATGAGCAATACTCTGCCCTTGCCATGCATCAGTGTGTCCAGTGACACATTAATAAAGCACAAAAGTTGACACACACACACACACAATACATGCATTGTATCATTGGTGACCTGTTGTATTTGTCATAATTTCACCTGATGGGGTTTGTAATAGCTCGATGGTGCAATGGGTTCATGTTGCAGTCAACCACGTGTACAAAAGGGGAAAAAAGTGAGCAATGGTACTGGTGGCTATGGCTCACTGGCCCAAGATGAATGTTCCAGATCGCTTCTGTAAACTGCCTAGATCTTCCCACATTCCCACACTTATGTCATGCAGTTTATATGCTGGTGTGATAATATACACTTTCCATGTTAGAGTGGAACAAATGGACTTTATTTATTTTTGCTCCTTTTTTTGTATTTTGTTCATGCAGTGAATCAAGCTATGTTCAGTGTGTTGAGAAGAAGGGTCTAGCTACTAACTGTTTGCTTCAAATATAAAATAACAACCTGATACTTACTGCATCAGCAGTTATGAACTATAAACAGCTAAATATTACCAGTGACTTATCTAGACCCATCACACCATATCTGTAATTGTTTAAATCACAAACTAGGAAGCAGCTAGATTTGGATCTTATCTAAACAGTGTACAGAGCTATATAATTAGTAATCCAATATATTGATCTGATTTTGGATTCTGTCTTTGCTCTGTGTTTGAATGTATTCAAAAACTTGCACAAAGACTGATGCAAACTGATTATTTGTTGTTGCCTTGGACTTAAAATCCAGAGAAAGAAAGAAAAAAAAAGACTACTTATGATGACTACTGAAGAGTATTTACAAAGTTGCTCACACATGAAGAGTCTGTATTTACAGAATATGCTCTACTTTGATTCTAAATTATAGTCAACTATGGCTCTAAATTATATCCCTTAAATTATGGGGAAGAAATTTTAATGGATTCAGTTTCAAACCAAATTTTCAGTTTTGCACTTCCAGAGAATGATCAGCTGAATGAGATACATCTTGCCTCAGTAATCTGTACATTTGTGACCCTTGTTGCACTAAACCACACAAATGTTTCAAAAATGCACACAAAAATGAGTACATATTGAAAAAATGAGGCAAACATGTTTTAATCAACATAAAATGTATAAAACTACCTTAAGAATATGCGCAAAATACATATTGTTTGGGAAAAAAAATGACCAAAAAAGGCACAAATTTACTTGTGAGAAAAAAAAGAGGACCCTCTTAATCCAATACATAAAAGGAAAGAATGAGAATGCAAGAAATAAATTTAGCAATTCAAAATATTTTCTTTATTTTATTGGTTCATTTTACTTAGTCTCACTCCTAACCTTTGTCCCGGGATGGAACTCAGAACTAGACTGAGAGATTGCCCCATAGCTACCCCAGTCATTAATTTTTCCCTGTGCTCAGACCATGTGGTTGGTTCATTCATTATATTCCCATCATTTTCCATAGTCAAAACAATTTCCCTTACCTTGATTTTAAGGCCTTGTCCCAACCTATTAAGCTAAGGCCTGGTCCCATTTTCATTATGCTATGCCTATAATCCATGTCCTCCGGGCCACACCATGGCTGGGGACGTGTGTTTTCTGCCTCTCTTGAATAGAAGCCAGCAAGTCAATCAGACGGGGTGCTTTCCCCTTTCACCAATTTTCAGTTTGGGCCCATCACTTCCAAAGTGCTCAATGCTATTGGCCTCTACGGGGTTAAATTTGGTACACAATCATTCAGAATTGGGGCAGCGTCTACAGCTGCAGCTCTTCGGTACAAGCCCCAGGCCATACAGTGGCTGGGTCAATGGAGATCCGAGGCATACCATCGGTATGTTCAGCCTATACAATTCTAATTGTTATCTTTGTTTCATTGCAGAGCCCAGGCTATGGCCAAGCTGACATCGAGTGTTGATCTACGGCCACAGCATCATTTATTGGGCTGATAGCCATGGCAGATGCTGATGCAGATGCTTTGGAAACCATCTGGGCCTGGGTGAATCAACAATGGTTGAATGGATGGGCAAGTGTGGCCTATGCTGGCATGGTTTGATGCCCATTCTGTTCGGGGAGTGCTGTGGGCATCCACCTCATGTCATAGTTATCCACCTTGGAGGAAACGATTTAGGTTTATTGAAGGACAAAGCCCTTATTTTGCAGGTTATATTTGACCTTTGATCCATCTTGGATCGCTGGCCTTCTGTCCAAATAATATGGTCAGCAATGTTACCTTGTAGAGTTTGGAGTTGTGGGGGTGATCCTCGTTTACTTAACAGGGCTCAATGTAGAGCCAATAATGAGATTCACTATGCCCTTGATCATGGGTTGGGCCATTATATTTCTAATCCTGCCATTGTCTTAGAGCGGCCTGAATTATACAGGTCTGATGGCATTCACTTAAATGATTACAGTCCACTAAAATACATATATCAATACATAAAATACTTGTAAAAACACATCAGTAAAATAAATAACAATTAATATTAAACAAGCTCAACATCAAGTGGCAATACAGTGGGGATATACATTGATCAGAAGATGGGAGATGTCTCTTAGACAAAGTCAGGTGGGTAAGCTCGCCAGAAGAGATCTGTCTTAAGTGCCTTCTTAAATGCCTCCAAGGAGGCAATAAGATGGATCTCCTCCAGAAGCCTATTCCACGATTTTGGAGCAGCTACCGTAAAGGTTCTTTGGGAAGTCAATATAAGCCTAGTTGAATGGTATTCTACCACATTCTTCCCAGTTATTCTAAGAGTGTGGGGTGGATTATGTAGGGAAAAGTGTTCCCGCAAGTAACTCAGTCCCAAGCCATGTAGGGCTTTAAACACTTGCCCCATATCTATGGCCATTGGGGGAAAATTAGGGGTCAGATGAACACCTATGGCACCCATTTGGGGTGAAGGTTAGGCCTCTTAATCTTCCTCCTTAGATCTTGTGACTAAAGGGAGAGGGAAGGAGATCTTCCTTAGGGCTCACCTGGGATATAACCCTCAGTCAAATCCTGTGAGTTGACTGAGGAAATCTCAGGTTGGTGTTCCAGATGTGAGTTGGCTGGGGAGCAACCCAGCCAAGGGGTAATCCATAGAGCTCAGGTGTTTCACCCAGGGGAAGCTGAAGAGGCAGTCTGAGGAATAGACAACCTGCTTCAGCTGCTCCTGCACCAGGTTGCTCCCTTCAAGTTTACAGGTTTTCAAGTAAATAGTTAAATAGGTTAATTAATTAAATAAAGTGGCCCAATTTTACAACCACATGTGTGTCTGGTCTTGTTATTTCAAGTTGGACAGCAATCTCTTTTCCTCCAACTCCGCTACTGTCAGTTAAAGGTTTTCCTACTCCCTTAACAATTGTTTCTCTTTCTCCTTTTCATTCCAAATTTATATGTAGTACAATGTACAATACGTCTTCAACCCTACAATGACTCAATTTCTTCAAAATCCACCATTTTTGCATAACATTTTGCTTCTTCCCATTAATTTCAATTGGAACCAAATTGTAAGTATGTTGCAGACAGAGGCCTATTCATTTCACCACCTTCATGTACTGGAGATGGAGGAGAACTTTTGTCTGTTTCTGTCAGTGAACCAACCTAATTTATTCTTAGTTTTTGAACTAATATGGAGATCAGAACATGAGTAAACTTCAGAAGGTACTTATAGTTTTTGTGGGTTTTTTGGAGGTGTGGGCTATGAAGCCATGTTCTAGCAAAGTTCCCTGACATTTTGCCAGCAGCTTTGGCTAGTATCTGCTCTGTATCTGCCAGACATTCCTACCATTAATAGCCCTTCCATAAGATATTTTGGGTTTCATTCTGACCATATATGAATTAGTTTGTTTAACCTGTGAAGTTTCTTCTCATGCTCATTCTTCTAATCACCCCACTTCTTTCCCCTTTTCCAAACGTTACCTACACACTGCAGAAATAATTGAGTTTGATAGCACTTTAATTACCATGGCTCAGTGCAATGGGATTCTGGGATTGTAGTTTGTTGTGGCACCAGATCTCTTTGACGGAGAAGCCTAAGTATAACATAAAACTACAATTCCCAGCATTGAGCCATGGCACTTAACGTGGTGTTAAACCTAATTATTTCTGTATTGTGAATGCAGCCTAGCCAAAGTTGTTTCTCCAGCTTTAAATACACTTCATTAAGCTGTAGGAAAATTGTCCTGGTCTTATGGCTTTCCTGGGAATTTTAAATTCTCAGATGCTCTTATAATATACTAAGCTATTGCTGTTGCTGTCAAGTGACGGGGTGACAGTAGCAACAGGAATTGTGGCTGATGCCTGGGCCAAGCTAATTACCAAATGCAAACTCCAGAAAGCTTTGGGTCCAAAATTGTAATTGGAGTTCTGAACTGGAGAGCTTCATGCAGACTTCCCAGTTCTGAGCTTTGCTGGTATCATTAGCATCAAGTGAAAAATGCATAAGGAACAGCAGTAATCTGTATGGTACAAAAATATGATTAGCATACTCATATAGCACATTATGTTAACCAAGCATAGAAGAATTATGTTGGAAATGGGAAAAGGGGAGGAAGGGAACTTTCAAGGCATGCTACTCCAGAAGTTTAAGCACGGCCTCCAACTGTTAGAGGTGATTAGAGTTAATAATGGCAATTCCATGCAAGAAGCAAACAGCAGTTGCTAAGTCACGATAGATTTTCAGCAGATATTTTCTGAAAGAGTAGAAAAGCTAAAGCCTTGCACTGTGAGAGCTGGGAATGATGAGGCCATCTCTTATGAACATTAATAACCAGAGATGGCACCAAGCTGTCATCTCTCCTAATCTGTTGATAACGGTGATAAATCAAGTTAAATACAATTGACACCATCTGCCATTGTTGCAAAGAGAAGAGAAGAAAAGAAAAAGACCCTTCAGCCAAGGAATTGGTTATTGATCTATCTCTAAACATGAATTAATTGATTGTCTCATAGAGACCACATCTTTTACTGTACAATTGTGGATGGATGCTGCTTGCTCATACTAAGCATCTGTTTCACATTCCAGTATGCTAGACTTGCATCTTTAAGTATTTCTTCAGTGCAGACAATGATGCCACATTCAACAATATTATCATTGTTCTCTGTCCAACCACAATTGATTTGTACTGAACTAGCTAATACTCAGCAGAGTAGAAGAGACCACTAAGACTGGCATAATGACCTAATTACTATAATTCCAAGTATCAAAGTGTAATTTCTAAAACATTTTAGCTATTAGCTGGGTTTTTTTTTTTTTTTTTGGTTGACTCTAAACATTATGATAGCCTCATCCAGCTTTGAAACTTTCTGATTATAGGTGCTATATTGACAACTGCTGCCACAACCAACTGTTCTGTTCTAGCTCAGCAAAAGTTTCCCAAAAGAGCTCAGTCCAAATCCAAAGCAATGTGTAATAGTAGAAAGTCAAATCCATCAATTTAGGACTGGATTATGAAAAGGTTGGGTTACAAAATCAGAGTGTATTAGAACCTCACAGAGATCTGTGCAGCCTGGAACTCTCTTGGAAGAGCTGTTGGCTCAGAAGCTTGTCAAGACCTTACGAGGCAATAGGAAAGAGGCCTACTGTTAACTCCCTTCACTCTAAGGGGCTGTCTGTCTTTTTAATGGATTATCTGATATAGTAGCTGGTTTCTCTAGCATGCAGCCAGTGATGACTACACTTGGAATCTGTACATGGAATATACGTGGAATCTGAGGAGTCCATTGAGATTTGCAGATGATGGTTCATTCAATCATTCTCCTCCCTTAAGCCAGAGAAGAAATTAAGCTTTTGTCTACACCAAACAGAATACTCTGAACTGCTCTCAGAGTATTCTGTCACCAGAGCTGCCCCAGATCCCCCCTCTGCACTCTATGACAACTCTGATTGGCTTTTGATTTGCCATTTATCATTTGACAAATGGAAACTATGACCTATGAGGAGTGACTTAGAGAGCTGGGTATTTTTTTAGCCTCATGAGATGGCATGATAGCTATGTTTAAATATTTGAAGGGATGTCATATTTAGAATTCAAGTTATAAGAGATTCCACCTAAACATTAGGAAGAACTTTCTGGCAGTAAGAGCTATTCAATAGTGGAACACACTCCATTGGAGTGTGGTGGATTCTGCTTCTTTGGAAGTCTTTGGAAGGCTGGATGGCCATCTGTCAAGAGATGGTGCATGGCAGGGGGTTAGACTGGATGGCCCTTGTGGTCTCTTCCAACTCTAGGATTCTATTGTTCTATGATTACATTCACATACTTCCCCCCCCCACACACACACACACCAGTGTTTATAATACTGCCTAGAGACTAGCACATTAAAAAGTTTAAACATTTTTTCTTTTTTTTCAGTTTGTTCATTTTTAAAAATAGCAAAGACTATTTTAGATTTTAAAAAAAGTTTTAGAAGGACAGATCTCTTTCTGTTCCATGCCATTATTTGATTTTTATAATGAATTCTACATTTTTAAAAGAATGATAATTTCTGTTTGTGGCAATATGGGATCTGAGTCACCTTCATTCAATAGAGTTTGATGCAAGTCTCACACACAATGAGTAATCATTCGAAATCAGAGCCTTAAATAGAAATTGAAGTCATAAATACAAGATAATCAAGAGGCTACTTAATACAGCTGGTATTAATTGTGTAATGTTAAGAAAATGGAAACATTATCTTGGCTTTTATGATGCAGTTTTAAAAGAAGAGTAATTGAAAACATTTCTCCTTCCTTTTCATCACAACAGTATACATCAGTATACACTGTAATGACCTTTACAGTGACCATTCTTTCTCAATTATACACAGTTAAAGTGCTACATATCTTTTTTTCATAACCACAAGAATGCATGGTCTAGTGTAAAAGTTGGGACAAGTTATTATGCCTTGCTGAGGAAATGGAAGGATATTACAAAACAATCAATTCCTTTATTGATTTTATACTTTCAGACACATACACACAAGGAAACACTAGCAATATAGAAAACTCTTTGGTGACATCATTTTTGTGTTAAGTGTTCAAGCGAAAGGTCATTACTATATTTCTTACCCAGACTAGTCCTGTATCCACCACCCCCACCACCACCCCCCCCCCCCCGGTTCCTCAGCATAATTTCAATGTTATTCTGCAAATATATTCTCATACTGATAGTGAATGAACATGGTAAGACTTCAGAAAAAATAGGGGGGAAAACCTATTTATCTCATGTAGGATTAACCACAACATACAGAAAACATTGGATAGTGGTGTCACTAGAGGGTGCAGTGTGCTTGAACTGCACCCAGTGACACCCCAGAAGGGGACGTCACCCGGTGGGGTGGTACATCCAGAGGGACTGGTATGACAACTGGGAAAGTGGGAAAAGGCACTTTCCCATTCATCCAGTGGACTCTAAACAGGCCCTTTAGAGGCTCCAGTGTTACCCCCTCAGTAGTGGCAGATGCTGGGGGGGGGGGGGGACCTTAAGGCCTTTCCATGTGGGAAGGCTGCCTTCATGATCCAGTGCTGCTGCAACAGTCTGGGCAGCAAGGTGGCTGTGAGAAGGGCAAGACAGTTCAACTCCTGGCACCAGGTGACTCCAGCCTCAGGGGCATCACTGCATTAACATTTCCAGAGAATGTTTATACTACCTATGGACCCATTCATGCATAGCTGTAGCTGCAATGCTTTGTCATTACAGAGGGTTTTAGGAATGAAGAGTGCAGTTAATTGGAAATTTTCAGGCTAGTGGCACAACCACTACTTCCTGCTGTGCTCAACCTCCATGATGGACTCACTTCAGAGCCCAGTAGACTCTTGTAAACTGTAAGCTTTGTCTGAAGTAGATTTTCTCTTTGAACCATATCCTCAAATTCTAGACCAACGAAATTCAGTTGAGCTTAGATTTCATTATCAGGTTTCTTGGAACGTCTTCATAGTAGGTCTAGTATTTTTTCCTCTCAACACTTCACACAAATAAACATGGTTGTTACTGTTTAGTAGAGAACCCTTATATACTGTGTGGCTACAGTTGTGAACTGTTCTTATATAAGAGTTACTCTGCTTCATAAAATCTCATGCCACAATGAATATGTCAGTCTAACAATGCTATGGGAAGAGAAGACAAAGGAATATTTGGGGTAGTCTGGCCTCCATCCCACAATCCCTGTGGCTATGATGCTCAAAATAGCCTACATGGTCCTCTTCTCCCTTGTTATCATCACAACAATATTGTGAGAAAAATTAGATTGAGAGGTAGTGTCCCAACAATTCATGGCTGAGTGGGGACATAAAGCAAGGTATTCTCAGTAACTCAGTCCAACAGTAACTACTGCATTATTGCTGCTGAGCGTCTTCAAGATGTTTCTAATTTATGGTGACCCTAAGGCAAATGTCTCATGGGGTTTTTTTGTGGCAAGATTTGTTCAGAGGGGATTTGCCTTTGCCTTTCTCTAAGGTTACAAGACTTGCCCAAGGTCACCCAGTGGGTTTCCATGGTTGAGTGGATTTGAAATGTGGACTTCAGAGTCATAGTCCAATCCTCAAATCATTACACCACTCTGTCTATTAATTATTACATACACCAATTCAATTTACATGTTTATGTATTTATATTTGATGAGAGCAAAATGAAGGCAGAAGGATTTTGGCTCTCAAATGAATTTTTCCTTCACTTCCCAAATGTTTAGAATTGCAGAGAGTGAGACACTGAAAATCGTTTGCACCTAGAACTCTGCTGCGGAGCTAGCAGACTAGCTTTATATACCACCTTCCAGAGCCTTCCAGAACAGTCCGGCCAGAGAGAGGAGAAGGAGAGGAGCTGCTTGGCAGCCATTTGGGGACCGTGTGCTTGAGACCGTGTGCTCGTTGCTGAAGGGGAGGAGATTCTGTGAGTCACATCTGTGAGTCACAAGGGGGCGGAGCTAGCAGACTAGCTTTATATACCACCTTCCAGAGCCTTCCAGAACAGTCCGACCAGAGAGAGGAGAAGGAGAGGAGCTGCTTGGCAGCCATTTGGGGACCGTGTGCTTGAGACCGTGTGCTCGTTGCTGAAGGGGAGGAGATTCTGTGAGTCACATCTGTGAGTCACAAGGGGGCAGAGCTAGCAGACTAGCTTTATATACCACCTTCCAGAGCCGCGCGCCTAACGGCGCCCGAATTTTAGTTTTCTTTAACTGAACAACTCTGCTCAAGTGGCATTAGGTTAGAATCAGATATTGAAACAGAACCTTCCCTTTAAGTGTAAGATAGCAGCCAGTACTTACCTTTAAAGAAGTATTCCCAGTAGATTGACTGTTATATTTATTACTAAAGACTTTGCAGTATGGACAACAAGGGATCTGCCACAGTCACCTGCAACTCTTGTGGGATGTTTCTCTTCTTGCCTACAGTAGTGGAGAACTTCACATGCACCAAGTGCAAGTTGGTAGCACTCTTGGAGGAGAAAGTGCAGCAGCTGGAGTCCAGAGTAGCTACACTTCAGCAGATTAGGGAACAAGAGGATTTCCTGGACACAATAGAACTAACCATCTTGGATGAGTACCATGCAGAGGAAGATGCTAGGGTGGAAGAGGTCACTTGCCAAACAGAGGAGGCAGACAGCTGGAGGAATGTCACAAAGAGTAGTAAACCAAGAAGGAATTGTTCGGGGAGCTTGCAGCTAGAGAATCGATTCGAAGCTCTTTCCCTTATCAAGGAGGATGAAGAAGAGCAACATGGACAGACTTCAGGGACAGAGCAAGGGAGCCTGAGAGTCCCACCCGAGGGAACAGTCGCTGCTAAGCCTCGGAGGAGGCGTGTGGTCGTAGTGGGGGACTCCTTGCTGAGGGGTACAGAAGCAGTGATTTGTAGGCCTGACAAGATGTCTCGAGAGGTGTGCTGTCTTCCAGGTGCAAAGATCCAGGATGTGACAGAGAGGCTGACAAGACTGGTCAAGCCTACTGACCAATACCCCTTCCTTTTGGTCCACGTGGGAACTAATGATACTGCAAGACACAGCATTCAGAACATCAAAAGGGACTATGAGGCGCTTGGTAGGAAGCTGAAAGGAATGGATGTACAGGTTGTCATCTCGTCTCTTCTGCCAGTTGAAGGGCATGGTCCAGGAAGGGAGAGGAAAATAGCAGAGGTGAACAACTGGCTTCGCAGATGGTGCCGCCGAGAAGGATTTGGATTCTTGGATCATGGGCTGCGGTTCCATGAGGAGGGACTTCTTGCAACAGACGGGTTGCATCTCACGCCAGTTGGAAGAAATGTTTTTGCCAACAGTCTCAAGAACTTGATCAGGAGAGCTTTAAACTGAGTTCCGAGGGGAAGGGAGACAATATTAAGGAACGCAAAAGGGATGGCGTAAATAGTCAAACTGACATAGAGGAAACAAGGCAAACAGTGCAAGGACCCAACAGTGGGAGGCAAAAAAACTTGCACAGGCAGCAAGTAAAAGGGAACCATGGTCTGCGATGTCTCTACACTAATGCACAGAGCATGCGAAATAAGCAAGATGAACTCGAACTCCTAGTACAACAAGGCAAATATGATATAATAGGCATCACTGAAACCTGGTGGGATGAGTCTCATGATTGGAATGTGGAAATAGAGGGGTATAACCTTATTAAGAGAAATAGGCCAAACAGGAAAGGAGGAGGAATAGCACTATATGTCAGAGATATTTACACCAGTGAAGAGATCCTGGACATCAATCATGGAAGCCAGGTGGAGAGCATCTGGATAAGAATCAAAGGGGAGGGAAACAACAAGGGTGTTACGGTGGGAGTCTACTACAGACCCCCAAGTCAGACTGAGGAATTGGATGATATCTTTCTAGAACAGATGACCACACAGTCAGAAAAGAGAGATGTAGTAGTGATAGGCGACTTCAACTATCCTGATATTTGCTGGAAGTCAAACTCAGCCAAATCCTCAAGGTCTAGCAAATTCCTCACTTGCCTGGAAGACAATTTCATGGTCCAAAAGGTGGAAGAGGCAACAAGGGGGTCATCTATTTTAGATCTGATCCTAACCAACAAGGAGGACTTGGTTAATGGGGTGCAAGTGGTGGGATCATTAGGTGGAAGTGACCATGTTCTCCTGGAGTTTGTAATACAGTGGAAAGGAGAAGCCAGGCAGAGTCAGACACGCATCCTAGACTTTAGGAGAGCGGATTTCAGTAAACTTAGAGAAGTATTGAGGGCGATTCCATGGTCAGAAATACTAAAAGATAAAGGAGTTCAGGACGGATGGGACTTTCTCAAAAGGGAGATACTGAAGGCACAATTTCAAACAGTTCCAGTGAGAAAGAAAAACGGGAGGTGTCTCAAGAAACCAGGATGGATGACTAAGGAACTTTCAACCGAGCTAAGTTTGAAACGGAACATGTATAAGAAATGGAAAAAGGGGGAAATCACGAAAAAGGAATTCAAAGAAATAGCAGGCATGTGTAGGGGTAAAGTCAGAAAAGCTAAAGCGCAGAATGAACTCAGGCTTGCTAGAGAGGTTAAGAACAATAAAAAGGGCTTTTTTGGATATGTCCGCAGCAAGAGGAAGAAGAAGGAAACGGTAGGGCCACTGCGTGGAGAAGATGGCAAAATGCTAACAGGAGATAGAGAACAGGCAGAATTACTCAACACCTTCTTTGCCTCAGTCTTCTCAGAAAAGGCAAAGGGTGCTCAACCTGAGGATAATGGAGCAGAGAACAGAATAGGGGAATTTCAGCACAGAATAAGTAAAGAGATAGTAGAGGAACACCTTGTTAATCTAAATGAATTTAAGTCTCCGGGACCAGATGAACTCCATCCAAGAGTATTAAAAGAACTGGCAAAAGTAATATCAGAGCCATTGGCAATAATCTTTGAGAACTCCTGGAGAACAGGAGAGATCCCAGCAGACTGGCGAAGGGCAAACGTTGTCCCCATCTTCAAAAAGGGAAAAAAAGAGGATCCCAACAATTATCGTCCAGTTAGTCTGACATCAGTTCTAGGAAAGATTCTGGAGCAGATCATTAAACAGAGAGTCTGTGAACATCTAGATGGCAATGCCATAATCACAAAAACTCAACATGGGTTTGAGAGAAACAAGTCATGCCAGACAAATCTAATCTCTTTCTTTGATAAAATTACCAGCTTGGTAGATGAAGGGAATGCTGTGGATATAGTATATCTTGATTTCAGTAAGGCCTTTGACAAGGTTTCCCATGACATTCTTGCAAACAAGCTTGTAAAATGTGGGCTAGACAAAAGAACTGTTAAATGGATCTGTAATTGGTTGACTGGCCGAACCCAAAGGGTGCTCAACAATGGCTCCTTTTCATCCTGGAGAGAAGTGACCAGTGGGGTCCCACAGGGCTCTGTCCTCGGCCCAGTGCTATTCAACATCTTTATCAATGACCTGGATGACAGAATTGGGGGCATACTTATCAAATTTGCAGATGACACCAAATTAGGGGGAATAGCTAATACCCCAGAGGACAGGATCAAGATTCAAAATGACCTGAATAGACTAGAAAGCTGGGCCAAAGCTAACAAAATGAAATTCAATACAGAGAAATGTAAGGTATTGCACTTAGGGCGGAAAAATAAAATGCACAGATATAGGATGGGTGACACCTGGCTGAATGAAACTACGTGTGAAAGGGATCTAGGAGTCCAAGTAGACCACAAGTTGAACATGAGTGAACAGTGTGATGCGGCAGCTAAAAAGGCCAATGCTATTTTGGGCTGCATTAATAGAAGTATAGTGTCTAGATCAAGAGAAGTAATAGTACCACTGTATTCTGCTTTGGTCAGGCCCCACCTAGAATATTGTGTCCAGTTCTGGGCGCCACAATTCAGAAAGGACATTGAGAAACTGGAGTGTGTCCAAAGGAGGGCAACAAAAATGGTGAAGGGTCTGGAAACCATGCCCTATGAGGAACGACTTAGGGAGCTGGGGATGTTTAGCCTGGAGAAAAGAAGGTTAAGAGGTGATATGATAGCCCTGTTTAAATATTTGAAAGGATGTCATATTGAGGAGGGAGCAAGCTTGTTTTCTGCTGCTCCAGAGAACAGGACCCGGAACAATGGATGCAAGCTGCAGGAAAAGAGATTCCACCTGAACATTAGGAAGAACTTCCTGACAGTAAGGGCTGTTCGACAGTGGAACGCACTTCCTCGGAAGGTGATAGAGTCTCCTTCCTTGGAGGTCTTTAAACAGAGGCTGGATGGCCATCTGTCAGGGGTGCTTTGATTTGGATTTCCTGCATAGCAGGGGGTTGGACTGGATGGCCCTAGTGGTCTCTTCCAACTCTACGATTCTATGATTCTATATTTGCTGATATCACCTTTCCTTGGTTACTTTGACTGCCACTTTCCTTTGGATTACTAAACTGTATTTCTAAACTAAACTCAACTAAAGTTTTAAGTTAATGAAGTGATAGAAATTTGAGGGTTGGAGGAAAATTTCATTTGAGAGACAGAATTTTTGAGTGGGACAATACTGTCAATGCAGATGTAATGCACAGACAAGAACAAAAGCCTTCTCCTTTACAAAGAAAAACACCAGTGTCCTTGGAGCTGTTTGGCCTTTAGGAATTCTTCCTCCCAGCTGCTGATCAAACAGATGGAAGCCAAATGTAACTCCCAAGAGGAATGTTTATTTACAGAAAGCAATACTATATACAACTCACACTATTCGATTACAACTCCAACCTCACCACTACTCCAACCCACACACACACAGTGGAGTGTAGGCTATTTATAGACAAAAGTGCCATGCAGCCACTATGCCCAGCCTCTTCCGGTGACTTTTCCTGTGCCACCTGAAATGTTGTCCCCTCAATCAGGAAGACACTCCTTATTTTCATTAAGACTCTACGTGCTCACTGGCACATACTGACCTTGACAAGTACTCGGATGTTCCAAGTCACAGCTGAAACCAATTCCCTGGATAGCAAAGCTGTACATTACCCATAGTTCCCTCTTGTCTCTGCACATCTGGACATTTTAATATTCAGTCTTCTGATCCTGACAAATACCCTTACCTCCCCCTGCCACAAAACTACACCTCTGATTCAATCTCCTTTTATCGGTAGCCTTGGACTAGGACTTTTTAACTTCATAATTTCTTTTGTATCCATTTTAACTCCCATTTAATGTAAAATGCCATGGTAATGTGATATTGACAATTTTATTAAAATATGCATGAAAAAAAATCAAAACAGTTCCCCACCCTCACCCTCATCCCTTTTGAAAGGCATCCTAAAAGGAGCAAAGTCATCTCCTGGCCCAAACTTCACATGATGTGATTGCAATTGTGAGTACTAATCAAGAGTCAGTAGTGGAGAAGCATAGACTATTGTGAAGCTTTGTTTCAAATAGAAAGTGTGATGTGTTTTATCTTCAAGTTGCTGCTATAAATAATATATTGTCCCATATGTATATATTGGGGATTGACATCTGGGTTAATCTGTTATTACTTAATGCAGCAAGAGCCTGAAATTTACGCTAAAAGCCACTTCTCTATATTTATTTAGAAAACTGTTTTTTTTAATAAATAAATAAATAAATAAATAAATAAAATGTCCAAATAATATGGAGGAAAAACATACCTATCAGGATTATTAAAATTACTGCATAGCTATAGAATCTGTAGCATTACACAGATCACTGGTAAATAGGGATTTCTCTTCCACACCCCACAGCATACATAGTTGGTATTGTTTTAAAAATTGTCTCCAGATTTTAAACAAAATGCTGAACAAAGAGTAACAAGTATTTCCTATTTTATATTAGTCTGCATCTCACAGATGGAGAATTTTAGTCTCCCACTGTCACCTTTCTTTGAAGAAGTCACACTGAACTATACATACAAGGTAGACATTTTGTACATTGTCATCCAAGTGTTGTAAACAATGTTCCTGAATGTCATCCACCCATCATATTAAATATTTATAGAGAGGGAGAAAGGAGGAGGAAACATAGATGGGACAAAAAAAGTCCCAGAAAATCTATTACTTTGTATGTGTATGCAAAGGGAACTTGTAACACCTAAGACTAACTGAAAGAGAGGAGTGGCTAGTATGAGCTTTCATAGACTTGAGTTTACTTCCTCAGATGCATGGGTTGGAATGGAAAGTATCCTCCTGTAGATAAGTAACTCTTTAATGTTTGGAGGCTGTCTGTAGCTGAGTAAATGCCTGCCATCAAGAATACTTGAGATGGCAGCATTATTATCCAGAATGGGTTGTAGTCCATTAATGATACGTCTGAGTTTTCTCAGGTGGGAGCTGTATGGCATTGCTAGTGGTTTTCTGTCATTCTCTGTGTACAAGTCTTGACTTATTTGTTTATAGATTGCTTGTTTGTTTTTACTTCATGTGACAGCAAGTATTCTAGCCTGAGGAATGTTTGTATAATTCCATGAGTTTGGCATTGCTATCTGAGCAGAAGTGATTGTCTTGGAGGGCTTGGTTGCAGACTATAGATCTGGTGGTATTTTCAGGGTGGAAAATGGAGGCATGTATGTGTAATGGTCAGTGGCTTTGGAATGCAGTGGGCTGCTTAGATATCTGTTGTGTAGCTGTACAGTAATGTCCAGAAGGTCGGTTAATAATTCCAGCCTGAAATTGATGGTAGGGTGGGACTTAATGGAACTCTGGTGGAATGTCCTCTTCATGAATCCAGTTTATGAAGGTATTATCAATGTACCTCAGGTAAAGGAGAAGCTTCTGGGAGCAGCAGTTAAGGAAGTGGTGTTCTAGGTCAGCCATGAAGGTGTTGGCATAGCAGCAGTACCATTAACTTGTTAGTATATGTCATTTCCAAAAGTGCATTAGTGGTTTGTGAGAATAAAGTGGCAGGCCTTGGTGACTAGGTCTGCTGAGGTCCCATCTGGAATGAAGTTCCTGACAGCTTGTAGTCCATTCATGTGTAGGATGTTGGAATAAAGGGATTCCACATCCATAGTGGCTAAGATAGCATTCCCTGAAAGATTGTAGAGGGATTGTATTTTCTTCAGGAAGTCAGCAGTGTCATTCACATAGCTCAGTGTGTTGGTGGTATATGGTTTAAAGATAGTGTCCATATATCCTGAGGTACCAAATGTGAGTGTTCCAGTGCTTGAGATGATGGGTCATCCAGGGTGGCCTTGCTTGTGTGTTTTGGGCAAGAGGTAGGATGTGCCTGATGAAGGCTCTTGTAGTGTGTCAATTCAGATTTGGTTCTGCATATTTTCTCACACAGTGGAATTAAAATCCACACTGTGGATTTTGAATGTTATTGTACTTTGCTGTATGGCCAACATGGCTATCCCCACATATGCAAACAGCAATAGCAAGTACATTTCTATACCACTTACCAGTGAATTTAAGCATTCCCTAAATGGTTTACAATGTGTATGTTAATTGCCCCCAACAAGCTGAATACTGATTTTAGTTATTTATAGAAGAATGCAAGGCTGGGTGGATCTTGGAGCCCTTGGCTGGGATCAAACTCACAACCTTATGGCTGTGACTGGCTGCAGTACAGGCATTTAAGCACTGTGCAACCATGGCTTCCTATATGCCAAGTAGATAAACTTCTAGAAGTCCAAACAAGTTGCAGCTGATGCTAAACCAGATATATTTCAGTACAGATTAATTTGACTCTCCATCTCAAAGTATGTAAAGTGGCTCTTGTTCATCGTCAAGGCCTGGTTAATGAGGCTCAGGGTTAGATCCAGAAAAGCCAGCCAATAACAGGCCTGTGGCTTCAAGGAGACCGCAGCTCCATCCTATACAAGTTGAAACCCTGATTTGCTATTCTACTGACTAGCAGCATATCCATGTCATCTGGATTACATTTGTTATTCTTCATCTGGTCTATTCATGATGAAAGTCACTGATTCTGAACAGATGAGATGGAAAAGAGAAATTTTGTAAAGTTTAATGGAGATCTTATATCTTCTGAAAAAATCATTGTCATTCTTTGACTGCCCATACATTTCCATATGTGCTATGGTGTGTGTTGGTACACCAGCCTTCACATATATTGCAACCACCTACAGGCTTTAACAGCAGGTAATGCTGTATTTTAGCAGCTATGAGATTTGCAATGAAGCTGTCTGGTTAATGATAGTACCTGATTGGCTTATTAGCTATCATAGCTTTCTGGAAGCTTCTGTACTGGGGAGGAAAATTTTTCAGGCTTATATGTAAATAATTCTTTATTTGAGATAAAATCTATCTCCACCCCCCCACCTCCCCCCCCCACCGCCCCCCCCCCCCCACATAGCTCTTCTTCAAATATGAGGGAAATACTAATGGAAAAGAGCACATTTGTTTTGATTTATACAACTAACATTAAATTTCTTGGAGCATAAAAGAAATACTGCTATATATACCATCTTGCTACTTGTGCCTATGCTGAAAGTGTATATCCACAAGGCTTTCTGTAAATAACAAAGCCCTGACATAAAAGTCATATCTTCATAATCCCATAGGAGGTCAACAGAAGAGAGGGCCAGGAATTGATTACTGACATTTGATGCTTGACAAAGTAAAAGGGGTTAACTGAGGTCAACTGAAGGAAACACATGGTGGACTTGAGAGTTGAACTGATAACTACATGGGATAGACACTGTGCAAACTCTGAGATAAGCATAAGCAGCAATCAATATAGCAAAGGAAAACCACAAGACTTAAGAAATCATACAGAAGCAGCTTCTTTTTAAAAGATCAATTTTTCTCCCCTTTGTTTCTGCTGGCTGTATTCTATTTCAGTTACAGTCTCTTTACCTTTGCAGATGTTAGTGCTTAAACAAATCATACTCTTTTCTTCAATTCATTTAACTATTTCAGCTTAAAATGTGAAACTGAAGAAGGCACAACACATGCTACTGTCACTCTTTCTTTTCTTTTTCTTTTTTTAAAAACATAAATGTAATGGAGAATGAATGAATTTAGGAAGAGAGGAGCTCTGCCACACCTGCTGATTTTTTTTCCCTGGGCAGGAACAAAACTCCATAGTAGTATGAGAGTGTAATTTACATATATAGCATGTGCTGTTAAAACATTCATTTCGTGTATGTACACTAAGCCTTTTGTGTAGTACACTAACCAACAGGATGACCTGATCCTAGTATTATATTCAGTGACATTTAGCTCCCTTCCCGGCTCTGGCAACGCAGCAGCAGCAACACCAGCAGCAGTGGCAGTGGCGGCGGGAGGAGGAAGCAGCTCCACTTGGGCCTTTTAGGCCCCAAAGCTCCCTTTCCGGCTCTGGCGGCGCAGTAGCAGCAACACCAGCAGCAGCGGCGGTGGCAGCGGGAGGAGGAAGCAGCTCCACCTGGGCCTTTTAGGCACCAAAGCTCCCTTCCCGGCTCTGGCAGTGGCGTGGCAGCAATACCAGTGGAAGTAGCTGCAGTCCTCCTACCTGCTAAACACCTCAGCGGAGAGGAAAACTCAGAAAAGGCAATACGGTGGGGACACTAGGGAATTGTGACTCAGGTACACTTTGGTGATTGTCTCCTGATCCACACTTCCCTCCAAAGAAGGGAAACAGTGGGTTTGGGTGCCATCCAATTATTATTATTATTATTATTTCCCGTCTCCCCCCCTGGATTGAGGCGGTATTCCATCAGATAAAAATACACATTCAGAACAGTAATATACAGTTATAGACATCCAATATGATAAAAAAAAAAACAATTAAAATATACATACTTAATAAAAGACATTCCATATCTGTCATCAATTGGTCTCTAGTTATCAATTTATGATCATCACAGTCATTATAGGAGATCAGATGGATAGGCTCGCTGGAAGAGATCCATTTTTAGTGCTTTTTTAAAGGCCTCTAGGGTAGTATTATGACGGATCTCTTCCGGCAAATCATTCCATAGTTTAGGAGCCACGGTGGAAAAAGCTCTACTCTATGTTGTCGTCAACCTAGTGGATTTTACTTCCAATAATTTTTTATTTGATGTTCTAAGGATGCGGGGCGGATTGTATAGGAGGAGGCGTTCCTTCAGGTAACTCGGGCCTAAGCCATATAGGGCTTTAAAGGTAATAACCAACACTTTGTATTGGGCCCGGAAGCTAATTGGCAACCAGTGCAAAGATTTCAGTATGGGGGTTATATGATCAGTTCTTTGTGCCCCCGTTAATAGTCTGGCGGCCGCATTCTGAATTAGTTAAAGCTTCCGAACTTGGTACAAAGGTAGCCCCATGAAAAGCTCATTGCAGAAGTCCAGTCGAGAGGTTACCAGTGAGTGTATCAATGTTTCAAGGTCCTCTCTGCCCAGGTAGGGGTGCAGCTGGCGTATCAGTCGAAGCTGATACCACGCACTCTTGGCTGTCGCTTCCACCTGAGCAGTCAGCTGGAGCGACGAGTCCAGGAGTACGCCCAGACTGCGAACTTTGTCCTTTAGGGGAAGTGTGACCCCATCCAGGACAGGTTGACAAATCTCCATCCCTGGGTGAGAAGGGCTTATCACAAGTACCTCCGTTTTCTCTGGATTCAGTCTGAGTCTATTTTCCCTCATCCAGCCCATTACTGACTCCAAGCAGGCATTTAGAGGGGAGATGCCATCCCTGGTCGCTGCAGCAGTCGGAGACATAGAGAAGTAGATTTGAGTGTCATCAGCATACTGGTGACACTGCGGCCTGTGTCTCCAGATGATCTCTCCCAGCGGCTTCATGTAAATGTTAAATAGCATGGGAGACAGAATGGCGCCCTGAGGGACGCCAGATGTCAGCTCTCTTTTACGAGAGCAACTGTCTCCCAGCTTCACCATCTGGAATCTGCCCGAGAGGTAGGAATGGAACCACTGCAATGCAGTACCTCCAATTCCCAACTCCCTCAGGTGTTCCAGAAGGATACCGGGGTCTACGGTATCGAATGCTGCTGAGATGTCCAAGAGCACCAGCAGGGTCACACTTCCCCTGTCGATGCCCAGACGAAGATCATGTTAAGGCAAGGAGCATGGGAATTATAGTCATAGGAATGCAAACTGTATGTGGGAACCAAAGTCTGTAAATTTCCAGCACGAGGTGAGATAGTGTAGTGAGACACGTACACAACAACAACAGATGTGAGTGTAGCCATAACACACAAAGGAATAACAACACTAGATCCGGAAAGGAAGGTCATGTAAAGGTAAACAACGACATCACTGAAAAACATCACATGAGTGATTAAGTTATAGTAAGAGGTTGGACTATGGTATGGGAAAGTGTGGAACTAACCAATAGTATTGTTTGTATACACCCAGTACACACCCAGTGGGTGGTAACCAAAATTGAACTATTTCTGTATTGTTCCAGTGAGCCATTGCACCTCACCCCCAACCTGCTCGATGACACACACACACACTCCTCAACAACAATGTGAACTAGAACGTGAACCTGAACCTGTAACTAAGTTTTTGTGCAGGAGGAGATGTGGATGTATATAGCTAGATTAGTATAGCCAGAGTGTGTTTAGCAAGAAATGTGTTGCAAAGATGTTTATTGTTTTATTATAGAGTTTATATTATTCAAGTAGCCAATAAAGATAGTTTAGTGTACAGCTCGTGTGGTTTGTTGACTGCAAGAAGAATGAAGCAGCAACAGTGATTCCCAAAGTTCCAGAGCTGATGTTTTTGTTCCTGGAAGGAGAGCACTGCAAGATGATGTCAGGATCTTGGAGCAGCTTCTCGGCAACTCTGCTACTTGCAACACATCACACCATTGATCAGTTTTGATCAGCCCAGCTTTGACCAGATGGTGGTGAGTTAAGTACAACACCTCCCATCATCCCTGACAACCATGGCTGTCTCGACTCCATAGCCCCTCCTGAAGCCAGTTTGAAATGGGCCCAGATAATCTGTTTCGTCCAAGACAGCTTGGAGTTGGAAGGCGACGGCCTTCTCGATCACCTTGCCCAGAAATGGTAACAGTGAGACTGGCCTATAGTTTTGTCTGATTAAGGGGTCCAGGGAGGGCTTTTTTAACAGTGGTTTAACCACAGCAAATTTCAATGCAGTTGGAAATATGCCCTCCCTGAGAGACTTGTTGACAATTTGATGGAGTAATGACAACACTTTGTCCCCTCCTTTTACGACCAGCCAAGACGGGCAGGGATCGAGAGGGCAAGTCGTCTTCCTAACACCTCCAAGGAGCTTGTCCACGTCCTCAGTACTAATAGACTCAAATTGATCCAGTATAACTGAGTCCGTGGAGCCACTGGACACCTCTGTTGTCTGTTCTACCTTAATGCCAGTTTCAAGATCGGCCCTTATCTGAGAGATCTTATCAGCGAAAAAGTCATTAAAATGTCACAGCAGATAGTTGTTGGTTCTAATAGAGGATTCAGGGTGGGAGGGGGCCGAATCAATTCTTTAACCACCCTGAATAATTCCGCTTGACGAGACTCCGCAAATGCAATACGAGCAGCATAAAACGAGTTTTTTGCTGCATCGATTGCAGCTCCATAGGACTTTAATAAGTTCTCTAGGAGCGTCTTGTCAGATAAGTGTTGGTGTTGTCTCCAGCAGCACTCTAGTTGTCTCGTCTCTCGCTTCATTCGTCTAAGATCATTTGTATACCATGGTTGTTTATTTGGAGCGAGATAGAGAGGATGCTCAGGAGCGATGCTGTTTATTGCCTTGGCGAGATCGTTGTTCCAGGTATTAACCAGGGCGTCTCCAGTATCACCATCATTCCCAACCATATATCCCTCTAGGGCTTCTTGGAACCCTTCTGGTTCCATCAGCCTTTGAGGGCAGGCCATTTTAATAGGCCCTCCACCCCTGGGGGGGGGTTATTGGTTGTGACCTTCAATCCTATCTTGACCAGGAAGTGATCTGTCCATGACAGGGCAGTCGTTCCAATGACTTATGCCCACGAATCATCCCAATCCGTACAAAAGTCCACATCAAGTGTATTATCAGCACAATGTGTAGGCCCTGAGATCAACTGGGACAGGTTCATGGCAGTCATGGAATCCATGAACTCCTGAGCTGCACCTGATAAGTTTGCTAAACCGGCTTCGAAGGGAATGTTGAAGTCCCCCAGGACTAGAAGCCTGGGGGACTCCAACACCAGCTCTGAGACCAGTTGTGTCAGCTCGGTCAGGGAGTCTGTTAGGTTACGGGGTGGACGGTAAACCAACAGAATCCCTATACTGTCCTTGACCTTCAGGGTCAGGTAAATACACTCAATGTGTGCAGTCTTGCGGATCGGTTTCCTGGTCAGGTTGATAGTAGTTTTATGGATGAAGGCCACTCCCCCTCCCCACCCACTTTCTCTTATCTGCTCCTGAACAGTGTACCCAGCTGGGAGGGCCTTAGCCCAGGTTATATTACTATCCTCCTTCAGCCAGGTTTCTGTGATACCAGCCAGATCAGGTTTCCTATAACCCCACTGGGGTATCCTTGGGAACCTTTGGGGCTCAACGGGACAGTAACCAGTTTCTGGATACTACCCTAGGAGCAACCATATCCCTTCTTTTTGGGCAACTCACAGTTTGCTGAAAAGTGAAGTATCCTCGCCACACCTCTACCTCATACTGTGTAAACCATTTATCTGTCTGTTGCTTATTTTGAATTTAAGAACAAAATTAGTTCTTTTGAAGTTTAACTGACACTTGTTAAACATATCTTCATATAGTTTTGGTTGAAATAGAATAATGAACATTAGTGGCTGATTAGAAACATTTTTAAAAAATACTTTTCAAGGTAACAATAAGATAATCATCTAAGCTATAATTATAGTCCCTAGTCAGATATGGCCTCGGGAACAAGGGCACAAATGGCCAAAACATCTAGTAATAGCTCAAACAAAGGAGAATAATTGGAAATGCCCCCTAAACATCTAGAGACCTATCAATTATTTACTCTAACAGAAGAACTATGAAATTTTAAGGAAGAAATAAGACAAGACTTAAAACAGCACAGACAAGAAGTAAATGAAAACATAAATATCGGATTAGAAAGATTTGAGAAAAACTTGGAAACAATAACTAATGAAATCACTATGATTAAGAAAGAAATGACAATTTGTAAAACCAAAACAAAAAAAAACTAGAAGAAAAAATAAGCAAAATTGAAGAAGAGCAAAAAACCAAAAACAACTCATTTTTGTTACAAGAGCTTATATATCAAGAGATATGTCTTAAAATAAGAGGTATACCAGAAACTGAAAATGAAAATTTATATGATAAGATAATTCCAGGCTTAGCAGAATTCTTGGAAATTTCTGATGACTTCATTGAATTTGAGATTGATAAACTATTTAGAATGAACTCAAAAACAGCTAGAGAAAGACACCTACCAAGAGATGTGGTATTGTGTTTGACAAGAACAAAAATCAGGGATGAGATTATTCAAAAAAAAAAATCATAATTGCCAACTGAGAATAGAAGGAGTAGATATTAAAATATTTAGAGACATCCCTCTAATGATATTGAAAAGAAGACAAGAATACAAAAACTTAACTCAATTTCTTAATCAGAATAATATCAGATTTTCTTGGGACAAATTAGAAGGATTAATTCAGACATATAAACAAAAAAGACATAGGATTGATTCTAAAGAAAAGGCAGAAGAAATTCTGACTTTTCTTCAAAATGATAAGGAAAAAACAATACTTAAAGAAAGAGGAACAGAAGAAAAATAGATAGTACTCAGACTGAAAATTGTGTGATTGAACAAGCAGGATAACAGAAGAATTAGAGTCAGAATTTTTTTTATTTGTAAATCAGTCAACTTGTATTCTTTTTTTTCAGGAAAGCTATTGTCAATGGAAAAAACGATAGATTTATACTCTTGGACCGTAAAAGGAATAAACTCAATATGTAAAAGAAAAAAAATTGTATTGCTGGCTGCGAACTGCGCAGTTGCGTAGGTACATCACACATGAACTGTGCAGTTATGAAGATCTGTCAAATTACCATTGCAATTTTGCTTCCCTTTTTTAACTGCGCAGTTGCACCAGTGCACCATGAATGAACCCCTTTATTTTATGAATAAACTTCTTTATCTTATGAGTGAATTGTCATTTTATGCACAGTTGCATAACAGTTACAGCATCCCAGAGTCCCTACTGCACATGTCTAGGGTTCGGATTAGGGCTGGAGCTAGGGTTTGGGAGCTTTAAAAAACTGCACAGTTGCACCTCAGCATTTAGATGCAGCTGCACAGTTACACCCTTTTAAAAAAGAAGCTGGGAAAAGCAGCTCCTTTTTAAAGCTGCTTTCCCCCCACTAAAACACCAAAGAAGTGTGTTCATGCCAAACTTTCACTGCAGGTCATCTAAAGGCCACACTTTCATGCAGGCATGAACACCCCTTTTTGCCAGTCAAGATCAGGCCAATGTGTTCAAAGTTTGTTTGAGATGATAGGAAGTACTAGGATTTCTAAAATAAGCTATTTCACACTGTAAGATTCTTAAACTTTGATATTTCCATCTCTGATTCATTTTAGGAACAGGACAGAACTGTCACAATGTTCACAAACTCTTCTGGACTCAGGATATACTAGACCAGCCCTCATCAATGTAGCAGAACACACTACATTCAGTGCAATTTTAGTCTTTTTTCTATCATCCTTCTAACTCTCATTAAACTCAGACAAGCTCATAGACTTATCTATGATTATTTAATTCATCTTTGTGGCCATTCTAGCATATCACACCATCCAAAGTTCTTGAACATCATTACCCATGCTTGCATTTTGACAAAATCTGACAGCTGTACACTGCTATACTTTCACATTTTGAATTTGGAAAAGTTGACAACATTTCTTTTCAACCATACAAAGAATAATTTTAAAACAGGAACTTTTATGAGTAGGATTTCTCCAACAGAAGTGACAATTTATCCATAGATAGAACACAACCCACCCCAGTGTTAGGTGAGTGAATCTGTCTTTAGTCACTTATGCTGCGGTCCTTTTGTCACCAACATGAGCTCATACAGAGTCAGAACCAAATACATGGCTTTTAAAGCTGCAAAGTCAGATGTGGAGTGACAGATGGCCCAAATTTAATGAGAACACTAGTGAGACTGCAGCTGTGTTGGGGCCATTTTATTCTATTTCTCTTCAACTCTCCATGTTATAGTTATTCTATAGTGTATAATGTGCCATGCAATTGTAGGTAACAGTTCCCTGAAGGCACACCAGTTTCAGAGAAAGGTATTTTGTCAACTTGGTATTGTTTTCCTAACAGAATTTGATTGAAATAAAAATGAAGTAAAAGAAGACTGCATTTCTGAACAAATTAAGTACAGCCAGGAATCTTCATTGTTCTCCAGAACCATATTGAGTAAGCATGTGTCTCCAATGAATGTTATAAAGGATGCCTTCCAAAACAAAATGTTTCAATCATATCCAAACCACTGCATACAAGAGGAAAGGTTAACAAAAGATGTGTGTTTCTGCCACATATATAGTTGTGTCACAGTGCAAGTACAAATTTGAGGGTGAGGAATAATAAGTGTACTGTTTAAAGATCAGCCTGCAAAGCAAACAAACATAACCTGCTAATCAAATAGCCCATTAAGTCTCATGCCATGAAAAAGACAGGACACAGATAAAATAAAATAAAATAAAATAGACATAATCATTGCTCCACCTGCTAGCTCTACATGCTAGTCACCACTATTGAATTATTTTGCTAGTGCAGGTAATAGAGATGGTACCAGAAAGAGGAGGGGGACACCCTTTCTCTTTAGGACTTGTTTCAAAGGCAAGCCTTCCCCATAGCAAGTACAATTTCAGTGACTGGGTTTCCAAATATCCCTTATTATAAGGAATGGCCTTCAGTTGAGGCCCAGAAGGTTTTTCCCTTATAGGGCAGGTAGAAATCCCATATAGTAAGGGATGTCCTCTATTTGAGGGCTGGGAAGTGGGTTTTTTTTATATACACTGATCAAGATGCCAAACATCTTGTATTTTGGGGTGGAAGACTTTCATAAAGGCAGACATGTGTGTGTTATATATTTATGAATTTGGGAAATATGCTAATTTTACAGAGAAATACTTCACAGGATAATTGAAATAGATACTTGCATTATACATTTAGGTAGAACACAAACATATTAAAAGCTATTTCTTGAATGTCAACCTCACATGTCATGACTTTTGACTGTTCCTTATTGCTGTCTTGAAAACTGGGCTACAATGTGTGCAAAGGTCCTATAAATGAGATGGTATGAAAAACAGGCAGTTGACCAGTGGGTTCTCAAAAGCAAAAAAAAAAAAAAAAAAAAGGTTAGAAACTGACAACATCACACAGACACAAACTTTTATAGGATCAAAATCAGTTAGGGAGTGTTAACAAGAACTGGGCAGTAATCTTGTCTCAAATCTTTAACCCTGCATTACTTGACAGCCAAAGTATCACAGTAACAGAAGCAGAATATGCAAACTGCTAGCATCCATATTCCTTAAATCTTGTCACTTTGTTGAAATCAGAAGCTGAAAATAAATGTTCTTCTAGATCTTGGTCCTATGTAAAAAAAGAAAAAAAGAAAAAAAGAAAAAGAGGATTGGGATGTGTAATTTAGAGGGCAGAAGGCATAGGAGTGTGATGCTTACTTCTCCCCTTCTTTACTGATGTTACCTTGTAATGGATCCCTTCATCCTACCATATTTCCAAATGTCAAAACCTTTTAGAAAAGAAAAGCATCAATTAACTTACAATTAAATGTTTAAAAAGAACATGACCTGTGTTTTCAATCAATGCAATTAACAAACTACCTAATACAATTATCGCCAAATGCCTTCCACACTGTTCAGTACAGGAATCATTCAGAAACTGAAATACCAAACACGCACATGTAATCACTGCAGGTACAGAGAAGCAAAATGTAGCGTGAAGCAGTGGAATGGGATTAAAAATGTCAATTTCCAATACAAAATTCTGCCAAAGCAAATGATAAATTTCTTGACTGGTAGCCAGATTTCAATTAATTATGCTTGCTACACACTGCAGATAGAACTTATTAGATGTTCACCGAAAGGGCTTATTAGCTGAAGTTTCTTCAATCAGTGAAAAAACAGAATTAATGTCAGACACAGCAGTGAAAGTGGTAGCTCAAAACAGCAAATCCTGACAAATGCAAAGTCCATAATAGAACTGCTAGATAACTCCTACCCACCAAATCCCCTTTTGTACTCATTTAAAGCTGTATATATCCCTTTGAGAGTTACTGGCTGAAATTTGGAATTAAATTAAACATCAAGCCTATTCTATACTTAAGATGCTAGACTACTTTATATCAGTTTTCAGAGGGTGGCTAGTCACACTTTGAATCAAGAAATTGGTATCTGATTTTCCTGTGAGCATTAGGAGAGTCTTTTATAAATACCCCTCAAGCAAATAAAGTGAACTGCTAAATATATTCATGCAAAAGTATAGGTCATTTGATTTAAATGCCAGTTCACTCTTTCCACTTTAATATCAACAAATTCCATATGCATACTTGTGCATTCACCCAGTTTCTGTGTAAGACTGTAAAGTAAAGAGTTTAGAGGAATAGACATATGCCAGATGTAAAGATCATTTCAGTTTATATGTGGCTTCTCCAAGAGTATCCCTCCTTGCCCTTGGCTGCCTCCACACTGCAGAAATAATCCAGTTTGACACTACTTTTACTGCCACTGCTGAATGCTATGGAATTCTGGGGTGTGTCATGTTGTGAGACATTTAGCCTTGTCTGTCTGACAGTTCTGGTGCCACAACAAATTCGCAGGATTTCGTCACATTGAGCCATGGTGAAAGTGGTGTCAAACTGGATTATTTGTGCAGTGTGGATGAAGCCTTTGTTAAGTCACTCAGATCTCAAAAATGCAAGGCAGGTCAGCTATGTAGACCAATTATGTGCTTTAATGTAAGATCCCTGAGAAAACTTTCTAAAAGAAAAAGGAACACTACATTTGCTTAACATCTCTGTCCCCTCTCACTAGGGTTGCATTCCACATAGTAACATGTAGTTACAATGGAACAGGCCTCATGAAGTCATATTCCATTACTGAAGAAATGGGCTTCATATATCTGTTCCACTAGATTTACCCTCTGCTTCATGGAAGACATCAGAAAACACTAGAATACCAATAGAATTAAACATCAATCCAAGTGAACATGAAATTACTTCCATAGAATCTTAAGATTCAGAAGGGAGCACAGGGGTCATCAAGTCTATCCCACTGCTATTCAAGAATACACAACAAAAGCTTTTCTGAGAGATTGCCATCCAGCCTCTATGACTCCAAAGATGAAGAGTCCATCACCCTCTAATGCAATGTTTTTCACTGTTGAATTGCTCTTACAGTAAATATATTGTTCCTAATGTTTAGATGGAATCTCTTTTCTTGTAATTTGAATCTATTAGTTCAGTGTCCAGACCAGCAAAAAACAAGCTTGCTACATCTTCTACTTGACACTTCTTTAGATGATGATGATAATAATAATAATAATAATAATAATAAATAATCTTTATTTATATAGTGCTGTAAATTAGCACAGTGCTGTACATACAATCTTATAGTTAGACGGTTCCCTGCCCTCAGGCTTACAGACTGAGAGACAACACAAAAGGAGAAGGGAAAGGTGGTGGGAAAGGGGATGAGGTCCAGTGGTTCTTCTCTCCCTCTGGGGCCTGGACCGAGGCAGATGGACTGGAGGGAGGGCTGGCTTCTTAATACATAGTTAAAACAAGGCATCCTGGGTTAGATGGCACAATCCTGGGAATGCTTCCCTAAACAATATAGTCTTTAACTTAATTAATATTAATATTAATTAATATTAATATTAATATTACTTAATATTTAAAGATAGCTATCACTTCACCTTTCAGTCTTCGCTTCTCCAAGTTAAACATACTCAGCTCCACAAGTCTTTCCTCATAAGGCTTGGTTTCTAGATCTTTAATAATCTTGGTCATCCTTCTCTGAATACGCTGTAGCTTTCAATATCTTTCTAGAACTGTGGTTCCCAGAACTGGACACAATATTCCAGGTGTGGTATGATCAAAGCAGAATAGAATGGCACCACTGCTTCCATGAAAGTACACACTGTACTCGTGTTGATGCAATACTGGAGCTGCATTGACTTTTTTTGCTCGTTGCACTACACTGTTTACGCATGTTTAGATTGTGGTCTACTAAGACTCTTAGACCCTTTTTATGAGCACTGACTTCAAGCCACGTGTCACCCATCCTATATTTGTGCATTTCATTTTTCCTGCCTTACAGTTATCCCTGTTTAAATTATTTTGTTAGTTTTGGCCCAGTTCTATAATCTATTCTGAATTATGAGCCTGCCCTCTGGGGTAACAGTTGCTCACCCCGTTGGGTGACATCTGCAAATTTGAGGAACATGCTTTCTATTCCATTTTCTATCTCATTTATAAAGATATTATAAGCAAAGCCAGGCCCAGGGCAGAACACTAGGACATTCCAGTTGTCACTTCACTTTAGGATAAAGAACAACCACTGGTGGTTTTGTCTCAGGATTTGTCAAACAATTATCCATCAAATAGTTATAGATCTGCCTGTCACACTGTCTAGCCCACAGTTCACCATCTTGCATGAAGAATATCATAGGTACTTTGTCAAAAAGCCTTACTGAAATGAACATATACTACATCCACCATACTTCCCGATCTACCAAGCTTGTAACCTATTTTTTAAAAAAGATAGAGATATTATTTTGACATTACTTGTTTTTAAGAAACCCATGCTGGTTCTTAGTAATCACTGCATTCTCTCTTTGTGTGCACAGACTGACTGCTGATAACCTTTGAACCCTCTTTAATAATTTAAAAAGTGTTAGAATTTCATTAAAAGAATGAAGAATATCCTTCTTCAAGAAGTCTATATACAGTATGCCATTAGCAAACACCAACATTGATTGTGGTACAAATGTGGTACAAATTTTCAAAAGGGTACATGTGCCCAATGTCAGCAGTATTTCACTTGTTGTGACATAGATGCCAAATTTGATGGTTTTTGCTCATGTTTTTTTTTAATATAGATAACTGAATTTTATGAATAATGATTTTTTGTAGTGATTGTTGTTATTATTTTGCAACTTAATTCTGTGAACTTTTCATTTGTCCATGATTTCAGAACATGTATAGGCAATAGAAAAACTCTTCTGAACAAATCTTGCCAAGAAAACTCCATGATAGCTTTGCATTAGGGTCACCATAAGTCAGAAACAACTACAAGGTGCATAGCAACAACAATAGGTTGACATAGGTTGTCATTCTAGAAAATTTACTTGGAAGTAAGCCTTACAGAACATAGTGGAATTTATTTCTAAGTAAATATTCCTAATTCTGTTATAGCTCAATCCAAAATGCAAGCAAATGCCCTGGTGGCACAGTGGTTAAATGTCTGTACTGCAGCCACTCATTCAAAACCATAAGGTGGCGAGTTCAATATCAGCAAAAGGGCTCAAGATCGACTCAGGCTTTCATCCTTCCGAGGTCACTAAAATGAGTACCCAGATTGTTGGGGGCAAGTAGCTTACAGTTGTAAACCGCTTAGACACTGCTTAGGCAGCATGAAGTGGTATATAAATAAAGCTGTTTGCTTGACTGCTGTAATCTGCTTTGATTCCCCACCAGAAAAGGTGGAATAGAAATAAATCCTGTTATTATTATTATTAAGAATAATCCAGTTTGACACCGCCTTAGCTGTCATGGCTCAGTGCTATGGAATTCTTAGAATTTTAGTTTGTTGTGCCTAAAGCTGAATCCACATTGCTGAAATAGTTCATTTTGACACAACTTTGACTGTCATGACTGAATGCTATGGAATTCTTGGAATTGTAGTTTTGGAGGCATTTAGCCTTCTCTGTCAGAGAGTTTTGGTGTCACAACAAGCTACAGTTTCCAGGATTCCATAGCATCAAGCCATGACAGATAAAGTGGTGTCAAACTGGATTATGTCTGTAGTGCAAATGCATCCTAAGTATGCTTGTGTGTAGGTATTTGCTCAGTTGTAACCACTACTGGATTGAGCAGAGCTTCCAGTTGTAGAACTGCTGAAGGAACACAGTTTAGAACTTCAAATAAATTTCTGGGGAAGGTTGATAGAACCCATTCAACCAACAGGGAGAAGCCTAATATCCATAATGGAATGTCCATAGCAAAAGGAAGAAGAGGGAAATGATAGGGCCACTGTGTGGAGAAGATGGCAAATGCTAACAGGGAACAAGAAAAGACAGAGCTTTTCAACACCTTTTTTGCCTCAGTCTTCTCACAAAAGGAAAAGGGTGCTCAAACTGAGGAAACTGGAGTGGAGGATACTACAGGGATAATGCACAACAGAATAAGAGGTAGTACAGGAATACCTGGGTAATCTAAATAAATTTAAGTCTCCAGGGCCAGATGGACTACATCCAAGGATATTAAAAGAGCAGCCAAATGTAATCTCAGAGTTATTGGCAATAATCTTAGAGAACTCTTGGAGAACAGGAGTCCCAGCAGACTGGAGGAGGGTAAAGGTTGTCCCCATCTTCAAACTTGGGGGGGGGGGGGAATCTCAACAATTCTCATTCAGTTAGTCTGACATCAATACAAGGAAAGATTCTGGAGCAGATCATGAAACAGAGAGTCTGTGAACATTTAGAAGGCAATGCCCTAATCACAAAAAATCAACATGGGTTTCAGAGAAACAAGTCATGCCAGACTAATTTGATCTCTTTTTGATAAAATTACCAGCTTAGTAGATGAAGGGAATGCTGTGGATATAGTATATCTTGATTTCAGTAAGGCCTTTGAAATATTTCAGCATAGAGAAATGTAAGGTACAGTGGTCCCCCGGGATACGAATCCCCCGGGATAAGAAAACCCCGGGATCCGAAACCGGCGGGACCAAAAATTATCCCCCGGGATCCGAAGGATCCCCCGGGATCCGAAGAAAAGGGACGTCCCTTTTCCTCCGAGGCCAGGCTTCGGAGAAAAAGGGACAGACTCCCATCCCTTTTCCTCCGAGGCCAGGCTTCGGGGGACAAGGGACGGACTACCGAAAGGAAGGCCCGATCCGCCTGATCGGGCCTTCCTTTCGTTAGGCGCGGAGGCCCAGCCTGGCTTCCCCAGCCAGGCTGGGCCTCTGCGCCTGACCTGAAAGGGAGGCCCGATCCGCGGGATCGGGCCTTCTTTTCGTTAGGCACGGAGGCCCAGCCTGGCTGGGGAAGCCAGGCTGGGCCTCCGCGCCTGACGCAAAAGGAGGCCCGATCCCGCGGGATCGGGCCTCCTTTCGTTAGGCATGGAGGCCCAGCCTGGCTTCCCCAGCCAGGCAGGGCCTCCGCGTCTGACCTGAAAGGGAGGCCCGATCCACGGGATCGGGCCTTCCTTTCGTTAGGCGCGGAGGCCCAGCCTGGCTTCCCCAGCCCAGCCTGGCTTCCCCAGCCCTTCCCCAGCCAGGCTTCCCCAGCCAGGCTGGGCCTCCGCACCTGACCCGAAAGGAGGCCCGATCCCGCCGGATCGGGCCTCCTTTCGTTAGGCGTGGAGGCCCAGCCTGGCTTCCCCAGCCAGGCTGGGCCTCCGCATCTGACCCGAAAGGGAGGCCCGATCCGCGGGATCGGGCCTTCCTTTCGTTAGGCGCGGAGGCCCAGCCTGGCTGGGGAAGCTAGGCTGGGCCTCCGCGCCTGACACAAAAGGAGGCCCGATCCCGCGGGATCGGGCCTCCTTTCGTTAGGCATGGAGGCCCAGCCTGGCTTCCCCAGCCAGGCTGGGCCTCCGCATCTGACCCGAAAGGGAGGCCCGATCCACGGGATCGGGCCTTCCTTTCGTTAGGCGCGGAGGCCCAGCCTGGCTTCCCCAGCCCAGCCTGGCTTCCCCAGCCCTTCCCCAGCCAGGCTGGGCCTCCATGCCTAACGAAAGGAAGGCCCGATCCCGCGGATCGGGCCTCCCTTTCGGGTCAGGCGCGGAGGCCCAGCCTGGCTTCCCCAGCCAGGCTGGACCTCCGCGCCTAACGAAAGGAGGCCCGATCTGGCGGGATCGGGCCTCCGCGCCTAACGAAAGGAAGGCCCGATCCCGCGGATCGGGCCTCCCTTTCGGGTCAGGCGCGGAGGCCCAGCCTGGCTTCCCCAGCCAGGCTGGGCCTCAGCGCCTAACGAAAGGAAGGCCCGATCCCGCGCCTAACGAAAGGAAGGCCCGATGGTGAAGGGTCTGGAAACCTTGCCCTATGAAGAACGCCTTAGGGAGCTGGGGATGTTTAGCCTGGAGAAGAGAAGGTTAAGAGGTGATATGATAGCCCTGTTTAAATATTTGAAGGGATGTCATATTGAGGAGGGAGCAAGCTTGTTTTCTGCTGCTGCAGAGACTAGAACGCGGAACAATGGATGCAAACTGCAGGAAAAGAGATTCCACCTCAACATTAGGAAGAACTTCCTGACAGTAAGGGCTGTTCGACAGTGGAACACACTCCCTCGGAGTGTAGTGGAGTCTCCTTCCTTAGGGGTCTTTAAGCAGAGGCTGGATGGCCATCTGTCAGGGATGCTTTGACTTGGAGTTCCTGCATGGCAGGGGGTTGGACTGGATGGCCCTTGTGGTCTCTTCCAACTCTATGATTCTATGATTCGTGTCAGGTGCGGAGGCCCAGCCTGGCTGGGGAAGCCAGGCTGGGCCTCCGCGCCTAACGAAAGGAAGGCCCGATCCCGCGGATCGGGCCTCCCTTTCGCGTCAGGCGCGGAGGCCCAGCCTGGCTGGGGAAGGGAACCTTCCCTTCCCCAGCCAGGCTGGGCCTCCGCAGCTGAGGAAAGGAAGGCCTGATCCGCCGGATCGGACCTTCCCTTCCCCAGCCAGGAGGCCCCCGCGGCTGACGAAAAGAAGGCCCGATCCGCCGGATCGGACCTTCCTTTCCTCAGCCAGGAGGCCCCCGCCAAAGGCCTTGGAACGGATTACCTATTTCCTATGGGAAATAGGCCCCGGGTTACGAAATTTTCGGCTTACGAAAAAGGTGCCGGAACGAATTAATTTCGTAACCCGGGGGACCACTGTACTGCACTTAGGGTAAAAAAATTAAATGCATAGATATAGGATGGTGGACACCTGGCTTAAGAAGAATAAGTGTGAAGGGGATCCAGGAGTCCTATAGACCACTAGTTGAACATGACTCAACAGTATGATAAGGCAGCTAAAAAGGCCAATACATTTTTAGGCTGCATCTATAGAAATATAGTGGCTAGATCAAGGGAAGTAATAGTATTTGCTTTGGTCAAGCCTCACCTGGAATACTGTGTCCAGTTCTCAGACCACAATTCAAAAAGGATGTGACAAGCTCACGCATGTCCAAGGGAGGGTGACTAAAATGGTGAAACCATTGCCTGTGAGGAACAACTTAGGGAGCTGGGTATGTTTAGCCTGGAAAAGAGATGGCTAAGAGGTGATATGATAGCCCTCTTTAAATATCTGAAGGGATGTCATATTGCAGATGGAACAAACTTGTTAACAAACTTATTTTCTACTGCTTCAGAACAATGGATGCAAGCTACAGGAAAAGAGATTTCCCCCTAAACATTAGGATGGACTTCCTGAAGTAAGAGCTGTTCAACAGTGGAACACACTCTCCTTCCTTGAAGGTCTTTAAACAGAGGCTGGATAGCCATCTCTCAGGGATGCTTTGATTGAGAGTTCCTGCATGGCAGGGGGTAGACTGGATAGCCCTTGTGGTCTCTTCCAACAATATGATTCTATGATTCCTCCCAAAAAACTGTGTTTAAGTTTCCAATGTTACAGTTGGAAGTTATTTTATTGCATGGACAACTATTTCCCCTTTGCATTTATACTTTTATACCAGTAAATAGTTTAGTTTTTTATGTTTTGTGTATGTCTGTGAGAAAGAGAGAAAGAGCACTTAATGTTGATTCTGTAAGATGTTTAAGACTAATGGGCAAAAAACAAAACAAAAACAATTTTCAATCAGCAAACCCTCCTGTGTCATTATGGAGCAAAGACAGGCATTGACTTTCTCCATTACAGACTGTATTTGGGGAAGTTATTTAAACAAGAGCTTGGATCACCTGGAGTGACCTGACCTTGGTGGGAGCACTCTTAGTTGGAATTGAGAACGTAAAAATATTCTCTTCACCAGAACTGCTTTCTTTGGGTTTGATAAGTCACTCAAATAGGAAGCAATAGCCTTACTATCTTCCTAAATTCAGTTCAGAGTATACAAGGAGGAAAACAAAATTTCTTTTTCATTTGCTGCCCACACACCTGAACTGCTGAATGCTAGCAAGTGATGGCAGTGAGCCAGAAGCTGTTGTGTGTCTTTTTTCCCTTGTAATACCTGGTTTCAATAAGTAACAAAAGGCACCCTGATAACAGAGAGAGAACATTTATGAATTCCTCTAATCTCTTTAAAAAATTTTCAATAGCTCTAAATTAAATCTCTCTCAATCTTATCCCTTTAGCCATCAGAAAATCCAGAGGGTATTTTGATCCAGACATCCATTGCACCAAAGATCTTTCATTACAACACACAAACGAGGCACTTTTATTGAACAAGAACCCAATTATTTGACCTAGCTTCAGGTTTCATTCTACCCTAGCTGCTTCTACCTTGACACAGAGCTGCTAATCTCCTGTGATGGACATTGCTATGTATCATTTTTGATACACTAAGATGATTCCCAGTTTCCTTCACAGAGAGCTACTGATTAAACCAAGATGTCCATCTTAGCTTCCAAGTGCCAATGAATATCAATGAGGAAAGAGAGCCAGATGACAACTTTCCACCACAAATAGGAGATACATTCAGAATCAGACGGCAAGTTAAATAAGCTAATTAATTCTGCAATCCAATAGATAAGATTAGTTATGTGGAAATTTCCTCTAACCCCATTCAGAATTTGTTCAGTAACAAGAAGTTTTCTTGATTAGTATTGGGCAGTTTGTGTTCTGGTATTTCTCTCCTGCTTGGTAATGTTGGTTCTGGTGGGACATATTTATGGTCATGCCTCAATGAACTCTGGGACCTTGAGTAGCTAGCTGTTAGTCCAAGTGGACAACCAACAGGTACATCATCCAAAATACCTGGAGTTGTCATATAAATAATGATCATAGGTTTGCACAGAGGCTAAAATAACAATCTAATGCACAAATAAAAAATGAAAAGAAAAAAAACACAGAAGCAGGGTTAGAAGAAAGTAATCAGTCAAATTCAAATAGTTTTGTATACTAAAATTAAGTTGCTTGGTGTTGGGGTGGGGCTTTATGGCAACTGGCATATACAGAATGACACACAGGGTCAACTGACAATGCTGAGATAGTTTGGTGTTTCAACCTCAAAGCTAAGACTTTTGTCTGCTGTGGAACTAGAACAATGGTGGCACAAGAGATAAGGTCTAACTTCTGGAAGATCTGGAACACACACCCTGTGGTCCAGTATTATTGTTTTTATTTATTATTGTTATTTACTGTTTCACACATGCATCTTACTGTATCATTCCTTGAGAAATGTAGCTACAAGCACCAGCCATGGTAGAAAGTGACTAGAAAATTTTAATCAACAAACCTTCTTGAAATAAACAGTACACAGCAATGAAAGATCCTTTGAAAGTGAACTGGGAGATTTCAACAACAGCATGCAATGCTTTCAAGAAACAGTCAAGGCTACAGAGATTGCTTGTCTTTCCCCAATAAGTGCCTGGCATTGATTCAGTTCTATCATTCAATTTGAACAGGTTTTGTTCAAGATCAAATGCACACAAACACATCTGAAATCCTTTATTTAGGATTTTCTTAAATTCCTAAAATCATGCAGGAGCTGTTTTCTCATGATTTACATCTGTGCCATTTAGATAATGTATAAATTAAATAGCCTAAAGGAAAGATCAAATTATATTGTTCTTTTCTTACCTAACTTTCTTTACTCAGACGATGCTCCCTGGAAGTTTATATAAAACTTTGCTTTGAAAGAATGGTAATTGTTAACCCTGCCATATGGCTTCTCCAGGTGATCATGGAAAGTAGACATACTTCAGGCCTGTCCTAGAAATAAGTTTCTTATTTTTAAAGCCAATTCAGATCAATTTCCAGTTTCTTTACCTTTTCAAAGTTCACCAATCCAGTCTTCTGTGTTCCTCAGTAAGACTTACATTATTCAGTAAAGCTTACAGGTAGACTTCTGCAGACAGAACTGCCCTTAACCACAGTCTTCGTTCTGTTGTGACCCACACCCTGTCCTCTAGTTTTGTGGGCTTTCCCCTGATTTGTTTCCATTTCATAACATGCCCAATTAGTACCCATTTTAGGCCCAGCCAGCCAACCAGCCTGCACTTTACTGACATTTTTTCTTGCCTGGATTTCCTTTTCCCACAAGACTGTCTTGAGAAAAATACTCCACACATCTGCACATATTTGAACCAGGCAGTATCTCCAGCTAGAAACATCAACATTCATTTTTATGGCTATGGCTCCCATCAGTTTTCACATACCATTATACACTCATCCCTCCACTTTTGCTGGGGTTAGGGACAGAGGACTCTTGTAAATGTGGAAAAACTACAAATAACAAAATGTTTTAAATTGAGAGAACACCTCTCTAGGAATCTCTAGGTCCTCCAGTGCAACTCCATGGTCAACATCTGCCAGACATTGACCATAGAATTGCATTGGAGGAGCTACAAAAGGCTAGTGGAGTGCTCTCACTAGGAAACTCTAGATCTTCTAGTGTGACTTTTGGTTAAGACTGACCATAGAATTGCGCTGGAGCACCTATATATAACTAGAGAGAACATATTAATAAAATCCGTGAATAATCAAATCTGCAAAAGTGAAAGCTACAAATGTGGAGGGACGGGTGTACATATATACTAAACCATGATATATATTGATACGTATTGAGGCACATACATTGAACATAAGTCCTACTAAATTATCAGTCTGTTACAAGACAAACATAGAAATGCATTAGCAAAGTCATGACAGATTCTACTGGATTCTGACAGTTTCCTGCAGTATGTGTGCCTGCCTATATTCAATCTACTAGTTCATTTCTGTGTCACAAAATTCAACCATATGCCTCCTGGGCTGGGGAGCTGTTCTTTTGCTAGCCTGCAAAAGGTCTTATGATTTAGACTGTAAGCCTGAGGGCAGGGATCCGTCTAATTTAAGATTGTATGTACAGCACTGTGTAAATTTACAGGGCTATATAAATAAAGGTTAATAATAATAAAATGATTATGTTCATTCAGGTACTGCCTCCCTACATGCTTCATATGTGATGGGATCTGAACCAGAATACTGAAAAAATTCTGCAGATCATATTCTGTTCCAGTAAAAAAACAAAACAAAATATGTTTTATCGGTTTAGAAAATGCATTCTTTCTGTCTCCCTCATCCCTCTCTTACACACACTCACAGAGACACACAGACACACAGACACACTTTATCAAAATATCTCAACCAATTTTTCTAAAGATATGATATTCCTTACAGCCCCTTTTCTGCTTGGACTTGGCCAAATTTTTCATTGGTGCTAGGATGCTAATGAATTTAAATAATTTCATCATCACCACCACCACCACCACTACCACCACCATCACCATCATCACTACCACCACCACTTTACAGAAGAATCACTTCAGGTGAAGGTGAAGTTATTTGGGTGCAGAAAAAGGAATAAAGTTATAAGCAAAATGAAAGGTGGTAGATTATTGTAGAATATATGTCATGGTCTTCTGTCAGCATAGGCAGGGATCGCTGTCTATCAGGGCTATCTATCCAGCATAGATAGGGGTGGCTATCAGTCAGTCAGAGCCTTTATTGCAGTCAACAGACCTTCAGCTCATAGAAGTATTAAAAAGTCCATTTTAAAATAGTAATGGCATATAAGTAAGAAAAATTTTCAATAGAGACACAGATATGGATGAATAAAGAGAAAATTAGCACATTAGCACTCTTGCATTTATTGGTTCTTGGCACCTGCCAATTATTGTTTGTGTGTTACTATGCAAGCTTGCTCCTCCCCCTTTTCTGGGGACCTGGAAAGGGGAAGCCATCTTTCCTCTTATTAGACTGCCAGAGACTCTACAGAGTGGACGTGTTGGAGGGTGTGCTAGCCAGGCCTTGGTCAAGCCAGCATGTAATTCTTCAGCCTTCAAACAGTCAGTTGACAAAAGAGGAAGGTTCCCTGCCTTCATATAGTTCATCTGGCTGAGACTTGCTTCAAAGTCAAATAGAGAGAGAGAGACTTTGGTGAGCCATCCGGCTGAGTTCCCAGGACCACAGTTACTAAGGACTCTAAAGTAAGCTTTTTGTTTGTTTGTTCAATAAAGAGAAGAAACACCCTTTGCTAAAGTAGCTGTTCGGTTTGGTTCTTGGGAAACCCAAAGTTTCTAAAGGAGGGAAAGAAGCAATCCCTCAGGAAGAGAATCACCACGTCCATGTTCCCTCAAAGCCATATAGCCCGGGCGCGATGGCACAGGCTCAAGGCTGTGGAATTCTGGGAGTTGGAGTATGTGGAATCCAGAGCTCACGGTTTGACTCTTTTCTGGCTGAAGGCTATGGAATTCTAGGAGTTGGAGTCTGTTGTGGGATTCAGAGCTCTAGGTTTGACTCTTGTAAACGACTGTGCACCAAGATGGTGCCCGCGGCTCACAGTAGGACTTAGGACATGAAAAAATATAAGGGCACTAGCTACAGGCCTGGGGCGTAGTCGATCCTTATACTCAACATATTGGAATTGGCCTTCCATTACTGTGGATAGAAATGCATTAAATCTCACTTTAGTAAATGCCAAGCAATATTTGGGAATTGTAGGGAATGTTAGGTAACTTGCATCCTTTGGATTAAATGTAAGGCCTAATTAAATAGGAGAGGAGGTCATTTGGCAATTGATAAGGAATACTGGGTATCGATCTCCCTGTTCCTCTATGTAAGAATTGTTTTCACTGCTGTCCATTTTAACATTCAAAGAAAGCCATCTGAGAGGCCCAGTCTCTGAAGCTTCACTTGGACAGCTATGAATGTTTGCAATTTAAATGCATTCTTGCATAAAAGGTTAACATAAGCTCTTTCTGGGCCCACAAAGGTGAGCTTCAGCCAATATCTTAGGGCCCATTCCCATGCAATGCATTCCACTGAAGTACATCCAGCTTGTAATCGTAGAACTGCTGATGGAACATAGTTTGGAACTCTGAATAAATTTCTGAGGAGAGTTGATTAAACCCATTCAATCAACAGGGAGAAGCCTAATATCCATAATGGAATTTCAAACGTTAGTTGGGGAAGAACCTTAGCTTGCTGTGCTCTAAATGGAGCAGGTATAAATTGACATCCCTTGGTGTACCCCTAGGATAGACTCACCATAAACTGGAATATGCATAAAAAGCAATACTTATAAAACAATTTGAAAACTGATCTTCCTTAAAAGTCTCCAATGCTTATCCATTGCAACCAGAAGCCCTCAAAGTAACAGATAAACATTATACTTTTGCATTTTTTCAGTGTGTGTGCATGAGTGTACATGCATATGCATAACATGTAACACATAATATCTTTCAAAAAAACTTACTGAAAAATTTGCAAACATCTTTTTAAAGTCAATAAAATGAGATCTCAAAGTGAAGTTAAGGTGGAAGGAAGCAAAACTAATGTATTAATCCATTTTTATGTGTTACCTTGCAGAAATGCTGAATCTCTGATGCCTCAGTAAGCAGAATCCCAGGCTGTGAAGAATCTCTAAGAGTCAACCTATTTGTGTTACTAAATGAACCATTGGTAAGTGCATTCACTTTAAAAACAAACACACTAAAAACTAAAACTAGCCATAGGATGAATGTGCAAATGAAGCTTGCCCCTCAGGAATTGGGTGATTTAATTTTTCCCCCCAGCTCCCAGCCAACTGCGATCCCATTGAAAATTGTGTTCTTATGGCCCTCATTAAATGTCCAAACCCCTGGTATAGTGCTTAATGATTCATTTATCATAGATTCTAGTTTAATCCTAGGTTTCCAGGCTCTCATGAGGAAAATGCAGCCTACCAGAATTTGAACTGCAGTTTCCAGAATTCCTCACGGCTACTGGACGTTGGAATTCAGTAATGTCTGGAAGGCTACATTTTGCCTACCCATAGAGAAAACAAAGCAGGATCATTCAATTGTATATGTTCCATAAGTCAGCATTATAATGTAAATGATAATAATGATTATAATGTTTTTAGATGAAAATAATTAAAGAAGCAGTTCAAGTGTGCCCAAAAGTTATTGTCTTAAATTAGAATCCTACACAGATTAAACATTAAACATACACAAATAAGGCACTATGATTTAGCTTTTGCTGCCACAGCTGCATCTTATAGAATCCTGGGATTTGTAGTTTGATCAGAGGCACTAGAAGAGCTCTCAGGCTAAGGATTCTAAAGGCCCTTCCCTAAACTGTAACTCCCATGATCCCATAGGATAAAACCATGGCAGTTAAAGCAGAATCATAGTGCTATTATTGTGTTGCATGAAAGAGTCCTAGATTTAGAGTTGGTGTTCTGTGTACTCTCTTGTGAGGTGCTATCAGTTTTTTTCTTTAAGCAGTTTATTTACGGTGGATACTCTTCTAACATGTTTTAACTACCAAGTCAGAGAATATCTTCTACAACAAACATCACTTAATGCAGCCAAGGTCAGAGTTTTCATTTTCCTTCCTTCCCACTCATTCTCCCAGAAGGAGGAAGAGATTGTTTGAAAGCTTCATTTTATTTCATTATGACAGTGTCACACAGTAGTAGTAGAAACCAGCAAAGTGCAATGTAACTCCATAGTTCAATAGATCATCAAGTTCAGAACAGGCCACTAAACTTTGTGTGTGTGCGGGGGGGGGGGGGGAGATTCTATGATAACTGGAAAAGTGAAAATCAACAATTGAAATTCTGTTCCCCGAGTTTATGTCTAGATGAGAGAAATGGTTTCTAAACTTTGAGATAAAGACAACCAGGGATGTAAACATTTATCTATGTGAAATACTTTGGACAGTAGGGATGTTTAACCCTCTTCATCTTTTGCAGAGGACACAGAGTGGGATTTCACAGACCATGATACCCCCAAAGAAGGTAGCCTTGAAGAAACAAGAATTGTTTAACAAGAAAGATATTATCACTTTTCTGCAATGCCCCAGAAGTTTGTTCTGCAGACAAGCAATTCCAGTGTCAAGTGATACCCACCTTTATACAGCATGGGCCAAAGGCTAATACACTATAGATTCAGCACTTGGTCTCCGGGATGCATATTCTTTCTGCAAAAGTTTTACAGTCAGGTCTCTCCCTGCTGCCTTATATCAACAACTTGCCCTAAATAAGTGGTGCAACCATCATGGGACTTTTTGTCTGTAATACTTTGCACACAGCTCAACACAGCAGAGCATCTGTGTGTCTGTGTGTATGCATGAACACATACTGGGCTGTCATATCATAAATAGCTCTGACACATTATAACAGAGAATGTAAACAATGTAAATACATACTAAATATACTCATGTACAAGTCTAGAAATTTGAGTTTAAAAAATGACCCCCAAGAGCTAGATAGGTTTACCTATGGGTCAAAGTTTTTTGAGTGCTGCAGTTATCTTCCCCCTTGAGGTGAAGAAAAAATAGGGGGAAAAACTTGGTGTTCAGTGACTTCATAGGTTCAGCTATTTTCACAGAGACAAAAAGAAACTTGCTGCCTAAGATATATATATATATATATTTTTTTCCAGCGTTGAGGGCGGAGCCATCCTTCATGAGGGTTGGTTCCCCCTGTTTGCTCCAATCAGGCAGGACTATGACTTTTGGGCGTGTCCACCAGGGAAATCCATCCCCCTTGTTTGCCCAGTCTAGTTCCTGCCTTCGCTCCGTCAGGTCGTGTTTTCCTAACTCTCCTTTACTCACAAAACAAAATCTTCTTTATTCTCCTTTTACTCCTTACCTCTTCTCTCTCTGTGAGGGCCGACTAAGGTCCGAAGAGCTAGAGGGCCCAGGCATGTCTGGGGAATCCGGCCATGCTACACAGGCTCTCCACAAGAGGAATGGATCAGCCCTGACCCGGGAGGTGCGGCCTGCAGGCCGCTCGGCGCAGCCGGAGGAGGGATATCCCTTTTCTCCGTGCTTGAAGGCGCCGGACCGCAGGAACCTGTCCCGAAATCGGGAGGGTGCGGTTAGCAAGGAGGACGCGAGAGACCGCAGGAATATGTCCCGAAATCGGGAGGGTGCGGTTAGCAAGGAGGACGCCGAAAGAACTGTGAGTATAAAGCTGCAGTGAGCAGCTCGGGTACCCTGCAGCCTCTCCCTCCCGAACGGTCGCCTCCCTTCTCCTCCTTACTAGCCTTACAGCTGGCGCAATCCTGTATTGCCTTCCAAACGGTCTCCTCTCAGAGAGGGGCCCGTTTTCAGGCTAAGGCCGTGGCAGAGAATTCTTCCCAAGAGTCAGGGTCAGAGGCAGAAAGGACTCAGAGATAAAGGAGGGCCAGGGAATTATCTTCCTCTCCCTCATTCTTCAGATTCTCGAGGGACGCCTTCTCCCCCTTGGAAAGTCCTCCCTCCAAGATGGACCCCAAGCTCACTGGAGGGAGCTCAGTGGTCCTTCAGCCCCTGGAGTTGGGCTCACAGAGGGACAGGCTCCTTTACAATCCCAGGAGACCTGGGGAACCCTTTTCTTCTTCTCTCCCCACCTCCCGCTCTTCCTGGGACGCCATTCCCCTTTGGAGCAGGGCAAATTTCCACCCAAACGTTCCTCCTTGGCTCACAAATTCAAACTCAAAAAAGGCGGGAGCCATGCCAATGCTGCTTCAGGTTTATTCCTCCAAGCATGAACATAACGGAGAGTGCCATCTAAGGCTAAGAAGCAAAAATTATGCTTGCAGTTAAAATCCTCAGATGAGGATGTTCCCTCCAAATCTCAGTCCTCTTCTGCCTCTGAGGGAGAATGGTCTGAGGGGGGCCAGAACACCAGCGCCCCAGAAGGGTTTTAGGTGGTGAGATGGAGACTCTGACAGACCTTGGCGCCGCTGGAGGACCTGTCCCTGGCCAGATTGCGCCCCACTGCAGACATCAAACCCGGCAAGAGGTTTGGACAGTGGGAGAGAGAGGAGGATGAGGCAGATTTCAAAAGGTGAGTGAGGATTCAATCCTTAATCCTATGTTTGTGGGTTAGTTTACCTCAGAGGTTTTTTTCTGACTTGCATTGCCAGCTTTGAAGGAGGCTTCAGTTGCTTCAGAAATTCAAATGGAGAGTTTCCCTCCAAAACCAACTGCCTTCTCCTCTCCTTCCTCCAAGATCCACTCAGACTGAAGGGATCAGAGAGGATTAACAAAAGCATTTCCAGGTGCAGGGAGTCTGCTTCTGCCCCATTGTCCCCTAGTCTGAAGGTTTCAATCTCTCCTTGGGGAGAATTTGGCCAAAAAGACATTTATTTATTGTGCTTGCCTTTTTTAAAATAAGAGGCAAGGCTGGAACTGAAGGTGTGGCAGCCATTTTGATTAAGGGCAGCTAGGCAGAAGAGGAAAGGCCTGCTGCTGCTTCTGCTAACTAATATGCCTTTTGTAAAACAAAGGAAAATTATACCTATAGTTCACTCCTCAGAAGAGGAATGTGATCTGAAAATGAATGAAATAAGAGTTAAAAAAAATAAAAAAATAAAAAATAAAGACGAGGGCCTTTCAGTACCTCCTGAAAGCTCCTGAAATCTGTTAGAAGTTTGGGGCTGATGATCTTTCATTATTACTGTATTTGTTTATTATTACTATACTTGTTTTATGGTATTATTGTATAAAACAACTTATATATTGGAATTTAATGTCAACTCTGACCAGTTGAAGCTAGAGGATGATCCATCCTGATCTTCCTCAGGGAAGGATTTTCCTTCCCCCTCCAAGCCTGGGCCTTCAACACCAAATACTCCATTTCATGCAGATTTTATGAGGATATTAACAAGGCCTCCATAATTTATTATTGTGATTCTAAATCCAATAGCTGTTTACATAGATATGGTTACATCTCAGCCCTCTTTGTCATGAGAATCAACAGATGCCACTTGTGGCTGCCAGACTTTATGCTCAACTAAAGGTGTCTCTGCTGTTTCCTTTTTTTCTGGGGCTAAACATGTGTGGCCTAGCCCACTTGTCAAACAAACAAACAAACACTTAAGGTCAAAATAAAGTACTATCAGGGCATTAACTATGGTTAAAGGTAGTGGCTATGTCTGGAGACACTAGCCTAAATGAGATTGGATGTAATCCAAGACCAGTTCAAGGACAGACTTGACTAAAGAACTGACACATAAAAATGCCCATTATAAAAAATATCTAAGATTCTCACCACTTAATGGGGACAAATTGTTTGGAATAAAGTCTGTTGGCTGAGACTAGGAATAATAATAAGACCTCACCATCCTTAAATGTCATCCCTGGTGGCGCAGTGGTTAAATGCCTGTACTGCAGCCACTCACTCAAAACCATAAGGTGGTGAGTTCAAGACCAGCAAAGGGCTGAAGCTCAACTCAGGCTTGCATCCTTCCGAGGTCGCTAAAATGAGTACCCAGATTGTTGGGGGCAAATAGCTTACAATTGTAAACCGCTTAGACACTCCTTATGGGTATGAAGCGGTATATAAATGAAATGAAGCTGTTTGTTAAAATATACTTTGATATATTTTTCTATACCATTCTTATGACTTTTCATTGCCTTCTTAAGGTAGAGGAAGGCAAGCAAACATAGGCTGATATAAAAGTCACAAAATGTCTGATTGATATTGAGGCCATAAAAACATCAACAACAACACCATACTATCTTTCTTATAACAATTGAGTTATAATAATCACAGGTTCAGATGGGAGATTATCCAGACAATTCTGGAGACACATCTCCTCCAAGATTTTTGTGTGTTCCTGTTTTTTGGGTAGTGGTCTCCTGCCCACAGCCCAAGCTACCACTTTATCACAAATATCTTACCAACCTTTCCATACAAGGTTCTACCATTCAGTCTGTTGTTTCTTCTGTGACATGCACTACACAGATAGACATGTTTTGAAAACAGTGGGACCTTCATATAGACCCATAATTTCAAATGTCCTGATAAGGTCTCATTCTCTCCCATAGGATATATATAAGATGTCGAGTTGTGATTGCTTTCCTATCCAGACATGTTTTTCTGGTAATTTACAAAAAGAACTACCTAGTTCCATTTCAGAACCTGCATCACTTTGGAGTGGTTGTAGACACATTGCTGACCAGTCTACCTGACCAAGCAAAGGGTAAGATCCATGAAGAACACCCTCGAGCAGGTAGGTTGTTCCCAGTTATTGGACCTAGTGTTACTGGTGCACCTACAGTGCCTGATCTGTTTCAGTTAATCATTTGGCATGAACACCATTTCATGCCAGGAGCCTACAGTAGTTCTTCTAGCTGTATCAAAAAACAGATGGTACACATAAATCATCTGTTCTGACATACACTGAATAAATCAAACCTCTTTGAATGGTGGTTTTTGCTGCCAGTTGTAGAGGATTGCCTGATTTAGGCCCTGTTGAAGTTCCACATAAGGTTGGATGCCAGCTTAGGGTGACGGGAAGCATGTTTGTGGCTCCCAATAGCCAAACTCCAGATCCCTCATGTAGATGCTCCGGTCTCGTCTCTCGTGACTTCAGAGGGGCAGGGTTTCCAGAGATCTTCCAGATGTCATGAAACCAGTTCATCTTCCAGTTCACAAAGATCTCCTAACTCAAGGTCAAATACCATATCCAGAACTGGAGTGGTTAAACCTTCACGTGTGGATATTGAAAGACACCTACTGGACATCAGCTCTTCCAATCATACTGTCCCAGAAACTGTCTAATCATTCATATATATGTGTGTGTGTGTGAGAGAGAGGGTGTATATATAAAGTTTTGAGAACAGCTTCTCTTATTAAACTTACCACAGTTCACAGATACCCTAACTGGTACCCTCATGTAGTTCTTCGGGCATTAACCAAACCACAGTTTGAATAACTTGACAGAGTTGATATTAAGTTTCTTACCTGGAAGACAGTATTTTTTACTGCTATTACTTCAGCTAGAAGGTTTTCTGAACCAGGAGCACTATCCACAGGAGTGAAATATGCATCTTCTGCGAGGATTCAGTCCTGCTTGACAGGATCCGATGTTCATGACTAAAGTTACCTTCACATTTCATAGAGCACAGGATATCATTTTCCCTTCATTCGTTCCTGACCCCAAAAAGGAACTTGAAAAGACTTGGCTCACACTAGATGTAGGCAGAGTTCGGCGTATTTACATCAAACGCACTTGTCGTTGGTGCAAATCAGACCTTCTATTTGTCTGTTTGTCTCCTTCGGTCCTACATATCTGGGAAATAAGTTTTTCTTCATCGACCCTGGCTTGATGGATCTGGGCTTGCATCTCTCAGTGTGAGTCGATGACGGGTAATACGCTTCAAGGAAGGGTCAGCGCTCATTCCGCTCACAGTGCTGCCACGCCTGCCGCCCTAACCACTAATGTTCTTCTCTCCAATATTTGCAGGGTGGCCGCATGGTCATCTCCTTCCATATTTATCCGTTGCTGCCGAATCAATGCCTTCCAACTGGCTGGGGCATCATTTGGTAGACGGATCCTTCAGTCCATCCTATAATTCCTTACCTCAGTTCCCACCCATCTAGGGAGCTTTGGTATGTCCCTCATGAAGGATGGCTCCGCCCTCAACGCTGGAAAAACGAACATTGGCTTACCTTGTGAGATGTTTGTTTTCAGCGATGAGGGCGGAGTCATCCTGCCCACCCGTAACTGAGGAATTTTTTCTCGGTGTCGGGGGGTGTTGTAAGGTTACTAGGATCCTTGTTCTAGTGTCTAGAATTGTTATAGTTAAATGGTTAAACTTCCTCTATTGTTGTTAGTATTTTTTCATTGTTATAAACTCTCTCTGCTTGGCTATACATTGACTGGGCAAACAAGGGGGATGGATTTCCCTGGTGGACACGCCCAAAAGTCATAGTCCTGCCTGATTGGAGCAAACAGGGGGAACCAACCCTCATGAAGGATGACTCCGCCCTCATCGCTGAAAACAAACATCTCACAAGGTAAGCCAATGTTCGTATCTCAGACATGCAGCTATGGGGTGTGTGTGTGTGTGTGTGTGTGCAAAATGAGGGCAATAATAATTCTGACTCCTCCCATGACATTTTTCTTCAGTCCCTAGATTTCTAGGATTGGAGTGACATAGAACCTCAATTGATCATTTAGAGATACAACTTAGGCATCTAAAGGAATGGAGAAGGCAAAATTACCAAGATAATGTGAATACCGCCCCCCCAAAAGTTCTAGATGTGAATGATTTTTAGTCTGTTAGTCTGTGTGTCCATCAGTCTGTCTCTTTCTCTCACTTTCTCTGCAGTGCTGCGACATCCCTTCCTAGCTGGATCAGGGCCACGGCAACCTTATGTTGTGGCCTTGATCCAGCCTTTTGAGAGAGCAAAAAGGAGTTGCAAAAAGCAGCTCCTTTTTGCACCCTGAAAAGCGCACCATAGCTGCAGTGGAGCAGCTATATGGTGCTCCTTCGATGCTACGTTGTATGGACGCAGCATGGAGGAGCACCATGATACCGCGTGCTGTATGGAGCGGTGTGTGGCATCATGGTGCCCTGCGGGGAAGTCAGGGCATGCATCATCTGGACACAATGCCCTGACTCCACCTCCAGGCCAGCCTTTAAGGCCGGTCTGTACAGGCCTTAAACATTTTGCTTCCTGAGGAAGAACAGAAACAAATGGTGTTCCCCATTCATCCACATCGAGATGCCTAGTTTTCAGTGCCAATCAAGTTATTTTTGGCAATTGTTGTTAATCACCCTCAAGTCAATCTTGACCCATGATGATCTCCAAAACTCCCTATCCTTCACTATTCTTCCAAGCTCCTCCAGATTTGTACCATGACCTCCTTAATTGAGTCCATCCATCTAGCATGTGGTCTTCCTCTCTTTCTTCTTCCCTCCACCTTTCCTAGCCTTATTGTCTTTCTAATGATTCATGCCTTCTCATGATGTGGCCAAAGTATGACAGGATTAGTTTAGCCATGTTTACCTCCAGGGAAAATTCAGTCATAGGACTCATTTATTTGTTCTTTTTACTGTCCACAGTATTCTCAGCACTCTTCTCCAGCATCATATCTCAAATGAATTTATTCTCTTTCTGGCATATGGGGTAGAAAATCCCACAAGGACCTCTTACCATTACTAGCAGTAAAAATTTACAACAATAACAAATTAAATATTTGATCACTCCATGACACCTTGTGTAGTTATAGGCAGTAAGCTTGAATGTGAGTAAGCTGAATGTGAGTAGAAACCACATGTACTTGTATGAGGAAACAGTAGGCTGTAGAGTGACTTGAATGTGCAATAAGGGGAGATACACTCTGAACAACAGTGTGAAGGGTGTCAGAACAAATCAAATAACACTGGTTCCTACTGATTATTTTAAGAGTCCTAGGAGACAGAGAGAAAAAAGTAGGAGAGTTGTGACTAATACCTTGAGTCAGATCCAAGTATTCAGGTATACAGAATATGTGTTATTTGAAATCTACTTTGGCTAAGTCCTGGAAAATCACATTTATGGAAAATAAAAATGACCAGATCACTTGGGGTGGATGGGTTCCATGTTGTGTTGTATGTTGCGTATTTGAATATGTATTGAATCCAGGTTTAGGTGCATGCAGAGGGTTGATGGAAATCAACTTTTCCACCTATTTTTCTCTACAGGAGACCCACAAATCATCCTGCAGGGATATTTTCCATAAATTCAGTCATAGCTGTGTTGACTAACACTGAATCTGGAGTAGGCAAAGGGATCTTGTAGCACCCTTAAAACAAACCATGCGGAAGATGTTGTAGCATTAGCTTTTGTGGACTTTGTCTGCATTTGAGGAAGTAGACCACATCTATGACATCTCATGCTATAGCTTCTTCCAAACAGTATCAAAAGTGCTACAAGATCTCTTTGCATACTGATTTTCCTTCCTATTTTTCTCCAGGATCCTCTAAACTGTGAAAGTCAAACTATTTTATATTTGTTTCACAGCTGGCAGTTATTTCTGTAAAGAAAGGTGCTATTTTCCAAGCCTGCCTGAACATGTCATTGATCTATCTGAGTTCCTGACTCCTTCTCATCAATGGCCTTGTAGAAGACTGAAGGGATTCAGCAATCAGAAAATCAGTTGGCCTATGTGCAGAGACACCATTTCTACATCATCCACATCAGGTTCCTCCTTCTTAGCAGGAGAGAGAGAGAAAAAGAGCAATGGATATTCCAGACATCCCAAAGCTAGCTAAAATTTATCAACCACCCAGTATATTTAATGAGGTCCCATGCTGTCTGTAGAAAATTGTCCAGAAGCACCCAGAATCTGTAAAAAAGAAAGCATCAAACACATGCATACAGAAAGAGACTTTATTTTCTAACTCTGCTAAGTGGCTACCCTTTCTTTTTTTTTCCTTCTTATTTGTAGCCTTGATTGCTTTGTTTATAAGGAGTAAGACTGGAGTAAGACTTCAAACAAGAGGCTCAAGGCTATCTAAAGCAAATTAAACATCTTTCCACAGGGGGCATTTAAGACCAACTGAGAATGGCAGGTGGGGATCTTCTTAAAATCACTGCACATGGAAGAAAAGGGATGGATGGTTGTTGTTGTTGTTTTCTAAAGAAAAGTCCTTGTTTTGTCCTTTCTTGGGTTTTAAACAGCCTTTCGCCCTTTCTCCTACTCTTTCTGTCATAAGTTATACAGTGTGGAAAAAAGTAATGGGCAGAATCCAAGCAAGCTGTGGCAATGGAAGAAGTAGCAACATCTGATCAATCTTTGTCTGGGAAATTTTCTAATTAAGGCCACAAAGTTCCATCTCATCCTATGTGTCCCAACCATTTCTCTCTCCCACACGGACTCACAGGTATGCACATGTGTGCATGTGCATAAACATATGTGTACATACATGTGCACTAGCCATCATCCTGCTTCTTTTATTAATGTAAAAGACCATTCAGACATACAAAGACACCTTAAAGTGACTCACAACCAGAACTTGGAAAGGTTTAAAAAAAAAAAAAAAATGATTTCATTTTAAAAATGAAAGGTTTTTGTTTGTTTGTTTGTTTGTTTGTTTGTTTTTGGCCTACAACATCCATATTTTACCAGCCACCATGACTAGAGGACAAGCTGGATGAGCGATAATCAGGAATGCAAGCTCCATAGTGTATCCCAGACTCTGCTCTTGACCATCAATATAGAATTACAATACAAGTGAAAACAGGAACATTCCACCATGTAGCTGTTAAAATAAAACTAGATAAAACAAAATGAAACTGCAGAAAAATAATAATAATAATAATAATAATAATAATAATAGATTTATTTCCAGCCCACCCTATCACAGAGAATCCGGGCGGGTTACAGCAGTAAAAATACATCAAGTTACAATAAAATCCAAAGGGCATCAGTCCTTATACCCACCCAATACTAAAAGAAGATTAAACAATCAAAGTATAAAAAGAGTAAAAACAGTAAAAGCAATTGAGTAAAATTGGAGGGAGATAGGCAATGAGAAGGCATTTTCATAATCATGGTCATGTCCATTTCAAGTTCGTATCCAGATCTCTGAAGCATACCAGTTCAAATGAATAGAGAATAAAGGCATGGCCGTTGCTGTTGTTGTGTGCCTTCAAATCACTTCTTACTTATAGTGACCCTAAAGCAAACCTGTTTTTGGCACAGTTTGTTCAGAGGGCATTTGCCATTGTCTTCCTATGAGGCAATGTCACTTGTCCAAGACCACCCAGCAGGTTTTCATGGTAGTCTCCCAAGTCAAAGTCCAACACACAAATAACTACACCACAGTATATCCTTTTAATCCTTTGCTGCAGGGCTAAACGTATAAGGGCAGTATGATTGTTTTGGTTTGGTTTGGTTCAAATTATATTCCCTTCTAGGAACCCTCAAGAAGTTATATGTTTGAGGTGTGTGAGTTCTCTCACTAAGTTAACTGAACCAGACTTAATGTATATATTTTCACCCAACCTGTTTATTGTACATTTGTTCATATGCACACACACACACAAAATCATGCAGTAGAACCAGGGAGCCTTTTACACTACACAATTATATAGCAATTCTATACTGCTTATCAATGAACTAGAACTCCCTAAGTGGTTTACCATGTATAAGCCAATCGCTCCCAACAAGCTGGGTATTCATTTTACTAAACTATGAAAGGATGGAAGGCTGAGCGGAACTTTGAGCCCTGCCTGCAATTGAATTCACAACCTTGCGGCTGCAATACTAGCATTTAACTACCGTGCCACCAGGGCTCTCTTATTATAACATTATGATTCCACTTTATGTGCCACAGCTGCATCCTGTGGAATTATAGGGTTTGTAGTTTGCTCAGAGGAGCTACAAGGAATTTTTGGCTGAGATTTCTAAGTTTGTTTTGTTTTTATTACTGTTGTTTTTGTTATTGTTGTGTGCCTTCAAGTCATTTCTGACATATGGCAACCCTAAGGAAAACCTATCATGGGGTTTTCTTGATAAAATTTGTTCAAAGGAAGTTGGTCATTGCCTTCCTCTGAGGCTGTAAGAGTGTGACTTGCCCAAGGGTTCCATAATACCCCTCTTAAAACTGCAAATTTCTGAATTCCATAGGACAAGACCATGGCAGATAAAGAGGAATCATTGTGCTATAAATATCTAGTGTGAAAGGGCTCCAGGACAGGAAGAGAATGCCAGTACCATGTGGAAGACTGCAATGAGAATGACACTGACATTTTTATATGCATACTCAAGCAACTGTAAAGGAATTAAGCAATAGAAGATCCATATTTTCACAATATATATTCTATGCTCGCATGATCTAATTGGGTTGGAGGCAGGGGAAGAGAAGCGGCAAGACAGGAGATGAAAGTGGTGCCAGTATTTGGCTTGAGGTTAGGTTTGCCTTTATAGAAGAGGAAAAATATATTTCCTTATTTTCTTTGGATGATCCAAGACAGGAGGGAGGGGTTATTTCTGGGAGGGAGAATCTAACACCACATTTTTCATTTTTCACACATTTCAAAGGATACAGTTTTTCAACCCCCTGGCTTGGTCCATCAGAGCCGCGAAGGGAGTGAGAAAAGCAAACATGAATGGATGGAAAATCAGCTCAAAGGTCCTTTTTTGCCACTCTTTTCGTATTACCAGAAACTCTCTTTAGTATTATTTCTTGCAGGGCTGCACAAGTCAGTGATGCCCAGAGGCTAGAATACACTTCATTGCTCACAAGTTATATAGGGCTATATAATCAAAAGCTTGGTTGGTTTGGGCATGGAAAGAGTACTGTGTTTTTAAAGTTCCTGGTAACTGTCTTGGTGAAAGGAGTGGAAACACTTCTAACACAGACATTTAGAAATTAGGTACATTTTTGCCATTCATTTCTATGACTAAAGTCATTACTTGATCATTTTCAATACATGTGGCATTATTTTATGTGGGAATATAGACAAGTCCTGGAAAGACAGAACCTAGCCAAACATTTTCAATCTCAGTGAGAACACAGATAGTTATCAGTAGTTCTAAACAGATTACTGATTTTCTGTGCTTAACATTATTCTGAACACATTTATATATTTACTTATTTATTTCAAGGTTTTATATTCTAGTTTTTCACCACAATGGGATTCAAAGTAGGTTACAATAATCTACAGACAGAAATAATAATAATAATAATAATAATAATAATAATAATAATTTGTATGTCCCGCCTTTCCTTCAGATCAAAGCGGGGTTACAGCAAATGAAATACACACAATACAATCAATGAAATAATAAAAATAAAAACCTAATGCATTAACATGTACACACAATATAGTATCAATAAAATAGTTCACCGATTACTGATTACACTGATTTCAAAAGTTTAAAAAATAATTAAATATTATTTATATTAAAACATAAATTAAAACTACATAGTCAAAACCAGTAAAAACCATAAAGTATTTACAGTACAACAGAAGTAAAATTCATCCACCAAACACCTGCCTAAATAAAAATATCTTCAGCCACCAGAGAAAAGAGAGCCGTGAGGAGGCCAACCTGACTATCCATGGAATGGAGTTCCACAGTTTGGGAGCAGCCATGGAGAAGGCCTGAGACCTCACCAGCCACACCTGTGAAGGTGGGTGGGATTCAGAGAAAGCCCTCCCCTGCCTATCTTAGAGCTCAGATTGGCTTGTATAGGGAGATATAGTCCTTCAGATAGTCTGGACCCAAGCTGTTTAGGGCATCAAAGGGCATGACCCCTACCCAGAAATGGGCCAGTAGCCAGTGCAGCTGTTTCAGCAGGGGAGTGACATGATCCCTATAGCCAGCAGACTGTCAACAAACTGGCCACAGCATTTTTGACCCACTGCAGTTTCCAAGGGCAGTCCAATGTAAAGTGCATTATAATAGTTAAACAGGGTATAGCCATAGCCAGATCCAATTTCTCAAGGAATTGGTGCAGCTGGCACACTAGTTTTAATTGTGCAAATCCACTCCTGGCCACAGCTGAAACCTGGGCACCCAGATCCAAATCTAGGAGCTGTGAACTTGAGTGAAACAGCAACAAGGGGTGCGAGGAGACTCCATCTATCTCTCCCCCCATCCTGAAGGAGCCTCAGTGAAAGAGCAACAAGAGGTGTGAGGAGATTCCATCTATCTCTCTCCCCCATCCTAAAGGGGTTTCAGTCAGCAACGAGAGAGTGCTTCTGCAGAGAAGGTGGAGCCAGAGCATCAGGGAACCACCAAATGCCCTACATCCCAACAGCCCTTTCCCAGAGTGCAAAAGCAAGAGGAGGGAACATCAGGCAGCAAGCCAGGACGCTGAACTTCCCCTTCAACATTGGGACTTGAGGAAACAACAGCAGGCACTGAGAAGGCGTGGCCTGGTTTACTTGCCCTTAAAACCCTTCCTTCTCTACTAGATCCCTTGCCCCTTGTGGTGTTTAGGCAATGTTATCTAGCATTGCCCATACTCTATTCTCATTCTTCTTGATTTGTCTGGGGCCTTTGACACAGTGGATCATTGTCTCTTGATTGATTTACTTTCTGACCTTGGGTTCTCCAACTCTGTTCTCAACTGGTTTAAATCTTACTTGTCAGATAGATCTTTTGCAGTGGTCACAGGTGGTCAGACTTCCTCCTCTGTTCCCTTATCTGTTGGAGTTCCTCAGGGCTCTGTCCTGGGTCCCCTTTTGTTTTCTCTATACACATTGTCCCTAGGCAAGCTCATCAATTCTTTTGGTTTCTCCTATCATCTGTATGTCGATGACACTCAACTGTATCTTTCCACCCCTGGCCTTTCGCCGGGGCTTGAACAGCAAGTTTCATCTTGTCTAATTGCTATCTCTCAGTGGATGCAGCATCGGTGCTTGAAGCTCAACATGTCTAAGACAGAGCTTCTTGTCTTTCCACCTAAGCCCACTCTTCAATACTCCTCCTCTGTCTCTATTGACGACACTTCTATTCAACTGGTTCAGCAAGCCCGCAGTCTTGGTTTCATTTTTTATTCCTCTCTGTTGTTTATTCCCCAGATCCAGGCCACTGCCAAGGCCTGTATATTCTCTCTTTATAACATTGCTAAAATCAGTCCATTCCTCTCAGCCTCTACTGCTCCGTGGTCCATGCCCTAGTGGTCTCGCAACTAGATTATTGTAACCTTCTTCTGACAGGGCTTCCCATCTCTCACCTCCATCCTTTAATCTCTTCCAGAACTCAGCTGCACATATTATCACATCCGCTCACCACTTTGACCATGTTTCTCCTCTTTTCTCCTCCCTTCACTGGCTCCCCTTCCCCTTCCACATCCAGTACAAGCTTTTGTTGTTGACCTTCAAAGCCCTCCATGGACTGGCCCCTCCTTACTTATCTGAACATTTTCCTTACATTCCTACTCATACCCTCCGCTCTGTAGTCAAGGTCTCCTGTCTCAGCCTAGGATTTCCACTGCCCTGTCCCTGATTCGCCCCTTCTCACTTGCTGCTCCTCACTCCTGGAACCTTATTCCCCCACATGCGTGCCTCATCACTTCTCTAACTAGTTTCAAAACTGAGTTAAAGACAATATTGTTTAGGGAAGCGTGTGTGACCCCTTGTCTGCCCCAGGATACCTTGTTTTGACTGTACATTAAGAAGCCAAGCCCTCCCTCCAGTCCATCTGCCTTGGTCCAGGCCTCAGAGGGAGAGAAGAACTACTGGACCTGATCCCCTTCCCCACCACCATTACCTTCTCCTTCTGTGTCGTGTCTCTTAGGTTGTAAGCATGAAGGCAGGGAACCATCTAATTAAATGATTGTATGTATATAAATAAAGGATGGTAATAATAATAATAATAATAATAATATCAGGGGAAGTGTAACCCTGAACTTTATTGCATTCATTTTTTTCCTGTTATGGGGACGGGAATGGGACTCTTGGGGGTGCACATGAATGGATTTTATCGCACACCCAAGTGTCCACAAAAAGGTCCCATTCTGGCACCCGTCCCCATTCAGTCCCGAGGAGTGCTATTTTTGTCCGATGGAAAACTTCCGTTGAACAAAAATGGCGCTCCTCAGCACTGAATGGGGATGGCCTGGGGATGGGTGCCAGAATGGGGCCTTTTTGTGGACACTTGGGTGTGCGATAAAATCCATTCAGGCGTGCCCCGAGAGTCCTGTTCCCGTCCCCATAACAGGGGAAAAAATGAACGTGATAAAGTCCCCTATCCAACACAGACAGAATCCCTATTCCCTGATCTGCCTTCTGACTGACCAGGAGCACTACTGCCTTGCCTGGATTAAGTTTCAATTTGTTCACCCTCATCTAGTCCATTACTGACAGCAGACACTGGTTTAACACAGAGACAGCTTCCTTGGAGTCACATGGAAAGGAGAGAGCATGCTGGTGACACTGAATCCCAGAACTCCGAATGACCTCTCCTACTGGTTTTCTGTAGATATTGAACAGCATGGAGGACAGAACTGAGCCCTGAAGGATGCCACAGGCTAGTGGTCAGGGTATGGAACAGGTGTCCCCTACCAGGAAGCCACCACATGTTCCAACACAAAAAGGGCATATTGGCAATTGGCCAATAGTTTTCCAATTTGGTGGAACCTAGGGAAGAATTTTTCAGTAGTGGCATCACCAGAGCCTCTTTTAGACAAGCTGGAAGCCTACATAACTGTAGTGAGGCATTCATTACTTCCCTTATCCACTCTTCCAGTTCCCCTCTGGCTGCTTTCAACAGCCAAGATGGGCATGGGTCCAGTATGCATGTGGTGGCTCTCACTTCTCCAAGGATTCTGTTGACATCCTCAGGTTGCACAAATGATGTAAGTGAGAATACTTTTGTTGGGAGAGGGGACAATAATGCTATAAGTGTTGAAAGCAAAACAAGCCTTCCGATATTGATGAAGGGGCACATAATTGGATTCTGCTTCAGTGTCAGAGTTAACAAGCTGATTCCATGAGGATTCTTAAAAAAATGTATACATTAAAAGCTAGTTATACTCAGGTTTTGATTAGCAGAGGCACCATTAAGGAAAAAAAAATGTTGAGGCAGTCACCCAACAAAACACAACTTACATTTTAAATCATATGCTTTTTCCCCAGGACAACCTTTCTTGTAGTCTTCAGAAGAAAATGCACACACATACCTTTTTAAAAACCATTTAATCTTGAATAAATTCTACTGAAACCTAAAACCATCATTGACTGTTAGAATGCACCTGGCCATAGTAGAAAAAAAGATAAATGAAAAATGTGTTGGCCTCCCATTATAAAACCAAATTAATGCTGTTTGGGACTTCAGAGACTGAATATAGAATTGAAAATCTATGCAAATCCTTGCTTGTGATGTGATCTACACAACATCAAAACCATGCTCAAATATTTTTATGTAGAAAAACAAAGCATATGAAAAATGCATACACATATAAAAGATGTCCACAAAGTCACTTTAGTCACAGCGAAAATGCACACAAAAAGCTGCATATTTTGAAAAAAATTGTGTAGAAATAGGTATGATTTTCTATACAGAATTTTTTTATATATATAATTGACTTTTTTTAGATGCAGTGAAGCAAAAGACAAACAAACAAAAAAGCAAATCTTACCAGTTGCAGAACTACATTGTCTTGGATCTAGAATCTGTCTCTGCATGCATAAAATCTACACTTTTACTTTAATATGTTGTGAGAGAATATAACTTCTCTAGGAGTTGTAGTACAGACAAGGAACTTTCCCAAGCTCTGGGTTCCCATCCATCAGCAGAAAGTTACTGTCTATTTAGTGCAATTATGCATCTGATTGTGGAGGAGCAAATCTTTGATAATTCCTCCATTCTCTCTGTCTTCCTCCATGTTTCTTGAAATTCTGCTCCAGAACAAATACATCCCAATCTTAACTAGCTTTTCCTGTTTAACTTTCTTTGAGAAAGCCTCTTGTCATTAATTAATGTCTTCCCATGACAGATATTTTTTTTCTGTCTTCAAAAATTAAAACCTACACATGCCAGCCTAACTTTGCCAAAATTTAAGAGACTGAACCATTGTACAATGAGAGCAGTCTGCCAAATGTTTCTTTCTGCGGGGCCTGGAGTGACTATTGTCTACACACACATTTGTATAAGTGTAATGTATCATTCAGTATTCATTCATCCTTTGTGATGTGGTGTCTGTATTGGCATCACAGGGAAGTTGCTGGTGATTATCCACTCCCAATGAATTACAGCTTTTAGGGAAAACAGAGAAAAAAATTGACATTTTCCCAAGAGGTTATATACTTGGCTTGACTATTTCCTATTTTTAAGATATGAAAACTAATATACAATATTATTATAACTTTCAGCTGTTGGTATGCATGATAATCAAACGAGATCCCTGCCTGGTGTAGCATCATTTCTGCTGTGTTCAGAACAGGGTGCCTCTGCAACCAACAAAAAGTGGGTACAGCAACCTTCTCCTTGTTGATCATATGTCTGGTTGCCCCTTTCTTTCCTCTGGGATAGTCTCCTCTGGGATAGATTGGGAAGGGAAGGGAGCGGAATGAGTGAAGGACTTCTTATGTGCAGTAAAATGCATCCACCACTTGTTCTGTTCCCTTCCCAGCCCCTTTTGGACCATTCTTGTCCCATACCTTGGCCTGTGTGGTAAACTACTGTGTCTGTCAGCTGCACCCATTCCTGGAGATGTCTGATCTGTCCATAATGACAAATGTCTTATTTGCATCCCATTTGGATTATAGTAGTGTATTCTACATGGGATGCCACTGAAAGGTGCTCATAAATTTCCATTGGCCCAAAGAGCTACAGCTAGATTATTAACTGAACATGGCTATAGAGAACATACAATTGCCTCTGGCTGAAAGTCTGTTTCTGAGCACAGTACAAAGTCCTGATGTATAACTTCATCCCTGTGTTGGTAGTTTGTTGAGTTGTGGATCATGAGTATTCTCTGTGTGTTCAAGTACTCAGATAGAATTTATTATTTAAATAGCTTATCTTGCTCCTCTTAAAGGAACAGTATGCAAATTATTTTAAAATGTTTTCAAAAGAAATAATTTGAAAATACAACAACAACAACTTGTTAGTATGAGCTTTCATTCCTTGGATGAACTGTTGGGGTAGTAGTAAAGCCATAGATTTTTATGCATTGCTAAAGAGTTGTGGGAATGGGATGGAATGTAATAGGATACAGAAAGATAAAAATTGTGACCAGAATCATAAATCTTCAAAGAGACGTATGACATGATACAGGTTTTTCAAGTGACTGGTAGTAGCCTTTAAATAATCTGTTAGTGTTGACACATGAAAGTAATAAATCTGCTTACTGAAAGTCTTCTCTCTTGGGGTCCAAACTTTCTCCGAGGAGATTATTTTTGTTATATCTACAATTCTGAAAATTTGTGTATTAATATATGTACTCTGGCAAAAAACCATTACCTCTGTTCATATCTGTGATAATGGACTGAAATTTGTGAATATCTCAATTCAGAAGTATAATAATAATAATAATAATAATAATAGTCTTTATTTATATACCGCCCTTCCTGTGATCAGGGCGGTGCACAACATGTATACAGTTAAAAACATTCCAACATGATAAAAATGAACAATTATATAAATACATTATAACCCAATGCTGGCGTTTGATGGTACTACTCCAACGGATCATCCGGGAGGGCTGTTACAATAAAAATCAGAATCAAGGGTAAGCGAGCTTAAATAAATGCGTTTTCAGCTCCTTTTTAAATTGAGTGAGAGAGGCAGCCCGACGGAGCTCTATGGGCAGCGAGTTCCAGAGACTCGGGGCGGATATAGAAAACGCTCGTCTAGCTGTGGTTGAAAGTCTAGTCTCTGGAACTCTTAATAGATATTGCCCACTCGATCTAAGTGTGCGGGGCGGATTATGTGGGGAGAGACGGTCCTTTAGGTACTCTGGGCCCAAGCCATTTAGGGCTTTATAGGTGATAACCAGCACTTTGTACTGAGCCCAGAAGCGAATAGGCAGCCAATGAAGGTCTTTCAAAATCGGTGTTATATGGTGGGTCCTGGGTGCACCAGTGACCAACCGAGCTGCCATATTCTGCACTAATTGTAGCTTCCAAGTGTGATACAAAGGCTGCCCCATGTAAAGAGCATTGCAGAAATCCAACCGAGAGGTTACCAGAGCGTGTACTACCGTTTCAAGGTCCCTCCGGTCCAAGTAGGGACGCAGTTGGCGTAACAGCCGAAGCTGAAAACAGGTGCTCCTGACCGTCGCATCCACCTGAGATGTGAGGTGGAGCGACGGATCAAGAAGCACCCCCAAGCTGCGTACAGTGTCCTTTATGGGAAGCGTGAGCCCGTCCAGGACAGGTGGAACCACCTCCATCCTTGGGCCGGGAGGACCTATCACAAGCACTTCCGTTTTCTCTGGATTCAGGCTGAGTCTGTTTTCCCTCATCCAGTCCATTACCGATTCCAGACAGGCCACGAGAGGAGCGACGCCATCCCCGGTCACTGCATCAGTCAGAGACATAGAGAAGACTAATTGGGTGTCATCAGCGTACTGATAACCCCGTGCCCCATGCCTCCGGATGATCTCTCCCAGCGGTTTCATGTAAATGTTAAGAAGCATGGGAGACAGGATAGCTCCTTGGGGGACCCCATATTTTAGGGCCCTCCTATCAGAACTAACGTCTCCCAGCTGCACCATCTGGAACCTCCCAGAGAGGTAGGATCGGAACCACTGGAGCGCAGTGCAGTATCTCTTTCTAGTCTCTCTTTTACATATTTTGATTCAAGAACTACCACTTGTAGTATTCTAATATTATATTGTCCAGGAAGACTGAAACATTATGCAACCAGCTTGGGGTGTTGCTATTTCTGCTGTCCACTGTCCTCTTACACAGAGACTGCCTTTTTCTTGAGTGCAGAATGCTGAGGAGCATTGCTAACATACAATGGAGTATATCATACTGGTGGATGAGAAAGAAGTGTACCTCTGACATTGTGGATTATGTTGCTAGTACCTGTAGTGTTGCTACCAGAGTAGATGTGCCATGTTGAATTGGCACGGAATTTCCACAGTTACCATTTATATACCCTGTTATAGGTGAATTTGGGAAGCAGTCTGCAAGCTAGTAAATGCCTGCCATGCAAACAGGTAATTATGCTGTTGATTCTCAAAGGAAGAGATGAATCTAGAGCTAGCATTGTTTGTTTAATAAGCCATGAACCAGCCCAGTAGTGCTGGGGAACTTTTGGACAGACTTGAAAACCTTACAATATCTCAATTGCAATTAGAATTCTAACCATTACACTTTCAAATATAATCAAATAATTAATGATTTACAGTTCCTAAATAGCTTATGTTATTTGTTTGATCCAATCTCTGAGACCACTGAAACTGATTCCAAAAATTAATCATTCAAATAAACAGCTACATAAAGAAAAGAAAGACTCTGTGGTACAAATTGTTAATATGGTTAATCCGTCAAATCATCAATTTTATCTAGGGAGCAAACTGACTTTTCATGAACTAAGTTTTTACTATAAATTATGTAGCACATTCATTGTTTAAGACTACTAAAAGAAACTTTTTTCTTCAAATCTTGCAGCTGTCATTAAAAGTTTTTTTTCTAAAAAAAGAAAAGTCATATTCTCAGTGAACTCAAACCTACTGAAATTTCATTTTATCTATTAACTGATTATTCATCCCACACACAGTTCACAACTTGATGAACACCTTGAGAAAAGATAAATGCCCAGAGGAAAAAATGTCATGTAGTGATATTTATTTCAAATGATATTATCGTATATTTTATAGCATTCTTCAACCAAAAGGCTTGTAGTGCCTGAAGGCATGGCATCCTGAGTTGTGGTCCTGTCAAAACTTGTAAAATAAGAAGGGTCACACAGGGTCAACTAGCTGGAAAGACCTCAAAGCAATGTTTAAATTATTCAAAGAGCAAGAGGTTATCAGTAGGTGGTATTTTTCATCTGTGTAGGAACAATGATGCAAAATGAATGAGACAATACTGAAGTCTATTCTTTATTTTTCCCGAGGCCTATTCTTGACCACACATGGATAATAATAATAAAAAAGTATACTTTGGTTGATGAGACTAATTATACTGTTTTTCTTGGTAACCTTGCCAAATCTCACTTCAAAATAAATCTTTTTCTTGGCTAACTAATCTCTGGGGACTTAAAAGAAATATGAGAAATCTGAAATGTTTGCTCCAAGAATAAGTATTTCTTGTTTGTAATCTGACGTATATGATACTTCTATTTAAATAGCCAATTAATCTATCTATGGATTTCACCATAGCTATTCAGAGAGCTAAAAAGTTGTTTATTCCCCCCCCCCATGATACAAATAGTACCATTTTTGCATTCCTTGAGTCCATTGACCTTACATCTCAAAGATTGCTTCTCCTTAAATAACATGAAGAGCTTGACATAAATCTTCTGTTTGTCGTTTGCAAAAGAAATGTATATGGGTCAGCATTCATCCAAGTTGGCATTTCTGTTGGAGATCTTGGGAAAGGATGCAAAAAAAGCAGGTGACTTTTCCTGCCTCTTCTTGCTTCTCTCCATTTTCCAGGAAGCACTGAACCCCTGGGAACTGTTTGTAGACGTGGAAGCTCCTGTACACTCTTGTCTGCCAAAACATCCTTAGGGACTTATTCTGCCAAGTTATGTTCCTTTACTGTATACCTGTCATGTAGGTCAAAGGCTCTCTCAATATATAGCGTAAGTGTATTCTTCTATATGACCACAACTTAAAAGATATTGAACTAAAATAGGATATGGGAAAGGGCTGCAAGGATTTGGGGGAGAAAATAGTTCTTTTGAAACCTTCTAAAGTCCTGTAGTATGAATGTGTATAAGAGCATCTAGAGTGTGTTTGCTCTCCATTCATCTTACTTTTATGCTTTCTGCAGATTTTAGCAAGAACATATTATGTAGCACTTCTGTGCAACTGAGAACACTAAAAAAACACACACACACAAAAGGAAAAAAAACAGTTTCATATCATGTATAGGGCTGTGTACAGGTCCTCTACTACATCTACAGGGGTCTGGAAAGCTAAAAGCAAGGCATGACCTCCAGAAGCAAAGCAAGATAATTATTCTGGTTGAGAATAATTGTGAAAAATACATAAACCCAAAGAAACAATACAATACTATAAAATCATTACAATACACTAATATTCATATACGACTTAAAAAAGTCTTGATTTAAAACTGACTAGATGGGCCTGTCAGAAGAGATATGTCTTTAATGCTGTTTTAAAGGATTAGTGCTTTTAGTTGTTGTATGTTTTCTGATTCCACTGTGGGCAGCAGATGAAGAAGTCTTCTTGGAAACCATCACTAGTCTAGTCCTAGCAGGTTTAAACAAACATTTCCCAGAGAACCCGAGTGTATAAAACAGATTTTATGAGAGAAGGAAATCCTGTAGGTAACCTGGCTTTAAGGCTTTCCTGTAACTAGGGGACCTGTAACTGGGCAACAGTGGTACATTCTCTGGTAACCTCATGCTTCAACTTGTGCAATGCGCTCTACTTGGGGCTCCCCTTGTGCTTAGTCTGGAAACTCAAAGTTAGTTCAGAATATGGCAGCCAGGTTGGTCACAGGAAAATCTAGAAGTGAACATATAAAACCTATTTTAAAATCACTTCACTGGCTGCTTATTGGTTTCCAGGTGCAGTACAAGGTGTTGGTTATTACCTTTAAAGCCCTATATGGCTTGGGTTCAACGTATTTACAGGACTGCCTCCTTCCATATAATCCACCCCATGTACTTTTGTCCTTTAGAAGGAATTTATTGCAACTTATAAAGACCAGATTGGCTGCGACCACCCAGAGGACCTTTTCCTCCACTGCTCCCAGATTATGGAACAGCCTGCTCAAGGACATCCATCATATTACTAGTTTAGACAGCTTTAAAAAGGCTGTCAAGATGGATCTCTTCCAGGAGGCCTTTCATGAATAGTAATCCCAGCCACACATCTAATAAGACTGTTCCATCAATTACTCCGAGCCCAATCGCTCATTGCTTATTTTAATTGGATTTTATTTGGATTATTGTAATGTTTAATAGTTTAATTCTTGTTCTAGGGGAGGGAGGGAAATGGGGATGTTGGGATTTTGTATAAAGTTTTAATGTGTAAGCTGCCTCAATTACCCTAGATAGAGAAGCGGGATATAAATAGAATTTTATTATTATTATTTTGTTATTATAATAACCAACACTTTGTACTTTGTCCAGAAACTAACAGGCACAGAACTTGAGTGCTTGACAGCTGAGTTTTTACTTCAACATCTGCAGTACCAGGTATGTTTATGGGGCCTCCAGTAGAGGGGAAACACTAGGCAGCACAGAAAGAACAATTGAATAGCTAGCACCTGCTATCTATGGCACTTGCTTTTCCCTGCTTAGTACTAGCACCAGCTTTAATGTTCGCAATACTCTTCATAATGTTGAGAATTCAGAATTTGGGAGGGATGTTTTTGTTTTGTTGGTTTTGATTGAGTTGACTGAGACTAACAATTGTAATTATATCTTAATTTCCAACATTAACAAAATGCTTTTCTTGAAATCTCCCACACCTTCACAGAATCAGCCACCTCTCTGCACAACCAAGAAGAATTTGGTTCATTTGTTTGCAGGGGAGTATGAAACTATTTTAGTAACTGGATCAGCTAGGATGGCCATGGCTAGTCTTTCGTAACCCTTGTTTCTCTGATTTACCTTGTTCTTTAATCCCTCTCTCTGCCATGTTTTTTTTTTCCCTTTCTTCTAAAAAATTGACTGCACTTGCTGCAAATATCAAAGCTATTACAATTGCATTGCACTCTACCTAGAAGGAAATGACCTTCCTGCAGCAGCAGTGAAGAGGGAAGAGGGCTAAGTCTTGCCATTCCCAGAAAAAGGAAGAAATGTTACATCTACTTAACAGTGCTTTGCTTCAGTAGTGTACGCGAGTGGCTGTATTTGCTTCTTTTGGTAAACAAAGGGGTATTTGTCAAAAACATCCCATTTAAATTACAGTATCTCAGGAGTCATACACCAGGGTCTCCTAGTGCCTCTCTTTTTCAGAGGAAAAAGGAGTTTCTTTCTTTAATGCAGGCCCACACTACATACAGGCCAGGGGTTGCATGCGGCCTGCCAAAGGATTTTAGGTGGCCTACAAGGATGTGGAAAGACTTGAAGGGACCTCTGCCACTTGATCTCTTCCTGAGGAGAGGGCTGGGCCAAAGAAAGGAGGAAGGGTGAATGCTCACCCCAGAAAGCTTCTCTGTTGCCTGGCTTTCTCCTGAGGAGAGGGCCAGGTGGCAGCAGTGGAAGAGGAGGACAGGCAAACACTTGCCGGGTAAGTCTCCTCCACTGCTTGACTTTCTCTTCCTGAGGGGAATACCAGGAGAAGGAGGGGCAAATGCTCATTCTGCAAGGCTCTTCTTCTGCCTGGCTTCTCCTGGGAAGACCAAGTGCTGGAAGAGGGGCAAATGAGCCCTCAAGGCCCCTCCATCACTTGGCCTTCTTCCAAGAAGTCCAGGCAGAGGAAGAGAAGGACAGGCAAGATTCCTCCACCACTCAGCCTTCTCTTGAGGGCTGTGCAGAGGACAAGCAGGACTGAATTAATATTAATAATAAAAATTATTAATTAATTAATTAATTAAAATCTGCAGCCTGAAGAAGTTTAGCCTATTTTAATTTTGGCCCCTACCTACTGCCAAGTTGTGCAAGTCTGCTTTAATGCATTGTAGATTTCCCCCACTTCTTCCCTAAAAAGGATCAATATTGCAGGGAGGCATTCCTAAAGGCTGACTTTAAAAAAAAAAATCCCCTTTCAGTTCTGTTTGTGGATTTGTTTGTTTTGATATGTACGTAAACCTTATTTTGAAGTTTAATTGTAATAGTTTTCTTTTCACCTCTCCCTTGCTTTAGATTTACCAACAGGGAGACCAGGGGTCCTCCTTTTCCCAGACATGTCCTACATTTCAGCCTTATGTCCGGGGGGTCTGGGAAGAATTGCAAAATGTCCTCTGTTCTCAGCCATAAAACCTATCTTTGGACTCTTTCAAACGGGGAGGAATTTCTCCCAACTCCGAATGGAGCCAATGCGGATTTATGTAAATTCGCTTGTTTAGCGAATTTACATGAACCCCTGCTCCGTTCGGAATTACTTCCCATTACCCGAAATTAACCCCCTCCTGCCCAAATTTGCATGCGAAGCTTTAATTCACAATAAGGTAAAACCCATGATTGCATTCGAATTGGCTTCCCTCCTGCCCGAATTTGCATGTGAAGAGTTAATTTGCAATAACATAAAACCCATGATTGCATTCGAATTGACCTTAAATTATACTTCCAATTTAGCCTTGTATGAAAGAGTCCTTTGTGTCATCTAATGCCCCTAACTAAACAAAGATCCATTTGCAAACTGATATTCCAGACTAACATGACTATAGTCTCTGAACTTGACTTTCTGGACAGACAGGGCACATTGTCACACCAGCTCCTTTCACACTGCAGTCATGCAAGCAAAAATAAAATGGTAACATCTCAATTTTGGAGCAGCCACAATCACATTTCTTTCATTTGTGCAACCAGGGCTACTGCCCCCATTGTGCTCTCTTCTCTCCCTAGCTTATGCTTTACCTGGCATTCCTTTAGGTTGTTTTTCTAAAATAATAATAATAATAATCATCATCATCATCATCATCATCATCTTTTTTTCACCCAGTTCCGATGCTCTGCAGCCCTGATTCAAGTTTTTTAAAACATTTTTTTAAAAAACTTTGAGGCTTCAGAGCTCTGAAATTATATGAAAAACTGGATTTAAAAAGGGGGGAGGAGGGAAGGGGGGGAGGGGACAGTGATGCCACATGACTGCCAGTCATGTAAGTGTCCTGGGAATGGCTTTCAGTCATGATGGCTAGGGAATAGGGAAGCTATGGGAAGCAAGTGGCATTGTGCTGAAAGAGAATATAAAACTACAAATGGACTAAAATAAGTTAAAATATGAGCCAATACAAATGAGACCCTTTATTCAAGTAATTATATATCAGATGTATATTTCATATAATTTACAATGCTTTTTCAATGCCAATACATTTGAAGCTAGCCACTCCATAATGTTGCCAAGACATGTGCTCATTTTACCGTTTTTAAGGTCCAAAACACACTGCAGAAATAATAATAATAATAATAATAATAATAAGCATTATTATTATTTATTTATATCCTGCTCTTCAGCCCTAAAGGCTATTAGAGTGGCTTACAATTATTATTTTAATGAGACGGTTCCCTGCCCTCAGGCTTACGATCTAATCCAGTTTGAGACTGCTTCAATGGCCTTGGCTCAGTGCTAGAGCATCCTGGGAATTGTAGTTCATTTTGGTACCAGAGCTCTCTGACAGAGAAGGCTAAATATCTCACAAAACGACAGTTCCCAGGATTCTCTGGCACTGAGCCAAGGCCGTTAGAGCAGTCTCAAACTGGAATATTTCTGCATTGTTTTGGACTCTAGACATCTTTTCTCATTAGTAATATCACAGTTTAAGAAATATACATAGAGCAGGAGAGTTGTCTGGATTTCTATAGTATGTTTAATAGAGAGTCACCTGAAATTGATTATATTGAACTGGATTTCTGATGTATTCATTTAGAAATGATTAAGAAAGATCCTTCTTGGATCCTTGTTGGACTTGGGAAAGGACAGCTGGGAACAGGAAGAAGCAGCTGGGAAGGAAAAAAGGCAGAAAGGATCGCTTTGAGCTATGTCATAGGAGCAAGAAAGCTGTCCTAGGTTAGTCAAAAGCAAGCGCATATGAGCTTGGCACAGCCAATACTGCAGCAGCTGGGCAGATGCCTAAGGACACTGCTATGCTCTCAACATTCAGTCAAGGAACAGACAGTCAATGTCTATTCAGGGACCATGGAAAGGAAGGGATATTGCAGAATTATATTGGATGGGTTTGTTCAAGCTTCTTCTTCTTCTGGAGATGAAACCCCCAAAGGGAGATATATATATATATATATATATATATATATGAAGTCTTCACTTCTTCATGCCCTACTTGAAGATTAACACGCATCAAGCTCTAAAAAGGTTGAAATATATGTTCCCCTTTAGCAAGAAATTCAACACAGAAAATTTATGATGACATGTAGGACAGCTCCTGGATCATAGGCTAACTATGCAGTTTTGTTTACATTACACAGATGCAGAAACACACACACACATCTCATTGTTCTTAATCAACAGAGAATGCCAGGAGTTGGAAGATAAATGAGAGGCAGTAATCCAAGTTGACAAACAAATCCAACATGACCAATAAAAAATTCTAATTCTTTGAATGCTGAGTTAAACAGAAGATAAACGAAGTGCAAAGAATAAAGCTGCATGCTTGCCAATGCTAGCACATTAGTCATGGGGAGTATGTGCTTGCACACATAAGTAACTAAAAATTAAGACATTTAAGGGGAAAAAACCCCACAAAGCCAAAGACATCAAGGGTGGCAAATTGATTTATTCCCCTCCTTTCATTATTTTACTGACTCTTGCATTGCAAGATCCCTAGATGGCTCACCATAAAAGGCGGAAAGGGAGTCTGAAGGCAATTCATGATAGAGTTGGAATGATAGATTAAATAGTTGCAACCAACATATTAAATACATCGTGTGTTTGATGGGGTGGGGGAGAGAGAAAAAATCAAAAGATGACCAAGATGATAATCTATATTTCTAAAAAAATGAGGGATTTGTGGAATTTTTGATGTTGGTTATTCTGCCCCTATTTTTGTAAATATTGCTATGACCAGATACGTTTAGAACGGTACTTAAGATGTACTTAATGTGAGTAATAGGCTTGTGCAAGACTACAACATGAAATTTGTAATAATATCATTATTTTCACAGACCTAAGAAAGGAATTTCCATGCAAAATGTAATAATATTTGGAATTTTGATGAGTTCCTTAGTGATAATGCTTCATTATTATTATTTTTTCCAATTGATCCTAAGATGCTCAACTTTTTTTGGGGGGGGGGGGATATGATGCTCACTGCTGAATTAGAAAGGAATGTGTATACAAACACATGAATCCTAGGAAACAAATAGTAGGAATTGCAAGATTTCAGGAAGTCATTTAATGATAAAATAAATAAAAATAAAAATAAAAAAATAGCTTATAGTGAAAATGTAGAATACTGGCAATAAAATAATGCTTTAGAATGACTGAAAATGCTGGGTGTTGAAATGAAAATGGCAGTGTCAAAATACTAACCTCATTTTTGAGTAGAATTGTAAGGCTGGAGGTAAATTCCATTTTAAGTGTTAGAATGTCCTGATAGTTACCAAATACAGGTTGAGACTTCCTTATCTGGAATTCCAAAATTTGAAATATTCCAAAATCCACAATTGTCCATGTGGGTGACAGAGATAGTGACACCTTTGCTTTCTGATGTTTCAGTATGTATAAATTTTGTTTCATACAAAAATTAATTAAAATATTGTGTATAAAATTGCCTTCAGGCTATGTGTATATATGAATCATAAAGAGATTTCAAATTTATACTTAGGTCCCATCTCCAAGATATCCTATTATGTATATGCAAACATCCCAAAATTAAAAAAAAAAAAACCTCTGAAACCCAAAACACTTCTGGTCTCAGGAATTTTAGATATGGGAAACTCAACCTGTAACTATCTTCCTCTGTTCACATAATCCAAGTCAGTAACTGTTAAGCCAATTTCTGAGAGAATCTAATATGGGATTTGTCAAGTCAGAAAGTAAATCATTACATTAGAAGATTCCTGTGAGCAGCAAAGATAGACTACCATCAATAGAAGATATCCCCAACTTCAAGAGTTCAGGATCACCCAACAGTCAATATCACAATCTTTTCTGAATGCAGCTTGACATTTACATCTATTTCCAAAACACAGAAAGACAAGATAGAGGAATGAAGATTTCAAGACCCAGGCCATATCAACCTACTCTAAGAAGTGAAGCAAGCCAGCTATTTACAAGGAAATTGTGACAGCACTTCTTTAATAGAGTATTCACTTCCAAGATGCTGATCCAGCTCTGTGGCAGATTATTTTATAGAGTTGCACTTCATTTGACCTATAAAAATATGGTTCAGCCTAGCTATCATCAAAGTGAATGTAGAACTAATAAAACCAAGTGTTGTCTAAACAGCTGTGCTACTATTTTTTTCATGTGCTAGAAGGCTCACATTCACTTTGCATGGATTACAGTGCAACCCAGAATAATATATTTTACCCAAGACATGAACTGTGGGTCAGTTTCAACAGAAGATCTTTAGGTCTTCTGTCAAAACAGTACAGAGGTGGTATATTACCACTTGGTCTTGGGGCCTCTCAATAAATTGTGGAGGTAAAACCCCATGCCAGAGTTCATCAGTGGTTTATTGTTTTGAGAATTATATTTTTGTCTCTTTGTGATATTTTTGTACAACAGTTATTAAACCTGTCATTTCCCACAACTGTTGGTTCTGCATTGTCTGCAACTGGAAAAGTAACTTCTTACTGAGTTATGTCACTTGAACTAGTTTTGTCTAGTTCTGGGCACCACAATTAAAGAAGGATGTGGACAAGCTGGAGTGTGTCCAATTTCAAGAAACCAAAATGGTAAAAAGTCTGGAAATCACACCCTATGAAGAACAGTTTAAGGGTCCGAGTATGTTTTGTTTGGAGAACACAATATTAAGGGGTGACGTGATAGCCATGTTTAAATATTTGAAAGGATGCCATATTGAGGATGGAGAAAGTTTGTTTTCTGCTGCTCAAGAGACTAGAACCTAGAACAATGGATTCAAATAACAGGAAAAGAGGTTCCACCTAAACTTTAGGAAGAACTTCCTGACAGTAAGAGATGTTTGACAGTGGAACATGCTGCATTAGAGTGGAGTCTCCTTCTTAGGAGATTTTTAAACAGAAGCTGGGTGGCCATCTGTCAGTAGTGCATTGATTGTGTGTATTCCTGCAAGCTGAGGGTTGAACTGGATAGCCCTTGTGGCCTCTTCCATCTCTAAGATTCTGTGATGCTAGGATTCTATACTTGTTTTCATCAAAGAAGGTGGTCAGTAATTGATCTCTTTTTCCTTGCAGTCGTATCAATTCTCCAGTATTTCCCCATGGAGTGCTGCACTTTTGACTGTTATTAAACTTCATCCATATAAGACAGAGATACTCTTTGGAGATTATCACACTGCCTTTCCTCCCATGCTAGACATGGGATGTAAACTTAAATAGGCAGATTTTATGGCACATCTCCGTGCCCAGACAGCAGACATCCTGTACCCGATCTGGGCTTTTCCCGCACCTTTTAATGAAAGGGAAAATCCCATTCATTAAAAGGTGTGGGATAAGCGCAGATCAGGTACAGGATGACTACCACCCAGGCACAGGTATGTGTGATAAAATTCACCTATTTAAGTTGATATCCCATGTCTAGTGTGGGAGGAAAGGCAATGCAATAATCTTTTTGGTCAGGAGGACTCTGTGCTTAAATGATCAGGCTTGCAATTTGTAATGGTTCTAAATTTGGTACCACACCATCCCCAGACAGTATTCCAGAGCAGACATAGACAAATCAGTCCATAGCTAGTCCATGCAATTTTTAACATGTTCCTCCTCACACCTCGCAGTGACTCCATTAAGTCCACACACAGCTTGCTGTTTTTACCCTTCCCAGCATTTACGGATCAATCCATCAGCCAATAGACTTTATGGCTTGCCTGTCAATGTAGCCACCAAGCACTCTAATGGGATGCTTCTCTTTATGATCCCCTTTCCTTGCCACCTCAATGAGGGAAGAAGGGAATTGTAAATACACACACACACACACACACACACACACACCAGAGAAAGAAAATAATACATAATACTTTATTTATCTTTCATTTATGAAACTGCACAACCATGAGAGCAGTGGTGAGGGGTTAGATCAGGCTACCCCGCCTTCCTTCCCCATCCACCCATGTGTCTTGTCTATTTTATTATTTGTACACTTCTGCCCCCACCCACCATCTGCCCCTCTAGTCACCACTGTGTGCTGAAGCAGACAGCCTGGAAAGAGTGGCTTCCAGCCATGACGGGGCCAAGACCATAGTGACCACATGGCCCACTCTTGAAGCGGGCCACCGCCACAGTCCCAAGCTGGCTACTGACAGGAGCGGATTATATCCATTCCTTAAAGGTCTGGTTCTCCCCTCCCCTCACCCCAGCATAATCTCAGAGCGGCTTCTGGTCACCTTGGGGGCATGCATCATGTAAATGCCATGCCCCCCAAAGCATTGGCATATGCATTTCAGGCTGTGTCACCTTTGTTTTGTCTTCAGCAACTGGAGTATATGCATTCTCTCTTCCCTGCACCAATCATTCACTTGCTTCTGTGACTGCACATACATAATTGCAGATCTTCACACGAGGAAGAGATAAGATGATGTGAGGATAGGGGAAGTGTGTGTGTACATGTGATTACACAAATGAGTGAATGATGGCGGACAGGGAAGCATATGCATGCATGTGATTGCATGAGCAAATGAGTAAATTATTGGGGTAGGAGAGAACAAGAAATGTATACACTACTGTCATTGAAGTCAAAACAAAAATGACACAATAATGATTGGGGAGGGAGGGGAGAATGGGGGGAGAAGGGTAGAAAAAGTAAACCAAAGACAACACCTGATTGGTGTGGAGCAAGAGGGAAAGGGTAGCCTGATCTAACTCATCACCACTGCTTTCATTGTTGGACAGACATTGAAGTACAAAAACATGGCAACACACACCAGGCTTGCCAGACATAACAAATCCTTCCCAGCAAACACATCACCTACCCCCAGCCAATGTCATTATGGAACACCCCCCCCCCCCAGATTAATATCTGCATCTTCCACTCAAATTCATAGTAAGTTGCCACTTTTTCCCCTCAAAATTAAAGCTCCGAAGGCACTAAAAAGGCCCAGATTCTATCCAAATCCTCCCATATGTCATCTGAAATACTTGCAGTGAAAATGAGGGGAAATCATTTCATTTGGCCCATGCAGACAATCCTCTAGTCTGGGAAGTATGAATTAGGCCTCTTCACTTACAAATGTGGAACAAATGAAATTATCTCCCATTTCTAGTAATATCCAAACATCTCATTTAAGCTGCTGCTTTAGCAAACTGGCAAACTTTAGCAAACACATCAAAAACTTCATGGATGTGATGCTTTCTAGATTGTGCTGTGTCCAAAATTATTCAGAAACCCCATTTGACTTAAAAAACAACAACAACAAGACAATGGGGCTTTCTAGATTGGCAGGAAAGGGCAACATGAAGTTGCCTTTTCCTTAATACTTAGCAGCTGCACTGCAAGTCCCAGGTGTGTAATAAAAAGGCATAGGGCAGCTACACTGAGGAGGTGTGGGGACGACTTATCTGAAGTCTTTTCTGTTGCTCAGCAACTACATTGGAAGCTGTCAGGACACTAGAAACACAGGCGGAGCAGCTGCACAGGTGGCAATGAATGGGGCTTTTGGCCGCACTGAACCTTTAATATTTTTGTTGTTGTTGTTGTTGCCGGCTGTGAACTGCGCAGTTGCACTGGTACATCATACAGGCAATTGTATTGCCAGCTGCGAACTGCGCAGTTGCGCAGGTACATCACACATGAACTGTGCAGTTATGAAGATCTGTCAAATTATCATTGTGGTTTCGCTTCCCTTTTTAAAGTGCGAAGTTGCATCGGTGTCCCATGAATGAACCCCTTTATATTATTATTATTGTTGTTGTTGTTGTTGTTTATACCCCACCCCTTTGAGATCAATCGAGGCGGCTTACACATTAAAATACTATTACATCAATAAAACAAACTGCATCCCTCCCCCCTTAAAAAGATATTAAATCTGTTACAATTTAAGTTTATGAATAAACTTCTTTATTTTATGAATGAATTGACATTTTATGCGCATTTGGATAACAGTTACAGCATCCCACAGTCCCTACTGCACATGTCTAGGGTTCAGATTAGGGCTGGAGCTAGGGTTTGGGAGCTTTAAAAAACTGCACAGTTGCAGTGCAGCATTTAGACACAGCTGCACAGTTACACCCTTTTTAAAAAAGAAGCTGGGAAAAGCAGCTCCTTTTTAAAGCTGCTTTTCCCCCACTAAAATGCAAAAGAAGTGCGTTCATGCCAAACTTTCAGTGTGGGTCATCCAAAGGCTACACTTTCATGCAGGCATGAAAACACCTCTTTTTGCCAGTCCAGATCAGCCCACTATTAAATAAATTATGAAATTATGAAATAAATAAAAATAAATTTTGTTAACACAAAGACACTCAACACTCAAGAAAGTAATGGTGTATTGGCTCTGAAATATATAGGATAGGAATTTCCTTTTGTCACTGAAAACACATTTTTAGCTGGCTATCTCAGGAAGGAATACATTGCATTTTTAAAAAAATTATTTTTATTAATTTCCAGTGCTTTCAATCATGATAGATTCACCTGAGCAAAGTGGACAGGGCAATGGCTAGTTTCTTGGTTCATTTATGTACTAGGAGAAGAAGCAGATTACACCAGAGGGCAGGATCAAAATTCAGAATGATCTTAATAGATTAGAAAGCTTAGCCAAAACTAACAAAATAAATTTCAACAGGGAGAAATATAAGATACTTAGGGCAAAAAAATGGAATGTATAGATATAGGATGGAGGATACCTGACTTAACACAACATGTGAAAAGGATCTAGGTGTCCTAGTAGACCACAAGTTGAGCAGTGTGATGCCCCAGTTGAAAAAGCCAATACGATTCTAGGCTGCATCAATAGAAGTATAGCATGTAGATCAATGTAGGTAATAGTACCACTCTATTCTGCTTAGATCAGACCTCACCTGGAAAACTGTGTCAACTTCTGGGCCTCACAGTTTTTTAAAAAAAATGTTGACAAGCTGGAGTGTGTCCAGAGGAGGACAACCAAAATGGAGAAGGGTTTGGAAACCATGCCTTATGAGGAGAGACTTAGAGAGCTGGGTATCTTTAGCCTGGAGAAGAGAAGGCTAAGAGACGATATGATAGCCCTGTTTAAGTATTCAGAGTGGAGTCATATTGAGGATGGAGCAAGCTTGTTTAGTGCTGCTCCAGACAATAGGACCCAAAACAATGGATGCAAGCTACAGGAAAAGAGATTCCACCTCAACATTAGGAAGAACTTCCTGACAGAGCTATTCAACAGCGGAATAAACTGCCTCAGAGGATGGCAGAGTCTCCTCCTTTGGCAGTTTCTAAATAGAGGCTGGGTGACCATCTGTTCGGTGTTCTTTGATTGTGTATTCCTGCATGACAGGAACTTGGACTGGATGACCCTTGAGGTTTCTTCCAACTCTATGATTCTAATATTCTAGGCTCAGTCTTGTTTTTTGAACTTCCTGACAGTAAGAGCTGTTTCACAGTGGAACACACTCCCTCCAACTATAGGGGAGTCCCCTTCTTTGGAGGTTTTTAAACAGAGGCTGGATGGCCATCTGTTGGGGGTGCTTTGATTGTGAGTTCCTGCATGGCAGGGTTTTGGACTGGATGACCTTTGTGATCTCTTCCAACTCTATGATTCTATGAGACTCAGATTATTAACTTTATTAATAAAGTCCTGGCACTTAGTTCAATCCCTGTTCAGTGACTAGTGTCTTAATTTCTGTATGCAGATCTGGGACTGGGTTGTAATGCAGGAATGTGATTTACAGGTTACAGGATCCCTTTTGAAAATGGAAGCCACTAGTATATCCTGGTTATGCCTGCACATTTTATATGATGGGTAAAACATGCAAACACTAGAAGAAGAAAATCTGAACTTGTCTTTCTGTTTTCACCTGCCATTCATATAAATAAAGATGAATACAGAACAGATGTAATATCAAGACAAACAGGATTATTTCTAATTGTTGACAACAATTGCATTCTAGTTACTTCTTGTACTATTATCTTGCATTATCTGGTATTCAGACAGAAACAAATGAGATACACAAGTGTAAGGTCACTTGGTATATATTTGAGAAAGAGAAAAGAGATGTCATGTTTATGTTAAGCAACAAGACTACATTATGTATCAAATAGTGAAGAAACTCACTGAATAAAACAAGCAGTTTGTAGAAAAAGCTACATTTCCCATATTTTTAAGTCTGTGGCAGGTGGTTCCATTTTACAGTGGAATGTATGACATTTGATTTGAGAGGAATAATTCACAATATCTGCCATCAAGTGAAATGAAAGAAAAGCTCCTCGTGATGAATAAAATTATTTCCAGAACACAAATCATGTGAAAAAGGCTTGTTTTCAATCACTTTGTATCCATGTAGGTCAATAAACACAAATTCATAGATTTTGTTTGGAGGTAAGAGTTCAAAAGAACTGAAAATCAAAGCAAAAGCCATGTGAAATGCTTCAGCATCAATAGCTTTCATGCTGAAATGCCTTGCAATCAAGTATCTCAATGGTGTGTAATAGAAAATCCTAGTTGCCACAATGTGCAAAAATAAGATGTGGAAGTACAGGCTAGGTTTAAGGAGACACAGCTTTAAGGAACATATGTAGGTAACATGACTAATAGCTGAGCCAAAGGATGGCACTGCAGGTTAGAATCTATACAACTATCAACAAAATTGGTGGGTTTGTCCAAGTGGTGACTTCAACTGAGCAGCTTCAGCTTTCTTCCTGGCTGAGATGGCAAATGACAGAGCTGTTAATTTTACCAGTCCTCTTCCCCAAGTTCCCTCATATACGCAAAAAGGCAAATTGTCCAGCCCTTATATTCCCAATAGGTTTCTCATCTGCTGAGATCAACCTATACCTACAGTTCCATACCTATAATGTGATACACATCTTTTCCAATTCCACAGTCCATTAGTAAGTTTCCAGAATGGACTCAGCATACTAAGATTCATCACAGAATGTAGCCAGGATAGCTATAGCTCTACCACACACCGGTCAAGATGCATGTTCATCTCTCTCTTTCTCTCTCTTTCTCTCTCTTTGTTTGTATTGTGCATGTGAGTGTGTGTAGGGAAATACTGAGGTTTTTACCTAAGAACAGAAAAGGATTGGTTGGGAAGGCCCTTATCATCAAATCCTGTATCTAGCAGCCATTTCTGGCAGAATATGGCTTCATTATTTACTACTATCAGGTGTGCAAACATATTAATTACACAACTAAATACACAAATGCAATGTTTTAGTTCTGGTGTTGACATCATGCAGTCATCATACCATATATTATAGACAAGAAATGACAGTCATAGGAAATGTCACCTTTGAGATACAAGATCACTGGCTTAACACCTCTTTCCTTGTAAACAGGGATAGACAAGATTATCACACCAACACTTAAGTGCTGGTAAATCACCTCTAAAATGCTGAGAAAGTGTACACATGTGTGAAGGCCTTGCACACTTCCTCAAGGTCAGAGAATCATCGGCTCCCCTCCAGAATTGTTCATGGAGAGGAAATTTCCTCTGAACTGAAACTATGCATTCAGAGGAAATTCCCTCTCCCCAAATGGTTCAGTGATGCTAGAGGGGAGCCAACAATTCCATGATGTTGAGGAAGCATGCCAGGCTTTCACACACACATGCTTCCTCAATGTTTTAGAGGTGATTTACCAGTGCTAACCTCATGGTAAGCACTGGTGTGATAATCTTCATAGTAATAATCTTTCTAAGGTGATTTTTGGTCAGCAAAATCTCAAGCAAAGCAAGTGTGGGAAATGAACAAACTGAAGAAAATTTCAAGCTTTTTTCCTTATCCAAGATCCCACATTCAAAAGGCAGTCTGCTCTGGATTGGTGTGTACTTGAAGGTTCAATCAAGAGTTCTGAGAGGATGTTTCTAGAAGCCTTTTGCTGAATCACAACCTGAGCCCAGGTATTTTCAAACTGAAATCATTATTTTAGACCCTCAGAATCTAGGATTTTGTCAAGAGGATCTTATTAGCTCATTTTTGTCCTTCATGTCTTGGGCTAGCTTAAAGAACTTTGATTAGTTTGTCCTCCTTTTCCTCACACTTTACCAGCCAGGAATACAATGTCACCTTGCTTCTCTTAAGTAAGGTGCAATGGAACTAAAGAGAGGTAATTTGTGTCACTGCTAAAATCTATCATTTGGGAAGCATTTCCCCCTCACATTGCCATATGCTGTACCTGCTTCCCTCTTTCTCTCAAGTTGTATGTGGATTAGATAAGGTATTATAATGCCTCCACATTTTTAACCTTTTTCTTTCTCCACCCTCTCCCTCTTGTATTATTGACCACTTTGATTGTTTAATCCCAAACTCTCATAACTCATTTGCATTGCCAACTTGCCATCTAAAAGCAACTGTGTCCCATTACGTACTTATTTGTATTTTGAATGTATTTTTGCCACATATGAACCTCTACTATACTGTTTGCTATTCCCCAATGCAGTTATGGTGTAGATCTTGATTGTTGTGTATTTTGTAAAATCCCCATTTTAGATAGTTCTGTGTGAATGTGGAGTTTTGACTCCAATTTGCCTACGATGCACCATTGCAAAGGTCACAATATTCCTTACAGGCCTATATGCTTAGAATATGTATGAGTTTTGTGCATGTGCTTTGAGAGCATACCTGGCAACAAGAGAAATTAATGAAAAAGAAGGCAACTTAATTTTATTTATTCACAGGTCCTTGTCTGACATCATCTTTATTTAGCACCATGCCATATTGTTGTAGTATGTGAAGAAAGCACCATCAGGAAGCTGTAAAAATCTTACTTTTGAGCAGTAAAACTAAATATTGATTTCTCTTTCTTCAGTACAAGTGACCGGTTAGTATCCTCCTTTGCCAAGAATAGGTAAGGGCATTCCTGAGACTGGGTCAGTCCCCTAGCAATATATAGTGATGGCTTAAGATCAACTTGTGTCACACTTTACACATAACAGAATGAAAATTCCTTTTTTCCTTCTTTTAACCCTACTTGTATGCACTATTGGCAAGCACCATAAATGTCCTTCCATAAAACTATGAAACAATAAGTCAACATGAGCTATTATTGATGCTGCACAGTCACAATTTTCCTGTGGCTGCCTTGTATACTGTCCTGGGCTAGTAACAGGATCAGATGAAAAGACTTCCTATCGGTGCTTCTCCCCCATACAAATGTTAGCTTAAGCCTCAATTCTCACATGTTCAGATTTTACTGGAATGATACTTGCTTTCAACCACAAGGCTGCAGAAACCATACTATTTATGAATTGGTGCTAATATATGCTCCCCATCTTCTCAGAACGCTGGACTGTAACAGGAGAAAACAGCTGGACATTTATCACTGTTTAATCAAGCAGAATTTACATTAAGTATTGACTAAACTGTGTCAAGTAATATTATCTCTATAATCTTGTCATGTCTTATTGAAACAACTGTTCATTTAGGAAAGGGGAGGTACGGATGCTTCTTGAAATCCCAATCATCCAGTTGTATACAACATACTCCTATTTCTACCACTTCTTTAAATGTTACATGATTCTTCAGGCTGTAATTTTCCTTTCAACATCTCCATCCTGGCCCTACCAAATATGAGTCTTGTTCCCATTCAGGTGAAGCAGAAAGGGTTGTATATCAGTGCTGGTCATAGTATCATCCTTTAATATCCTCACTTTGGGGCTATACAGACTGCCCCAAAGGGGTGACCTGCAGCCACCCCTTTCCTGGCCAGATTGGAGCCACGGCAACCAGACTCTGATCCAGACTCTGGAGGGCGCAAAGAGAAGCCACAAAGTGTGGCTCCTTTTGTGCCCTCCAAAGGGTGCCATAGAAGCAGCAACACAGCTGTATGGTACTCCTTCAGCGCTGCATCATCTGGATGCAGCACCAGAGGCATGCCATAAAGCCACACACTGCAAGTGGAGTCAGGGTGTCCATCATCAGGATGCTGCACTCTGACTCCAACAACACAGTTTGACACAGTATAAAGGCAGAACATGAAAGAAATTAGCTAGAAAAAATGAATTGCTTATAATTATTTCCTTTCCAATATCCAATATTCCCTGTATAATTACATCCTGCTTTCCTTGATCATAAGGCTGGAAGCCTGGTGAGGATGTCACAGGGAGAAACAACATCACCTCTGGACTCTGCCTGGGGGTGTGTGCTGGTTTAGGATGGTGGCAGCAGCAGAGAATGCTTGGGAGTAAGGGACAACAAAGTGGTGTTGATTCACATTCAGGCAGGGTAACTGTGCAGACATTCATATGACACTGCATCACTTATTAACCTTAGGTTTGATCAGGGTTTGATCAGGGCCGTAATAATTAGCTTTTCTGACTTTGTTCCTCTTTGGTGATTCCTGCTCTCTCTCTCCCCCCCCCCCCCCCATTTCTTGAACATGTCCCCTTTAAATCTTTGCTGAGATGAAAGTTGTTTAGACATACATCCTGGTTTCTTAAGACACTTCCCTTTTTTCTCCTCATTGGAGCTGTTTGAATTTGTGCCTTCAAGATATGACTTTTAAGCAACACCCATCCATCATGAATTCCCATCTCTTTAGTGTTCCTGACCATGGTATCGCACACAATATTTCTCTATGTTTACTGAAATCAGCTCACTTAAATTTTAGAATGCATGTTTAATTATACTTGTCTTCCCTTTTCAACTGTATAACTCCAGAACATGGTCACTTCCACCTAAGAATCTCAACACTTCCACCCCATTAACCAAGTTATCACTATTGGATAGGATCACATTTAAAATAGCTGATCCCCTTGTTGCCTCTCCCACCATCTGATAATGAAATTGACTGCAAGGCAAGTAAGGATTTTGTTCCAACAAATATTGGGATAGTTGAAATGTCCCATTACTATTACATCTCTTCTTTCTGAATGTTTGGTCACTTGTTCCAGGAAGGCATGATCCAAGTCCCCATTCTGGTAACCTTTTCTATTACTTTTATTGTTCTAGAGTGTGGAGTCACTAAATGATAGAAGAGAAATATCACATGGTTTAAGATTACAGGTGCTGAGAAGGTATTAAGGCAAATAGAAAGAGTGTGTGTTTACTACCAAAAGGCCAACAATCTGTAGAATTCAGTTGTATTACTTCAACAATAATCCCAAAGTTGCAGTTTTAGCTACTATTTGAAAAATGAGAAAGTAAAGAGGTATCTTAAAGTTTTTAAACATTATGTTAACTATTGCTAAGCTTGGAATTGTAACTTCAACTAATAACTTTTTTTTTAGAAAAACTTACCAAACTCTAGCATAAAGCAACACACCAAATAGAAGTTACCTTTGACATATCCCATTTTCATGGTAGTATTATTATTAATCTGAATATCTAGTGGCACCTCTAAATACCACAGTGGTGGTGGCTCAAACAGTCTTTATTTTGAAATAACAACAATAATAGTAATAATAGTAATTGTGATGATGATGATGATGATGATGATGATGATGATATTGTCTTCCATGTCAACATTTAAGATTTTAGTCTTTCCTTTACCAGAAAGCCATTAAGTCCAACCCCTGAATTTTTGTAACTCATGCTTCACTAGTCCTCTCTCTCTCTCTCTCTGTGCCAATGCTTCAGAAACAAAGCCTGTGTAATTATTTTCAAGAAGTCAGTGAAGCAAAGAAATCTCTATTGTTTGTATAATAAAGCATGAGTCTTGGGAAGGGGGTATACCTATTGTTTTGCTCTAGTTGGTTGCTTGCAGTAGACTGTGAAGACTATGCAGTATATTGCAATTTCATAGTTCTAGTGAAGTGTGCATTATAATAATTATTTTGTAACTAAAATATAATGGTGCAATTTGGCTTATTATTAAGAAGTAGTGAAAGCAAATATGACAATGTTATAAAAGATGAGAATTGAGGCCTAGTGATTCCAATAGCCTTCAGCAACTGTTCAAATATTGAAGATAGCAGGAATGAGCCTTGAATTGTATGCACAATAAACCTGTGAAGGCACATGCACACACCACATGAAATATCATCACTGATGTTATCATTTGAACTTTCTGAAAAACACATGGACCAGAATTTTATGGTGTCAAAACAACTTGCACAACAGACCATAGTGTGATTTGTTTGACAGTTTTGCTGCACTAGCAACAAAGTACCCACAACCTTGGATTTATTCGCACTACAGAAATAAGGCAGTTTGACACCACTTTAACTGTACTGGCTCTATCTGACAGAATCCTGGAATTTGTAGTTTGGAGAGGCATCAGAGGTCTCTGACAGACCGGGCTGAATACCCCACTAAACTACAAATCCTAGGATTCTGTAGGAAAGTCATGACAGTTAAAATAGTGTCAAACTGTAATATTTCTGCAATGTGAACACACCCTCTTATTTCTCAAGTAGAATAGATATGGTGGTGATTAATCTTGATGGTTATTGTTGGCCACCAGCTGTGTACATATGCTCCCCACTGCTTGCAAAGGAGGAAGCAGCTACATGGCACAGATGTCACACCAGATACTGGTGTTATATTGCTGTTTCACTAATGTCTGCCTAAAGTAAGTCACTGAAGGAATATTTAGCTCAGTGTAAAGCCAATATCCATTGGGAGGATTTCTGCTTCACTGGGACAAGAGGGGATTTTGTCTATGTATTCTTCCTGCATATCTATTACTGTGCTGTAGGACTATTATCCTTATTGAAGACATGAATGTGTAAAACATCTAATTGGCCATGGTACAGATAGGATGCAGGACAAGATGCCAACCAAGGAAAAGTATGCTATCTGGATAAATGGACTTTTGGCTTGCTTTCCACCAATTTTTTCCTTAAGGTTGCATATATAGATGGACACAGTTTCTTATCAGTTTATGAGTATGCTGGTGCAATGTGTTAGAATGTTGTCTACTTTAATGCAAATTTATATGACTCCAAGTATTTTCCCCTACATCAGTATAGGCTTCCAACTAATTTTATTCATAACTAGGAACAAACAAACAGCCATGCAAAGGAAATGATCCTGATTCTGTGGGGACAAGAGATTATTGTCTGTAATCAAAAACTGGAAACAATAAAACAATAAAGCTACAGAGCAACAAAAAGCTCCACATTGAAGTACTCAACAGTTTCTGCTTTAGATATGTGAAAAGCACAGAGGCAGATCTTTGTTATCATATTTTGGAATGACATGAACCAATACATCTCATTCAAGCATCATGTTCAAAACGAGAGTTCAGATTCAGTAGCAGTGCAGTCATTTCAAGCTACAAAAGAATAGTATAAATTTAGACAACATGGGAGCCTCTTTCCAATCCTTGGATGTCTAGGGGAGAGATCTGAGCCTAACCTAACAATTGATTTCTTTAGATTTAAGAACAGAAAAAAAATATTGTGCTGGTGCAGATCAAAGGCGTCTCATGTCCAATATTCTGTTGTACCGTGACCAACCAGGAAGTATAGGAGTCCAAAAGCATACTATTGGGGCTTTCTAGACTGGCAAAAAGAAGTGTGTTCATAGCTGCATGAAACTCTAGCCTTTAGATGAGAAAAAGGGAAAGTGTGCCATGAAAACGCTTTTTTTGCGTTTTAGGGGAGAAGAAGCGCCTTTAAAAAGGTGCTGGTTTTCCCAGCTTCTTTTTTAAAAACTGCGGAACAGTGCAGCTCCATCTAAAGGTTGTGGTGCAGCTGCTAAGCATTGAGGAAAAGGCAACTTCATGTCACACTTTCCTTCCAATCTAGAAAGCCCAATTGTTTATCAGTTTGTCCAGTGCCTGCCTACAAACAAATATCTCATTGCCCATTCACTGTCTTTAGGAGTTGAGGAAGTCTCCCTGGACTTCCCTCAAAATACTATGATCCAAGGAGATCTCAAGCAGGCCATGCTTTCTCCCCACCCTCTTTGTTTGTTGTCATCTGTGTTAAAATGCAAAGTGAAACCTCACAAATCTTATCACTAATATTCTTCATGCTACCTAAAGGTGTTTACACTTAAGCAAATTTAGTTGGTACTCTTTTTTTGTAAAACAAACAAACAAACAAATCTTTTGCTTCACACAGGATTTTTAAAATTGTTCCTGAAAAGTTCAAGGCTGTGGTAGTGCCCAAGAACTGGCATAATGGAAATGTATTTCCTTCAGTCCTTACTATAGTTAACCATGCTATCCCCAAACCTGGAGATTTTCATAGTCCTCTAGTAGTTGTAGGGCTACTGGGGGAAGGACAATTGCTTTCTCCTAGTTCAGGCGAAGGAACAATCTTTACATTCTTTCCTGAAGACCAAAATAGATATATGAACCCAAACTGCAGAGGGAATGTAGGTGCAATTGATGTAATACATATCCACTGGGGTTGTTTTGGAGATAGCAGTTCTGAAGGAATGCAGGCAGTCTTATTCCTTTATCCAGCCAAAGAATGTAGCATTGCACATGTAGCATATGTAAAACCATATAGATCGCTGCATTATAGATGTCCTTCACAATTTCAGAATTTCTTCAGGTTAGCTGCATTCAAAACACTCCTGTTGAAAATGTAGCTCAAATGAAATACGTTATTTTTCCCCTAATTTCAGTATCTTATCCATCCTTTCCACTGTTCTTGACATAAGATGTCATTTTCTACTCTGTTTTGCAGAAAACATAGCAATGGAGATGTTCATTGTACTGTACATACTGAAGGATGTGTATAACTATAAACCACGATTCAAGTTAAGTTTGGCCTGGAGTTCAGGAAAGACGATTATTGTTCTTGTAATTATATTCTTTAAGAACCTTCCTATGTAATATTTAAAATCTTTATATAAATGACCTTGATAAAATGAATAAATTGAGCAATACTATCACCCAGTGGACAAACAACAGAAGCAAGTTTCAAATTGTGTTATATGTGGTCTTTTTAAACAACAACACATTAGACTTTTCAGCTGTTAAATCTGTTCTGCAATACAGCTCCATAAGAACTCAAAGGGAATTCTGTTGTTTTGACTATTTATTCCTTATCATTTATTCAGCAGCTTTGAAATCAATATATTTAGTGGAACAGTTATAATATTCATGAATCATAGTTAACACTCTCTCCATTATCACAACATGTACATACCATTTTATAACACCTCAGTTCTATTGCCATGTTCAACTGGGACTTAACTAATTATATATTGTTTGCATGCAATATTTGACCCTTGTTCTGCCTTAGCAGATATGTATTACCATGGTTTTCCCCACACTGTGAGATAATGATGAAAATTAACTTTAGTTGTTTATCATTAGCAGGAGACCAGAAGGAAGTATCCTAAAATATTTCTTTTCTGAGGTCTGCTGACCATCATTGATTATTATTAATAAAAGTAGCCAATAGATGATACTTGCAGTGCAAATGTAATAGTAAAAATACATCTCTTATCTAGGAAACATAATAAGAGAAAAAGAAAATTGCTGTAGAAATCAAGGTGTTTTAGAGTGAGAGAAATCTGATGAAAATCTTGGCAATCTCCACACTTTCAGTCATGATGAAGGAGTTCCCTAGACAGCCAGATTCATAACCTTAAGTGCAGAAATTTCACTGTCTCTGATCTTAAGGCTTCCTGGAAATGATGAGTTTGGAGGGGAATCTTTGCTAACATAAGGACTAAGGGCCCAAACAGACAGGCCAAAATAAAGTTGCTTTGGGCAATTTTGGAAGTGTACTGTTTAAATGATGCATGCATCTTAAGAGGCCAGAAGCTGCACCAAAGCACACTCCAGTTCTAAGGACTGGAACACAGCTTTGGTGCAGCTTCTTGCCTCATAAGATGCATGTATCATATAAACAGCATACCTCCAAAGTGACCTGAAGCAGCTTTATTTTGGCCTGTCTGTTCAGGCCCTATGTTTACATGGAGGCATTCTCTTAACCCTCCCCTCTCAACTGTACTGATGTAGCCAGGTTGGACTCTGTCAATCCTATGCTGTTCCATTTTCTCAGCTGCTATTTCTAAAAGTCCTGGTTTCTGTCTCCTGCTCCCACTTTTCACAATTGTCCTCTGTTTGGTTCTATTGCTGCAAACAGAATTCAAAGTGCAAAAGTAATTTATACTCAATCATCTCAGGGTGAAGTGGAGGAGTGGAGAGTCTGGGAAGATTATCACGCCTCCAAACCTTGCTGGGATAGAAGTAGGATTGAGAAATCAAAACCAGGTGTTATTGCACACAGTCGGGTGAGTCCAACCCATCTGCAGCAAGGACCCCAGCCACACTTACCCAGCTGCAACAACAACAACAACAACAACAACAACAACAATATATTTCTATTCCACCTTTTCTTCACAGAATCAAAGCAAATAACAAGAACATTAGATACAAAAAATAATCATACAGTAAACATAAACAAGAATACAAAACACAAACTTAATGTCTAAAGTAAGGAAAATATATATAAATATATAAAGAAAAATACAAATAACAAAACTCACAGTATCAACATAATAAATTAAAATTTACCCTAACATAGGTATGAAACAGATGGGCAGGAAAAAGTTGCTTGAAGCTGCCTTTTCTGAAGCCACATTGAAACCACACCAACTGCACCACCGGTTTCCAAGGCAGCTGGAGTGCTTATGTCATGACCACATGACATGGCTTCAAGCCAGGAAGAAGCAGGAAAAAGCTGATTCTTTTTGAAATGGCTTTTCTCTGCATAAGGGCACTTTTCTGCTGGCTTCAAGGCATGTGTCATCTAAACGCCACAACTTCAAGCCAGCCTGAAAGCACCTCTTTTTGCCTGTCTGTTTAGCCCCATAGTGATGGGGGAGCAAAGAGATACAGTGGTCCCCCGGGTTACGAAGGTAATCCGTTCCGGATTACCTTTCGTAACCCGGAAATGTTCATCTCCCGGGGGACCGCTTTAAGGGACGGACCGCGCGGCCAATTTAAAGGGGCCGCGTGGTTTTTCCCTTTCGTTCCCCGGGGATTTCTTTGGATCCCGGGGGAATTTTGGTGGTCCCGCCGGTTTCGGCTCCCAGGGATTCCCCGGGGGCTTCGTATCCAGGGGGACCACTGTACTGCAAAATTAAAGTGACTGGATTAATCCATCCCTCTAGTACACACCTGAAGCTGACAAAAGTTCTGTTTACATGGTTTGTAAAGAACATGTGGAGGGGAGGATTACATCTGCTACCTCCACGGATGACTCTCTCTCATTCTCTCTCTCTCTCTCTCTCTCTCAATCTCAATCTATCTCCCTTTTCATTTTTATTTTTTAGAGAGGGAAATTAAAATACACAAAGAACTTGTTCTTGGATAGCAGAGTTCTTGTTCTTAGTAATCAGTAGGCTGAGGACTTTGCATGTTAAGTGTCCTGGTTTTCAGGATACATCCCAGCAGTTTGCAACCTTCTTGCTTTCCCACATGCCACATTTCAGATAAAGCCTAGCGGAGACAGCATGAAATATCTCTACTCAGGAAGTTTTAGATCAGATTATGAGGTTAGTTGAGGAAACTGCAGCATCATGGGCAAATGAGTTTGAGACACAGCACTCTTGGCTAGGGATGAAAATAATATTTCAAAATATTTGAAAAAATGTAAACACAAAAAAACCCTATTTTATTAAAGTGTTGAGAAACCTCAATGATACGGTTGAGATGTTGCACTGATTGGGATTTATTCTGTACAAAATTTTCATGTTGTGTTGAAAATAGTATTTTCTGTGCATGAATTCATATTTCTGCATTAAAATATTGTTTTCTATGCATAAAATGCTATTTTATATGAAGACAATTCACAAAAATATGTAAATTTTACACAGATAAATCTCAAATTGTGAATAACATTTGAAAACTGTAGTTTTCAAAGACTCACAGTGAGAAGAAAATTGCTGAAATTACTCATTGCTACCTTTGAAAAGAAACTTAGGATTTTATCACATGGGAGGCTTCCTATGCAGAAGTGGGATTTAAATCCCAAAACAAAACAAAAACAAAAAACAAAACCCTAAGAAGACATGAAAAAGAATGATTCAGTTTCAGACACATCAATGTTAAAGCAACATTAAACCAGCTAGAAAGTCGACAAAATGTGATTCTTTTTTTCCCCCAGAAGTAAAATGAATTGCATTTTGTCTACTTTCTAGCAGGGTTAATGTCCCATTAACGCACCTTGACAATGAAATTGTCTGAAAATCAATTACACTCTTGTGTGTCTTTTCTACTTTCTGTCCTTTCTACTTTCTGTCTGCTAATGTTGGCTTAACCTGGACGTCGTCTGATAATAAATCTGATTTTGCAGATCTTTTTCACTTTAAATCCCATTTTTGCACGGGATCCCTCCTGTGTGATAAACTCCTTAGTGTAGAATGACATCCTGTCCTTGGTTACTTTGCATCAATGCAGTTAGATGAGGTTGGCTATCTTGCTTCAGTAAGGTGAAAAACACCAGCAAGATAAATTCAAAAAGAAAATTTTGAACCACCTAAGAGCAAAGCAGAAAAATGTAAGATTCTTTTGTTTTGAAAGAAATTTGTGAAGAAATTGGACAACAGGTTTTGATTCATTTCCATGGCCTCCTGAACATTTGCTATAAGACTGGACCAGAACTAACTTTTACAAAGAGACTAGCTGCAGAAGGATCCTACCTACATAAACGTACCTATATAGGTCTATTTAACTTCATCCATTTAACTTCTTGTGTGCCAAGAATAGGTGCATGCACACTTTGACAATTTAATTCCCAAGCAACATTCTTACTTAAATATGGAATTCCACCATTTTCCACTTGCATATACAATACATACTACAGAATGGGCCCTGACCTCTTCTACAACTGATAAAAATAGTCAGAGAAAATCCTGTTATTCAGAGCTTGTCCAACATGCAATCTGGTATATTTAGGTAATAATGCTAGACTACAACATGAGGAAATGATTTAAAGACAGAAGATTTCTATTAATATAAAACTGGAACCAGTAATGATGCTTTAGCTGTGAGTACATTCTCACTTTCAAATAGCAATATTGCCAGATAAAATCAAGAAGCCATGATTGCAGACTGGGTGTGACATTATCACACCCAGTTAAGAAGCATTTAGAGTCATGCAGAGAAATACACTCAGGGAAATTTTCAAAGAAAGCACAGGAGATAAAAGAGAGGTACAAATACATAGGCTGCACAGCCAGCTACAGTGGCTCACAAAAAAGAATTCTGCAGGAACCAGCTATTGATGCTGACAAAACATCAGAGACATGAAGACTGCAAAGGCAAGACAAGACAAAATCCTATCTATCTATCTATCTATCTATCTATCTATCTATCTATCTCTGTCTCTATCTCTATCTCTCTCAGTGCAGGGGGAGGTTATTAACAGGAAGTATACAGAAGCACTGAAACACCCAGAGAAATGCAAAGGTCTCACAGTAAATGTTCAATGATCAAGCTCTGCCTCACCCATACCACACTTGTCATGAAGCTCAGAAGATCTTCAATTCTATTTGCAAACAACAGCAAATCTAAGAAAAGCATGGATTGGAAAAATCTCTTGTAGCATGTAAACATATTATTATAAAAACCACACAGACAGAAACAAGGCTTTCCAAAAATGCATAACAGTGTGTCACTAAGATTTCAAAATCTGCACCCATAGCCATATCTCTAGATGTCTGAGAAACTGAGCACTTAATAAATGATACAATTCCCTTTAATGTTATATGAATTTCCCTGTTTCAAAAGGAACTGTGTCTTGAATGTTTAAACTTAACTTGTAATGCATCATACAATACATCAATATCACTTTCTCAGTGGTCAGTCCACTATGTATTCTGAAGAGGGTTCCTTTTCTTGATGTTAAAGTAATGTTAACCTAAACTTTCACTGGTTAAAAATATGCTTCATTAAATAGTGTCAATCATGGCAAGTGATTCCATCTCATTTTCAGTCCTTTATTATGAAGGAGATAATTTAGGGGGAAATTATAAAGAAAGTGTAAATCTTCCATGCCTCTGTGTGATGATCCTGAACCAGATTCAGAGGCTTCACATTTACTTCTGTAAAGGAGAGAGCACAGTTTCAGCTACACAGTCTATATCTTTCACTTAGTGTGGAGTTTAGCCATTGATGATCAGGACATTGTTGTTTATTATTGTTGTTTGCCTTCAAGTCATTTCTGACTAATGGCAACCCTATATAGTAAAGTCTCGGTTATCTGACATAAGCTGGACCGGCTGATAGTTGGATAACCAAAAATGTTGGATAATCCGGAAGGTCCAAGAAAAGCCTTGAAATCAATTTGAATTGCAAATGTACCAAAGCTCCTACCAAAATTATTAGCTTGGTAGATGAAGGGAATGCTGTGGATATAGTATACATCAATTTCAGTAATGCCTTTGACAAAGTTCCCCATGACATTCTTGCAAACAAGCTTGTAAAATGTGGGCTAGACAAGTTAACTGTTACATGGATTTGTAATTGGTTGACTGGCCGAACTCAAAGGGTGCTCAACAATGGCTCCTTTTCATCCTGGAGAGAAGTGACCAGTGGGGTCCCACAGGGTTCCGTCCTGGGCCCAGTGCTATTCAACATCTTTATTAATGATTTGGATGACAGAATTAGGGGCATACTTATCAAATTTGCAGATGACACTAAACTATGAGTAGCTAATACCCCAGAGGACAGGATCAAAATTCAAAATGACCTGAATAGACTAGAAAGCTGGGCCAATGCTAACAAAATGAAATTCAATGCAGGGAAATGTAAGGTCCTGCACTTAGGGTGGAAAAATGAAATGCACAGATATAAAATGGGGGACACCTGGCTGAATGAAACTACATATGAAGGGGATCTAGGAGTTCAAGTAGACCATAAGCTGAACATGAGTTAACAGTGTGATGCAGCAGCTAAAAAGGCCAATGCAATTTTAGGTTGCATCACTAGAAGTATAGTGTCTAGATCAAGGGAAGTAATAGTGCCACTCTATTCTGCTTTGGTCAGGCCCCACCTGGAATACTGTGTCCAGTTCTGAATTCAATTCTGAATTGAATTCAAAAAGGATGTGGAGAAACTGGAGCGGGTCCAAAGGAGGGCGACTAAAATGGTGAAGGGTCTGGAAACCATGCCCTACGAGGAATGACTAACAGCTTCCAATGTAGTTGCTGAGCAACAGAAAAGACTTCAGATAAGTCGTCCCCACACCTCCTCAGTGTAGCTGCCCTATACCTTTTTATTACACACCTGGGACTTGCAGTGCAGCTGGCAAGTATTATGGAGAAGGCAACATCATGTCGCACTTTCCTGCCAATCTAGAAAGCCCCTTAGTGTCCTAATTTAGTGCTTCAATTTCCACATCACCCTGACTCTCAAAATTATATCTGAACCAAACATTATCACTTTCCACATATTCCTTGTGTTTTCATATCGTTTTTAACCATCTTTGTTTGACATAAGAACTTATTTAATGAGCTGAACCTGGGGATAAGAGATGTGGAGGGGACCAACTCAACACAGATTCAGTTGAGGCCAGGTGTCAACCTGTGACCACCTCTTCAGCCTTCTTTTTGGCCCTGATGGCAATCCAATATCATGGATACCTCCCTGGTTGACCATTTACTAGAAGGCAAACCAAGGGAACTCCTCCCAAATCCATAAACTTTATAGGAGAGGGCAATCCATCCCTCCCCAAATCAGTCCCAAGGTGACGCTGTTTTGCTGCCCACAAACTCCCAGTCCTGTGGAAATGGTCTTAGAGCCCAATCTTTCACCAAAAGCATGCCAAGTGTAAACTGAACTCTGATGCCCCCCTTAGCCTGTCAACAACATCCTGTTTTCAGACTCAACCTGAACCAATCAACAGTGTCCAGTTGTAACAACTATGGGGGTGGTGCTTGTAGTGAAAAGACCCCAGAAACAGCAAACCCCGGAGACAGTGATAGCCAATCAACGAGCACCAGGTGACCAGCCAAATAGAAGCTGGCTGGGCGGGGTTGGAGTTTTGACTGAGGAGAGGGATGCCACTGAGGGGGGTGCTCTCTAGGTTCCTGATTGGATCAGGTGTAGGTTAGGTTTTAGGGCAGACAGGGTCTATGTAGAGTCCAGGAGAGGGACTGATTAGGCTTTAGGTTGTAAGCCAGTTGATTTAAGCTGAGAGTATTTGGCAGATGGCCTGAGGGCTGAAGTATTGTGTCTATGTAATTGTGGTAACATAACTAAGAAGAAAGAAATGCGAAAGCCTTGAAAGTAGTTTACTGATTACTTTGATGTTTGTTAATAAACTTCAGTATTATTTTATTACAACTTGGCCTCTGTGAAATATTGTGGCATGCTACTAGAGATAATAAAGCCTAAGAAAAGATAGGCAGTGGTGGAGAAGATCTCCACAGAAGAAAAATACAATTGGTGGCAGCAAAGGGGAAGACAGGCATTCTGTGTGGGTGGACTGAGAGAGTCTGAGTGAGTGTCCACACCACCACAGTGCTCATCTCTGTTACTAAGCTGAAGAGCCAGTATTATCCGAAGACAACTCCGGTGGTCATGTGGCCAGCATGACTGCACCAAATATTGTTACCTTCCCAACAAAGTGGTACCTAATTATCCACTTGCATGTGCATGCTTTCAAACTGCTAGGTTGCCAGAAGCTGGGACTAGTGACAGTACTTCACCCCTTCATGCGGCACTCAGGCCTCGAATTGACTACCTTCTGATCTTCCAATTGTCAGAATTGACATCTTAACCACTGAGCCACTGCATACACATGAACACACCACGTAAAGGGAAGAAAATTCCTATCTGGTCCCAAAATGACCAGCATAGTTCACACTACATTGAAGGTGGGAGGTGGTGCAAGAAGAAAATCCAAAAAGATCTTGTGAAGAGGCAGCAGGGCCATAAAACACTTCTGGTTCTGCCAAACTCTCAAATCAATTGCCTCTGTTCCTGGATGTCAACAAATTATGCCCTCCCCCAGAACATCTCTCAGATACCCAGGTTCAGGCTTGCATTCTACTGAACTGTAACTATTGTCAATTGAACTCATGGGATTTCATTTAAAGTAAACATGTATAGAATTATGCTATCACATTCCTTCATCAGTGGATGAAGGTGGGAAATGATGTACAGTATAATTAGAGCTCCATTTGACTGCTGTAATCAGAAAAAAAATTACACTGTGTAAGATGTGTTTGTAATTCACTACTTCTGAAGAAAGGAAGTTCCATATGAATCTACCAAGCAAGAACTCATTCTGTTACATTTGCCAAGAAAGAAAGAAGTCTTCAAAGTAATTCTGCTTTTTTCTTTCCCCCGGTGTAGATTTGATTTACCAAGTTGAAACAAGACATTCCTTGCTAAGATGTTGTAGTTTCCCAAACTGCCACTTACACACACACACACAGACACACACACCCCCTTCATATTTGGATGGAACTTGGTGTTTGCTTATAATTCTGAATACCAGTGTTTCCAATATATAATTGTTAGGGTTGCCATGTGGAAAGTTTGTGTGAGTAGCAACACCTGCTGAAACTACATTTTCTGCACAACCACTAAAGTGACAGGAGCCCTGTCCTTTTTCTCATCTGGACCCCTAATGGTTAAATAATATTAAAAGCAGATTTTGTGGTCAAAGAACATGGACAAACATATCACTTTGTCAGACATCAGTCATTTATAAATGGAGATAAGAAGATGACACCACCCACTGACAGAGAGAGAAAAAATGGACTCCAGATTTAGAAATAGGCTTTGTGGAATTTGTTCTAAAAATAACAAATAGATGTCAGTGGGGGATTTCCTCCCAACACAAATAGCAGCTTCAAATCAGTATTCCTGCCACAAGGAAAACCTATGGAAAGGACTCCCTTTCCCGCCATTATAGTCCTGATTGTTTTCCATCTCCCCAGAAGCTGTTTTTTGCAGTACTAAATTACATATAAAATGGAAAGGCATATTCAATAAGAGACCAAAACTGGGCCTTGGACATATCTCTGGGGAGATGAGAACAAGGATTTTTTTTTTTAAATACCAATCAGAGAAAGCAGGGCTATAGTTTTTTGATTATATATATTGGTATAACCACTGGCTCAGCATATGTATTTTTCAAAATGTTTCATAAGAAGGGATCTTGTACTTTCATGAACAACATCCCTCACTCCAGGCACACCACAGCAGCTCACAACTGCAGCTTGATCCCACTGGCTACAGATCGGCTATTTTTGATATTCCAGATTTCCTTCTGCATCTGGGGATGAAAGAGCAACTATCTCATGGAGGAGAAGGTGTTCTTTCTTCCACTGGTGAGCAAGGGAAGCTGGGATACTATGAGTCCATCACCACAGCCAGTCAGAAGCTGTGGAGATGGCACTATGCCTTGATCCTCCTGCCTTCTGTTGTGTACCCATGAATTGGGGAAGAGGGAAGGGTCTCTGTTCCAGATGATGTCATAAATAAATTGGAAGAGATTAATGCTCTACCAGTGTGTTTATTGCACATCATTCCCTATCCACTTCAGTTCCTTTCCCTGATACTTCTTTTTATTATACTCCTGCTTCAAGATGAAAAGGTACCAGAACTAATAAAGAGAAAGTAATGTGTAACTATTTTCTTTCCATCTTCTTAATGTTTTTTCCTAGTGTTAAGAAAAGAAGGCAGAAAAACAAGGGAGGTTTATGATTGGCAACAGTAGGTGCACTTGACAATATTCCAAATTCCCTTCTGCACCTAGGGAAGAAGGACCAACTTTGTCATGGCAGTTGCACAATAAAAGACTTATTTAGAAGCATCTCTAGTGTACAGAAAACCCCTCTATTACCATAAAAGTAAATCCCTTCCCTGATCTCAACTATATTTTCCTTCCTGTCTACAGTTGGGGTTGTAAGATATTATAGAACTGGCTCAATAGGGTTTTAGTAGCAGATGTCTCCCATCTTCTGTGGAATAATTGCAACCCCAATGCAGTGTCTAGCTCTGAAGCAACCTGCCTGATGTTACATTCCTGGCTTCCAAAGTGAAGACAACAGCATCGGTTCAATACTGAAATTATGATTCTGACCATTCTTTCGATGTAACAGCTGTTCTCAGAATTGTCAGTACAGTCAAAAGCCAAATCAATAGTACTGTTCATCTCACACTAGAATTTCTGATACCATGGAGTCTAGTAATCATGTAGAAACAGAAGCCTAAGCAGAAAGGCTGGAAGAGTCCCTTGTTCTTCAGAGCAATGTATGGTAGAAACTGGTGCAAGGGGAAACCAGAGCCAGAGTTCAGGGACGCCTAGCTCAAAACCAAAGAAAGATGTACCCAGAAGAAATGAGAAGTGGAGAGCAAGGAAAAACACAAGTAGTCAGGAAATCAACACATGGTGGAGTACACGGCACCAAGAGCTTCTGTGTAAGACTTCCAAAGGACTGAGGGGTATAGCTCAGTGGCAGAGTATATACTTCACATGCTGAATGTCCCAGGTTCTTTCTTGGGCATCTTTAGTTCAGGCTGGAAAGGTGCCTGTCTGTCAAACCATGCTGACAGTACTGGACTATGAAGACCTGATTGTAGTATAGTTTCACTCAGCATTTCACTGAAGGCAGTTTCATATGTTCCCCATCTATAGTTTCTACGGAGGCATGGACCTGATCTGTAACATTTTATTCCCCAGAAGATAAGTATCCAATTGGGAGTGGGACAGAGGACATGTCTACATGGGCCAAATGACCTAGTTTCCCCCTGCCCTCATGTCATCCTGTGCAGGTGAGGCAGGGCCAAATATCCACTTCGACTGCTTACTGTCTACACATGGGAGGGGCAGTCCTGCAGTAAACTTGGACCATCTCTTCTTTAACATAAATTTAAGAGTCACCTTTTGTTCTGGATCTTCCCAGAAAATTTGGAGCACTCCAGAGCAACACTAGGTTGCTGTCTATACAGCATCCCACTTTGTCACCCACCACTGCTTGTGATGGCACAAATCACTCTGGGGTAAAAACAAAGTGCCCAGCCATGTGATAAATGCTGAGTACTTATTTCTGGCCTCACAGTAGTGACTCACGATAGTGGCCGAGGATGGCACAGTGGGATGCTGTGATGACACTCACCTGGCATCACTCTGGAATGCACAGGTAATGGAGGGAAGTCAAGGAAAACTCAAGGCTATGATCCAAACCACACTGCAGAAATCATCCAGTTTTGAGATTGCTTAAACTGTCCTTCCTCAGTGCTAGGGAATCTTGGGATTTGTAGTTTATTAAAGCACCAGAGCTCCCAGAGAGAGAATGCTGAATGTCCCACAATACTACCATTCTCAGAATTCCCCACCATTTGAGCCAGGTCAGTTAAAGCAGTCCCAAAGTGGATGATTTCTATAGAATCATAGAACTGGAAGAGATCACAAGGGCCATCCAGCCCAACCACCTGCCATGCAGTAATAGTAAAGGAAATGCTATAAAACAAAAAGACATTATGCAAGCAGTAATACTTAAGTAATAAATTACTTTTTCAACCCTTAATCTCTGAGACTAACAAACCAGTATGTAGACTATGCTATAAATTTGCAGGGCATTAATTGGCACCTCCATTGTCGTGCCGTTTTCTATGCATTTGCAAACTGCTTCACATCAAGAACTCATTTGCTTGCTCTATCAGCATCCAGGTTTGCCCTTTCAGTTGTCTGTTATTTGCAACTGATAGGCTTTGCTGCATTTGGTTCAGTGAACAAATTCTACCTATCAGTGGAGAAGAGCAGAAGAAAAGCTAGAGGCTATGCATTTGACTGCAAAGGGGTGAGAAGTTGTTTTTTCTTCAGCCTGTTCACAGGAAACAAACTTGCCCCATCTATTCAATCCCTAATGTAACAATTATTTGTAATAAGTGGATTGTTTCATAATTATGGAACAAACTAGAAGAAGATATTGGCAAGTCTTCCATGCTATCTCAAAGCAAGTTAGGTCAAATGAGAACACAGGGCTCTTTGAATCCCAGCCATACACACAGGAGTATCAGGCTTCAGTGGGTGCTTTAAATTCAAAACATCAGTATAATGCCTGAAATGAATGTCATTGTAACAAGCCTTTCTTCTGATCTGTAATGCAAAGGGCAAATGTTAAATAAGTACTCATTTTTATACAGCCAGTTCTTTTCCTATTCGGGTGCATAGTAGGATTTTTACACTCATTGGCAAGATATAAATTTAATTTTCTCCATTAATTTTCTTTGTTTTGTTTCCATTTCTGAATTCATTATTTCCTTTAGGGAGAAAAACACATCTAAAGAAGACCATATAAAATAGGCACTATGACCAATTCTTAAAGCAAAGAATTGAATGAAGTTTTTACACTGAATAAGATATGAATAAGACAGACTAGACATGACAAATGAATAGAATCCTAGAATTATAGAGTTGGAAAAGACCCCAACGGCCATCCAGTCCAACCTCTGCCATGCAGGAACTAACAGATGGCCATCCAGCCTCAGTTTAAATACCTCCAAAGAAGGAGACAACACCAGTGGAGGGTGATCCACTGTTGAACAGCTCCCATAGTGAGGAAATTCCTCCTAATGTTGAGGTGGAATTTCTTTTCCTGTAGTTTGAATCCACTGCTCCACGTCCTATTCTCTGGAGCTGCAGAAAACAAGCTTGCTCCATTCTCAGTATGACATCCCTGCAAATACTTAAAAAGGGCCATCATATTAGCTCTTAACTGTCTCTTCTCCAGGCTAAACATACGTAGCTCCCTGAATCTCTCCTCATAAGGCATGGTTTCCAGACCTTTCACCATTTTGGCTGCCCTTTTCTGGACATGCTCCAGATTCTCAACATCCTTTTTGAACTGTGGTGCCCAGAACTGGACACAGTATTCCAGGTGAGGCCTGATCATAAAAATAATAATAAATGTTTATTTATATTCTGCCCCTCTGGGTGATCAAAGCAGAATAGAGTGGAAACAGTACTCTGCTACATATTTGCTTTCTCACACAAAATGGGGTTTTGTTTTTTTTTAATTCTCAAGTTTTTTTTTCCCTTCAAGTATGAAGAAGCTTTTAATTTTGGTAAATTCTTCAAAAAACAAAATGAAACACTGAAATGAAATTACAGTAGCCTCTTCCTATATAGAGAGGATCCGTACCACCCCCCACCCCGGCATATGGGGAAAACCGTGTGTGGTTAAATCTATGATTTTCTATGACAGTGCATTCCTGTGCACGGTGACCATTTTGTTTGCTGTGGCTTGCCTTATTCATAAGCTCAAATCTGTGTAAGGCAAGCCTACATGTGGTGCGGGCACACTGTATATCTGCACTAGCCAAATATTGTGGAGTTGAAGACTTTCATGGCTGGCATCCATAGTTTTTTGTGGAGCTTTCGGGCTGTGTGGCCATGTTCTAGAAGAGTTCCTTTCTGACGTTTTGCCATCATCTGTGGCTGGCATCTTCAGAGAATGATAGCCTGGAAAAGGATTGGAGATATATATCCTGTGTGACCCTGGGAAAGAAGGAGTAATTTGCAAATGTATTGTTCTGTTGCTATTGGCAGTTCTCAGGGTGGGAGGATATGCAAACAAGGATTAATGTCTGCTAATTGGTGCTCATTGTCTGCTGGGAATCCCCTGGACATAGGCTGTTTCTCATTTGCATAGGCTGAGTCTTGACTTTGCTGTCCTTCAGGACTGGTAGCCAAGCCTTGTTTACTTTCAAGGCTTCCTCTTTCCTGTTGAAAATGTCCAGGTGTTTATGATTTCAATGGCCTCCCTGTGCATTCTGACATGGTAGTTGTTGGCATGGTCCAGAATTTCAGTGCTTTCAAACAGCATTTTAGAAAGCAGAATTTTAGAATTTGTTACAACTATGCAATCATCCAGCAAATGTCTGAATGTTCACAACAAACCATTAAATGTTATTACTAACTCTTATGATCAGCACATGCTTCATCAAAAACCAGCAACATGAAAAGGAAGAAAAATGACAATCACTAAATGTTTGAGATGTGGCCATTATTAGGATTTAATCTGCTTTGTTAATTATAATAGGTTTCTGTTTTGATTCCCTGATCATGGCAATGGTGATGATGAAATTTATTTTTAATTTTTATTACACTGTGAAGTCTAAGGCTTTCGTGGCCAGCATCAGTCATTTTTGTATGTTTTTGGGGCTATGAGGCCATGTTTTAGAAGAGTTTATTCCTGATGTTTCGCCAGCAGCTGTGGCTGGCATCTTCAGCGAATGCTGGCATGGAATGGACCATGCCAATAACTATCAGGTCACAATGAACAGGGAAGCCATTGAACTCCATTAACACCTGGACAATTTCAACAGGAAAGAGGAAACCCTGAGGGTAAACAAGGTTTGGCTACCAGTCCTGAAGAACAGCAAAATTAAGACTCAACCAATGCAAATGAGAAACAGCCTAAAGCCAGGGGATTCCTAGCAGACAATGAGCACCAGTCAGCAGACATTAATCCTCTTTTGCATATCCTCCCACCCTGAGGACTGCCATTAGCAACAGAACAATACATTTGCAAATTACTCCTTCCTTCCCAGGGTCACACAAGATATATATATCAAAAAGGGGTTAAAAACATACTTATTTGGACAAGCATACCCCTGATATCCTCCCCCCCTCTACTGTGATCCTCCTCTTCTCCCCCCTCCCCCTCCCCGCATCACGAGCTGGCCTGGCATACTTTTTATATATTATTGTTATATTGATATTTAATACTGCTCTGCCTCTACACTGTTTTGTTTTTATTGGAATGTTTTTAACCATGTATATGTTGTATATGTTGTGCACCGCCCTGATCGTTGGAAGGGCGGTATATAAATAAAGTTTTATTATTATTATGTTATTATTATTATTACATCCCTTGATAGCTTTTTAAAAGCCTTAAAGACGCATCTCTTCCGGCAGGCCTTCCCAGAAACACCTTAATTCCTGGCCTTGACACTGGTTCACGACATTGGGTCACGTTCTTTTACTAGCTTCCAGCACTTTATCTATGAAGTTTACAGTGTCCATAGAATGACTAACTGCCTTTTATGTTTTATGTTGTATGTTGTAATTGTTGTAATTGTTCTTGGAATTTTTATTCTGACATTGGTTTAATTTAATTTTAGGGGGTGGGAGGTGGGGCTGTGGGTTATCAGAATTGTTTGATCGTGATGTTTTTTAATCATTGTAACCTGCTCCAAGTGGTGACAGAGGAGTGGGATATAAATAAACTTTATTATTATTTATTATTATTTTCTCAACATAAAAATACTGTCTTTGGGATCTTAGGAAAATTTATATCTCGTTATAATTGTATGAGCAGAACTTCCACTGAAATTTCAGTTGCCCAAATTCCTGATGTATGTACAAAGCCACCAAGGTGAGCTCCTGGCAACTTTCAGGAAAAGGTCTATCAAGGTAAAATAAAATTTCCCATCTCAGTCTGGGAATAGCTCCATAAACAAGCTCCATAAAGGATCATTGAAGCTGCATATTTCCTAACAGACCTCTTATCTGGTCCCTCTGGGCCTATATAAATTTACCGTGAAGATCTCTTTTCTAGTCCTTTGTTGTCTTTCACTTTCAGGAGTATGGGTGATTTACTGACTGCACCAAGTATTAGCAATCTGAAAGTGCTAAAGTGCATTTTGCCCATAAAGTGACTCTGAAAATATACCCCTTTTCTGTAATTAATTTCCTTAGCATTGCAATACATTAATATTCCATGATAACCATTAAAATGGAGAAAAGAGAAGGTCAAATTACTTTTTGTTCATTGGATTTGGGAAGGGGATTTTATGCCCAAACACCTGTCTACAGAATTTTGCAATAAAACAATAAATCTGAACTGTATGAAAGCCCTTTCAGTTTTCAGTTTATAATTACTTTATGCTGTTTCTTGGAACTGCATTGGGAAAGTTGAGCCAAGGTCTGTTGTTTCACTGGGTCAGACTATCACCCCCACCCCCACACACATACATACACACACACACACACACACACACTAGGTGACAACCAACCCTGGTGACCAGTTTGTTTGCAAAAGGGCACAGCATACTTATAATTCATGGCCAGCTGTGTTTGAATGCATTTCAAACATTGTTTATGCCTTTAGGCAGTTTTACAACTTTTCATATTAAAGTCAGGAACATACCTATAAATAGTACTCAAGACCACAATGAAAAAAAAAAGTTTGTACAAAATGGGTTAGTTTGCACAGGCTCATTTTTTAAAACACTTTGAAATGCTGTGCAGCTAGTGCCTTCAGAGATAAGAAAGCCATGGTTTGTGTGAGCCTACCAGGATATTTTGAATTTTACAATGAAAAAGTTCCAAAGAAAGGTGGGATATAAGCCCTGGTGGCAAAGTGGTTAAATGTAAGTACTACAGCCAGTTACAGCTCCAAGGTTGTGAATTCAATCCTGCAGGGCTTCAAAGTCCACTTAGCCTTCCATCCTTTTGTAGGTCAGTAAAATGAATACCCAGCTGGCTCACACATTGTAAACTACTTAGGGAGTGTTTGTTCATTGATAAGTGGTATAGAAATGTACTTGCTATTGTTATAAGTGTGCCAGATGAGCAAATAAACAAACACATGCCATCTTTCTTGATAGTTTCAGGTGCAAATTGAAGATTCAAAAGGATTTGTTTATGCTTAGAGAAGTATTTAGCATTATTTTTTAATTTAATTAGGTTTAGAAAAGTAATCCTGAGTAAGTAAAGCATATTATTTGGGGTTTTTCTTTTGTTTTGTTTTTTGTTTGTTTTTTATATATATATAAAAAATCTATATTAGTTTAGTATACCTTATCTGAAATGCTTGGAACCTTAACTGTTTGAGATTTCAAATTATTTAAAAATATTTGCATATAAACAATGCACTCTTGGAGATGAGACTATCATCTACTCCATCTTTATTCAAGTGCTGATATGTGTGGGAAACAAAACTCACGGATTGCTCATTGATGTGATTCCATAGTGTAAACAACAAACCTGGAATGTGTAAGTGAGATTAATTGGATAGTTGCACTAAATAAATAAAATGAATGACCTCCTTAGTTGTCCTTTTGTCATTGTGAATAACCCATCTTGTAGGCGATAGAAGCAGCAGATGCCCACTGTGTACTCAAAGGAAAAAAGTATATACATTGCTCTACATAGCCATTTATGCACTTGGAGATGTATAAAAGATATTTGATGTGGCCTTTGCCGATGTGGCTGGTCTAAAACCCATGGATCAATCTGTGGCAGTGGCACCACATGAAAACTTACTGGCTTTGAGCATGAATGTTTGATGATAGAGGAAAAGGCCAAGTCATTAGAACAGAAAACAGCACCAGGCTGTAGAATATGAATGCTGATGGAAGCTGGCATCTGCTTGCTGCAAACCCCACAGATGGAGGCAGTTATATTGGGAGTAAAGTGATTAGCAAAGATGGACAGCATCTCAGAACAGAAGAGAACACAAACTAATGTCTGTCCTGGTTCAGTAGCAGTATAATCAATTGCAGTTTAAGTTGTCACTGTACCTGAAGTGGAGCTCAGATAAGCTATTTGATTTCCTAATAGACATTTTGTGGTTATTTTATGCCAGCAGCCACACAAAGCTTACATGATTATGCTCCCTCCATGCATACTGTGAGAAACGGAAGCAAATGTACCAGTACTAGGAGCTATTCTAACACTATCTGATTCTATGTTAACTGTACACCAACCCAGAATTACATAATTGTAGTGCTGGAAGGCAGCCCAAGTCCACCAGATGATGGAGATTCACCCCTGGGAAAGAGAGCATGGGGTGGGGCCTTTTAAGCCATGTGGTCTTATCCTGTGCCCTAGCCTTTCCCTGCGGTTTCACCACAGTAATAATTGTCAGGGACAGAACCATTCCTATCAAGTCAAATGTCATATGTAAAATGGCAGGTGGCAATTTCCACATGTTAGTACACATGCAGATAATTCTTCTTTGTGAAGAAAGACCCTCATTGGGTAAGAATCCCTCTTTGCATGCAGAACTTTTATGCTTCCACATCCATAATTCAGTATACAGGGGAAGACCTTTCCTATAACATCTGGATGGCAGGAAGCATTTCTATAGAATATAATCCTGGTTGAAAGCACATGAAAGATGGTGGAAGGATGTATAATGCTTTCATGCCTCTTGATATTATTTCAACATTCATGGGATACACATTAACAACAACTCCACAGTCCCAATGAATTTAACAAAATATACAAACTAAAAGTATATGAAAAGGTAGTATGTGTGGAGTGGGCTGCTCAGGTCTGACAAGGGGTTGTTGTGAGAATGACCTGTGGAAGTTGCTTTATTTTCCCCCACACCCTTTTATTTTTTGCCCTGGCTTCACTCTCTTGTGTGTGATTGTGCAACTCATAACCAGTTCCCCAACATAAGAAGTATCCCTCAATCTGAAAGAAATTGCCCACCCAGATTTGTAATCTGCCTGGGTAAAGAAAAAAGAAACAAAACAAAGGAGGATTCAGATATAGAACTGTTGAGGGACAGTCCTACCTCTTATCCTATATCATTCCTTGTTCATTGTGAACTGTCAACAAGTCAACCTTGACTTATGGTGCCCCTATGAATGAGAAACCTATAAATCATCCTATCAACAGACCTGCTCAGGTCTTGCAGACTCAGGGCTGTGTCTTCTTTATTTGAGTCTATTAATCTGGAATATGGTCTTCATTTTCTACTGTCTTCTACTTTACCAAGTCTTAGTGTCTTTTCTAGTAAGTTGCCTCTTCTCATGAATTGTCCAAAGTATGACAGCCTCAGTTTAGCCATCTTGGCTTATTGAAAGAGTTCAGGCTTGGTTAGCTCAGTTGATATACTTTATCTATAACTATATCTATATATAGATATAGATATATCACTATATATGATATAATTCCACATCAACACTCTCTCTATACAGGTTACTTGCAGTTATCACAGTATCCAAATGATACAGTCCAAATGGCATGAAGCTGCATACATTACAAAGAGCATGTGGGTACAGTCATCACATACCAGTGACGTGTGGAGATTTCAGTTAATTTCAGGAATTTAACGACATTTGCAAATTTATTCATACTTGAGATGGAAACATCTTTTTAAAAAAGATGAAAATGAGATAAACCATAATTGTCCAATTAACTCATCTAGACTCGAGCCTTTGAGTGTTTAAATGTCTGGGTTTGAAACCCTGTGTATTCTCTCTCTGGAAGAGGATTCCTACCTTTAGCATGGCTGGCAGAAGCAATACAAACATCTCCAAGAGATGTATTCAATTTGGCTTATGCAGATGAGTAAAAATTTAGTTTCAGATTGTTTTTGATGAATGGTATCGAATTTTGCAAATGTACATGGGACAGAAATGTGGGAGAAAGAGAAACAGACAGTTTTTCCCATTCCTATCAGGCTGTTGCAGGTAACATAAAAAATGATACAGATTCAATAGTAATCCCCAGTCTATACCAATAATCTTATACAGTATAGCTGTTCTTCAGTACACTTTTCATACAAATGGGCTCTGCCAAAAGAAACCATTGATGAACTGTGTTTTCTTGTCTATATACTATCACCTCTATGATTCATTACTTGCACATGGAATTGAGGTAGCAACACAACCTAAATCATGATGAACTCAATCTAGTTAGGAAAGCACCAAACCTTGATACTGCTTATTTCTTTTTCATGGCTAACATGGCTACATACAGAGTAAAGAGCATACCAGTATTCCTCCACAGCTTTGCACTGGCCATATCATGATGCAAATAATATTATATGGTGCTACTGTTGAAACTTTAATTGAATTCCTCCAGTTTCATTCAACCCTCAGAATATGCTAATAAAGTTTTTTGAATTGTAATGAAGATTTATTCTCAAACGGATTCCCATAAATGTTGTTGTAGTCTATCTGTTGTAAGATATATTAACCTTCATAAAAAGAGAGAAATGAAGCTCTTTATAGATCTCATATGGCCCAGGTCCAAAGAAAATTCTTAAAACAACTCTTTGGAAACATATTAGCACAGCGGGACTGGAAACCAGGATTCTTTTGCCATAGGGAAATGCTTCATGAGCTATACGTGAAATAAATACCCATGCAAAGATTACATTCTCCTGAGCTTAGCCAAGACAGATGCCAACATATCATGGCACATGGACAATGGATTGTAAGTTAATCTGTAAATAAAACATGCACATATTTGATATTTAAATGTGGTAATGCTCAAAATTAATTCTGAGTCTGCCAGCTCTAGCAAAAAGGCTCAATTAATGTTCCTGGGTTTGTTTTACCAGATGAAACAATTTATTCTCAAATGAGCATCAAGGTAAGGCATCAGAGCCAAAATGATTTTGATTTCCATATATCAGGACTCTCAAAAAGAATCCCATGTGTATCTTACGCACACATGCGCACATGCACACACACACATACACACATCTATGTGTTCCTGTGTCTGTGTATCAGGAAAAAAGACATATTTAGGATAAAAGCATGATTGCTAATTGTGATGACACCCCTATGTCTTGAGAAGGGATTCTATATGTTTATTGAGATTGTTTGGGATGCTGGAATGGTCTACTTGAGTATGGCAGGCTGCATTTTTAAAAAATTTTTGTTACCTTTGAAATGTGCAATTAGACTGAAATAAGATATGATAGGAAAAAACAAATTTAGTCCCTCTAGCAAGCTCCCCTTACATAAGTCAGCCCTGTATCCTTGTCATCTATAGGGAATCACTTTGGGGAGTAAATATGTCCAAAGGCTCATAAGAAATCATGGTAAACCTGAAATAATGGTACAAATAACACCACTCAACCAGTGGCAAATTATGACTTTTACAGGTATAGAGGGAAACCAGCTTTTATGAGAACACTAAAATGAGTGGTGGAAAACACCATAAACTTTGTTGCTATTTCATAAAACTGTGTGCCATATATAAGGGAAAGGATAGGAAAGTAGTTTGGTTATGGATAGAACTAAAATAATATACATTTCCCTTCTTTGTAAGAACTAGAAATCTTCCTTTATATTTTAACCTTTGCTATATTATTTAAATGTAACAGAGTGAAAGTGTAGGTCTGCAAGGGAGACTACTTAATTAACAGTGTGATTATTAGGAACCATCTTTGTTGCAGTAATTATAACGTTAACAATAGAAAAAAAATTGATTGACAGGTGACATATATACCACAGGACAACAACAGACTGCTGAGTCAGGAGAACCTGGCATGAGGCAAAGTTGCTATAAACATCATACTTGGCACTGAATAATGACTTGAAGCCAACCTCCTATATAAGTAGATCAAGAGAAAGTTGAGTGTGGGCAGTTGTGGGTTAGTTGGATTTGTTTGGTGCCATGGACTGTATTGGGCCTGATTTAGAGGCACAGTCAGAAAACTCAGACCCTAAAGACATGGAGGAGGCTGAGACAGGGGCAGATCTGGGGTTGCCTGGATCAGCAATCCCAGAGGAGGCTCAGCAGGAAACTGCAGAAGAAGAAACAAAGTCTATGGACTATACGCTGCAGTTGCTAGGACCTGTGGAGAGAAGACAAATCAATGAGTCTTTGAGGCATTCTTCCAGGCTAGAAGCTAACAGGAGAGCTAATAGGTTTCAGCTGAGAGAAGAAGAAGCCTTTTAAAAGACCTCCAGCTGCAGAGATTCTTTGCATCTGAAAACCAGTCTTGCAGCCTTGTTGGTTCTTGGTCTTCGATTCACGACTCTGGTTATCTGACCTCTGGGCTTGGCTTGTGACTACACTCTTGCCTCTGCTTTTTGCTATGACTGACTGGTATTGTGTTACCTTGGGTCTACAGTGGTCCCCCGGGTTATGAAGATAATTTGTTCCGGATTACCTTTTGTAACCCGGAAATATTCGTAACCCGGGGGACCACTTTTTTTGCTGGACCGCGCGGCAAATTTAAAGGGGCCGCGCGGTTTTTTTTTTATCGTCGTAACCCGGGGTTTTATTCGCAAGCCGGGACTGTTTGTGTGGCCCCGGCTCTTTCGTTCCCCGGGGTTTTCGTAACCTGGGGGACTACTGTACTCGTGTGCAGCACCAATGACAGAGGCAAGGGGAGTGTGGGGGAGTCAGGACAACCAGAGTTAGCAGTGAAGTTTCTGTGCAGAAAAACTTGAGGCTTTTACTTTAAAAATGTGTCTATCTGTCCATAAAAATCTTCTGGAGCATTTCAGGATGTGTGAATACAGGAAGAAAACTGAGCAGAAACATTCTTTGTCTCCAATAGTGGGAAGAAAACTATAATAATTATTGAACTCTCTCTCTCTCTCTCTCTCTCTCTCTCTCTCCCTATATAAATATGAGGTGCCATACTTCTATCTGTGGCAGACTCCTACCTAAGTGTTTATGTGAAATGTTGGCTAACAAATTCCACAGTGGTTAGAAAAGAGCAGACAACCCTGTTTGTGGCAGTCTTAACACCATCATGTCATGTTAGCCATAATGTTAACAAAAGAGGGGAGAAAAGAGAAGAATGAAATGCTAATTTGAATAGCAACCCCAGCTTCAATAGTCAAATCTGGATGGACATTTTGCTTGAAAGCCAAAGCAAATCATTTGGCTGCTAAAAGCAAAAATTATAAAACAAAAAGCTGCTCCACTGTTTCGGTATCCTAATTAACAATAAAGGTGCTGCCATGTGATTGGCAGGAAGTAAGAAGTGGGCACTGACAGAGGTGTCTCCTGTTTGCCTTTCAAACATGGCACTCCACAGATGCTACTAATGAATATTGGCTGCCTGGCATAGGATGTGTTCACAAGTGTTTCTGACACAGTCACCATTTTAATCATTTTAACATAATTTTTTTCCTTATATAAGCCTTAATTCCCTTAGGTAGGTTTTTAAAGTCCTGAATCTATCCTGGACTTGATTTGTTTGGTTCACTGGCTGGGATATGTGTTGCTTTTGTTTTTGTTTTTGCATGAAAGAATGCACATTTTTTTATATGTATGTATTGTAAGCTATTCTTATGATAATAATATTTAAAATACCAGCTAAGGCTAGAAGACACTTAACTCTTTGCACTGAAATGCATCTCATACACACACACACACACACGTGTGTGTGTATTCAACCTAACTTAACCCTTTAGGTAGCCTTTGAGTTTATGCTTGTAAACTGGGGCTAGGTAACTTCAGCAGGTTCAGAGGCCAATTTTGTGCCTCTTGAACACTCTAAAAGATCAAACAAACTACCAAAACATCAGGGAAGAGGGACACTGGGAGGAGGAAAGAAAAGAAAAACAAAATCGGAAATGCCCAAAAGTCAACTTCTGATTTTGAAGAATGGATATATTTTATATTAAATAGCACAGGGCATCCATGTGTGTTCACACACACCTGTGCCTTTAAGTTGCCTGTTGATTTATGGTGACCCCATGAATTTCCTAGGGTTCTTTAGGCAAAGAATACCTAGAGGTTATTTTGCCACTGAAACTAAGGGGCAGTACAGACGGGCAGCTAAAAGCTGCCCCTGTAAGCCCCACATCTGTGCATCCGCATGCTGCAGCACAGACGTGCCACTAAAAGAAGCTGACCAGAGTGGTTTCTTTTTTGTGGTGTTGCTAACAGGAAGGGGTTTCGCCATGAGGCCACTTCCTGCCAGCGACATGTGGGCACTGCACATTGCGTACACCATCATGGCGGGCCCTGTGTGGATGTGAGGCCATCATGAGTACGGACTAGGGTTCTGGAGCGTGCGGTTGCTGCATGCTCCGAAACGCACCAGCACACCACAAAGCATCCGTATATACCAGGCCTAATACTAAAAGTTTTACCTTCAATTCTCTTTCTAATTACTTCCAACATGCTGTATTCGAATTTTCATCAAACTTCTACTACCAGTACAACCCCACAATTCCTTTCTAGGTCAGTTGGGAAAATTTATATTACATCAGCATGTGTGTAATATTAGTACCCCCTCCCCATTTATTCATCCATTTACATAATTTTTTACTGCTCATTCTCCTAGTTTGGAGAGATCTTTTGAGTTATTCAAACTCTGTTTGTTAGTTTTCTCATCACAATGTTGTGTCATCAGCAAAACCACCTCTCTACTGACTCTTAACATCAGGCAATTATTTATATGTTTAAAAGCATCCGTTGCAATACAAATCCTTGAAGGATCTCAGTGGTCATACCCCTCCTTTGCGAGAATTGATGTTGTTTAGCTAGTTTCAATCTATAAGAATATTCCCACCCCCCAGTGGTGCAGTGGTTAAATGCCTGTACTGCAGCCACTCACTCAAAACCATAAGGTGGCGAGTTCAAGACCAGCAAAGGGCTGGAGCTCGACTCAGGCTTGCATCCTTCCGAGGTCGCTAAAATGAGTACCCAGATTGTTGGGGGGCAAATAGCTTACAATTGTAAACTGCTTAGACACTCCTTAAGGGTATGAAGTGTAATATAAATGAAGCTGTTTGTTTGTTTGTTTTTTATCCCACAATGGCTCAGTTTGCACGGCAGTTTTTGGTGTGGAATTTTACTGAAATTCCCTTTGAGATAAAATAGAATATCTTCTTCATCAATTCACATGTATGGAGTCCCAAACTAGGATCTCCCACACTGGTTCTTCTTACACTTCCTTAATCTTCTTTACTATTAAATGTTTTTAATAAACTTGGTAGCGTGTTTCAGTTGGTATTATACATAATCAATACAGGCCACTCTGTTGTGAACAAAAGAAAAATAGTTTTTATTTATATAAAGAGCTTATGATACTATTTTTCTTTGTAGCAGGTTCTTAAAGCTTGCAGTTACAAAAAGTTATTTTACTTCACAGTTACAGCCTAGCACTATTTCAGTTCTGTCGATATCTTCAGTTACACTCCAGTGTTTTTATTCTTATTTACACACAGTGTTCCATACAATATATTCAATAGGAGTATGAATCTTATGAACCTCAGACTTTCTGCACAAGTGACAGTTCTTCAGAACTATTGTGGATCCAATCCTTCACTTCCCTATCTCTTCACTACTCACAGAACCTGTTACTTTAAACTGAGTTCCTAAGACTTCCTTTGTCCTTTCTAAATGTATCCTTCCCTCTTTGGGAACCTAAATACTAGCTGCTCCCCAGGTAGTTTCTATCATTCCCAGCCTCCCTCAAGACCATAACACACTCATAACATCTCAGTGGCTCCTCTCCTTTTTTATATCTGATCCTCAGGCCACCCCCATCTTTTTGCCAGCTGGAGCACGATTGGCTGCTCTGACCATTCCATTTGACCTGTGTTTCTCCACACATTTATTGACAGTTAAAAAAAAAAAGACTTCTAAAAAGTTTTATAATCCAAGCTTTGCTTTTTCAGAAGCCATGCTGATTCATCTTATGTTAAGAGGCCTATCATTCCTAAATCTTTTTATATCTCCCTGTGTTTTTAAAAGTCTTTTTCATTGGTCTCCACAGGCTGACCTATTTTAGTTAGACTAGCAGTTTTACATTTGAGCTATTTAAGAAATTGCATGTCATATGGCTCCAGTGATTTATTTATATCATCCTCTTCCTCTCCAGCCTGAGGGTAGCACAGCAGGGGAATATGCAAAAGAGTAGTCCAGAATCCAGTCCAAGGGCCACACAAAACCAGTCAGTCAGTCATAGCAAAGGACAGAGGCAAGAGCATAGTCAGAGGTCCAGACAGATAACTTGAATACAGGAACAACAAGGTTGCAAGACTGCTTGATGGCTGCAAAGTATCTCTGCAGCTGGAGGTCTTTTAAAAGGCCTCTGCTTCTCTCAGCTGAAACCTATTAGCTCTCCTCTTGGCTTCTAGCCTGGAAGACCTCCTCAAGGATTCTTTGACCTGCCTTCTCTGCACAGGTCCGCAGCCTAGAATCCATAGCCTAGAATCCATAGAGCCTGTTTCTCCCTCTGCAGCTACCTGCTCCTGCTATGGGACTGCTGATCCAGGCAGCCCCAGATGTGCCTCTGTCTCAGCCTCCTCCATTTCTTCAGAGTCTGAGTCCTCTGATTGTGTCTCTAAGTCAGGCCCAGGCCAGTCCATGACAATTTACATTTCATCAGTGATATCCTGAACCTCCTCTCATGTCCCTTCCTGGAAGCATTAAAGCATTAAATCAGACATGCATATATCCCTGCATCTTCAGTAGTGAATACAGATGAAAACAAACCAGTTTCCTTTAGAACTCCTTTAATTCCACAGTTAACTGGTACTCCAATAGATTCCCTGGTTCTCTGCCTAGTCCTGATGTATTGTTGACCTTCATTCCATTGGTGATATGGTCTTCAAAATGCTTCTCTTTTGTGTCCTCTATTTTCCTCTTAAATTTCTTGGTGTACATCTATGTTCTTTTAGTTCAAAGACATAGGAGTTTATCACACGAGAGGAATTTCTCCCAATTTCGAATTGAGCCCATGCAAATTTACGTGAAATCTAATTGTTTTCAGAATGCGTTCAGAATGACTTCCCACTTCCTGAAAATGACCCCCCATTGCCCGAAATTGCATGAGATACTCTTATACGCATTAACGTAAAACCTATGATTGAGTTCAGATTGCCATTACATTATACCGCCAAATTCTATTGTATGATAAACTCCATAGCTGTGTTAGTCTGCACAGTAGCTCAGGAATTAGACTCAAGTCGACAAAACTCATGCCACCAGCTTTTTTCTTTCAGTTACTCTCAAAGATGCTACAAGATCCCTTTACATATATATGTTCTTTTAAATTTGCTGTATATGGGCAAGACTTTTAGTTTTGTAGTTTTTTGTGAGTTTTTTGGGCTATGTGGCCATGTTCTAGAAGAGTTTATTCTTGACTTTTCCCCAGCATCTGTGGCTGGCATCTTTCTCTGAAGATGCCAGCCACAGATGCTGGAAAAATATCAGTAATAAACTCTTCTAGAACATGGCCACATAGCCTGAAAAACCCATTAAACTATGGATGCTGACCATGAAAGCCTTTGACTTTCAGTTTTTATGGTGTTCCCTTACAATTTCCCTAAAAGTGAACAATAGGTTTGTGGTGATTGTTAGCAAAGCTGATTACTTCTTGGACTTAATAATTTTCTTCCAGATCTGTAGTACTCCTTCTAGCATATTGTTCCTTAACGTGGTTTTGAGTTGTATGCAAGCACCATACCAAAAATTGACCCTTTTGATGCTTCCCTTTGTCTTCCTTTTAACCAGTTTTTCCAGTTTCCTCATTTGAGAAAAAATTCCTTTTCTGATATCAAGTCCTGTGCTGGAATTCCCTGGTATTTCCAATGATACTAGGAACAATTTTGGGCTTCAAGGGGCACTCCCTACACTCCCTTCTACACAGCAAGAGTGCTGCTAATTAGAAGAATAAGGACCTCAAGCCTTAGGTTATCTCTGATTGTAAGCTTCCAGTTTCCAGTGTTCAGAATTTTTGCTCTCAGTTGTTTCCTGGGGAAGAGCATTAGACATAATAAAAGCAAGACAAAAACAAAGATGAAATAAATCACCAGGACATCATTATGCCAACATTGCAAATCTCTGCATATTTTATTTGAGAGAATATGTTTGTTGTAGATGTAAAATATGTATTTTGTATTTATATTTCATGTTCAATGGCCAAAAAAAAAAAAAAATAGATAGATACATTTCCTGTAGAAAGGCATCCAGAAATGCAATTGAATTCCCTTTTAAGTCAATATATGGATCCATCAGCAGAGATCAGTGGTAGCATACATGCATACAACTGAAGAACATGATCACTCTGCCAACATTGATTCCCACATGCTGCCTGTGTAGATAATTTAGAAACTGGAAGGGGAATTTAACAGTATAAACATGGTAGAAGTAGTGGACTAGGAGGTATAAAATCAGATACCCTAAAACACAAACACTCCATGACTGAGTATGTCCTGCTTCCTAGCTTAGTTTGTAGTAAAGCTTCCTAGCTCAGTCTCTGTGCACAAAATCTATTATTTGCTCAAATAAGCACTGTGTGGTGTTGAAAACATACAAGCATGGAGGAGAACAGGAATGCCTCATCCACCCTACCCTTGAACTTGAATGGACAGAAAAGTTCTACAGTGGACATGCAACAATGTTCAAATGATTCCCCATGTGCATAATCTTTTTGTACATACACATGTGTGTCTGTGAGTGTGTGTGTGAGAGAGAGAGAGAGAGGGAGAGAGAGAGAGAGAGAGAGAGAGAGAGAGAGAAGACAAGACTCCAAAACACACTGCAGAAATAATCCAGTTTGTGATTGCTTTAACTGCTCTATCTCAGTGCTAGGGCATCCTAGAACTGTAGTTTATTGTGGCACCAGACCTCTTTCTGACAGAGAAGGCTCAATTTTAAACTAAACTACAGTTCCCAAGATTCTTTTGCATTGAACCAGGGCAGTTAAAGTGGTCTTGAACTAAATTATTTCTGCAGTGGGGTTTGGACCTAAATTGGATAAAACTCAACATAGGTTTGATGCAAATTATTTGCTTCATTTAATTCTGCAATATTAACTGTAGCCATTTGAAGTGTCAGTCCTATAGGAGCTGCTGGGACAATTCTGAACCAACATTGATCAATTAGAACTTGCACCCAATAGTCCAATTTTCTTTCCTGTAACAAAGAGTCCTGTCTCTGTTTTCTTTCCTGTAACAAAGAGTCATGTCTCTGTATATAATGTAGAAGAATTTTATTTCCTTTTAGGTCTCCAGACCGGGCAAATCCCAGGGAATTTTGTGGAGATCTATCTATCTATCTATCTATCTATCTACCTACCTGCCTATCTACCTATCTATCATCTTCTGTCTACCTCCATTTATCTCCATTTGCCATTCTGTTGCCCTCCCAACCTCCCCCCCCCCCCATATCTTTCCTACCTCAACTTGTCATTTCTGCTGTAGGTTTTTCCTCCCTCTACTGAAAGTTTCTAATAGAGAGAAGAGTACACCTCTCATACATGTATCAAATTGATTCAGTTCATGTTTGGGCATTCTCACAGATAATGATTTGAAAGGAGAGAGATGGAGACAGAGACAGAGTGACAGTGCTTAGTTATTCGATTTGCACTTATGTTTTCAGATTTACATGGCAAAAAGTTAGAATTTTATGGCTATGTGATATAATAACCAGGACAAAATTATTAATTGTTTAAAATGAAATTTAACATTTTAATGTTTGGTCATTTTTGAAACTCTAATTTTAACTATTCTGTGATGGCGATGCAACTAAAGCCCTTCCCCATCTTGGGATTGGTTACCTAACAATAGCAGATTCTTATGCTTTCCTACCTCTTGCTCATTCAAGTGCTCTGTGGACCAAGAAGCCAGTTAAATATTGTGTAACCCATTAAGGACAAATTAAATTAAATACAGCAGAATTATTGCAACAACAGTACTGTTTACTCAATATGCAAAAAATAAGAATTTAATTAAGAATCAATAAACTGTCAGTTACACAAATTTTAAGTTCATCTGTTATTGATATGCAGAATTATTTTTATAGTTGGAAAAGCAAGTTAAGTTTGGGGTTGGGGGAAATTATGCAGAAAGGATCAATGGGAAACAAAAGACTGCACAATGTTGTATTTCTAGAAAGTGCTATGGCTGTTTCTTTCAAGTTTGACATTACCAAGTGCTGCTGAGTAAGAGACACGGTTCATTGTTTATCATATAATTTCAGACAAATCAAAAGCTTCCCAAATGCTATGTAAATCAGTCTCTTTTCTTTGCTTTCTAATATAGTCATTCAGCTTATGCACATCTTCCTTTAATGATTGAAGGAGGAAAAAATCAAAAGGTGTTTTTTTTCCCTTGGACAGAAATGAATAATGTGTATTGAAAACATTTATATGTTGATTTCATGCTCTGCTGTTCAGTGTTCTTGGCTTTCTAGAAGCCCCTGGGAACAAGGCAATATTGTTCATTTGCCACAACTGACACAGAGTGCCAACTTGAGAATGGTAAATTACTGATAAGAGCATTTTTCCCTATGTATTATTGGGGTGTCTTAGAACCATAATGCAGTATCTGTCTATGTATTGCTAAACATACATGAAAGGAAGACATCTGCAGAAAGGAGCTTATATGTTAGCATTTTTTTTAAAAAAAGGAAGGACAGTATAGAACAGGAGCTGTGTGTATGCTCTTCTTATCAGATAAACACAGAAACATCAGGAGTTTAAAGTAGTAAAGTAAACGATACCAGGGGCAATGCCAGGAGATATTGTCCGCCTCCTATCCATGCATTTAGTCACTGCATGTGTCAATATTGTCACGATGGTGAAAATTTACTGTACATATCATCCAAATAAAATTCAATTTACATATCATTCAATAACATAAGAATTGGACTGAAAATTTATATAGTCCAACATCTAGTTTCCCACAGAAATGAATCAAAAGGTGCTTTCCCCTGTAACTGTGGCTCCATCATCTTCCAAGGAGATACAACCAGGAATTCTGCTACGCAGATGTTCAATGCCTCCAAAGATGAGAGCCCAGCTTCCCCACACTGCATGCTAGTCTAAATTCTGGATAATGATAAAATCATCTGAATTATCCCAATAATGCAACATGTAGGACCTTATAGGACCTTACTCCCATTTATTTAGTTCTCAGCCTGGTCAGAACCATGAAGGTTTGTGCAGGTTCAAGCCCTCAGGTTCACTTGCAAATACTTGTCTGGGAAAGCCACCAAGAATGCTGATAACTGCTTGCACAAACTGGCAGATATTTATAACAAAGCAAAAGGTCTTTGCAAACAAGAAAAACAAAGCATAGTTCCAAAGTACCAAGTCAAAGTCCAATTAGAGTGTAGTCAGGCAGTCCAAGGGTCAAAGGTTTTGACAAGCCAGGTTTAACAAGGCAGTCTGAAGGTCAAGGGTTCCAGGGAGTCCAGATTAGTCAGCAGTCTGAGAGTCAAGGTTTCAGGCCAAGAAGACAGTCAGAGAGAAATGTGCTTTTTCCAGGAAGCTCAGATAGTCTCTGACAAAGGGCTCAGCATTCTGCACCTGTTTATATTTCCTAGTTCATGATCACAGGTGCTTCCCGATTGCTGAACGTTTCTCATAACATCTCAGTGATCAGCGGAGGCATGCCTTTTCAGAACCTCTCTGGCTAAAGACCTTCTCTGAATCCTGCTCTTCCATATCTCCTGCGTCTGGAATCTCTGCTACTGAGCCTCCTGACACAGCACAGACTTTTCTGGACCTGGCAGAGCAAAGCTAGGGCCCAGCTCAGCTTCAGGCTCAGACTCAAATTGAGACTCTAACTCGGCCTCTTCAGCCTTTGAGTCCTCAGCCTGGCTGAGCATGACAATACTAACACAACAGGTAAGTTAGCAAGGCCCTTGAAGGGCAGAGGGTCTTTTCTTCAAGGTTTTTGGAGATGCTATAGAAGCAGGAGAAGGAGGCCTAATTACAGAAAATGAGTTCGAGAACAAGTCTCTTTGGGGAAAACCTGTTGCAGAGCCCTACCTCAATTTCCTCACTCTTTCCTTGGGTTGGTTATTTATTAATTTATTTCCTGTGTGGATGTTCCTTGTACCTCTGCACTTCCCTCCTTCTGTCACAGTCATCTCAGACTGAGATCAATCCAGTACCCACTCCAAAATCTGGTTGCTTCTTGCTCCTATTTTACCCTCCTTCTCCTGGGTTACATTACTGACTTTATACCCGGGGTTGCCCCCACTCCCTGTTTTCTGAGTTCTAGCATCTCTCTCTCAGCATGTTACCCATCATGCTACTATTTTGATTGCTCTAGTGAGGCTGGTTTACTCAATCTATGAGAGACACCAGGAAAGGAGAATGGCAGTGTGGTAGTCCTTGATGTCTTCTCACAATTAGTAAATGGTGTTCACTGTCAGGATTTAGGTATCATGGAAAATGTACAGAAGTGGAACAAAGGTAACAGGGTTACTATGGGTCATAGGAAGCCATGATGACCAAGCAGTTAGACTCAGATGAGGCAATGGGGCATGATACAATCATGGCAGGACATAAAATCATCAAGTGGCAGAAAGTGAACAGTCATGCCACATGGAGGACTTGTACAGATGTAACACACTGGGAAGAGGCTGGACTAAAATACCTGGAGATGGAAAATGTATGAGGGGGTATCCAAACGTTTTAATTATCATCTTTTTTAAAAAATGAAAGAAAGTTTGTTTTGATTTGTAGTTGTTAACTTATCTCTATGTAGTCACTATCTAGATCTATACATTTTTTCCAGATTATCTTGACCCTCTGAATACCTGATATTGTAGAAGTCTGCAGATTGCGCCTTACGAGGGGGTATTGTAAAGTAATAATTATCACCCAGAAGTTATGATGGCATATTGATGAAATTTTGTCGGTGTCATCATTGGTCCATAAGTGCATGTTGCTGAGAAAATCAGCTCATTGTGTCCTTTATTTTTGTGACTGGTTGTGCCAGGGTTTTATTAATTGATTGTATTAATTATTATAATTGTATTGCTATTTTTACTGCTGCAATCCCACCTTGATCTGTAGGGAGAGGCAGGAAATATAAATAAAACATCATCATCATCATCATCATCATCATCATCATCATTATGTAAAATCCTTATCAGGCACAATCTACAGGCTTCTAGAATATCAGGTATTCGGAGAGTCAAGATATGCTGGGAAAAATGTATAAATCTAGATAGTGACTACATAGAGATAAGTTAACAACTACAAATCAAAACAAACTTTCTGTCAATTTTTTTTAAAAAAGTGATCATTAAAATTTTTGGATACCCCCTCATATATAAGGGAGGAATTGCATTGCCCAGTGTGTGTGTCATATGTTGTATAGGTGTGAGATTCTGTCTATGTGAGCACTGATTTGTAAATAGTGGAACGAAGATTAAAGTGCCTCTGACTGAGAGCTCAGCATGCCATTTCATTTTTTGCTTCTCTGTGTGGGAGAAGGTTTTCTCCAGCCAGCACAAGCTTCAGAGTGCTTCTTTGAGGTCCAGACAGACTGCTTTGGATCCAGGCGTACTGCTTGGGAGGCATGGACTACTGGTCGTTCTAGCATTCACAGTCATACTGCCTTGAATGTGTATGTATGTGTTGTGTGCCTTTAAGTTAGTTCTGAATATCACTTTAATCAGATAGCCTATGATAGTCCTTCAGGCAATTTTAAAATCCATGTTGAAATATGACTGAATTGATGACCACCACTACCCCTTTTGGTACAGAAGCTCCCTATAGTATGACTATGAGCCAGAACAGACTGGCTCAAAATGCTGGCTTCCCAGAGGCTTAGAGGCATGGCATATGCATGATGCTTGGCCTGACACCACCCCAAAGCTGCCTAGAAGCCACTGGGCTGCCCACACATGGGCCATCTTCATGGTGCTCCAGTGGTGTAGCATTTGCATGTTGCATGCAGTAGGAGCACCGTAAAGCTGTGGCAGGGAGGAAAAAGCTGGGTTTTTGTTTTGTTTTGTTTTGTTTTGCCAGCTCAAAAAGGAAGCATTTTGCCCTTCAGAGTGGTCTGTTTCAACCCTTTATGATATTTGGAGAGGTACTTCCGTTTAAATGTCCAGAGTGCCCTACCATTCAACATTGCTAGTTGAAATAAAGATTTCTAAATTAAAAGGAGAAAAACAACCACTTCTTGACATTTTGACTACACCATGAATGATTTTAGGTGACTCTCTCATGCTCCAAATATTTACCTTTTTTACCATTTCTAATGTGTAATATTTTTTTTAATTTTTGAAATTTTAATTGTTTTTTTTTTAAGTTTGTGCTTTTGTATTGTTTTTAATTTGTACTGTTTTAATTTGGTTGGTAGACACCCGGAGTTTCAATATTGGGAGAAAGGGATGATGATGATGATGATGATGATGATGATGATGATGATTCCCCCCCCCCACACACACACACACCGGATGGCCTAAGAAGGCTTCCAAAAGCCAGGGCATCTAGGAGCTTATAAAGGGATCAGAATACAAAGGTGTTTAACCTTTCACACTCCATCTTGCATAGCTCCAAGCATAGCAGCACTATAGAGAACTATTACATGCTAATAGTCAAAGCCTCTTCTCGTTCTGTTTCAACTTCCATTCACTAAACTTTCCTCTCTGTTTTTTCTGCTTGTGACAGGATTTTTCAATAGCTATCTCATGTTTTTTTCCAGGGCTGTAACTGGGGAGAGAATGATGATATTGCCCCAAAATCAAAATTCTTCCCCCCCCCCATGAAGTTTTTCTTCAGTCTCCAAATGTTTAGCATTACAAAGAGTGAAACACTGAAAATCATTCCTACTTGGAAGTCTAATTCACATACTCTCAATAATACTGCCTATTTCTTTCCTTTGCATGCCTAACTATGTATCTCAACTGAAATTTTCAATTATTACTATGTTAGAAATTTAAGGGTTAAAGGATAATTTAATTGGGAGGACAGTGCCCTCATCCTCCTCCCGCATAGTTACACCTCTGCATTACTGGTAGCTGAGGCTGCATCTGCACTGCAGAAATAATCCCGTTTGATGCCATATTAACAGTCATGGCTCAATGCCATGGAATTCTGGGAACTGTAGTCTGTATTTCTTTAGTGTGCATGCAGCCAATGCCAGCATCATGCCCTCCACCTTTACAGTAGATGTGAAAATGGAAAGAGTGGGCACAGTTTTATGCCTCTGGCATAGTAATTATACCAGTGCTAGCTTCCCATCATGATTTTAGCATTGCTATGCCAGCATAGCCCTCTCCCCCCCCCCCCCAACCCGGCAACATGTTATATTCTTGCAATCCCACATTGTGTGGGATTCCAAAGCAGGAAAAGAATCACACTATGTGTTGAATTCTCAGGTATGGCACTGAATTTCTTGCCATTTTGTATGCATTATAATAGACTCTTTAGCCCATGTGGAAACACTTTTTTAAACATGTGCTGTGCATTAAACATCACATAAATATTAACCAAGGCAAAGAAAACAGATTTTGAGAAGTACAGTAATTTTACACTGTCTGGTTTCTAATAAATTTTTACAGCACTCCTAAACTGCATTAGCAAGTTCCAGTTTATTGTCAAGCTTCTGCATAACATTGCTCAATGACATGTCAAATCTTTACCACCACTGAACTCCTAAAGCTATCTTCATTGACAAGAAACTTGTCAGATTAAATTGCCACCTCTTGTCAAGTGAAGATATACAATCTAATATCTCTTTGCTCCTGATGAGACAAACAGGTGCATCAATTTGGACAGATTATGTGTTTTCTTGTGTGTTTCACATTTTATAACCAGGGATATGGAGTTCATGGTAAAGTAGGATCTGTAATTTATTGACCACTTAAGGTACCTGGTTCATTATAGATTTCTAATGTTATTACTTCCCCTTGACTGTTTTGTACTCAGGCAAATTTTAGAGGCCAAGGAACAGGCAAAGTATAATGGTTTACTCTGTCTGGCAAAATGTTGTCAACAATCTCCACCGCCTTCTGGTGCACCTCTATATAATTATTTAGCCATCTGCATATTTAATATTTTCAGTATTTGCCACATAAGACTGCTACATCTTTCTGCTATTATTGGCGATAAGATTATCATGACAGAATCTTTTATGACTAAGAAAATAGTATTTAGAACATACCATGAGAGATGGTACGGTGGGTCCTTTGTATCCACTGAAGTTTGGTTCCAGGAAAGTCTGTGGATACCAAAATCTGTGGATACTCAAGTCCCAATACAATAGCACAGTAAGATCATACCTCTTGTATAAAATTGCAAAATCAAGGTTTGCTTTATAAAATTTATATATTTTAAAAATATTTTCAAATCTTAGATGCTTGAATCCATGGATTTTTTTAAAAAAATCTGTGGATATGGAGGGCTGTCTGTAGACTGTTTTAGCAAACAAAGCAGACAAATGTTTTTATTAAGGTTTTTTGTTTTTACATTGCAAAGTGTTTTGCACTGTGAGTTGAATACTTCTATTGACTAATAACAGCACAACACTACAAAGCTAATCTTTACATTTATGCTTTCACTTTCAGTGTGTTATTTCGTAAGCTCCACAATACTGAATCTATTGGCCTGTTGGTCATTCCCATTCAGTGATCTCAATGAGAATTGTTATGAGCTACCTTGGTCCCATGCTGAGAGAAATGTTGAATATAAATCTACACTCGTTCCTCCTAACTTGCGGATCTCAGATCCACAACCTCGATTATGTGCAGAGGGGTGATCCCCATTAAGTCTAATAGTGTGTGCACCCAGGCCACACATACACGGGGGCATGCCCTATTCAAGCCTAATAGGCTTGAATACATGTTAGCCTCCATTTTTGCAGGGGGGGATCTGGAATGGCCAACTGTAAATATGAAAGAATGAATGAATTAAAGAGAGTGCTTTATCTGTGTTTCTCTCACCCTGATACCATCAACACAGTGGAAGGGAGACAATAATCCCCCGCTAGACACCATTACTTTTGATCAGGAATCTCTTCTAACACCTGCTGAAATCATATACTCAAAGTTGTTTTGCTATCCCATGTCAGGTTCTGGCACATTGTATCATAGACTGAGCAGCAAAAATAACCATGCCTGCCAATATGTAAATTGCACTTGTTTCAATAATCAATGACATGATAGTAGGAATATGCCAAAGAGGGATTTCTCTAATACAGACAATGCCCAGTGTTCTGCTTTCCTACTCTATAACTCCTAATAGGGAAAAAACCTCTAAGAAAAAAGTGCTGGCAATTCTAATAAGCAATAACAGACCTGAATATACAGGAATCCACACACAGAATTTTAGAGTGACAAGCACAAAGCCCTGAGTCTGAATAGACTAATCTCTCTCAGCTTCATTGCATTTTTTCCGCTGAATCTCAAATCTCAAAATGTTCTCATAATTGCTACCCAAAACATTTTGGGTATTTTTGTGCGCCCCATCCCACCCCCCACAAATTAAGCAATATTCTCATTTATCTCTAATTCTCTTTGCGTTGATGAAGCAAATGTGAGTCTCAACAAAATGAGAAATCCAACTTTGACATAAATTCATGGTTGCAGTTACGAATGTGTAGTATAGAATTACTAATTCATAACTAATTTGTATTCATAATCACAATGGTGCAGGGAACACTCAGGGCTTATAAAAGTCCCTCAGTCTTGACTTTGCAAGTAGTGATGGAAGACTGTTCCCCAGGTTGTGATGGAAGATTAATCACCATGTAGCAGACTGACATTCCTGTCCTACTCCTGTGAGCAATCTCCAGCACAATAGGGGATCTGAATAGGGATCCAACTTCTGACTATTGTCCCAGAGATTGCTGGAGGAAGAGGGTTGGAAGACCAGTCTGCTGAATCCCAAACAATAGAAGAATAGATCTTCATCACTTACAGTAGCTGCTGTCCCATACATTAGCCTGGGAGATGCTACTTTGCTATGCTAAGCAGTTAAGGTAGTTATATAACTTAGCAGCATGTCTGGAATACCTGCTATTATTTATATCCCACTTTTGTCTCAGTATAGCACAACATCAGTTTAATCAGAATGCAGTTAAAATCAATCTAAATTTTTTAAAAATAAACCTATTAAATAAACTATGATACAACATAACTTAATTAAAAATAGTTTAAGAGCATTTAAAATGTAACAGATAAGACAAAAATACAGCCCCTTCCTTTAAATACATTTCCACAACAAGCAGTTAATGGCCCAAAGCCTGCCTAGTTGAAAAGATTTTTGTGTGCCAGCAGAGGGGCCTAGCTAGAACTCCATGGCAGTTCAACAGCCTGAGAGTACCCGCTAAAAATACCCTCTCCTATATCTTCATCACATGTGCCTGGGATAGTGGTGGGATTGAAAGAAAGCCTTTTCCCAAGGATCTCAAAACCCAAGAAGTCTCATAGGCGGAAAGACAGTGTTTAACATAGCCTGGACTCTAGCCATATAGAATTTACTAAGTCTATATGACTTATCTATATTTTTAATTGTGCCCAGAAATGGACTGATGATCAATTAAGCTATTGTAACTAGGAAGTCAGGTAGTTCTTGTAAGCAGCCCCTGTAACCAATCTGGCTACAGCATTTCACTGAAGTTTCCACTCTCGAAAAGAACTGAAGACATATTGGTGCATGAAACAACAATGTTGCAACTCATTATGACCTGGAACAAAGTAAAAAAGTTTCAAAGAATAATGGGACTTTGTTGATAATCCAATGACATCCACAGCATAGATAAAAAGTGAAATCATTCAGTGTAGGTAAAGAATACTAAAGAATGCAGGTCTTGCCATTGCAGTAGATAAGTGCTACTCAAAGTGCTGCTTCCAGGACCAGTGCCATTCTCTGAGCCCATGGTTACTGGTCCCTGACAAGTTTTCAGGAAACAAAACAAAAAAACAAAGGAAATAACAAAACTGTATCCAACGAAGACAAATTTGGTGCTGACTTACTAATGTGACTTACCATTCTGGCACATTGGAAAACACAGATTGACAGCCCCCAACTTCAGATAGCCTGAGAAGTATTGCACTAAAAGATCACATGTTTTGTGTGGAAACAATGGCTAAATGCTACGGAAGTGGTCTTTTCCTAAACCATTTGCCACAACTGAAACTTGGGATATGTTTTTTTTAAGGGATGTGATATGTTTAAAAAGCACAAACTAATGTTACCTTATTAAAATCTGATCTACATTGAATTACCATAAATATGAGCAGATAAGCCATATGCTATTACATCTGCTGGTATGAATGAATAAAGAGACTGTCCCACCTGTAGGGCTTACAAATTAATATGCATTAAGATGTCTACAATGTACATGATATTTCTGGACTTTATGATTTGTAGGTAGACAGAAAAGATTGTGAGCACATCATTGCTTTTATACCCCATGTCAGCTTTTAGCTTTAGTATGAGTGAGCCATGATTATACCTAACTGTACTAACATTAGCAACTATGTGTCAAGTACTTTGAAACTTTCTTATGTAGGTGTGAAACAACATGAAGGTTACACATCAAAAGAGTGTTACAAAATCATTCCACTGTTTAGCACCATCAAAGTTATGAATCACACTTTCCTTGTTTAAGTAGAGCTGGGGATGGAAATACATACACCCTCTCTCCTACATCTATCTCAGAGTGGCAAAACTTCCTTCAAAATTATAACATTTGTCCCTTATGTTTTGCTAAATGTCAATGAGCAATGTTCTGCATTCATTTTTATCTTAAGGTTGGCCACATAAATGAAAGTACTGGGTAATACACAACATGTTCTGGATGCATCCAGAGTTATCTTAATGAAACATTCATGCAGTATGTGAACTCATTATGTTCATTTATATAGAGAAACACACCACTTCAAGACCAAGTATATAAAACATGTGTGAAACCCTTAAAAAACTCCATAGCATGTGACTGTAGCACACTGCACTACTTAATCTCTAACACAGATGACTAAGGCTGAGACTGCACTGCAGAAATAATGCAGTTTGACACCACTTTAACTGTCAAGGCTCAATGCTATGGGATTCTGGGGTTTGTAGTTTGTTGTAGCACCAGAGCTCTCTGGTTTAAAAAAAAAAAAAAAAAAGCTAAATATCTCACAAAACTATAAATCCCAGGATTCCATAGCACTGAGCCATGACAGTTGTGGTATCAAAATGCATTATTTCTGCATTGCGAATGCAATCCCAGGCAGTGTAAGATCAAATCTACACTCATACTGATATCTGGAGGTCAGTTATTCACTTCAAAACTTAATTTCTCTCCTGTTCTAAATGGTGTGGAATTCTGAGTGTGTTTAGACTACACAGTTAAAAGAAGTCAGACTTCATCCTGTGAAATCATAGGATTTGCAGTTTGGTAAAATGCTAAGAATCTCCTGTTACAAAGCTCTAGTACTTTACCACTTTCGTTTTCTGCACTAGTGTAGTTCTTTACTTCTCTTCTGTAGTGCTAAAGACTTATAATGCTGCATTTTGAGGAAATAGTCCAACAATTTGGTTGGCTTTTTTGAAGTTCGGGGAACAGCCCAGAGTAGATTTGCTGCCCCACTCAGTGCCATCAACCATTACTATGTTCAGAGCAGCATTCTAAACACCCCCACCAAAACTACAAATCCTAAGATTTCATAGGATGGAAGCTTGGCAGTTAAAGTGGTATCAAAGTGTTATCATAGTGTCAGGAGGCTAAATAATGCAGGCTGAAATGGGACAAGTCTTTTGTCCACTAAGATGCAGGAGTCTTGCTGAGATAAAATCTATATCAGATTTCATCAGGCCAGAATGTTAGCAGAAATGAGAGAGAGGAAGCATACAGACGTAAATATTATGCATTTCCCAGTGGACAATGGATCACTAATCCTCCTAGCATATTTTCCCATCCTGGGCCCTTGCCATTCAACAACAGACCAGTGCACAGATTAACATATAAATCATTTCCTCTCAACCAAAGGCCACAGAGTAAATAGAACCCACTCACTTCCATGCCAGCATTTACTGAACATGCCAGCCAGAGATGCTAGCAAAACATCAGAAACAAACTCTTCCAGAACACAGCCACATAGCCTGAAAAACCCACAGAAAACTGGGATGCATAGTTTCATGATCTATTTATCATCTCTTTTTAGAGACCCTGAGTGGCTCCCCAGACTATAAATTCCAGAATTCCAAAGTATGCAGCCTTGACTCTTAAAACAGTATTAAACTGCTGTTCATGGGCCGCATTCTTGATCTGAAACAAAATCTGGTATGTTTTTGCTCTCTGCCATCTACTATCAGAGGTTTGGAGACACCCCCCCCCCACCAGTGCTTTGGTAAATGGGTAGCAGCCATGACAGTGTTTCATACCCATCAAGAAAGGAGGAAGAAAGCAACAAATGAGATAAGGATTCTTTTGCTGCTACCAAAGTCTCCTCAGAGGCTCGAGTTCCAATAAGCAGGGGAATAAGGAACAGAAAAATGTGTGAGAAAAGAGCTCCACTAGTAATGGGGCTAGAAGAAGAAGCACACTGTTGATACTGGCTGTCTGAGTTTCATAGATCACTAAGGTTCATATTATGAACCAAAGAATTATAAACTTCAGCAGCATCTATAATGACAAGGGCATGATTTTTGCACGCTCTAATCATCAGATCAACTTCCATTCAAAAAGAGAAGAGCAGTATGCTGCAAAATATTACACTGAAAATGTGCCATGCCACAGTAGTGGACCAATTATTATGAAAGACAGAGACACATTTGTCATGGAGACCATGATGTTCAGAAGTAGCCCAACATTTCAGCCTTGGCAATGCTGAAACCTCCAACTAGAGCCAATTAATCCTCATTTTAGTAGGTTTGTTGGCATGCTAATGACTATCAGTTTATTATGACCTCTTGATTCTGGTGGCGTACAATTCATGTTGGTTGAATTATGCACTGGATTCCTCCCTCGTACTTCATTACTTCATATAGGAAAAATTGTGTACCAGATTCCTTCTATATAATAATGTGGCTTTACATTTGACCGCTACTATGACCCCTGTTCGGAATCCTTAAGAGATACAGCCAAAACAAACTAGCTGGAACCATCTGTTTAATTGTTGGACCAAGCACACAATTACTTCAAGCTTTGGGGCTGTTTATGAGGTGTTTAACAAGGGAAAAGGTAGCTGAATAGTTTCTACTTGTGTCTTCACTAAACCATCTCTACTATGGGCCACATTCTGCACTAGACAGGATTATTTTGCATTGTCCAGCACTGCAAGGATCATACTTCAAGGATCACAAGATCAACAATATCACTTGAACTTTACATTGATTAATTAGGAGTGTTTAATAAAGAAATATTTTTTTATTTGCAGCACTGCCTATGTGTTGCTGCTTTATAGAACTTTTTTGTTGTAAGCTGCCTTGGGCATTAAAGAAAGTGAGAAAGAAAAACAGACTGCAAATATCCTAAATAAAGGAAGAAATAATCAGAAATAACTGCCTCTGTTGCTTTTGCACTCCAGATATTGCTACAGTAATCAGTTAGTCTCTTAGTCATGCTGGCTTGCTCCTGCTGTGTAACCACCTATCTTGCAGGGGAGTTGATGTGTTCACAACAGGCAGAATCCCAAGACTTTAGAATTACCTAATAAACTGGGCATCCAGTTAAAAAAAAAAGAAAATGGCATGATTACCAACAGTGAGCTTTGGAACAAAGTAGCTCCACATATGGTGGTTTTTATTACAAATATTGCACTTGTTTTACAGGTGTTGAGGCCTGTCCCCCACCCCCCAAATGAATTTCCAGTTATTTTCTTCCTACTTCAAAAGTACTAACACAAAAATGCAGTTATATTTTATTTTGCTAGATATTAGTACCCTCCCTAGTGGCCTTGTTTCATTAGACAATCATCTGGCAGAAACACCATTTCTGGATTGTGTTTGTATTGTATATGCATATAATTAATACAAACATTACTTAATAAACTGGATATTTTGTCAGCTGTTCTGGGCTGTTGTTGTTGTTGTTGCTTTAAACTGAAGTTCCATGAAATTAATGCATATTAAACAGACCTAGCCTTATCTGTAGAAATACAAAATTTTATTTATCAGATATATTTCATACCACATATATTAATGTTTTTAACAAGAATGTCAAGGGAGAATTTAATACATTCCAACAATGTGCAGCATAGCCACAGTCCAATTTCCACAGATCATGCTACAGGTAATGTTTCCTCAACAGATGATCAAAAAAGAACCTCTGAGTAAGATATGTAGCAATTTCCAGATTTATTTAAAAAAAAAAATACCCCTCACTACAATGTATGTGCCCAGAAGAATACTGTTGTGCTTCAGAGACCTCAATGAGAGGGGCATTCTTGAAGTTATGTGTACAGGGGGGTCTATTGCCCCTCATCTCACAAAACCTTTGGTAAGATCAAGCCAGAAACATGGACTGGTACAAAAGATCACAAAACATAACAGGTTGGTTTTCTCATTGCTCCTTTCAATGATGATAATGACGACGACGACAATACAAGGTTGATGCAAAACAGCTACCCCTGGTTTTCTTGTGACTTGTTGGGAGCATCAGTTTCATTTATTTTCATGGGACTGGGGTCAAGAGAGCCTTTTATAGTGACAGCATTATCTTGTTGTATCTAAAACTTCATAAAAGTTAATCTTCATGATGATGGTGAGCTCCTTGTCCTTTCTTGTTCCTGCCCACATCCCTCTACACATTCATAATTAAAGATGCAAGCCACTTTCATTGTATTCTTTTTTTTTCTATTCCCAGGATGCCTGTGGAATCATTCTACTGAAAAAAATGCAGTAAACCATGCTACCTCATGTGAATTTTTTAAAGCAGAAGAACACCCCCCCCCCAATACTATAACATTGTGCACACTGCACCACCGTCTCAAACACACTTGCATCAATCAACTTCTCTGTCCATAAGAAAGAATCACAGTTATTCTATTAAATGAGATAAAGTAAAGGTCCAAAATTAATGCCCAGCTGTCAGGTCTTGGTCTGGGGAATTGCTACACTTTTCTGGATCTTCAGGAGGAGAGGAAAATTTCAAGATGAATAACACAAGAGGAATCATAGAATTATAAGGGGTCACAAGGGGCATCTAATCCAACCCCTGCTACACAGGAATACACATCTAGAGCACTACAGAAAGATCGCCATCCAACCTCTGTTTAAAGTCCTCCAAAGATGGATTATCTACCACCCTCCAAGGAAGTTTATTTCATGGTCAAAGAGCTCATGGAGTCTAGAAATTCTTTCTAATGTTTAGGTGGGATCTTTTTCTTGCAATTTGAATTCATTGATTCATGTTCTAGTCATTATCTAGAAACCATCTTTAATATGAAGTGGTGTTAAAGGCTGGACACCTGCCTCCATCCTTTCCCAGCTAGTTACCTCAGCCTGAAGGTATTTGTGTATCTGTTGGGCACCTGTATATAGTTAATGCACCTGAAAACCAAAAGCAAAGGAAGAGAGATGGTGGATGCATACATGTAGGCTCATCATTTTATTTGAAGAAAGGCTGCAAGTGGGGTTCATCACAGCTCATGAATCTTCTCATTGTACAAGCCTGAAGTAGGGAGATACCTCTTTGTACATTTCATTCTTACAGGTAAGAACAACTAATATTAACTTTTGTTCCTTATCACTGCAAGAAAATAATTACAAACCATATGGTTTTAAAACACTGCCCTGTTTCCCTGAAAATAATACATCCCCCCAAAAATAAGACCTAGTAAAAGTTTTGCTGAATTGCTAAATATAAGGCCTCCCCTGAAAGTAAGACCTAGCAAAGTTTTTGTATATAAATATATATACAGTATATGATAAATGTTCATATTTTTTGTTCAAAAATAAATGTGAATAGAAAAATAATACATCTTCTGAAAATAAGACCTAGCACATCTTTGAGAGCAAAACATAATGTTTGCTGTCTTATTTTCGGGGAACCATGGTATTTGCAGTTTGGAAATTCTTTTGTGCAATAATACACATGTATTTTTGTGCACAAAATATTATCTATGGAAAGTATTTCTGCCTACAAAACATGTCGGCTGAGACTGCTATAATGACATAGCTATGATCTATGACCTGATCTATCTGCCAACCCACCTTAAAAAACAGGCGAACACAAGTAAAGGAATTTTGTGGTGCTGATCAGCAGAACTCTGAAGGAGGATGTATTCAGCCCCTTCCTACCACTAAATGTCATTCTGGGACATCCCTTGCCAAGGGAAGCCTGGTGATTATCTGTGTCCATTTGGATTGGGTAAGAGCTTAAAATTTAAAAGTGGGAGCCATTTCCTTTGGCTCACTGGGAGGAAGAAATAGAAAACCTCATTCTATACAACTGCTTGCAGAATCATGCATCATCTAATTCATTTTTATTTTTTGTAGTGTAGGAGAGGTGTGAAAACAGAGGTGAAGGTAAGCTAGGCACAGTGTTAGAAGGCAACTTATTCAATTTTAACAATTGTCTGTTCACTTTCCCCTTCAGGGGTCGTGGATATTCAGAGGAAGTACCTCTGGAAGGAGCTAGCAGCCAGGAGCTCTCTAGATAACTATAGGCCCAGTTGACTGAGCTCACTTACAGCCACACAGGGATTCTTTACGCTGGTGTTTAACAGGAGAAGCCCACAGTCTTGTTTCAGTGCCTTCTTAAGACTTCTCACTATGGACACTGAGGGACCTGCTGCAGTCACCTGCAGCACTTGTGGGATGTTTGTCTTCTTGCCTACAGATGTGGGGAACTTCACCTGCACCAAGTGCAAGTTGGTAGCCCTCTTAGAAGAGAGAGTTCAGCAGTTGGAGGCCCAGGTGTCTACATTTCAGCATCACAGAGAGCAGGAGGTTTTCCTGAACAGAATGGATCAGACGGTCTTGGACAGGAAACACACAGAGAAAGTTGATGGGGAAGAAAAGGTCACTTCATACACAACAGAAGTAGATGGTTGGAGGAATGTCAAACACAGAAGTGGGGAAACCACCGTTTGCTCTGTGAGCTTGCAGCTACAGAATTGTTTTGAATCTCTCTCTGTTATCAGAGATGATGAGGAAAAGCAGCAGGGACAGACATCAGGGAGAGAGCAGGGGACCTGAGAATAGCACCAAAGGGAACAGCCACTGCTAAGCCTCGGAGGAGACGTGTGGTGGTAGTGGGGGACTCCTTGCTGAGGGGTACAGAAGCAGTGGTTTGTGGGCCTGACAAAATGTCTCGGGAGGTGTGCTGTCTCCCTGGGGCAAAGATCCGTGATGTGACAGAGAGGCTGACAAGACCTGTCAAGCCTACTGATCAATACCCCTTTCTTTTGGTTCATGTGGGAACCAATGATACTGCAAGGCACAGCCTTCAGAATATCATAAGGGATTATGAGGCTCTGGGAAGGAAGCTGAAAGAGATGGATGCACAGGTTGTCATCTCATCTCTTCTCCCAGTAAAAAGGCATGGTCCATGAAGGGAGAGGAAAATAGCAGAGGTGAATAACTGGCTCCTTAGATGGTGCCGCCAAGAACAGTTTGGATTCTTGGATCATGGGCTGCGGTTCCATGAGGAGGGACTTCTGGCAAAGGATGGGCTGCATCTCAAAAATCTGATTAGGAGGGCTTTAAACTGAATTATATGGGGAAGGGAGACAGCATTCTGGAAAGCAAAAGGGCTGGAGAAAATAGTCAAACTGACATAGAGGGGACAAGGCAAACAGTGCAAGGACCCAACAGTGGGAAGCAAAAAATATTGCTCAGGCAGCAAGTAAAGGGAACACATGTTCTTAGATGTCTCTGCACTAATGCACAGAGTATGGGAAATAAACAGGATGAACTTGAACTCCTAGCACAACAAAGCAAATATGATATAATAGGCATCACTGAAACCTGTTGGGATGAGTCTCATGATTGGAATGTAGAAATGGAGGGATATAACCTTTTTAAGAGAAACAAGCCAAACAGGAAAGGAGGAGGAATAGCATTATATGTCAGGGATATTTACACCAGTGAAGAGATCCAGGAAATTAAAGGAGAGGGAAACAACAGGGATGTTACTGTGGAAGTCTACTACAGACCCCCAAGTCAGACGGAGGAATTGGATGATGCCTTTCTAGAACAGATGACCACACACTCAGAAAGGAGAGATGTAGTAGTAATGGGGGACTTCAACTACCCGGATATTTGCTGGAAGTCAAACTCAGCCAAATCCTCAAGGTCTAGCAAATTCCTCACTTGCCTGGAAGACAATTTCATTGTCCAAAAGGTGGAAGAGGCAACAAGGGGGTCAGCTATTTTAGATCTGATCTTAACCAACAGGGATGACCTAGTCAATAGGGTGCAAGTGGTGGGATCCTTAGGTGGAAGTGACCATGGTCTCCTGGATTTTGTTATACAGCGGAAAGGGGAAGCCAGGCATAATCAGACATGCATTCTAGACATTAGGATAGCTGATTTCAATAAACTTAGAGAAATACTGGGGGTGAGCCCATGGTCAGGAAAACTAAAAGAGAAGGAAGTTCAAGACGGATGGGAGTTTCTCAAAAGGGAGATACTGAAGGCACAATTTCAAACAGTTCCAATGAGGAAGAAAAATGGGAGGTGTCTCAAGAAGCCAGGATGGATGACTAAGGAACTTTCAACTGAGATAAGCCTTAAACAGAACATGTATAAGAAATGGAAAAATGGGGAAATCACCAAAAAGGAATTCAAACAAATAGCAAGCACATGTAGGGATAAAGTCAGAAAAACTAAAGCGCAGGATTGCTAGAGAGGTTAAGACAATAAAAAGGGCTTTTTTGGGTATGTCCGAAGAAAAAGAAGGAAACGGTTGGGCCACTGCGTGCAGATGATGGCAAAATGCTCACAGGAGAAAGAGAAAAGGCAGAATTACTCAATACCTTCTTTGCTTCAGTTTTCTCAGAAAAGGCAAAGGAGGCTCAACCTAAGGATAATGGGGAAGAAGACAGAATAGGGGAATTTCAGCACAAAATAAGTAAAGAGATAGTACAGGAATACTTGGTTAACCTAAATGAATATAAGTCTTCAGGACCAGATGAACTACATCCGAGGATATTAAAAGAACTGGCAAATGTAATATCGGAGCCATTGGCAATAATCTTTGAGAACTCCTGGAGAACAGCAGAAGTCCCAGCAGACTGGAGGAGGGCAAACGTTGTCCCCATCTTCAAAAAGGGAAAAAAAGAGGATCCCAACAATTATTGTCCAGTTAGTCTGACATCAATTCCAGGAAAGATTCTAGAGCAGATAATTAAACAGAGAGTCTGTGAATATTTAGAAGGCAATGCCATAATCACAAAAAGCCAACATGGGTTTCAGAGAAACAAATCCTGCCAGACAAATCTGATCTCTTTTTTTTATTTTTTATTTTTTGATAAAATTACCAGCTTGGTAGATGAAGGGAATGCTGTGGATATAGTATATCTTGATTTCAGTACGGCCTTTGACAAGGTTCCCCATGACAATCTTGCAAACAAGCTTGTAAAATGTGGGCTAGACAGGGTAACTGTTACATGGATTTGTAACTGGTTGACTGGCCACACCCAAAGTGTGCTCAACAATGGCTCCTTTTTCACCTGGAGAGAAGTTACAAGTGGGGTGCCACAGGGTTCTGTCCTTGGCCCAGTGCTATTCAACATCTTTATTCATGACTTGGATGACAGAATTGGGGGCATACTTATGAAATTTGCAGATGACACCAAATTAGGAGGAGTAGCCAATACTCCAAAAGACAGGATCAAAATTCAAAATGACCTGAATAGACTAGAAAGCTGGGCCAATGCTAACAAAATGAAATTCAATGCGGAGAAATGTAAGGTTCTGCACTTAGGGCGGAAAAATGAAATGCACAGATATAGGATGGGGGACACCTGGCTGAATGAGACCACATGTGAAAGGGATCTAGGAGTCCAAGTAGACCATAAGCTGAACATGAGTCAACAGTGCGATGCGGCAGCTAAAAAAGCCAATGCAATTTTAGGCTGCATCAATAGATGTATAGTTTCTAGATCAAGGGAAGTTATAGTGCCACTCTATCTGCTTTGGTCAGGCCCCACCTGGAATACTGTGTCCAGTTCTGGGCACCACAATTCAAAAAAGATGTGGAGAAACTGGAGCATGTCCAAAGGAGGGCAACTAAGATGGTGAAGGGTCTGGAAACCATGCCCTATGAGGACTGCCTTAAGGAACTGGGGATGTTTAGCCTGGAGAAGAGAAGGTTAAGAGGTGATATGATCACCCTGTTCAAATATTTGAATGGATGTCATATTGAGGAGGGAGAAAGCTTGTTTTCTGCTGCTGCAGAGACTAGAAAGCGGAACAATGGATGCAAGCTCCAGGAAAAGAGATTCCACCTGAACATTAGGAGGAACTTCCTGACAGTAAGGGCTGTTCAACGGTGGAACACACTCCCTCGGAGTGTGGTGGAGTCTTCTTCCTTAGAGGTCTTTAAGCAGAGGCTGGATGGCCATCTGTCGGGGATGCTTTGACTGGGAATTCCTGCATGGCAGGGGGTTGGACTGGATAGCCCTTGTGGTCTCTTTCAACTCTATGATTCTATGAAACTGTGATGCAAATAGTGATTAGAGAGATCCCTGAAGAGCTCTATTGTAACAGCTTGTTATACAATAGCTTACTGGCAGAAAGGGGCTGGACACATTTTCCTTCTGTGCACCACTCATTGGCACTGCAAAATTGTTTCAGCTGGAGTGTCTGCCTGGCTTTTAAGGTCATTGGAGGGCATTTGTGACATAGGCAATATTGTCACAACCATAAATGTGAATAGCAAAATTTATGAGGTCCTAAGTCTAGTTGCCAATGCTGAACAGGAAGCCAGCTCATATACAGTATTCTATATAGAAATTTTCTCTCAAAACTGCTACTACCACCACCACCACAGCTACCAATGATCTCTCCCATCTAGGGTTCTTTCTATTTCTCAACTCTCTAGGATCTTTTTTCTCCTATCATTTTTTTTTCATTTTTTAAAAAATCAAATATTATTTTCCATCATAGCCTGAAAAGGGGGGGGGGGAGGGTCAGCAGCAGCTCAGAGCCTGCACAAATGTAAATGTATCACATGTGCTGTAAGAAAAGCTGTACAAGATGCAATCGCTAGCAGAAATGATGACAAATGCTGCAGCTACAGAGGCCAATTTACTTAATAAGTGACTAAATAAGCCCTCCTTTCCCCTGCCCAGGGTTGCTATATTGTCCAGATTTTACAAAATTTCTTTGTCCATTTATCTAGACTTCTCTCTTGCTCATTTCCACTATCAGCTCTCAGAACCATTTTGACCAATCTTCATGTTCTTGCCTTTTCTGCTTCTGTGACAGCATATGGCCACTCTCCTTTGACATCTTAAGGACTGAAGCTTTGGGTCCTTGGATTAAGGTTTTGTCCCTGAGGCCTTAGTGAGAAGAGAGATGCTGACTTGACAACCCTAGAATACATATAAGAACACCACTAAGAGCATCTCTAGGGCACAACAGGTTTATCCAGTCGAAGCTATTTTCTAGGTTACAGGCTATTTGGCCTTACAGAGCCCAGTAGGAGCTGTTTAGAACTTAGCCAACCCATATTTGCTATCTGGACTCTTTTTCTAGGTAGTTCTGAAATTTGACAGTATCTATCTATCCATCTATTGAATCTGTTGCATTAGCTCATCCTCTTTAACTCTGCAAGATTATAATAGCTCTTTTCTCATGTGGTTTCAGTCCATATATGATGACTTTCAGCAACATTGTAATAACACCGTGCATGTTAAAACTATTTTGTAGTTAGGCACACATCAATGCAATCTCAAAAACTACTTTGTAATGATAAAGAAGATCTAATCCCCATTGAATTTAGTGTATGGCATGGTCATTTCAGAAATTGTGTTTAACTGAAAACTGTAGTTGCCAGATCCTAAGTGGGTCAAATGTCAATGTCGAAGTAGAATAAAGCAGAAGAGGTGCCATGTTGCCCCTAATGGTTCAGGAAACAAAGAAGCTCTTGTGCCAGGTTTTGTGAGGGATCTCGGGGATCATCTTCTGTTCAGACTCTTCCATCTATCCTTAAAAAATAAGGGTACTTACTACTACGACTACTACTACTACTACTAAATAAAAGTCTTGTTGACATCTACACTGCAATATTTTCAATGTCAAGTGAAGATCATTTTTATTCACAATGTTTTGAGGTATTTCATTTTATTTTATTTTTTAAAACAGAATCCAACAAAAATACACCAAAACAAGCTATACTTCTCAGTGCTTTTAAAAACTTTGCATTGTTGTTACTTTTTATGTATTTATTCAGTGGCTTTTTTCATTGTCTAGGCTGTAACATTGTGTTTTTTTACGCTCTGATTTGATGGGTTTACATTCTGTTTTGTGAAGTGCCCAGAGAGTTTAGGTTGGTGTATATCTAAGTGTAATAAATGAATATATATGTGGGAGTCTCATATTAGAATCAGGATGATCCCCATATCTTTGGATTGGAACAGATATATGTTTGGTGAGAAAAGCTATGATTTTTAAAATTTTAACAACAGATCCAAACTAATACACTCATACAAACAAACATGAAGTTCTGTAACTTAGCTCAAAATGTGTTTTTCAGTATATATACATTTGTCAGATCAAATTTCACAAACTAAAGACTAACATTATTTCCAAAAATAATCAAATGCAAAATTATTTGCTGTCGTACAAATCACTTCTTGCCTACATTATCTCTCTATGAAGCTGACCCTCATCTATATATCCAAATACATTGGGATGCTCCCCTGTATGTAGAACTGTTTAACAATGCAATTTACAAGATTTTTCCCTGAGAAGATGTGTTTTTCCCAACACTAAGTACCACTGATAGAAATGATATTCTTCCCATAATGAATAAGATAAAAAACAGCTGCTCTACAAATATTCATTTTCTAAATATATACAGTTCAGTCCACTGATGATAATTAACCGCTAAAAGGGGATGTGGTGAGCAGATCTCAAGATAAATTGCTTTGGCTTATCATTAATTTATAACAGCCCTTTCCAAACTCCAGAAGTAGCTACAAGAGTCATATAACAAGCAAGTGTAAATATTCTGATCAAAACAACAGCAGCAGGTTAAACATCTCCACGGGGCTAAGTTAGCTGAATTGAAATGTCTGCTCTCAATTGCCTGTTGCTGTTTTATGCATTTTACTGGCTGACATGAGCAAACTTCTTTCCCTGACAAAAGACAAAACATTTCTGCCAGCTGAGGTGACATTGTGCTCATTCAATAATGATACAAGGCCCAGAGGTCCTCCAGCAAGATAGATAACAAAGAAAACCCTCATTAGCTAACTGCAGAAGAATGAAGGTCAACCCACAGAGAGTATTTCATGCTTACATGTCAGTTGGAACATTTGTTCTTCATTAATTCTTTAAACCTAAGCTGGGATATCATCACATAGCATTTTAATACACTAGTCCTCTGTCAGGATTCTCTCTCCGGGTGTTGTTTTCTTTGTACTCCACTTAAGAGACCATTTTTAGAATCACTTGACTCCACATCATTGGGCACTAATAATGTTTTAGAACAGTGACATGACTGGATTTAATGTGGGCAATAACTGTTTGGAATGCCAAGAGAGGAATATATAGCTGCAGTCCTCAGTTATTTCAAGCAGATCCTTACACTGCTAAATAAATAAATGCCATCATTAAAGCTATGTTTGTATTGGTTTGGGTATAGAGACTTTTAAAGGGCTTATGCGGGTATGAATCCAAAATAACATTTTCCACCCTCACCCAAAGAGTGACTGCATCACTAAGGGTTCTTCAAGACTACAGCAAAGGGGTGAGGTCTTTTGCAACAGAAAGTATCACTTATTACTGGTTGGTATCTCTTGATGTTGTTTTTGCATCCACTTGGAGTCTCTCTACTCCCTGCAGAAACTGGCAAGGAAGGAGGGAAGGTGTAGGAAGTTCTATGAGATTGTAGATAATTTGACTAATCATGATTCATATCTCATGAATGTAGATAATTCAAGCTAATGAACAGTCAGATCTCTTCAGTGTCTTTGCTCATGATTGGCTCTGGATGTTATGATACTCATATGGGCATATGTTTTTCTTTTTTTAAAGGAATAGTGTTCTTAAAATCTTAATGTGCTGTAAGGAACTTCTGTGCTTCCTGCTCCTATCCGCCAAGAAGGAGGAGGAACTCAGTATAAATCACAGTACTGAACCATACAAGAGATCATCCGGAGGCATGGGGCGCGGGGTTATCAGTACGCTGATGACACCCAAATAGTCTTCTCTATGTCTCCGACTGATGCAGTGACCAAGGATGGCGTCGCTCCTTTCATGGCCTGTCTGGAATCGGTAATGGACTGGATGAGGGAAAACAGACTCAGCCTGAATCCAGAGAAAACGGAATTTACATTAGATCTTTCAGGAGCCTATCACAATTAATCATATGCGACGATGCTCCGGAATCTAATAACCAAATGGGCTCTACAGCCTGATGGGCTTTATAGTCATTGTTCTTTACCACAGCAACAACACCTTTCCTGCTCACAGGATCTTTAGGCTGTTGTTTCCTTGCTGCTGCCAGCTTTCTACAGTCCTTCTTGAGATGGCCTGGCTTCCCACAGTGGAAACACTTCTTTCCCTGGACACAGCTGCCTTCTCCGGTTGCAGCTCCTTGAAAGCCTCGGTTGGGTATGTTTGTCTTGGTACTGCATGCTGCCTCTGGAGCCCTGCCTCGTACTGCCGACGTTGGCTCTCTTCCAAGACACGTGCAGCCACCAGCTCCGCAGTAATCTGTGATTCATCAAAACACTGAAGTCTCCACAGAATATTCTCAAAATCATCAGAAAGACTCCCAAGCAGGATGTATGCTTTCTGCTCAGATGCAAGGACGACACCTCTCATCTGCACCTGGCTGAACAAATCAGCCATGATCTCCAGATGCTTCTCTGGCGATTGTCCTTTCTGCATTTTGCAGGCATACAGTCTCCTACACCAAATCATCCTTGACAGAGCTGTTTTAGATTGGTGAATCTCCCTCAAAGCATCCCAAACTGCCTTTGAGGTTCTTTTCTCCCGGACATGGTTGATCTGCGACGGCGTGATTGTTAGCAAAATTGTAGCTCTTGCTCTCTTATCTCGGTCAAGAGTATCTGCTGTGGGTCCTCTCTCAACAACATCCCACAGTCCTTCTCTGACCAGCAAAGCCTCACAATAGAAACTCCAAGCTGCATAATTAGTTTCGTCTAGTTTGGGAAATTTAGCTGCCTCCATCATTAAGCAGTGTAAAGATAGAGTCCTGGCAGTTTTCCCAGCTTCTACTGTCAATTGTGATAAGACACAGACAACAGTCCAAAAATCTTACCATCCAGCCTTCCGGCACTGACAGCACATCACAGCAACAAAGTACCTCTCACACACAGCCAGTTGAACTCTTCAGCACCAACGGAGATGCTGTATCAGATAACGATCTGGGCCCATAACCCTTGTTGATGTAAACAAGCAGATGCACAGGTAAAGCAATCTCCGATGCCTTCGGAACTACCGACGACCTTGGAGCTGTTCGGCCTTATCAGGAATTCCTCCTGCCCGCTGCTGATGAAACAGACTGGAGCCAAATCTCTCTCCTCAGAGGTATTTATTCTTGAAGTTGCTGTATTTACAAATATATACACGCTCGTCCAACAAAACTCTCCAACCATCTATCCACTCCGACTACCCAACAACCCACACTGCGGTGTGCAGGCTATTTATAGATTTGTGCCATGCGGTCACAAACCCATCCTCTTCTGGTGACTCTTTTTCCTTGTGCCACCAACAATGTTGTCCCCTCAGTCAGGAAGACTTATGATGTTACCCAGGCTTACGTGCAATCAAGCACATATCTGACCTTGAACACTGTCTGCTGTTCCAGCCTTCAGCTGCAGACAATTATGCCCATGATTCCTGGTTTCCTTTTGTGCACATCTGTACATTTCATAGTCTGGCCTCAATGCCTAACAGTACTCGTGATAGGTTCTCCCGGCCCAGGGATGGAGATGGTTCCACCTGTCCTGAGCGGGCTCACGCTTCCCATTAAGGACACTGTACGCAGCTTGGGGGTGCTCCTTGATTCGTCGCTCCATCTTACTTCTCAGGTGGATGCGACGGTCAGGAGCACCTGCTTTCAGCTTCGGCTGATACGCCAGCTGCGTCCCTACCTGGACCGGAGGGACCTTGAAACTGTAGTACACGCTCTGGTAACCTCTCGATTGGATTTCTGCAATGCACTCTACATGGGGCAGCCTTTGTATCACACTCGGAAGCTAGAACTAGTTCAGAACATGGCAGCACGGCTGGTCACTGGAGCCTCCAGGGCCTGCCATATAACACTGGTACTAAAAGATCTTCATAGGCTGCCTATTCGCTTCCAGGCTCAGTACAAAGTGCTGGTTATTACCTATAAAGCCCTAAATGGCTTGGGCCCAGAGTACCTGAAGGACCATCTCTCCCCACATAATCCACCCCGCACACTCAGATCTTCCGGGCAGCAACTTCTTAAAGTTCCAGAGGCCAGATTGTCAACTACTAGAAAGAGGGCCTTTTCTATTGTCACCCTGACCCTCTGGAACTCATTGCCCATGGAAATCCGCTTGGCTGCCTCCCTTACCCAATTCAAGAAGGGGTTAAAAACGTATTTATTTGAGCAAGCCTACCCCTGATTTTCCCCCGCTCCTACTCTTTTCGCTGCTATTCTTCTCCCACCATGACTGGACTGAACCACTGTTATTCTTGGGTTGAAATTGTAATATTGTTTTTGATTAACTGTTTTTAACTTTTGTATATGTTTTAATTTCTCTTCGTGTACACCGCCTTGATCACTGGAAGGGCAGTATATAAATAAAGATTTATTATTATTATTATTAATATTATTATTAATATTATTAATATTCAATTCATTTAGGATTTCCCCCATAACATATCTTGGCATTTGTTTTGAAAACACCTTCTGGGTGGGAATAAAATGTTATTGCTGGAGCCTGGAATTAACAATGAATTCTCCAGGACAAGAGAAATGTTGTATTGTTAGTTAAAAACAAACAAAAAATAACCCAAGAACTACAGCAACAAGTACAGCAGCCAACAGCAGCATCTATCTGAATATCTGCTAAGTCTAATATATATATATATATATATATATATATGCAATCAAATCTAATTTTATTCAAGAGGGCATATGTAATGTGGCAATAGCAAAGGAAAACACAAGCCCAACCTAATGTCATAAATGGTAGCAAAACGTATGGTAAAAGAAATTTGATAAGGCTGTATATAAAGCCGAAGTGGACATCTCCATATTGTTCCCCATAGATCAGAATAAGAGACCTTCATATGAACTTTGTCACTAGAATCCACTACAGTTTAATTTCATGTGATCTTCATAAATTGCATCTCTCCAGATGTGAAATGTTCAAAGTTTATTTCTGAGGTAGATAAATTGAAGGGAATTAGACTTTTGTGGAGCAAGAAAGTGGAGGGGATATAGATGCAACAAACCTGCAAAATTGGCAAAGCAGCCTCAATGGATTATTTTTCTCATACAGTATGACTGTTCACTACACTAGCTAACACTTTCCTTTTATCTAGGAGAAATGCCTGCTAAGGACTCTTCAGTTCAATATCATGCAATAATCCCCACTTTGTGAATAAAGGCAACAAATCTATGGCAATAGTACACTCCCTGTGGAATTTTTTGAAAATGAAGAAAGCAGTAATAGTGATATATATCCTGCCCCAGCATGCTTGTTGTCACACATGCATTAAGAAGCCAAGCCCTCCCTCCAGTCTATCTGCTTTGGTCCAGAGGGAGAGAAGAACCATTGGACCTCATCCCCTTCCCATCACCTTTCCCTTCTCCTTTTGTGTTGTGTCTTTTAGATTGTTAGCCTGAGGGCAGGGAACTGTCTAATTATAAGATTGTATGTACATCACTGTGTAGATTTACAGCACTATATAAATAAATGTTAATAATAATAATAATAATAATAATAATAAGGCTTGTAGTTCAGTGAGGCCTAAGAGCCCTCTGGCTGAGAATTCTAAATTCCCCTCCCTTAACTGCAAATCTCAGAATGTAACAGGGGGCAGCCAGAGTCGTTATAGTGGAATAGCAGTACTATGAGTGTAGTGTGGTAATCTACTATGTCTGATGGAAATTTTACAAACTATTGGGGTGAGGGGATGTCCAGATTGTTCATCTCTGTCAAAGCAGGTAGACTGGAGGGAGGGCTTGGCTTCTTAATGCATAGTTAAAATGAGGAATCCTGGGGCAGATGGCACAATCCTGGGAACAGTTCCCTAAACAATATAGTCTTTAACTCAGTTTTGAAACTGGTTAGAGAAGCACACACGTGAGGGAAGGAGGTTCCAGGAGTGAGGGGCAGCAAGTGAGAAGGGACAAATCCGGGACAGGGCAGTGGAAATCTTCGGCTGATACAGGAGACTACCAGAACGCAGGGTACGAGGAGTGTGAGGAGAAAGAAGTTCAGACAAGTAAGGAGGGGCCAATCCATGGAGGGCTTTGAAAATTAACAACAAAAGCTTGTACTGGATGCAGAAGGGGAAGGGGAGCCGATGAAGGGGAGGATAAAAGAGGAGAAACATGGTCAAAGCGATGAGCGGATATGATAATATGTGCGGCTGAGTTCTTGACAGAGATTAAAGGATGGAGGTGAGAGAGAGAAAGCCTTGTCAGAAGAAGGTTACCATAATCTAGTTGGAAGACCACTAGGGTTTGGACCAGAGTCTTGGCAATAGAGGCTGAGAGGGATGGATGGACTTTAGCAATGTTGTAAAGTGTCATGGCCAGTCAAGAGATGGAGTAAGAGGATGAGGAGGAGGACATGGCTCCTCAGGAAAAAGAGGAGTTGGAGGCTAGACCAGGTCCCAATTCTGCCATGCCAGACCCCAGTCCTGACATTTCAGCCCCAGGAGTGGGAGCCCAGCCAGGCACTAGCACTGTGGAGCTCCCTTCAGAGGCTAAGCAGCTGAGTGATGTTTCAAATGAAGAATCCAATTTGGTGGTTCCCTCGTTTAAGGAGAGGAGGGCTTGTGTATGTCAGTCCCGCAGGCTTGCTGAAAAGCAAGCTGGTAATAAAGCACAGCTGCCTACAGGGAGGGTGTCTCCTACTTAAGCACCTGTGGGACACCATACCTTTGCCATAACTTGGTCTCTTAGTGTGACTGTGTGCTGGCTTCGTGTTTTTGGAACTCTGGTTTGCCTTGACCTTGGAACGATTTGGACTTTTGGACGATTTGGACAATTTGGAATTTTGACCTCGGACCGGACTGACTTCTGTTATCTCCCCAACCATGACCTTGGCTCTGGCTTTTGGAGTATTCTTAGGATCAACATTTAGGTTTGTAGAACTGCCTTATCAGCTTTTGTTGGTGTGTGCTGGCCGCAGTCCGGGACATAAAGAGAGAATCTACAGGCTTTGGTGGTGGCCTGAATCTGGGGAATAAATGACAGAGAAGAATAAAAAATGAAACCAAGAGTGTGAGCTTGCTGAACCAGTTGAATAGAAGTGCTTTCAACAGAAATAGAAAAGGAGTATTGAAGGGTGGGCTTAGGTGGGAAGAATGCCACAGAAGGCAGCCAGAGCAGTAAAAATGGAATAGCAGTACTATAAGAAAATAGTGTGGTAATGTTGTAAGTCAATTTCATCAAGTGTTGGGTGAGGTGTGATGGAAGACTGAAGGTAAGGCACCATCTGTGACTTTATAGAAATGTCAGATCTGGCTATGGTGATACACACTTTGATTACATTCTGTTAGGATTACTGTAACACACTATGTGTGGCTCCTTTTGGAAACTATTTTGACTTTTTAGTGGGCACTAAATGTTGCAGTTGCTGACCTTGGCTGGTTAGAAGGAATTTCTGACTCTCTTGTTTAAGCTGCTTCACTGGTTTGTTTTAGAGTACAATTAAAATACCAAAGTTGTGTCCAAGCCTTCTGAAAGACAACCACAAAGTTTTGAGTTCAATACCAGCCAGGGGCTCAGGGCTGAGTCAGCCTGGCATCCTTTTGAGGTCACTAAAATGAGTACCCAGCTTGTTGGGGGCAATTAGCTTACACATTGCAAACCACTTAGGGAGTGCTTAAATGCACTAAGTGGTATAGAAATGCACTTGCTATTGCTATTGCTCTATTGTGTCCCTTTGTCCCTAATGTGGCTGCACCACCACTGGGGACAACAGGAGTTGTCCCTAATGGTGACACAGCCACATGGACTCACAAACATTGAAGTTCTGTTGTCCCTAATTGTGGTCCATCTGTGTGTGCACTCCCATTGGAAACAACAGAACTTGAGCATCCACATGTTTTTGTATCTGCCGGGGCCGGGGACGGATCCTTGAGAGATATCAATGGCTGACTGTAAATGGGAACAGTAATACATTAAAGTCTGGTGAGCCAAAGATTCCCTCCCCAGAACTATTGTAAGACAGTAGAGATTTGGTTTCCTTTCTTCCCTGTAAATGTGAAAAATTAACTAATCCATATCTTTTCTCTCTAGTATACCCTCATGGTTTTCTCATCTCATCCAATTAATCAATCTAAGTCTATTTACCTAGAAGCTATCAAAGCACAAGACCTACTAATTCTTTGTGTTTAGTCTTCAATCTACATTACATTTGAACATCTTGGTGGTGAATGATTTTAGCTGTTGTTCCTACCAACCCAAGGAAATTAATCTCAGTGTGAAAAATAAAGATTAATATGCTTCATAATAAGTCTTTTCTGCTATAAAGGGAACAGAAATTTGGTCCAAATATGGCATTACACAACTGCAAGTGCCTAAAAACACTATGACTTCGTTTGATATCATATCCATAACAATGATAATAGCAACATGCTTGGTTACTTTCCTTTCTGGAATAGCAAACACAGTATCTATTTTGCTATTGATTGCTGTGTTGCATTCAATAAATGTCTTTGCGAAATCTAGTTTTTGGAAGAAGAGACACTGATAAAGACAACTGGGTTAATCAAAGATGCATTTCTATGTTTTTGATATAATACCATTTGGTCTTACTGCGAGAAGTCTGTAATACAGAGTGTGGAGCTAATGTAGACTGACAGCAGATCCATCAATGTGCTATGCTACTCTCTTACTGACTGCAAATTGTTTGTTAAGTTTTATTGTCAGGATTAGAGTTTACTATACCATTCACAAACATGCACACAATATTCCTGAAATCAAAATATCACCCAGATTACTTTTACATTTTGTTCTGAATTTCAATTGTATGAGTTCTAAAAATGCCCTGAAAAATATTACCTATTATTTCCTAAGTTGCTTTCATTATGAATCTATGTCCAGTTAGACTTCTTATTTTACTCAAGGGCATGTCCATCTATTTTTTTCTCATTTTATCACAGATCATATAGTCACAGATCATATAGTCACAGATCATATAGTTCATACATGCACATTCCAATTTCAATAACTGTTCCACACCATTGGATAGAACACAACTGAGTGATGGCTCTGTGAAAAGCTCTCCATTACAGCTCTGTCAGAGTCAGAATTTAGCATTGATCTGAATGTATCTGCCTTTTGCCTGATACCAAGTCAATACATTTCCATCTGCCACTTTTTTCTGCTTTAATTTAAAGCTTGTAAGCATTGCTACTTGGATAGAGTGAAGGAATGCATACATCCACATCATGATAATGTTTTCTTGGCATCCAGTTAACATAGCTGCATCTTTTGTAATAAGATAGGAGTATTGCAGACTAATCTCTCTTGATACTCCTGCTTGCAAGATGCTTCACTTAATTTTGCTTGCTCAAAAATAGCAACAAAGATTGCTGCACACGCTCTATTTCCTATAATTTAGATAGCTGTGATTACAAGCAATGCGCCAGCCTGTGAGACACATGAATATTTTACTATTTACAGCATCTGGCATTTGCAACACATATCTTTCTAATTTATGTCACATGAACTGGTTTCACCTCTCAAAATCTAAGGCAGTGTATAAGCTACCTTGTTCAGTAATGAAAATGTGTCTGTGCTGTTTCATCTTAGAAAGCAGGCAGTGTCAATATTGCCTTGTGACTAGGTCCTCCCACTTCTGGAGTTACTTGCAACCCTGCCTCTCCTCATACCGGAATTTTTCATTCTAAAGTGAATGATATTGGTGGGTGATATTTGTAGAACACCGATCACCTAAGCAAAAGGGCACAGCACTAATTTAAAATGTCTGGTTCTAAAACAGACTTCCACACAGCACAAACAACTTTGTTCTGTTGATATTATCACCCTTATAGGTCAACAACTTATCTTTCCTCCAGGTCTGCGTATACTCTGTGCCCTCTAAACACCAAAAACAAAAACAAAAACAAAAAACCCTAGATTTCTTTCAGCAGCAGCAGAAACAACAACAAACGCAGAATTCTGCCACAAGTAAAGTGGAATTCTGTGATTTGTATAAATCATGGAAATGAACATTATTGAGTCGGGAAGTGTGCATGATTTATTGTGTTTCTCAGAGTGAACGTGGGAAAAGCAATGAGCAGAACACTGAATCATCTGAACTCTTACTAATCCTTTCCTTTTTTTTTTTTGAAGTCTTGCCCTATTGATCATTTAAAATCTTATCTGCGCTCTCTTCCCATCTATAAATGCCCACTTTGAATATGGAAAACAACAACACACTGATGTTTTCAGCTAAGCATTACTTATTAAAATCTCCAAGAGCACAAACATTTTTTAAAAATTAACAAGGTAACCTTTTTTGTCCTTGTGGTAGTGTTTTTTGTCTTTTTGGTGGCTAGTACAGCCATACAGGGCCTGTACGTAGTCACTGAAGAAGGAAAAGAGAAGCACATAAATGGGCTTACCTTGAAAGTCCCAGTTTGTACATAATGTTTCTCTCTGATGTTATGCCATCTCTTTGCAATAACAGGGGTTAAAGCATTATAAAAGACCTGAGGGCATGAGTGCCCTTAACCCCCCAAAAGTACCAATGTGAGTTTTTGCTTTTTGTGGAACAAGAAGCGGAAAAATGACAAGATTTATAAGCTTCCATCCACTGGAGCAATGTGTTTTTATGGGAAAGCCCTTCCTTTGGCCTTGTAACATTATGTTATTTTTGGTCTTATGATGGAAAGAATAACCCTTATTTTTTTCCTGGCTTTGTAACTTGAAAAATTCACCATCTTCCCCAGTTAAGGTCATCAGTTAGGAACAGAATTTAGCACTCATCATGGGGACTGTCAGCGAACAGAAGAAAAAGGTGAGTGACTGAAATTCCACCCATTTGCAAAGGCCTCTAACTTAACTTCTATGGGGCTTTCTAGATTGGCAGAAAAGTGTGACATGAAGTTGCCTTTTCCTTAATGCTTAGCAGCTGCACCACAGCCTTTAGATGGAGCTGCTCTGTTCCGCAGTTTTTAAAAAAGAAGCTGGGAAAACCAGCATCTTTTTAAAGGCGCTTCTTCTCCCCTAAAACGCAAAAAAAAAAAAAAAAAAAAGCATTTTCATGGCACTCTTTCCCTTTTTCTCATCTAAAGGCTAGAGTTTCATGCAGCCATGAACATACTTCTTTTTGCCAATCTAGAAAGCCCCATATCTGCAGCAGCCAGGAAGATTCCCTCTTCCCATCTGAGCTCTTGGGATCACAATTTCTGTATGGCTAATGCCAAATGCTGAGGAGAATGACTTTCTGCAATCCCAGGTAGCTATGTAACAAGTTGTTATTTTGCATTCCTGTTTTTTGGCACATTTCCATGCAGCAGAAACATTTACTGTGCGTATTGATATGGCACTCCAGACCAGAAGATAATTTGTCTTGAAAACATCCTGCACGTATCTTTTGTCCCTTTGAAACTTCTGGGAAGCTGTGAGCCTGAGATTTCAGGGGGAGTATGAGAGATCCAGAAATCCTATAGAGGCTGAGCAGTGGAACACCTGAGCTTGGAGAGTGAGGACTCTTTCAGACGTGGGAAATTGGAAGTATAATCTAAGGGCAATCCAAACACAATCATGGGATTTCACGTTATTGCGAATTAGAGCTTCCCACGCAATTTCGGGCAAAAGGGAAGTCACTCCGAATGCAATCATGGGTTTCACATTATTGCGAATTAAAGCTTCTCATGCAATTTCGGGCAAGGAGGGGTCATTTTCGAGTAATGGGAAGTCATTCCAAACGCCTTCCGTATGCAATGGGGATTCACGTAAATTCTCTAAACAAGCGAATTCACGTGAATTCACATTGGCTGCATTCGAAGTTGGGAGAAATTCCTCCAGTGTGAAAGAGTCCTGAGACTTTAAAACAGCCCCAGCTCCAGTCCTCCAATCCTCCAGCAATGCTGAAGAGGCTGAGCAGAGGAACACCTGAGCTTGGAGAGTGGGACTTTAAAACAGCTCCAGCTCCAGTCTTCCAATCCTCCAGTAATGCTGTAGAGGCTGAGCAGCGGAACACCTGAGCATGGAAAGTGAGATTTTCAAACAGCCCCAGCTCTAGTCTTCCAATCCTCCAGCAATGCTGTAGAGGCTGAGCAGCGGAACACCTGAGCTTGGAGAGTGAGACTTTTTTTTAAACTGTAATTGTGACAAATTGTGGTTTTTAATGCTTGTTATATTATTATTTATCTCATAGATTGTATTTGTTTAATATTGTTTTGATTTGAACCTGTGTTGAGGGACTGGGAAAGGAGTTAATTATGAATTCAATTTGATTGTAATGTTTTTATCTTCTTTGCTTGATTGCTATTGTATTTGTTTATTGATTTTTTTTGCTTAAGTATTGGTCAGGGGATTGGGAAGGGATTATTTTGCATCTTATTGTAACTTTTGTATTGTATTTTCCCACGGTTGTTAGCCAGCCGGATTCCCTGTGATTGGGCGGGATATAAATATATTATTATTATTATTATTATTATTATTAGATAAGCAGCATTCACAAACTCATATTTGTCAAAAGATCTCCTCCTTGTAATGTTATCTGAAGAATGAAATAATCAGTTGGGGGTGGGCAGCGGGTATTACGTTCTGATTCTAGAAATTGTTATCACTTAAAGGACATTTCTTCAGTACATGTACATCCCATATGCATTATTATGTCACAAAAGGTAGCAAGATAATCCTAAACATGAAGTTGTGGTTATCCCCAAAAGCCAGGCAACAAAATGTTCTTCACCTTCCATTGCAGGATGGTGTTTTTTTTTACCTCCTCCCAAAACTGTTCTATAGTTTTCTCCAGCACTCTGAAGTAGAGTGCTAGGCTGCTGAACATCATGGCTGAAGCAGTTCAGCCAGGAAAAATACCTAAAGGATCTTGGCCTTGGGAAGTCCTGGAGAAACATGAAGAAAATCTGAGTGTCACAGAAAGGAATAACAAATATGTTTAAAATGAGCATCACTATTAAGAATACACACAAACATATAAAAGGGTGGTAAGAAACAAAATAGAGATGAATCATTAAGGCAAAAGGAAAGACAAAGAAACTTGAAGAAAAACTCATTATAAGGGTATAAAGAAGGTTCTGCATTACTCAAGAGGATTAGTCCAAGAAAGAGAGAGAAATAATATGGATAAGGTTGCAGATGCATTAAGCAGAGCTGAAACTAGTGAAGAAGAAAGAAAGGGTTATGTTCCCAGAACACTAAGATGAATAAATATAGTACCAAGGAAGAGATAAAGTGTTCTGTTTTATGGATATCTGCTCAAAACTGGGAGAATCACTGAACTATTTATAGCATTAAAATGGATCTAATATAAATAGTTCAAAGTCTTGTCTAGTAAATCACTTAACTGTCATTTTAGGCACTCAAATTTCAGTTGCAGAGATAGCTATCCATAAAATTCAATGATATTATGTCCTTGATTTGTATGAGCTAGTGCCTTTCATCGGGGCAATCTCATTTTAAGATTAACAAACATAAAATTTCAAACATTACATTATTATATTTTAAAAGCATTTTTGTTATCTAGCATCTCAGTCATGACAACACATAGTTGGAGACTTGTGGCACAGCTATGACTGGCACTTCACTTCCAAGAAACCACTGGGATTCATGGTTTAGTAATGTAATAGTAGTAGCAGTTTTTACTGTATCAGGAAAAGACCAGGAACCATATTCTATATTGGCAAGTGAGATCCACTGCATGGGCATGATATATTTTATCCATATGGTACAAAAGTGTATTGCCAAGTCTCATTGATATTTATAGTACAATTGTTTTGACCCTTCCCTTACTGTATGCCAGACATATTTACAGCTTCTAAGTACTAGGGAAACACGTTTAAAAAAAAACAAAAAACCATCTTTACTTAGATTAGATTTTAGATTTCTTATATAAATATTTATTAAAGCCATTATTATTTGTTTTTGAACCATACAAAAAGCTACATGTTGGTTGTTTCTTTGAGTTAGTCTTTCTTTTTAGGAAAGCATATTAAACTATAATCTTACCCACACCTTTGCTGTACTGCTAGTGAAAGCTAGACTCTGACAGATTTGACTTTCATACTTGCTTATTTTTGTTTTCCTTTAAAAGGGTTAACACCTGGGAAACGCAAATCGCACCCCACACTTTTCAATTGGCCAAGAATATCTACATGGAAGTAAGTTCAATTCAGCAAAATGTTCAAATATGAACTTACTGCTTTGTATCACTGTATGTCTTCTTATTTATTCTATTTGGTGAATAAGAGAAGAAGAATACCTTGTCCCTGCTACACGCCAGTTTCTTTTCCCAAAAGAAAAAAAGAAGTAGTCTTTAATGCTCAACATCATTGGGGAGGGTGGGTGGTGTTTTTTAAACTAACAACATAACAATTGTGAATGTTTCCACTATTTGAATGATATTTCACTGTTAGAAAAAGAAATCTTAAGGAGAAGTGATTAAAGGCTTCTATAGAGTTAGCATAGTGTAGTGATTGGACTAGGATTCTGGAGACTAAGGTTCAATTCCTTGTTTACTGAGTGAACTTCGGTAATTCACACTCTCTCAGCCTCAGAAAAAGCAAAGGCAAACTTCCTCTCAACAAATCTTGCTAGCAAAACCTCGTGATAGTTTCACTTTAGGCTCCTCATAAGTTGGAATTAATTTGAAGGCACACAACAATAACAGAGCATGCATGGGAAAATAAATTTACATTGCACAATTCACAGAGGACATATTCAGTGACATATTATTCACAGCAATACCCTATCAGTAAGAAAGAAGATGGGGGGGGGGGGACTGCCTGTGCCATACAAGATGGAGATCCAATTGACTTTATTCATCCACATATAAAAAGCTATAAATTAGGTTAGAAAAATCCACAAGAAAAAAGGGCTGAGTACACAGACACAACAAGTCCAGTATTTCCTGGTAAAACCAGGGGCTGTACTGATGCTCCTAAGGGGTGCCAGGACACCACACCTTTCCTTGCTGAATCAGGGCAACAGGAAACACAAGCCATGGCCCTAATCTGGCCTTTCCTTGGAGCAAAAAGGAGCTGCAAAAAGTGGCTCTTTTTTGAACCATGGAAAGGGCACCATAGTTGCCGGTGCCATGGCTTTTCAGCATTCTTTTGGCACAGTGCATGTACACGCTGCGCCAAGGGAGCACTGTGACATCTCCTGCCATGCAGTGGATCATGAGGCATCATGCCCACATGGGGGCTGAGTTGGGGCGTGCAGCGTGTGGTTGCCAGTCCCCCACTCGGCCCCAAAGCCAGTGTTTATTGCTGGTCTGGGAAATGTTGATCACACGAAGCCAGTGAACCAATGGGACTAACTTGATGCATGGCAGTTTTCAAAGTAATTTTATCTGATTCTGTGAAAAGTGTGTGAATAAACTTGGCAGTTACAGGCAAAATGCTACAGTGAAAGTAGTCTGCACATGATCCAGACTTAGCCATACAAGTTATACTGAAATTGCTTGGAGTTAAGTTGGCAATTACTAACTTCCATTGGGACCAATACTGGATCCAACCCCATGTGTTGGATTTAGACGATAGAAGAACAGCAGTTTTTTTTTTCTTCTGTTGTGATTGGTTAGCAATACCAGTCATCTGTAATCATGTATATGTTTAATTAGACCATAAAGCTTTTTCACATTAGATTGTGTTTGCAATCTAATGGGGGAATGGAATTATAACTTTGCTTATGAACTATTTTACGTCTTATATTACACATAATATAAACATTAACTGAGTTTTATAGAGGCATTTCTAAACATTTTAACTGTCATACTATGCATAATATACACACTGTCTAAACTAGTGTTACTTTGATCCCTGAAGAAGCAGCATATGTTACAAAGGGAGCTGTGAATACAGCACAACATTTCCATCTATGCAAAACCTTTGAGGTAAAAATGCTACTATTAAAAAAAGGGGGGGGGGTCACAGTTGCATTACAAATTCATAATACTGCTGTGAGCTCCTTCCCATTTCATGAATAGCATTTTTATTAATGCCATCGACGCGCTTCAACAGGTGACATTTTTATCCCCTCAGGCTGTCCATTATCCAAATGATAGGCCATCTGGAAAGGGATTCTGTTCACTGGAAAACGTGACAGGGCTGATGGTTTTTTAACTGCTAGTCATCTATGATTGCTAGTAAGCACGGGAAATTAGCATTGATCCCCAAAATGGAAGAGGCTGGAGAATACTTAAGACAGGGCTTGTGGAAACACCTTACCAACAGATGTGCCAGCTAATTAATAGCTGTCGTCGGTAACCTTTCCTCATGATTTGTAAATTAATACCAATTCTGTTTTCTAAAACAAACAGACAAACATCAGTACAGCTGGGAAGCAATCTGTAAAGGCCCACCACCACAGCATATGTGAACTAGGAAAATGAATGGGGACTCTGTCAGTCTCAGTCACTTGACTACTGTCTTTAATACAAAACTATAAACTAAAAGCATATAAAAAAATCCGTGGATAAGGAGGGCCATCTGTACTGCAGCCACAACATTGTAAATTCAGTCCTAGAGAGGGCCTCAATGTCTACTCAGCCTTCCATCCTTTTGTAGGTTAGTAAAATGAGTATCCAGCTTGTTCGGGGCAATTGGCTTATCAATCGTGAACTGCTTGTGGTGGGCGAGTTCACTGATAAGTGGTATAGAAATATACTTGCTATTGCTATTTCTGTGTAGAAAATATGTTTCTGGCATATAAAACAGTATTTCTACACAGAAAACACCAGTTCTGCATGGAAAACAAGTTTCTTTCACAAAACTAGCATTTTATGGGCAGAAAACATTTCTGCAAAGAAAAAAAAATGCTTCCTGCACTGAAAACAGGAACATTGTTTTCTGGATATAATTGTTATTTTCTGACCAGGAATAATGCCCCCCCCCCAAAAAAAAAAAGAGAGAGAGAGAGAGAGAGGTGGGAAGGAAGGAAGGAAGGAAGGAGAAAAAACATGAATTGTATTTGCACAGAATGTGTTCTGAATATTCTATGTAAAATGCACATATTTCAATGACTTTCTCACTAGGGAGAAAAATACTAAATTTATTTCTTTTTGCATGCAAGAATTAAATCTATAAAGCTTTATATCCCTACATGTGAATAATCTCTATAACAAATAAATTCTTATATCTGAGAAGGTATGTAATGGATCTGCCATTCATTCAGAGGACTTATAGGCCACTTTTCCACTTCAAAGGCACTAAGGCAGCATTCTCACATGTATTTCTATCCATGGAAGTACCTTTTTGTCTACTAGGTGAGTTAATTGGATTCATTTATACAGAAAAAAAAAGAAAATCCTTTAAAGCATTTGTGCAAAGGAGAAAATTCCATGCTGCTCATGAGCATGAGTCACGTCTGTCATGACAAATCCATCTTGATCATATCCCAACTTTTAAAAACTTGTCAACTTTCTTTGGTTTTTACCTCAAAGCTCATTCTTACTTAAATATGCCTTGAAAAAGAATATGGGGTTTTTCTTCCTACATGGAATTTCAGGCCTATATCTGTACAGAATCTGTCTCTCTAATTCTCTCTCTCTCTCTCTCTCTCTCTCTCTCTCTCTCTGTGTGTGTGTAAATGCACACACACATGATGCATTTTTCTGTGCTTTCCCCTAAAATATAAATGTTATCCATATTTTCTTAAAGCATGTCAGTGTATATTTTTAAAAGCCTATATATTCTTCCCAGTGTTATTGTATAAAATGCAGATCAAACAAAATTTTCACCCAACTGCAGAAAATTGTCATACCTTACACATGTCAAATAAAACTAATGGTTTTGATTTCCCTGTAATCAACAGTTAATGAAGCCCAAACATTGGGATACTAATGACAGATTTAGTATTTTCTACTAGAATTAGTTGTACTGGTGTTTCTGTAACATTTGAAACATCGTATTTTTCAGAGAGCATCAGCTTTTTACCAGCAAATATTAATATAACAAAACTGAAGAAGAAAATTTGGAAACAATTTTGACATTTAAAAAAAATAACAATTGGAACATAATGTAATTCATGGTGCAGAAGTGAAACAGAGGCAGTACCCAAGCCTATATTCTAAACCCTGACTTTGTCAGCTTTGGTAAATCCTTTGACGACATTTCAAATTGTGTGTTTTGAAAGAAAAACCTGTTTCATTTCAGGATTAACAATTTAGTTAATTCCGTTTGTCACAGCTTTATTTATTTATTTATTTTTTAAGAACATGATGTCCACTGTGAGGTAAATGGGATTAAACTTCCTGAGAGATCCAAAAGAAAATATGAAAGTTTTCACAGACCTTTCAGACATACAAGTCACAAGATCTTTTAGGCTGTGACAGACTGTCCATTCTGCTGTATGTACGTGTGATGCTACCCTTTAAAGTTAACTAACATTCATTTCTGTTGTGGTGTCATGCAAGGCAGAAGCAAGGACTGAGGAGCTGTGAAAGCAACATGAGAACTATACTCCACTCCTTTCAGTGGCGTCAAGGGGGTTGTGTGGGGCATGTGGGCTGCACTGGGTGACACCCCAGAAGTGACACCTGGTTGGCCCCCACCCCCTCTGGAAGCACTCCCCGGGCCTCTGTGGTTACCCCTCAGGGCAGCGTGGGTGCCGCTCTGAGCCTCTGTAGATCTCCAGACCTTGGGGGGGGGGTCTAGCCTGGGAGGGCAGCAGGTGGCTCTTTTTGAAACGTATGCAACTGCTTCCCCAACTTGCATGGTGCTTCCCAGCCCACCTGGACATTTCTCCCCCCTGCACAGCTGTTTTTCCTGCCTGTATGGCACTTCCTCCAGCCCTGAAAGTCCCACCAGAAGTCCCGCCAGGAGGTCCTGTCCCCCAGTATTTCCTCCCTCCTGCACCAAGTGACATCCAACGTGGAGTCTCCACTGTCAAGGAATCTCACAATCCAGAATCAGCTCAGAACTGGGGCACCATTATTGTCCCATTAGGATTTGCTTTGTTTTGCTACCCATAAGTTCTTTGGCTTAGCAGTGCTTGACTGATGCATCCACGCTGAAGAAATAATCCAGGTTGACACCACTTTAACTGCTATGGCTCAATGTTATGGAATTCTAGGGATTGTAATTTGTTGTGTCACCAGAGCTCTCTGTCAGGGAAAGCTAAAGGACCCACAAAATTAGAGTTCATAGAATTCCATAGCATTGAACCATGGTGGTTAAAGTGGTGTCAACCTGGATTATTTCTGCAGTGCAGATGATGTGTCTTCCTCCACATGAAATATCTGAATTCAAGATTTTCTGGAATAGTTTTCAAACTAAAAATTATCCATCAGTCAATCACTAGTTAATGGACCAATGAGCCTTCACTATAATAATTTTAGAGTACATAGTTTATGGCAGAATGTTGGGACAGGATGCATGGAAAGTAGATTTGAATCTCCTATTAGTTCTCTGTGCTGTGCTGGGTGTTGGCAAGGGTTTCTGTCTCTCAGTTGAGTAATAATAGCCAAACTAAAATGAATCCCTTGCTACCCTGATTGAATGATGTAAATGAAGAGAGACCAGGGAAGCTAGAACTGAATTTTGGTGTGGAAGGACTGTGAGCTACATTTCTTGTTAGTACAGTAGTATTGTTCTCATGTGCCTTCAAATATACTCTGATTTGCAAAGACCCTATGAGTGGTGATTTGAACCTCAGTCTCCCAGGGTGTCTGGCTCACGCACGGTTACCAATTAATTAATTAATTAATCACTTCATACTTTTGCCTCCATAACTCTTCATTCTAGATATGTGGGTTTTGTACCTAGGTACCAGTGCTGGATCTTGGTAATATAGAAAAGAAAAAAATAAGAAAGTAAAGGAAAAAAGAATGCAAAGGAACACAGGCCTGAAGTCTGCCCTCCTAGTTTATTTTCACTTCCATGTCTTGTGTGGATATGTTTCCTGGCTGTTTGTACACTTCTTCCTCATGCTACACAGAAAGGTAGTTTGCTGGCTGCACAGCTTGCTTTGTTTTCTTCCCTGTTGTCTTTCAGGAAGCTTTCGTTATGACAGAACTCAGTTACAGCATGGAGCAAAGACTTTTTTTCAGCTTGCTGTACAATTATGAAGAACACCCTGGGTGTCTTTATAAACCTGCATGCAGTGTCTCTTCTTTGAACAATGACTAGCTTTACTAACACGAATCATTCAGTTCTTTCTTTCCAGAGTGTCCTTACACATTATTTCATTTCTTTCTAGGGTGTTTTTATGTTCTTTTCCTTCATTTATGTTCATTATGTTAATTTCTTTCTAGAGTGTCCTTACACATTAATGCCAGGTTTTGTATAGCCATAGAATATTATGGTTCCGATCCTTCCTCTCCGGCAGATCTCAAAGGGTGAGACTCGGGGACAGTTGCTCCTCTAAGATTGAGCTTAGCTGTGGAGTCCCCCAGGGCGCCATTCTGTCCCCGATGTTATTTAACATCTATATGAAGCCGTTGGGTGAGATCATCCGGTGGCACGGAGCTCAGTGCCACCAGAACGCTGATGACACCCAGATAGACTTCTCCGTGACCAGATCATCTGCTCAGACCTCCGATGGCATCTCCCCTCTCAATGGCTGCTTTGTGGCCGTAATGGATTGGATGAGGAAAAACCAATTGAAGCTCAATCCAGACAAAATGGAGGTGCTCACAGTTATGGGCCCGAAACCAGGTTGGGAATACAACTTCCAGTCCTGGACGGAGTCACACTCTCCTCAAAGGACTCTGTTCGCAGTCTGGGGGTACTCCTTGACCTGTCGCTTCACATGACAAGTCAGGTGAATGCGACGGTTTGGAGTGCTTGCTATCAGCTTCGGCTGATATGCCAGCTGCACCCTTTCCTGGAGATGAGGGATCTGGAAACTGTGATACATGCACTGGTAACCTCATGTTTGGACTACTGTAATAAACTCTACATGGGGCTACCCTTGTGCCTAATCCGGAAACTACAACTGGTCCAAAATATGGCAGCCAGGCTTCTCACTGGAACATCTAGAAGAGAGCACATCACTCCTGTGCTTAAAGCTCTCCACTGGCTGATGACAAGTTTCCGGGCACAGTACAAGGTGTTGGTTTTAACCTTTAAAGCCCTACATGGCTTGGGCCCATCCTATCTAAGGGACCGCCTCTTCCCATACGACCGCCCCCCCCCCCCGCACACTTAGTTCCTCTGAGAGGAACTTGCTGCAACCCACGAAGACCAGGTTGGTGCAGACCTCCCAGAGGGACTTTTCGGCTGTTGCCCCCAAGTTGTGGAATGACCTGCTGGATGAGATGTGTCTTATTACATCTTTAGAAAGCTTTTAAAAAGCCCTAAAGACACATCTCTTCCGGCAGGCCTTCCCAGAGAATGTAAACATCCCCCGGGTCCAAATCTAGGCTTTAGAGTGGCTTTTTCTCCCAGCCTCCCTTCTCTGTTTCTACTTCTGCGTAACCTTGGCTGGGTCCGTTTTTCTCTAATCTTGTTTTTATTACTATTTTAGCTAGTTACTGTTTTAATTCAATTGTGATTTAATCTCTTTTTAAGGGGGGTGGGTGGTAAGGGAAAGGATGGGATATTTTACTTGATATTGTTTTAATCCTTGTTGTAATCCGCCCCGATTGCTTGTTCAGAGGGGCAGACTAGAAATAAATATTATTATTATTATTATTGTTTGTTTGTTTGTTTGTTTTTGCTCTGGCTTTTAGCCCTATAGAGTATTTTGCCAACCCAGAGTAGTATTTCTACCACAACTACACTTTTGAATCTCTATCTCTCTCTGAGGTGGGCAACTTTGTAGAGTCTGAGGCCATATTTCTGCCTTTGGCACAGTTCAGCAACTGCATATACTTCCCAAAATGCCAAAGATCTAATGAAAAGAAGGAATCTACTTCCATTTTTGAGGGTTTTTTTTAATTATACATGCATGTGGGGGTTGCCATTCCTAGACATTTTCAGGACAGGCAATTCACCTTCTTTATTTCCCAGGGAAAAGAAAACATTGGGAGATCAGGGGTAGTAGAGAGAGCACAAAAATATCTTTGGAACTTAACCTTATTTCATCCATGCTCCTGCACCTTGCTGCTTAGAAATTTGCCCCCCCCCCCCCCGGATCTTGACTGCAGAGAATATTCATTCCCGTACTCAAGGCTGCAATGGGAATATATAGATAACCTCTTTGTGCTATTACCTGGGCACTGAGTGTGCTCCTTTATAAACCATCTCCATCTTTTCCCCAGTCTCTTTTACTTTCTTGTGAGTAAAATTGTGAATAACTATGTTAGGCTACATAAGGGATGCAGTGGCTTAGTGGTTAAAAGCCAGAAGAAAGAGAGCCCTCCCTCCAGTCCATCTGCCTTGGTCCAGGCCCCAGAGGGAGAGAAGAACCACTGGACCTCATCCCCTTCCCCACCACCATTCCCTTCTCCTTTTGTGTTGTGTCTTCTTAGAATGTAAGCCTGAGGGCAGGGAAACGTCTAATTAAAAATAAGAATTGTAAGCTGCTCTGATAGCCTTTAGGGTTGAAGAGCAGGGTATAAAAATAATAAATAAATAAATAAATGTCAATTTTGAGATTGTAAGACTGGAAGATTGGCAGCTCAAAATGAATAATGGGGTGAGCTCCCATCACTAGTCCCAGCTTCTGCCAACCTAGTAGTTCGAAAGAATGGAAATGCAAGTAGATAAATAGTCACTACTTTTGTGGGAAGGTAACAGTGTTTGGTGCATGCTGACCACATGACCATCAGAGTAATCTTTGAACAACACTGGCTCTTCAGCTTAGTAATGGAGATGAGCACCATCCCCTACAGTCAGTTATGACTAGACATTCACATCAAGGGACTACCTTTAACTTTACCTTTATGTGAGGCTAGTTAGTCAGGGTCAGATTATTATTATTATTATTATTATTATTATTATTATTTGGTGTTTCCTGGCTGACCTTTTTTTGCATCTTTTCCTGTTATTTCTTACTATGAGCAACTGAAGAGGCATCATTTTATTTTGTTGATTGGCTACTTAGTCTTGCTGATAACTGCTTACCTGCTGGTGAACAGCCTGAAGCACCTGGAGAGTGAAGGGCAACTAATTCAACCTACCTTTCATCACTGAGTGATTTCAAAACACAGAAGACCGGACTGAGCTATAAACAATGCAAGCTTTTGTAAACTAAATAGTCAATCCTAACACCTGCTACTTGGATCAGTGTGCAAGATTAGATATTTGTAAAAGAATATCTATGGCTACAGCTTCCTTTGGTATAAAGTAACCGTTACACCTTTGTGAATGTGGTATTCTCACTACATACTTCATGGTTTTGAAGATTCACATTTCAGGTGCAGGGTAGTTTTGTAAACATTTTCCCCAAAGAACCTGCAGCAGTTTCCAGATTTCCAAAAATCATTTCAATTGAAGAAGTAAAAATATTTATGAAACTATTATACATCATATTAAAGAGCCATGGGGCAGTTAAATATTTTCATTCGCTCTTTAGAAGGAACAACAGGAGGTATAACATGTTATCTTTCCCTGCCTTTTGTTCTTATAAATCAGAAGAGATTTCAGCATCAGGTAAAATATTCTTTTAATTATTATGTAGCTACTTATTTTTCTAAATATGTCCTCATAAAGTTAACCACCAAAAAGGTACTCAGAATAACATGGTTGCAGCTGTTGGTGACATTTGGCCACATTCCTACCTTTCTCTGCAAACAGACATGATATTATCAGCTGGCCTGCTTGCAGAACATTGAAAGGAGTTCACAGCTGGATAAAGGCGTGAATAATTCAATAAAGGAAACACATTGCATCCGTTGGTTGTGTGAAGAGGGAAAAAAGGAAATATTGTGAAAGGGACAGCTTTCAAAACTTGCCAACAAATAAAATGAAGGACTTTGTCACACCACAAGACACAAAGCAGTCTTAATTTTTAAAACACTGCTCTGAAGCACAGAACAATCAAATTATTTGATTGCTTGTCTAACATGAAAGCAGTATTATCAACAGACATCCTGCAGCTGCAAGATAAGATTGCAGGAAAGCAATACTGCAAAACTACTTTCCTGTGCAACTGACTGTGATTTAGTGATTTAACATCTCAGGCTGAATAAAAAAGGCTTTTAAAAAAATCTTCAGACTCATGGGATGTATTTACACTATAAGAAGTGTACGTGTGTTTCATTATTAAAGTTCTCTTTTTAAAATGAAGTGACTGTATTAAGCATTTGGGATTGCTTTTAAACGAGGTTGCACTCAGTTGGCACAAATATAAGAGAACCTCTTAAAGAGCTCTGGTGTGATTGGGATAATCACTGACACACTTTTTTTTTTAACCATTCATATGAAAAACACTATAACCAAACCAAGTAAACTACTAAAATATAAAATAATTTAACATATGTAGAGGTAGCAACTTTACCATGACTATAGTTGATGTTGCTAGTTTACATGTATCTCTACTGACATGCCTGCATGGGCTAAAAGGGTCATGTATACCCTGACTTCATGTCCTATTCAGAAAGCAATACCCCTGGTCCCAAACCTAGCTCACTGGATTATGATCCAGGAGCCCCAATCCAATCTCAGTGCAAAGGGGCCTTAGCATGGGTCAAAATGACCCGCCATTTGCTGCAGAGTTTCTCAGAAACTCCACCACAACCCATGGCAGATCAGATGGCCTGATGTGACCCTTACCTTCCTCCACCATTACCACTACTGAGAGGACCCCTGTCACCTCATCTGACATGGTAAGAGGGTGCCTGGCCAAATGGATGCATCCAGGAGACCTATTTCCAGTCAGTTATGGTGATGGGAGTCTTCTCAGTAGCAGCAACAGTGGAAGAAGTTAACGGGCATGTAGTGGCAGTGGGTACATGATACCGGGATGGGCAATTGTGTAAATACCTATCCGTCCCCCCATGTCAGGGGACTGACCCTGGTTAGGACCCGCATCAGGATAGCAAGGGCTTGGCCCAGGCTATCCTGGCCCGTCTCTTCTTGCATTGGTTAGTCTACGTTTAGTGTGAGATTATTCAGCCTCCATTTTATAATCTGAAGCACTCTTTCTTGTTCTCTTTTACCATGTCTGAAGAGTATTATGTTACAGAGTCTCTCATCATGAGCTGTTATGAAACTTTCCATATTTTTAAGTAAGTCTATTTTTTTAAAGATGATTAAACCTGCTTTATTCCCCTTGTCTCCTGACTCATCAAAAATATTTTAGGCTTATTTCCAGCCTGCTTCAAATCGTGAACCTTGGTATACAAAAGATCTTAGAAAAACGAAGTGGGCTAGACAATGACTAGAATGCCGCTGGTGAAAAACCTGACTCCTATCTGACAAGACACACCATAGGAAGTTTCTTCAATCCTATGGAGTGGCAATACGTGCAGCAAAGAAATCTTTCTGCTCTGCACGCATTGCATCTGTGAATTCATGCCCAGCAGAGCTGTTCAGGGTGAGGGAGTTAACTCAGATACCAGCCACCCAGAACAACCTATTAGATTCTACTATAGTCAGTTGTGACATAGTGAACAACTATTTCGCAGATAAAATCACTCAAATAAGAGCTGACTTGGACACTGGCATTATTGCAGAAGTGATAGTTGAGGTGTCCAGGAACTCCGTGAGTAAGATTGTACTGGATCAGTTTGAGTCTGTGAGTACTGAGGATGTGGACAAGCTCCTTGGTAGTATGAAAAAGACAACTTGCCCTCTCAATCCTTGCCCTTCATGGCTTGGCTGTCCAGGGTGGAGATGCAACAAGGATGCTTTTAAGACGTATTATTAATACATCTCTTTGGGAAGGCTTTCCATCTTGCTTAAAAGAAGTTGAAAAGCCACTTCTGAAAAAGCCTTCCCTTGATCCCTTGGACAAAAGTAACTATAGGCCAGTCTCACATCTCCCATTCTTGAGCAAAGTGATAGAGAGTGCTGTTGCCATTCCACTCCAAGTAGTCTTGGATGACACAGATTATCAGGATCCATTTCAAACCAGCTTTGGGGTAGGATATGGAGTTGAGACAGCTGTGGTTTCTTAGTGAATGATCTCCCTCTGGGTATCAATAGGGGAAGTGTGACCCTGTTGGTATATTTGGATGTCTCAGGGGCCTTCAATACCATTGACTATAGTATCCTTCTGGAACGTTTGAGAGAATTGGGAGCTAGGGGCACTGCAGTGCAGTGGTTCTGATCCTATCTCTCAGGCAGGTTCCAAATGGTGATGCTTGGGGACAGCGGGACAGCTACTTCTCTAAGAGGGAGCTTAAATCTGGTGTTCCTCAAGGCGCCATTCTGTCCCCAATGTTATTTAACATTTACATGAAGCCCCTGGGGGAGAGACATGGGGCAGGAGACATGGGGCAGGGTGTTATCAGTATGCTAATGACATCCAGATATATTTCTCCGTGCCTTGAGCTGATAGAGCTAGTAAAGATGGCATCTCTCCTCTGAATGAATGCCTTAAGGAGGTAATGGACTGGTTGAGGAAAAACAGATTAAAAATGAATCCAGACAAGACAGAGATACTCATTATAGGGACCCCTAATCTGGGTATGGGAATATGTCAAGCAGTCCTGGATGGGCTCACACTTCTCCTAAAGGACTGTTCACATCTTGGAAGTGCTCTTGGATTTGTCATTCCAGATCTCAGCCCAGTTAGATGTGATGGCCAGGAGTGCTTATTATCAGCTTCGGCTGATACACCAGCTGCGACCCTTCCTGGAGCTGAGGGACCTAGAAACGATGTTACACACACTGGTAACCTCACAACTTGACTTCTGTAATGTGCTCTACATGGGGTTACCCTTGTGCCTAGTTCAGAAACTTCAACTAATTCAAAACATAGCAGCCAGATTGGTCACCAGAAAATCTGGGGGTGACCACGTAACACCAAAACTAAAATCTTTTCACTGGCTGCCTCTTAGTTTCCGGGCACAGTCCAAGATGTTGGTAATAACCTTTAAAGCCCTTGATGGCCTGGGTCCAGTTTATCTGTGGAGCACCCTCTTCCATACAATCCACTCCACACACTCAGGTCCTCCAGGAAAAACCTACTACAGGCAATGAAGCCCAGGCTGGCTGCAGTTACCCAGAGGGCCTTTTCATCTGCCAATCTAAAATTATGGAATGGCCTGCTGGAAGAGATCTGATATATCACCAGTCTTGATGGTTTCAAAAAGGCAGGCCTTCCATGATTGATCAGGCCTCCCTGAATTATCATCCTAGTCCTACTGATATGGATTGCCCCAGGAAGGACTGCCCCAAGTTATCTCATTTCAATTATGTCTAATTTTAAATGAGTTTAACTGCTTTTTATAATGTTCTTGTTTAATTTTAAAGGAAGGGATAAGGGGATTATGTAATTTTATTTTTGTGTGTATTTATGTATTTTATTTATGTACTTTTTATTGTTGTAACATGCTTCAATCCCTCTGGAGAGGTGGGATATAAATAAAACTTATTATTATTATTATTATTATTATTATTAGAAATAATCTAAATTGAAAAAGGGCAAGATATAATACATATACTATAATTACTAATGGAAAGAATATTAAAAAAAACATGTTTTTTGCATGTTGAGAAACCCCAACAAGAACTGTGGACTAACAAGAATCTTCACAGTTCAGGACCTACTCTGCACAAAATTTACATATGGTTATTTTGCACATAAAACAACAACATTCTGATGAATAATTTAAAATGGTGGCTGAAATCCTGCATAGGTGCATGACATTGTAAATACAGTTCTTTGTTCTTCTATCTTCTGTGAAGCCATGCAACTCCAGTTTCTGTCACTTATTGGTGAGGATGGATCAGAGAGATAAGGTGATTCAGACCACAGAGAAGCAGAGGAGCTTAGCTTAGTGGGGGTGAGCTAGAAATAAGGGTTCACCCTAGGCAGATGGACTGCATCCTCCTTTTCCTTCCCTCAAGAGCTCAGAACACCTTGGTCTCCATAGTATGAATCCCCGCCTTCTATTCCTTCTATCTAATTAGAAAGAGCTACAGCACCCTCTCTGGGAGCTTAACAGCTGCTGGATGTCAGAAATTTGGGGATGAAACAGAAGAGGAAGATAATAGTCCTTTGTGTCCTTTGTTATGCTTAAATCACTAAGATGATATTGGCTAGGATCTATTAGTAAAAAACAAACAAACAACACCTCAGTTGAAAAAAGTGTGGGTAGGATTACCGATTTATTTTTGTGGCCTATTTACAGTAAGCTCTCTGTATACATGAATTCTGTGTCCACAGATTCTCCCATCCGTGGCTTTAAAAATTTTCCAGAAAGCAAATCTTCATTTTGCCATTTTATATAAGTGACACCTTTTTTTTACACTATTGTAAACAATGGGATTTGGAGCTAATCCACAGTGGATACAAAGGGCCTACCATACTTGGCAAAGGAAGTCCAATTACTAGGTAACACAGGCCCTGTACAGACTGGCACTATGATCTGGTGTCCAGGTGGAGTAGGGGCATGACAACCATCTGCTGCCCACCCCGTCTCCACTCCCAAAGTGGCATCACACCACCCACCCACCCAGATGGTGGGTGGGTGGTGTCAGGATGTTTCTTCGGCACAGTGTTTAGACACTCTGCATCAAAGAAACAAGGAAGAGCTGCATGGTGGTTGCAAGAGTGGCTTTTTCCTGCCTTAAAATGGAGTGGCATCTTGCTGCTTCTTTTGGGACTGGAAAAATGCTGGAATTCAAGGCTGTGGCTTTTGGTTGTTGCAGCCCTGATCCGATGAGCAAAGGTGTGGCAGCAAGCTGCTCTATAGAGGTGATCTGTTTTGCCTCACAATGATCAGGTTTCTTCCAGATTTTCCCCCTAACAGACAGATGTGTTTTCTTGTATTGTATCCATCCTCCCTCCCTCCCTCCCTCCCTCCCTTCCTCTCTCTCTCTCTCTCTCTCTATATATATATATATATATGTTCAATTAAGGACAATAGAACTTACTCCAAGATCTGTGTTCAAAGGATTGCAAACTAAGGGACAAAACACATTACAGAAATAACCCAGTTTGAGACTGCTTTAACTGCTGTGGCGCAATGCTAGGGAATTTGGGGAACTGTAGTTTTTTGTGAGACAATTAAACTTCTCTGTCAGAGAGTTCTGGGGCCACAATAAACTACAGTTCTCAGAATTCTCTAGCATTGAGCCAGGGCAGTTAAAGCAGTTTCAAACTGGATTATTTCTGTAGTGTATTTTGGACCTAAATTAGGTGATGAAGAAGAACACCAGCACTGGAGAAACAGAGCTGTTTACCATCTAATGATGGGTGCTAGCTTATGGGAGACTAATAGCATTGTTTAACATTCTGCTGCATCAGTTATTGGACAGCAAATACATGCATATAAATGCATATAATTTTCTAGGACTGTGCCAAGTTAGCAATTGCTATCATTTACAAGAAATAGAGAAGTTTTCTTATAGAAAATAGTAATCTCTGGTGCAAAACAGAGGCACAGGTGCATGAGTTTTCATCTCACAACCAGCAGTGGCTTCTATTCTTTTTTCTCCTTTTAAAGCAATAGACCAAGAAATCAAGGTTTGATGAATCAAGCATGGAATTGGCAAAGCAGAATAAAAAAAAATACAGAGGCAAATTGGTTCCTGTGAAACCACACATTCAGTTTGAAACTCAAACTTGCAAAATTCATAGCAGTTCTAGAAACTGGCATCTTCTTTTAGTTTTGGGGGTAACCCACTAAGTTCCATGCTTTAGTGACAGGACATCACATTAGTTTTGAGACCTCAGGGATGCAAATAAATTGCTAGCAGTGTATGTGGGGCTATGAATGGAATTACTTCTGAAGAAATTGATACATTTGCATGCACAAGATTTGTAAGGACAACAAAAGAAAAGAACTGTACAGGGCTTGAATAACAATGGTTTCAGACAAACATTTTGTGTGTGTGTGTGGGGGGGGGTGGTATCTGTATAGTCTCACCAAAATAGTGTAAAAGAGAGAATAAGAGAGACAAAGACATATTCCATGAAAACATTCATGGAATACAAAATCTTCCTTATTTGATAATGACAGAGATATACTAATCAGTCAATCCTTGTTTAAGGGGCAAAGATATTAAACCTATCAACCTAAGAGATTCTGCTAATGAGAATATGTACCATAACACAAACAACACTATATAAGATTGCAGAAAGAATGACCTCCCTCAGTATCACCAGCAGGTCAATTATTTTCCCAGCCAGATACCTGAAAATATGAAATTCAAAGTAGAATTGCCACAAAATAAACAGTAATTCCTCAGCCATATGCAAAGAAATTAAACTATTTTTGCCTCAGAACTACACTCCAGCTCCATCCCACTGGGATATGTCATGGTGAGTTATTTTTTCATGGACAGTTCTTCAACTCTCACCATTGAAGCAGCTGTGGGTTTTTAAGACCAATTTCCCCAGAGGTCTTTTCCTCATTGCTTTCCACATCAAACTTTATGAAGCCTGGATTCAGATGATCTTTGAGATAAGATAAAGTTGACTGAAATCAGTTTGAAGTATAGCCTGGCAGAAGGAAATGTACATATTAATTCTGCCTTATGGAAAAGAGCATGTGCAAAGTCAGTGCTGGAAGTGACAGATTTGAAAGGAGCCCTGATGGTGCAGTGGTTAAATGCCTGTACTGCAGCCACTCAAAACCATAAGGTTGCGAGTTCAATACCAGCAAAGGGTGCAAGCTTGACTCAGGCTTGCATCCTTCCAAGGTTGCTAAAATGAGTACCTAAATTGTTGTGGGTAAATAGCTTACAGTTGTAAACTGCTTAGACACTGCTCAGGTGGTATGAAGTGGTATATAAATGAAGCTGTTTGTTTGAAAGTATATTCAGTCTAGAGCTATCTGCAAGATAAAGCAAGGTAACCATTGCACTCAATGGACAAATCAATAACATGGTGACTATACACAATGAATAGAACCAGGAAGGAAAATATTGCCAGGAAGAAAGAAAGCAGACAAAGTGTGCAGAAGCCCTAGGAAAACATCACAGGAGTAGCAGAATAGCCCAGCCTGAATTGTATATTCATGTGTTGATTGAGTTTCATTCCATCTATATCAATGTGATATATTAATCACATCAACAGAGAGAGTAGCTTTTTGTGGGGCTTTCGGGCTACGTGGCCAAGTTCTAGAAGAGTTCCTTTCTGATGCAAGATAGCAGCTAGTTGCCAATATATGTAGCCAAGGCAAGAATGCATTTCCTTCCTCCTGCCCTGCAGTGGTAGAGAAATCAGTTCCAAATCTACTGCACTGGCTACTGTGCAAAACATTGTTTTTCTAAAACAATCTGATTTGCTGTATGATTGGAATGGGTAAAATTTTTGTTCCAATTCATTTCTATAGTTGACCCACTGATATCTTCATATTCAGCATGAAATTGGAATGTGGGAGAAACTGAAAGTGAAAGATTAGTCCACTAAGGACAAGGACTGTTGATAAAACCCTAAAATGCTGGCTTCAAATTTTGGGTGGAAGTTAAAACATCTTAGTGTTGGATTAGTGTTACTACCTCTTCTTTCCCTAATATGGTAATCATCTTTAGCAGCAATGTTGCAGGTAGATACAGCAGCATCCTCTCCACGATAAAATAGCTATAGCAACAATATTTGGCTATAGTTTTTGTGGAGCTTTCGGGCTATGTGGCCATGTTCTAGAAGAGTTCCTTTCTGACGTTTCGCCAGCATCTGTGACTGGCATCTTCAGAGCATGATAGCCTGGAAAAAGGATTGGAGATATATATCTTGTGTGACCCTGGGAAGGAAGGAGTAATTCGCAAATGTATTGTTCTGTTGCTAATGGCAGTCCTCAGGGTGGGAGGATATGCAAAAGAGGATTAATGTCTGCTGACTGGTGCTCATTGTCTGCTAGGAATCCCCTGGCTTTAGGCTGTTTCTCATTTGCATTGGTTGAGTCTTAATTTTGCTGTTCTTCAGGACTGGTAGCCAAACCTTGTTTACCCTCAGGGTTTCCTCTTTCCTGTTGAAATTGTCCAGGTGTTAATGGAGTTCAATGGCTTCCCTGTTCATTGTGACCTGATAGTTATTGGCATGGTCCATTCCATGCCAGCATTCTCTGAAGATGCCAGCCACAGCTGCTGGCGAAACATCAGGAATAAACTCTTCTAAAACAAAAAACCTACAAAAATGACTGATGCTGGCCATGAAAGCCTTAGACTTCACATTTCTACAAGTGGATGTAATAAAAAATAAAAATAATTTTCATCATCACCATTGCCAGGATCAGAGGGAATCAAAACAGAAACCTATTATAGTTAACAAAGCAAATTAAATCCTAATAATGGCCACATCTCAAACATTTAGTGATTGTCATTTTTCTTCCTTTTCATGTTGCTGGTTTTTGATAAAGCATATGGTGATCATAAAAGTTAGTAATAACATTTAATGGTTTGTTGTGAACATCCAGACATTTGCTGGATGATTGCATAGCTGTAACAAATTTTGAAGTTATAAAACTATGATCTGAAAATTGCCCAGTAAGTTCCCCCCCCCCCCAAATTAATGGGTATAGTGAAGTGTTTTATTCAAGAGAAGTGGAAACACTTCAAGTGGACATGCATCTGATTTTCATAGTTTATTCCCAGTCTCCGAGAAATGCAGTTTTGGAGAATATTTCACATTCCATTTGTGTTATCTTTCCAAATAATTATACTTAGCAGCAAGTCCCTTTGAAGTCCTATTTTGTTTGAACTGAAGAGATTTAAGCACATACTTATCTAACTCATTCAAATCAATGAGAAATGCAGCATGATCCTAAGCAAGTGAACTGAGGAGTAAGTCTCACTGAGTTCAATTAGATTTACTTCTTAGAAAGTTTGTATGAAACTATGGACTTAGGAAAGATTAATTTTGGCATGATCATACTCAGAAATAAGTGTTTTGCATTCATCATTATGTATTTAATAGTCTTGCACTTATATTCATTAGGCATAGTGAATTTTCTGAATCTATTCCCTGAACTCCTTGGTGGCCTATGATAGTCATGCCAGTGCAGCAGTGCATCCACCTTGGGTTTTAATTTGAAATGTAAAGGAGTTGTCTCAGATGATGAATGTATGCAGCACCTCAAAACTCTCTTTTAAAGTATGACCTAAAAACAAACAAACAAAAACAGATTCATCATCTCACTGTTATTAGTGAATTCCACTTACAATGAATTATATAGAACCATAGCTTTGATTTAAAGGAAGGGTTTCTGTAAGGTAGGGCAAACAATTTTCTCTATCTGTTCCACATAAAATCCTGAAAACCAAATCCCACACTGTTCTGAAATATTCCCTGAGACAGCAGAGAACAAGGCAAATGATCATGATTTCTGGGAGAAAAACTGTTTTCCCCTATAGCAGGAGTGGGCAACACATTGCTTGTTAATAATTCCAAGGTAGTTTTTAGCCTTCTCGGGATAAATTGTTTCACTGAAATTAAGCAACTTACTGCACCACTAAGAATGGCAACTAGGCCACTGTTGTCCTATAAAAAAGGGAGAAAATTATTGTTAAAAAGGCCTGCTTGCTATTTCCCCCTAAAATCCGTTGTTGTTGTTGTTGTTGTTGCTGGTTCAAAGGAAGTGTTTTTGTCTTACTTTCAATTTCAGCTGCAAGTTGGCAATATAGCCCCTAGTAACTTGTGCACCTGCTTCCTAGACCTGCTGAGCTTCCCTATTCTAAAGCAAAGCCACTGTTGCATGGAACCTACCACCTCCCCTTGGGGGGAAATACCCTTCTAATTCCCCTCACTTTGTGTATTTCCAAATTAGGAGAAAAGTGTTGAGAACTCGATTTTAAAGCTAGATATTGATAAAATGTCCTCAAAGGTATTTGCTGCATACCCTCAGGTATCTTTCTGGCTGAAGAGGGGAATTTTTTTTACAACTGTTTCCCTAGGACACTATGGAGGGATAGTGATTGAACCTTCACTTGTGGTACACCACAGATCACCTACAAAACAACTTGCACAGTGGGAATGAGATTCTCTGATCACATGGAAAACATTGTTACAGGGAGGGGGTGGTTTGATGGCCTCCAATGAATAAAGCCAGAATTCCCTATGCTTGCCATTTGGCACCAAGCACTGTTCACATGAAAGGATGAAGGCAGAGATTATTTAATGTCCCCCTTCATGTGCCCTCTTTGATTAATTTTTTTCTGTGACACACCACCTGCCTTCAGTGCCATGTGAGCTAAGCTTGCCACTTTCGGGCCAGATAAAAATTTTCCCCTTTACCAGTGTGGTGTGTGTGCTTACCTCACACTGGAGAATTGGCTAGGGTTATGTCCTAAATAAGTTCTCATGTGGCATGCTATTGGGGGGGGGGAGAGAATTTATTAGATCTGTGCACACCTTGGCAACATTTTGGGGAGGGGCTGTTCTCTGGAACTGCCTCTAGAGGTCATGCAATCTGGAGGGATGAAGAAGGAGTCTTTTCTTGAGTCCAACCTGGGGGTTCATTCTTGAAGTCTTGAGATGGAGGGGCAGACTGGGTTTCCCTTCTGGTAAATCTGACCAGGCAGCAATCAATGGTTTTTTGACTGCCCATAGGATCTAGTGCTTCACCCAAGGGAAGGCTGGGGAGGCTGGTCAAAGGTTGACACCTGAGCATCAGCTGGACACACATCAGGTTGTTTCCCCTGCTTTACTTATCTCCAAGTCCAAATTCAATTAAATAAGGTATACGTGAATGAAGTAGCCCTTATTCAACCCATTTACTTGTCTCTGGTCTCATTATTTCATGGTTGGTCATCAATGCTAGTGGTCTTCCTCCACACTTAAGTATGTGGTATGTGAAAGTGTATGGCCAGAGTTGTGGTTACTCTTTTCCCTCGCCATAATAATAATAAAATATTTATTTAAAGTGCCCTTGCCATCAACTAACTGAGCCATCCTGAAGGGTGGAAACAGTTGGAATGCTTACTTTTGCCCTTCATTGTAGTAAATCCTGATGCCCACCACCGCTCATCTTTTATTTTTTGATATAGACACAACCCCATTGTGAAGCAGTTTGTATTATTAAGTACAAACTATTAAGCCTTGGGATACCATTGGTGTAGCTGTACTGCAATACTCAATTAATCCTGGAACAAAAGAGAATTCAGATACCTTGCATTATCCATAGTACACTTCTAGTCAATTTCTCTTTAAAAAGGAACAAAGAAAGCTCACAGCAGTTGGTTATGCTGGAATAAAAAACATTTCCCTCTGAATTATAACAGCAAACTTTACAAGCATAGACTTGAAGACCATGTGGGGTGATATTCATTTCAGAGCTGTTAATCTTAGATTGGTTTTGATATATAATATACACTGACAATTACTCTATTATTATTCCATTGTATCTTTCTATGCATAATTACAGTATTCCAATTATTTCCACACAGTAAAATTAATGGTGTGACTAGTCTGTTTCACTTCAGTAGGTTGGGGACACTTATTAAGAAGTATTAGCCCTGTAACCTCCTGTTAAAATGCCACAAAATGTACAAACTACATGAAAATAATTCAGCACCCCTATAGGATGGATTGGCATATGCTTTATGTAATCCCAGAGTAAAGAAAGTGAACTAAAAGATATAACATTATTTTCCAGTGATTCCATTCATCCTTAACATTTACACACACACACACACACACACACATTCCTAAAAGAAGAACAAAAGAGAACATTGAATTGCCTGGGATCCATGTGTTATTTATGGTCATTTTCACTTTAAGACTCCTGCTCTCCCTTTCTTGTAACTGGACGCATGAGCTTCTCCCAGTGAAAGCAGAAATGATCAGAAAGTTACTTTCATGTGTTTTGCTGCTGTTGTTTTTAAAAACACCTTCAGTTTTGCTAAAATAAATTGTTGAGATATACCTCATTTCTAATATTTCATATATATGAAATAAGGTATACCTCCACACTTTATATATAATATTTCATTTATCTTTCAGTCAAAATGCATAAGCTTATCCAGAGGCAATAACAAATAAATTTGTTTAATAGCAATTTGTTAAAACAAAATCAAAACAAAACAAATTTTATTCAAACCAAGCCAGGGTCCATTGCAATTATAACAAATACAGGAGTACCTGTTATCAGCTTCACCTGATACGCCAGCTGCGCCCTTTCCTGGAGATGAAGGATCTGGAAACTGTGGTACATGCTTTGGTCACCTCACATTTAGATTACTGCAATGTGCTCTACATGGGGCTGCCCTTGTGCTTAACCCAGAAACTTCAACTGGTACAAAATATGGTACCAGACTAATCACTGGGGCATCTAGGAGAGAGCATATAACACCAGAGCTTAAGTCTCTCCACTGGCTATCAGTTTCCAGGCACAGTACAAGGTGCTGGTTTTGACCTTTAAAGCCTTACAGGGCTTGGGTCCATCCTATCTTAAGGACCGCCTCTTCCCATATGAGCCCCCTCGTACACTCCGGTCCTCTGGGAGGAACCTATTACAACCTAAGAAAACTAGGTTGGCACAGACCTCCCAGAGGACCTTTTCTGTTGTCGCTCCCAGGCTATGGAATGGCCTGCTGGATGAGATGTGCCTTATTACAACCCTGGACGGCTTCAAGAAGACCGCCAAGACGCATCTCTTCCGGCAGGCCTTCCCAGACAATGATTAATCTTTCTGCCAACTACTGTCCCTGTTGCCTCTTCCACTGGGATATTGATATTGTTGAGGCCAACCATAATTTTTAATTAGACCTTTCTAATGTTTTAATGTTTTAATTGTAATGGCTCTGTTTTAGTATTTTTAAATTTTATCATAGTTTAATTTGTTTTAAGGGGTGGGAGGGGAAACTGAATTGTTATATTTTAATTGTAATTGCTTTTAAATGCTGTACCCTGCCCTGATTGCTTACCCAGAGGGGCGGGATATAAATAAATAATAATAATCATTATTATTATCAACATAAAAGCCTACTGAAGAATGAGTCTTCCTTATGCAAAATGCTTGGGTCCAGAAGTATTTTGGATTTCAGATTTTTATTATTGTTACTATTTTGGCATACCTGTATTTTCATATACATAATGAGCTATCTTGAAAATGGGACCCAAGTCATCTATTTTTCATATATACCTTATGAACATACTCTGAAGTTAATGCTTTATATAATATTTTTTAATATTTTTAATAATTTCACACATGAAGCAAAGGTTGTGTATAATGAACCATCACAAAGCAAAGTGTCACTGTCTCAGGCAGTACTGAAAAAACAGTTTTTGTTTTTCAAATATTTTGGACTTTGGAATTCTGAAAAAGGGAGGCTCAGCCTGTAGTACTAAAACAAAACGTAATACATGCATCTACCAAGCTTGAGGTGTAGCAGATCTCCTGATGGAGAACATCTATTTGTCAAAGAATAAAAAAAGAAGTGAGTTTTAAGACATAAAATCACAAAAATAAAGCTAGAAATTTTGAAAAAAATAGAAATATTTGACTTATGCAAAAATATAGAACATAATAAAAGAAAGCAAAGATCAATAATTTTTCTGAAGTTTTCTAAGATACTGCTGAAAAGAGTCCAGACCATATCAACTGAAAAGACCTGCAAGTGAACAAAAGAAGAGGAGCAGAAGAATGTCTCTTCTTTTGGATTCTTCTTTTTCTTGCTTTGCATATCTTCTTTGGAAAAGACTGTGCTTACTTCTCTCAGAAGAGAGAGGGAGAGAGAGGCTGCTGTAGACGCAGCCTAAATTGAGGTCACTATACTCAATTTCTAATGAGCTTAAATTGAGGTTGCCATACTCAATTTTCTGATTAGGAAAGACCATAATGCTGGGAAAGTTTGAGGGAAGAAGAACGTTGAAGAAATAGAGGAACATGGCAAAACGGTGACTTGAGCAGAGTAGTGGAGAACAGGGAGTCTTGGAGATGTCTCATCCACAAGGTTGTCATGAGGCCAACTTGAGGGCAGTTAACAACAACAATAGTCTGCACCGTCTTTGAAATCTTGTTAACAATGACAGAGCCTAAAGTTTTGCCATACTTACTTACTTCATACTTACATGAATAGCATGTGATAACATTTTGGTGACACTTACAGGCCATTCTGGTTACTGTTTGAAGTAGAAGCTGTGTGCACAAGTTTGTAAATAATGCAATTGCCAGAATAATCCAAATTATGCTGGTATAATGTCTAAACAGCATTCTAGTCCTTGAATCTCTGACAGTTTGTAGAAAGAGCACAAAGATCCCATAACAGAAGAATAAAAGCAAAAAGGAGATCCTCTCCTTTTATAGGTTAATTAAATCACCATAAAATAACATCAGTAGTAGTTATCTAAGAGCACAGGAAAGAGGAAAAATTTTCTTTTAAAATTTTGAAACTCAGAACTATATTTAACTTATATCACTCATATTTCCTACTTCTATTGGGAGAATTATGACATTTTTATTGTTGTACAGAAACAATGAAACACTAGATAAGCCGGTAAAGAAACCGTTGGCCAGTTTTTTGGGGTTTTTTTGGTAAAAATATGCCAGTATAACCTCTTTGCTGGCATCATGCTGGCACTGCATACATTGAATGCCATTACAAAAGAAGATACAAGACTCCTACAAGCAATATCATTCCCCTGATGTGGAAAAGCAGCCATAGACCTTCAGATGGGATTTCATGCTCCATACATTTGATCAGGTGTGGGGATGTGTCCAGCAGGTTAGAAAAATATTATAAAAATATAATGATTGAGTTTTGATAAAACTGAATGAGAAGAATCCTGGATTCATGAGAATCTTCACGCTTTCTTATTCTGCACAAAATTTACAGAAATTTAATAAAGAGGAAAGAGAATCCTTAATGAGGAACATGGTAGGAAGTGTGTACTCTGCCTCCACTCATCTGAGTGTTCTACTCTCCTGCCTTTGCATATGCCCTCCCTGTTTTCCCAAGGATGGATACAACAAAGCTCAATTGAACATCATACACATCATTCTACATACTGCACTTGAAGCAAGAAGTCTGTCTTACAATCAGTCTCCCCACTCCCCACGACTTTCTGGAACCAAAATTACATTTTTTACATTCACCAACAAGGAATAGAATTAAAGTAGGTTTAATATATTTCCCTCTAGAATGATAAGTAGAAGCCGGCATCTGCTGACAAGCTGCCTGTAGAGACCTACTTGAAGAATGAATTCAGTTAAAGCAAACAATGTAAGTGAAAGAGACTCCAAACTGCCACTGGAAAGCTGCTCTATCACACACTGGACCAACAAAGCCCTTTCTACAACAAGCTATACATAATAATACTGAAAGCATTCTAGTGTTTTTCACTTCAGAAAAGCTGTGGTGAGTATGCTGATTTTGGAATAGATTTTCTATTTAAAAAAAGCAAATACCAGATATGTTCTAAAGAAATGAAACTTTGAATTGGGAGAGATTCATTCAAATATATTTTCCTTGGTTTGTTTTAGTAACTTTACATAATTTAATGCATAAGTAACTGATTTTTTTCCCCATCTGAAGACCATTTATTGAGGAGTTCTAAGTCTTTTCTTCAGCAACAATGATAACTGTTCATAATTTGATCTTTTTTGGAAAGGCGGTATATAAATAAATAAATAAATAATATTTCATTAGGACATATTTCCTTATTGCTTTCAAATAATATCATTTTATAGACCTGAATAGCTTATGGGGAAAAAATCATGTTCAGCATTGCCAGTCTGCCAAAGTTTGGCTTAGTTAGCAAAGTCAAAATGATGCTTAGGCTCTCCTGTGACCCCATCTTCTTATGGCATTATTTAACATTAATTCAGAGGTAATTAAAGCTACATAAATCAGTGTTACTGGATGCAAAGGTTTTTGAACATGCTTCAGAATTTCTTTTTTTATATATAGGTTGTATCTGCATTGCAGAAATAATCCAGTTTGATAGCACTTTAACGGCTATGGCTCAAGGCTATGGAATTCTGGGATTTGTAGATTATTGTGGCACCAGAGCTCTCTGATAGTAAAGGCTAAATGTCCCAAAAACTACAAATTCCAGAATTCCGTAGCACTGAGCCACGGCAGTTAAAGTGCATCGAACTGGATATTTATGATTCCAAATTTATTCTCAGTTTGGGTAGCAGATGCTTGATTAATGCTTTGGAAAACTGTAATCCAATGCATAATTCTGCAATGCAGATGCAGCCATAGAGAACACTTACTTTTTCACACTCGGGGGCAAACAGGATTTAAATGAGTTTTAAACAAGAGTTAAACAGGAAATGCCCTGTGATAAACATAGGGCATTTCGTGTTTAACTCTTGTTAACTCTTGTTTAAATCTTGTTTGCCCCCTAGTGTGAAAAAGCAGTTGGACATTCTACTGCTGTTATATCATGCACTTCAGCAGATTCCTCCTATTCTTCATCACAAGGTCAGACTGGATATATAGGAGAAGAGGTAGCTACAGGAAAATATGGGGGTGAAGAGAAAATGTGTTTTCTGGGAGCTCCTTGGATCTAGGCCAAATGTTTTTTTTATTTAAAAAAATCTTAAGAAGACCAAGCTCATGCCAAATGGAGATGGGAAGGTTTATCCCATATCTTTCTCTTAGCCTATTTTAGCACGGCAATTTTTAGATGATTTCTTGTGTAATAGTCACGTAGGCTTTAAATCAAGAGTCAGTGTGGTGTAGTGGTTTGAACTATGACTTTGGAGACCAGGGTTTGAATCTGTACTCAGCCATGGAAATTCATTGGATGACCTTGGGCAAGTCACACTGTCTCACTCTCAGAGGAAAGCAAAAGCAAAGCCCTCTGAATAAATTTTACCAAGAAAACGTCATGATAACTTTGCCTTAGAGTCACCGTAAGTCGAAAACAACCTAGAGACACACAACAACAAACACTTTAGATCATTAAAATAAAAGATTTGAGGCTTCCATTAGAAAGAGTTTGTTCAGTTATTAATATAATTAAATGATGATAATCTGCTCTTGGTCTTTCCCACAAAGTGACTGAAATGTTCTTTTAGTCCTGATTAGAGTAAACTCATTAAATTCATCTATATGTTGACTCAGTCATTCATCATTTGTTTGAATGGCTCTATTCTAGTTGGAAATAACCAACAGAGCCTTAGTGGCACAATGGATAAATGCTGGTACTGCAGCCACAACGTTGTGAGTTTGATACCAGAAAATTCCTGGTTGACTCTGCTTTCTATCCTTTTGTAGGTCAGTATAAGGAGTACCCAGGTTGTTGAGAGCAATTAGCTTACAGATTGTAAACTGTGTAGAGTTGTTGAGTTCACTATAAAGCAGTATAGAAATGTAAATGCTATTACTATTTCTAATGCAAATGCCAGCCAGTCTGTTTTTTGGCCTATTGTGCCTTACCTGCTCCATGTTATTAGCTCACCATTATGCACTGGACTGCAGTTTTCCAAAGCATTAATCAAGCATCTGCTATCAAAACTGAGAATAACTTTGGAAATATAAATATAATTATTAGGAAATATGCTCCACTGAAGATAGTGGTGTTTTCTTCTGAATAAAATGTGCATAGGTTTTTGTGTAAATAACAATGTTCAAGAAATGGCGCCGCCCGATTTAGCGGGTCGGCGCTGTTGCCTCCGTCCTCTCTGGCCTCCAATTGGTGCAGGGGCCTATTTAAGGCCAGGCACAGCGCGGTCCGGCGCCATTGCTATTTTCAGCTCCATCGAGCACGGAGCCGAAGTAACGGCGCAGTTGGTTAAATACATGGACTCTTGCCACCTCTCGCTCACACAGACCGTAAGGTTGCGAGTTCAGGACCAGCCATCCAGGTGGCCTCTATCCCCTATAGGCACAGGTCTGGTTTGATCTTGTTTCAAAATAGGATCAGTTCTGGTTTAATTTTGGATGGGAGACCGATCTTGGTTTCTAAGCAGGGTCAGTCCACGTTAAATTTTGGATGGGAGACCGCCAACAAAATTTTCCCTTGTGTCCCGTGGTCTGTGTGCCCTACCCCCTGGAGTGGCAGACTGATCTTAGTTGCTAAGCAGGGTCAGTCCTAGTTTATTTTTGGATGGGAGACCGCCAACAAAATTTTCCTTTCCCTTGGCTGGGCAAGTCCTCCTTTGCTTGTGTTCGGAGGGCTGTGAGCCCTAGTCCCTGGAATGGCAGTGCTCGCACCTTGCGGCTCGCTGGGCTTCCACTCTTACTTTTTGTCAGCGTAAAATTGATCGTAATTGGGCCCTGCTGAGCCCACCCTGTCTTCTTTCCCGGCTACATTGCTTTACTCACCTTGGGGACCGTTTTCCTGAGAGGTGCAGCCACCATGCCTTCCAAGCCTAAGGCCAGTGGTAGGAGGCGCACGGCCACTGTGGCCAGCGTGGCTTGCTCGCCTGGAGTGTGACAGGTTGCAGCTACTAGTTCCAGGAGTCAGCTGACCTCCATTCGCAGTGGGTCCTTGCAAATGGGTCCAACTCCCCCAGCTTCATCATCGTTGCAGGCTTCGTCGATCTTCAGCCTGGAGGTTGCAGCCAAACTGACTAGGTCGTTTTCGGATATCATTGCGAAGGCGATGGCGGCTGTTGCCAGGATCTCCTCTGCCGTGGCTGGAGGTAGTGGTCAGCCTTCAGCACCAAGGGACAGAGTGGCGGGGGATCATGATGCATCTATGTCTGAAGTCATCAAGGGGGTTGCTCCTGTCGTTCCCCAGATGGTGATTTCCAGTTCCAGCTCATCTTCCAGCACGAGTTCTTCTTCCTCTTCCTCCAGCTCCGAGGACGAATTGCTCCCGGCAGGCTGATCTTCTGGGGCAAGTGGCAAGAGTCGAAAGCACAACAAGAAGAAGATTAAGAAGGCTTGGCGTTCTGGTTCCAGGCCACAGGTTGCTCATTTGGGGCAGGGTGGTACGTCGGCTGTTGCTCCTGTTGGTCGGGATGGATATTGGGTCAAGCATGCTCTGGCCACAGGCCTGCCTCAGTGGGCCATCAAGCGGCGTGCCTGGCAATCTGGTTTGCAGGGTGTTTGGGTTGATGCCCAAGCATCTTCCATCCCTCCGGCAGCTCCAGGCGAACGCTCTCCAGGTTCTCATCTGTCAAAGAAGATTTGCAGGCGTATTTTGTGGGGATGTTATATTGATGTCTTTACGCTGCTTCAGCCTAAAGGCCAGGAGGCTTGGGTTGTCACATCGGTCAAAAAGGCCAAAAAGCACCCGAAAGTATCTCCCGCAGATTCGACATTCACCAACTGGCTGGAGGGTTTTACTATTTATAAAGCGATAGTGGCCATGGCTTTCCCGGAAAGGGCATGGCATCTTGATTGCCACCTTCTTCATGTCCTTCATGCAAAATCGGTTGCGTGGGAAACTGTTGCCATCACCTACGATGCAGCCTTTAGGCAACAGGCTTCCCTAAGCTCCCGGGAGAGGTGGGATCAGCTTTATAGCGAGATATGGTTGCTTGAGGTTGGCCCGTTGGCAAAACAAAAGGGGTCTTTTAAGCCTGTAGGTAGCAGGGATCATAGACTTGCTTGTTGGGAATACAATTCTGGAAAGTGTGCCAGGTCCCACTGCAGGTACGAACACTGTTGCGAGCTGTGCAGGGGCCCCCATCCTAGGTCTTCCTGCCCACGCTCTCCATCCCAGCCCTTTCGTCAGGGGTGCTCTGCCCTTGAGGCAGCTGGCACATGAGAAGGGGCCTCCGCCTCTGATGCCAGTGGGTCAGGGGGCCTTAAGTAATCCGATGTCCTCCCCTGGCTTCCCTCTTGCACGTACCCCGGTTAACTTCCAGGCACTCCTCCCCTGCTTGAGGCCTATCCAAAGAAAGATGCTGCACAATTCCTCTCCGATGGTTTTTCTAAGGGTTTCCGGATCCCTGTGGTTGCTCCTCCCCCACCCTCATTAGCAAAAAACCTAAAATCTGCCAGGGATATGCCTGAGGTCTTCTCTCATAAAATTGAGAAGGAAATTGCAGCTGGCTGTATGGAAGGCCCCTTTTGTTTCCCCTTTTGTTTCCCCCCCCTTCCCTGACCTGCATGTATCCCTTTTAGGTGTAGTGCCTAAAAAGACTCCAGGCGAGTATAGACTTATTCATCATTTGTCCCATCCGCTGGGAGTATCAGTTAACGATGCCATTCCTTCTGAATTGTGCTTGGTCAGGTATGCCTCTTTTGACCACGCTATCCGGCTTGTCAGGTCCTGTGGAAAAGGGGCTTTAATGGCCAAATGTGACATCCAATCAGCCTTCCACTTTTTGCCCGTCCATCCCGATGATTTTCGTTTGTTGGGTTTTAAATTTCAGAAAAGGTGGTATTTCGACAAGGCCATGCCTATGGGGTGTTCCTTCAGCTGTGCGGCCTTTGAAACTTTCAGCACGTTCCTAGAGTGGGAGGTGAAGAGGCATGCGGGATCCCCTTTGGTCACCCACTATTTAGATGATTTTTTGTTTGTGGGCAGAGCTGGTACTGATGAATGTCAAAAGCTTTTGGCTACTTTCTCTGCCTTAACGGATGAAATTGGAGTACCTCTGGCGGCTGAAAAAACGGAAGGCCCAGCCTCAGCCCTTACTTTTTTAGGCATCCGCCTGGATTCCATCCTGGGCATATCCTGCTTGCCTCAGGATAAGCTGACAGTGCTCAGAGCTGTTATCTCTGCCTTTTTGGTTTCTAAGAAGGTTACCTTGAAGCAATTACAGTCCCTGCTGGGTCACCTTAATTTCGCATGCCGGGTGATGGCACCGGGTAGGGCGTTCTGTTTTAGGCTGGCTAGAGCCACGGCAGGGGTTCATCTCCCTCATCACCGAGTTAAGGTTTCAAATGGGATCAGGGAAGATCTCCGGGTGTGGGATTCTTTCCTAGCCAACTACAACGGTGTATGGATTTGGCAAAGGTCTTGGGATTTGGAGGACAGCCTCCAGATTCACTTGGATGCTGCCGGTAGTATTGGCTTTGGTCTCTACTTCCAGGGACAATGGTGTGCAAAAAAATGGCCTCCAGAATGGGCTCATGGTAATCTGCTCCGAGACCTTGGCCTCTGGACCCGCCCCTGGTCCTCAGTTTTATGGCCTGGCTTAAGTCTTCTGGGCTGTCCCCTTGGGCCATCTCGGTCCTGCTTGCGGGCATCTCATTTTTCGCTAAGGCCTCCGGCCTGGCTGACCCCTGTGCTTCCTTCCAGGTCAGAAGGACCTTGGAAGGTTGGAGACGCTCGCATGCCCCTCGGTCTGATGCCAGACGTCCTATCACTCTCCCTATTCTTGGTCAATTGGTTTCTGCCCTCCCATCCATCTGCTCCTCCCCCTACGAGGCGGGTCTCTTCCGTGCAGCATTCATCACCGCCTTTTTTTGGAGCCCTGAGGGTGGGCGAGCTGGTTCCTTCTGCTTCCTCTGATTGTTCTATGTGATCCCTGCAAGTGAGTGATGTTTTGTTTGCAGTTGATGCTGTTTGTTTAGTCCTCCGTAGACCCAAATGCGATCAACTGGGAAAAGGAACTACAATTACCCTGAAGTGATTTAAAGGATCTCGACTGTGCCCGGTTCGCACCTTGCGTAGGTCCTGGAGGAATGCCCTGATGGCCAGGGCCCCCTGTTCTGTCATTTTGATGGGGCTCCGGTCACTCGTTATCAGCTTATGGTGGTGCTTTGCTTGGCCTTGAGCAGTTTGGGTTTGCCGGCCAAAGATTTTGGAGGACATTCCTTCCGAATTGGAGCAGCGACTTCTGCAGCTCAGGCTGGGCTGTCAGTGGACTCAATAAAGAGATTGGGACGTTGGAACTCTGGGGCTTTTTCGGGTTATGTTTGCCCGAGTTTGGACTTATCCCCGAGTCCTTAACTGTTTTGGTTTATGATTGAAACTCGCACGCATGTTCTTCTTAGGGTTGGCGGCAGGCGGCTTGTTCCTCACCACCTGTTTTGGCAGCAGCATAAGCCTGGATCTGGGGTTAGGGGTTTCCAGGGCTCTCTGGCACTGGATCAGGAGTCCTTGTGACCCGGGTGTATGGAGCGTCCTGCTGTGGCCAGTGCGGGGACCACAGTCTTTTAACACCCGGTGACTAGAGTGCCTTGCAAATCGAATAGAAGCAGCACAGTTGTGTGACTGCGCAAGAGGGTGGGGCTTGGCACCTACATCATCCCGATGCTTGATTTACAAGCAACAGTACATTAGTTCACCGTGGTGTGGCTGATGTCCAGATCCAGACCTTATGCTTTCTATTGATGTTTACATGCTATGTTCTCTTTAATAAAGTTTTCCTCCAGCCAGTGTCTTTCTATTCTTTGGTGCCTGACCTGCGTGGCAAAGGAAATAAGACATTTTCCAACAGTACTGAAAAGTAAAGAAAAACTATGATGTTGGAAGAGAAGCTGAGCAGCCTTGTCACTAACATACAATGTTGCAAAACTACAGAGAAGAGATGTTGCCACCTTAAAGTTTAAATGTTAGAGTTCTTCTGAGAGTCCATATACATCTTTGTTAACGTGGTCACGTCTTTTTTCTTTTTAAATATCTAAAGCTAATACCTTTACTTTATGGGCTTTAGCAACTAAAACTGTAGCAGATCTTGGAAGTGATTAGTTACAAACAACTTAAAAACAATCATTTTGTAAATAACTAGTTACTTCTAGTCGTTCCTCTTCCCATTAGAGGTAAAACTGCATCATATTGCATCTGCAATGGAATTAAATATAATGTAACTCATATTGCAGGGTAACTGGAATGTTCATTTCTTTTATAGTTATAGTTACTTTTATAATTATACTTTAATGGCCTTATTAAATGGTGGGTGGTTCAAGTGGTAAGCTATGGTATGTCTTTTGTGTCTGCTTCATGCTTGATCAGGCATATTGAGATGACAGACAGAGGGGAAATATTTTTTTCATCAAAGGCCAGATAATTACAGCATTCAAATGCATTTTGAATGTTCATCATCATCATCATCATCATCTTTAAAAGTCACAGAAATAATAAAAATAATTACCTTGGCAAACTAACTACGGTGGTAACTAACTTGTTCTGTGGTGAGAAGCCTTGGAAATATAACTGTTAAGTGATTACTTTTAAAGTAACTTAAGTTCTGGGTTATATCTGAAAGTATATGTTAGGATGCCATCCCAAGCAGAATTGCCATTGTATCCCTTCTATTAAAATCAATGGTTAAAATCAAATACAAAGTTTTATGTATTAAAGCCCATTGAAATAATTAAGCTTAAGGTCACCTAACTCTGATGGGCTGCAGACATGTGGTCTTTCTTCCAAATAAATATTTTAGAGCCAGACTGTTGTCTTACTATATATTTTCATGTTTTCACCCTTGCTGCTTGTGCTTATAATGAAAAGCTGCCAAGCCGTCAAATAAAAATGCAGCATGTTTCCCGTTAAAATGTGTTCAACAATAAGGAAATCAATAGTGTAAAGCTGGTTGTGGTTATTTTTCTATTTCTTTGAGGCTCTGTGTTGTTGTTATGCTAGTCATGAGGGGGGAAATAGAATGAAAAAGGAAGCAGCCACTCAGTGCCACAAAATGCAAAAAACTAAAAATAAATGCTGAATTGGTTACTTCAGGAGGAACAAAAATCTTACTCATATCTCATCACGCTGTCTTACTTTTGGTCTCATTTTCCTCCATTTTGAGGGGTGGTAAAGAGAATGACACCACATGGCAGATAAAGATATACAGCTAACTGGATAGTTGAATAACATGTATGAGCTCACAGATACCAAGAAATTTCTAAAATCTGAACAGGCTTTACTTCATTGGCTTACAAATTTTAAACATTTTGGCCTATCCCTTCTGCCTTTCTTGGAATGTTGTCTTGGAATGATGCATATAACTTTTGGTGTTGAAAGGCCTCATTCTGAAAACATAGACATACAGTTGGCCCTCCTTATCCACAGATTTTTTTATCCATGGATTTGAGCATACATGGCTTGAAAATATTCCAAAAAATATATAAATTCCAAATAGCAAACCTTGATTTTCCATTTTATATATGGGACACCATTTTGTTATGCCATTATATTTAATGGGACTTGAGCATACACAGATTTTGTTATCCACAGAGGGTCCTGGAACCAAACCCCAGCGGATAAAAAGGGCCCACTGTAGGAGTTTACACAGGAGGAAGAAAAGAAGCAGCATGATAAATACATGCCCAAAGTGTTTTGGGACTTTAACTATTGTTTCCCCCATCCACCCAAGAAAATCAGGGATTTTTCTTTCTGACAACTCCTCCTAGAATCATGAAGAAGTCTGAAACCTTGTCTCCTGTAGTCAGATTAATGTCATGATACTAGCACATGCATCATGATTACTGCGTTACTTGCACAAAAGTACAAATGATGATGCTAAAATGCACAAACTTTGTTGAAATGTGAAATGAAAGAAGAACGGATCAAAGAATGTACAGTGGTCCCCCGGGTTACGAATCCCCCGGGGAACGAAAATCCTGGGATACGAAAGAGCCGGGGCCGGAAAAATGGCCCCGGCTTACGAATGTATCCCCGGGTTACGAAGGCCTCCTCTCTGCCGGCTGAGAGAAAGGGACGGCCCGATCCGCCGGATCGGGCCATCCCTTTCTCTCCGAGGAGGCCTCCTCTCTGCCGGCTGAGAGAAAGGGACGGACCGATCCGGCGGATCGGGCCGTCCCTTCCTCTCCGAGGAGGCCTCCTCTCTGCCGGCTGAGAGAAAGGGACGGACCGATCCGGCGGATCGGGCCGTCCCTTCCTCTCCGAGCAGGCCTCCTCTCTGCCGGCTGAGAGAAAGGGACGGACCGATCCGGCGGATCGGGCCGTCCCTTCCTCTCCGAGGAGGCGTCCTCTCTGCCGGCTGAGAGAAAGGGACGGACCGATCCGGCAGATCGGGCCATCCCTTCCTCTCCGAGGAGGCCTCCGCTCTCTTTCCCCCGGGTTACGAAAATTTTCGGGTTACGAAAGGTAATCCGGAACGGATTACTTTCGTAACCCGGGGGACCACTGTATAATAAAATGGGCTAAGAACTTTAGTTATAATATATAGATAGACCAACAGGAAATATGTGGACAAAAGGATTAAAATTTACATTACACTACACTCTTAAAGGGAATTTTTACAAAATGATGTAACCATGTTCGATGATCCTAAAGAAATTGTCTAGAATGTATAGAGGAATTTCTAATGATGTTGGAAATGCAAGCAACATAAAGGAATGTTTTAGCATATGTGGAGGATCTGTGAAAAGAGAGTAAAGCATGAATAATTATATGTATATATAACCACTAAAAGGAAGATTGGAAGTTGTCTTTTTCCTCTCTTTTTATTCCTTTTCTTTCTTTTGTTTATTTGTTTCTTTTTCTAATTTCTGTAATTTTTAATGTAGTTTTAAAATTTTAAGTAAAGCACAGTAATCAAAAAACAGAAACAATATTTAGCAGCTGTACATCCTGTCTGCTTCTAAAATTGAGCTACAATTGGTGGGTCATTCTTTATTTTAAGCTTACATTAGCCTCCATCCTGAGCCATGCTTTACAAATTTGCAAGTGTCTTGTTTATTTATATATTTACTTGTTCTCTGCAAAGCCATCCACACACACTACTGTCCCCTCCAGTACATCTGTGTGCCCGCATTCCCAGACATACTACCAAAGACTCTAAAAGGGACAATCATAACCATTCCAGATGAACTCTGCATCCATATTACTGTGCAAACTGTTTGGACTCATGTTGCATTTACTCTCTCTCAGTCATTGGTCTCCAAATCCCTGAACATTGGACTTAGATACACATTGAACTATGCCCGTTTCATAGTGCATATTGAATGCCATCCACATTGAACCCATACTGATGGACTACTGCTTTTTCATTGGATATTGTATGCTTTTATTGGTGTTTATGTTTCCCATGATTCTTTTATGTTTACCTTGTGAGTGAGTGATGTGTATGAATGGGTTCCTGAACAAATAGTCATTTTCCCTCACCAATGAAACACTAGTGGTCATGCTTCCCTTAGTAGGAATCCCTCTCCAAATTGACACCCCAAAATTTTCTATGGCAAAGGTTTATTTCGAGAGCATCCATCCCCTTTTTGCAACGGGTCTGAAAGCTCTCGGGGATGGGGGGGGGAGATGTTACCCATAGTGCTCTGTATAAAATCATGGAAAAAATGATATACATTTATATGACCCCTAGATGAACCCTGGCTGCTGGTCAAACCTAGAAACTGGCCAGACCAGAAAGGACTGGTCAAACAGGAAAGAGAGGATTATAGTATAGTGGACACATCCTCTCAGACAAATACTGTCACCAGATAGTCAAAGGGAGTCGCTTCAGATTGCAATCTAGTCAATTTGGAGGTGTAATGTTTGTCCTCCTGGGGCATCTCCCTTACAGTCCGGGGAGCTTTGAGACATCCTCTCCAGGTGATAATTACAAAGGATTAATCCCTTCGAGTCAATTAGACCCTATTGTACAAACAATCAGCCCACCATTAAACACCTTTGCCAGAGGGGATATTTTCCCTATAATAACCCCCAATTTTGGGCACCCAGTGTGCCAGCACAGAGGTCTGCATACTCCACGTCAGTCTGATCTCTGAACTGGTCACCAACAAGAGCTGCTCACTGAAATCACTGTCTCATTCAATTCCCAGAGGAGAATCTATACTTTGGTAAACATCACCATTAGTCAAGCCTTAAACCTATTCCCAACGCTAACTACTGACTTTCCTCAGCCTTGTATGTGTGTGTGTGTAAGTGCATTGTGTGATTGTCTTTCTCTTTAATAAATTGGACATTAATTAGACAAGCCTGTCTCTGCAGAATTCCTTGAACCCCGGCCCTCTTGGTATACACAGCGGGAGGCAATCTCGCAGGGTTGTTGTAGCCGACCCATCTCGCAATTTGAGCTAATAGTATAATTCCCCAACTAGGCTCTTGGCTACATCCCTTTCAAATGGGACTTTGGAGCACTATTATGCAGTGGTTCCAGTCTTTCTTTGATGGATAGACTCAGAAGGTGGTGCTGGAGACTTCTGTTTGATTCCCTGGTTGTTGGCTTGTGAGGTCCCTCAGAGTTCTGTTTTGTCTCCACATGCTATTTAACGTCTACATAAAACTGCTGGGAGTGGTCATCAAGAGTTTTGAGGTGAAATGTCACCAGTATGATGATGACACCCAACTCTATTTCTCATTCTCCTCTGATTTCAAGGAAGCTGTCACAGGAGTGACCAATGTCTGTTATAAATAATGGACTGGATGAGGGCAAGCAAAATGAAACTTAATCTAGGCAAGACAGCAGCACTCCTCATCAGTTCAAAGGAAAATGAAGGAACAGGGACATCCTGAGTTGGATGGTGTTACAATCCTGGATGCTGAAATCTCAGGCTTGCAGCTTAAGTATTCTCCTGGACAAAACTCTGAGCCTGGAGGCCCAGGTTTTAGCAATGGTCAGGAGCACATTTGCACAGCTAAAATTAGTGTGCCAGCTGTGCCTATTCTTGGAGACATCAGTGTTGGCACGATTGTGTGAACTGCGGTGCACCATGCTGAAGCTTTTCACCTGGATAGCCACCAAAAGAAATGACACAGAGCTCTGTGCAGGGTGGAGAAATCTTTCTCCCTCTCCTAGAAGCTCCAAAGAAGACAACAAGCTGATATCTCCTAAGGAAGCTTTTACTTAACATTCCACTGTTTACAAATCTCATGCTCACTGTCATCCTGTGACTCAGCTCTGCCCAAATGCTGACTCATCACTGTGACCAAACGTAACCCTGTCACCTTTGTCCCACATCTGTGCATTTTCCTAGGATCCAAATCCTAACAATCAGATCTGGTTACAGTGACACATGTCTCGATTATATCCCATTTGTGCTACTGTCATACATTCCACATGTGGCTGTCTTTGGAAACTGTTCAGAAACTTCAGCGGGTTCAAAATGCTGCAATGCGAATATTGACTAGGACCAATTATAGGAAGCATATAACTCTCTTATTACAACAGTTTCATTGGCTACTGCTTCATTTCTGACACAATTGAAAGTGCTAGTCATGGCCTATAAAACCCCATATGGCTTGGGTCCAGTCTATCTGAAAGACTGCATCTCCCAATAAGAAGCTCAGGATCCAGAGCTCTAAGATCTCCAGGGAAGGCTTTCTTTCAGTCCCACTACCATCACAGATTCACTTGGTGAAGACACAAGAGAGTGTTTTTTCAATGGCTGCTTCCACCCTCTGGCAACATATATCCTATATAGACTGTACTTTCTGTACTTTCTTTAAATCCCTGTTTTAAAGGATTATTAGCATAGATAAATAGTCTAGTATTTCTTGAAAGTTCTCTATGATGTCTTCCAGTTTCCTATTGTTAATATAACAAAGGTTGACCTATTTATCTATGCTAATAATGAGTCAAAACAGCTGCAAGTGTAATTAAAAAAATCCACACATGTCCATCTGAGAAGTTTCTGTAAAAAACGTAACTTGACTATTACCCAAGAGCCTTCATCCACATTATGTTGTAGACTAAACTATTCATCCACATTATGTTGTACACTAAACTAGAAGTACAGAATTTTTGAGTGATAAACAAACTATTATATTAAACTCTCATGCACAGTCTTTATTCTTTTTATCAAGGTTTCATTGAAGTACATTTTCTTGTTAGAGAGATGTAATGAAATTCTTAACATGTTTATTCAGAATTAGGTCTTGCAGTTCACTATGAAACTTTCTCAAAGAGAACACCAGGTTTTCCACACAAGAACATAATTTTCTTTAAGGTAAAATATACAGTGTGACAGTCCTGCACATATCCTAACATCATATATACCTGGAAGGGGTCTGAATTGGTACTGAGTAACCAGGAATACAGTGGGGTGAAACAGACTGCCCTGAAGGAGTGTCATGCCATTGCCCCTTTGAGCAATTGATTGGGGCTGCGGCAACTGCATGATACAGCCCGAATCCAGCATTTTTTTATGGGCAAAATGCTGCTTCTTTTTGGCCAGGAAAAAGGACACCCTTGCTGCCATGGTGGCACTTTTCTGCAATCTTTTTGGCATGCTGTGTGTGAATGCTGCACTAAAGGAGTGCCGTAATACCACCTGCCATGCAGTCAGGAGGACAGTATGATGCCATCAGGGTGTGTGTCATCCAAACACCACTCCCCCACTTTGCCCCCAAGCCAGTGGTCATTGCCAGTCTGTAAAGCCTAAACAATGGGTTTATGATAGTGAAAATCAAGGGTAAAATTGCTGAAAAACACATACATTCCATGCTGGAGATAGTAGGAGATGAAATGAAAATAAAATGGCTTATTGATATGCTTTTATAAAAATCTATGGTTCATGTAATTCACATGAAGGAATATAACTAGTTACAATCATATAAATTATCAATTAAGTTATATTTTTATAATAAAAAGGGGAAGCCTTTTAATAATACAGATAACCATAATACAGATGGTTATTAATTTGCTTTTGAAATGAACTTGTTTGAGAAATGAAATTGAAGTGTTGGACTTGCACTTGAGAGATTTAGTTTCAGGTTACCACAGAGCCATGAAACTTAGAGGTTAATGTAGCATTGCACTATCTCTCAGTTCGATCTTGTTCATAGGGCTGTTGTGAGAATAAAGTGGGGAGGAATGCATGCCATGCATAACACTTTGATCTTACTGGTGGAAGAGTGGCACATAAATGTAGAGCCCCTTAGTTAATTCCAAGGTTTTAATAATTTAAGCAGATAGTAAGGAAAGCTAGAAAAAGGGCTGGTTTTCTTTCCATTCATGTGGTCCTCCCATGTTCTACACCAAATACAACACAGAAACTCTTCTTTGGTTCCAGGAAATTATATTTGAAGTTCTTAAATCTGAGACTTGGTGGGATGCATGTGGGAATAAGTATGCTAAAGAAGGGAGTGAGAAGGGAGAGTGATTACAAGGAAAGGAGAAAAGGTGAGCGAGAAATATTTTTCACCCATGAGATGGATGAGAAATGGAATTTTCAAAAATATATGCAGTTGTTTCTTTCCAAATTCAAAAAAGGGACAGGAGAAATAAAATGATGAAAAACAAATTTTAGATTCATTCTCATAGGTATTAGTGCAAGCAAATTTAAACCACAATTTAATATAAAACCATTAACTTTTTTCCCCCATTCCAATGTAGGTGTATTTAAACCACTTGGGGGGGGGGATATTAAGAACAATTCACATGTTAACCTCTCCTGCTAATTTTCCTGTCTCTGGCCATCCACCTTCAAAAGGATATTGCATCGCTAGACAAAGTGAAGGAAAGAACAATCCCAATTATCAAAAGGGCAGAATCGTTTTTATGGGAATTATTAAAAACATTGACAGCAGTAAAACAGGAAAACAAGGGGGCATAACATGCAAGAGTATAGGATTACATTTCATAGACAAGAAAATGGATATAGAGAGGATATGTCTCCTTTTCTCATAACAGTGGAAGCTAGGGTCACCACATTCTATATTGTACTGTGTATTTTCATTAGGAAGAAGTGCAACTTAAAGTTTTATGGGTTAGGGATTATGGCCTGTCAATCATTTCATTTAAGCCTCTATGTAAGAGTCATACAGTATAGAGTATTCTTCCACTGGTATTTAACTCCAGGACAATTAAATTGAGTTTATTCAGCTAATAGCTTTAAATGCTGTAATCATAATGGTTCTCAGGCAGATCTTTATCATATGTGGTGGGTTTGTCAACATGCCCAGAGTTATTGGCAGCAATTATTGGTATAATTTAATGGATTGTAGACTTTCATGTGGAGTTTTTCCTATTTAGGTACTCTTTAATGTTATTGAATCAAATGTAACTAACTCAGATGCTATTAGTTAGGTTATGGCATTATTAAGAATGTTTAAAAGAACAGGGACTAGAATGGGGGGCAGTAATCTACAATGAACAAATAGCTCATTGAACATCTGTATGTAGTAGCAATGGGAAAACTGGCACAAACCATCAACTTTTTTTTTTTTTTAGAAAGCCACATCTCATCAACACTACAGATAAACTGGCCAGTTTTGGTCAACAACATGTAGCACAATTGGTTAGAAAGACTTATGTGTCTCTCAAAATAAAGTAATAGTTGTTATTGTTTATATTTCTGTTTTATTTTGGGGACAGCTATGGGAGGAAAAGGCCCAAGGTGCTGTCATCTAGAAAAGTATACCAGTAAAAAGAGGGGTGTGTGTCACACATCAACAAGAAGAAATGTTTTAATATTGTTAAAAAAAAATCAATTCTGTTTTAAAGTGCACCTTTTATATATTTTAATTATATTGTTCTTTAAAATTGTCAGCCATTTTGAGTCCCAACTTTTTAATAATAATTTCAATCATCATTATCAACAGCAGCAGCAGCAGCAGCATGGGGAACAAAAAACTGAGTCGAGAGGGACACTGCAGGACACAGCCAGGGTGTCTAATAGGCTTGTCCCAGCACGACCTTCTCAGTCTGCTCCTCCAGGAAAGACCAGAGCCATTATAAAACAGTGCTACTGTGCCCCATCCTAAACAGGTGACACAGAAGGATACCATGGTTGAAAGGTCCAACAGAATTAACAGAGAGACACTCTCCCTGTCTATTTCCCAACATAGGTAATCTACCAAGGCAACCAAAGTTGTCTTTGGGTCTATACAATATACAATCTGCAGCTGCCCCTTTAATGGCCAGATCAGGGCCACAGCAACCTCATGCTGTGGCCCCAATCTGGCTTCCAGAGAGTGCAAAAGGGAGCCCCAGAAAGTGGTTCCTTTTTTCACTCTCCAAGGGGTGCTATAGCCGCTGCATTGTGGCTCTATGACACCCCTTCGGTGCTGCATAACGTGGATGCAGGACTAGAGGGGCATCATCATGGTGCGTGCTGTGTAGACTGACGCACACCAAAATAGTATTTTGGGGAGGGGTTAGGGCATCAAGTGTCTGGACGCTGTGCCCTAACCCGCCTACAGGCTGGCACAAAGTGCCAGTTTGTTGAGCCTCCTAGTCCCACAGATAGTTTTAAATACAGATTTAAATCAATCCATATAATCTGTGTCATTCAGGAATGCTTGGAGTTGGGAGGGCACCATATGCTCATCATCTTTCCCAAAAGTGACTGGCAAATAGTTCTCCAGGATGGTTTGATCCAGGGAGGATTTTTTCCCCCAATTATGGCCTCATTACAACCTCTTTTAGAGAAGCCAGAAAGCTGCCTTGCTGTAGTGAGACATTTACTATTCCCCTTGCATAATCTGTCAGTCCTCCTGGGGCTTTTTTCAACAAAGGAAGGGCATGGGTCCATTATGAACACGGTGGATCTCACCTCTCCAAAGATCCTGCCCACACCCTTGGGCTGCACAAACGGAAATATATCCAACTACACTGGACAAGCAGGACCCAACTCAGAGTGGATCTGAGCAATTTTATCCACAATGTGCTTTTTTCCTGCTCCTAGGCTTCACAGAGGCATCTGACTGACCATTTTAGGAAAAGAATGCTGAATTAGCAAACTCTTTGCTCTGATGCAGCATACCTCTTCCAATGTTCCCACATTCTCATAATGTTTCAGCTGATGTTTACTGAAAAGTGTTTCCCTACCTTTCCCACTACCATGTCTCCCCTTAATTTTCTCTTCTTCAAGCTAAATACACCCAGCTTTCAACAATTTCTCCCATTATGTTTTTCCAGACTCTTCTCTAATCTGCTCACACTCTGTTGGACACACTCCAGTTTGTCATTGCTTGTGTTGAAATGTGCCAACAGAAACCAGACTGCAGAACTTGAAGAGCTGTTATATTATAGCTGCTTTTGTCCATCTATGTATCTGAGTTTTGTCTTGGCTCACTGATGCAATCTTCTGCTAAATCTAGTACTCTCAGCTCCAAGATGTGGTTAATTGCTAAATTATTGAAATATTATTAAATGCCCTGGTTGATGCTTCCACTTTTGGCTTTTCATTCTGATTAATAGAAAATAATCACTCTCTCTAGCTCCCTGTCTCCTGTGATTTAGTTAATTAACTGATGGAAGTAGCACAAATAATTTTTACAGTTGTGTACTTATTGTTTTAAGAATTATATGAAAATTAATCCCTTACTAGATGATTAGTTTTTTTTAAGATCAACTAATGAACAAAAATAGCCTTCCATTGCCATTTTAATGTATTTTTAATCACCAGCTAAATAACAAAGTGTCTTTTAAAATAATTAAGACTACACATCAAGTCTCCATAGGATATCAACAATAAAGGGGTTAATGATGCATCTAGTCATCATGACAACATTTTTTTAAAAAATAAGCTCTAAAGAACTCAAAGCAACTTTAAAAAAAAAAACATTTTAAACTCTTCAGCACCAGCCTGACATTTATTCATTCTGCCAAGGAAGAGATGGCACTTTAGAATGGCAACTTTCCATTTACAGACAGCCAAATATTTAAATTAAATTAAGCTCTGACAAAGGAAAGTTAGATCTCAACCACACTGAGCATGAGTCAACTAACTGTCTTAGAATCTGTCTGGCACTGTTTTGTATCATAAAAGAGCACCACAGGGGGCATCTTTTGTAAAATTAGAGCAGAGCTTTGTAGACATTTAAAAAACTAATTTAGGAGGTTGTTTACATAATCACTTGTCACCCCTTAACTTCAGTCTATTTTTTTCCCATTGAGGGAGTTAATCAGAGGTAATCCATGTTGAAACTGAAAAAAAAAGCCAATGGGTAATTAAGGCCTTTTCTCTTTCCTCTGTTCCTCAGATAAGTACAGTAAAGGCTACTTTTGGTCATATTTTCAGAATGTCATGCAGACTTTTGGCAGTTTGGGATATTCAAAGAAGCATCAAAGGATGTGTATATTATCTGTGCTTGCAGTACTAATGAAATGACATGAATTTTGCATAGATCCCATAGAATATTGGTGAAGCTCACTTGGTTTAGATGAAGCTTACTTGGTTAGGTGCATGTGCATGTGAACTTTGGGAACTCAATATGCTCCCATGAAAGCAGTGGTGCATTTTATGAAGCCCCCTAAAATCTTCTCCACATTAGATCAAAATCTGGAGGAAATTTGCAATTTATCCACTTGCCTCCACTTGTCAGTAAAGAAGGGAGCATGCTAGGAAGACATCTGCACCATTTGGCATGGAAAGATTGGAGCTTTCCAGACCTCCCAAAAGGGGCGGTCCGTACTCGCCCCAGGAAGCTGCAGCAGCCTCCATACCGGCAGCCTCCGCAGCACCATCCCGCCACTTTCAGAGGCCACAGGGAAGCGGCAAACTGCAGGTTCCCTGCAGCCTCCAAATGGGGTGCAGCAGGTGCCCTGGGTGCCTTCTGCACCCTGCTTGTGGAGGCGGGGCGGAAAGGAGGAAGGGGCCGCCGCTGCTGCCCCTTTTTCCCAGGGTCTTTGCTGCGGCTGTCTAAAAGCCGCAGCAAAAACCCACGCCAAAAAAGGAGCTCTGTTTGGAGATCCTTTTTTGCACTGCAGAAAGGGCGTGATTTGCACCTTCCCACGGCGCAAAGGTGTCATGGCGTGCGCAGCATGTCTAAAAGCTGCGCACGCCATGATGCCATCATGGCGCGCACGTGTGGATGCCACCATTTAATAATGGCAGCACCCATATGTGCTAGGGTTTGTGAGCGTGTAGAAGCTGCGCGCTCACAAATCCTAGTTGCACCTCAAAGAGCCCTAAAGGTACTCTTTTATGCCCGTCTAGATTGGGCCAATGTGTTACTAAGTTATTAGTCAAACTCATTTGTCAGTAGTGTGACAACATGGTCTGTGGTTTGTGCTGTGAGATGGAAGAGAGGGGAAGAAAGCAGCTACTCTTATTTTTGTTTTGCTTCTACGTGGCTATTCTTGTTCTTTGTATTTCTCCAATAAATTTTTGAGCTGAACTACTGGCACAGTCAAATCTCTTGGGCAAAACCTGGTTGGAACTCTTTGTTCCAGGGTCACATAGCAATTGTAAGGGAAGACAGGCAAAATCTCTTAGCTCCAAGAACCCAGTTTTTCCATCACCTTCCTTCCTTCATGATTTCTTTGCTCATGACCTTCACTAAGATCCAAAACACATTGCAGAAATAATCCAATTAGAGACCGCTTTAATTGCTCTGGCTCCGTGCTAGGGAATCCTGGAAAGTATAGTTTATTGTGGCAGCAGAGCTCTCTGACAGTGAAGGCTGGATGTCTCAGAAGACTACAGTTCACAGAATTCTCCAGCATTTAGCTGGGGCAGTTAAAGTGGTCTCAGACTGGATTTTTTTTTTTTTTTTTTTTGGCAGTGTGTTTCCTCTCAAAGGTAGAAATGTTTAATTTCAGCAATTTTCTTATTTTGGGCCCATGTGGACAACCCCAGCATTCAGTTTAAGTTCTCTGGATTTCTTGTCCCTCCCTATCCTGGCTCCTTTCTGAAGAATACTCTCTCAGATTAACACTTCTTTTGTTTCTTTTTAAACCTCTATAAAAATTCCCACCTCTGTAAGAGTTAGTAGGAGTGGAATGAAGCTCAGTGGGAGGAGAAAGGAGATGCCCAAATTTTTTAAAAATTTAAAATTTACATTTTCAAAATTTTGATTTTAATTTTTAAAAAATATTTTTTTCATTTGCTTTAAAAATATCACATTTTAACCAAATCTTCACTATGTATATGTAAATACATTAAGGTTGTGCATATGGTATTGTAATTTGAAGGTATACATTTTAACTTTGCTAGTTTTTATGTCACAACTATTAGCATTACATTCAGTGGTATATGGGTATTATGATTTATGAGTAACATTAGTGCAGAAAAAAACATTACTAAGGATTCTGTATGGTGTGAAATGGGAGACCAATTGGGGGCGAGGTGTGACACCATGAGTTACCCCACTGGGTGACACCAATCATAGTGACACCACTGATCTCATCTACTCAAAACATTTTGAACTTTTAGAATCAGAGAATCAGTCTGCCTGCAAGCTGCAATGGAGGAGGAAGCTCCTGGACGCTGGCTGGGCTGAAGGCCTTGAATCCTTGGCTTTTGCCTCCCTCCCCCACCCAAAGCATTGGTCTACCTGCAAGCTGCAATTCTGTTTCTGCCTTCCCTATCCACCCATTTGTATCTCCATAGAAGTCCACTGCGAGACAGGCAATCATGGAAAGTGTGCTTGGCCTTTGTGAACCTTGGACTGTTATAATTGTCTCTTTTACTGTTATTATGCTAAAGTGTGTTTTATGATGCTTGATATGTTAATTGGATTATAGTTCTTTGATATATTGGATTTGTTTCTTCTTCCTTTTCTTTTTCTTCTTCTGGGTATTATGTTATATTGGTATTTAATATGTTAATATTGTTTGGATTTGAACCTGTGATGAGGGACTGGGAAAGGGATTATTTATGAACTTCATTTGATTTGTAATGCTTTTATGTTTTCCATTTGACTGCCATTGTATTTATATTGTTTATTGATTTTGTTTTGTTTAAATATTGGTCAGTGGATTGGGAGGGGATTGTTTGCATTATTGTACTGTATTTCTTGTATTGTATTTTCATACTGTTGTTAGCTGCCTGGATTCTCCATGATTGGGCGGGATATAAATAAATCTATATTATTATTAAAACCTAAATTATAGAGTTGGGCGAGACCACAACAGCCATCCAGTCCAACCCCCCTGCCATGCAGGAACCCTCAATCAATGCATACCAGACAGATGGCCATCCAGCCTCTGTTTAAAGACCTCTAAGGAAGGAGACTCCACCACACTCTGAGGGAGTGTGTTCCACTGTCAAACAGCCCTTACTGTCATGAAGTTCGCCCTAATGTTGAGGTGGAATCTTTTTTCCTGTAGCTTATATCCATTGTTCTGGATCCTGTTTTCTGGAGCATCAGAAAACATGCCTGCTCCCTCCTTTTACTCCTATACGATATTTTCACTTCCACTCCTAACATTTAAATCATAGAATCATAGAATCATAGAATCATAGAAATTTAGAGTTGGAAGAGACCACAAGGGCCATCCAGTCCAACCCCCTGCCATGCAGGAACCTTCAATCAAAGCATACCCGACAGATGGCCATCCAGCCTCTGCTTGAAAACCTCCAAGGAAGGAGACTCCACCACCCTCCGAGGGAGTGTGTTCCACTGTCGAACAGCCCTCACTGTCAGGAAGTTCTTCCTAATGCTGAGGTGGACTCTTTTTTCCTGCAGTTTGCATCTATTGCTCCGAGTCCTGTTCTCTGGAGCAGCAGAAAACAAGCTTGCTCCCTCCTCAATGTGAGATCCCTTCAAGTATTTAAACAGGGCAATCATATCACCTCTTAACCTTCTCTTCTCCAGGCTAAACATCCCCAGCTCCCTAAGGCGTTCTTCATAAGGCAAGGTTTCCAGACCCTTCACCATTTTAGTCGCCCTCCTTTGGAAACGCTCCAGTTTCTCCACATCCTTTTTGAATTGTGATGCCCAGAACTGGACACAGTATTCCAGGTGGGGCCTGACCAATGCAGAATAGAGTGGCACTATTACTTCCCTTGATCTAGACACTATACTTCTATTGATGCAGCCTAAAATAGCATTGGCCTTTTTGGCTGCTGCATCGCACTGTTGACTCATGTTCAACTTGTGGTCTACTTGGACTCCTAGATCCCTTTCACATGTTGTCTCATTCAGCCAGTTGTCCCCCATCCTATATCTGTGCATTTCATTTTTCCTCCCTACGTGTAGGACCTTACATTTCTCTGTGTTAAATTTCATTTTGTTAGCTTTGGCCCAGCTTTCTAGTCTATTCAGGTCATTTTGAATTTTGATCCTGTCCTTTGGGGTATTAGCTACTCCTCCTAACTTGGTGTCATCTGCAAATTTGATAACTAGGCTCTCAATACTGTCATCCAAGTTATTAATAAAGATGTTGAATAGCACTGGGCCCAGGACAGAACCCTGTGGCACCCCACTTGTCACTTTTTTCCAGGATGAAAAGGAACCATTGTTGAGCATCCTTTGGGTTCGGGCAGTCAACCAGTTACAAATCCATGTAACAGTTACCTTGTCTGGTCCACATTTTACAAACTTGTTTGCTAGAATGTCATGGGGAACCTTGTCAAATGCCTTACTGAAGTCAAGATATACTATATCCACAGCATTCCCTTCATCTACCAAGCTGGTAATTTTATCAAAAAAAAGAGATCAGATTTGTCTGGCATGACTTGTTTCTGTGAAACCCATGTTGGCTTTTTGTGATTATGGAATTATCTTCCAGATATTCACAGATTCTATGTTTAATCTTTCCTGGTATTGATGTCAGACTAACTGGACGATAATTGTTGGGATCCTCTTTTTTCCCCTTTTTGAAGATTGGGACAACATTTGCTCTCCTCCAGTCTGCAGGGACTTCTCCTGTTCTCCAGGAGTTCTCAAAGATGATTGCCATTGGTTCCGATATTACATTTGCCAGTTCTTTTAATACCCTAGATGTAGTTCATCTGGTCCTGAAGACTTATATTCATTTAGATTAACCAGGTATTCCTGTACTGTCTCTTTACTTATTCTGTGCTGAAATTCCCCAATTCTGTCCTCTGCCCCATTATCCTTAGGTTGGGCACCCTTTGCCTTTCCTGAGAAGACTGAAGCAAAGAAGGTGTTGAGCAATTCCCCATTTTTCCATTTTTTATACATGTTCCGTTTAAAACTTAGCTCAGTTGTAAGTTCCTTAGTCATCCATACCGGTTTCTTGAGACATCTCCCATTTTTCTTCCTCATTGGAACTGTCTGAAATTGTCCCTTTAGTATCTCCCTTTTGAGGAACTCCCATCCATCTTGAACTCCCTTCTCTTTTAGTTTTCCTGACCATGGGCTCACCCCCAGTATTTCTCTAAGTTTATTGAAATCAGCTCTCCTAATGTCTAGAATGCATGTCTGATTATGCCTGGCTTCCCCTTTCCACTGTATAACAAAATCCAGGAGACCATGGTCACTTCCACCTAAGGATCCAACCACTTCCACCCTATTGACTAGGTCATCCCTGTTGGTTAAGATCAGATCTAAAATAGCTGATCCCCTTGTTTCCTCTTCCACCTTTTGGACAATGAAATTGTCTTCCAGGCAAGTGAGGAATTTGCTAGACCTTGAGGATTTGGCTGAGTTTGACTTCCAGCAAATATCTGGGTATTTGAAGTCTCCCATTACTACTACATCTCTCCTTTCTGAGTGTGTGGTCATCTGTTCTAGAAAGGCATCATCCAATTCCTCCGTCTGACTTGGGGGTCTGTAGTAGACTCCCACAGTAACATCCCTGTTGTTTCCCTCTCCTTTAATTTTTATCCAGATGCTCTCCACCTGGCTTCCAGTATTGATGTCCTGGATCTCTTCACTGGTGTAAATATCCCTGACATATAATGCTATTCCTCCCCCTTTCTTGTTTGGCCTGTTTCTCTTAAAAAGGTTATACCCATCTATTTCTATATTCCAATTGTGAGACTCATCCCACCAGGTTTCAGTGATGCCTATTATATCATATTTCCCTTGTTGTGCTAGGAGTGCAAGTTCATCTTGCTTATTTCCCATGCTCTGTGCATTAGTGCAGAGACATCTAAGACCATGTGTCCCCTTTACTTGATGCCTGTGCATGTTTTTTTGGCTCCTATTGTTGGGTCCTTGCACTGTTTGTCTTCTTCCCTCTATGTCAGTTTGACTATTTTTTCTAGCCGTTTTGCTTTCCAGACTGCTGTCTTCCTTCCCCAGATCACTTAGTTTAAAGCCCTCCTGATCAGATTCTTCAGACTGTTGGCAAAAACGTTTCTTCCAACTGGCATGAGATGTAGCCCATCCCTTGCTAGAAGTCCCTCCTCATGGAACCGCAGCCCATGATCCAAGAATCCAAATTTTTCTCGGTGACACCATCTGCGGAGCCAGTTATTGACATCTGCTATTTTCCTCTCTCTTCCTGGACCATGCCCTTCTATTGGTAGAAGAGATGAGATGACAATCTTTGCGTCCATTTCCTTCAGCTTCTTCCCCAGAGCCTCGTAATCCCTTCTGATATTCTGAAGGCTCTGTCTTGCTGTGTCATTCATTCCCACATGGACCAAAAGGAATTCCTCTAGATGAGGAATAGATTCCTGGTTAAATTTCTATTTCTAGTTAATTATTAATTCCCTGGGCTAAAGCTTTGGCCTCTTTCTGCAATGTTGACCCTCCTGGTCTGAACAGCCTCTAAATCCAAAAAGCAACTCAACACAAAATAGCTGGAAACTCAAGTAGTGTCATTGAAGCAATGGGACTTAACTGGGTGGGGATATTTCACAATTGATTAAATCAGTCAGCTCTTAGAGATTCAGGACTTAATAACATTATTCAATCCCAATATGCTTTTTCAAGAAAATAATTATAAATATAATAAAGATGTTAAAAAGCAAAAAGCAGTGTAATGAGATACTTTAAAACATTTCAAAAAGGAATGACGACACATTGCATTTAACTTTCCAGGGGTGGCTGAGATGCTTACCACTTCCCTAGACAAATCTAAGTGTCCACTTTTGACCAAAAGTTGTTGGCTTCCAGAGAAGATCAAGTTAACAATCAGGCAGATGTGGTTAAAACACATCACATTTTTTTTATTATGGATGGAAATAATATTCAAAAATATTCAAAATATTTATTGAAAAACATATTTGGTTTTGTATTTTTAGTGTCATGAATCCCTGATAAGAAGAATCCTGTACTGGTGAGAATCTTAACTTTTCAGACTAAATTTGTGCAAAATTATCACACAGTTGTTTTGTGGAAAATGTGAGATTCTTTGACCCAATCTAGATGGGCACTAAAGAGTGCCATTAGGGCTCTTTAGTGCACCATTACGGTTTGTGAGCGTACAGCATCTGCCTTTCCCCCTACTTCAGTGAGTTTGCATCCCTTAAATATATTAACTACTATCATTTCTACGGCAGGGACCAAAGCATGAAGAAGATTTGTCAATTCCCTGCAGTATAGATATTCACTGATATTTGTTGTAGCTTTTTCAAAGAAAAGCCCAAGAAAAAGGGCTTTCCTTTATCTTGGGAGGTTTTCTGTTGCATAATGCTGTTAGGATGCTTTGCCTAATAGCTCACATTTATTATTCTTGGTTTTATCCCATTACCCCTAATTAACACTCTTTGTACCATGTTAAATAATCCCCCAATCTGGTGTTTACTTCAATTATTTCAAAGCAGTTAAATCAATCTCTCCAGCCACCTAATCAGTACCATTGGTGTCCCTAGGATCCTTTTAATTTATCTATGTCTTACTAGTCCAAAAGTGTCCAGAACTAAATATATTCAGAATCACTGAGGAAAAAGGAAATACATCTCTCAATGATTTGGTGCTTGCCTAGGAATATGGATAGCTTTGGTAACAAACTGAAACCTACTAGATTACTGGTATACTGTACCTGCTTCCAGACTTCATGCATTAAACATGTGGAGAGCACATTGTTGTAGCTGTTGTTTTAACACAGTAAAATGTGTCACAAAGTAACACAACAGAATTGTGTTCAACTTTCCAAGTTCAATCCATAAACCATAACAGATAACAATAATATGAATATCCATTAAATATGGGAGATTTTGATAGGGAATTTGGGCTTCATATCAGTTGAGGTGAAAACCAGAGGCAAAAGATCTGTTTCTTTTATCCAGTATTCCTCCAACTTTTCATGAACATGCTGGGATGAATATGAAAAAAAAAAAAATGGTTTTCAAAGCGTTAACATGTAACTAACAAATGTGTCAAGTCAGACCCAGGGCTTTAAGTCTTTTAGCTCTTAAAAGTCTGGCTTCAGACTTCTGAATATTCAACTATCTTTATAGTACTGAATTAATTTATTACCTTTTTCTTTTTCTTTTTCTGACAGACTTCCTGTCTTTAACAACTACATGGCAAGAAAGTATAACATCATCATCTTTGGAATGCCTGAAATCCCTATTTAATTCAGTCAGTGCAGATGTTTAAAATGTTGTTCAGTATTTTTTTTAGTAAGAACTTACAAAAATTCACAAATTTCTTCATGAAATGTATAGTAAAGGATTTTTTTAAAAAAAAATAATGCAGGAGGAAGTGAAATTCTAAGGTCCATTCATCTATAATAAACATAAAGGGAGGAACAGAGCTGATGAAATCTCTTCAGAATACGTAACAGAACTAAAAAATGGATAATATTCAGCCTACATTTGAATTCTGGGGTAGAAATATTTTAATAAAGCTAAAGGGAAATGTTTAGTTACAGGTAGTTTTTTGAAATCAGAATGTGCTCAAATATAAATGATCATTCATAAGTTAATTGCCTTTTTAAAAGTATCACAAAAATTGCTGAGGCAGTTTGCAAGGGTGTCCCCTTACCATTTTTTTTTTTTTTTGGCAATGTAATTTCTTTTAATTAATCAGAGATGGAAATGTGGAGTTCAAAGAAAGAGAGCTCTTTCACAGTCAAGCAAATTTGATCTAGATTTTAAATGGATGTAGGTCAAATTTTGCTAGAGAAGAAGGAGAAATAATCAAGGCCGATAGAGGCATTTAAATAATGATGGTGTGTATTGTAATATGCACAAAAGCATAATCATTAGATAGAAAATGTCAAACAAAACATGGCACTGTAGCTGTCCAATGAATCATTGTTTTGTTTTTTCCTGAGTTTTCTGTCTCCAGGCTCCATATTTGGTCCCTCACTTCTTACCTCCTTACATGCACCCAGTCTTGCTACAGAGACCCTGCTCTGCTAAACCATAGTTTCCAATCCAATCCAATCCAGACCTTTCATGTGCAGTTTAAAAGCCACCGTACTGTTCTAGCATCTTAAACAGCCCAGGCTACCAAAATCCTCCATGCTTTGCCTTATAGCGCTCTCTTAAAGGGGGTTGTTGCTCATTTTAAAATATTTGGAAAATGTATGATGGTTATGACCCAATAATATGGCCCTTGGGGAACTCGCAGGTGCAGCACTTGTCTTTGATGAAAGGCCGTGTATGTTCAGGTTCACAATGTCCGCCATATGCACATTGGGTCTCTACTTTTCATTTTCCAGTAACAATATGGCTCATGTGTATTCAAGAGACTTCAAAAAGTGCAACCCAAAAGACGGAGAGTCTGAGAGGTCCTTTTATGCCTTTGATGTACAAAGCAAATCAGACAGAATTCATCAGTGACTAGTGATGACAGGGGGTGGGCAAATCTTAGCATGATCAAAGCATTTGGAGTTGGTGACATTTGCAAAGATATTAATGATTCTTCTACAAAGGTTTCAGCCATCGTATAAACAGGATAAATGTAGGAAATACTTAGATAGATTATACCATTAACTACAGCAAATGTTACCAAGAATAATCAGAATTGTGGCTCATTTATTAAGGGAAAGCTCAGTGCATTCATTTACATTGTCCCAAACAGATTGGATAAAAGCTTTTTTTTTTTGTTTCAAGAATATTCTTTTTAAATGAGGAATTACCCAGTGAAAACAATACTCCTCCTGTCTGTCATGTTGTAAAATAACAAGGCATCATTATCTAATTCATGAATATGTGGAATTATTACAGATTGATCAGTTGTTTCAGTTGATGCAGAACATCTCACACTGGCATACTGTGCCTAACAAGTCCTGTAGTAATCATGCTAAATGCTTTCACTTGATTAAATGAGTCAAGTGACAATTATTATTACTTATCTAGGCCTGAAGCAGAAGTACTATGTAACTGTTGGCACTAAATAATTGTTATCTCTGCGGTGATCAGGGGTTAAAGGAATGTATTCCTAGTAGTTGTCCTTTGCTTTGTGAGGGAGGCTTTTGATAGTCATTTATTTCATTTTTTAGTAAGGGTTATACTATAGAAGGTTTAGAGCAACACATCAAGAGAATAGGATCTTCAGTTCAACTGGTGGTCACCATGTGGTGGATATAGCTTGCTCCAATTTACATACCCAAACTGATATTTCACAAACAATATGTGCAGCTTTTCAGAGGCTTGAGGCCTTAGTTACTTTAGCATTCATGCTGAATATGCATGGTACATCTCAGACTATATTTTGAGAACTATTACTGTTTTCTTTTGACCTGGGTACAAATAATCTTCTAGCAAAGGATATCTGAGGCCATCTTTGTATCTGAGGCCATCTTTGTAATAGACAAAGTATTTGCTACAGATCAAGAGACTCTTAAGAAAGTTACTTAGAACCATGTTTTTGTTACTATTAGTGCTGTTATTGTTGTTGCTGTTATCACTGTTACAGCTGATGGTGGCCTGGACTGTGCTATCGCCAGATATATGTACATTCAATAAGCCTTCTGTATTCCTGGTCAAGTAAAAGAATTTGTTTATACTTTATGTATTTTTCTGATACTGAGTATGTAATTTTTCACTATATTACTGATCACATAACCAGTGATCTAAAAATCAAATTGGGGTGGGGGTCTCCTTTACTGTATTATGTTTTCTTCTTCACAATATGCTGTAAGATTCCAAGTTATCCTAGGAATATAACTGCATAATTATTATTTCTTGGAATTGCATTTTTTTGGATATGATATCTAAGAATATCTGAAAAATGACCAAAATAAATATTTGGAAATATTTTTAAAAATGGTTGGCAAACATTTTTTTCAGGCGTTGAGAAATCCTAATGAGAATCTGGGAGTGATGAGAATCTTTGCAGTTCAGGACATCTTCTGTGCAACATTTGTACATGGTTGATTTGCACAGAAAACTGCATTTTCTGCACAGGAATCAGAATTTTCTCTGTGGAAAATAATATTTAAGTGTAGAAATATTAATTTCTGCACACATAATGCTGTTTTCTGTGTAGAAAATGCTATAATTGGAAATTTATTCAGCATAAAATTTATGCTGAAAAAAACCAGAATTTTTGTGTAGAAAGCAGCATTTTATTTTTAATCAATTAAACATTTCTGAATTGAAATATTATGTCCCACCTAGAAAATGTGGAGGTTTTTTGTATGCAGAAAATGGTGTTTTCTGCACAAAACAACCATGTGTGAATTTTGCACAGAAATGGCATTCAAAAACTGCATAGTTTTGAAAGACTTTCTCACAATGGGGAAAAATGTTGAATTTACTTATTGCTGCCTTTGAGAAGAAATGTAGTGGAAAATTGCATCCTTATCTGATATGTATCAATTACTGTTTCTGTGTAACCTGTGTATATAAAATATTTTCTGCTATAATCCTCTAATTTGGTTTTGTGAATTACACTAGGATGGAGCCACAACAATACATTCTAATTGTTATGCCAGCTGTCTCACCCAAACATTTTTTAAAAGTTAACATTTCCCTCTTTTTTCTTACATTGCTTCATTGGTACTCTTCAGAGTTTGGGAAAGTACTTGTTTTGTGGTATGTTGGGGGGGGGGGACTTCCAAATCCAAAAATATCTCAACCACATTGGCTATGGGAGTCTGGGAATTAGTTTAAAAACAACAACAACAACAACAACCCCTTTTTTTGAAGTTCTGAGGCAAAATTTATAGCAACTCTGAAGCATGGGTATGCTGTGTATCTTCCCAGCCCAGAATTTTAGATTTAGTGGAGAGAAAGGTGGCTTCTTGGTTAAAGAGAAGAATGAAGTTATAGAAATGCATTGCTCCCAATCTTGAATTCTGTCACTACTGCACTAAACCATCCCCTAAATTGAATAATTGTTCATTGCCCCCTGTCCTGTCCCGTCCCGTCCTGTCCCATCCCGTCCAGTTCTGATGGCTGTAAAGAATGGGGAGGAGAGATTTGTGAGACAGACATTCATAACCCATCCTAATGAAGTCCCTCTTTCCCTTTTGTTATTTAAAGACTCTGACTCTGCAGAGGGTGGGATTTGCCAAGAAATATTTTGAGGTGAAAAATTGAAACTGTGTAGCCAAACTGTTGTGCCAGGTGCCTGAGAAATGAATGTAATGTTTTCTTATCTCTCAAGATGTTAAAGTCGTCATTTTATTGAAGAAAAGTAATAGGACTGTAACTCTTCACTCATTTTGAACTCACATGTAAGAACAATTAAACAAAATCTTGTTTGGGTAAAATTATGAGCACTTCTGTGTGTGTGTTTTGTTTTGTTTTTGTTTTTGCAATGTCCAAGCATTTTGAAATGTATTTATTTATTTATTTGGCAGAGAGATCCCAATACTTTCTACATAACATATACTCTTTGGGCATTTAGAAAGGGTGGTTTTTTCCCCCTCCCTCTTGCTGCTGTTGGTGAAAAAGCATTGATCTTTTCCACCTCATAATATTTTGAAGGGCATGAAAGGTTGTTTTTTTTGTGTGTTTTAATGAGGGTGAGTATTCTTTATCAGCTCAACAGACCACCCCTTTGGGCTCAACTAAATGCTGTGGCCCTGATCTGGCCTTTCTGTGGTGCAAAAAGGAGCTGCAAACAACAGCTTCTTTTTGTGCCACGGAAAGAGTGCCGCAGCTGCAGCAGCTTTTCTCCACTTTGGCGCAGCACATGTAAGTGCTGTGTCGAAGATGTGGCATGATGCCACTTGCTTCTGGTGAGGTGGGCAGTGTGGATGTGGAAGTAGAGTAGCCAGCATGTGGACACTACACCCTCACTCTGCGCCGCTGCTGGCATATAATGCCAGTCTGTATTATAATGCCAGTCTCAAGTCATTTCCTTGGATGACGTCTTTCAAATTTGGTTTCAACTTCTTCCAAATCTGAAAATGATTATGGCAATAGCATGATAATCATGACTAAGTAATGACTGTGGCTGCAAAACAGTTACAGACCTAGGTAACCTGGCTGAGAGCTGTTGTTTTTAAAAAAACATACATTATATCTCATTGATGATGAGTAATTTGAAAATAATCTTTGCATTCCTCAAAAACTGTAAGGTTGTTGTTATTACCTAGCTTTGGTGAACAGGAGAGAGATCTTACTTGGGATTCAGTGTTCAGCATTTGTTCACCCTTCTCTGTTTCCGTTCTTTATCATTAAAGATAAAAAATGCTGTCAAAATATTTGTCATTTATTATTATTATATTATATTATATTATATTATTTATTTCCTGCCCAATCAACAGGGAATCAGGGCAGGTTACAACAGTGGGAAAGATACAACACAAATAATAATAAGAATGAAATAATAAAACAAATTCAGCATAACAATAAATAACAGAAAATTACATAACAATTCATAACAGCACAATTAATACAAGAAATTACATTCAATTCAGCAGTTAGCAAAAGGGGGGGGGGGGAATCACCATTTCCAACCCCCCAATTCAATCCTGGAAAATCCTGTGTTGTTTTTAGCTTTTATGCTTCACAGAAATACTTAACACAAATGAGTTAAAATTTACAATATCCATTTTAATCACATCACTATAGGATATTCACAGATCATATTGTTATGATTTAATACATCACAGCCTATAACTCTGTTCAACTGAAGTGCTTGGATTTAATCTAACATTGATTTAGATCCTACTACTTTGGCTTTACCAGGCTGTGGACCATGGCTTTTTCCAATCAGAATCAATTCTATGTGACAACTCTGTTTAACTACTCTGGGTGAAGTGGAACAGTTTTGCTTGTCAATATATGAAGGTTTCTGCCAAGATTTCCAGTGAAGAGAAACATTTGAGAATTACAGAATTTAGATGGTGGGAAACAGTCAAAGGTAGAATTATAGGAACACAATGTTTGTCTTCCATTATTTATTTGGCTCTCACTATATGCAGTTTATTTTAAGGAAAACAAGAGCAGTTCTAGAAATGGCTTTAACTTGAAAGCTTGACAAAAGAAACCAATGACTGTTGGAAGGAAAACAATCCCATTTCCCTGGCTTCATAATAGAATAAAACCCTCTTTTGTTCTCCTGTCAAATCTTTCACACAGACAGAAGGTAATCATTTGTGTGTGCAGTGTTGGCAAAACAATCATTCATATTTCTGGGCAGTCTTTGATCATTATTTTAGTGCGGAAATTAGAAATTGTATATCTTTCCTGCTTCTGTGATTTAATAACATGTTTGCATTGGCCTTCCTTTTTGAAAAGATGTAGCTGGCAGCCAATAACCTAACCAGTATTCTGAAATGGAGGCCTTTTGCCTTCATTTATTTCATTTTTGAATTTGGACACTAAACTATTCTTCCTTAAATATGATAGTACAAATAGGATATTAGACTCAGATGCTGTCTGATTCATATACTTTAGGGAAATCCTTCACTGAATAGATCCTTTAGGTTAATTTCAACCAAAATAGACCCATTCAATCAGTTATTTGAATGGTACAGGTACAGGTAAATTCCATTTATTGGGTCTGCTCTATCTGGGACTAACAATAGAATTTAGGCCAATGTTTGTGTTTTGCCTGCACATTTTAAACCAAGAAATATGTGGCCTATCATGGATGTGAATGTTTCATTTACATAAGAGAAACATAGGAGATTATTGCATGTCTGTTTTTTTTTTTTTTTTTTTTTTTGGCCTGATCTGGGCATGGGCTGGGCACAGGCTTAAACACCCTGCATTGCATGCCTCCGTACCCAACTTGGTCACATCACATACCTGATCCAGACTCCTGTCATGCTTTTCGAAGAACAGAAAAGTATCGTTTTTTGAAAAGTATGCCAAGAGTCTGGATCGGGTATGCGATGTGGCTGAGTGGGGCATGGAGGTGTGCGATAAGATTTGTATAAGCCTGTTTAAATCCGTGCCCAGCCCATGCCCAGATCAGATGATAATCTCTTTAGAATCTTAACCCAATCAAGACTCTTCCTTACATGGACAAATTTTATACACCATCTAGTGCTTCTTTCCATTTGTGTCATATGCACAGATAGTAGTGAAGTTAGGATCCAACATACCTAAGTACCAGGGTGATGACTGCCAGACATATCTTGGTGAATAGCATGGATATTCCCTCTAACAAATTTCTAAATGCTTGCTTCATCTAAACACTCTATAGTGAGAAAAATGGGTAATACAAACTTTAAAGCTTCAGCTTCCAGGCCTGTGGTCAATTCTAGGGGATACATAATATTTCTCACATTAAAATGGAAAACCAACATATAAATCTTGAGATATGGTTCTTCTACTTAGTAAAGTCTAGTAGATGCCCCTGCTTTTGCATTACCCCAAAATAAGTTCGGAGAAGCATGGTGGGAAGGTTAGATTTTGAAGAAAAGCAGAGGATACAAGATAAGCATCCTCTCCCTAGTCACAGTTCCATTTTCTACCAACTCATGATATTTTTTTTTTTTTAAAAAAAAACATGTTAGAAAGTAAAGATAGGATACCTTAATTGTGGACTTCCTACATCACATCTAGTTTTTATCACCAACATTTAAATCTCAGTCCAAGTTATTTCAATAGCAGTGGGACTTTATTATAAGCAAATATGAACAACTAATTTCCATCAAGTATGACATTTAAATTTCATTCATCCAAACTACCCTGTTTCTATAATTTCAATCTGTCTAATCAATAGCTAAATTCCTCTTTCCTTGTTTCTGTATGAAATGTCACTGTTTGTTAGGAATTTAATTCCATTGCTTGTCAGCTAAGGGAAATGGGGACTTTCAATCTGGCTTCTTCAGTCACAAGAGACAGCACGTCATATATTAGTGTCTTATTAAAGGATCTGGCTTGTGGGAGAGCTTTTCTTTGGGGAGAATTTGGTTTTCCCCTTTGTATAAAAACGCTTCACTGGGTATCCATTTTTCCTCAGATCAATCTACAACTCAATTATGTTGAACAGTTTGGATTCAAGTTAACTGGGAGCAACTGTGGATTCTTTATTTGTAAGTTTGTGTGTGTGTGTGTGTGTGTGTGTGTGTTAACTTCCTTCAAGTTGACTTTGGCTTATGGAGATCCTATGAATAAAACTTCTCCAAGAATGGCAGAAATTTATGTTCTGTCTGTAATCATACAAGGTCTTGGTCACTGCCTCCCATTGAAATCAATGGGAATGAATTATCTAGATGGTTTAATTCGCTGCCACTAATTTCAGTGGTAGAAAAAATAATTGCTTTTCAAAATTGGCAGGTAAAGGAGGAGGGAGGGGGACAGAATTTCTGCCCTTCTCTTACTACTGCTCTTCAGTGTGAGCTCAGCAAGACAATAGTTTCCTCAAAGCCTCTGACATTAGATTTGTTTCACTTCAAATGGTAAGCATGATCTGTTAAAAAGCTCTTTCAGTGTTTTGTGGTTAAACCAATAGAAAAAAACATAAAGCTGTTTTTACACTAGCATAATGAAACTGTAAAAGTTTTTTTTTTTTTTTTAAGTCTCAGGACTCTTTCACACGGGAGGAATTTCTCCCAACTTCGAATGGAGCCAATGCGAATTCATGTGAATTTGCTAGTTTAGCGAATTCACGTGAATCCCCATTGCGTTCGGAAGGTGTTCGCAATGACTTCTCATTACCCGAAAATAACTCCCCCCCCTTGCCTGAAATTGCGTGAGAAGCTTTAATTCACAATAACGTGAAACCCATTATTGCATTCGGAGTGACTTCCCTTTTGCCTGAAATTGCGTGAGAAGCCCTAATTCGCAATAACATGAAACCCCATGATTGTGTTTGGATTGCCCTTGGATTACACTTCCAATTTCCCATGTCTGAAAGAGTCTTCAGAAACATAGCACCCACTAAAGCTGGGCTAGAACACAAGTTAACAAAAAATGGCTCATAAGTTTCCATCATGCTTCTGAATGGCTTCTGAAGAACAATTTTTTTACCCAAAAATAAGGGGGGGGGGGAGAAGGTGGACAGAAAAATCTCCTTTTGACTTCTGGTTGGGCAGGGTGCCTGTCAACAGGTGTTTGGGCAGTTCTGCCTAAGCCTGCCTACAAAATGCAGAAACAAGCAGTGTTTATATTTTGTATACAACTTCTTGAATTATTAACCTTTATTTGTATAGTGTGGTAAATTTACACAGTGCTGTACATACATTTTTTTTTGGTTCCCTGCCCCCAGGCTTACAATTTAAGGAGACACAGCACAAAAGGAGAAGGGAATGGTGGTGGGAAAGGGGATGAGCTCCAGTGGTTCTTCTCTCCCTCTGGGGCCTGGACCAAAACAGATGGATTGGTATTGGGGGGTCTGAGGGGCTCCACAGAGGTCCAGTTGCCTGCTGGCAGACTGAGCTTTGGAAAAATCTTAGAAGCACAATGAGGGCAAAGGAGGTCCAAGGAGCGATTCACACCCATGTTTTAGACACAGCCTTTTGCAGCTTAAGGTAGCACCAAACTAATTTTTATTTTAAATTAATCAGACTTAAATAACAAAATAATAAATTTATAATGAAGTGGTTAGAAAGTTAACTAAAAAGTTGCTTTTGTACGCTAAGAATGGGAAAACATTGGATAAAAGGACTTATATGGAGATGTGAGAACTTGAATAAAGAATAAAAATAAAAAGAGGAGATAATATGAAGGCTTTAGAGAATGAATGTCCAAACAGCTGACAAGAACACAAAAGTGAAATTGAATATTTATTTATGAACTGAGATTATATCTGGACTGTTTAGTATACTAAATCAGAGACAACCTTTAAGTGGGACCACTTTAACTAGGACTCATGCTTGAGAAGCAAAGGAAGGATGCCAAGGTTTGGAGGCAACACCCTGATGCCCTAACTCACGAGCAGACAGATTGAATCTATGTAGAGGAGGAAAAGAGGAATAAGGAGGAGAAATGTAAGGTTCTGCACTTAGGACAGAAAAATGAAATGCACAGATATAGAATGGGGGACATCTGGCTGAATGAAACTACGTGTGAAAGAGATCTAGGAGTCCAAGTAGACCATAAGTTGAACATGAGTCAACAGTGCAATGTGGCAGCTTAAAAGGCCAATACAATTTTAGGCTGCATCAATAGAAGTATTGTGTCTAGATCAAGGGAAGTAATAGTGCCACTTTACTCTGTTTTGGTCAGGCCCCACCTGGAATACTGTTCTGGGCACCACAATTCAAAAAGATGTGGAGAAACTGGAGCATGTCCAAAGGAGAGCAACTAAGATGGTGAAGGGCCTGGAAGCCATGCTTTATGAGGAACGACTTAGAGAGCTGGGGATATTTAGCCTGGAGAAGAGAAGGCTCTGGGGGAATTCCGACTTAGCTATGCTTCGTTCGACCATGTGGTCCAGCTAGTGCAGGCATGTGGCCGCGGAGCCCAAATGGCCAAATGTGACAGTCTGCTTTCTGCCTTTTGCCTGTTCACTCTGATGATTTCCACCTGTAAGGGCTTAAGGTACAAGGCCGATGGTATTTCGATAAGGCTATACCGATGGGCTGTTCAATTAGCTGCGCAGCCTTTGAGGCCTTCAGTACATTCCTGGAGTGGGAGGTAAAGCGCAGGGCTTGCTCCCCGCTTGTGACTCATTAACTGGATGATTTCCTTTTCCCTCACATTTTTGGGTGTCCAATTGGACTCGGTTGAAGGAGTTTCTCATCTCCCTCCTGACAAATTGAGTGCTCTTAAAAAAAAAAAAAATTATTTCAGAATTTCTTGCATCCCAAAAAGTTACTATGAGACAGGTGCAATCCCTCCTGGGTCACCTGAACTTTGCGTGCTGTGTGGTTTCTCCTGGTCGCACCTTTTGTGCCAGGCTGGCCAGAGCTACTGCAGGTATTTCCAGGCCTCATTACCATGTGAGCATTACCAAGGGTATTAGAGAGGATCTGATTTGGGCTGTTTTTTCAAGGACACTGTTGTGCTCAAAAATGGCCAAAGGGTTGGGCTTAAGAGGATGTTGTTAATAATTTATTTATTTATTTATTTTGGAATTATTTCCCATTGTGACGGCTGTCATTATTTGGAAACATGAGTTCTCCATCAAACGTGTTCTGTTCTGCTGCGATAATCAAGCCATAGTTGCTGTTGTTAATAGCCTGTCTTTCAAATCAGAAAGAGTCGTGCTGGTGCTGTGGCTCGTACTCACTTGTTTAATTTTAACATTTCTATCACAGCTTGGTTTGTTCTTGGTTTGCAAAATAATTTAGCTGATGCTCTTTCTCGATTCCAGGAAGACAGGTTTCAATGGCTGACTTCCAAAGGCAGACCCCCTTCCCATGCCATTTCCAGAGTTCCTCAGGAAGATTGGACTTCCAATGTGACCCAGGGCATTTTGTCTTCGGTGGCCCCCTCCACTCTCAGGGCCTATAATAAGTTTTTTTCTAAATTGTCCTCCTTGTGGGGTGCCCTATGCATTCTGGCACTTTGGCCTATGGATTCGACAACTGTTTTATGCTTCATGGCGTGGTTAAAGTATAGTGGGGTTTCCCCGCGCTCTATTTCTGTTCACCTTGCTCCAGCCTGGTTGATCCATGTGCTTGTTTCCAAGTGCGTTGCACTCTGGAGGGTTGGAGATGCATGCATATGGACAAAAACGATGCCAGGCACCCTATCTGTTTTTACACTGCTTCAGGATATTGTTTCCCAGCTTCCCGCCATTTGGGGCCCTGAGGGTAGGGGAGCTGGTCCTGTCTTCGAAGACCTATTGCTCAAAAAGATACTTGTGCATCACTGATGTTTTGTTCAATGTTGATGCTGTATGTTTGACAGTTCTCAGGTCAAAATGTGATAAACTGGGCTGAGCCTCATCGATCATATTGGGGCACCTAAAAGACTCGCACCTCTGTCCTGTTCAGGTTCTAAAAAGGTTTATTAGGCACCAGCATGCATGTCAAGGATCCCTATTTTGTCATGCTGATGGCTCACCTGTCACACGCTTTCAATTTGTTGCTGTGTTAAAGCTGGCCCTTCAGGCGATGGGTCTTCTTTTGGTTGAATTTGGGGGCCATTCATTCCGCATTGGAGCGGCCACATCTACAGCCTGTGCTGGACTCTCTACTGATGTCATCAAGTAAATTGGTTGATGGAAGTCTAGGGTGTTTGCGGGCTATGTGCACCCTGATTTGGACTCTTGCTCAAGCGGATGCTATTAATGTTATTTGTGGAGGGTTCTTTTTTGGTTCTTAGGGTTGGCGGCAGGCGCTCTTTCAGACCTGCCTGTGTGGCGGCAGCATAGGCCTGGATCTGGGGTAGGGGTTTCCAGGGCCCGCTGGCACTGGATCGGGAGTCCTCATGACCCGGGTAAGGAGCGGTTCGCTGTGGCCATTGCGGGGGCCACAGTCGATTAATACCCGGTGACTAGGATGTCTCGCAATTCGATGTGAAGCAGCGCAGTTGCCTAACTGCGCAACAGGGCGGAGCTTGGCACCTACGTCATCCCGATGTTTGCCCCTGCTACCAAGAGTACATCAACCAACCAGGGTGTTGCTGATGGCCAGATCCAGACCTTATGCTTTGGGCCAACCCTATGGTTTTGTGTTGTTCTGCATGTGTGGAACAGTTAATAAAGTTGTGGCCTTTTTTCTTCCAACCAGGTTTCTGTATTTATTGGGGGGGGGCCCTGACCTGCGCGGCAAATGGCGCCACCCGAATTAACGGGCCGGCGCTGTTGCCGCGTTAAGGAAGGCCTCTCCCCTTCCCGCGTGCCAGGCTTGGGCGCCCCAGCGGCCGGTGCGAGCACGGGCTCGATGCTGATTGGCCACTGGGAGGAGCAGGAAAGGAACCTGTCTGATTGGCCACAGCAGGGTATGGCGTGCCCTCCTATTGGTGGAGAGCTCGGAGAGGGTGGTGCCTCCATCGTTCCTGAGCCCTCATTGGCTGTTGGGCCTATTTAAGGCCGTGTAAGGTGAGCGTCGGCACCATTGCCAGTTCTGCTCTCCCACCCTCCCTCCCTGTTTAGGGAGTTGATTGTCACAACTTCTGTTCTGGGTGGCAGCATAGGCCTGGATCTGGGGTAGGGGTTTCCAGGGCCCGCTGGCACTGGATCGGGAGTCCTCATGACCCGGGTAAGGAGCGGTTCGCTGTGGCCATTGCGGGGGCCACAGTCGATTAATACCCGGTGACTAGGATGTCTCGCAATTCGATGTGAAGCAGCGCAGTTGCCTAACTGCGCAACAGGGCGGAGCTTGGCACCTACGTCATCCCGATGTTTGCCCCTGCTACCAAGGGTACATCAACCAACCAGGGTGTTGCTGATGGCCAGATCCAGACCTTATGCTTTGGGCCAACCCTATGGTTTTGTGTTGTTCTGCATGTGTGGAACAGTTAATAAAGTTGTGGCCTTTTTTCTTCCAACCAGGTTTCTGTATTTATTGGGGGGGGCCCTGACCTGCGCGGCAACTTGAATAAAGAATAAAAATAAAAAGAGGAGATAATATGAAGGTTTTAGAGAATGAATGTCCAAACAGCTGACAAGAACACAAAAGTGAAATTGAATATTTATTTATGAACTGAGATTATATCTGGACTGTTTAGTATACTAAATCAGAGACAACCTTTAAGTGGGACCACTTTAACTAGGACTCATGCTTGAGAAGCAAAGGAAGGATGCCAAGGTTTGGAGGCAACACCCTGATGCCCTAACTCACGAGCAGACAGATTGAATCTATGTAGAGGAGGAAAAGAGGAATAAGGAGGAGAAATGTAAGGTTCTGCACTTAGGACAGAAAAATGAAATGCACAGATATAGAATGGGGGACATCTGGCTGAATGAAACTACGTGTGAAAGAGATCTAGGAGTCCAAGTAGACCATAAGTTGAACATGAGTCAACAGTGCAATGTGGCAGCTTAAAAGGCCAATACAATTTTAGGCTGCATCAATAGAAGTATTGTGTCTAGATCAAGGGAAGTAATAGTGCCACTTTACTCTGTTTTGGTCAGGCCCCACCTGGAATACTGTTCTGGGCACCACAATTCAAAAAGATGTGGAGAAACTGGAGCATGTCCAAAGGAGAGCAACTAAGATGGTGAAGGGCCTGGAAGCCATGCTTTATGAGGAACGACTTAGAGAGCTGGGGATATTTAGCCTGGAGAAGAGAAGGTTAAGAGGTGACATGATAGCCCTGTTTAAATACTTGAAGGGCTGTCACATTGAGGAGGGAGCAAGCTTCTTTTTTGCTGCTCCAGAAAACAGGACTTGGAACAATGGATGCAAGCTGCAGAAAAAGAGATTCCACCTCAACATTAGGAGGAACTTCCTGACAGTAAGGACTGTTCAACAGTGGAACACATTCCCTCGGAGTGTAGTGGATTCTCCTTCCTTAGAGGTCTTTAAGCAGAGGCTGGAAGGCCATCTGTTGGGGATGCTTTGAATGGGAGTTCCTGCATGGCAGGGGGTTGGACTGGATGGCCCTTGTGGTCTCTTCCAACTCTATGATTCTATGAATCTAGGAAGGAAGCAGGGAAGGGAGGGAGGGAGGGGAGGAGGAGAGGAAGGAAGGAGGGAGGGAGAGAGGGAGGGAGGGAGAAGGAGGAAGAGGAGGAGAGGAAGCTACTGAGAAGAGGCTTGGGGTTCGGCTTGGTCCAATTCCCTCCTCTGCAGCCGTGGAGAAGAGAACTGGGCTGAGCTAAGCCCCTGGCCTTTTTTCAGCAGCTTTGGCCCAGGCTTCTTTTTGGCAGCTTCAAAGCCTTCAAGAAGAGGCCTGGGCCTAAGCTGCCAAGAAGAGGCCTGGGGCTCTGCTCGGCCTAGTTCACTCCTCCATGGCCATGGAGGAGAGAAATCGGCCAAGGACCCAGGCCTCTTCTCGGTGGCTTCCAAGCCATCGTGGAGAGGCTTGCGGTTCGGCTCGGCCCACTTCTCTCCTTCTTGGCTATGGAGGAGAGAAGTAGGCCGAGCAGAACCCCAGGCCTCTTCTCAATGGCTTTGTTAGCTGCTGAAGAGACGCCCCCTCCCCGAAACCAAGCTCCAGGAGGTAAGCAGGGAAGGAGGGAGGGAAGGAGACAGGGAGGCAACAAGGGAGAGAGGGAAGGAAGGAAGGAGGAGGAGGGAAGTCAGTTATCCGACATAAATGGGACCGTCTGATAGTCAGATAATCTCTCTGGATTATCCAACATTTTCAGTTATCCGGCTATCAGTTGGTCCCGTTTATGTCGGATAATTGAGACTCTCCTGTATATTCAAACTAATAAAGTTGTTAAATAAAAAAAGTTTATATCATGCTTCTGAATGGCTTCTGCAGAACAATTTTGGATTGGATCCCCCCAAAATAAGTGGGGGGGGGGGAAAGTGGTCAGAAAAATCTCCTTTGGAACTTGGGCACCACTAAAAAAGACTTCATTCCACGCATACCTTGGAACTTCTGACAAAGAAACACCTTTTTATCAAGACCTTTTACAGGCACAGCTCCCTTTTTCTTGTCTTCTATCTGGCTAGAAGGTTCCCCCCACCCCCTGTGAGCACTGGCATTGAGAGGATGATGAAGGAGGGCTGGAAAAGACTTTCACTGTTGGGCTGAAGCAGCTTGTTTGCAGAACAGTGATCCCTTTGTATCTGTAGGGTTTTGGTTCCAGGACCCTACCAGTGATAATAAATTTATGGATCCTCAAGTCCCATTATATATAGTGGTGTAGTAAAATGGTGTCCCTTATATAAAATGACAAAATCAAGGCGTGCTTTTTGGAATTTATTTATTTTCAAAATATTTTCAAGATGTGGATGGTTGAATTCATGGATGCATACTCTGTGGATGCAAAGGGCTGACTATAAACAATAAAATAAACCTTAAACTGGGAACGAATGTGTTCCTACTCTAGGCGATATTGTTATAGCTGCATGTGTTTACGAACAACAGACAAGGTAAGAGGCTGCCTCCAGAATGAGTTATTATTATTATTATTATTATTATTATTAACCTTTATTTATATAGCACTGTAAATTTCTAATAAATTAGATGTTTCCCTGCCCTCAGGCTTACAATCTAAGAGAGACAACACAAAAAGAGAAGGGAAAGGTGGTGGGAAAGGGGATGAGGTCCAGTGGTTCTTCTCTCCTTCTGGGGCCTGGACCAAGACAGATGGACTGGAGGGAGGGTTTGGCTTCTTAATACATAGTTAGAAGGAGGCATCCTGGGGCAGACGGCACATTTCTGGGAATGCTTCCCTAAAAATATAGTCTTTAATTCAGTTTTGAAGCTGGTTAGAGAAATGATCAGGTGCATGTGTGGGGGAAGAAGGTTCCAGGAGTGTGGGGCAGTATTTGTGAAAAACAAAGCAGAAAGAAAGCGGGAAAAACAGATTAGCCTGCCTCACTAGCTACCCTGTCATGCTGAAATGCACATCTCTAAGTTTTGCCACCAGAATGGAAATCATAAGAAAAGTGAAGGCTGTTCAAAGAATAAAGAATATATCATCCTAGCATATCCTCAGTAAGAAACTTTCAAGAGATTCAAAATGCTTTTGTTTACTTATGCAAAGCTTATTCAACCCAGTTGTATCATTCTCTCAAGATAATGTTCATTTTACATAAAAAGTTTGCTGAGACCTTTTGAATGGTTTGAATGGTGTGGATGGTGGTGGTGGTAGTGTGGGAACCTTTCACTTTTCTTTCCATATTATTTCTGCCTCTAGTACCAATGATTCTGTTAAAGAAGGACATATTTGCTTCAATAACTGAGGTATATCTTACTTGTACCTCTCTGTGGTGCAAATGAATTGGGCATTCTCGCTTGTACTTTCTGTAAAGATCTTAACTCATATGGGCTGGCATCCTTTAAGCAGAGGCTGGATGGCCATCTGTTGGGGATGCTTTGATGGATAGTTCCTGCATGGCAGGGGGTTGGACTGGATGGCCCTTGTGGTCTCTTCCAACTCTGTGATTCTATGATTCTATGATTCTAGTGGTATATATGGGCATAAGTCAGCCTTACACTTGCATAAATCTTTTTAGTTGATGTGAACTGACCAAATGTGGACTGACCTCATAACTCCAGATTTACTATTGAGTTACCACAATCCCCCAGGCCATTCCTTAGAGTCAGCTGAGTCCAGGAGTACAACCAAACTGCGAATCTGTGTCTTCAGGGGGAGTTTAACTCCATCTAGCACAGGCTGTATCCCTATTCCCTGATCTGCCTTTCAAATTTTTTGCCCTCATCTGGTCCATTACTGATGACAGACATTGGTTTAGAACCAAAACAGCCTCCCTTGATTGAAGTAGAAAGGAATAATAGAGTTGGGTGTCATCTGCATATTGATGGCACCTCACCCCAAAACTCCTGATGACCTATCCCAGAAATTTCATGCATATGTGCATGAAAAGAGATCAGATCAAAAAAAGAGATCAGGTTCGAAGTCATGCCAAACGAACCTGATCTCTTTTTTTGATAAAATTACCAGCTTGGTAGATGAAGGGAACGCTGTGGATATAGTATACCTCGATTTCAGTAAGGCCTTTGACAAGGTTCCCCATGACATTCTTGCAAACAAGCTCGCAAAATGTGGGATAGACAAGTTAACAGTTACATGGATTTGTAATTGGTTGACTGGCCGAACTCAAAGGGTGCTCAACAATGGCTCCTTTTCATCCTGGAGAGAAGTGACCAGTGGGGTCCCACAGGGTTCTGTCCTGGGCCCAGTGCTATTCAACATCTTTATTAACGATTTGGATGACAGAATTGGGGGCATACTTATCAAATTTGCAGATGACACTAAACTGGGAGGAGTAGCTAATACCCCAGAGGATAGGATCAAAATTCAAAATGACCTGAATAGACTAGAAAGCTGGGCCAGTGCTAACAAAATGAAATTCAATACGGAGAAATGTAAGGTTCTGCACTTAGGGCGGAAAAATGAAATGCACAGATATAGGATGGGGGACACCTGGCTGAACGAGACCACATGTGAAAGGGATCTAGGAGTCCAAGTAGACCATAAGCTGAACATGAGTCAACAGTGTGATGCGGCAGCTAAAAAAGCCAATGCAATTTTAGGCTGCATCAATAGAAGTATAGTTTCTAGATCAAGGGAAGTTATAGTGCCACTCTATTCTGCTTTGGTCAGGCCCCACCTGGAATACTGTGTCCAGTTCTGGGCACCACAATTCAAAAAGGATGTGGAGAAACTGGAGCATGTCCAAAGGAGGGCAACTAAGATGGTGAAGGGTCTGGAAACCTTGCCCTATGAAGAACGCCTTAGGGAGCTGGGGATGTTTAGCCTGGAGAAGAGAAGGTTAAGAGGTGATATGATAGCCCTGTTTAAATATTTGAAGGGATGTCATATTGAGGAGGGAGCAAGCTTGTTTTCTGCTGCTGCAGAGACTAGAACGCGGAACAATGGATGCAAACTGCAGGAAAAGAGATTCCACCTCAACATTAGGAGGAACTTCCTGACAGTAAGGGCTGTTCGACAGTGGAACACACTCCCTCGGAGTGTGGTGGAGTCTCCTTCCTTAGGGGTCTTTAAGCAGAGGCTGGATGGCCATCTGTCAGGGATGCTTTGACTTGGAGTTCCTGCATGGCAGGGGGTTGGACTGGATGGCCCTTGTGGTCTCTTCCAACTCTATGATTCTATGATTCTATGTTAAATAGCATAGGGAACAACACAGATCCCTGAGGAACCCCACAGGCCAATGGCCAAGGAGTTGAGCAGAAATCCCCTTGCAGCACCTTCTGGGTTCACCCCCTCCAGGAAGGAACGGAGCCACTGTAAAACAATATCTCCAAGTCCCATCCCAGAGAGGTAGCCCAGAAGGATGCCATGGTTGATGGTATTGGAAGTCACTCAGGGGTCCAGCAAAACTAACAGGGACGCACTGCATAGCTCATCCATCGAGGCAACCAAGGCTGTCTCTGTTCTGTATCCAGGCCTGGAACTAGACTGAAATGGCTCTAGGTAATTATTCATTATGGTTGGATTCAGAGACAGCTTTTTTAAACAAAGGCCTCACAACTGCCTCCTTTAGTCAAGATCGAACTCTGCCTTGTTGCAGGGAGGTATATCTTAACATTTTGGGATCTTGTCTATTTCTTTCATAGCTACCCTTTCCATTCCAAGTCTTCATCTTGTATCTTGACTCCAGTCTCTATTCTGATCCATATTTGATCCAAGGTTTAGGAAATCTTTAACTACTGTTTATACTTGACTATAAGAACTACTGTTTATACTTGACTATAAGTTGACCTCATGTATAAGTTGATGGCAGGTTTTGAGGCCAAAATTATAGATTTTGATATGAATATGAATAAGTTGAGAGTAAAAGAGGTATGTAACAAAAGATGCAAAAGGTGAAGCAAAGGAAAATAGTGCCGGAAAACATACAAAATTCTAGCAGGCAAATTGTTTGCATTCATACTAAAGGCTTCATGGATAAGGAAATATAAAGGGGGTGTGAGTACTTCCAAAACAGATGACACACTTGCCTTTCACCAGGGGATGGTCCCCCCCCCCCTTTAAAAAAACCAAAACAAGAATTAAAGTACAGTACAGTACTTACATTGACCTGTGGATAAGTTGACTCAGGTTTTTGGAGTCAATTTTTTTGACTAAAATTTCTAAACTTATATAGGAATATATACATTATTCTGATTTCCTCATCTATGCTGAATTTATGTACAGTCTGTCCTCCCCATATATGCTGGATCCATTTCAGCATATGGGAAAAAGAGTGTATGCTCAAGCCCCATAGAAAATAATTGGACACGTACTTGCAGTGCAGCACAGGGGCACAGTGCATGTATATGCCCATTACTTCTGCCGGCACTTGTCATCTGCATAAGCTCAAAGCCACAGAAGGGAAGCCTGCCAATGGGGAGTGCTGACTGTATATCCCACAAGGTTATAGCTTAGGAGGGTATACTGCCATGCAAAGCCATCTCTGAGGGCATGCGGCAGCCACAGCAAGTAGGCACGGGGGGGGGGGGGAGCATGCATGTGCTTGGCCACTCAGTTTGTCTCAGGAGAACCAAGCTGTGTCAAGGAGAGGCAATGTGTTCCCCTTCTTGGAAGAAGCCTTGCCCATTCCAGCCAGAGGCTCCATACCTTGCTATGCTATGGGATTCTGGGAACTGTAGTTTATTAAGGTGTAATGAGGCCTCTTGATCACCATGGGCTTCATTGCCCTCCTCGGCCTCCACCAGGGAGCCCCAGCCAAGGAAGGTGAGTGACAGGGACCCTGAAGCTCCCGACCCCAAACAAAGTTTCCACAACTTCCCTGGCAGCACTGCTAATTTTTCCTGTGGAGGGCCAGGGAAGAAAGGGGGCTGGCCAGGGAGGGGGCAAAGCCTGCAAAGCCCACCCCCAGAGACAGGGTGTGTGTGTTGGGGGAAGGCTGGCTCCCTTTCTTTGGGGGCAGAGTCACCTCCCCTCCCGGGAAAGCCTTGAGATCATAGCCAGGGTGGCAGGGAAACCTGTGGGGGCATCAGAGGCTTTGGGGTGCCATCAGGAACAGAGCTTCTACTTCTCAGAGAAAAAGAAAGTAGGGAGAGCTTCACCCAGTCTGAGGAGGAATTTTCCAGGCTTCTTGGTTGGAGGGGGCTGGGGACAGCCCTCCTTCTCCTCCTTTTTCTTGGCAATATTTCTTCAGAGGAGGTTTGCCATTACCTTCATCAGAGGCTGAGAGTGTGAGATGCCCAAAATCTCCCAGTGTGTTTTATGGCCGACCTGGCATTTCAACCCTGGTCTCCAGAGTTGCACGCTCAAACCTCTTCTTGTTATTGTGTTGTGCCTTCTGTGCTTTATCACGCTTGGTGTTGTTGTTGCTTGGTGTTGCTGTTGTGTGCTCCCAAGTCGTGTCCAATTTATGGGCCCAGAGCACCCTCCCTCCCTCCCTCCCTCCCTTCTGAGTGCCAGTTCCTCATGACCCTAAGGTGAAACTATAATGGGGCATGCTTTGTTAGAGGGGAATTTTGATTGCCATCCTCTGAGGCTGAGTGAGCATGACTTGTATGTGTGGTGCCTTCAAATCATTTCTGATTTATGGTGACCCTAAGAAGAAACTATTATGGATTTTTTGTGGCAAGTTTCATCAGAAGACAGAATTCTCACCTCCAGAAGTCCCCTCCCCCCAGAAGATGGAAGTCCCACCCTTGGAGATCCTGCCTCCCAGCACCAGGTGACACCTAATGTGGGGATGACACTGAGTTGGAGCGCTCCATCTCTAAAAGGTTCACCATCACTGCCTTATACAGTTCCTTTGTCTCTCACTTGTCTTCTATGTCAGATTTTGTGAACATCTTGTTGCATTGGTAATACAGAATACCATATCAAATTAATATAAGCCACATACATTTTCCAGTAATTAATTGTGGTCCAAAGGATCAAAGTTCAAAGAAAGATACACTTTATACTTGTCTAAACCTTCAAACCTGTTTGTATTTTTGTCAAATCATCTTCCTCTACTTCCTCCTTTTTCATTTTGGTCAGATGTATCAGTTTTGGAAATTTGACTTTTATAACTATCAGTAAACCAGTACAACCAAGGAAAGACTGCTGCAAAGATCTGCCTCCCCCCCCCCAGTTCATACCAGAAAAGCAAACACCAAAAATTTTGATTTCTTTACTGAATAGTGGTGATGCTACATTACAAAAATATGAATTCTCATATTTCGCCAATGGACTCTTTCAAACGGGGAGGAATTTCTCCCAACTCCGAATGGAGCCAATGTGGATTCATGTAAATTCGCTTGTTTAGTGAATTTACATGAACCCCTGCTCCGTTCGGAATTACTTCCCATTACCCGAAAATAACCCCCTCCTGCCCGAATTTGCATGCGAAGCTTTAATTCGCAATAACGTAAAACCCATGATTGCATTCGAATTGGCTTCCCTCTTGCCCGAATTTGCATGCGAAGAGTTAATTCGCAATAACGTAAAACCCATGATTGCATTCGAATTGACCTTAAATTATACTTCCAATTTAGCCTTGTATGAAAGAGTCCAATATGTCACAGTATGTAACCTGCCACAGAGGTGGTTACTTAGCGTACTTATGCAAGCAAGATAGTTGTTTTCACACCTCTGCAGGGAATGTGACAAGCATCCTTCTGTCAGGCACCATCATCATGTGTTAAATTCCAGGGGAGTCAGTTTACTCCTCCTATCCTCTTCAATAGTGAGAGAATGGAGAGAATAGAAAGATTGAAAAATTAACAGATGTACCTTTAGTACTTGGTCTGGCCCTCAGTCACATCTGAAAGCAAAGGGGAAATGTTCTCCTGCTGCCACTAAGGAAAATTAAATCCCTTCTAAAGGCATAATGTGTGTGTGTGTGGTGTGTGTTGATAGCTAGAATGCCTGGATTTATATTTTGATAGACAAGCGTATTTTAAAAGCTTTAAAGTATTGTTTCTCTCTCTCCTCTCCCATTTTTCTTTTGCAGTTTTACCATCTCAAAAATATTTTTGCACATTTGCTAGGATTTACATCCTTAATTGCTCTAGCTGTATCTGATCTTTTGTTGTTGTTGTTGTTGTTGTTGTTGTTGTTAATACAAATTTTGTAGGCAATGAAAAATAAAAATAGATGTATGTTTTGTGAGAAAACCACTGCTGCCTAATTATCATGAAACTGACACATTCTTTCTTTAAGAGATCCTCACAATCTGAATCCAAACACCCAGCTTTCAAGATATTCAACAGTATTTCATGAAAAACCCAGCACTGGAATATATTCTGTAGAATTTATAATTTTACCCATTAGTTCCACTTCACATCAACTGGCATAAAACACATACACACCTCTTTATTATACTTTATCATGGGAGAAATTGTACAAACCATTTATGCCCAAGTGTGTGGAATTTATATGATTTATTCTTTATTCAAATTAATCAATGGCCAGTGATTTCTCACAGTAGTCCAGGAGTGGGGAACATTCAAATCAAGACCTGCAGATTTCAGGATCTGAACTCCTTTGGGGATATCAAGAAGATTCCAATATCACCAAGCTTCTAGACAGGACTATCTCAGCACAGCAAGACAATTTCTCAAAAATTCCACAGTTCATTTCAGAGATTTTGGTTATAGCACAGGGAATGGATTACTCAAGTGTAAACAGTAGCAGGAAGCTCTGTGAATATCCACTGTCCACTCCACGCAGCACTCCCAGACTTATCAGCAGTATTCCTGGTATCAACACTAGAAGATGTAGAAATTCCATATGCCCAGATAGAAAAAGGAAACCGATAACAAAGAGGACCAGGCTTCTTGAAAGCATCTTTGCTTCTTGAAAATATAGTAGTAGTAGTAGTAGTAGTAGTAGTAATAATAATAATAATAATAATAATAATAATAATTTATATTTCCCGCCTCTCCCAATGGATCGAGGCGGGATTACAGCAAATTAAAATACAATACATACAGTACAATATAAAATCACAATGTAATTAATATCGACAATCATACAATTATAACAGTATAAAAGTTATCTCTTAGCATAAAATCAATTCCAAATTATCCAGTACTCTAATCTCTCTAGGCCCATTAGTATATCCAGTTCTCACATGGTCTTCTGTAATCGTTATAATAAATCAGGTGGGTAGGCCCACCGTAAGAGATCCGTCTTAAGAGCTTTCTTGAAAGCCTCTAAAGATGCGATCTGACGGATTTCTTCCGGTATGTCATTCCAAAGTTTCGGGGCTGTTGCTGTAAAAGCTCCGTGGGAAGTAGATGCTAGTCTTGTATTATGTTCTTTCAGAAGGTTCTTCCCCGATGTTCTGAGAGTGCAGGGCGGATTATATCGGGAGAGACGTTCCGTCAAGTAACTCGGACCTAAGCCATATAGGGCTTTAAAGGTAATGACCAACACTTTGTATTGCGCCCGGAAGCTAACTGGCAGCCAGTGTAAAGACTTAAGAATGGGGGTGATATGTTCCATTCTTGTAGCCCCTACTAGCAACCTGGCTGCTGCATTTTGAATCAGTTGAAGCTTCCGGACTTGGTACAAAGGTAGCCCCATGTACAGAGCATTGCAGAAATCTAATCGAGAGGTTACCAGCACATTTATCAATGTTTCAAGGTCCTCTTTCCCCAGGTAGGGACACAGCTGATGGATCAGTCAGAGCTGGTACCACACACTCCTGGCCGTTTTCTCCACTGAAAAGTTAACTGGAGGGACGAGTCAAGGAGCATGCCCAGACTGCGAACTTTGTCCTTTAGGGGAAGTGTGACCCCGTCCAGGACAGGTTGGCAAATCTCCATTCCTGGGTTAGGGGAACTTATCACAAGTACCTCCGTTTTCTCTGGATTCAGCATTAGTTTGTTTTCCCTCATCTAGCCCATTACCGACTCCAGGCAGGCATTTAGAGGGGAGATTCCATCCTTGGTCACTGCATCAGTCGGAGACATAGAGAAATATATTTGGGTGTCATCAGCATACTCATAACACCGCGCCCCATGTTTCCAGATGATCTCTCCCAATGGCTTCATGTAAACGTTGAAGAGCGTGGGGGACAGAATGGCACCTTGAGGGACGCCAGATGTCAGCTCTCTTCTCCGAGAGTAGCTGTCCCCCAACGACACCACCCGCAACCTGCCCGAAAGATAGGAACGGAACCACTGAAGCACAGTGCCTCCAATTCCCAACTCCCTCAGGCGTTCCAGAAGGATACCGTGGTCTACGGTATCGAATGCCGCTGAGATGTCCAAAAGCACCAACAGGGTCACACTTCCCCTGTCGATACCCAGACGGAGATCATCGACCAAGGCAACCATGGCTGTCTCGACTCCATATCCCCTCCTGAAGCCAGTTTGAAATGGGTCTAGATAATTGGCTTCATCCAAGACAGCTTGGAGTTGGAAGGCAACTGCCCTCTTAATCACCTTGCCCAAGAATGGCAACAAGGAGAACAGTCTATAGTTCTTTCTTTCCAAGGGGTCCAGGGAGGGCTTTTTTAATAGTGGTTTTACCACAGCTTGCTTTAAGGCAGCTGGAAATTTGCCCTCCCTGAGGGACGCGTTGATGATCTGCCGAAGCAGTGTCATCACTGTATCTCCTCCTAGGACGGTCAACTAAGATGGGCAGGGATCGAATGGGCATGTTGTCTTCCTAACACTTTCAAGGAGCTTGTCCACTTCCTCAGTATTTACAAACTCAAAGTGATCCAGTTTAATCAAGTCCACGGAGGCGCTGGACACCTCTTTTGTAGTTTCTGCATTAATGTTGGTGTCTAGATCAGCCCTTATCTGAGAGGTTTTATCAGCAAAAAAGTCATTAAAGGCATCGCAGCAGGCATTTGTTGGCTCCAATAATGGGTTCAGGGTGGGAGGGGGCCGAATTAGTTCTTTAACCACCCTGAAGAGCTCTGCTGGACGAGACTCTGTTGATGCAATTCGAGCAGCATAGAACGAATTCTTTGCTGCATCGATTGCCACTCCATAGGCCCTTAAAAGATGTTCCAGGAGTGCCTTATCAGATAAGCGATGATGTCGGCGCCAACGGCGCTCTAGTCGTCTCGTCTCTCGCTTCATCATTCTAAGATCTTGTGTATACCATGCTTTCTTATTTGAAGCAAGTTGGAGAGGACGCTCAGGAGCGATGCTGTTTATAGCCCCAGTGAGATCGATGTTCCAGGTATTAACCAGGGCATCAACAGAATCGCCATCATTCCCAATCATATATCCCTCTAGGGCCTCTTGGAACCTTTTGGGTTCCATCAACCTTCGAGGGCGGACCATCTTAATAGGTCCTCTACCCCCAGGGGGGATATTAATAGTGGCCCTAAGTTTTAACTTGACCAGGAAATGGTCTGTCCATGACAAGGGAGAAGTATTAACTACTTCTGCCCAAGGATTATCCTGATCCGTGCAAAAGGCCACATCGAGTGTATTACCCACAGAATGTGTAGGTCCTGAAACTAATTGGGTTGTCATGGTAATCATGAACTCCCGAACTCCGCCTGTCAGTTTTGTTAAACCGGCCTCGAAGGGGATGTTGAGGTCCCCCAAGACCAAAAGTCTAGGGGACTCCAACACCAGCTCCGAGACCAGTTGCGTCAGCTCGGTAAGGGAGTCTGTTAGGCCACAGGGTGGACGGTAGACCAACAGAATCCCCAAACTGTCCTTAGCTTTCAGGATCAGGTAAATACACTCAATGTGGTCTGTCTTACGGATAGGTCTCCTGGTCAAATTGATTCCTATCTTGTGAATCCACACCTCCCCCCTGCCCACTTTCCCTAACCTGCTCCTGAACAGTATACCCAGCTGGGAGGGCTTTAGTCCATGTCACATTGCTATCCTCTCCCAACCAGGTTTCCGTGATACAAGCCAGGTCGGTGTTCTGTTCTTCTAGTAAGTCGTGGATGATATGAGATTTATTCCTCACCGACCTGGCATTACAAAGGAGCACGATAAGGGATTGTGATATGAATGGGATGACTCTCGGCTCTTTCAGGGTAACAGAGGGCATGGAAGATGGGATAGATTTCAACCATCAATCTCGTCTTCCTCTATGTCTTAGCGCCACTCTGTTAACATCATACCTCCCATTATCCCGCACTACTCGTATAGGCATCCCATCAAACTCACACATGTCAGCATTGTCTCCCTCCTCTATGTTCATTATAATACATACTCAATTGAATTCCCAATGTTAGTAGCTATAGTATTAACAGGTGTTACTTATTCTATAAGCTTATTTAATGACAGAGGACCAATCAGGGCCAATTACCAGATCTAATTTTTTCCACAATGAGCTGGATAAAGGAAATGTGAATAGAGGAGAGAGGAGGGAATATCATCAAATCTTCCATTCACACTCCAGGACTACTTCTGAGGATAACTCTCAAATATATATTGCAAACATAAAAAAAAATTATGAATATAGCCACTATGATAAACTTGCCTTAAGTTTTATCATGCCAAAGTGAAACAACAATTTCATTTTAAAAAAAAAAAACACTTCATAATTTACTAGGCAGCTTGATGGTTTTTATTTAATCAATTAGGTATTAGCAAAGACAGATTTTATGCTTAGAAAGATCATGGCCAATGTTTGCAAGCTTCACAAGAGCTGCTGTTTAAAGTAAAACAAAAATATGTGGGCACCCCATCTCACCCCCTGGTTGTATCCAAGTATCCATGATAGGTTCACTTTTCTCTGAAGCAGGATTCACAGCATGATTTCTTTTCAGATCAGTGAGCATTAATATTATTTAGTTCTCTTGCTAGCTGCTTATTTATTTCTTGAAAAACTCATATAGTTTTTAAATATTACACATTTTATTGCACACCATCCTTGTTATTCTTATATACAAATCACAGCAAGTAATATTACAACCCTTTATTTTTTAAAAAAAGAAACACTCCTGTTTCAATTTGCTCTCTCTTTCTAAGAAACTTGAACAGTCAGAAATCAACAATTCATTTTTATTGCAGCCTGGAGGGTTTTCCACTTACTTAGTTGAATAAAATGGATAAAATGCAAGATAGTTGTTGTTGTTTTTAAATTACTTTAGAAAATTGTCCAAACAAGCATGGAAATAGACTAAGAGAATATGATCCTTTAAGTTCATCACTGTATCTCTGGTGACATAATACCAGTGTTTAACTGTTCAGATAATGAAAAGAACTGAGAAAGAACTGGATGCCCAACCTTGATTTCTATTTCAAATCAATGAGGAGGGACAGAAAAAGAAGTAAGACTCTTCTGTCTTTAAGAGACGAGAGTACCAGGGAGGGGAGACAAAACAAATTTTCTGACTTATTTGTGAAACTGAGTAAAATGAGTGTGAAATTGCCAAAACACACACACACACACAGAGACACAGAAGTCCAAGTAGTGGAGGCAGAAGAAGGCAAATGAACTGATAATATCTCAGAAAATCCTTTTCTGAGAAATTTGACTTCCATTAGTAAGTTATGAAACAATATCATTTCATTCAACCCAAGTGGAAGAAAAATTTCTTGGGAAAAGGTTTCTCAGGAGAGCAATGGCTTAAACGAGGAGGACTGGGTAAAGCTGGAAGCTTGACCATCCTTTTTTGCAGTAATAAGTAAGTGCAGCAGCCCCTGGTGGTTCAAGTTCCAGCTTCCCCTGTGGATGGGAAAAACACAGCAATCAAGTCCCATATTATCCAATGGATGGTGAGATGTGTGCACATGCCCATATCCGAGCACCCACGTGCACATGCCACCATTGGATAATATGTGGTGTGGTGATCCATGAATGCTCAAATCCACAGATGGGAAGCCCATACATACTGAACATTGTAATTAAAAAAAACCAAACACCTGGATAAACCACCTGATTTTCTTATTTGCAGACAGACATATTGTGCCTGGCAATATCTTTAACTGAAGATATCAACACTGAGAATAGTTCTTTTAGCCAAATATTCTTCAGGGATGAGAATAAAATTTTCCTTCATGTTACCTCCTCCAAATTCTCAGGAAACAAATATGTTTGAGAGATATTGATCAAGCTGGAACAAGCATTCTGGGTAATTATGAGCCATTCTCTAATATTCCATTTTTGGAGAAGATTCTGAAGTGTGTAGTGGCATCCCAGCTCTAGGTGTTTCTGCAACAGATGAATTACCTAGATTCTCTTCAATTTAGTTTCAGTCCTGGTTATGGAGCAGAGACAGCTTTGGTCACCTTGGTGGATGATCTATTCTGGGAGCTAGATGGGGGACTGTGTCCCTGTTGATTCTGTTGGACTCTTCATAGTTTTCAATACCATTGTCCTTCTGGATTGCTTTGGTAGGATGGTGTTTGGGAATATTAGTTTACTGTGGCTCTGTTCCACCACACTCCAAGGAAGTTGCTTGGGTCCTAAACCAGTGGTTATCATCAATAATGAACAAATTGAAACATAATCCAAACTAAATGGAAGTGCTCCTAGTCATTCAAAAGGCAGATCAGGAAATAAGAATTTAGCCAGTGCTGGACGAAGATGCATGAAGATGCATGCAGGTCTGCAGCTTACATGTGGTCCTGGAAGCTCAGTTTTCAGTGGTGGCTAGGATAAATTTCTGTAGTTAAAGCTTGTGCACCAGCTATATTTATTCCTTGAGAGATCAGATCTGATCACAGTGGCACAGTTTAGTTAAATCATGGTTGCATTACTACAATAGAGCATGGGGCTGCTTTTGAAGAGTGTTCAACTGGTCCAAAGATCTTCAGCCATATTGCTAACTGGGGCTGGCTACAGGGAACACAAACTCCCTTGTTGCAACAACCTCACTGGATGTCAGACTGTTTCTAGGCACAATTCAGGGTGCTAGTTTTGATCTATAAAACCCTTCATGAGTCAGGGCCAGGTTTATTTAAAGGACCATATTCTCTCTTATGACCAATCCCATGCTTTGAAATATTTTCTACCATCCTAACAGTTACATTTGGTGGGAACATGCGGGAAGACCTCAGTGGCTTCCCCCTACTCTAATTTCTCAAAGAAATTAGATTGACAATCTACTTTCCTTCATTTTGCAGACAAGTAAAGGCTTTTATTAAATATTAAATGAGAGTTAAGGAATCTATTACTTTATGACTTGTTATTGTATTATTATACCACATGCAATGTCATCTTAATAAAATAATATTTTTAATAAAGAAAAAGAAAAAACTAAGTAAGTCTTATCTGTTTAGATTGTTTGATTAGGCCTGACCTATCAAAATAATGTGTTGGATCTTGCTAACTACTGTACTGGTGTGTGTTTCTGTGTGTCTGTGTGTCCGTGCATTTTTAATAATATAAATTTTAATTTTAATTTGATAAATGTGTCTTCAGATGCTGTTGAAAAGAGGGCAGGGAGGGAGCTGACCTGACTTCCCATGGAAGGGAGTTCCACAGTCTGGGAGCAGTCACAGAGAAGGCTTTCTTCTGAGTCCTCACCAATTGCACCTGTGAAGGTTGTGGGACTGAGAGAAAACCCTCCCCTGCCGATCTTAGAGCACAAACTGGTTTGTATAGGGAGATATGGGTTTTTTTAGCTATTCCGGACTGAAGCCATTTAGGGCTTTAAATGTTTAAACCAGTATCTTGAATTCTGCCCAGAAAAGGACTGGTATCCAGTGCAGCTGTTTCATCAGAGGATGACATGATCCCTATAGTCAGCAGACTATCAAAAGACTGGCCACAGCATTTTGGACTCGCTGAAGTTTCTGAACAGTTTCCAAGGCAGCCCCACGTAAAATGCATTACAATAGAACAAACAGGATGTAACCAAGGTGTGTATCACCTTAACCAGATCCGATTTCTCAAGTGATGGGCGCAGCTGGAGCACTAATTTTAACTGTGCAAATGCATTCCTGGCCACAGCTGAAACCTGGTCATATAGGCTCAGATCTGAAACCAGGACCACAGCCAAGCTGCAAACCTGAGATATCAGGAGAAATGTAACCCTGTTCAATACAAGCTGAATCCCTATTCCCTGATCTGTCTTCTGACTGACCAAGGGTACTTCTGGACTGGCCTGATCTAGATGTGCACTAAAGAGCGCCTTTAGGGCTCTTTAGTGCAAGTTTAGGGTTAGGGAGGGCACAGCGTCTGCACCCTCCCTAACCCTAAAGCGTATGGGTGCCGCCATTTAAAAATGGCGGCATCCATACGGGCGCACCATGAAGTTGTCATGGCACACGCAGCATTTAGAAACACTGCACGTGCCATGACAACTTCATGCTGCAGGAGGGTGCCAAGTGCCCCCTTCCTGCAGCACAAAAAAGGAGCTCAAAAACAGATCATTTTTGCTTCCGGGTGTTTGGCGCAGCCTTCAAATGGCAGCGCCAAAGACTCGGGGAGAAAGGGCCCGCGGCGGCACCTGCTGGACCCCACTTTGAGGCCACAGGGAAGCTTCCCCGCAGCCTCCGGAAGTAGCGGGATGGGGCCTCTGGGGCTGCCAGTGGGATGGGGCCTCTGGCGGCGGCCTTGGCCCCATTTCACCACTTCTTGGGGTGGCTACAGACCACCCCTTTTGGGCAATCTGTACTGCCCCTCTGTTTTGCCTGTATTAAATTTTCAGTTTTTTTCACTCTCATCCAGTTCATTACTGACAGCAGACACTGGTTCAGTACAGAGACAGCTTCCTTGGAGTCCGATGGAAAGGAGAGATAGCGTTGGTTGTCATCAGCATACTGGTGACATAGCAACACAAAACTCTGGATGATATTTCCCAGTGGTTTCTCAGTAGGGGACAGAACAGAACCCTGAGAGACACCACAGGCCAAAGGACAATGGTTCAAACAAAAGTTTCCCAACACCACCTTCTCAGTTCTCCAGTCTGAGAAGGACTGAAGCCACTATAAGATAGTGTCTCAAGCCCGATCCCAGAGAGACAGCCCGAAAGGATACCATGTTCAGTGGTACAAACAAATAAACAAACAGCTTCATTTATATACCGCTTCATATCCCCTAAGGAGTGTCTAAGCGGTTTGCAACTGTAAGCTACTTGCCCCCAACAATCTTGGTACTCATTTTAGTGACCTCGGAAGGATGCAAGCGTGAGTCGAGCTTGAGCCCTTTTGCTGGCCTTGAACTCACAACCTTATGGTTTTGAGTGAGTGGCTGCAGTACAGGCATTTCACCACTGCACCACCATTGAGAGGTCCAGCAGAACCAACAGGGAAACACTCACCCTATCCAGTTCCCTGCATAGGTCATCTATCAAGGTGACCAAGGCTGTCTGTCTCAAAGCCAGGCCTGAAGCCAGATTGAAATGGATCTAGATTATCTGTTTCATCCAAGAACCCTTGGAGCTGGGAACGCACCATATGTTCCAACACCTTGCCCAAAAAGGGGGATATTTGATTCTGGCCGATAGTTCTCCTATCTGGATCGAGGAAAAACTTTTTTCATTAGTAGCCTCACAATAGCCTCTTTTAAACAAGCTGGAAACCTTACTTGCTGTAGTTTAGTCACTACTTCCCATACCCAGTTGGCCAGTACCCCTTTGGCTGTTTTCAACAGCCAAGATGGGCATTCGCCCAGTATTCACATGGTGGCTTTCACCTCTCAGAGGATTTTATCCACATCTTCAGGTTACACAAATTGAAACATATCCAATATGTTTCATATAAGCCAATGCCATAATCACAAAAATTCAACATGGATTTCAGAGAAACAAGTCATGCCAAACAAACCTGATCTCTTTTTTTGATAAAATTACCAGCTTGGTAGATGAAGAGAATGCTGTGGATATAGTATACTTCGATTTCAGTAAGGCCTTTGACAAGGTTCCCGATGACATTCTTGCAAAGAAGCTTGCAAAATGTGGGATAGACAAGTTAACTGTTAAATGGATTTGTAATTGGTTGACTGGCCGAACTCAAAGGGTGCTCAACAATGGCTCCTTTTCATCCTGGAGAGAAGTGACCAGTGGGGTGCCAAAGGGTTCTGTCCTGGGCCTAGTGCTATTCAACATCTTTATTAATGATTTGGATGACAGAATTGGGGGCATACTTATCAAATGTGCAGATGACACTAAACTAGGAGGAGTAGCTAATACTCCAGAGGACAGGATCAAAATTCAAAATGACCTGAATAGACTAGAAAGCTGGGCCAATGCTAATAAGATGAAATTCAACGCAGAGAAATGTAAGGTTCTGCACTTAGGGAGGAAAAATGAAATACACAGATATAGGATGGGGGATACCTGGCTGAATGAGACAACATGTGAAAATGATCTAGGAGTCCAAGTAGACCACAAGTTGAACATGAGTCAACAGTGCGTTGTGGCAGCTAAAAAGGCCAATGCAATTTTAGGCTGCATCAATAGAAGTATAGTGTCTAGATCAAGGGAAGTAATAGTGCCACTCTATTCTGCTTTGGTCAGGCCCCACCTGGAATACTGTGTCCAGTTCTGGGCACCACAATTCAAAAAAGATGTGGAGAAACTGGAGCATGTCCAAAGGAGGGCAACTAAGATGGTGAAGGGTCTGGAAACCATGCCCTATGAGGAACGCCTTAGGGAACTGGGGATGTTTAGCCTGGAGAAGAGATGGTTAAGAGGTGATATGATAGCCCTGTTTAAATATTTGAAGGGATGTCATATTGAGGAGGCAGCAAGCTTGTTTTCTGTTATTCCAGAGACTAGAACGCGGAACAATGGATGCAAGCTGCAGGAAAAGAGATTCCACCTCAACATTGAGAGGAACTTCCTGACAGTAAGGGCTGTTCGACAGTGGAACGCACTCCCTAGGAGAGTGGTGGAGTCTCCATCCTTAGAGGTCTTTAAGCAGAGGCTGGATGGCCATCTGTTGGGGATGCTTTGATGGAGAGTTCCTGCATGGCAGGGGGTTGGACTGGATGGCCCTTGTGGTCTCTTCCAACTTTATGATTCTATGATTATATGATTCAATAACACTAAGCAAGCAGGGCCAAGGTTACATCCAGCAGTACACAAATTGGAGCAGATCCAAGTGATTTTATCTGCAAAGTGCTGTGCAAATTCTTTCCAATGAGCTACTGAGCAGTTTATATACTTCTCTTGTGGGACAGAACCATTAATCACTGGACATAGCACCACTGGACAACACTGTTAAGATGCAATGGTGACAGAGAAAAAGGATTTCTTTGCTGCCACCATTTACCCAGCATAGACTTTCCAATGAGCTCTTTTCCATGTTCAGTCAGACTCACTTTGAGTCTTCTGCCATCATTGCTCTAGTCTCCATTCCATTTGTTAAAGCAGTAGCTGAGAGTTCCTCCACACGCAGTTCATCAACATCCTTCCCTTCACAGAAACATAGGTCCAGAATGTCTGGCAGTATGTGTCGGTTCCCCAAACCCCAAACAAACAAACACTCCACATTTCCTACATAGAAAACAATACTTTTTTAGATAAATGTTGTTTTCTGTGTAAAAAACATGTTTTCTGTGAGATTTCTTATACATAAAGGGGAAAATGTGCTTCTTTGGTCTTGCCTTGAATGGCCACAATTCTCACTCATCTAAGATTTTCCTTGCCAGTTTTCATTCTTGAAAACTCCTGTTTGAGGTTTTTTTTTGGGGGGGGGGGAGGGGCAAGACTTTGGTTATTATTGTTCCTGTAAAATAGAAGACAAGTTGATGAAGTTTTGTGTGGTTGGGGAAAGTATTCACATTTTTTAAAAAAATAAAGAGATATTATAATGACATGTTGAAATAGACTACCAAGAAATTACAAAAAATTGCCTCCAACACAATTTTTTTTTCAAAAAAGTACTTTTTTTTCTTTTATGTTTCCACATTTTAAATAAAAATAGAGTTTCTGCACAAAAGTACTTTAAATTTCCCATACCTTTTAAAAAGCAAAACAGTAGGCTACACAGCAAACCAGAAGGACTGATTGTATGGTGCTTAAAACTTCAATCAAGCTGATCAAAATAAAATATAGTGAAAAAAATTGCATTAACCATCACAGTATTGAACCTAAGTGCAATTTGTGCAAAAAAAGGAGCTTAATTGTGGTGTCCCTCAAGGCACCATCCTGTCCCCAATGTTTATATATATATATATATCAGCGTACTGATAACACCCCACCCCATGCCTCCGAATAATCTCTCCCAGTAGCTTCATATATATATGAATGGGGCATGGGGCAGGGTGTTATCAGTATGCTAATGACACCCAAATATATTTCTCCATGTCTTGGTCTTCAGCTCTGACTTCAGATGGCATCTCTCCTCTCAATGATTGTCTTAAAGCAGAAATGGACTAGATGAGGAAAACATATTGAATTTGAATCCAGACAAAACAGAGGTACTTACTGTAGTGACCCTGAACCCAGGTATAAAAATACAACCTCCAGTCCTGGATGGGATCACACTCTCTTCAAAGGACTGTGTCAACAGTCTGGGAGTTCTCCTTGATCTGTCGCTCCAGATGACTAATCAGGTAAATACAATGATCAGGAGTGTCTGTTATCAGCTTCAGCTGATACACTAGCTGCACCCTTTCCTGGAAATTAGGGACCTTGAAACCGTGTGCATGTCCGATTTCTGTAATCCACTTTACATGGGGCTACTCTTGTGTCTGGTTCAGAAACTTCTATTAGTACAGAACATGGCAGCCAGACTGGTCTCAGGTACAACCACAAGAAACCATATAACACCAATTTTGATAAAAGCTTCACTGGCTGCCCATCAGTTTCAGATCCCAGAACAAGGTGTTGGTTATCGCCTTTAAAGCCCTAAATTGCTTGGGTCCAACCTTCCTTTGGGACCACCTCCTTCCAGATAACCCACCCTGTGCACTCAGGTGCTCTGGGAGGAATTTGCTGCAACATATAAAAACAAGGTTGTCTGCTACCGCTCAGAGGATCTTTTTGACAACTGCTTTCAGATTATGGAATGGCCTGCCAGATGAGATCCATCACATTACCACCTTAAACAGTTTTTTTTAAAGCAATTAAGATGGATCTCTTCTGGCAGGCCTTCCCTGAATACTTTCCTGGTCACCAAAAAGGCCTAACCCTGACTTCTGCTGCAGTTATTGTTTATTGTTTTCTTGTCTGTTATTTTATGCTATGTTTTGAATTGTAAATTGTTTAATTGTACATTTTTTGGGGGTGGGGGTGGGATACAGGAATTATGTTTTAATGTTGTAATGTAATGTAAGCCCTGGAGTTATGTATTTGTAGCTGTGTGATGCTGACAATCTGTGAACTGCAACAGGTATCACTGGTAACAGAGTAACCAGTAACAGGTAACTGTAACAGAGATCATTCATGGGATATGGGAGGCGGTGAGTGTCTGTTAGGTATTTCTGAGTGAGAGGTGGATTCCTGTCGATTGCAGTGGTTGCTTCCCAGAAAGTAGGGATTGGCAGGACTGGGCTGGAATTCACTTCTTAGCTTCCTAAATATATTAGTTATGCATTCATAACTGAAAGAATGTATACACTGTATACAGAACACACTACATAATATAAAGTGTGTAGTAACAGAAGTAGGTATAAAGGGTGGGGATAATATAGAGATATATGTGTTGTTGTTCTTATGTGCCTTCACGTCATTTCTGAATTTTGACAACCCTAACAAAAAGCTATCATGTTTTTCCCCCAATGAGAGGGGTCTCTCATTGCATTTCTCTGGGGCTGAGAATGTGTGATTCATCCAGGGACATTCAGTGGGTTTCCATGGCTGAGCAGGACACCAAACCCTCATCTCCAGAGTGTTCACACCACTACACCACACTGGCTTTTGTGTGTGTGTGTGTGTGTGTGTGTGAAAGGAGAAAGAGAATATGAGAGAGAGAGAGAGAGAGAGAGAGAGAATTATAGTTATAGTAGTAATAAGAGCAACCCCAAGCATTAGTGACCCAAAAGAAAGTGCAGCCATTTTGTAGTGGATGATGTTGTTAGCATAACCATATGAAGGGAAACTGAAAGGGAAATAAATACATTCTATTCTCATTAGTTATTACTTAACCACAGGTTTTTTTAATGGATTTGGGGCTGCATTGCTTTTATTTGCTTTGTTTGGTTTTGATTTTTTTTTAAAAAAAAATGCTTCAATGCAACAGTTTGGATTTCACGACTATGAAAACATAATTGTCAGGGTTTGGGTCTTTTTCATTTTCCCCCCATGTTAATCTTTGTTTTTTATAGAAATGATTTTTTTTTTTTTAATTGTTTGTAAAGTGTTTTGTCTTTGAGGTTTTTGAATATCATTTCGGAACATAAATATACCTTTTTTAAAATAAAAAGGAAAGAAACACCTTCAGTTTGGTGTAACTGACCTAATGCAACCTGCACTTGAATCTCTGCAACAAGGAGAGCATTGAGAATACATATGGACACATGCGCCTTTAGTGATACGAATGTAAGAGCCTTCTACCTGCCCCCAATACTCATAATAAACAGCTGCTTTCTGGCAGCTCCAGCAGACAGTGCTTAAAGAGACTCATGAGTGTGACAAAAACTTGGCAAAATTGATTGGTATTTCAGGTTTAGTGGTCTCCAATGAGCATTCCTGAGTTTCTCTGTCTGATTTTGATGAAGTGCTTTTATTTGTCTGCCTACCGAGAGAATATGGGCAAATTTGCAACAGAGAAGCATGGCTTCTGTTTAGCTTTATCAGGCACCACTTAGCCATGTTATAATTTATTTTTCAGGAGAACGAAATTTCTCATGGGGTTTGGAGGCTAACACAGTTATAAAACAGCTGGCTACTGTTCAGACTCTTGTCTACAGACAGCTGTTTCTTGGGCTTAGTGGAATGGAGGGAAAATACACCTTCAATGAAGAAGATAAGAACAATGAGCTTAAAACTTAATTTGGCATGTTACTTGTCAGACTTTGCCCTACACCACTGTGCAAAGGGTCAGCATTTGGCAAGATACACCTTGAGTATCCCTTATCCGAAATGTTTTGGACCAGAAGTGTGTATTTTGGATATATATTTTTTAAATTTATTTTGGAATACTTGTATTTGAATATATATAATGACACACAATGGGGCTGGAGAATGATTGGGGATCTGTGAAATGGCAGGAGGCATAAATTCCCACCATTTCACAAACCCTTGCATCTCTTTCCAGCCACATTTCTCCCCACCCTCACAAATAAATACAGCTATGTAGTACAATACTTGTGTTGTAGCTCAAAAAGTATTGAATTTTGGAGTACTTCAGTTTTCAGAATTCTGAAAAGGAAGACTAAACCTGTATACGTTATTATGAAAATAGGTTATGTAGTCAGCACAAAGGAATTTCTGCTGAGACACCACACTTATAGTGATGAGAAATAATTTCATATCTCCAGGAAAAAGAGCAATGTGGTAGAGTATCACCTCTGGTTAACAAATCAGATCTTGGACACCTTTTTTCCCCCTGCTGGCTGTTCAACTGTCATGAAGGAGCACCAGACCTGTGTTTATCTCTAGTATAATGTGCAATACAAAAGTCCTTGGCTTGCCTTGGCTTTATTGGGTGGGAGGCACATCTACTGAGGTCACATTGATTGCAGTGTTTGTTGGTGCAGTTTTGTCCCTATTTTCTCTGGAATTATAGTGATTGGCAAACTGTTCAAAAGCCATAAAGCCAAAAGATCAGACATTTCTGCTTTACTCACCATTACTGTTATTGAGTACAGTCATAGAAGGAATCTAAATCCAGTATTTCAGAAGGTTACTTCCTCTTTTATTTTATGTAATGGATGAAACTCTTATTGGTTTTATTTTCTCCTCACCCCTCTCTTCTCTCTCAATTCATTTCCCATTTGAATTGAAGATGAAGGAAGCAACATATGGCAGCCCACCAAGGAGTGTGTGTGAGGTGCAAAAGAGTGGACAATAAAGTCTCAAATGTGCATTTATAACTAAGTCATGCTTTGCAAATGCATGTCTTGGATTCCACTACCCCCCTCCCCCCCCCCCAAAAAAAACCTCAATAACAACAACCCTACAGTGATGAAATGGGATCAGTAAGAAGAGCAGGAAAACTTTTTTTTCCTGGTAGCTCATCATATTTTGTTTTTCAGTAATGAACTGTAATGTTTCATTATCGCTGATATAATCAGACAAGACAATGCTCTGTACATTTTCAAGCACTGAGATCATTGTATTTTTCTAATGATTTTTATTTACTGGTTTCACTGAAGAATGAGCCACGATGCCATTGGCTACAGAATCTACCAAGGGAGGAAAAGGAGGAGGAGGAGAAGGAAGAGGAGGTACAGCACCACAGGTAACTGCAAAAGATGAGATCAACAAAAGCCATCTCCTTCTGAAGATAACCACCTCACCTGCTCCTGAGCCGTTTGGGAACCAACAGAGTTGTTTTACCTCATGAAAGATACATGTTTTGCTGCTTTCCTCTATCCCCACATGTCACAATGTTCCAGCTGAAAAAGTGACTTATGCTAAAGTAAGAGTCCCTGCACCAATGTGAGTCCTCAACAGGGTTCCAGCCATCAAAAAGAAACCAATTGCTATAGGTGTAGAGCTACATCTTCTTACTCAGAATTTGCACAAAACTTTACATGATGACTTGATATAAGACAAATACAGATGCTTTCCAATTCAGGACAAGAGGATGAAGCAATACTCCTGTAAACTCATTTTCAAAGGAAATGCTGAGACTGACAACTCTGTCTAGAAAATTACACTGGTCTGTTGATATAAAACTACAATATTAGTGTAAAGTGGCATCATGCCATGTTCTCTGTTCTCAAAGCACCATGGTAACAAATGAAAGTAATAATTCACACACACACACACACACACACACATTCTGCACATGCTTTCTCTGGACCCATATTTATTCAGCTGGACCCATATTTATATAGCTCAATGCAATTTTTATACTCACTGTGTTTTAATGCTCCCACCTTTATTATTTTTATTGTTTTATTTCTTCTTGTAACTCATGCTCAGAATTGTTGATGGGCAGGCCATAAATATTGTTCATGAACAAGCAAACTCTATAGAATATACAAATCAGATGTACACTATAAGCTTCCCCACTCTTTTTCTCTCGCTTCTGTATGGAAATCAAACAAACAAACAAAACAAACAGCTTCATTTATATACCGCTTCATACCCTTAAGGAGTGTCTAAGCGGTTTACAATTGTAAGCTATTTGCCCCCCAACAATCTGGGTCCTCATTTTAGCGACCTCGGAAGGATGCAAGCCTGAGTCGAGCTTCGCCACCTTATGGTTTTGAGTGAGTGGCTGCAGTACAGGCATTTAACCACTGCGCCACCAGGGCTGTCAATTACATTCATGTCCAAATAAATATATTTAGAATAGTAGCTCAAATAAAAATGAATATCAAGTTTGACAAATAAGAGAATACACAGTCTAGATCCTGAGCCATCTGCACAACAGTCTATCTTCACATTTGGATATCAAAGAAGAAGGGATAGAACAGATATAGAAGTAAAAGACTTGGGCCCACCTGAATGTTAAAAAACAAAACAAAACATCTGTCTTTTCATACAGTGCTTGGGGCACATCTTTTCCCCCAATTATAATGGAATACTGATCTTATATTGTAGTTAGCTGGGATGTGGAGCATGTTGTAACAACTGCATGGATTTGCAAAAATTAGTTTATTATTATAACTCAAGGGAGTCATATGAATTAAGGGGAAACATTTACATTGGAACAAATTACAATTTTCTGAAAAACTAATTGTTACACTGAGAGCTCTTATAGTCTTGTAATAGTGCCATCCTAATTACACACATTGAATTATTTAAAAAGAATGGCATTGTTTATTTGCGATATCCTTTGCTTATTTACAGTTGCTTATTTGAAGAAGGAGCAAGGAGCTCTTCCTACAATGCAACCAAGAGAGATTGTTATCTGCTCACAAACACAAAATTAATTCAGCAGAGAATCTATTCTCAGAGAGGGAGAAAGAAAGAAATTTCTCCAGAGGCTAGATATTCTACAATTGTTTCTAAATTTTTGCGTATAATTAGCAAAGCACTTACCATCTGCAGTGATTGACCTGTCAGAGCTGCTCCTAAGAGATAATTTCAATGACATTTTTTAAAAAAAGACTATGAATATCAAGCTGAATTTAACTTGTAGGGAATAATGTTACCCTGTAAATAGAAATTACAAGCACACACAATGGAATTATTTTTCAAGAACATTGATTAATACTGCTACCCCTAATCAGATGAGTTCAGATCAGAAGGGCTGTGGATGGTATTGCTGGAGCTAATGACAAACTTCCTTCCCGATCATAGGGAAAACATTTCCATGTAGCAAAAGGTATTTTCACAAACTCATTTCAGAGAATTGTGGAGCTGAAAATGATTCAAATGATCATCTTGTCAAACAGATACTTAGTATTCCAATAATAATAATAATAATAATAATAATAATAATAATAATAATTTATATCTTGCCCCTCTGAGACCAATCAGGTTGGCTAACAATATTAAAATACAATAACATCCAATCCCTACTCCCCCCTTTAAAAACATTAAATCAATACATATTAAAAAAACAGATTAAAACAATGACAGAAATCACATATACAGTTTATGAATGCCACTTTCTGCGATGTTGGTCACTTTAGTTTTTGGAAGTGCAGCGGCATTTCTGGGACAGTTTAATCTGGAAAAGCCAGATTTAAGTAGAATACTCTAAGCTACACCTATGCATTCAATTAATATTTCAGAAATGGACAAGGATGTTACTGCACCAGCCCCATTCTCACAGCAGTTATGCTAGGAAAAATAAAAATGGCAACATACTACTTTGCATGATTGCAAGCTATGTGTGTGTGTGTGTGGGGGGGTCATCATTTTCCCTACCCCGCATGCATTCAGGGTTTTTTTTAGGTTTCTTTCTCCTTCTTCCTCTCTCTCTTTCTCACTCTTTCGTTTTTCCCCATGTTGCTCTGGAGCTTCACTGCTACAAAGAAGTAAAAAAGTAAGGAATAAAAATAAATATTATTTTTAAAACGATAACCAGGGCAATGTGAAGTTGAAGGCTTTCATGGTGTCCCTAGTTTTTTGTGGGTTTTTTTTTGGGGGGGGGGGCTATGTGGCTGTGTTCTAGAAGAATTTATTCCTGATGTTTCACCTGCATCTGTGGCTGGCATCCTCAGAGGGTGGTGGCACAGTGGTGGAAGGACTGTAATCTCCACTGGTTTCTGATACTCAACACAAAGAGGTTTCTGGCACTAAAAACAATCCACAAGACTTAGATCTGTCCATTTCTACTTTAATACATTTGACCAGAGCAAGCAGTAAATAATAAACTATTATATCTGCACAGGAAATTTCTGCTGACTCAGTAAATATAAACAGTTCATGACAATTGCTGTTTAATGAGAGGAAACATATGTAAAGAAATCTGGACATAAATTCTTTGTTGATAATTCATCATTCATATAGGTGATCTGAAATTGTTATTATTGGTCTTTTAGTCCTAAATCCAATTGCCAATCCAACTAATGAAGTCCTACTGTATCATCTGCCAAACAGTAAATCAACAATTTTGTAATTTCTATTGATTTAATGGTTTATCTAGTTGGGACCAGCACCTTGGATGTACTGCTTCCCTAGTAGCGCGGAGATCTCGCTGCTCTGCACGCATTGCGTCTGCAGAGTCCCGCCCGGCAGAGCTGTTTAAGGTGGTGAGGGAATTGACACAGGTCCCCCCTGCGCCAAACCCCTTGCTAGATCCTACAACAGCCTGCTGTGAGGCATTTAATATCCACTTTGCAGATAAAATCTCTCGGATAAGAGCCGACCTGGACGCCAACCTTCGTTCAGAGTCCATGAGTGAGGTATCCAGCAACTCCGTTGCTGTCAGTTTACTGGATGAGTTCCAATCGGTGAGTACCGATGACGTGGACAAGCTCCTTGGAAGCGTGAGGAAGACAACCTGCTCTCTCGACCCAGGTCCATCCTGGCTGGTCGTCCAGGGAGGGGATGCATTGAGAACATTCCTTCGGGATGTGATCAATGCGTCTCTCAGGGAAGGCAACGTTCCATCTAGTCTGAAGGAGGCGGCTGTTAAGCCCCTCCTGAAGAAGCCTTCCCTTGATCCCCTGGACAGGAACAACTACAGACCAGTTTCCTTGCTGCCTTTCTTAAGCAAGGTGGTTGAGAAAGCGGTTGCCTCCCAACTCCAAGCTGTCTTGGATGAAACCGATTATCTCGATCCATTTCAAACCGGCTTCAGGGCAGGTTATGGAGTGGAGACAGCCATGGTTGCTCTGACTGACGACCTCCGCCTGAGCATTGACAGGGGTAGTGTGACCCTGTTAGTGCTCTTGGATCTCTCCGCGGCTTTTGATACAATCGATCATTCCATCCTTTTAGATCGGCTGAGAGAGTTGGGGATCGGCGGCACCGCGCTCCGGTGGTTCCGTTCCTTCCTCTCCGGCAGATCTCAAAGGGTGAGACTCGGGGACAGCTGCTCTTCTAAAATCGAGCTTAGCTGTGGAGTTCCACAGGGCGCTATTCTGTCCCCGATGTTATTCAATATTTATATGAAGCCGTTGGGTGAGATCATTCGGAGGCACGGAGCTCAGTGTCATCAGTACGCTGATGACACTCAGATCTATTTCTCTGTGACCAGATCGTCTGCTCAGACCTCAGATGGCGTCTCCCCTCTCAATGACTGCCTTGCGGCGGTAATGGATTGGATGAGGAAAAACCGATTGAAGCTTAATCCAGACAAAACGGAGGTGCTCACAGTCACAGGCCCGAAACCAGGTTTGGGAATACAACTTCCAGTCCTCAATGGAGTCACACTCTCCTCGAAGGACTCTGTTCGCAGTCTGGGGGTACTCCTTGATCCGTCGCTTCACATGACAAGTCAGGTGAATGCGACGGTCAGGAGCGCTTGTTACCAGCTTCGGCTGATACGCCAGCTGCGCCCTTTCCTGGAGAGGAGGGATCTGGAAACTGTGATACACGCGCTGGTAACCTCACGTTTGGACTACTGCAATGCACTCTACATGGGGCTACCCTTGTGCCTAACCCGGAAACTACAAATGGTCCAAAATATGGCAGCCAGGCTTCTGGCTGGAACATCCAGGAGAGAGCATATCACTCCTGTGCTAAAAGCCCTCCACTGGCTGCCGATCAGTTTCCGGGCACAGTACAAGGTGTTGGTTTTAACCTTTAAAGCCCGTCATGGCTTGGGCCCATCTTATCTAAGGGACCGCCTCCTCCCATATGAACCCCCCCGCACACTCCGGTCCTCTGGGAGGAACCTGCTTCAACCCATGAAGACCAAGCTGGTACAGACCTCCCAGAGGGCTTTTTCGGCTGTCGCCCCCAAGTTGTGGAATGACCTGCCGGACGAGATGCGTCTCATTACATCTTTAGAAGGCTTTAAAAGAGCCCTAAAGACGCATCTCTTCCGGCAAGCCTTTCCAGAGAATGTGAATATCCCCAGCTCCATACCTAGGTTTTAAGGGCTTTTTAAATCTTTTCCTACATTTTTCTCCATACAACCTAAGCTGGGTCCACTCCCTACTATTGTGTATTGCTGTTTTAATTTATTATGTTTTTTAACTCCATTGTGATTTAATTCTTTTTTAAGGGAGGGTGGTAAGGGTAAGGAAGGGGTATTTTAACTTGATATTGTTTTAACCTCTGCTGTACTCCGCCCCGATTGCTTGTTCAGAGGGGCGGAATAGAAATAAATATTATTATTATTATTATTATTAGTATTAGTATTTTAAAAATTATTTTCATTCCTTTCCTTTCCTTTCCTTCTCTTTTTAATTTAATCATGCTCATAAGCTAGTTTGCTTGTAAAAAAAAAAGAAAACAAAACTGTGCTTGTAAAGCCCCCAAGCTGTGGAACGACCTGCTGGATGAGATGTGTCTCATTTCATCCCTAGAAGGCTTCAAAAAAGCCCTGAAAATGCACCTCTTCCGACAGGCCTTCCCAGAGAATGTGAATATCTCCCAGTTCCAATCCTAGGCCTAAATCCTAAGCCCTAGAGTCGTCTTTCCTTCCAGCGTTCCTTCCCTTGTGCTTAACTCCTAGAGGACCTAGGCCTTAGGTCTGTTTTCCCTGCTGCTGTTTTTTACTGCCCATTTTAGCCATTCTATGTTTTAATTGTATTGTGATTTAATTTTCTTTTAAGGGGGGTGGTAAGGGAAAGGATGGGATATTTTAACTGTAATTGTTTTTAACTCTTGTTGTAATCTGCCCTGATTGCTTGTTCAGAGGGGCGGACTAGAAATAAATATTATTATTATTATTATTATTATTATTGTAAACCAGTTCAGGAATCTATCTTTTGGTCAAGACATAACTTTAAGATAGTCAACTAGCTAATTAAAATTAAATCTTTTTCAACACCACCCCTATTCATTGACATTGTCCCCCTTCCTAATTATATGCAAATATAAATCTCCCTACTGCTGCATGGCCAGAGGAAGAAGGAGCTTGCCTGCAAAAGATATCCTCCCCATCATAACATCTTTACTAAGGACCGAAACAGCATGCAGGCATCTGACTAACATCTCCAATTGCCTTTTCCCCCTTCAAAAGCTTGCAACAAGTATATTGTGCATTTCGGTTGGCTGATAAAGGTATCACTGATGGATTTTTGTTTGTATTTGTTAAATGGCCAAGACAGCTATCTCTGAATGTTTTCTATATGCAAATAGATTTGCTTGACTAAAAATATATACATACCAACTAGTTTTAGTCAGTTGGAAAAATGTATAAAAACTAGTGGGGTCTCTTGGTCTGCGTGCTGGACTGGGACTTTGAAAGACCGGGGTTTGATCCTCTGCTCAGCCATTGAAATCTGCTTGGTGCTCTTGGGAAAGCCCTAGTCTCTCAGCCTCAGAGAAAGGCAATGAACAAATTCTTAACACAAAAAAACCCCACCCAGTTAGAGTTTCGCCTTAAGGTTGCCATAAGTCTGAAATGACTTGAAGGCACACAATAGCAAATATTAACAAAAGCAAATGTCTATGTTAGAAATTTCTATGTAGGAAGAAAGAAAAGGGAAAAATATCACTGTCCGAGAAGAAACTTGGATCGGGCAAGAATGCTGGTGGGAGTTTGAGAAACCTAACAAAACCACAATTGGCATATTTTAATATCCCCGCTTACTTCCAGTCTGTTGCAATTATTTAAACCAACCCACAGTATATTTTTAGCAGATATTCTATCAGTGGCTTTTGCAAAAGTAACACAGAAAATAAAAGTGATATGTTGGTGGAGATGAATGCATTTCTAAGACAGAACTATAGAATATTGCAGGTGCACTGTAGGAAACACACATCGTGTGATATGTGAAAGAACAGGAAACCTGACATTTCATCTAATTTCAGTCAAGATTCCTTTCTGAAGGTGATCTTGTCACGTCCAGCCCCTGCTCCTCACGAGGAAGTCTTCAGCAAAACAAAAACAAAAAAGTGACTGATCTTTCTCTTTTGATTTATTCTTATGATTTATTGCTACAAAGCAAAAAGAATATGATAAAGTTTGAGGTTAAGCAGTGCATGAAAGAAGAGACCTCCTGCAATGGTAGAGTTTGTATGTTTTTTGATCCTTCACAATGTGAGCTACAAGACTAACACATTTTCCTAAAGTAGCTTTGACAGTAAATAAAATAGGGACCCTTTCTTCTTATGCTTGGTAAATATCAGAGGGTTTAGCTGTCCCTGCTTTCCTTTTGGTTTTGTCACTGTTAGGAGTAGCTCATTATTTTCTCTCTCACCTCTTCACTCAGAAAGGAAAGTTCTTTCACAGTATTTTCCTTGAATATTTGCTGCAAATGAAGAGAATAAAGGAATCATACATATTTCACCTTTACACAGGAAATTTTAGGGCCAAAAAGCAGAGAAAACAGCACTTTCTGTTTCAAGCTGTTCAGCCCTTTCTATTCTGTACTACCATGATTCATCAAAACACATATGGATATTAGCTGATATTAGCCACTAGTCCTAGCCAGTGTTACAAATGAGGCAGAGAAAATAAAGACTATGAAATAACCCTGCCATGTCACCAGGGGTTCATAGAATCATAGAATCACAGAGTTGGAAGAGACCACAAGGGCCATCCAGTCCAACCCCATGCCATGCAGGAACTCCCAATCAAAGCATCCCCGACAGATGACCATCCAGCCTCTGCTTAAAGAGGCTCTTTCTACACTGCACACTTATAGTAGTATGATTTCACTTTAATTGCCATAATTCTGTCCTATGGAATTCTGGGATTGGAAGTTTGGTCAGAGGCACTAGAGGAATTTCTTGGCTAAGAATCATAGTGTCTCTGGCAAAACTCCTCTTCTGGTGCCTTTGACAATACTGGCAATTCCAGGATTCCATAGGATACAGCCACGGTGGTTAAAGTATAAAAGATAAGCATTTTCTAAACTATTAAACTGTGTAGTGTGAAACAATCCTGGTATGATACCAGACTAATTCAAGTTGGGGGGTGAAACAGACAGGCAAAATAAAGCAGTTTCCAGCCACTTTTAAGATGGGCATTCAGATTACACACACCTCAAAAGTAGCTGGAAAATGGAATGAAGCTGTGCTCTGGGGCTAAAAAAATGGAGTAAAGAAGCTGGAATAGTCTGACTCAAGGAAGAAAAATGTGCATCTTCTCACTTGCATATGAATGCCCCAGTGCAAGTATGGGGCTGCAGCTGAGCAAAGAAATGAATGTTGATATAAATAAGCAGAAGTGCACAGTTCAAGCAATCTCCATTGCTTTTCAGATACCAGCAACCCCGGAGCTTTGGCTTTATCAGGAATCCTACTCCCAGTTGTTGATGAAACAGACTGGAGCCAAAACTCTCTCCTCAGAGGTTTTTATTCTTAAGTTGCTGTATTTACAAATATACACACACTCGTCTGACAAATCTCTCCAACCATCCACTACAGAACAGTTACCCAACAATCCTCACTGAGGTGTGTAGGCTGTTTATAGACTTGTGTCATGTGGTCACAAACCCAACCTCATCTGGTGATTCTACTTCTGTTTGTTGCCTGCATTGTTGTCCCCTCAGTCAGGAAGACTTGTTGTTTACATTAGGTCTATGTGCAAGCAAGCACATACTGACCTTGAGCAGTGTCTTGTTTTCCAGCCTTCAACTGCAAAACAATTCTAGCCATAATTCCTGTTTTTCCCTTTTGTGCACATCTGTCCATTTCATACTCAGGCCTCAAAGCCTAACAATGAAAGTGCGCAAACTCTAAACTCCAATGGATGTAATTACAACATACACAAACCAGATGCTCCAAAGGGGGGTGGGGGTGGGGATGGGTTGAAGGAGGCATTTATGGAGGGCCACCCTGATTGTGCTATGCCAATGTATCACTCACACACTGATGCACTGATGCCCAGTACTAGACATGTGAAGGCCCATGGGGGGAAAAAAAGAGGGGGAAACCCCCCCACATTTTTGCCCACGTTTTTCCTGAATAATACTAAAAAATATATTCCATAATTGATTTTTTCCCTTTTTTTCAATTTTTCTTTTTTTCCTTGTTTTTTCTTTTTTCTTTTTTTAAATTTCCCAGGAAAAATGAAATTAAAAATAAAACAAGGAGGAAAACAAGAAAAAATAGAAAAAAAGGAAGAAAATCAATTATGGAATACAGTTGCCCCTCTGTTATTGCTGACTTGGGATCCATGGTCTTGAATATTCATGGAGGGGCAACCTCTGTTAAATTCAATGGGGTGAATTCCTGCACATACCCTATTCAAGTCTATGGGGCTTGAATATTGTCAAGTCTGCATTTTCACCGGGGGGGGGGGCATCCAGAACAGATCCCCTGTGAAAACAAAGGGCTGGCTGTATTTTATTTTAGCATGATTCAGGAAATACATGGGGGGGGATTGTTTTTCCCCCTAATTGTTCTTTGGGCCTTCCAGTGGAGCATTGCATGTGCAACTGTGTGGCTGATCAAAGGGACAGTCCTGCAATGAGATGGCATTTGGGTGGACATGGTAGGTAATTGAAGGTCGCAGGTGGTGTGTTTGTGTGATGGTGCAAATGTATGGTGGGGAGCAAACAAACAAAAATACCCAGTGGTGCAGCTTCACACTGGGCTGTGCCATGAGACCACACATATTTGGCTCACCTTGGGAGTGGGCCATGCTGGCAGTGAAGTTTCTACCTGCTTTTGGAAAAGAGGATTGAGCCACTTTTCCCTGCCTGTCTGCTCCAGCCTCAGTTTCCTTGAATTGCAATACTATAGCAGTGCTGAAATCAAGCAACTTTAGACTTGAGCAGTGCCTAGATCAGAGACCACTAATAAGCTGATGTTATTTGCTGAATTAAATTAAATTAAAAAGTAGGGCTGTTTAAATTTTTGGTGTATTCAACTTAAAAGCACTCCACTGGCTGCCAGTCGAACTCTGAGCAAAGTATAAAAAGTGGGTTATTACCTCTAAAGTCCTACATGGTTTGGATTCAGGTTACCTGCAGAATTGCCTTCTCCTGTACAACCTGCCCTGTACATTCAGATCCTCTGGGAAATGTTTGCTAGAACTGGCCAGGACAAGACTGGTAACAGTTTCCCAAAGGACTTTTTCACCTATTGCCCCCAGACTATGGAATGACCTGCTGGAAGAGCTACAGTGGCTGAAAACTCTTATTGTGTTAAAAAACAAAACAAAACACTAAATATATCTCTCTTCCAGCAGACCTATCCAACAAATTTTAAATCACATTTTTAAATATGTATATGAACTCTTATGAGTGTTGCAGGTTTGTTCCATCCCCTTGGTAGAAGGAAGTCTTGAAAAATAAGGTAAGAGGACAACTGAGCATTTTCCTTCTGGCTGGAGCCATAGGCAGCAAGATATTTCAGGTGGTGACACCCTCACAGTGGTTTTCTACACAGCAGTGTGGTTTCTAACTTATCCATACTTTTGTTTTTGGTGTGAAATTTGCCAGTTACCCAGTAGAAGGTGAGTAGGATTGTGTGGCGGGATTTCCTTTTCAAACTCAACAGGGAGTACAAGGTCTTGGCTATTGAATATGTTTTCGTGGATAGCAAATCCACTTGTCATTTTAATGGCAGCCTTCTTTGTAGGTCCTCCAGGTGTTTCAAAAGATCCAACATCTAGGTGTTATCTTGTCAATACTTTTCAGCACCTAGATAGCCCAAGATCTATGGGGAAGACTGCTGTGGAAATTGAGGGCAGAGTTCCTGTCCAGTAAACCCCCTCCCACCACCTACACTGTAGTTAAGATCTGGAATGACTCTCACATTTTGCTCTCAAAACTAAGTAATCTGAGAAGGATGAAGATTATGCAAAACTGCTTTGGTGAATACTCAGGCACTTCTACAGTGAAGTGGTGTTGTTCTAGCCTATCCACTTTGGCAACTGGGCCAAGGAGGGTATGTTTGGTAGGATAACTGAATTGCTAAATACTTCATCCCACCAAATAGTGAATAGCAGAAGAGGGATTGAAAAATCAACTCCCCACCTTCATTTCATCTACAGACATAGCAGACAAAGAAATTGAGTGAATGAAGAAAAGTGGCAGCCTCTGAAAAGTGATGGCACTCCGGATCTGTATCATGAGATGCTGCATCCTGTGTTGACAGTATGGAGGCAAAATAGAACTCCTACATACAATCCAGCTGCCTTAACCCAAGAGAATCTGCCTTTCTATATCTTCTCCCAGCTATTGGCCAAAATGATTCAAGGAGGTGATTCTTTATACTTTGGATGATCCTGAAAAGAAATATCCTTTCTAAGGGTACACTGTATCCAAACATGATTTGGACTGGTTTGGCATGTTTTACCTCAACACCACCTAAGGTATTCCTGCATGAAGCATGAAGGCTTCTTGAGAAATCCAGTGTCCTCTGCCTAACAAAGGGGCCTGTGGTCTCAAAAGGATAGAGACATATTGGATTTCAAAGGAAGAGTCTTTGTTGTTATACAAATGGATGCTAAATTTCCTGGACTTTGAAAATCTCCCAGTTCCCTCATGGCCAGAAAAAGGAGGTGCCAGTCTACAAGATATGCCCCTACATACCATCTTAACTAAGAAGAGAAACAGCAAAATGCAGGCCTACAATTAATTTCTTCATCCCTCCCCCCCCCCCCCCCCCCGTTTGGTTTGTAACACCATGCCTGATGAAGAAGCCAGCGAAGCTTCAAAAGCTTGCAACATGTATAATGTGTATTTTGGTTGGCCAAGGTATCACTGCTTGGTGGGTTTTTGATCGGATCATATCTTGATACTAAATTAGCCAAATGATGATATCAGCCCTGTCTCCCCAAGATTTTCACTTGTGTTAATTTTTGAAAACCTTACAGATGGGCTCCAAAATATAGTGACAGGATACCCTCGTGATGTAGGGTAGGCAGGCTGGCTACTGGTTGCCATTGGAAGCCATATGCCTCAAACTCATCTTGCTGACCATTGGTCATGTTCTCCTGCTTGAATGAGATGGGGATGAGATGAATTAATTTCTGGGGCTAAAGGCTGGCTGGTGGGAAGAAATAGTATGGTCAATTTTATCCTGGCAAAAAGACTCAGACCTGGGGTGAGCTATTTTAGTTAGAATTGATGTTGAGGATGTTTCATCAGCAGTCCAAGTTCCTTCTTTGCAGCCATAGCATGTTCCCCACCTGTGACCTGAAACACACATCATCCAGGCTTTAATAAAGGGGAAGGCAACTGCAGCCACAAACTCAAGTAGTATAGTATATCAGAAAAGTCTACATCAAGGCAATTTAGGGAGACTAAACTTGTGATGAAGAGATGAACTATTTCTTTGTGATTCAAAGACATTTTTTGTGTTTTAGTGACAGAAATTATGTAAATAAAAATGGCACATACCTTTAAAAAGGAGGTGTCATTATCACTTTTTGGCTTGTCTTGGGTTATATGTGGCTCAGAATATAAAGTAGCTTCACTTTCACCTCCTGCCTGGGAACTTTTACATTTCTTACAATTGCTAAAGAATATTAAAATATATATAAAATATTACAATTCTGTCTTCAGAAAGGGGGGAAATCAGCCAAATGGATTCACTGCCCAAGAATACCCTCTGCCAATAGTGACTTAATGTGCTGTTGAGGGCAGCATTCATTAAAAGCTTCACCTTGGCAAGCAGCTTAAAGACATGCTATACATAGAGATAAATCTATTTTATATCATGCCTATGAGTGTTAATCTTGCTGCAGAACACAGTGATTACAGCTTACAGAGAATTACTACTTTTTATAATTCATTGCAGTGAGGTATTACTGCATGACATCTCCAACCCAGTGAACACTTCATTATTTTTAAAAGAGAAAAATGAACAAGAAAATCACTTCTGTTGAACTCTCTGCAGAGCTGCTTTTCTATGGGGTGCCAAATGTGTGTAACCTAACAGTCAATGGTGATTTCCCATTCTCTAGCTTTTGGAGAACAGGTGATTATCTATCTGTCTATTAATGGATTTAAAGAGGAATAGGATCTCAATAACTTTTCAGCCCTATTCAAGTGTTATTGAATCTCAGTGGAAGAAACAGGTAAGGAGGAAAGCACACTAGTCTTGCTCCCTGTTTGCCTGTTTCCATTGCTCACCTTACATGGAAAGGGTCTCCTTTTCAGAAACTCCCTTGCATCAGTTGTGGAGGGGATAGAAATGCTAACAGAAAGGTCAAAGCTAGATTTCTATATGCTTATTCTACTAAGATTCAATAATGTCTGAATGGAGCTTTTCTTTCTCTTCTTCATTCTTCCTCCCTCCCTCTTTTGAGGACAGAAAAATTACTGTTGTGAATGTGCTGTATGATTACCAACAATTGGTCTTCCATAATGATTTTCCTAAAGAAACTGCACAGAAGTCAAGAAGTTAAATGTTGCAGAGGAACACTTAAAATTCTTTTAATAGTTGCGAGAGTTAAACTAAATAGGGAATTCATTTGTAGAGGTCACATTTGCTGTGCACGAAAGCTTAACTAGATTGGTTTGAAAACAGAGACAGAAAGAGAGATACAAATTCTCTGAAAGGTGTAGTATGCTTTTATTTGGGCTTGCTACTCTCTTGCTCTCCTACTGCAGGAACAGCAGCAAAGAAACCAGGGGAGAGTGAAGCTGTCCTAATTCAGGCAACAGGGCACTAGTTAACAGTAGGTAATTAAAGTGCTGTGATTCCATTTTAGCATCCATAGTTCCATTTTATGAAATTGTGGAATGGAAGGGACATTTGGGATTCTGAGCTCCTCTAATCCCTCTGGACAAAAAAATCCCAGGATTTCCTAGGATGGCCCATGGCAGTTAAAGTGGAATCTTAGTGCTATAATTATGTAGTGTGAAAGGGCTCCTGGGGAGATTAAAGATCAGAGTGATGATGAGATGTTGTGAAAAGGTGGTAGCAGTCAGAATACTAAAACGTGTGACAGGCATGGTTCCCACTGCATCTGATTCAATTCCCACCCTTCCTAGCCACATCCTCTCATGTTTCACCTCTTTGTTGTACTGATACTTAATGCTTCCCATTGCTCTTCCTGTTCACATGACAACAGCTCCTCCTTGCCTCTGTCCACCAATTGTGTATGCAAAGGACCTCTGGCTAGTCAAATCATTAGGTGTATCTTTCTGTAGAGCCAAGAAAACCAGGCTGGAGGATATTTATTTATTTACAGATCAGAATGATGATGAGATGCTGTCAAAGGTGGTGAAAACACAGCAGTCAGCTTACTATAAACATGTAAAACAATTGTGGTGCTTCCTCTCATTTGCTGGCAGGAGAACGTGGGTCATCACTGAGAGAAATCCATGACAAATGATATAAAAACACTGTAAGTGTATGGTACAAAATATTGATTGTAAGTAATCCCTGTTGCAAGAAATAAAAGTTAAACTTACTTGTGACTATTTCATTTCTGCATGTTTTAGATACAAAGAATTTTAGCTGAGTTGCAGGAGATGTTAAAGATGACTGCATGAGATTCAACCCATAATGATCAAGAATTCCTTAGATATTTCTTCTAATCTGTAGATTGTTTATTGCATGCCTTGAACTCATTTATGAATTATGGTGACCCTAAGATGAACCTGGGGCCCATTGGGGTTTCTTGGCAAGATTTTTTTCAGAGGAGGTTTTGCCTTTACCTTCCTCCAAGTCTGAGCGGGTATCACTTCCCCAAGAAAGGTTTTTAACCCTGATCTCCAGAGTCATAGCCCAACGTTCCAACCACTACACTATGCTAGCTGTCAATTTGAATATGCATTCCTTTTGCTCCAAAGTAATAACAAGATGATATTACCAGATAATACAAGTGAAAGGGTATAAATTATTTGAAGTGTTTTTCCCTCTTAGGCAACACTTATACGATGAAGAAATATGCCCCCCCCCCCGCCACCACCAGCTTTATGGCCTCCCTACAATTTATGTATGGTATATTAATTCTTAGTATACAGCCTTAGACTACCCTAACAGTAGCATTGCTAATGGATGACTTCTTAAAATGGGATTGTTCACTTCCTAATGAACTGGTATTTCACACTCCAAAGCACACCTGGCAATGAACAAGACAGAATTGTCCAAGATAAATTCAGCATAGGAAGAAATGTCTCCTCTGGTGCTTACAGTGGTTTCCCTGGGACACATTTCTTCATTACAATGCAGACTAGGGCCAGATTAGCTGCCCATGATTAAAACACCTGCCTAGAATCTGAGATGCATTAAATCAGGAGAAGGCAAATGATAGAGATGGATCTCTTGGTAGATCTCTGGATGATCTGTAAAGGAATTATCTTGCAGTTACCTGTACTTTAAAATAACAGAATGACATCTGGCTCCCCACTACAATCCTATACTGAAATGACAGGACGGGGGGGGGGGGAACTAATAGTAAAAAAAAATGTATAGAAGAACAGTGAACATTCAAAATAAATCCATAGGTACAGAATTCTAATGTATGTCCTTAAATCTAAATATATGCTACAGGCTCTTCCATCACTATGGGTAGTTCTATACTGGCCAGAATATTCTGGGCTGCTCCTGAGGCTACTTTGAATTTCATCCTCCCAATTTACCTGGGCACTGTGGAGTGATGCCAGGCAGGTGTCTACATGCATGTCCAGCTATTTTGCCCACCACCACCACCACCGCTAGCATGAATCATTCCCTCTGAGGATACAATGAGGCACCCATTGTGGTGGAAGCACTGGGTGGCACAATGTTGGTGGTGCTGGATGGCACAGCAGGATGTGCATGTAGGCAGCTTCCCAACATTGTTCTGGAGTGCTCTGGATTTTCCTGGAAAATCCAGGGCAATTTTTTTTTAAATTTAAACTGGTTTAAGTGAGGGGTGGCCTGAATTTGATATGGAACTGCCCTTATATCATGAAAACAGTCCGTGGCCCAAGCAGGGCTTTGGCCCTATGTTATGAATACATGGTAATATGAAACTTCTTTAACTAGGCTGTGTAGATGTGATCTAATTCTTCATCTTCTGACCAGGTCTTCTTCTTAGGTTCATCTCTATTTCTGCTCCTGTGGCAATGGGAGTCATAGTGTTGAAGACCCCTGAAACTGTACCCATGTGGGAGACTTTCTTGCTTATTTCTACTGATCACTTTCTGACTGTTAAAGATACTAAGGTCAGAAATAGGACCCTCCTCCTCTGAGGAAGAGAACTCATCTGGTTCTGGTAGAAGGCATTGGTGTGGCATGATACAGGCAAAGAGAATGGCATAAGGAAAGTATTTAAGGCAACTAAACATATATGAGTAAATTCTATTCCACAATCTCCCCATTTTCCTTAAGTAAATTAAGCAAATAAGTTAGTTTGACTTCTACTTTAGTGCTTTAATTTCTTGCCTCATTTGTCTTCCTAAATCTTCATACAGTGAAAAATGAGAAGAGGAAAAAACCTCTCAAACCTCCTATCATCAAACTGTACTGAAAGAGGTGCAGGGGAGGTTTTAAATACATTGAAGAGACTCAAACCCAGTGTATACGTTCAAAGGAAGTGAATTTTGATGAAATATAAGCCAATTTCATATCATTTTCTTTTTCTCAAACAGAGATCCTCAGCCATATTTCAGGTACTTCTGGTCACTTGCAGAACCAGATGGGAATGTTGGCAAGGTCATGATCAGGCAGGAATTGCATGAAGTATGCATGATGGCTTTTCAAATGGGACAGTATTTTAATGGAATATCATCATGACTGAATTTAAACAGAATATCAGCACAATGTGAAATTTATTTGTACATGATTTAAACATGGTGAGCTACATTGAAGCCCAGGGTGGGAGAAAGGAGAGCTATAAATAAGATTTCAAATTAATAAATACAAAAATAAGGAAAATAAATTTACAGGATAAAATATTGCATGTTGCAAATTTTGCAATGTGAGGTCACCGTTGAGCAAGAATATGTGCAGTCCTACTTTCTTCTTCATCTAAGACAAAGGAAGCGGATGGGATTCTACACTGGTGGCTGAAGGTAATAATGGGCCAGCCGTAAATTAAGATGTTGACTGTCATGACCAGCTCAGTGGAGGATTCAGAAGATGAGGAGGAGGAGGAGGTCATGACTACTCAGGTGCAGGAGCAATCTGAGGCCATGCCAGGTCCCAGTTCAGCCCTGCCAGATCCCAGCTCTATTCCTCCAGCTCCAATGATTGAGAATCAGCAAGACCTGAGCTCTATGGGGTCTACTCCAGAGGCTTAGCAGCCTAGGATTGCTCCAGAGGAAGAACCAAGCATGCAGGTCCCTTCCTTCAGCCAAAGGAGGGCTGAAAAGGCTTGCTTGCGGAGGTCTAAGAGACTGGCAGACAAGCATGCTTTAGATAAGGAACAGCTGGGATAAGGGAGGGCTTTGGTGATTTAAGGCACCTAGAGAACGTTGATTCTTTGCCAGAGTTTATTGCAGATTCATCATATTGGGTGCTGTCGGTTCTGGCTCCTAGAATTCTGTGCTTCTTGCGCTTCTTGAACCTTTGTTGGGCTTAACGACCCTGGAACGGACTTGACTACTCTAAACCTTCTGGTTCCCCAGACCTTGGCTTGTTCTGACCTCGGTGACTTCTGGTATCCTGGCCCTGGCTTTCGTTTGTAGTTTGCTTGAAAGATCTTGAAAGATCTGTAGACTGTTTGCTATCTGCCTACTTGGCTCCCCTCACTGAGCCATTCCTATCAGCATTTGTTTGTGTGTGGGTGCTGGCAGCAATCTCGGACACTGACACTCAATCCAAACAAATGGAAGAGAGACTGACTCTACCATCGGAATTTATTGCTGGATGCTGGATGGATCCTTACTTCCCTTGAAGGGCCAAGTCTGCAATTTCAGACTGCTGCTAAATTTAGCTTTACGTTGGTTTGACAAAGTGACAACAGTGGTAAGAAATCTCTTTTTACAGCTTAGGCAGCTGCACCAGCTGCACCCATTCGAGAAAAAGTCGTATGTGACAATGATAGTAGGTGTTTTCGTAGCATCAGGTTACTACAATGTACCCTATCTGAGGCTGCCTTGAACAATCTTCAGAGACTGAAGTCGTCTAGAACAGTGGAGCAATATTGCTAACACTCTTGGGATCTTATAACAGTTATACTGAAATATTCACATTACTTGTCGATTTTCTTCTGGGCACAATTCAAAGCTTTAGAGTTCTAAATCAAGGTAGGTCACTGTGAATGAAGTGGGGGCATTTTTCACACCTTCATTCTTCTGAGGGTCACACATCGAGATTCAGTCATGTCACTTCCAGTTTCATTCTCAATTGATTTTCAGACAAATCTTCCTTTATTTTTTACTTTGTAAGATACTTGGGTACTTGGGAAGGCTCTGAGGCAAAATTACTACATATCTGGTGAGAGTTTTCACCTTTTCCATCACACCCTGAGATTATAACAAATATTTCTTTGCTGTTTCCCACTTTGAATGGAGGACTCCCTCCATCCGCTCTCTACTGGGAATGCAAGAGCCATGTTGAGAAGAAACCAACCCGGCAACACTGAGTCATAGTTGATGGCAACAATAGAGAGGGCCTTCACAGTGGTTTCATCATGAAACACCTCACCACTGAAGTACAGATGACCTTCTCTCTGGCTGTTGTTTGATGTTTTTTATGTCTACTCTGACAAGCTTTTACCTGAAACTAACCAAGTACATTTTATCCATAGTCCATGCTTTGCCCTTTATTTTACACTATGACATTGTAGTGCTTTTTATTGTATGTTTAATGTATTTTATTGTACTTGGGGTACTGTGATTTTAAAATGTTGAAGGCCACACAGAATAGTGCTTAAGCACTTGAGGAGAAATGGAAATCTATATGTGTGTTTATATGGATGCAGATATGTATATAGAGATACAGACAGATGAACAGACATAAAAACACCACTGAGCATGCTATTGCAAATAATATATGTAAATCCCATCTTTGCTTAAATTTACAGTTAAAAATAAGCCACAGACAGTTCTAGCTAATGAACATGAAAGCATTCCTCACTATTAAAGGATGTAAGAAATAAAACAAGTTACAGGCTCAATGACTTGCATTGAATAACTCCAGCTTTCCAAGAGAAATAATTGTTGGATATGAATGTTTGTTTCCATTTTGAGGTAGCTCAGTGAGGGAGTTTAGATCCTTATTTATAAGGGGAAGAAATAGTGAAATGGCTCTGACTTTGTGAAGAAAAATATATTCGGAAAGATGGAAATGATACTGTTACATTTTGAGTCTGCAACTTGTCAGTGAATCCACACACAAACAGACAACAGAGAGAGAGAGAGAGAGAACTTAAAACTTTTCTTTAGGCAATTTCTGCTTGTTCATCTGACCATTTACATCAACATTGCTTGAAACATCTAAATATAAAATATAATCTCCAGTATGCCTTCTTTCTCTGCCCTTCTTAGAGACACACTGACCTCTTTTCCCCTCATTTTGTCACATACTTATTAGAGCTAGAAGCACCAGAGCTTTAGAGGTTAGACACACAACTGAATTCAACAACTGAGAGAATCTTTGTGTCAGAAAAACAAACTACGACATTAATAGAAGGGGTTATAAAGTACAAAATGAACTTGACCCTGAGGTTGTCAAGATTTTTTTTTTTCACAACACAATATTTTGATACTTTATATTACTTCTATATTCCTTGTGTTCTCAGATTAATTCCCCATTGGTGTCAGTGGAAATTCTACAAGAATAATTGACCAGAGAAAAGTAATAATGGGAAACATGGCCAATAAGGCAAAGGAGAACATCAAAGACCATGCACTTAGTTAAAGTGTTTGCTTTTGTATCAATGACCTAAAATGGATCTAGACGTGTGAGCTTTAAGGCAGCAATAAAAATAATCTCATCTTAATTCACAGGGCCTATAATACTACAAAATAAACTTAAATATCCAGTGCTTAACTGCTAAAATGTGTGATGATGGACTGAAGGCTTCCTGAAGGTCGTATACCATAAAAACTCTTAATGGCATGAGAAAAGAATATCTCAAGAATAGTATTCTATACAATTAACTATACTGTATTTTAAGACTGGCCTTTCATGGCTGATGTTGCATTCTATTGCCTTTAACATTATTATTTCTGCAGACTGTTTTGGCCCCTGGTGCCCCATAGAACTACCAGTCCCAGGATGCTGTCAGATGGAGCCATGGCAGTTAAAGTGGTCTCAAGCTATATTATTGCTACAGTAGATGCAGCCAGATTAAAGCCGCTGAATCAGTGGAATCCATGTTCATTCAGCGTTATGCAATTGATTAAATGTGTCTTCCTTAGCTGGGGTATTGTATTTTATTTATTTGATTTGGTTTATATGTGGCTTTTCTGTCCAGGAGGCTGTCCAAAAGATCCTCCATTTTGAGCAAGATTGTGGTTGCTTCTGACTTCTATGACCCAAGGGTTTTCTTGACAAGGTTTTATCAGTTTTTTTTCTTTTTGCTGTGGCATCCTCTGATGCTGAGAGAGTGTGACTTGCCTCTATTTTTGTGTGCTTCCAAATCTTTCCTAACTTAGGGCGACCCTGATTTTCTTCATATGAGGTTTGCTGAAGGCTGAGAGAGTGTTGCTTGGGTGTGTAGTGCCTTCCAAACTACAGTAATCCGGCCTAAACAGAAAATATTATGGGATTTTCCTGGCAAGTTTCATCAGAGGGGGGTTTGTTATTGCTAGTCTGAGGCTGAGAGAGTGTGCCTTCCTTGGGATTTTCCCTGGAAGTAACACCCCCAGAAGGCAGCCATCCTTCCCCCCAGAGAGAAGTCCCCCCAGAAGTCCTACCCCCCAGAGGAAGTCCTGCCCCCCAGAGGGGGGGAATTACCACCCCACCCCCAGAAGGAGAAAGTCCTGCCACTGGCACTCAGTGCCACTCAGTGAAGGAATGCCTCTGAGTTTGGGCACTCACTCTTGGAAAGGTTCGCCATCACTGCCCTAGGGTTTAGTCATGCTGGCTTCTAGAGAGAGTTCAAGTTTGGTTTGCTCTTTGCTGTCATTGTATACCATCAAGTCATTTCTGACTTATGATGACACTAAGGCAATAAAGTTGGGTTATGATGCGGTTTTCTTGGCAGGTGTCTTTAAAGGCAATTTACCATTGCCAATGAGCTTGCGAGAGTGTGGATTCCCCTAGGACCCATTTATTTGTCTTTTTAGCAGTCCACTGTAGCTGCAGAACTTTTTCACCTTATCAGCCTTCTTCACTATCCAGCTTTCACACCTGTATATTGTCACACTACTATGAATTGTAGTATTATATCTGAAGAACTGCAGAGTCATCTGTGAGTGTGTATGTGTGACAAACACAAGGACATCTGCTGATCATGTCCTTGAAGGAGCTAGACTACTAAATGTGTATTACCTCCTATCCTGTGTAAACAAACCCTTCAACTGCAGCAGCTGGCTTCTGCATACTGTTTGAGAGTATCTCAAGGTCCCTGCTGAGATACTGGAATTCATTCATGCCATGCCTCAGCATGACATATATACAGATAGGAAATACAATGGCTTACATCTTCTTAATTTTAGGATTCACTTATCTCTCTTTACATTTCATAATCTTGTCTAGTTTCTTCACAGTTGTTCTTCCAAGTCCTAATCTTCCACTGGTTTCATGACTGCATTCTCCACTTTGATTAATGATTGAACCATGAAAAATCTTGACTGACCCAAAGTATGAAAAATCTTGAATTAACAGTTGATCCAGAGTATGAAAAATGTTGAACTATTTTGCTGTTTTTGACATCTACCTTAAAGTTATCCCAATGCTCTGTGGTAAATATTGTTGTTTTCAATGTTCAACTGTACACTGGCCTTTGCACTTTCTTCCTTGATGTTTTTCTATAATTGTTCCAAATCTTTAGTATGTTCTATTAGTAGTATGGTGTCAACTGCATATCTTAGATTACTGATGTTCCTTCATTGGAAAGACAGGTACTTTTAGGATCAGAACAGATGAGTGCAAAAGAGTGACCTGAATCCACTCTGTCTGGAAGAGGGTCCAAACCTGCCAACTGTGGGCCATGCTCACTGGGGCTGACCGGTACTTCCAAGAGCCACATTATCCCAGCTTCTTTTTGCTCTAGTCCAAAGGATTGGAGTGCCAAAGTGGCTTGGCACAGGTTCCAGCCACTTTAGAGGCATGTGTTGTGTAATCAGCACACCCCCAAAGCAGCTGGAAGCCACTTTTTTCTGCCCATGTGTTTCACCCCTTAGAAAGACAATCCTTCATAAGATATTTAGAAGCAGAAGCAGAAGAAGAAGCAATTTGGCAGATCTTACCTCCCTATATGAGCTGGGCTCTGAGATTCTCAGGTGAGGTCCTTGTCTCAGTCCCACCACCATGCAAACGTGGTTGGTGGGAACAGAAAAGAGGACCTTCTTGATGGATGCCCTTCGACTCTGGAACTCCCTTTCCAGGGAGGCCAAAATGGCCTCCTCCTTGTTCTTCCATCAGCAGGCTAATATATTTTTTTATTCAGACAGGCTTTTTTTTTTTAAAGTCTTTTAAGAATGGGCTGTAGATGCTGTATTAGAGTGTACTGTTTTTAAGTACTTTTAAGTTCTTTTATCTTTTAAACTGCATTTTATTCTTTTAAAAAACTAATCTGTTGTAATACTGTAATAATTTAATTATATTTTAATTCTCTTTTTTGTATGTTTGTATGATTGATAAGAAATGGAAAAATGGGGAAATCACCAAAGAGGAATTCAAACAAATAGCCAGCACATGTAGGGGTAAAGTCAGAAAAGCTAAAGCTCAGAATGAACTCAGGCTTTCTAGAGAGGTTAAGAACAATACAAAGGGCTTTTTTGGGTATGTCCAAAGCAAAAGGAAGAAGAAGGAAATGGTAGGGTCTGTGCATAAGATGGGAAAATGCTCACAGGGGACAGAGAAAAAGGCTAAATTAACACCTTCTTTGCTTCAGTCTTCTCAGAAAAGGCAAAATGTGCTCAACCTAATGATAATGGGGAAGAAGACAGAATAGGGGAATTTCAGCACAGAATAAGTAAAGAGATAGTACAGGAATACTTGGTTACCCTAAATGAATATAAGTCTCCAGGGCCAGATGAACTACATCCAAGGGTATTAAAAGAACTGGCAAATGTAATATCGGAGCCATTGGCAATAATCTTTGAGAACTCCTGGAGAACAGGAGAAGTCCCAGCAGACTGGAGGAGCGCAAAGGTTGTCCCTATCTTCAAAAACGGAAAAAAGAGGATCCCAACAATTATCGTCGAGTTAGTCTGACATCAATATCAGGAAAGATTCTGGAGCAGATAATTAAACAGAGAGTCTGTGAACATTTAGAAGGCAATGCCCTAATCACAAAAAGCCAACATGGGTTTCAGAGAAACAAGTCATGCCAGACAAATCTGATCTCTATATATATATATATATATATATATATATATATATATAAAAATTAGGAGTTTGGTAGATGAAGGGAATGCTGTGGATATAGTATATCTTGATTTCAGTAAGGCCTTTGACAAGGTTCCCCATGACATTCTTGCAAATAAGCTTGTAAAATGTGGGCTAGACAAGGTAACTGTTACATGGATTTGTAACTGGTTGACTGGCCGAACTCAAAGGGTGCTCAACAATGGCTCCTTTTCATCCTGGAGAGAAGTGACCAGTGGGGTCCCACAGGGTTCTGTACTGGGCCCAGTGCTATTCAATATCTTTATTAATGACTTGGATGACAGAATTGGGGGTATACTTATCAAATTTGCAGATGATACTAAACTAGGAGGAGTAGCCAATACTCCAGAAGACAGGATCAAAATTCAAAATGACCTGAATAGACTAGAAAGCTGGGCCAACACTAACAAAATGAAATTCAATGTGGAGAAATGTAAGGTACTGCACTGAGGGTGCAAAAATGAAATGCACAAATATAGGATGGGGGATACCTGGCTGAATGAAACTACGTGTGAAAGGGATCTAGGAGTCCAATTAGACCATAAGTTAAACATGAGTGAGCAGTGCGATGCGGCAGCTAAAAAGGCCAATGCTATTTTAGGCTGCATCAATAGAAGTATAGCATCTAGATCAAGGGAAGTTATAGTGCCACTCTATTCTGCTTTGGTCAGGCCCCACCTGGAATACTGTGTCCAGTTCTGGGCACCACAGTTCAAAAAGGATGTGGAGAAACTGGAGTGTGTTCAAAGGAGGGCAACTAAGATGGTGAAGGGTCTGGAAACCATGCCCTATGAGGAATGCCTTAGGGAACTGGGCATTCAGCCTGGAGAAGAGAAAGTTAAGAGGTGATATGATAGCCCTGTTCAAATATTTGAAGGGATGTCATATTGAGGAGAGAGCAAGCTTATTTTCTGCTGCTGCAGAGGTTAGAATGCGGAACAATGGATGCAAGCTGCAGGAAAAGAGATTCCACCTCAACATTAGGAGGAACTTCCTGACAGTAAGGGCTGTTCGACAGTGGAACACACTCCCTCGGAGTGTAGTAGAGTCTCTGTCCTTGGAGGTCTTTAAGCAGAGGCTGGATGGCCATCTGTCGGGGATGCTTTGACTGGGAGTTCCTGCATGGCAGGGGGTTGGACTGGTTGGCCCTTGTGGTCTCTTCCAACTCTATGATTCTATGATTCTGTGATTTAATTATGCTTTTAAATTGTCATCCACTCTGAGTCCCAATTTTGGGGGAAAAGGTGAGATATAGATAAAGAGGAGGAGAAATGTAGCAACATCTTAAAGCCATCTGTAACTAAGGAGTGCTCAGATGATGCTCTAGTTGTGACATGTCATTAATCTCATTTGAAACATGGGAAGCCCTACAAAACACAAAACAAAATCCCCAAACCAAAAAAAACAAAACAAACAAACAAAAAAAAAAAAACAGCTGATACTACTAAAATTAAAGTAACTACCCTTCTCTACCCTTTGTTGTAATTTGAAGTGCTGTCCCTTTTCAATTTGTGACTGTGTCACAAAGATAAGGATATATTATGGTCAAGGGAAGACAGCCAAGACCAATGGATGCACAGTTGTACTGTCAGTGTGAATCTGAGCACGGATAAGCTCTGGGCTTAAAGGATTCAGTATCAGTGTGTATTTCTCTAGTGGTGTAAACAGCTCTGCCCATGTAGCAATTTTGCTGGGAAATCTCAGATATGCCACTGATATATTTTATTTGCAGGTGGCATATTTGGTGTTCTAGAAAAGCTGCTGAAAATTTTTATGACCCCTCTGTTGGTAGGTCATCAATAAAGGACTGCATTATTAATATCCAAACTAAAATGTAACCACTATATTTTAGTAATATTTATTTGAAGTTTTTTTTTAAAAAAAAAAAACCCAAAACAATTTTATGGCTGCCACAAAAGAAGGAAGGCAGAAATACCTGTATGTTAAAGTCTTTGTTTATTGATAAATGTAAATAGATGTCAATTTGTCAATAGTTTTTACTGCAGAGTTAAGAGTCAGGGTTGAATTTGTTTAAATAATGTTTTTGCTAATTTTTATTGTACAGGATTTTTTAAAAAAATTACATATATTCTGGCAATAACATTTGAGTGGGGTTTCACTTCTGCATAGATTAAGATTTATATATTGTTGTTGGCCAATAATAAATTGGCATTTAATTACACATCTGAGCAACATATTTTTTTCTAAAGCTATTGCCATTCTACCTTAGGAAGTGACCCTATATCAGTTTAGTTTATTAATTCATTTAATTAAAGCAGTTAATCTTGAAATGGCTTTCAGGCTGTTCAAATAAAAGCAAACAAATATTCAAATTAAACTAGCATTTCTGTCTACAACATATGTAATTAATTTTCACTAAACTCTATAAACAAACTGTATGGAGAATTGTTCATGTGACAACTGAAACTGGCTTGTTGTCAGCTTAATCTTCTTTAACACGGTAAAGTATTCTGGTTGTGTTAACAGGCCCTTTGAAAACTTTCCTTTCCTTTCCTTTCGAAAGCAATAAATATTAGCGTATCCTCACCAGTGCTGGAGGGCAAACATTTGTTTGAAAATGATCATCATTAATCAGTATTTTAATAAATATGATCAAATAGTCGCTGTAGCAAGCAGCAGTTGACGGTGATGAAATTTCTCATTTGCAATCAGCTTTCAAATGCTCTTTTTCACTCTCACCCCCTTCTCTTTAGAAAGTGAAATATTAGTTTGACTTTTGTTGCTTTGTTGCATGGGATAAAGGAGTTATTTGTTTCCTGAAATGCTACTTATTCTTTGTTGTTTGGTTGGAGAGGCTGCAGAAGTTATGAGGCACTGTTGATAAAACTATTATAATTATAAATTATAACTATTATAAATTTTGAGCATTGACAAGTCGCTATCCAACCCAACCATTCTAAAAGATTGAAATGCATTTCCAGAGATTTAAGGTACTGGCAGAAAGAGATTTAAGCTAAAATAAACTGGGAATTTTGACAACACGGTTTTCTCTTAGGCACCAGCCACCAGTGGCCTTAGTCACAACTGAAAGTTTAGGGAGTGCAGTGCTTTGTTTGTCCCCTTTAGAATCATAGAATCATAGAATCATAGAGTTGGAAGAGACCACAAGGGCCATCCAGTCCAACCCCCTGCCATGCAGGAACTCCCAGTCAAAGCATCCCCGACAGATGGCTATCCAGCCTCTGCTTAAAGACCTCCAAGGATGGAGACTCTACCACACTCCGAGGGAGTGTGTTCCACCGTCGAACAGCCCTTACTGTCAGGAAGTTCCTCCTAATGTTGAGGTGGAATCTCTTTTCCTGCAGCTTGCATCCATTGCTCCGCGTTCTGGTCTCTGGAGCAGCAGAAAACAAGCCTGCTCCCTCCTCAATATGACATCCCTTCAAATATTTGAACAGGGCTATCATATCACCTCTTAACCTTCTCTTCTCCAGGCTAAACATCCCCAGCTCTCTAAGTCGTTCCTCATAGGGCATGGTTTCCAGACCCTTCACCATCTTAGTTGCCCTCCTTTGGACCCGCTCCAGTTTCTCCACATCCTTTTTGAATTGTGGTGCCCAGAACTGGACACAGTATTCCAGGTGGGGCCTCACCAAAGCAGAATAGAGAGGCACTATTACTTCCTTTGATCTAGACACTATACTTCTATTGATGCAACCTAAAATAGCATTGGCCTTTTTAGCTGCTGCATCACACTGCTGACTCATGTTCAACTTATGGTCTACTTGGACTCCTAGATCCCTTTCACACATAGTTTCATTCAGCCAGATGTCCCCCATCCTATATCTGTGCATTTCATTTTTCCTCCCTAGGTGCAGAACCTTACATTTCTCCGCATTGAATTTCATTTTGTTAGCGTTGGCCCAGCTTTCTAGTCTATTCAGGTCATTCTGAATTTCAATCCTGTCTTCTGGAGTATTGGCTACTCCTCCTAATTTGGTGTCATCTGCAAATTTGATAAGTATGCCCCCAATTCTGTCATCCAAGTCATTAATAAAGATATTGAATAGCACTGGGCCCAGGACAGAACCCTGTGGGACCCCACTGGTCACTTCTTTCCAGGATGAAAGGGAGCCATTGTTGAGCACCCTTTGAGTTCGGTCAGTCAACCAGTTACAAATCCATGTAATGGTTACCTTGTCTAGCCCACATTTTACGAGCTTGTTTGCAAGAATGTCATGGGGAACCTTGTCAAAGGCCTTACTGAAATCAAGATATACTATATCCACAGCATTCCCTTCATCTACCAAACTGGTAATTTTATCAAAAAAAGAGATCAGATTTGTCTGGCAAGACTTGTTTCTCTGAAACCCATGTTGGCTTTTTGTGATTATGGCATTGGCCTCTAAATGTTCACAGACTCTCTGCTTAATGATCTGCTCTAGAACCTTTCCTGGAATTGATGTCAGACTAACTGGACGATAATTGTTGGGATCCTCTTTTTTCCCCTTTTTGAAGATGGGCACAACGTTTGCCCTCCTCCAGTCTGCTGGGACTTCTCCTGTTCTCCAGGAGTTCTCAAAGATTATTGCCAATGGTTCCGATATTACATTCGCCAGTTCTTTTAATACTCTAGGATGTAGTTCATCTGGTCCTGGAGATTTATATTCATTTAGGTTAACCAGGTATTCCTGTACTATCTCTTTACTTATTCTGTGCTGAGATTCCCCTATTCTGTCTTCTGCTCCATTATCCTTAGGTTGACCACCCTTTGCCTTTTCTGAGAAGACTGAAGCAAAGAAGGTGTTGAGTAATTCTGCCTTTTCTTTGTCATCTTTGAGCATTTTGCCATCTTCTGCACGCAGTGGCCCTACTGTTTCCTTCTTCTTCCTTTTGCAAGTCCTGTCTGAGGAAGTTACCCCCCTCTGCTAAATGGTAAGTATGAGCTTCCATATTCTGTATGAATTGTACTCCCTCAGCTATTAGCTTGGAGTCCATTTGACTTCCCTGCTGATTGCCAGTATGGTAAAACAGGGAAATGTTAACTTTTGTGCATGGTTCAGTGTGCTCTCCCTTCTTTTAAACTGCTTCCCACCTAAACCCTTGCAGCATGGGGTTCAGCTAGTCACCTTGGGTCTGAGTAGGACTGTTTTACCATGTCCTCACTAGCAGAAGGAAATTATTTTATTTATTTATTTATTTATTTATTTATTTATTTATTTATTGCCTATGTGATACATTGATTCATCTATTTGAATTACTGTTTGCTAATAAAGTTGTGATCAGTTTTACTCCAATGCCATTCTCCTTTGTGGTCATTCATAGTGGCAGGGCAAAAGGTGGAAACATGGCACATATAAAATTATAAATGCCTGTCTCAAAATTCAATTTTCCCTAAACTTGAATATACCAAGTATCCACTATCCAGAGCTTGAAAGGCTGGCTCTTTTCTGCCAATATCTGTGTGTGTTGAGGGATTGTGGGATCTGTAGTTCAAAATGTTTTGCCACTGACCACTGGTGATGGTTAAGCTAAATCCAACCTAATGGAATAGTGGGGTATCAGGAAGACACAGCTATATTGGTAAATATTTTGTACATAGAAAATGCACATTGGGATGCTGGGACAAAAAATTTTATACCAAGAGAGTTCATGGTATAGAAGAGTTTTATTTTCTACCTCCTTAGGAAGTGATATCAAGTGCTTTTGCGTAGTGATAATGAAAAATAAAGTGTATGTAGATCCATCTGTTATACCGTCATATTTATGAATGGACACTAAAAATAAGGCTAATCTTTGAGCATTGCCCTGGCATTAAAAAAAACCCAGAACCAATAATTACTAAACTGATGTTACATAAGTTGAATTAAGTCTTATATTTGTGGAAGGAAGAGGTAGCCCTTCACTGGCCACAGCTTTAAAGTCATGTTCACTCCTGCTCTCTTGCAGGGCAATTAATACTTTATCTATACATTGTTGCCTGAAATATTCATCAATGCTTTTACTACTGACAACAAACTCTTGAAAAAACAACAACATATCTATACAGACTTCTATGGTGTATGGATTTCTAGTGGCTTTAGAAGAAAATAGTCTTATAAAAGACTATAGGAAGTCCTTTTCCCTCCTGTATTTCTGAACATTAAGTAACTTGTAGATAACTAGTGAATCCCAATAGAATGTATCTTGGACTGCAATCAACTTATCAGAACAACCTTGCTATCCAAGCAGTAGGTGACCTTAGAACAGTCACCATATCTGTTTTGTTAATCCTGACTTACCTCAGAGAAACTGAAGATGGTGTTAAAATATAATTTTCAATGCATATATTTGTAATCATGTTCAAAGTGAAAATGCAACTAAAACCAAATCTAATAATAATAATAATAATAATAATAATGAAGGTTTGGATCCAGGACCCCTGTGGATAACAAAATCCATGTATACTCAAGTCCCATTAAATACAATGGCATAGCAAAATGGTGTCGCTTATATAAAATGGGAAATCAAGGTTTTCTATTTGGAATTTATACTTTTTTTTAAAAAAAATATTTTCAATCCATGGATAAAGAGGGCTGACTGTATCTGTCCCAAGAGGCTGTATTGAGAGTGCAGCTCCTCCCCTAAATCTATCTCATTTGCTCTTTCTAAATTGTGTCTTTGGTAAGCACACAGGGACATCTTATAAAGTGAAGCACTGCTTGTACCAATAGGAGAAGAAGGAGAACAGACCAAATTGCCTATCGAGAAAAAAAGTTCACTTTGTCATCTGCTGCCTGCCAGCATGGGAGCTGAAAACAAACACACAAACAAACAAATGCTTTCTCATAACCAATCTATACAAGTTTGAACTAGGTTTAAACAGGGAAGCAGGCCTCAGAGAGGGGAGCAGGTGAAAGAGAGATCATCTCTTTGAATCTGTATTGTAACCTCTTCCTAACTTGGGGGCAGTCTCCTAAAAGTGAAGGGAACACCTCAGAGTGATGGCAAAGCATGATATCAAAGTTATTCTTAAAAATCTGCAAAGGGCAGAGGTGAATTGCTCTTCAGGTTCTAAAATGACTCTTAAGTTCTCTGAGCAGAAGAGACAATGGGTTGTCTACATCAGACAAAGTCAATCCAATATAGATTTTTCAAATCCAGATAAATTTTTCAAAATCTCTGAAGGCTGCAGGATACTTCATGATGGGTAGTGTGCCACTCTGAACCATCTTGGTAGGCATCCATTCCATAGAAGTACGTAAACCCTGATTACTTTAATCAAGAAACCATTTCCTTGTCAGCAGGAGGGTGGAGCTGAAGTGCAACTTACAGTTTGCACTTTTAGACTAAGGCTTGGCTTTTTTCCTCCCCAATATGGACAAAGATCCAGTCCATCTTCAGCTTTACATATGCAGTTTGCTTTCTTTACAATTTATGCAGACTCTGGCAACAGACAGCTTTCTTGCCTTAAGCATCAAAGTCTAATATTCATATTTATTGAGAATAGCTCATAAGACTGCTTGTTTGCCTCTTCTAGCCTTGCACCTTTGAAAGAGGCTTTCTTTGACTGGTTCTCCATGAAATGCTGAGAGCCTTGGAGGATGGAGTGGAGTGAGAAGGGCTGCCACTGGCACTTTCACGTAAAGTACTTGAGTGGCCATGTCTGCATAAAGATCTGTCCTTTATCAGGGGAGTTTGCCCAGGAAAGATAAAGGTAATTGTGAAAGCCAGTGTAGTGTAGTGGTTTGAGTGCTGGATTACAACTCTGGAGACCAGAGTTCAAATCCCAGCTCAGCCATGTAAACACAGGGTGACCTCGAGCAACTCACACTAACTCAGCCTCAGAGGATGGCGTTGGCAAGCCCCCTCTGAAGAAACTTGCCAAGAAAACCCAATGATAGGTTGGGGTCTCATTAAGACAGAAATGACTTGAAGGCACACGACAAGATGGAAGAAAGCTCCCTTTCCATTTCACAGGGCACCTGCACTTGGAGATATGGAATTATTTAAGATAGTCTATTCAGCCATTGCACATATCTGACATACAGATTTTGTTGTCCTTTAAAGGCCCAGAAATGTGTGTTTTTTCCCTATGTTCCAAAAGAGAATTGTGGATGAGTGGATATGAGTGGAAGTGCCTTTTGAAGCTGGCTATTTTGGAGTGAAGTAAAGCTTGATATGCAATGATTTCCAGGAGGAGTGAAATCCAAACCATCTGTATTTGGTGGGTGAGGCCTCCTGGTAAGAGGGGGAATTTAAAAACCCAGAGGTCAGTTGTGTCAGTTAGTCTGGTCTAGACAATTCAGGGTCTGTTTGGTGGTTCTACTTAGACAGAGTAGGATAAAGAGTAGTTAAAAGCCCGCCAAGTGTTTGATTTTAATATAATCAAGTTAACTCATACAAGATACTTTATTCCTGTATGTTTCTCAATCAAAGTTAATGTTTGTTTTACAGTGGTTGACTCTGACTGGAGTGAATACTATAAAATGTAACAAAGAGCATACATACTATCTAAAACACTGAATCTGGTTTATGGATACACTTAGAATCATAGAATTATAGAGCTGGAAGAGACCCCACTGATTATCAAGTCCAATCCCTTCTGCCATGCAGGAGTACACAATCAAAGCACCCCAGCAGATGGCAATCCAGCCTCTGTTTATAAACATAAAAAAAAGGCAGAGGAAACGCAATGATAATTTGACGGATCCTCATAAGTATACATTTGTCCTGCGCAAATGCGCAGGTTTGCGAACTGCGCAAACGCAGTTACACCATACAGTCAAATTATCATTGCCAGCTGCGAACTGCTCAATTGCGCAGTTCACAGCTGGCGGCCGGCAAACCTGCGCAGTTGCGCAGGACAAATGTATACTTATGAGGATCTGTCAACTTATCATTGCGTTTCCTCCGCCTTTTTAAACTGTGCCGTTGCACTGGTGCATCATGAATGAACCCCTTTATTTTGTGAATGAATTGACATGTTATCCACAGTAGAATAATAGCAACAGCATCCCAGAGTCCCTACTGCGCATGTCTAGGGTTCGAATTAGGAGTGGAGCTAGGGTTTGGGAGCTTTAAAAAACTTCACGGTTAAACCCCAGCTTTTACACCTGCAGGGCATTTAATTAGAAGTGAAGTCCACACCATGCATGCTCCCAATCCACGATCCATTATGATCCGCACCTGTATCGCTGCCTTTAAATGGGCACTTTAAAGAGACAGAGCCCCATTTAACCGTGCAACTACACCTTAGCCTTTAGATGCAATAGCAATGTTGCACCCTTTTAAAAAAAGTAGTGGGGAAATCAAGCTACTTTTTAAAGGCGCTTCTTCTCCCTTAAAACTCCAAAATAGTGTCTTCATGGCACACTTTCCCCTTTTCTCATCTAAAGGCTGGGCTTTCATGCAGCCATCAACACACCTCTTTTTGCCAATCTAAAATGGGCCAGCTCCTTTTTACAGGCGCTTCTTCTCCCTTAAAATGCCAAAATCGTGTTTTCATGGCACACTTTCCCTTTTTCTCATCTATGCATGAAAGGCTGGGCTTTCATGCAGCCATCAACACACCTCTTTTTGCCAATCTAAAATGGGCCTAGGACTTTAAGAAGGTCCTGTTACAGAAGGGATCAATTCTCTCCCATGGAACACTACTCTTCATAGGCAACACTGTCAGGTTTCATGAGAAGTAGGAAAGCCTACAGAGTGAAAACTGGAGAGTGGTCCTGTACTTTAATGGTTGTGTAGAAGAGGGAATTTTTGTTTGTTACTTGGTTTTGTGTCAAGCAACACATGCTGAAATTTCCTCTTCTACACAACCATTAAAGGTACTGTACTTTTCTCCAGTTTTTACTCTATGAACTCTAACAGAAGTAATGTTGTGGATCACTTTCAGCTGTTGGGGAAGAAGAGGCAAACCACTTCTTTTGTAGCTGATTTGCTGTTGTTTGGACCAGATTTGAAGTGAATTCTCCTGTCCCAATCAGTGTAAATATTTTTATAAATATATATAAGTGTTAAGAAGCTTTGAGGATTACTTATTAGGGGTTGAAAGTGAGGTAAGGTTTCTATTTAGTTTGTTTGGTAGTTTAATTGTATATTGACCTATTTGGTAGAGGAGGTTTTGATGAATTTATTAAATAAATAAACTTCATTGTGTAAGTCACCAGAGAACATCTGCAGGATTGGAACAGTGTATGTAGATGAACTTACTGGTCAACTAACTGAAATTATTGGCTTGAATTTAACCTCCAGATGAAAATGCAAAATTTTGAGAAAGCCTAAGAAAAGAACAGAGAAAGAATTCCAATCTTATACATAATTATTCAAATATAAAGTCCATTCACTCCATTCTCTCAAAAGTGTGCATAGGATTCCAGCCCTCATTTGCTCATTTGCTAAATACATGTTTTTTTCTTCAATACTAGTAGTAAAAATGTCTAATTTTAAAAGTGTCCCAAGTATGTCCAGAATAAAATAGCCTGAGAAATCTATAGGAAATCCCACTGTGTGGCACACAGTTCATCTGTCCATTAAACTAAATAGGAGTGCATTTTCTCTGTATTGTGAGTTTTAGTTTGTGTTTTTACATTCAATTAGCCCTAACATCCTCTATAATTCTGTGAATCTGAAATAATCCAAGACCTGCTTCCTGTCTCATTATGATGCTAAACTTTCTCCATCTGAAGTCGTTAAGTGTGATAATTTAATAATACTGTTGTTACTCATAAGCAGTATTCAGATAGCTGTCCTCGAAAGGGAGGGATTGTTTTTTAAAAAGGCACTGGCTGATCCTGTTGGTGACTTCATATTTCTCCCGTGCTATAATTTAATGAAACCTTCATTTGCCATTATAAAGTAAATATTTCCTTTGAGTCCAATTAGCATAGCTGAAAGAAAAGGGAAAGCAAGGGTCTGTTCAGCATGCATGGGTGTAATGGAAAACCAGTTCTTTTATTCTGGCTTTAATAACAAAAGCTTGATTACAGGCAAAGAAAGAGACTGTGAAGGGAGGGAAAGGGGAAAGAGAATAAAGAAGGCTTGCCAAATTAGTTCTATAAGAATTCTCAACCTGTCTGCTCTCTGAGTTACTATTCAAATGCTAATTGAGAATTTTGTAAACAGAATGAGTAATCATGGAAAACAAAACAGACACAGCAAACAAATGAAACAACTACCCCTTATCTGAACCAACAGACAAATGTCAGTGATAAGCTTTAGAAGGGTCTTAAAAGTAGAAGTTCCTTGGTCTTTGACCATTTTTTTAAATAAAAAATTGAAAATATTATCATTAAGAAAATATAACAAAACAAAAATTAATAATAAAATTAGAGCATTTTCTTTGGAACAATGAAACCAGTCATGTCGTAATTAGATAAGCGGATTTATATTCACAGCTATAAACATGGAACTGGACCACAAGGCTTGATAAAGATGAGGTTTTAATACTTAAAAATTAATTACATGGTATTATTCTTATCGGTACACAGGATGCATTAATTATACAATTAATAATGTGATGAAAAGGATTTTTGCAACTTTAATTTGCATGAGGGCATCTGGTTTTATACCCACAATCGTCCTTCAGGCATTGCTATAATCTTCTTACTATGCAATGTCAAGACCTTAAAGCAGTTAGTGGGAACAGTGAAAAGCACGTATTTTTGTGTATGTAATTAGGACTTACATGAACTATACCAAGGTTGTAGATCCTTCATGTAATAGGGATCTAAGGTAATAACACTCAAATTTCTCTTCTAAAATGACATTTGTCTATTTTGCAAGCTAAGTAATAGAGCTGCCTCCTTTCTGCATTTCCTTGCATATTACTTAAATGCATAATCTTCTTAGGCACATGATTATCACACAGTCCTGGCATGAGTTATGAACTCCACATAGCAAACTCAATGAGGGTTTAGAAATGAGCAGAAATATCACAAGGTTCTTGGTCTCATTAGGTAATCCATGAAGCTCTTTCTTGGAGGAAATAGCAATTTTGGAAAATATCCTTTCTCACTGGTGCCTGGAATCAGGGGAAATTTCTATGTTCATAATGTAATGAGACAATGAACCAACAGTAGTATCTATTCCAAGTCCTAGTGGTCTGCAGAGTCCATTGATACAGTCAGTTAGTGAAGAAATTTTAGGTGAGAGACAGCCAGGAATTCAAAGACCTTTACCTTACTTCTCTCAACAGTATATTAGGGGACTCTCCCACCACCCCAATATATTTGTATTTGGCCCATTAAAAACTAGACTGTTTTTTTTTGTTTTTTTTAATTTTTACAAAATACAATTGCCTTCCACATTTGTGGCTTTGACTTTTGTGGCTTCAATTATGGATTTGATTAATAAGTTCTCTCTGGGAATCTCTAGGTCATTCAAAACATCCAGAGGAGAATGAGTAGTAATGTGTGTACCGAACTGGAAAACTTGGCTATGACGGGACTAATGGGCATTGCCTCATGGACCTGGGGTATTTCACCCTCAAATTGCTTTGTGGGACTGCATTACGTGAAGTTAGGGTAGATAACTGTTTTCCATGTAGCAGATTGGTTTAAGGCTATACAGTCATCCCCCGGGTTACGAAGGTAATCCATTCCAGATTACCTTTTGTAACCCAGAAGTATTCGTTTCCTGGGGGACCGCTAATTCTGCCGGACCGTGCGGCCGATTTAAAGGGGCCGCGCGGTTTTTCTTGTTCAGATCCCGGGGGATCCTTTGGATCCCGGGGGATATTTTTTGGTCCCGCCGGTTTCGGATCCCAGGGATTTCGTTCCCCGTGGGATTCGTAAACCGGAGGACCACTGTATTTAAATCCAAGAATGTCCTGCCTTCATTCCCTAGTTGGAGGGGGTAGAAATATTGGAATTGCTGTGACAGAAATATGATTCAGCAGTTATAGTGTTAGTAGGAGCGAGTGAAGATTTCCCTTCACTTCTTTTGTTTTTAATTAGAATTTGTCAGCATTTGAAAGTAGAAGAAATCATAACTAACACTGGACCCTGCACTATAAGGGAATGGTGAAGATTTTGTTTCAGTTCATTTTTTTATCAGCATTTTCAGAAATCAAAATATTCAAATAGGAAATAAAACTCGCAGACTTTCCCATCCCTCAAGGTCACTGAAAACTGGGCCAATGATGATTTTAAAAAGCAATTGTGCTTAATCTCAGACTTATATTAACAAAAATAGTATTTTTTTAAAAAAAATACCTGAAAATGTGGACCTGGATGTGTTTCAAAGTCTCTATTTTGTTTGTTAGAGAGAGAAGGGGTGAGGGAGATAAATCACTGTCTGTTCAAGTCACAGTTGAGTGGTTATATTTACTCTAATGTCTGTTCTGCACAATTCCATTCTAATTTTTGATTTTGCATAATTCACACAAAATGTTCCAATTCACATTTGTGAGCATATTTTCTCTCCCAATATATATATATTTCAAAATGTATTATTTAATATTCTTTGAGCTAAAAAATGTGATGGACCATTTGCTGAATATATGAATTGGTGAGTATGCTGTAGGAGGGTATGACTGGAAATTTCTGCATCTTGTGGCAGAAATTTTCTTCTTTTGACAGAAGCTGCTCTTTTAACTATCTTGGAGATATGCTAAGTGACCTGTCAGTAGAGCTCCTCTGCTGGCTAAAATTTGCTGGAAAAAGAGCATGGAAGATGTCAAAGATGAAGTGATGTGAGGGAGGAGCCGAGTCATACCCAGTCCTTCCAGACCAGGAACACAATCACAATACCTGCATAATATCTAGGGCAAGGGAATGTGTAAGAAACTCCCAACACTCCTAGGCTAGGAAGGATTTAGATTTAGCACATATTCAACTGGAAGGGGGCATTTACCAGCCCTTGAGTTAGCATATCTAATTGGTTCCAATGGGAACAAAATCAATAAAATTAATTTTTTAAAAAATTGGACAAAATGGATAGAGAAAAATAGTATTCATCCTCTCTTTCCCTTGTAGTGGTGGGATATGTTTGGGATGAGGTGTTTTAGCTGCCTTTGGTCTTTCCTCTGCAGCCAGTAGCATTGTACCAGGCGGTCCCATAGAACAGTGCCCTCTCTAGGTGGCTTATAAATATATAACATAAAGAATAAACTCATATTAGTAAATCCTTAAAATGTTATTCAGCCGTCATTCAAATAATCACATAATCAAAAAACAAGCAAGATGTCTAAAACCAAGACTCTAAAGCCAGAAGTAAAAGCATATTTATTAGCACCTAAATAGAACAGATGGCTCTGCACAGCCATTTTAAAGACTGACCCAGGTGAAGTCAGGACGATGCCTTAGAAGGGAGTTCCAGTAGCTACAGGCACTGGTTATAATGCCTCACTGTCAGACTGATACTAATTCACAGAAACATAGAATCAGAAAGTAGGAAGGAGCTTTATGGGCCATCAGGTTCAATGCGTGCCAGTCAGCAGGATCTCTGAAGACTGTCTTTAGGTATTGGCAGTCTTACCCAGGTGGTGACAGCTCTTTAAATAGCTCTGGAGCTTAAAAGGAAATTGCAGCTTGAACTGGATTTCAAAATGCACTGAAAACCCATCGAACTATCAAAGTCACATGCACAAGTGTATGGGGTACATTCAATTAAAAACATAAGGGAAAAAGTGCATATGTTTAAAATATAAAATGTATATAGAAAAATATTTTAAAATTTTAAACAATTAACAATAGTATGTAGAGCATCTTCACCATCTGTTTATAGAGAAATATTCATTAGTTCTGGTCTGTGGCATCAGTTATTGTCTGATGAATTTTAAGTGCTTATCATTAAGATCCAGCAATACCCAAACGGATGTATTCTGTAACCATTTATGCTTCCAAATTGTTTTCAAATCTAGTCCATGTAGAACATCTGACAATAGTGACCTTGAAGTATCTGATCTATATGTGACTGAGGCAAGATTCACCTTCTGTGGTTAAGGTTGCTGTACCAGTCAAAACTGACAAAACAACAACCCATCACTCCTCACCATTGCCACTAGTCTTCCCTCAAATTCCAAGTTTGCAAATGACGGTAATTTTTTAAATTATTTTTTAAGAAAAGAAAAAGCCCAAAATGTACTTCTCACTTGTTCCTAATATTTATTGTATTTTCACAGAGAGTTTTGAACCAGAGAACATTGCATCATCTGAAGAAAATACAATGGCATCCATAGAATCATAGAAGCATAGACTTGAAAAAGATCACAAAGGCCATCTAGTCCAACTCCCTGCCATGTTAGAACCCTCAATCAAAGCATACCCGACAGATGACCATCCAGCCTCTGTTTAAAAACTTCCAAAGAAGGAGATTTCACCACACTTTGAGGGAGTGTGTACCACTGTTGAACAGCTCTCACTGTCAGGAGGTTCCTTCTAATGTTTAGGTGGAATCTGTTTTCCTATAGCTTTCATCCATTGTTTCAGGTCCTATTCTCTGCAGCAACAGAAAAGAAGCTTGTTCCATCCTCAATATGACACTACATCAAATAGTGAGGCCAAAGCAGGTGAGGCCTGACCGAAGCAAAGCAGAGTGACACTATTACTTTCCTTGATTTAGACACTATACTTCTGTTGAAGTATATCATATTGGCCTTTTTAGCTGCCACATCACCCTGTTGACTCATGTTCAACTTGTAGTCTACTAGGACTCCTAGATTCCTTTCACACGTAATCTTATTAAGCTAGGTGTTCCCCATCCTATATCTATACATTTAACACACACACACACACACACACACATGCAGCACCTTACATTTCTCCATGTTGAAATTCATTTTGATAGCTTTGGCCCAGAATTCAGAATCAATTGCAGTCTTCTGTCTAGATTACCTGCCTTTCCTATCCACAGCTCCTCTATGTTGTCAAGAATAAGCTTCACACTAATCCATTTGTACTAAAGTTGCCTTGATTTATTTCAGATTTTCTTATTTGTCCAGAGCAGTTAAAGAGCCCTACAAAATATCCCATATGGTTTCCACATATTCATGGATGAGAGGGGTGTGTGAGGAATACAGTTACTATATGAGGTTCAGTGGACTTCTAAGGAAGACCAGAAAAGGCCAGAAGACTATCAACAACTTATAGAAGACACTAGTAGTTGTTTATGTAGCCAATAATTATTTAGACCAATAATTTGGTCTAAAGGATGCAAATTTTGAGAAAATGTGACCAATGACCCATACCTGGGACAATCTTTCTCAGAGGATGAAAGGCAGAAGGACTGGTCTCAGTTGGAGCCTGAGTTGGAAGACTCAACTGAAAGCTCTATAGAACAGAGTCCTGTGAGTATCTAGCTGTCTCAGAAGAAAATGGAGTAGGAAGAGAATCTGAAGCAGCTAGTCTTCCCAAGTGTGTGTGAGAGGGCATATTAGAGGCATGATATTAAGATGCAGCTTCACTGTGGCACACCGCCCGATCAAAGAATGATCCACCATGTATTCATCCACATCATGGGTAGCTCTCTGGAGTAGTGAAAGCATACAACAACTAATAGAAATAGATTCACTTTTCACAAGCAGTTGTTGAGTTTCAGTGCATGAAAGCTGAAGAATCTGAAGAACACTATGCAAACAAAATTGCTTGGATCTATTCTGACTTACATGCTATATTCTTGCTGTTCACTGACCTCAAGTAACCTCAACTCATGGTGATCCTGTGAATTAGATATTTCCAAGGCTTTCTCTCGTCCACTGCTCTGCTTTGGTTTTGCAGACTCAGACATGTGTCCTCAAATCCTGTCGATGTAGACTTGGTTCTTGGATTGTTCTGTTTTTGGATGTTTTCAGTTTCTGCAGCTTCTGGATAAGATCACTAGAGAGGTGAGGGCCACCACATGTGTACTGGAGCTGTGTTATTCCTGTCTAATAAAAGCCAGTGGGAGGCTGGTGGAGTTGTTAATGTCTTACCCCAATACAACCGATTCCTCTTCTGTCTAAAAGTGGCAGGTAATAAAGCCATTACTGGGAGGGAAAACCCTCCTTAAAATCCACCATACTAGTGACTTATAATCAATTCTCCATTATCCTTTTCTGGGGCAAAGCTTTGTAACATTAGTTTACCTCCCATCTCCAGAAGGCCTAGATGAAATAGTTTATCTAGATCCACTTTAAACTGGCTTCAAACCTAATTAAGGTATGGAGACAGCTTTGGTCACCAAGGTTGGTGGCCTCTGCCAGGAAATGGACAGGGGAAACACGTTTCTGTTGGTTCTACTGGACCTCACATCAGTTTACCATACCATTTACCATGGTATCCTTGAGACTACCTCTCTGGGACAGGACTTGAGGACACTTTTTTACAGTGGTTTCAGTCCTTCTTGTGCAGGAAAACTCAGAAGACGATGCTTCTTTTTCACACCATGTCTGTTGATCTTTGGACTCCCTTAGGGTTTGGTTTTATCCCACATACTATTTTATATATGCTGTATACATGCAATCACTTAGAAAGGTTATCCAGAGTATTCAGGTTCCATGCCACCAGTATGGCAGTCATACCCCAAACCCATCTCTCCTTTCCAACCAATTCCAAGGAAGCTATTTGGGTACTAAACCAGTTTCTGTTGTCAGTCATGGAGTAGATGAGGGCGAACAACTCAGAGTTTAATCCGGACAAAACAAAAGTGTCCCTGGACAGTGAAAAGGCAGGTGAAGGAATAAGCATTCAGCCTATGTTGGATGGAGCTACACTCCAGGGGAAAACTCTATTTTGTAAGTTGTTCATATTCTTAGACTCAGCCTGGACTGTGGATGCACAGGTTTTAGCAGTAGCCAGGAATGTATTTGCACAGTTAAAATTAGTATTCCATCTAAGCCCATTCTTGCAGGTGTCAGATCAGGGTACAGTAGCACATGACTTGATTAACTCATATTTGGATTACTGTCATGAATTCTATATGGGACTGCCTTTGGAAACTGTTCAGAAACTTTAGTAAATATAAAATGTTCTGGCTAGAATGGTGATTAAGGCTGGTTACAGGGAAAATATAATTCCCCTGTTGAAACAGCTTCAGGGGCTACTGGTGCATTTCTGGCCACAATTCAAAATGCTGGTTATAACTTAATAAGGCTCCATGTAGCTCCTATAAATAACTCTCTGTGGAATGAACAATTGCTATAGCCTGAGCCAAAAAATCCAAGGGTGAAGAAGCTGATAAAGTCTGTGTAAAGTCAGGTGGAAGGATCCACAGAAGTCAGGAGCCATTGCTAGGTGTCACAGGAATCAAGGCTAAGAGATCAAGTTGTCTTTTAGGAGGTATAATCCACATATATTGTAGAATTTCCTTCTATGGCCTCTTCTCTGCTTTCCTTCAGCCACCAGGTAAAAACCTTTTTATTTAAACAGGCATTTGATGTTTACTTGGTTGCACAGAAAGAGTCATCTAATGAAGTTTTACTTGGTTGCACAGAAAGAGTCATATAATGAAGTTTGTTTGCTGTACTTGTAATTTTAAATAAATGACTTATGTTTTAAGTTATTGATGTTTTAATGTGATAACTTTTTGTGTTTTAACTTTTTAACATGAGACTTTTCACCTGTATAGTGTTTTAACTCTAATGTTGGAATCCCATGTTGGGAGACAGGTAGGATAGAGGGGGAAATAATTTCTGTCTCATTTATGATTCTTTTTCTTGTTATTCCTAGGTCTTGTCAGACCTCCTTCATCTGAACACCACTTTGCTTTTTTCTCTGCTTAAAATATGAGCTGGTAAGACACTACCTTGGCTCTGTGAATCCACCTTATTCCTTGACAACTCCTACCTCCTCCACTGGTAACACATATTCATCCAGGCTTGGCCCTATCTCTTTCCCTCAGCACTTCCCTCTTGAGTTGGAAATCTTCTTTATCCAAAGGATAATTTCAGCTGGCTGGGACATTTTCAGTCTTAAAATAGGACAGTATGAGTCCAGACAAATTCATACTTAGAGTTAATGCAATGAGACAAATGGAAACTGAAAGTCATTGCTAACTTAAATTTCACTAAATGGCCTCTAAGTCTGAATGCACCTTGATCCAATCTTAGTTTATTTTGTAAGAAAAGCAGAAAAGCATTACGTAGTCCCATTTGTATAATGCAGGCCAAAACTCTAGGGCCAGGACTGGGTTGAATCCTGGCATAGATCTGGTGGATCCAGCCAGATCCCAGGGTAAACAGCCCTTAATGCCAGTCAATATGACATCCTGTTTTCCATGGAGTTCCCTGGAAACTCAGCAGCAAACCCAGGCTGTTTAAATGGCTCCCATACGCTCCCTACCTTTTTACAGCATCACTCCTGGGAAGCCCCCTCTCACCATGTCTGATGTGGAGATGGGATACCTGGCCACATGGGTGCAGCCAGGTGCCCCGTTTGTTCATCTTATGTGGCAATGGGGGACTTCTTAGTAGGAGCAATGGTGCGGGAAGGTACAGCTGGTCCCTGGGCCAGCAGGGGGGTGGAGATGTAAACACCATCCCATCCTCATACTGATCCAGGGTACAACCCAGTCGAGCACTAGAGCCAGAATAGCACAGGCTTAGCTCATGCTTTCCTGGCCTGCCTGCTTAGCGCCTTTGGTGTATATGGTTCTATCAGTTACATTCTATACAAATACTTACTCCAATTGCAAACAGGATGCAAGCCTGCCCTCACTCCTGCCTGCTTTCTCAAGTGAGATACTTTGGAGATACTCACATGGGGGAAAGGAAAGAGCAAAACGGAGTGCTCCTGTCCTTTTCCCATCTTATTGCATCACATTTATTCCATCCTTCTCCCGTCAGTGAAGTAGAATGGCCCTGTCATTTGTATTAATGGGAACCCCTGTTAATACAAAATGATGAGGCAATTTCACTTCATTGATGGGAGAAGGACAGGATAAGCATGACATCATATGATAATCTTCACACGATTGTGCAATAAGAATGGGAGCTATCTGCTTTGCTCCCCTTTAGCCCAAGATTGTAGGTTTACATGAACATGAAAGTACAATCCTCCTCCTTCTGCATTTCCTAAATTGAGACCTTGTCAACCCACATGGCTGACAGTATTTCATGATGTTGATAAATAGCAATTTTAAATGCTAATCAAGAATCTGAACCATCGAAACAGCAGCACCTAATACACTGATAATGTTTCTAATACCTTTTACCACTGAGGCCTTGATAATTTTATGCTTTTAGAGAGAATGTATCACTAAGCCATTCTTAGGGAAATGGGCAAGCCTTTCAAGTAATTCACATTTACAGATTGTCAAAAGTGACAACATAGCAGTGTAACAAGCAAACTTGCTTTAACTTCTATAGTCATATAAACACAGAATGTTTAATGGCTTCAGATGTGACCAAGCTGACCCAAATAAGCTTTTATCAGTATGGGATTTCTCTCTCTCTCTCTCTCACTGTGTGTGTGTTTGTGTGTTTATTGATTAATGTAGCTTTAACACAACATGCCAGGCACCACTAAAAGCTTATATATCCCTTAAAAGCCTTGGTCTTAAAAGTCTGTTTCTAGGTGAATACACAGCAGATAGATATGGGCGTAATGTATGTTTAGGAGGTGAACTTATAGTCTTAATGTAAATTCATCTAGGAAGAGATGGGCTATAGTAAGAATGGAATTTAGCATTTGTTCATGCCAAAAATGAATAGGCAAATGGCTGAGAAATGTAATATTTTAAGTTTTAATATTTCAAAATAGGGGCTGGTAGAAATGGGGGGGGGGGGACAGAAGAAAGAGCGGGGCATGCTAAAAAGCAACAACTAATATCACTGGTTTCCAATATAAGTTGGATCCCAGAAAGATATTATAAAACTGCAATGAATGTAATAAAATATAATATTATTGAAAATAGGTGCTTATAATAAGCATACAGCATTTCAGACTTCTGCTCCCATCTATGTATATGTGTGTATATATACACAATTATATGATTAACATATATAACACAATATAATTAGAATATTCTCTGCAACAGACAGTTAGCAACCAAAGGCCTGAGTAAACAGAAAAGTATTTACCTGCAAGTGGAAAGTGTAGGAAACCAACTTAGCCTCCTGTGAGAGGGAATGCCAAGGGGGAAAGTCATAAAAAAGTCGTAAGAATGTAGGATATTACTCAAGGGTGTCAATCAGTACAAAGCTTCTAGTACTTGTGGAACCCAATTCTTATATAATCTTCAAGTAAAATATGCTGAGTTTGTTTCACTTAATACATGCATGACAAATGTCCCAGTCACTTCTTCAATTCATTATAACTGCACTCATTGTTTGTACTCATTGGTTTAATAGTTTTGCTAGCTTTTGTAAAACTACTAGAGGAACAACAACAGCAATTCTACATTTTTTTATTATGTTAAACCAGGTGCCATCCACAAAAAAAAAAAAAAAAAAAAAAGAAAGAAAGAAAGAAAAGAAAAGAAAAGAAAAGAAAAGAAAAAGGAAAAGAAAAGAAAGCCTGTACTCCACATTTAGAGACTGGTGGGAATTTCTTTCTCACTTTATAAGCATTTACTGAAATTTGCAATTTTTACTTTCTTTGATGCAGAATGTGGATGTGAATTTTTAAAAAGAAAATCACATTTAATATGCAATGTGTGTGTGTTATATAAATTTTCACCATGGTAATGTCAGATGAAAGTAGAAAGAGAGGAAGGTTGAATGCCAGATGGATGAACTTTATTAAGGAGGTCATGGATATGGGTTTACAGGAATTGAGCAGGACAGCAGAGGCCTGGGATTCTTGGAGATGTCTCATCCACAGGGTGGCCATGGGATAACTGTGACTCAAGGGTGGTTAACAACAACAACAAAAGACACTTAAGTTCTTGAAAATAATCAAAGCACTGGGGGTAGCAAATCAACTCTGGTTTAGGTGAAATTTGAAAGGAGCTGCCAAACTGCTGTTTTGGGGATTCAGCATCTTGGATACCACAATAATAATAATAATAATAATAATAATAATAATAATATAAAAAACAAACAATCGGGGTGGAGTACAGCAGAGGTTAAAACAATATCAAGTTAAAATAACCCTTCCTTACCCTTACCACCCTCCCTTAAAAAAGAATTAAATCACAATAGAGTTAAAAAACATAATAGATTAAAATAACAATGTGCAATAGTAGGGAGCGGACCCAGCTTAGGTTGTATGGAGAAAAATACAGGAAAAGATTTAAAAAGCCCTTAAAACCTAGGTATGGAGATGGAGATATTCACATTCTCTGGGAAGGCCTGCCGGAAGAGATGTGTCTTTAGGGCTCTTTTAAAGCCTTCTAAAGATGGAATGAGACGCATCTTGTCCGGCAGGTCGTTCCACAACTTGGGGGCGACAGCTGAAAAAGCCCTCTGGGCTTTTTCCTCCCAGAGGACCAAAGTGTGTGTGTGGGGGGTTCAAATGGGAGGAGGCGGTCCCTTAGATAAGATGGGCCCAAGCCATGACAGGCTTTAAAGGTTAAAACCAACACCTTGTATTGTGCCTGGAAACTGATTGGCAGCCAGTGGAGGGCTTTTAGCACAGGAGTGATATGCTCTCTCCTGGATGTTCCAGCCAGAAGCCTGGCTGCCATATTTTGGACCATTTGTAGTTTCCGGGTTAGGCACAAGGGTAGCCCCATGTAGAGTGCATTACAGTAGACCAGACGTGAGGTTACCAGCGCGTGTATCACAGTTTCCAGATCCCTCCTCTCCAGGAAAGGGCGCAGCTGGCGTATCAGCCGAAGCTGGTAACAAGTGCTCCTGACCGTCGCATTCACCTGACTTGTCATGTGAAGCGATGGATCAAGGAGTACCCCCAGACTGCGAACAGAGTCCTTCAAGGAGAGTGTGACCCATCGAGGACTGGAAGTTGTATTCCCAAACCTGGTTTCGGGCCTGTGACTGTGAGCACCTCCGTTTTGTCTGGATTAAGCTTCAATCGGGTTTTCCTCATCCAATCCATTACCGCCGCCAGGCAGTCATTGAGAGGGGAGACACCATCTGAGGTCTGAGCAGACGATCTGGTCATGGAGAAATAGATCTGAATGTCATCAGCGTACTGATGACACTGAGCTCCGTGCCTCCGAATGATCTCATCCAACGGCTTCATATAAATATTGAATAACATCGGGGACAGAATAGCGCCCTGTGGAACGCCACAACTCAGCTTGATTTTAGAAGAGCAGCTGTCCCTTAGTCTCACCCTTTGAGATCTGCCGGAGAGGAAGGAACGGAACCACCGGAGTGCGGTGCCACCGATCCCCAACTCTATCAGCCGATCTAAAAGGATGGAATGATCGATTGTATCAAAAGCCGCGGATAGATCCAAGAGCACCAACAGGGTCACACTACCCCTGTCGATGCTCAGGCGGAGGTCGTTAGTCAGAGCAACCATGGCTGTCTCCACTCCATAACCTGCCCTGAAGCTGGTTTGAAATGGACCGAGATAATCGGTTTCATCCAAGACAGCTTGGAGTTGGGAGGCAACTGCTTTCTCGATCACCTTGCTTAGGAAAGGCAGCAAGAAACTGGTCTGTAGTTGTTCCTGTCCAGGGGATCAAGGGAAGGCTTCTTCAGGAGGGGCTTAACAGCCGCCTCCTTCAGACTAGATGGAACATTGCCTTCCCTGAGAGATGCATTGATCACATCTCGAAGGAATGTTCTCAATGCATCCCCTCCCTGGACAACAAGCCAGGATGGACCTGGGTCGAGAGAGCAGGTTGTCTTCCTCGCGCTTCCAAGGAGCTTGTCCATGTCATCGGTACTCACCGATTGGAACTCATCCAGTAAACTGACAGCAACAGAGTTGCTGGATACCTCACTCATGGACTCTGAACGAAGGTTGGCGTCCAAGTCGGCTCTTATCCAAGAGATTTTATCTGCAAAGTGGATATTAAATGCCTCACAGCAGGCTGTTGTAAGATCCAGCAAGGGGTTTGGCGCAGGGGAGACCTGCGTCAACTCCCTCACCACCTTAAACAGCTCTGCTGGGCGGGACTCTGCAGACGCAATGCGTGCAGAGCAGCGAGATCTCTGCGCTGCACACAAAGCCTCTCCATTGATGCGAAGATGCAATCTATGGAGAGTTCTGTCAGATGAGAGCCGAGTCCTTCGCCATTCACACTCTAGTCGTTGTCCAGCCCACTTCATTTCCCTGAGCTCTTCCATATACCAGGGCTTCCTGTTGGGAGCGGGCTGGAAAGGACGCTCAGGAGCGATTGTGTTGATGGCCCTGGCGACATCGGTATTCCAAGTGTCTACCAGGGTCTCAACAGAATCGCTGGCATTCCCAAACAATAAACCCTCTAGGGCTTTCTGGAAACCAATTGGTTCCATGAGCCTTTGAGGGCGGACCATTTAAATGGGTCCGCCACCCCCGGGGGGACGGAACGTGGTCTTTAGCTCCAGCTTGATCAGGAAGTGGTCCGTCCATGACAGTGCGGAGGTCTTGGTTACCTCCGCCCATGGATACTCCTGTTCTGTACTGAAAACCCCATCGAGTGCATGGCCCGCACAATGAGTGGACCCGTTGACCAATTGGGATAGGTTCATGCCTGTCATGGATTCCATGAACTCCCGAGCTGCTCCAGGTAAATTCGAAAAGCTGGCCTCAAGAGGGATGTTGAAGTCACCTAAGACAAGAAGTCTAGGGGACTCCAACAATAGCTCAGAGACCAGCTGGGTCAGCTTGGCTAGGGAGTCTGTTAGACAACGGGATGGCATGTATACTAACAGAATCCCCAGACTATCCCCAGACTGTGCTAACAGCAAAAATAGATTCGCTGACATGGAAGCCACCAGCTAGCAATGAATCAAACAGTGATCTAAACCTTGCTTATGTGTACAAATGCCCAAGCTGCTTTTGGACTGTAGGCAGTGGAAGGAAGGCTGGGCCAAGGATTACACTGTAAGTAAAAACAAACAAACAAACAAAAACAAAAACAAAATGCTAGGATACTGCAGGTTGGGTACATTAAATGCTGGCAAAATATCTATCTATCTATCTATCTATCTATCTATCTATCCATCTATCCATCCATCCTCTTATCTTCTTAGGACTAGGACAAAAGGCAAAATAATTAATCCCAACACAACTTAAAAACAAAACAGAGTCAGGTAAAAACTAAACTCATTGAATTAACTGAAAGGTGAGATGACGCAGAGATAAATCTAACTGATTCAAAAGGTCTGCTATGTTTTGGACTAAATCAGGGATTTTGGCCAATATATTGCAATACAAAAGCATTATTAAAATGACTATTAAATTAAAGTAAAATTGGATTAAGAAAAGCAATGTGTAAAACAGACCAGATTTTTTAAAAACATGCACAACACTCTCTTTCTCAGCAACGAATTAGTTTCTGAAATCTCCTCCATTTTTTTAAAAAAATTCTTCATCTCCCAGAAAGACAACACAATTGGAACAGCCAAGCCTTCCTTGAAAAGCAGTTCCATGACTTGAGAGCAGCCACTAAGGAAACCTTCTTTTGTATCTTCCTCAAACATTCTTGTGAAAATGATCGGATTGAGAGACTCTTACTTTGAAAATACTAACAATGGTAAATGCTTACATGGGGAAATGGAGGCCTTCAGCCTATACCCAAGTGATATAGGGATTTATAGGTTATGGAAATTTGAATTTTCCCCCCAAATGGACCACTGGTCAATGGAGCTGTCATAACAAAAAAAATGTAGTCTTCCAGTAAAGGGCTGTGGTTGCAACGTGTTTTTTTGACTCACTGAACATTCAAAACATTTTCCAAAGTCATACTCAGGTAAAACATATTAAGGTATTCCAAATGGTCTGCAGCTAAGACATGCTCCACTGTGGCCAGCAAAGACTTCTCCAGGAACAGGCACAGTTGTTCTACTGTGTTAAAGTCTTTAAGTCACTGAAACTTGAGCATCCAAGCTCCGAGTGGGATCCTGTAATATCCCAAAGATTTTCATGGGGAGTGTAATTCAGTCTCTAATGTACCTTTCAACCAAGCAAGAGCCCTTCTGTTTTTCCTATACTAAGCTCCAGTCTGTTGGCTCTTATCCAGCCTATTATTGACAATAACTTTTATTAAAATAGTTTCCCTGAATTTAGACAAAAAGAAGAGTTGGGTTGTCCTACGGATGCCCTTGATTCCCCCAAGTCTTGTAAACCTTCTCTGAGTAGCTTCATGCAAATGTTCAAGATTATCATGGACAAGACAAAATTCTGAGGAACCCAGCAGACCAACAGCCACAAAACTGAATAAAAGTCCTCCAGCACCACATTCTGAGTTCATCACTTCAGGAGGATTTTAGCCACAAAACTAAAAGCAGGGATGTACATCTGTCTTATTTCATTTTTTTCATAATTTCAGTATCATATTTTCAAATAATATAAATGTAAAAAAAATCAAACTTTTCCTCCCATAGGAAAAATATTTAAAATATGAAAATGTTTTCCTAGTTTATGATTTTTAATATATCTTAAGTTTTTAATTTTTTTAAAAAAAATACCCACAACATTTAACAGTGTAAAATACATCATTATCTATGCAAAAATGTTAATTTTTTTGCACACATAAATTTCTCCTCAAACATGAAAAATCTTACCATAGTTGTCCATTTTCATAATGGGGAATCTTGATATGTTGACACCCTTTATGAACAAGGAGTAGAAAATTTGCAAATATTTGTTGCATCCCTAAAACCATGCCTACTAATCCCATCCCAAACAGAGTGGTCAGAATGAAACTATGGTTGGTTCTATCAACAGCTTCTGAGAGATTCACCAGAATGAATATATATCCTGGTTCATATTATCTACCAAGTGACCAAAGCTGTCCCATCCCATAACCAAGACTGAAACCAGATTGAAATATATCGAGTATATCCCACTTTATATTCCTTCCTATATTGCTATAAATGAAATACTGGAAATGAAACATTGGCCACCAGTTATCCAGCTTTGTGTGTGTGTCAGGTGGGGCTTCCCTCCTAAAGTCTTACCGCCACCTCTTTTAGGGATGCTATCTTGCTGGAAAGACACTCCCTTTACTCACTAGGCCACCTTCCAACTCTTATTATGAAACTGGAAGGACAAGGGTTCAGCCCATGAATGGTGTTACTCAACTTGTCATAGATCCTATACACATACCTGGGCTGAATAAACTGTAAAGGATTCATTATAATTAGAGAAGCACAGGCATAATTTATATCAGTTAAGACTTTGTCAGCTACAAAACCCCAATCAAATGAATGATTTTGCTCACAAAGTGACCAGCAGATTATTCACAACATAGTAGTTTAAATTCTTCTCTCATGGGCCAGAATGTAATAGGTCCTTGACAGCTCACAACTTGTCTTCTACATGACTCTGTGTAGATACAAATGTTGTCAGAAATATTTTTCCAGCACATCTGATGTTGCTGTCCAGCAGGCTCTGCCTTGCATTCACCTGCATTAATCCTAAACTTTCCACCAAAGTAGCTGTAACTGAGCCCTCTCACTCAGATCACAGGATATTGAAGAACTATTGGCCCCATCTAGATGGGCAAAAAGAGGCGCGAATAGGGCTAAAAAGCCCGCCTTTAAGGTTAGGGAGGGCGTAGCGTCTACACCCTCCCTAGGCCTAAAGTGCATGGACGCCGCCATTTAAAGATGGTGGCGTCCATACAGACGTGCCAGAAGAGCGTCATCATGTGCGCAGCGTTTAGATTCGCTGCGCACATAATGATGCTCTAGCACCGCTGGAGGGCACAAATCACACCCTTTCCGTGGCGCCAAAAAGGAGCTCCGAACGGAGCTCCTTTTTGAAGGCGGGTCTTTGCCACGGCTTTTAGATAGCTGTGGCAAAGACCAAGGGAGGAAGGGGCCGCAGTGGCGGCCCCTTCCTCCCATCCTCCTCACCTCCGCAAGCGGGGTGCACTGCTGCACCCCGCTTAGAGGCCGCGGGGAAGTGGCAGTTTTCCGCTTCCCCGTGGCCTCCAGAAGCAGCACGATGGGGCTGCTGAGGCTGCTGGTATGGCAGCCTCGGCCCCATCCTGCTGCATCTGGGGGTGGGTTGGGACCCCCCCAAAGGGGGCGGTCTAGATCGCCCTTATTGTGTCTACCACTTCGGCCATCCAGTCCAGATATGGCCATCCATCTGTCTTCTAGGGTGAAGCACCTGAAACATTCCCCTATCTCTGTAGAGGCTTTGAATTACAGTGAATTGAAACTCCATCAGGTAGTCTTTGGGTGCAGAGAATTTCTTCACACTAACCTCATCCTCATTCTACTCAGCATGGAATACCACCTTCAGACTTTGGCCAACTGAATGAGACGGACCAGATGCCATGTGGGACAGAGCTATGGAGGACATGTCTTTAGCCACTCCTAACCAGTGATCTCAGAATGGACATTAAAGTCCCTGTTACAAGAATCTAGTGCCACTCTCCAAGGCCATCTTGGTTAGCTCAGGAAGAGGGACTGTTATGTAGGGGTGTGGTGTGGAGAACCAAAAGAATTCCTCCCCCCCCCCTGAGCACCCACCTTAAGATATACACACTCAGCAGACTTACAGAATGGTTACATGTGAGGAGGATAGAATCACAGCAGACACGGCAACTCCACCTTTCTATCCCTGAGGTTTTCCCTGCTGATGCAAACAAAATCAGGGCAGGAAAATACCACAGGCTGGCACTGGGAAATAGAATCTTGTAGTACATGATTTTAAAAAGAAAATAGTAAAATATTTTATAAACATAGCTGAATCATTCATATATTGCAATGGTAAAGTCCATTGTGGACCTTATTTCATTTGTACCCACTTTTTCACAGACCACAAAGACCACTGAAACATTTAAGATTAAAAAAAAAAAAACTATTAATCTATCTGTGTGAATTTAAAGGACATTTTTAGTAAAGAGGCTAAAAGCCAAGCAAATTATTCTTAAAGCTCCTCCTTCTGCTAAGTGATGTCAGAAGGATCAAATCAGAAGCAACTAGGTTGAAAATTTTCAGAATCAGCCCCCAAACTCTGAAGGCACAAAGCCCAGTTTCTCAGAACTGGTGGTATATTTTATATCCTCCATGTAAAATATCCTGTCACTTTTAATTTTGTACCTTGTTTGCTTTCTCTGTTACAAAAGAAGTGGGATTTGTTTTTAGCAGATCTGATTAAGTTTCCATTGATTTTTGAGATAGGAAATGGAACTTTCAGATTTCCCACATGAATTTAAAGCAAGTCAGATATTAACCTCGAGGTAAAACATCTGCCATGATGTTCAGAGACTAGGAAAGCACTATCTTTTTACAAACAGCATCTGTGTTCAAAACAGAGGGCTTGAGATTTGGGCTTTATGACTCAAAGGAATTCATAAAAGAGAGAAAGCATGCCAAATAACCCATTAACTATTGTAACGCTCATGTAAGTTAATTTACAAGAGGTTGTGAAAGTAGTAACGGAAAAGGTTTTCCAATTATTAATTTAGTAGATGATTTATTAGATGATTTTAATGGCTACTTCATTTAGGATATTCTGAATATGAACCTCCTGTATATTGAAGCAGACAACTGATCTACTTGATCCAGTTATCCTCTACTCTGGCTGGCAGAAGCTCTTGGGCATCAGGGAGACATGTAACTTGAGGCCCTTTTAACTGGCAATATCAGATATTTAATCTGGGTCTTTTCACAAGAAAAACCTGTATTTACGTTTAATGTATGGCTCCTCTTCTGCCACAAAAGGGCATTTGTGGAGACTATTATCTGTGTAAATTAAATATTCTATCACCCCAAACTGTCCATACTCAGGGATGCTAAAGAAAAAAGGATGGAGAGAGCCCTCATAGCTCATAAACAAGGCATGAAGGTACAGATCAGGTTTACACAATATTTGCCCCCATCAAGTTAAGGTATGTGTAATGGCCTGTAAAGCACTTCATCTCCTTTGTTTATGCTTGCTGCATTCATACTGCAGAAATAATCTAATCTGACACAACTTTAACTGACATGGTTCAGTGCTATTACAGTCTGGGAGGTGTAGTTTGTTGCAGCACCAGACTTACCAGAATTCTATAGCATTGAGCCATGGCAGTTAAAGTGGTGTCAAACTGGATTATTTCTGTGGTGCATATGTAGCCTTTCTCTTCTCCTGAAAATAAAATTAAAAAATACCACACAAAACACTGAGAATAACCTGTATGCCTAATGATCAGTGCTATTGGGTTGTAGATTATGCACTTCTTTCCCTCTTGAGGTTTTCTGTGCCAAATAATTTGTTAAAGAAGATAGATTCATTTTTTCTAACTGAATGCATCCTTCCTGCACAGAGATCTTTTTTATTCAAATTGAATTTCAATTTGAAGGCAGTGGCAAACTCCCTTTGAACAAACTTGCCAAGAAAACCCTGTGACAGGTTCCCCTTAGGGTCATGACATGAAGGCAAATAACACACACATTATTAGCCTTAATTGTGACTCAGTTTCCCCTATTTACACATTACTATTATTCATTATTCAAATCTTCCCACTCCTTACAGTGCACATTTTCTATAGTTTTTTAAAGTTCCTTTTAAAGGGGGGAAAAAACCATTCTAAATGAAATAAAATGGTCTGAAATTCAAAAAAGTTCACTCAAAATGCACCCCAAATGATTGTAAGAAAAATAACGTTAGATATTATTTGTTTTGCAAATTAGGTATTATCTATTGGATTTCTTTGGAAAGGGAATAGTAACATGGTTCAGTGGTTTGAACATTGGACTACGAGGCTGGAGACCAGGTTTCAAATTCCTGTTCAGCCATTGAAACAATGGAGTTTATCACATGAAGGGAATTGGAAGTATAATCCAATGGCAATCTGAATGCAATCATGAGGTTTTGCGTGATTGCATGAAAGCTGATCACGCACATTTTCGGGCAAAGGGAAGTCCTTCCGAACGCAATCATGGGGTTTCGCGTGATTGCGTGAGAAACTATCACACAATTTTGGGCACTGGAAGGCAATTTCAGGCAGTTCTGAATGCAATGCAGTGTCAATACTCAATCAAGTAAATTCGCTGAACTAGCGAATTTACTCAATTCCGAACTGGTCTCACTTCCATTTCTTTCGAAATTGAGAGAAATTCCTCCCATGTGATAGACTCCAATCAGATAACCTTGGGCAAGTCACATTCAGCCTCAGAGAACCATATATTTCAATTGACTTATGTACAAGCACTGTGTAAATTTACAGCACTATATAAATAAAGCCTGATGATGATGATGATGATGATGATGATGATGAGGCAAAAGCACACACACCCCACCCCGAATAAATCCTGCCAAGAAAACCCTGTCATAGGTCTACCTTTCAGTTGCCATTAACTGGAAACAATTTGATGGCATAAAACAACAACAATAACAACATTATTTGTTATGTGTTTTTCCAAATTTTTGCGCTCAATAATCTGTGAAATTCAATAAACAGGGGGTTGATAAATACGTTAGAGTATCTTTTTACAAAAGAGCCTTTGTGAATAAAGTAAAACACGTTTTAAGAGAAAGGGACAAAAAATCCTTTATAAATGTTTCCATCTCCCATTATGACATGTTCAATAATAAAGCTGTGACTACAAAGATGATACATTTTGGAGCCTTTAGAATTAGAAGGAGGGACTGAAAAGCAAGCAAGCAAACAAAAAGGCCCCTAAGCTTTCAATGGATCAAAATACCAATGTGACGAAAACAGAAAATCCTATTGAGATACGACTGACCTAAATTAGTAATATAAATGCAAGCCAGTATACATGCAAAGAACCCCTTGCATTGGCCCTGTGGGAAAAGGTGAAGAATGGCTGCTGAGCAGAATAGTCTTCTTTCAAATAACTGTAATTATATTGTACATTGCCTGGAATATCCACGGATAGTCAATGATAAATTAGTTTCATTAACCATAATGTTGGTCAAAGTATGCCCTCCCAGGATGAGCCCTATGCTTAATAATAATAAAAAGGTCTAAACAACAGCAACAAGCTAGCTACCTTTTAACCACAACACACAATACTAATTTCAACACAATACACAAGGCAGAAAAGGACAGGCGTGGGTGAAATTTTTCCACCAGCAATCCTATGACTGAGACATGGGTAAGGCACCATGGGAAAATTATTTGACTGTTTGTTGTTGGTGTTCATTTTATTTTGTTTTCATCATTCCCAATTTCCAGCACACTGCTTCTCAACATGGAGATTTTATATAGGACCCATGGCTAATGTTCATTCTAAAATTAGCCCATTCAGCTTTTTAAAGTCATCTAAACCAACACAAGTAGAAGAGAAGCCTTCATAGATTCCTCAGTCTATTTCAGCATCATTTTCGCACAATTTGTCTAATTATGCTTATTGCTTGGGAGAAATATGCTGGTTTTGCTTTCTAATGGCTAGCAATTATTCAATAGCACACAAATAACCATTGATTGGCTTATATTCTAGGCAAATATATGTAATCTGCACCCCCGCAATACACATACAGAAAAAGTCTGTCTTCTTTCACTTGGAGACTTTATTCTTGTTCAATTTCTTGAACAAGAGAAAACTTACAGGGAATCCCATCATACTAAAAAAACCTGCCTTTTATTATCAAGTATCTTTCTGAGCTAAAATGCACTGCAACCATTTCACATGCTTCCCTGATTGCATTTCAAATGGAAATCAATCTCTGGACAACAAAACCCCTTTCAAACTTAATTCATTTAATAACTATAAGACAATTGACATTCTCTCCTTTTGTCTTCCCCAGGGAAATGGTCCATGGATTAAATGTCTTATTTGCATATCAGAGCAAGCTGCAAAGCATATTATTTTACAGGTCAGGCATGTTTACATACTAGTTGGGTTTACAATGCCACATATTTGTACTTCAAGGGGCAGGCACAGTTGTTCACTACCAGATTACATCATTCTCACAGTTTTCCTCTCTTTTCTGTTAATTGCCATCCAATGGAATTGCTGTCTGAGTTAAAGGAGCAAAAACCATCTCCTTATCGAGGAGGGTGACTTAAATAGGAATTGGGGAAACACATATTTGCTGAAATAACAGTGAGAAAGGACCACTGATAAGACTCTTACTTTGAAAACTAAAGGTGTTGCACAGCAGATGTCAAGGATCATCATTCAGAAGGTTTGTTGTCATGGCTGTATAAACTGTCCAAATTTAGTTGAGGTGAAGTTGCTGGGGGGTGAATACAGGCCAAAAGTTCAGACTGGCTTCTGACAGGGCTATATCAAAGGGGACTATGTGCTCACAGTTCTGCAACAGTTAGCACACTTACTCCTTGTACCTTGTCTTTATGAAGTATGATCAAGATTCTGACTACATTTATTTATTTATATGTATTTATTAGGTCAGGAACTGTAGCCAGAGGGAGTAGAAGAGGGAGGCAGGAGAAATGAAAGAGGTCAAAGGAAGAAAATACAGGTAAAGAGAGGGAAATGGAACAAGAAAGAAGAGGAAATACAGAAGGGATACATAGTGGTGAGAAAAAGTAAAGCAAAATTTGAAAGCTGCACCATTTTGAAATCTTTATCCCCCCCCCCCCCGCCCCATGGAAACCTCATCAGTCCAGTGTGAGACATGCTCCTATCCAATTTATTTCTCCAATAGATATGGATTGCTCATTTTCTAATTTCACTACATGTTGATTCCTAAAATGCTTACTCCTCTCTCTTTTTCTCTGTGCACCCCTTCAGTGTTGAGTAATACCATGCTATTTTAAAGACCATATCCCCCTTTATGAACCCATTAGATCCCCAAGATCTTCTGTAGGGCCCTTGTCTCTGTCCTGCCACTTTCTCAGACTTGTTTGATAGGAACAAAGAAGAGAGTCATTACAGTGGATGGTCCCAAACTTGGAATTCCCTCCCTAGGGAGACAAGGATACTTCCACCTTTGCTATCCTTCTGCTGACAAGTTACAAAATTTATACCATCAGGCTTCCAGAAACGCAAAGCCAGTGCTAGGAATTCTCATTATGTACAGCTACTTCCAGGGAAATACCATGGTTTTTGGCCTTTAATCCAATTTTGATCCTCTCTAAGGACCCTATCACATTGGGTCAAAACCCCATCTTACCTTTCCTAAATTCAGTCCTAATTCAGGAGGAAGCCGGGTGTTATCACACAGAAATCGCAGCTGAATAGCCAGCCAGGTCTGTCCTGGGTGGAGCCCAGGTCCTGTAAGCTACCTCAGCAGCCATTTTTTGAAGTCGGAAGTTTCCAAATGGGCCCCTCCAGTGTAACAATCTTAAGTAAGAGGTTCTTAGGAGACGTTTAACTCCTCTAGAAGAGAACTTGGGCTAACAAACTACAATACCTCTGTCTTCTCTATAAACCTCAGATATGTGGCCCTCATTTCATCCATTACTATACCATTAGCTCATCACAATCACCATTAGTACACACTCTTTCAGTGAAAAAGACAAGTAAGATTTAAGAGAATTCTATATATTGATGACTCTACAGTCCAAGACTCTGGATGACTTCATTTGGAAATTTGATGTAGATGTTAAACAACATAGGAGATGGGATAGAATCCTGTATGAGGAATCTCAAAGAGTTATCATAGAACTGAGCAGAAATCTTTAAGCATCACCCTCTGGAAGTAGCTGTCAAGGTAACAGTGAAGCCTGTTACTCAAAGAAAGGTGGTCCCTACCAACTGTGTCAGTTTTTTATTTTTTAAATGTTGGGTGGAATTAACCTTATGAGAGGCTGGGTAACCTGGGCTTGTTTCCACTAATTTATACCAGTACTGACTGAAGGGGACCCAAGTCTGGGTGAACAAGAAGACCTTTATTCAGAAATAACCAAGACTAATGCATGATAATAATTCAAACAGACACACAATTCAGTGCTGATCAAAACAGAGTTATGGAAATTGGATAGTGGAGTTTTAGGGTTGTAGAGAAGGTAATATTTACTTGTCCTGGACAGAATACCATGGAAATGGATTATGGCTCAGACAAAATGAGTGGAAGAAACACTATGTGCACTTGCATGATGAAGCTATGTTTGGAACTGATATTTAAATCCAAGATCCTATCCTCAAGGTGTTCTAGGTGCTATCTTACATTGGAGACTAGATAGTTTCCCAAGGGAATGAACAATGAGATTCTGGAATAACTGATGGCTTTAACTTTGGAGTAACAAAGTGATTGGATTTAGGACAACTCCAAATAGACTGATAGGGAAGTCAGCTGGGAACACCACAGTGGGTAGATAGAAAGTGTTGGCTTACTCACCTTTGCTTTTGTTTCTAGTGCAACAGGGTATGTGGAAGGCGCCTTGGAGGCCAAGCCATCGCCTCCCAACCTCCCTGACCTGGCAAGCAACAACAGCAGTGAGGGGAGAGAGAGAGAGAGAGATGAGGCCATAAAATCGGCTCAGAACCCCTCCAAACTTGCACGCAGCGTGGCTGAGTAAAGAAGGAGCCTTGGAGGCCAAGCCATCGCCTCCCAACCTCTCCTACCTGGCAAGCAACAACAGCAACAAGGGGAGAGAAAGAGAAAGAGATGAGGCCATAAAATCCCCTCAGAACCCCTCCAAACTCACAGGCAGCATGGTGAGTAGAGGAAGGAGCCTTGGAGGCCAAGCCATTGCCTCCCAACCTCCCCCACCTGTCAAACAACAACAGCAGCGAGGGGAGAGAGTGAGAAACAAAAGAGTGAATATCTTACAAGGAAATGTGGTGACAAGTTCTACCACATTGGACTCGGTGAGGAGGAGACAAGGCAGGGACACCTGGGCCCTTAGGAGCCCCAACACAACACTTTTTCCCCAGCCATGGGGTGGCGGCAGACTTTGTCCCCCCCACTCCCCCCCCGGAGCAGAACCATATCTAAATCCTAGTGGGCAGCATGTTTCACCAGGCTCCTACCCCCCTATTCCACCTGAGCTCCACCTATGTTCTGTATTGTTTTTACAGTAATTGGGATTAATTATGAGGTAGAATGTTTGTATTGGGATTTTGTATACTCTGTATTGTATTATGTTCTGAATGTAATTTGTGCAAATCTGTTTATTTTGAATTTATGTTGAGGGACTAAGGATATATATTGTTACTGTATTGTATTTTATTGTCACTGTATTTTCTTTGATTGCTAGTGTATTATATTGTTTATTGTATTTGTTTTATATGCATTGGTTAGGAACGGTAATGGGCTGACTTGTATTTATTGTACTCTGTATTTTATTTTCTACTGTTGTAAGCCGCCTGGTTTCCGTGTTGATTGGGCGGGGTATAAATAAACCGATGATGATGATGATGATGATGATGATGATGATGAGGCAAGCCCATTTAGCCTATGTTTTAGTATTACCTGGGTCCTCCACATGGCATCGGGTCTATGTGTCCTTCTCATGGGAAGGTCACCTAGTGTCCTTAAAGGTCATTGTGACCTCTTTAGAATATGCCTGGCTCCAGAAATGAAAATATGGAGGTACCATATTCAGGGTGGGGTGTGTCAGGAATGTTAACAAGCTGCCAAAGAACAGTACCACCAACATACTACTCTGTTTCTCTAGAAGGTTACTGTAGCCAATGATTTTGCAAAGTAAATCCTATGTTTGGAGATTGTTTGATAACAAAATTGCTTTATGAGACAATCATTAAACCATTGTTCTATACAATTCTTTGTTCTATATCATTCTGCCAATAAAGTAGTTATGGTAGCTGGATCCCACCCAAATTTGACAGTGCCATGTGACAGCTTCATTAGGTGTTATCAGTCAAAATCAGCACTGAAGGATTCTATCTTCATTTATGAGTTGATACTATGCAGGGAACAGTGATTATCCTCAGACTTTCCAGCACATTGCAATGAAAAGCTTCAGTGGTAACCAGGGCCACTGTTCTAGTCAAAATGTCTTCTGTTAAAATTAGTTGCTCACTGGGGACCTCCATTTGTAAGAACTATGGTACTAGTCCACTTGTGCACAGCATTATCAATGCACAGTATTAAATAGGTATCTTGCCACAGTGTTTACCTAGTCACTGGCCCTGGAAGCCGAGAGATAGTTGTTGTTGTTGTAGTTTACGATTTTTATATCCCACCCTTCAGCCCTAAAGGCTCTCAGAGCGGCTTACAATTATTATTATTTTTAATTAAATGGTTCTCTGTCTTCAGTTTTACAAGTTATGTCCAAGTCTCCAAGGTCAGTGACTAGGTAAACACTGCAGCATGATATCTACTTAATGTTGTGCATTAATAATCATTGTGCATTGATAATTACCTCTTTGGATCTTTGGACCTAGGGCCAGTAACTAGGTAAAAACATGGTGGCATGGTATCTATTTAATGCTGTGCATTGATAATTGTGCATTGATAATCACTATGCATTAATAATTACCTTTTTGGATATATTTTGGATCTTTAGATTTCATTTATTTATGTAATAATAATAATAATAATAATAATAATATATTTATAACCTGCCCTTTTGAGGTCAATTGGGGCGGCTAGCAACAATAAAATACAATACAGATATACAAACTCTAGTTCCCTCCCCACCCTTAAAAAGTTATTAAATCAGAAACAAATTAAAAACAAGAATTAAAATTAAAACAACAATTAAAATACAACAATAATATAACAATGGCAAGTTTGGACTACATCAACTGTTCTCATTAAGTCTTCTAATGTATTTGGTTTATATCCTGCCTTTCTCCCCAGAGGGGACCCAAGGCAGCTCACAAATAAAATGTTAAAAACATATTACAATAAAACGTTTAAAAGTTGATCATTACCTCATTCAATGATCTCCATCTGGGCATCGACAGGGAAGTGTTGCCCTATTGGTGCTCTTGGACATCTCAGCGGCCTTCAATACCATTGACCATGGTATCCTTCTGGAATGCCTGAGGGAGTTGGGAATTGGAGGCACTGCTCTCCAGTGGCTCCATTCCTACCTCTTGGGCAGATTTCAGATGGTGAGGCTGACATCTGGCATCCCTCAGGGCGCCATTCTGTCCCCCATGCTGTTTAACATTTAAATGAAGCTGCTGAGTTAGGTCATCTGGAGACATGGGGTGTGGTGTTATCAGTACGCTGATGACACCCAAATCTATCTCTCCATGTCTCTGACTGCTACAGTGACTAGGGATGGCATCTTTTCTCTGAATGCCTGTCTTGAGTCAGTAATGGGCTGGATGAGGGAAAACAAACTCAAGCTGAATCCAGAGAAAACAGAGGTAGTAAAATAGGTACCCCAGGTCCAGAGATGGAGATTTGTCAACCAGTTCTGGATGGGGTCACACTTCCCCTAAAGGACGAAGTCCACAGTATGGGAGTACTCCTGGCTCCATCTCATTAGTTGTTATCTCAAGTAGATGCAATGGCCAGGAGTGTTTGGTACCAACTTCAGTTGATACGCAAACTGTGCCCCTACCTGGACCAAAAGGACCTTGAAGCAGTGGTACACACACTGGTAATCTCTTTTTTAGATTTCTGTAATGTGTTATACTTGGGGCTACCCTTGTACCGAGTTTGGAAGTTTCCATTGGTTCAAAATGCTGCAGCCAGATTGGTCACCAATACACCTAGGTCTGGCAATATAACACCAGTGCTGAAATCTTTTCACTGGCAGCCAATGAGCTTCTGGGCAGAGTACAAGGTTGGTTATCACCTTTAAAGCCCTGCATGGCTTGAACCCGAGTTACTTGTGGGAATGTCTCTCCCTACATAATCCGCCCCCCACACTTCGAACATCTGGGAAGAATTTATTGGAACACTGTAATACTAGGTTAACAACAACTTCCCATAGAGCATTCACACCCACAGCCCCTAAATTGTGGAACAGTCTACCAGAAGAGATTCATCTTATTACCACCTTTAAGAAGGCACTTAAGATGGATCTCTTATGGCAGGCATACCCACCTGATTCTGTATAAGGATTATTGGATTGAAATGCTCCACTCTTGACTATCACAGCATAACTACTGGATAATTAGATGATGATTTGCAGTTTTATTGAATTAATAGTGATTTTCATATTTTCTTGATTGTATTTGTGCACTGTATTGTATTATTTTATCATAGAATCATAGGATCACAGAGTTGGAAGAGACCACAAGGGCCATCCAGTCCAACTCCCTGCCATGCAGGAACTCTCCATCAAAGCATCCCAGACAGATGGCCATCCAGCCTCTGCTTAAAGACTTCTAAGGAAGGAGACTCCACGACACTCCAAGGGAGTGTGTTCCACTGTCGAACAGCCCTTACTGTCAGGAAGTTCCTCCTAATGTTGAGGTGGATTCTCTTTTTCTGGAGCTTCCATCCATTGTTCTGGGTCCTGTTCTCTGGAGCAGCAGAAAACAAGCTTGCTCCCTCCTCAATGTGACATCCCTTCAAGTATTTAAACAGGGCTATCATATCACCTCTTAACCTTCTCTTCTCTAGGCTAAACATTCCCAGCTCCCTAAGTCATTCCTCGTAGGGCATGGTTTCCAGACCCTTCACCATTTTAGTCGCCCTCCTTTGGACCCACTCCAGTTTCTCCACATCCTTTTTGAATTGTGGTGCCCAGAACTGGACACAGTATTCCAGGTGGGGCCTGACCAAAGCAGAATAGAGTGGCACTATTACTTCCCTTGATCTAGACACTATACTTCTATTGATGCAGCCTAAAATTGCATTGGCCTTTTTAGCTGCTGCATCGCACTGTTGACTCACGTTCAACTTGTGGTCCACTTGGACTCCTAGATCCTTTTCAAATGTGGTCTCATTCAGCCAGGTATCCCCCATCCTATATCTGTGCATTTCATTTTTCCTCCCTAAGTGCAGAACCTTACATTTGTCTGTGTTGAATTTCATTTTGTTAGCTTTGGCCCAGCTTTCTAGACTATTCAGGTCATTTTGAATTTTGATCCTGTCCTCTGGGGTATTAGCTACTCCTCCTAATTTGATGTCATCTGCAAATTTGATAACTTGGCCCTCAATAATTTCATCCAAGTCATTAATAAAGATATTGAATAGCACTGGGCCCAGGACAGTACCCAGTGGGACCCCACTGGTCACTTTTCTGCAGGATGAAAAGGAACCATTGTTGAGCACCCTTTGGGTTTGGTCACTCAACCAGTTACAAATCCATGTAATGGTTACCTTGTCTACTCCACATTTTGCAAGCTTGTTTGCAAGAATGTCATGTGGAACCTTGTCAAAGGCCTTACTGAAATCAAGATATACTACATCCACAGCATGCCCTTCATTTACCCAGCTGGTGATTTTATCAAAAGAGAGAGAGAGAGAGAGAGAGAGAGAGAGAGAGAGAGAGAGAGAGATATCAAGTTTGTCTGGCATGACTTGTATCTCTGAAACCCATGTTGGCTTTTTGGGATGATGGAATTATCTTCTAGATATCCACAAACTCTCTGTTTAATAATCTGTTCCAGAATCTTTCATGGAATTGATGTCAGACTAACTCGGCGATAATTGTTGGGATCCTCTTTTGTTTGTCTTTATCAATGTAATCCCTCCTCGAACTGCAGGGACAGGTGGGAAATATAAATAAAACTATTATTATTATTATTATTATTATTATTAAAATCTAATCTAAAAACAATATAAAATTACAAACATTAAAACCACCCTAAACCATGACCCATCCTATATAACAAATAGCCAAGCCATTAAAAGCCTGCTTGAATAAAGCCATTTTTGCTTGCTGAGAAAATGCAAGCAAGGAGGGGCCAGCCTTGCTTCTCAGGGAAGGGCATTCCAGAGGGCAGGAGCAGCCATTGAGAAGGTTCTCTCTTGTGTCCTCAACAGGCAAGCCTGTGATGGCTCATGGGACTGAGAGAAAGCTTTCTCCTGAAGATCTTAGGGCTCTAGCTTGTTCATATGGGAAGAAGCTTGTTCATATGAGGAGATCCAGGGCCAGCGACTAGATAAAAAAAACTGTGGCATGATATCTACTTAACGCTGTGTATTGATATTTGTGCACTGATAATTACTTCTTTGGGACTACAAAGGCCTGTATAATCTCCCTAAGCTTCTATTTCAGCCATGCATTTGTGATTGTGCATTTGCTGTCTTTGTCAGGAGCTACATGTACAGCGCCACATTGTATTCGCATATCCCTGAATGATGAATTGAGTTGTGCAAGGAGTCAGAGAAATCCATCCTCACTACATGGGTTTTAGGTTAGAGTTATTTGCAATTTCAGTTTACAAACTATTATCTCTAGAAAACTATTCAAATCTCAGTCCATAGAAAGTTCTTTAATTTTCTTTTGCCTTTGGTGACTTGGATTTCACTTAGCTATTCTTCACACAGTTCAGTTTCCTGTTTAAGAGTAAACTTTGGACATTTGATCTTTTAAAAAAATAAAAAACAAAAAACCCATACTGTAACACAGTACTTCTGTTGTGTATGTTATCTATTCATATTGCTCTCAAAAGACAGAGATGGATCTTTGTGGCTCAATAAATACTGGCAAGGGAATTCAGGAATACAATGACATATCCAAAATATCTGGCTTCCTGTCCCTAAAAAGCACTATTTCTAATATTAGTTGGGAAACAATAATAGTCATGTACCAGAGGGACACTTGACAATTGATATGGACAATTCGAAAAGAGAAAAATTACCCAGTAGCTACATGCAGTAGTCATTATTCTCTGATCTTGGCAGATGTGGAGATCTTAGGTCACTTGACTGATTGACTGAATGCTATACTTTCCCCTAAAGAGCACAAGGCTATCTGTATGAGATATTACTCGCAAAGAAATGTGTGACCAAAAGAAATCTTTACTCTGCTTTCTATAGGCAAAGCCTCTTTTTTATATTTCACAATGAATCATACATTATAGTGTGTGTGTGTGTGTGTGTGTTTGAAAAACGCACTGCTCTTCTGCTTTTCTAAAACACACATTTGCTAAGTTTTAATTATGACTCATATAAAACAGACATTGAAACAATTGAAGCAGAGGAGAACATATGATGCAGAACTGAAGATGTTGCTAGTATTATAGAAATTGCTATTTGCTGTTTTAGTTATATTTAGCTCTCTATGACTTATTTTTTGAAAGATGTGCACTGCAAACATAAAACACTGTGTCCTTAATTGTTTCTCCGTGCAGCTTTACAATGGTATTTTTGACTCTCAGTGGCATGAATGTGATTCATAGGAGACTACTTCATATTGTGAATGCATGATTTATCTTAAAAACAGGTCGAATCCTAAGGTAGTTTCTGCAGTCTTCATATATAATCACACAGACAAAGTCATATATGGCTGGGGGGCTTTACAGACCGCCCACCTTTTTTTTACTGTGCACTTTTGCCACAGCAACAAGACGCAGTGGTGAAGGTGCACAATAAAAAAAGGAGTGCACACACCAAGCTCCTTTTTTGCATTGCACTTGTGATGCAAAAAAAAGTTAAAGGTGCCATAGGGCACCTTTGCAATGTTGCAACTGCACAGTGCTGTATGGATGCTGCACAGCTGCAACGGCGTCACAATGTACGCCATTTAAACGGTGCTATGTAGCAATGATGCCCCTGTCACGTGCTAGGATTGCGGGGCGTGTATACGCTCTGCCCCGAGGCAACCCTATCACATGATGGGAGTGCCTCATAGAGCCTGTCTGTTTTGGGCCTAATATTACCATTTCAGATGTTATTCATCATAGGATAAACACAAATGGTGCACAGATCTTTGTGTTTGTGTATGTGTGTGTATGGAAGGGACACAGTATGATACTTTGGACCCAATAAAGGAAAGCCAAAAAGAGTAAGAAAGTTCATTGTCCAGAATTTTTCATGATGGATATAAAATGAGAGGAGAGAGGTGAGGGAAGAAAGATAAGTAGAGAAAAGGACCTGACTGACATGGGAGTGTGGAAGGTGTCAGGAAGGTTTTGTTTATTCAGTTTGAAGCACTATGAAGCAGATTTCAAAATACACTGTGGATAAAGAAACAGCCATGCCTGCTGCCAAAATACTGCTATAAAATCTAGCAGTTATTTGGGTATATTTCTGTAAGATCAGACTGGAACACATGGGCCTAAGACCAGATTGCTCTATTGTCACCTAAACTGACTCACTGAATCAATAAAAACTTGGTAAGTGAGCCAGTGTGACATAGTGGTTTGAGTATTGGACTGTGACTTGGGAGACCAAGATGTGATTCCCATCTTGGTCATGATGGACAAGTTACATGCTCTCAGCCTCAGAGGAAGGCAATGGCAAACCTCCTCTGAACAAACCTTGCCAAGAAAATCCAATGATAGCTTTGCCTTAGGGTCACCATAAATCAGGAACAGCTTGAAACCATGCAGAAGCAACAAATGGACAATATGAAGTAATATCTATATTGTTAAAAGGAGTGTGTCTACTGCTGGCTGAGATAGAAATTGAAGGCACTTCTAAACAATATATTATCATAGCAGACAATGATCTGCCTAATCTGGAGAGTCAATTGACAGTGGAGGGCCAACTGGTTGCCACAAGGAAGTACAAAGCCTGCTGACATCTGTAGTGTTGACAACTGGTTGTTGGAAGAAGTAATCTGATTCTCTACTTATGCACTGCATTGCTGTGGCATGCCTTGTAATAGTCTCTGAAAAATCTTTTCGGCCTTCAGGCTTGAGCACCTAAAAGTTGCAAGTTACAAAACTGCATTACATACCTGTAAATAACAGATACCTGAAGGGATTTGAATTGGTGCATTTGGAAACCATTAATCAGCTCAAGATCTTTTTTAAAAGAAAAAAAAACTCTCCTATTGGCATTTTAAATATTTCTGTTATCATAATTTTTTCACAGATGATCAAACTGAACTGTTAGAAGATGAAGCATTACTCCTCCTCCTCCTCCTCCTCCTCCTCCTCCTCCTCCTCCTCCTCCTCCTCTTCTTCCTTTTTTACTTGCTAGTGTACTTTTTAATCCATCTATTTATATATTTCAGTGAACTGCTAAAATGTAGGCAGTGATGTAATTCTTAACATAAATTAGACTTAACCATTTCTTTTTTGTCCTGTGAATTTGTATGTGTTTTCTTTTGCTTGCTGAATCTCAATGAGGCTTAAGTGTTGCATTTCAGTGGTAATTTCATCCTATAGTGTTTATTTTCTTTTATTTTAATATGCATTTTGCAAAAGTCCTTGAATTGGGACAAAATATCAGTGTTACGGTGTAATCTTGTGAATCAGGGAGTAACAGAAGAATTTCCAAAGTCTTGGTTGGATTAATGGTTCCCCCTCCTCAGGTTTTCATTCACACAGTTATTTTATTCAGTTTTTCAAATGTTGCTTCTATAGGTTCCATACACATGGTTAGTATAAAACAAAAACAAAACAAACAGCTTCATTTATATACCGCTTCATACCCTTAAGGAGTGTCTAAGCAGTTTACAATTGTAAGCTATTTGCCCCCCAACAAAATGGGTACTCATTTTAGCGACCTCGGAAGGATGCAAGCCTGAGTCGAGCTTCAGCCCTTTGCTGGTCTTGAACTCGCCACCTTATGGTTTTGAGTGAGTGGCTGCAGTACAGGCATTTAACCACTGCACCACCAGGGCTAGCTTCCCCCTTCTCATTCTAGATTTATTTGCAGGGAAGACAGGAGAACTGGATCTATGAATTCTTGACAAAACTCTGGAACATTCATTTTTGTCATTACTGGCTATGGAGCACTGCTAGTAAGGCAAACATGGCAGCTGAAAGCTAAACCATTCTTCAGGGTATGTGGGTGTTCTCTCTACTTACAGAGGAGGACATCTGAAGTACCTTGGGGTTTCTGAGATGCTCCCCCAGCAGTCATAGGGTCTCATAATTACTCTCTCTGTGTATATGTACTTCTACATGCACATGCATATTCTAGATCAGAAGAAATCTGAATATAAGGACAACTGAGCTTCTGTCATGTTTCAGATACATTTGTCAGAAAATAATGTAGATAAATAAATAAAACTTTCCAGTTTCAGTACAAAGTAGAGTATGTTTTTCAGTACAGTATTTCAGCTGGTTTCACTTTTTTCTCATAGAAAACCTCAGGTTTGCTTAGGGATTTCTGATGCTATTTATTAAGACACCAGACCATTGGCCCATGTAAATATACAGTTTTCTAGAGATACACATCTCAGGCACATTTTTATTTTGTTTGGTGGTGGTGGTGGTTGGGTGCCTTTAAGTCATTTCCAAGTTATATGGAGTGCAAAATAGATTAAGACCAAGGTTTTTGCTGGATTGGATAAGTTAAAACAAATAGTTTCATAGTAGTGATGCCAGACATAGTATGTGTATGTTTTTACATACTGTGTAATAAATACATGATGCAATATAATGTATAATAACTACAAAATTAGTAGAGTACTTTCAAAAAATGTGCTGGTGAAGATATTATCTCTTCATTTACATTTTATGACACTACCGCAAGTCCATTGATTTACTTTCTTTTAAGACAAATTAATGTTATTATGACTGAGAGACCCTTAACCATAGCTCAGAAAGTACATCCTTTTTTTCTTTTTTCTTTTAATCAAGGGGATGAAAAAGAGGGCCAAACTACAAGTTACTGGGAACATGACACAGAAATCAGCAAGTCTATACCTCTGCTGAAAACATGAGTCACATTATATAATAATAATAATAATAATAATAATAATAATAATAAATTTTATTTTTATACCGCCCTTCCCAGGATCAGGGCGGTGTACAATTAAACAGTTAAAAACATATATTAAAACATTCAAAAACACGGTAAAAATACAAAGTAAAAGTACAATGACAGCCAGGGCTTCATGGAACATCAAATCTGATCATAATGAGGGAATAATAGGGGGACACAAGAGAGGAAATCATAATCGGTAGGCTTGCTCAAACAAAAATGTCTTTAGCCCTTTTTTAAACAAATTGAGCGAGGCAGCTAAACGAAGCTCCACGGGCAGTGAGTTCCAGAGGCTAGGGGCCGAAACGGAGAATGCCCTTTTTGCTGTTGACGATAATCTAGCCTCTGGAACTCTTAGAAGTTGTTGCCCAGTCGATCGAAGTGTGCGGGGCGGATTGTGTGAGGAGAGACGGTCCTTCAGGTGCTCTGGGCCCAAGCCATTTAGGGCTTTATAGGTGATAATCAGCACTTTGTACTGAGCCCGGAAGCGAATAGGCAGCCAATGTAGATCTTTCAAAATTGGTGTTATATGGGCGGTCCTGGGGGCACCAGTGACCACCCGTGCTGCCATATTTTGCACTAGTTGAAGCTTCCGAGTGTGATACAAAGGCTGCCCCATGTAGAGCGCATTGCAGAAATCCAATTGAGAGGTTACCAGGGCATGTACTACTGTTTCAAGGTCCTTCCGGTCCAGGTAGGGACGCAGCTGGCGTATCAGCCGAAGCTGAAAGCAGGTGCTCCTGACTGTCGCATCCACCTGAGAAGTCAGGTGGAGCGACGAGTCAAGGAGCACCCCCAGACTGCGTACATTGTCCTTCACGGGGAGCGTGACCCCGTTCAGGACTGGTGGAACCACCTCCATCCCTGGGCCAGGGGAACCTATCACGAGTACTTCCGTTTTCTCTGGATTCAGGCTGAGTCTGTTTTCCCTCATCCAGTCCATTACCGATTCCAGACAGGCCACGAGAGGAGCGATGCCATCCCTGGTCACTGCATCAGTCGGAGACATAGAGAAGACTATTTGGGTGTCATCAGCGTACTGATAACCCCGCGCCCCATGTCTCCGGATGACCTCGCCCAGCGGTGTCGTGTAAATGTTAAAGAGATGATGTTCTGAGTCTACCCAGTGCTATAAATGGTAGCCACTGAAATGGAGGGATGAGACAACTAAAGGCATGTCTGCATGGCCCATTTACATCAATTTCCCTCTGCCTTCACATTTCCCTCTGCCCTCTGTCCACACATGATAGGTTCTAAGCCCTGATTCGACTGTGGTCTGTCTTCACTTGCAAAAGGCTGTTCTGCAGCAAATCCAGGCCATACCTGCATTAAATTGAATTTGAAAAATTCACCATTTCAGTTGGATCTTCTAAAAAAAAAAAATGCTGGGTGACATACAGTGTCCTGGTGTGCCACTCAGATCCACAATGTGATCAACACTGGGAACCTTATTTTCAACCTCAGAGGGAGTGGCTTGTGCCACACAAAATATGTGTATAAATAGCCACCTGGCATAGTTCTAGAGTGCCCAGGTAACAGGAGAAGTCATAGAAGCTTCAGGGACAGAATACTCTTCTCTGGCTAGTGCACACCTGCCCTTAGACCATAGGGCATGTCAACTTTTGGTATACTTATTATATTAAGATGCTAACTCTGTTGATTGCAAGATGGGCAGGTTGGCAGTTTGAGGCCCAGGTGCTGGGTGATGTGGTGAACTCCCATCACGAGTCCCAACTTCTGCCAATCTGGCAGTTCGAAAGCATGCAAATGAAAGTAGATAAATAGGTACCACTCCAGTAGGAAGGTAAACAGCATGCAAATGCAAGTGCAATCATGCTAGCCATATGATCAGAGTAGTCTCTGACAATGCTGGCTCTTTGGCTTAGTAACAAAGATGGTTGGACAGGACTTGACAATGGGGAATACATTTACTTTTACCTTTATTAGCCAGAGGAAGAAATATATAAATGCTGCCTATAGAGGCTGTCATATGATTCTAGAAATTACTTTACCCTGACATAAATAAATAAATAAATAAATAAATAAAAATGTCAGTCTTAACTACTGTGACAGATCATGTAGTGGTACCACCCCACTTCTTCCAGCATACCTTTCAAGTAGTTACTTGCACAAAAGAGTCTGCAAACATTTTGATCTCTTGTTACAGAAAAATAGAAACCTGTTCTATGGAGAAGAAAATGTGTAGGAGATTATACATATTTCAATACAGCTGTATGTCAACATAGATGTAGTATTAATCAAGTGGTTTTTCTTTGCTTTATATGTGAACTTTATTGGAACCAATAAGAGATTTATCACATTGTGAATAGTGTCTGTGCAGTGGTGGTTGGGATACCGGTTGGTCCTTGGCAGGGGGAAGAGCTAAATCCACTCCCTTACATAATACATTCATATTCTAAGTCAGCATCTTCCCACTGCCAGCTCTTTGTTTAACAACAGTTTGTTACACATCAAACTGTATGACAAATGTCATGTCTAGTTTGGCCCAGAAGCAGTATCCACCTGGTAGGCTACTCAGTAGGTTGTGCAGTCTTCTTGAGGGTATGGATGTTGAAAAGGTGGGATACAAATTGAATGAATGAGTGAGTGAGTGAGTGAAATAATGTTGGGAGGGCACTGCAAAGCCTTTGTCTCATTGTCATAGTCTTTGTAAAGATATTTATGTGTTGTAGAAGGAAATATATCAGAGGTGACTTCTGGAACATGGGTATATTTTAAATGATTACAGCTTTAGGTCTTTGCCAGCCAGCCTTGATCCAGTTATTATGAGAGAGGCTTGTCTGGCCTGAGGCAAACCAGTGTGTCTTAAGGGAAAAAAAGACCAAATAGAAACCCAGAAGGATTTAGAGATTCAACAGATTTGAACAAATCAATACATTATTACTTGTTAGATGTTTGAAACCCTTATTCTCCATATTAATTTTCACTCAGTAGATGCTTGGTGATGCTTTCTCGGGTAAAATTTTATTTAATTGCACTGACAATATAAAGTGGGCAGAAGTGTGTGTGTGCGCGCATGCACATACACACATGCATACCTTTGAGACTTGTTTTTTATTGCTAAAAAGCTTTGTATAAGGCTATATTTCCTTCTGTGCTTTCTCTGAATACTTGAAAAAAATGAAGTATAAATGAAATAAACCATGCCCTATGAGGAACGACTTAGAGAGCTGGGGATGTTTAGCCTGGAGAAGAGAAGGTTAAGAGGTGATATGATTGCCCTGTTCAAATATTTGAAGGGATGTCATATTGAAGAGGGAGCAAGCTTGTTTTCTGCTGCTGCAGAGACTAGAACGCGGAACAATGGATGCAAGCTGAAGGAAAAAAGATTCCACCTCAACATTAGGAGGAACTTCCTGACAGTAAGGGCTGTTCAACGGTGGAACACACTCCCTCGGAGTGTAGTGGAGTCTCCTTCCTTGGAGGTCTTTAAGCAGAGGCTGGATGGCCATCTGTCGGGGATGCTTTGACTGGGAATTCCTGCATGGCAGGGGGTTGGACTGGATGGCCCTTGTGGTCTCTTCCAACTCTATGATTCTATGATTCTATGAAATGGAAAGAAAAACCAACCGGTGCTATTCTAACAGGTGCATATGGATCTAAGGACCTTTATCTCCCTCCTTCCCACCAATTGTGTTTCATTTGACATTCCTAATTAATAAATATCTTTGGAATTACTAACTGGTCTCTTTCAGTATCAACATAAATTACCATTCAAGTCTCTGTCCTAAAAACATGATGTCTTTTTGACTATTTTGTACTGGTCAATGACCGAATAAAAGTTTACTACTACTACTAAACATGATATCATCTATCATAATTAGTCACACTGTGTACAAAGAAACAAGCTAGGCCTCAAACATAGAAGGCAGGGATATTGTTTGAGCAAAACATCAAGCTTCAGGTGAAAGTAGTCTCCTTGTGTTCATTTTAAAACAGAGAAACTTGATATAGAATGAAATGAATCATATCATATTGTTTGGGCAAAGGTCTTAAGGGTCAAACCATGTTTTCTCTGGAAAACATGAGGATTCACATTTCTATAAAATATTTTAAAAGTGGCAGAAAAATAATGCAGTCTGGAGGGTCAGGGCTGGACTGGCATCAAAACCTGGTATTACTGGGCATCTGTTAAAGACCCATCTCTGTTTCCCCTTGCTGCTGACTGCTGCTTCTCCTTTCTGTTGCTGCCTGATTATTCTCTATAGAAGCAAACATCGTGATGAAAGAAAGACCGTAAAATTTAAGTAGCCAGTTATCACAGCACTGGTTGAAGCTTCAGGTGGTTAAGGTGCTTCCCCATGAATAGGGAGGTGCATCTAAGGGAACGTGACACTGGAGAAAGAAACTTAATTCATCTGTGAGCCGCCTTTAAAACCTAGGCCTCTATATCTTCCCATACCTAGTTTGCATCAGGTCATTCTAGTTCATATATATATATATATATATATATGCTGGACCTGGCAGTCATACCCCGCTAACATTTCACGGATGAAGACTGGGACACATCTGGCCATCACACATCTGTGATCAAGACAGCAAAACCTATGAGGAAGAATACACAAACTGAGAGAAGCTGTAGCAGTTTGCTGTTGCCTGGGTCTACTAGAAAGGGTAAGGGTCTCCTCTCCTCTCTTAGCTGCTGAGTAAATTTAATTAGTTCCAGCTCACCTGCCAACACTTGTCTGACTGGCTTCAACATCACAAGGATTAACCCTTAGCACACCACAAGGTCTCAGGTTTTGGTCTTGAAAGTCAGGGAATGGAATGATGCTGATCTAGCAACACTAAAATTTATCCTCTCTTCCAAGTGATGCCAATTTAAGGTCAGTAGGAAAGGTAACTGAATGAATAGCAGTAATGGAGGAAGTGGGAACTCCCAGAAATGGTTGGTGCTCCCAAGGGAGAGAAGCAGAGTGCCATTGACAGCACCTTGGAGAAATGTGACAGGCAGAGGAACATATAATATTCTACCCCACCTCTACCCCTGTGAGCAAGATGAATGAAGGAAAAAGTAGTTGGGACAACAATTAAGAATCTCTTCCCATCCCACTGCTTCTCTTTTCCAAAAGGTGCTGTGTTTAGATACTGAAGCATGAGTTCCCAGTTACATATGGCTGTTGAATGAATATGAAGTCACAGGCTTTCATGGCCTGCATCCATAGTTTTTTATGGATTTTTCAGTCTATGTGGCATGTTCTAGAAGACTTTATTCCTGATGTTTCGCTGGCATCTGTGGCTGGCATCTTCAGAGAATACTGGCATGGAAGAGAGTGGTCATTTGAAATCCACAAACACTTGGACAACTTCAACAGGAAAGATGAAACCCTTAAAGTGACAAAGTTTGGTTACCAGTCCTGCAAAATAGCAAAATCAGGACTCAACAAATATATATGACAAACCACTCAGGGGCAGGGGTTTTCCCAGCAGACAATATTCACCAGTTAAGCAGATGCTAATCCCCCTTTGCATATCCTCCCACCCTGAGGCCCTGCTAACAACAACAGAACAATACACTGATTAACATGGGAATTACTCCTCCCTACCCAGGTTCACACAGTGTGTGTGTGTGTGTGTGTGTGTGTGTATATAACCACTCTCTTCTAGAACATGACCACATAGCCCCAAAAAAACCCCACAAAAAACTACGTTGAATGAATAGTTTGTCTCTAGATGCATAGGAAAAGGTTACATAATCTGTGGGCTGGCTTTGTAATCCCATTATCTGATGGTAACACTTTTACTGACTATTGGTAATGAGACTTCCAATAGCCAAGGTGCTTTTGGAAAGTCAGACCACCAAAACAAATTATCAAGTAACCTGAATTGAAAAATGGCAAGGTGAGATCAAAAGTGACAGATTAGATGGAAAACAGATTGATGTGACAGCCTTTTCATTTAGAGCAATTCTATTTGCACAGGACACATGGCCTTTTTGTGCCGCCACCCCATTTTGAAATTCAAATGCAAACTTAAATATATATTTCATCAAAAGATGCTTTTACTCTTCTTTAATAACAATATGTATGCATAAATAGTTTGAAGGTAGATGTAAATCAATTCTAGGAACTGCAGAAAAGCAAATATGAAGTAGTCACAAGATCATGCCAGCAAGCCCTGCTGCCACCAGCGTTTCTGGAAGTGCTTTTGCCAGCCATGAATTTGGTGGCAGTCAGAAGGACCCTATGAATGCACTATTTGCTTCAGCATTCTCCTTTCATGCCTTTTTTCAGTGTTAGGGAATTTGGAAAAAAAATAATCCTAATCTTAATTGCAAAGCCTGTTACATGAAAGAGTTTAGAAATATGAAGCAGGCTGGACAATGACCACTGGCTGAAAACTTGACTCTCATTTGTCAAGACACACCATAGGAGTTCTGCTCTGCACATATTGCACCTGCAAATTCCTGCCCAGCAGAATTGTTCAGGGTGGTAAAGGATCTGACTCAGATACCACCTTCTCAGAACCCATTACTAGACCCTACAACAACCTGCTGTGACACAGATAAAATCTCTCAAGTAAGAGCCAATGTGGACACTGGTGTTATAGAAGAGCCAATTAATGAGGTGTCAAGCAACTCCATGAATGAGATTAAACTGGATCGGTTTGAGTCTGTGAGTACTGATCACATGGACAAGCTCTTTGGTAGTGTGAAGAAGGCAACATGCCCTCTCAATCCATGCCCTTCATGGCTTGGTTGTCCAGGGTGGAGATGCCAGTAATACACGTTATTAATGTATCTTTTAGGGAAGGCAAGTTTCCATCTTGTTTAAAAGAAGTGGTTGTAAGGCCGCTTCTGAAAAAAGCTTCCTTAGACCCCTCTGGACATGAACAACTATAGGCCAGTCTCCCATCTCCTGTTTTTGAGCAAAGTGATTGAGAGGGCTGTTGCCCTTCAGCTCCAGGTAGTATTGGATGAAACTAGTTATCCAGATCCATTTCAAACCGATGTTAGGACAGGATATGGAGTTGAGACTGCCATGGTTGCTTTAGTTGATGATCTCCATCTGGGTATTGACAGGGGAATTGTGACGCTGTGGGTACTTTTAGACCTCTCAGTGGCTTTCAATACAACCATCATGACATCCTTTTGGAATGCCTGAGAGAGTTGGGAATCAGGAGCATGGCATTGCAGTGGCTCCAATCCTTCCTCTTAGGCAGATTCCAAAGGGTGATGCTTTGGGACAGTTGCACCTCAAAAAGGGAGCTTAAATTTGGCATTCCTCAAGGTGCCATTCTGTCCCCTATACTATTATATATATCTCTCCATGTCTCAGACCACAGCTTTGACTAAGGACAGCATCTCTCCTTTCAACGAGTGTCTTAATACAGTAATGGACTGGATGATTAATGGAGTGCAAGTGGTTGGATCCTTAGGTGGGAGTGATCATGTAATCCTGGGATTTGTTTTACAGTGGAAAGGATAAGCCAGGCATAGTCAGACACACATTCTAGACTTTAGGAAAGCTGATTTTATTAAACTTAGAGAAATACTAGGGGTGATCCCATGGCCAGGAATATGAAAAGAGAAGGGAGTTCAAGAAAGATGGGAGTTTCTCAAAAGGGAGATTCTGAAGGCACAATTTCAAACAATTCCAGCGAGGAAGAAATATGGGAGAAGTCTCAAGAAAACAGGATGAATGATTAAGGAACCTTCAACTGAGCTATGTTTTAAATGGAACAAGTATAAGAAATGGAAAAATGGGGAAATAACCAAAGAGAAATTCAAACAAATAGCTAGCACGTGTAGGGATAAAGTCAGAAAAGCTAAAGCACAGGATGAACTCAGGCTTGCTAGAGAGGTTCAGAACAATAAAGAAAAGCTTTTTTGGGGTATGTCTGCAGCAAAAGGAAGAAAAAGGAAATGGCAGGGCAACTGTGTAGAGAAGATGGCAAAATGCTAACAGGAGACAGAAAAAAGTCAGAATTACTAAACACCTTCTTTGCTTCAGTCTTTTCAGAAAAGGCAAAGGGTGCTCAACCTGAGGACAGAATAAGAGAATAAGAGAATTTCAGCACAGAATAAGTAAAGGGATAGTACAGGAATACCTGATTAATCCAAATGAATGTAAGTCTCCAAGACCAGATGACCTAAAAGAACTGGAAAATATAATATTGGAATCATTGGCAATAATCTTTGAGAACTCCTGGAGAACAGGAGAAGTCCCCAAAAACTGGAGGAGGGTAAACATTGTCCCCATCTTCAAAAAGGGGGGGAAATAGGATCCCAACAATTATTGTCCAGTTAGTCCGACATCAATTCCAGGAAAGATTTTAGAGCAGATCATTAAACAGAGAATCTGTGAACATCTAGAAGGCAATGCCATAATCACAAAAAGTCATGCCAGACAAATCTGATCTCTCTCTCTCTCTCTCTCTCTCTCTCTCTCTCTCGCTTGCTCTCTCTCTTTGATAAAATTACCAGCTTGGTAGATGAAGGGAATGCTGTCGATATAGTGTATCTTGTTTTCAGTAAGGCCTTTGACAAGGTTCCCCATGACATTCTTGCAAACAAGCTTGTAAAATATGGGCTAGACAAGGTAACTGTTACATGAATTTGTAATTGGTTGACTGGCCGCACCCAAAGGGTGCTCAACAATGGCTCCTTTTCATCCTGGGGGGAAGTGACCAGTGGGGCCCCACACGGTACTGTCCTGGGCCTAGTGCTATTCAACATCTTTATCAATGACTTGGATGACAGTATTGGGGGCATACTTATCAAATTTGCAGACGACACCAAATTAGGAAGAGTAGCTAATACCCCTGAAGACAGGATCAAAATTCAAAATTATCCGAATAGACTAGAAAGGTGGGCCAAAGCTAACAAAAAGAAACACAGAGAAATGTAAGGTACTGCACTTAGGGTGGAAAAAATGAAATACGCCAATATATGATGGGGGACATCTGGCTCAATCAGACTACATGTGAAAGGGATCTAGTAGACCAAGTAGACCACAAGTTGAACATGAGTCAACAGTGGGATGAGGCAGCTAAAAAGGCCAATGTGATTTTAGGCTGCATCAATAGAAGTATAGTGTCTAGATCAAGGGAAGTAATAGTGCCACTCTATTCTGCTTTGGTCCGGCCCCAGCTGGAATAATGTGTCCAGTTCTGGGCACTATAATTTAAAAAGGATGTGGAGAAACCTGAGCATATCCAAAGGAGGGTGACTAAAATGGTGAAGGGCCTGGAAGCCATGCCCTATGAAGAATGACCTAGGGATGTGGAGATGTTTAGCCTTGAGAATAGACAGTTAAGGGGTGATACGATAGCCCTGTTTAAATATCTGAGTGGATGTCATATTGAGGAGGGTGCAAGCTTGTTTTCTGCTGCTCCAGAGAACAGGACCAGGAACAATGGATGCAAGCTACAAGAAAAGAGCTTCCACCTCAACATTAGGAGGAACATCCTGACAGTAAGGGCTGTTCGACAGTGGAACACACTCTCTCGGAGTGTGGTGGAGTCTCCTTCCTTGGAGGTCTTTAAGCAGAGGCTGGATGGCCATCTGTCGGGGTATGATTTCATTGAGAGTTCCTGCATGGCAGGGGGATGGACTGGATGGCCCTTGTGGTCTTTTCCAACTCTATGATTCTATGTTTCTATGGAGTTTATCATAAGTATAATCCAATGGCAATCTGAATGCAATCATGGGGTTTCGCATGATTGCGTGAGAAACTATCACACACAATTTCGGGCACTGGGAGGCAATTTTGGGCAGTTCTGAACATAATGCAGTGTCAATATGCAATCAAGTAAATTCACTGAACTAGCGAATTTACTCAGTTCTGAACTGGCCTCACTTCCATTTCTTTCGAAATTGAGAGAAATTCCTCCCATGTGATAAACTCCTATGAAAAACAGATTGAAGCTGAATCCAGATAAGATGGATGTATTCACAGTAGGGACACCTAAAGCAAGAATGAGGTCACACTCCCCCTAAAGGACTGTGTTCACAGCTTGACAGTATTCCTGGACTCATCACTCCAGATGTCTAATCAGGTAAACAAGACAGTCAAGAGTGCCTGTTACCAGCTTCAGCTGATACACCAGCGGTGTCCTGGAGCTGGGGGACATGGAAATTGTGGTACACATGCTGGTAACCTCATGACTCAACTTCTGCAATGTGCTGTACATGGGGCCACCCTTGTGCCTAGTCCGGAAACTTCAGCTAGTTTAAAATATTGTGGCCAGATTAGTCACTGGAAAAACCAGAAGTGACCACATAACACTTGTTTTAAAATCTCTCCACCAGATGCCCATTAGTTTCCAGGCAGAGTACAAGGTGTTGATAATGACCTTTAAAATCCTTCATGGCTAGGGTTCAACCTATTTGTGGGATCACCTTCTTCCGTATTATACACCCCATGCATTTAGGTCCTCTTGGAAAAATTTACTTCAGCCTATAAAGACCAGATTGGCTGTGGTTACCCAGAGAGCCTTCTCATCCTCTGCTCCTAGATTATGAAATTGCATGTCGGAGAAGATCCATCATATCACCAGTCTTGATAGCTTTAAGAAGGCTGTGAAGATGGATCTCTTCCGACAAGCCTTCCCTGAGTAACTAACCTGGTCACCCACTAAAATGGACTAGTATTCTGAATACCCCTAGAAACCCACCTTCCTGTCTCTGATTATTTTAATTGATTATTCTAATGTTTAAATGTTGCAATATTTATTATTGTTATGTAGGGATTATTATGTGAAGAGAGGGGATAATGGGAATTACTTTCTGTTGCACAAATTTCTGTTATTGTAAGCTGCCTCGATCCTGATGGAGAAGTTTCATTATAGTTTTTTATTTTGTTTTTAGACCATAATAATAACCATGTTTGTTTTATTTTGGAAGCAAACTCAAATAAGTCAGTGAGACTTGCTTCCTAGGAACTGTATTTAATATCCAAAATGTGTTTGACAATACAAACCAGAAAGCACAGGTTATTCCCAAAAGATAGACTACAGCCTTAACATCATTCCAGCAATCTTTCCTGATATATCTGCTGCAAACATATGAAGAAAAATGAATGACCAGCAAACAGTGGTTTTCTTGCCAACATTTGTTCAAAAGAGGTTTGGCTTTGCCTTCCTCTGAGGTTCACAGAGTGGGACCTGTCAGTGAATTTCCACGGCCAAGCAAGAATTCAGACACTGCAATCTAGAGTTGTATTCCAGCCGTCAGACCACTATAATACACTGGCTCTCAAAGTAGGTGGGGGTCCAAACTGTGAAACCGCCTTCTGAATTATCTGTACCAGTGTTCTTTTACTTTCTTTTCAATGACCAATGAAATCTATCTTGTCCTTATGAGGCTTTACTATAATCTCATGTTTCTGTTTTGCTTCGTCCCCTAGACAATTCTTCTTGGCCAGTTTTATTCTTGTTTCTAATCTGCTGTTTGTTATGATTCTCATGATGCTTGTTTTTAACTTTTATATTTAGCATTATTAAGTGTGTTTGGATTAAAAGTACGTTAGGATATAAAATTGTAAAACATATGAAATGTATAAAAATTACAGATAGATTTGGAGATCCATAAAAGTGCTTCCATATACATGCATAAATAATATTTGCTCACAAATGCTCATTCTCTGTCATCAATAGAGTAAATAAATATCCCTTAAGAATACTTAACAACACATTTCCTTTCCAAAAACCATATTAATCTTATGTTCAGTTACTCTTGTTGTTTCTTTCCATGCTTAAATCCCCACTAATTTACCTTGGCAGTAATTCTAATCTTCAAGTTTATTTCTATTCACTGAAAAGGGGTCATACAAAGAAAGATGATCTCTTAAAAGCTGTGACACAGGAGTCAAAAAGGTTAATATTGTCCCTGAACTACATGAGGCATGTATGGCTCATATCCTCTGTCAAGAGAGATGACAACTTTGATCCTTCTCATGGTGTCACTTAAACCTCCTTTCAAAAGAAGAGAAAAACAGTATTACCAAGAAAATTAGATATTCTAGCTAGGAATGGTAAACTGACAATATAATAGTTACACTCTCTAACAGAACCAATGTTTTCTCTTTTGCCTCAACTCCACCCATTCCAATAATCAGTTTGTCACCAAGTCATTTTCTTTCTCCCTTTGCAATACTGTAAAAATACGGCTTTCCTCTCTATCATCCTGTTAGCCAAAAAATATGTTCTCCCTACCTTCCGCTTTTATAGGTTTATGTGGATATATTCCTGTGACAATACTATGGAATTAAAATAATAATTTCATGCAGCAAAAGGTGGTAATTCCTGTCATTGCTATATCATGATTGCATCAAGAGAGGGCACCATGATTCATTAACACATGGGTGGGCACTCTGTGGCCTTCCAAATACTGTCGAATAGTAGCTTACTAGTATTTCTCACCATTGGCTATGCTGTCTTGGGCTGTTGGAATTGTCAGCTCACCAACTTCTGGAGGGCCACACAATTTTCATCACTGACACAGCAGAATCAATGCTATATGTTTGAAACAGTTATGTGGCTTGGTACCTCTTTCCTACCCCACCCCCACCAGTATCAAAATTACTTAATGTCATTTCAAGTTCAAACAATTCCATAAACACAAAGTGTGGGGTAATTCACTTATAGAGCTCAACATATCTTTTGTCACAGATGGTAAGTGCGCAGATTTTTCCCTGAAGGAAAGAAACCCTTTTTATAAAATAATTGCATATTCTGCTCCTTTTTATATATTCACTGATGCTCTTGTGTTATTATATGCTGTCAAACTAGCAATTAGCATGCATCCTCCACAAGGCAAAAATGCAGCTTTCAGACTCCCTAAAAGTCCCGTAGGATATACAGAGTAGGTAAAATAAAGTGTGGGATGCAAATGAAACAATAATTAAGAAAGGATCTTTACAAAAAAATATGTAGTCCTTTTCACCAAGATGTTGCTGCACAGCTCTTTATCTGCCATGCACAGCATCACATCCTGGTTGTACAAAAAATAACTATAAATGATATAAACAATTTGGTATTGTCTTCCATAACATTTTATAAATAAACTTCATGTTAGCTTTCTTTTTATATAGCTTACTACTTTATGCAATCAGCATCTACATGTCTATCCTAAAGTTAATCCCATTGTGTTCACTGGTGCTTACTCTCAGGTAATTATGCAGAACCCTACAACTTCAGCTTCCCATTGCAGCCTATACCTGTGCCAGGTTTGGTGGGGGCTTTGACAATCTCTCCACATATCATCCCCATGGCAGGGGTGGGTCTTCCCCATTATGCAGTAGAGGAAGTAGTAGCAAACCCACTTGCTTGGATAGTGAAAGAAACAGAGAAGTTGGAAATTTAACCTCCCTTGGCACAAGACAAGAGTCAGTTGCAGAGGGGGTAATAGTCTTGGCAAGTAAAATTGTCTGAACCTGCCCTTTTAATTTACCCATCATTTTTCCATGGCCCATCCCTCATTTGGGTTTGTGCAATGGTCCACCAAAACCTTCACATCAGAATTAGCTGAGACAAAAAACCATTTCTATCCATTTCCTGAGCTGGGGCCCTCATTCATCTCAAGCTAAGGAGAAAGTGGGGCAGTGGGTTCCCTAGAAGGTTCCAGTAATGAGCCAGAAGCAGGCTTGAAGCTACAAGGCCTGAGACCAGACTTGTAGTTAGATCCTGTCTTTGATAGGGATTGAGTGCTTTCTCTGAATGCTCTTCAAGTAAAAATCTTTGCATTAAAAAAAATCTGACACATGGGGGGGGGGGGTTTATAGCCTCTCCTCATTCCTACTGGAAAACACACAGACTACAAACTAGCTGCTTTATCACACTAGCTACTTTATCACACTAGGGGGCAAACAGGATTTAAATGAGAGTTAAACAGGAACTACCCCATGTTTATCACAGGACATTTCCTGTTTAACTCCCGTTTAACTCTCATTTAAATCCTGTTTGCCTTCTAGTGTGATAAAGCAGTAGGGGGCAAACAGGATTTAAACAAGATTTAAATGAGAGTTAAACAGGAAATGCCCTATGTTTATCACAAGACATTTCCTGTTTAACTCTCGTTTAACTCTCATTTAAATCCTGTTTGCCCCCTAGTGTGATAAAGCAGTAGGAGACACTGAAGTTTGCCTTTGCTAAAGCCTACTGAAAATGACAAGACTCTGCCCCCTTGCTTATCCCCTCCACCTCTGCTGAGTTAATTGCATTGAAAACTAATTTTCAATCTGAACTTAGTTTAAAGCAATGGAAGAAAGGTGAGGGGAAAGAGAGAGGAGGAGATAAAAATTGGCACATTTTAAAAATCAGCTGAACAAGTAAGGTGACAGAGGATTAACCAGGGCAATACTTGCCAGTTGGAGATAGTGAAAGGGTCACCATAAGTAAAAGCCAACTTGATGGCAATTAACAATAACATCAAAAGTCTGCCTCCTCTGATGTTCTAAATGCACAGAGTGTTAAATAAATTAATCCTGCATAGACCATGAAGAATGGATATGTTGGTGATTGTGGCAGCAGCATCCTAGTTTGCAGAAGGCACAAGAACAAGACCAATTTGTCAGTGAGCATAATGTGACATACCACAAGTCAATGCATCCTTCCCCAGGAAATGGTAACAAATACAAAGAACCTGCTCAAGGACAGCCTGAGCTGTACACAGAGAGCAATAAAAAATAATAATATAATGATTGTGCCAGCAAGATTATAATTTAGAGGCTGAAGTCACAGGTGAGAAATAGGTTGAACTGCCAGGTCGAATGTGAAGTATAGTCAGTAAACAATTGCTGGGCCACTAAATCACTATTCTCCCCATTGCATTTTAGCTTAGAAACATATAATAAACCTATCAAAGAAGTCACTTTCTTTTAAAAACACTGGATATAGCAACCAATCTCCTCAGTAATACAGAGTTTCTAGGGAGCTCCCCAAAGAAGGATTTTTTTTATTAGATTTTGTTTAAGGCTTTTATGTTTTAGCCATTCTTTAAAGATATACTACCAAGATTACAAGCCTCAAGTAACAACAGCTTCAGGTCATAATTCTAGGTGGATACAATATCACTTTTTAACTGCTTCAGTGGTCACTGTGATATGGCAGCTGACCCAGCAATGCCCTGAACAGATTTAACCTGAAGAATACAGTTGTGCTTCTATCCAAACAGAGAAGCATTCTCTGAGACCAGTAGAATCAGCAAATTCAAATCCCAACTTTGTTATTGGTGATTTTATGCTTCTTCTGACTTTTGAGATTATGCTCTTTTCATAATCTCAGGCAACTCTTTTACAGTTGTCCTCAGTTTTTCACCAGTAAATGGGACGGGGAGTATGCTGTGAAACTAATATATAAAAGAAATATAAGGTATGACTCTTAGAGTGGCTTTCCTTTAACAATGTGGCATGTGGGAGACTGTTACACTAGAATACATGGAAGAGAAAGTGCTTGGAAGAAAAAAGGAATGGCATTAATAACCATAATGTTACTTTTTTGAGTAATGAGTGTCTAACATTACATTTTTTTTTTTTTTTTTTACAAAATAGTAACATTAACATTGTAACATTACATTTGTTTAATAGCCTATAAAATCATGGTTTGGGCATAATATGTAGTGTTAATTTTCAATTATTACGTTTTGTTTTGGTTTTTGTTACCATTTGGGTGGTACTGGGTGCCATTTTGATACATACACACTCACAGATTAATGTGTAATGAGTAACATTTTAGGAAAAAGAACACCTAGCAAATAACTAAATAAACAAGCTGCCTGGGGTACCGTCCTGGGAGAAAGCAGCATATAAATAAAGTTAATAAATAAATACATAAATAGCACAAATGCATTACATTCCAAAGATAATATTCCAAGCTCTAGAAAAAGATGATCAGAACAGTCGGCTTTACCAGGACTGACCAACTGTTTCTCCATTCCCACAACAATCCTAAAGTAAATCTGCTGTCCAGTATCAGTCAGAAGGAGCACAAAATCACTGAGCATGAATGTTTACACTAGAGATAGTATTTTATTTTACCCACACAGCATCTTTTAAACCACATGGGGTAATCTGGAAAGGACAACCTATTCCCATTTGTCAACTGTCCTTCGTGCATCAAGGCATAGAAAAAGGAAGTGTGTTCACCTTGCAGGTGCTATAGAAATAATAAAACTAAAGCTCAGTACACAAGAGCCAGCATGATAGAGTGGCTTGAGTGTTGAACTAGAGCACTGGAAGAGTGGGATTTGCATCCTTGGTCACCCAAGGTCTTGGGCACTCTCTATCTGCCTAAGATGAAGGCTAAGGCAAACCCCCCCTCTGAACAAATCATTCTCTCTCTCTCTCTCTCTCTCTCTCTCTCTCAATATCCATGATCCTTAGGGTCACCATGACTTGGAGCAACATGACAAATAGAGCCTGTGCAGAAAAATAGCCAGACAAGTAATGACCTGTTCTTGTACTTTTAAGAGCATTATGTTGTGCCACAAAATTACATTACATTACATAACATTCTGAAATGCACTGAAGAAAGTAGGGCAAAAAGTGGAAGGTACTCAAGAAAGTGGTAGTACTATAATTTTCTATGCCTTTTAAAAAGGTTATGGCAACTATCCTTCCATTTTTCTAAAGAAGCATTTCACTTATGTGTCAAAAGTCTAAAGGCTGAAGATAACTTATTTCAGGAAGAAGTGACCAAGGATCAGGAAGTGGAGTTAGCATTCAAACTCCTGTTATGAAGTAGGAAGCTAACATTAAACCTCCTGGCCATATACCATACTCACTCAAAATCTGGGAGAGCCATACCAGCTTTCTCCTTTAGTCTGTAAATTTGCATTGTGATCATTCCTGGGCACCATCCATCACAAAAATGCATCCCATGATGAAATGGTCATGGAATTGTGCTCAATTCTTGGAAGCTGCCCTTTTCTTTTTCTTTTTCTTTTCCCTTTCCTTTCCTTTCTTTCTTTCTTTCTTTTTTTTTTTTTAAGTTGGGAGGAGGGGACATTGACATATTGGGTAGCTCCTTCCACAGTGTCTAAAAAATGATATTCTTATATAATCCCAAATGACCCTAGTACTGGCTGGCACTTCCTGCCAATACTTCAGGGATAAAACTGCTCCAGCGCCCCAAAACCTTCAGAGAAGGGACAAAGAGCTAATGCTGTGCCTCATACACCAAGTGGGGATTTACTCTGCTCTCCAGACCAATTTGTTGAACCAGGAAGCATAGGAAGCTACAAAGCCTATGCCCAAAATAGGACCTAAATGAAATACCACTTGGAAAGAGCTCTTTGGGGAAAATATATACACATAATAAATATAAATAGCCACTGCATCCATGGCTCTAGAGCATTTGCTCTGGACTGTGACTTGACTTGACTCACTTCCACAAAACTACGGTACTTCAATTTCACCTGCTTAAGACTACTCTCACTAGGTTAACTACTTTGTTTGTTATTCTTCATAACAAAATCAAATGCATTACCTCTGTGGAGGCATATAAATCTCCCTAGATCTATAAAGTAAATGGGTCTGATTTCCTGCGCTAAATATGCTCTGAAGAACAATTTCCCCCCCAGAAAACACCACACAAACCAATAATGAAAAGTTACAACATAGGAAAAATACGAAATACATTTTCTACCTCATCTTTTCATCCAAGTCAATAATCTCCTCAGTGATTGTATTTGTTTGTATTTCTTCTACTCTCTGTGTTATTTTAGGCTTTTCTTTAAAAAAAAAGAAGAAGAAGAAGAAGAAGAAATTGCCTGCACTTTGAGAGATCAATGTGCTCCTGCCTGCAGCATGCAATAATAAAATTAGTCTGAAATGAATAGTGCATGGGTTCTTGCAAAACATTTGATCTGATATATTTTGTATTACTTTATAAAAACTTAAATGTGTGCAATGATGACAAACATTTTAAAAATTGTCCCACATTGAACTCATTCAATGGTTCCAAAAACACACCAAAACCCAGTGCCTGAGGCCCTCTGTGGCAACATGTCAATAGGCATATAAGGATGCCTCCTTATAACTATGTATTAAGAAGCCGTACCCTCCCTCCAGTCCATCTGCCTTGGTCCTGGCCCTAGAGGGAGAGAAGAACCACTGCACCTCATCCTCTTCCCACCAAATTCCCCTCTTCCTTTTGTGTTGTCTCTTTTAGACTGTAAGCCTGAGGGCAGGGATCCGTCTAATTTACGATTGTATGTACAGCACTGTGTAAATTTACAGCGCTATATAAATAATAATAATAATAATAATAATAATAATAATAATAAAAATTATTGTAAGGCTACTGGCTTCCAAGGAGGCAACGGTCATGAAGTATAAATGATAGTCCAGCCAATTCATTTAACCCCATGTCAAATTTCCTCTCAAATTCAAGACAAATAACCAATTCAGGGAAACAAACAGCTGAAGGAAGTAAGAATATACTGCGGACCAGAAAACACAAGTTTATTCTTCCCTTTTTGCTAGAATAATTTGAGGATGTATCCACACTGCAGAAATAAAGCAGTTTAACATCACTTTAAATGTCATGGCTCTATCTTGTGGAATCATGGGCTTTGTAGTTTGGGGAAGTATTCAGCCTGGTCTTTCACAGAGGTCTGGAGCTTCATCAAACTACAAATCCCAGGATTCTGTAGTATAGAGTCATGGCAGTTAAAGTGGTGCCAACCTGCCTTGTTTTTGCAGTGTAGCTACACCCTTATTCTATTATGAAACAGATGTATTTTCCAGGGCATATTTAGCCATGTTGGAAAACCATTTTATGTGATAATTAGATGTAGAACTCAGGACTTTATTGGTCAGGGGTATTAATGTAATTGAGAAGATTTGGGTGACCCCTGTCCAAAATACATATATAGTGTACAAATAAGTCCTATTGTTTTTAATTGAATTTCTTAGTTTTCTCAGAGAACTGTCTTAAGGATGGGAAGGGAAACTATCACAGCTCTTGAATATCCCATAAAATTTCTTTAACCATCTTTGTTATACATGATACGCCTGAAAAAACAAAACATGCAATAAAATAATCAGGGATTTAATTATTTATACTGTGTCCTGGGGGAGAAGGATGGCAAGGTTCATTGGTTAACTTGAAGAGTAGTATTATACAGTGCTGTGATAAAGTTAATTTGAAAAGTAACTCTGAGAGTTTTATGGATACTCAGAAGACTGAGCCAAATGACTTTAGCAAGATTGTTAGTTACCTCTCCATCTGCTTTACAGAGAACATTTGGCAAGCTCATGTCTCCTTGCTTCCAGCCAGCAAAAGCTGCATTTTAATGCTCAAAATCCAAGTAATACAACACTTCCATTTCAGCAGATGAGACTGCATCTTAACTAACTTTCCCTTCTTCATATTATATGTGCATACAAACCCAATGAGTTATGAACAAAAATCCTGATTTTATTTTTAGGACCATGAGATATTAATACAACGAAAGTTTTCTGGGATTAAATGCTTAATGATGTCAAGCTTTCTGGTTTGGGAGTTTAGATATAGGCAGCAATTCACAATGAATAATTTATCTGACATACTTATCCTATTCTTCTGCTCCTGTGCCATATCTTACCTTGTCAATTATATTTTGCCAACCGGCTTTGGAAATTTTAAACATGTTGCATTCAATACTTGAAGAACAGAAGTGGCTTCTCTACCTTTTAAAGTGTCAGACAATAGAAGATGAACATTGTGTGTGTTATCTATTGGTCTAAAACACATTGCAGAAATAATCCAGTTTGAGACTACTTTAACTGTTCTGACACAATGGTAGGGAATCCTGGAAACTGTAGTTTATTGTGGCACTTGAGCTCTCTGACAGAGAAGGCTAAATGTCTCACAATGACAAAACTAAAGTTTCCAGAATTTCCTAGCATTGAGCCAGGGCAGTTAAAGCAGTCTCAAACTGGATTATTTCTGCACTGTGTTTTGGGCCATCCTCTGTATAACTGCTGAAAGCAGATTAGTCCCTTCCTAGACAGGAGTCTCCACTTTATCACAATTATAGTGCAATCCTAAATCAATGTTCTTCTGGCTGCAGAGATTAGGATTAAGCCCACATTTCTTTTTCTGGTAAATCTCAGAGATCTGACAACTATATAAGCAATCTACCAGCATCTGCTTTGCTGGCTAGGATCTACTGGAAAGAAAGGGGGCAAAGGAATAGGGCAAAGTGAAGCAGAAGCTGAGTCATTTCAGATTCAGTTCAAACCTCCTTCAGCCCAGAAACACAAAGCCAGCACAAAATTAGGCCGAGGTGAGGATGAGGATCATCCTGAGTAATTCCCAGCATTTCTAGACTAATTCCCAGTTTCAGATGGCCTGGAGTTGACTGAGCTGTTCCTTGGCAATCTTGCTAGTTAGGCTTAGTTTTGTTTTTTCCCTGACTCTGGCCTGATATAGACCAGATGCCCTAACCCTTCCCCCAGGGTGCCATTTTGGTACACACCAGTCTACACAGCATGCACCATCATGACACTCCTCTGGTGCTGAATCCACATAATGAAGCACCAAAAGGGTGTCATAAAGGTGCCATGGCTATGGTGTCCCTTGGAGGGCTCAAAAAGGAGTTGCTTTTTGTGATTGCTTTTTTCAGGGCCGTGGAGTGAGGTTGCTGCGGCCCCGATCCAGCCAGTAAAGTAGCAGTCTATATAGCCCCTCTCTCTCTTTCTCTGGCATTAGAGTGAACCAAACAAGAAGACAATCACACAAATTCTTCTGAAATTATTGGCAATCCTATAACTGCCAAGTCAACTCCTACACCCTTTTTCAAGAGAAGTCCCAGTGAAGATTCAGCTAAGACAATGTACAGCAAAATGAGACTGTTCTGAATCCAAGCCCATCCATCCTAAGAATGTTGGAAATTACTCAGGACTATCCTTTCTCCAGACAAATTTCATATTGGCTGTTTGGCTGTATCCCTGGGCTGGAAGATCTTTGGATCTGAAATAGCTTGGATCCCCCCACAGCCCATCCCTAGTCTACCTCCTTCTCATGGCAGATCTCAAACAAGAAAACTGATCTGTGAGCAAGTTGTTCTGGTTTCAGATCTGTGAAATCAGCCCACAGAAGACAGTTCCATCAACAGGAAGACATTTCTTCTGCCAGAAATCTGTGCTTAATCCTTTTTTTTTTTTTTTTTTAGAGTCAGTTTGGATTGTGCTGCCCCTCCTGTTAGTGTTCCTTACACACACAATTTGGCTAGCTTTTTCCACACAGTGCCACACTGTCAGACTCTCCTAGTACAGTGGCCCCTCTATATCCATTCTTTATCCACGAATTCAACTATACAGTTTGAAAATATTCAAAATAAATAAATAAATCCTAAACCAAAGCTTGATTTTTTCCATTCTATATAAGAAACAACATTTTATTACACCATTGTATTTAAGGGGACTTGAGGATCAATGGATTTTGATATCCATTGGGGATCCTGGAACCAAACCCCAGTGGGTGCCAAGGGCCCACTGCACATCCTTTTGCAAAGGTAATTCTTTCATTCACTACTAGAGTAGAAATCTTCCCAAATCCAAATCTTAAAGAGAAAGTATGAGATACTAATATGACTGTTCTGCCTCAGAAACAAAAGATGCAAACTAGAACAGAGTTTCATGGCCCAAGAGGTATTTGTTCAGTTGTGTTTTAAATAAAGCCTCAGACTTCATATTTCAGAAGGACAAAAATGAGGGGAAAATTAGATTTAAACAAATCAGATACAACTATATCTGAACTTCCCTTTGGTTAAAAGTCTCTAACATTAGTCTTGGTTACAAGAACTTTGCACTTTGACAGTGTCTTGTTCATTCGGGGTATCTCAAGTGGCTACAGGTCTCCCAGAAGGAAAAAGCATGGCAGAATATATAGCAGTGTTTTAGGCATTTTGTGAATACAGTGTTTCCTAACCTCCTTTCTCCTACTAATAAAAAGAAGCTGTGCAAACAGAGGTCAGGTGCATACATTTTCAGGAGAAGTCTAATATTTTATTCACTTTGTCAATATAAACCATGGACTAAGACAAACACCATGAAACAGATTAATTGTCCTCAGGAAATGACAAAGTCAGAGGAAATGTCAAAGGCTCTGCATCACTGCAGTTGGACCCTATATATTCCACAAATGTAATTAACCACTGAAGGAAGTTCATGCCAATCCAACAGATTCAAGCAGAAAGGTAATGCCTTGGAGGCATATCAAATTCCTGATGGTAGTTTTAACTACTGAATCATCAGTAAGCTTCTTATCCACTCACACCTTGGGGATACTTCAAAAGTTCCTTCAAGAATAAGGTGAAGAGGAGGTCATATTTAGCACTTCTAAGAATTGTCTAAGATCTTGACCTTACTGGTCCAAAAATAAATAACTAACCTTAATTCATACTGCTGGGGTGTCTTATGAAAGTGAATCTGTGGGACGTGGCCAGTGTTACAATTCCTTAGCAGTGATAACTCACACTGAATATTTATTTAAATCTCAAAGCCTTCTATAATAGCTCTTTCTTCCATAAATCTTTTACAAAGATTTTGGCTCGGGATGTGAAGAAATCTTACTATTGGTGAAATTCTGAGATATGCTGTCTTGACACAGTGTTACAGATTCTCCAACACCCTAGAGATATCTTACTTCCAATGTAAGATTGAGATCCCATTTTTTCCCCAAAAAATTATTATTACAGAGATTTCCACTTGTACATGAATTACACTTTGTGCAACACTTTGGTCTCTGGGCAAAATTAGCATCTATCCTCTTATCTGAATCTGAACAGTCTGGACACTGAACAGTCTGAATCATAAACACAACACCAAGGACAGGTGGCTTGATGGCAAAGAAACAGATGACACATTCATTTTTCTATTTGCACAATATTGCCAAGAATTATTTATATTTTATTAAATTTATATTCCACCTTTTCCTTTACACTGGACTTGGGTTAAAGCAGAATACAGTTAATATATAGGAACATGTTTTTAAAGAGATTAAATAGAAAATCACATTGAAATTCTTTAAAGTATATGTTTATAGTTAGGGTAGAAAGAGATATAGGAGGATTTTATGTTTGACTCTGTATGTACAATGTATGTATGTATACATGTTTATGTATATTTGTTTTTATACATGTTTCTTTTTCTTTAATAAGAATTAAAAGGTATATATTATCATTAACATCATCATCATAGTCATCATTCTCATCATTATTTATTTATGTCTCTGTATAGCTCCATCAGTATACATGGCACTTTACAAGTAAAAGAAAAACAACAACAAAACTCCAACCAATCCCTACCAAAGGTGACAGTCTTAAGACACACTCACTAACACACACACACACACATATGCACAAATGGGGGGAGGAAGATGTGATACAAATATAAAACCATGGAATAGAATTGCAAAACAAATTATCTGGAGTAAAATACAAAAGCCAAAGCAGTATATTATAAAGTAAATACATATAGCCAAAATAGGTAAAATTATAAGACAATATTAAACTAGAATTTCAAAATATTACTACTAAACTAAAACAAACTAAAACTATTAAAATAAAATTCCAAAACAAAATACATAAAGCAAAAAATATATGCAGTGGGCCCTTCCTATATGTGGGGGACTTGTTACACACACACACACACACAAAGCACATATAGGGAAAAATGTGTATGCTGGAATCCTATTGATTCCTATGGTGGGACACTTCTGTGGACGGCACCACACTGGGCCTGCTGTACACATAAACTCAATATGGATACAGCAAGCCTGCAGGTATGCTGTATTAAGGTACAGTACATGTTCTTAAATTACTCTTCTGCCAAAATTGGTTAAAGACAGAAGACTTCTTTAAATAAAATGTTTTTTGCTGAGAAAAAGAGATCATAGAGTAAGCCAACCTACTCTCCTCTCAGGTGGGAGCAGCCACCAAGAAGGCTCTCTCTCATGTCTTCACTGTAGTTATGATGGTGGTGGGACATAGAGAAAATCCTCCCAAAAAGGTTTTAAGGTTGAGGCAGACATGTATAGAGAGATACAGTCTTTTGAATAGCCTTGGCTTGAAAACTGGCTTGAAAATATACAAAACCTCTCTGGGACTTGCAATAATCAATCCCAACATGTGGAGAAAAGAGCTGATGTGTTTTATGTCAGGAGGGGGGAATCTTTGTTTGTTTGTTTACCAAACACTGTGGAGTGAAAAGATGAGAGATGTTGTGACACAGCCTCCTTTCTAAGCCTTTTACCTCTCACTTATAGAAGGCCCCTCGTCAATAACACCTGCCCAATTTCCAACCCATTATACACTTTCCCTAAATGTACAAGCTCTAGAGTCTCAAGTGTCTTCCTCTTATATCTTAGATAGTGTGTTTATCAGTGCTATATGGTTAGAATTCACTCAGGCAGAGGCTTCTGTTATAACAAACAAACAGTGACTTTACTGAATAAAATTTAGCAAGAATGTAGCTTAGGTAGAATAGTTCAAACGTGGTATGGTTACATTAATATAACAGTTGCAAGCATTTCTTTACAATCTCTAATATACTTTCTCTCCCAGTCAGTTTCCTTTTAAGTTCCCTTCAACTCCTTTCATCTCTCTTAAACTCCCCTAGATCTCCCACTCAACTGCCGCTCATCTCCAAGTGAACTCACGTTCACTCACTCCTGACTTTTATTATCTACTCCTTCCCCTGCTGCCCCTCACTCACAATCAGTCTGAATCGTGATTTGCAGTCTGCCCAGTGACTCCATTACAGGGGTGCTATTGCTTGTGCTATTGATAACAAGCTGGCAACCTGCTGAATAGCATGAACAAGGATATGACCCTAGGACAATAGTTTGGCACAGTTTACGATAGTAATACTTGGTTAAGTCACCAGCATGGCACAATGAGACCGCACAGTTTCAGGCTGGAGAGAGGGGGTGGGGGAGTCAGACTCTTTACTAGTGCTCATGAGCATTATAAGGGTAATAACTGGCAATATCTAAGCAGCATAATCAGATCAGAAAGGGTGTTTATGGGCAGGTGGAATAGAACCATATGATCACAACCTACTTATCTGCTATAGAGAGAAACACAAACCATATGTAATGGCCACACAACAAGTAAAAGAGTAAGCCAAAAAATGTCTAAAATGTTTTGAATTGTTGCTATTATAGTGGCTACTTGTGACTCATGCTAACTTGTTTAACACACTAGACTGGGAATGTTTTCTTATATATTGAAAAAATATCTCAATGTATTATGGCTGTTGGAGGTTGCTTCAGCTTCTTGCCAAAACCTCTTAGAATTGACACTTTAATTTATCTATTCACTTTATTCCATTCTGCACCCATTCTGCTCAGACAATATCATTTGCTTCTGTTTAACGCTACTCACCAAATTTATTTCTGTACTAAGTGGTTTGTCTCATTATTTTAGTTTTTGGGGTGCTAACATTTTTGCAATCCTTCTATATTTGCCAATTTGTTTCCACTGTGGCAGAGGGGACCTGATGCTTAGCATCCTCTGCCCTTATGTCTCATCAGTGATCAGAGTTATTTACAGTGGCATACCTAGTATATTTAACACTCAGTAGAGATCATTTTTTAAAACCCTTTCCTCTTTTCAAGAGTCATTTCTGGGTTTGGTGGAGCTGCTAGGCAGCTAGGAAAAGGAGGAGACTCAGTCCCTCACCCCACCAGCAGAGCCACAAGATTTGGAAGGCAGCTCCTTCCCATCTGTGGCCACTGGTGGGAGTGAGTTGCTGCTGCCTCTGGCCCACAGCTCTCTTACAGTATGTCTGGTGGGCTAGCATGGCAGGAAAGGGAGGATCTGCTTTCCTGCCATGCCAGCAAGCCTGCCAGACCAAAGGCAACCCCTCCCCACCAGTTTCCCAGGTGACATTCCCCACTGAGGTTTCACCCACCGTGGTCCATATCCCTTGCACAACCTAGTGATGCCCCTGACTATTTAAGATCTTGAAAAGATTTTGCAGGTGGTAAGTTCAAATGTGTAGCCCTGGAAGATTTTGCTTTGCACAGGAGCTGAAAGACTGACACTTTTCCATGGCAGGAATTATGTTTGGGAGCTTGGAAGGATTTTACATGGCAGAGTTGCTCTGGCTGACAAATGGGCAAGATTTTCCATGATTGAAAGCTGTTGAACTGGGGAAAACTGGTAAGATTTACATTTTGGTCTCTGAATGAGTCAATAGATTTGCCACTAACAGTAACAATGAGTGTCATTCTTTGTAAATTTTCCATTTTTTTAAAAGGATTTAAATAATGAATTAATAACAATTAATGCAACACATTAAATGTTGCCCCGCCAGATGGTAACATAAGGAATGATTTTCCATATTTCTAGCTATATAGTATTAATGTTAAGAGACTGAGATTATATGTGTGGGTTGTTGTTGTTGTTGTTGTGTGCCTTCAAGTTATTTCCAACTTATGGCAGCCCTAGGGCAACCATAAGTTGGAAGAGCATGACTCACCCAAGTTCACCCAATTTCCTGTACTCTGATCTCCACAGTTGTAGTCCAATGATCAAACCACTACCCAATACTGGGTCTCATATATATACACACATACACAGCCATATATAATGTGTTGTTGTTATGTACCTTCATGTCATTTCAGACTCATGGCAACCCTAAGGCACACCTATCATGTGGTTTTCTTGGCAAAAATGCCTGCCTGCCTGCCCTTTGTGCAGTTTAAGTACTTTCCAGTCATTTTGGTGTCAGGTAGGAATTTTCCACATTTTTCCAGTTCATTCCCTATTCTACACTGTATCTTGGGAAAGTGGCAATTGGCCCAGAGGGTCTGTAAGTAGGTGGTCACCTGGAAAGTAGTGGGGGGGGGGGAGAGAAAAAAGTAAGATATGGTGAACAATCGTCTCCGGAAGCCCTGGTGGCGCAGTTGTTAAATGTCTGTACTGCAGCCACTCACTCAAAACCATAAGGTTGTGAGTTCGATACCAGAAAAAGAGCTCAAGCTTGACCCAGGCTTGCATCCTTCCGAGGTCGCTAAAATGAGTACCCAGATTGTTGGGGGCAAATTAGCTTACAGTTGTAAGCCACTTACACACTGCTTAGGTGGCATGAAGCTGTATATAAATGAAGCTGTTTGTTTGTTTGGTACTGCATGTTCAATTCATGGGACCAATAGGTGGCCTTTATGGGTGGCCCAAGAGCTGTGTCCTCACTTTAAGTCACTCATTTTAAGTGACTTAGGAAAGGGATTCTCTGGGTTTGCCCTCCATTATGGCTGACCAGGTATTCGACTTGTCCATGGGGCTCTGGGGAAAATAAGGAGGTGGTTTGGTTGAGACCTACTGCTTCAATTGCTCTCTCACCAGGTTGCTCCCCCTATTGCTTATCACAGAGTTTAAATTAGTTAAAACAGTTTAATGTTCAGTAAAATGGCCCTTATTCAACCCATATTTTGGGGTCTATCAGCCATTGTGGGTCCGCAAATGTGCCAGCAGTTTTGGAAACTACAGGCTTAGTGACTTCTCTTTCCATGGAGAATCCTCAGGCTAGCTCTAGGCTCTGTCAACTCTCACCCAGGCAGTACAGTATTCTCTTTTTCTCTCCACTTTCTCAACCAGACTACATTTTATTAACACACTACTGTACTCTGTGACAGGCCACCATCCTGGCAGAATATGAAGGAAGGATTGCATGTATCCTCAATTCCTGAGGGTTCCTACCTACCTTTCTTCATGAAAACCAACATTCTTGGTTTGCCAGATTAGTTGATATTTAAACATTTGTTCTTTGGGGTCTAAAAGGAATATTGAGAGGAATAGACTATCTGCAGAATGTCAGTTCTCCCTCCAGGGTCACAATACAACCGCAAGCAGATCTGTATTCCATCCATTTCATAGCTCTGTTCTCTGGGAAATGTTGATTAAAAATCCATACATATAACTCCCAGACTTTATACCTCATCATATTTTTCCCTGAGAAATATGTATTAAAGTAAAGAATAAATCACAGGGGAAAGTTATCTTGAAACAAAATTACTATTACAAAATCTAAGTGTTCCAATAAAATCCAGCCTACTCAGAGTTTATGCAAGTTTTTTAGATCTTAATTTCACAGTCATTAGCATCTCCCAATATAGCTTCCTATTTTCTGTGTTTGCACTAGAAAAAGTTATTACCAGTGGAATAAGAGATTTGCAAGAGATTGTTGTTCAGCCCTATTAATAATATAAAATCAGCCTAAACCACAAAGTAATTTTATTGACTCATGGGACATTAAACATGCCTTATTTAAAGCCTTCATATTTTATTTCTTGGAGTTGTCTTTTGAAATCATTTTTATTGCCTGATTTAGAATAATTCAACATAAGATATGAATTTTCTAGCTAAGCAGACACTGCAGTGAAACTACAGCATGTATTCTGATATCAAAGATATGGAGGGGAGAAAGTCAATTTACTCAGTGAAAACTTTTCTTTTCTCTCTGGGGAGGATATTTTGTACACTTTATACATACTGTTGTGAAAGATCAGCAACCCCCAGAAAATTTCATTGTACATGAACAGTGATACAGCTTGTAGCCCTCCCATTACCTCAGACTCCAGTTTTCATCAGCTTCCTGCTATCCTGTCCCTTAGTGAGGTGATAATGGAAATAATTTCTCAATATCGAAAGGCTACTAATATCTTCTTTTGAGAAGAAATTTAATGACAAACTATGTCTCTACTAATGTGAAGTTGAAGGCTTTCATGGCCAGTATTAATAGCTTTTTGTGGGTTTTGGGGACTATGTGGCCATGTTCTGAAAGAGTTTATTCCTGATGTTTTGCCAGCATCTGTGGCTGGCATCTTCTGAGAATGCTGGCATGAAAGTGATTGGGGTATATATATTGTGTTACCTTTGGTTGAGAGGAGGTGATATACATATTAATCTGTGTGTTGGTCTGTTAGTGAATGGCAAGGCCTCAGAATGTCCTCAGAACTGCTGCTGGGAAACCCCCATGACCCTGCGTGGTTTTCATTTGCACTTGCTGGGTCCTGATTTTGGTGTTTTTCAGAACTGATAGCCAAACTTTGTTTATTTTTAAGGGTTTTCTTTCCCCTGTTGAAATTGTCTAGGCATTTGTGGATTTCAATGGCTTCCCTGTGCATTCTGATCTGATAGTTGTTGGCAGAAGAGATAAAGAGGAGAAACAGCAAGGATTCTGCACAAGGCAAAAACACCAGCCAGCAATATAACCAAAAAAGAAAGAAAAGCCATTAAGGATCTCAGTCCAGACCCAGAAATCATCATTCTTCCAGAAGACAAATGCAATACCATAATAATCATGGAAACAGAACAATACAAACAAAATAAATAAAGGAACTCCTGGATCCTGCAATATACAAAAAACTGAAACAAGACCCAACCAACAAAATCACCAGGAAAATGATCACCTTGTTCAAGAATTCCTCAATTCAGCCAATCACATGCCAAAGTCTATGCCAATCTGAGGTTCTCCCACCAGGACTGTATGGACTTCCCACGATCCACAAGGATTCCATTCCACTCCAACCCATAGTGAACGTCATTGCATCCCCCACATATGACTTAGCCAAGTTTCTGACCACACAATTACAAACTCATATAGGGCAGACCCTTCACTACATCAAGGACTCAGCTCACTTCATAGGAAAAACAAAAACCACTAAGCAGCTTTGATGTGGTCTCCCTGTTCACCAAAGTCCCCATAATGGACACTATGATACATCAAAGGAATCACAGACAGAATAGGGAAACTGGCAAGGAAACAAAACCTCCAAATGATTCCCAAACAGACCAAGAAAATCCAGCAAATTCTGTGCTCAGCAAGGGACAGGAGAGACCCTCTCATGGCCACATGGGTTTACCACATAGTGAGCAGCTTCAGACAAGTCTACATAGAGATGACCAAACACAGTGTTCAAACACAAATCAAGGAACACAAGAGACACTGCAGACAGCGTCAGACAGAAAAATCAGCAGTACCAGAACATATTATAAACCATCCTGGGCATAAAATACTATTTAAAAACACTGAAATTCTGGACCATGCCAACAACTATTGGGTCAGGATGCACAGGGAAGCCATTGAAATCCACAAACACCTGGACAACTTCAGCAGGAAAGAAGCCCTTGAAGTAAACAAATTTTGGCTATAAGTCCTGAAAAACACCAAAATCAAGATCAATCAAGTGAAAATGAAAACCACTCAGGGTCAGGGGTTTTTCTCAGCAGACAATGGATCACTAATTAAATAGATATGCTAAGGCCTTGCTGTTCAACAACAGACCAACACAGAGATTAACATGGAAATCACTCATCCCTACCCAGGGTCACACAGTGTGTATGTGTGTACCTAACTCTATTCCATGCCAGCATTCTCTGAAGATGCCAGCCACAGATGCTGACAAAGCATTAGTAATAAACTCTTCTAGAACACAGACACATAGCCTGAAAAACCCACAAAAAATCTATGTCTCTACTAGTTAGCAACAAGTGTAGCAGAGAATTAAACATTTTTTTGCCATCATCATCATCTCAAATTGTGTTGTTGTGTGCCTTCAAGTGATTTCTGATTTATAATAACTCTATTATGGGGTTTTCTTTGCAAGATTTATTCTCAGGAGGTTTGCCATTGTCTTCCCCTGAGGCTGAGAGAATGTGGCTTGCCCAAGGTCACCCAGTGGGTTTCATGGTCAAGCTGGAAATCAAACCCTGATCACCAGAGTGAAAGTTCACCACTCAAAATACTATGCCAACTTAGCACCAGTCATATTCACTATACAATTTTTTTTCTATCAATTGTATTCTATTTCTTGCTAAAAAAAAAAAGAAAAAAAGAAAGCTTCCAGATTCTTTGAATACAAAAGAGTCGATCTGGCTCTATGGTTTATTCTAGAACATTTCAAATAAAAATGGTACTTATGGTCTGTGTCATGGCCTCACATCAAACAAAGTATGTTAGCTAAAATTGCACTAGAGGTCAGAAACGATTGATTGCAATAGGCCATCTATATAGTGCACTATTTGATAGCCTTTAGGGCTGAAGAGTGGGGTATTAATTATTATTATTATTATTATTATTATTCAGACCACCTGAAGATCCACTGTTGCAGTATACAGACCATCAGAACATCCACCTTAATTAGATAAAGATCTGACTGTGTCAACAGTGTCAACACTGTTTCAGTCACAACAGATCTCTTCCTTCCATTTAATTACAGTGTATTGTTTTTAAAGTGTGCCCTGCCAAATGTTTGGTGCAGTGTAATTTGAGACAGGTCAGGCATTACTATGGTGGTCATGAATCCCAAGCCACTCCAGCCTCAGTGAATGTCATCCTGTTATCTCAGAAAGGTGAACCATTCAGAAGTAGAGTGGCCAGTCCACAACAATGTTTCTGTTCAGTCTAGGGTTGCCAGGTCAGGATTAACTAAGGTCCTAATATTTCAGGACCATTCCTCCCCCTCCCCTTGAGGACTGTTACAAGAGAATCTAGGTCCTGACACTCGGGGCCAGAACCTGAGATCTGGGCACCCTAATTCAGGCTTAGGTTACCAACAGCAAATGTATGTACTAGTAGTATTAAAGAGGATGCTTAACTAGGGAGATAGAATCCCTTTGGATCAATGCTATCCTGCATCCCCACCCTTTCAGTTATATATAGTGCAACCTTTGGGGGAAAAAATGTGATGGGCTCATCTGGGACTCAATGACTGGGAGACATTCACAATGATCAGAGTATTCTAATTCCTGCAATTTCCAGCTGAATCTCAAACATCTCCAATTTTTCCCCTCCTGTTTGGTTTGTAACATCTTGCCTGATGAAGAAGCCCATGGAACTTCAAAAGCTTGCAACAAGTATATTGTGCATTTTGGTTGGCCAATAAAGATATCACTGATGGATTTTTGTTTACTTCCACACCACCCAAATATTCCTGATGCAAAACATGGAGACTTCTTGGAGAATCCATTTTCTCTGCTTACAAAGAGGCCTGTGACCTCACTGGAATGGAAACATACTGGATTGCAAAAGAAGGGCCCTTGTTGAGATGCAAATAGACTTTAAATTTCCTGGCACTTGAAAATCTCTCTATTGCTGCATGGCCAGGAGGAGGAGGAGCCTGTCTGCAAAAGATATCCTCCCCTACATACCATCTCTACTAAAGACTGAAACAACATGTAGGCATCTGACAAACATCTCCAATTGTGTTTTTTTTTTCCCTCTCCTGTTTGGTTTGTAACATCTTGCCTGAAGAAGAAGGTCATAGAGTTTCAAAAGCTTGCAACAAGTATATTGTGCATTTCAGTTGGCCAATAAAGTTATCACTGATGGATTTTTGTTTGTATTTTACAGAGAAGTAAATTGTCCCAAGTGAAATAGATGGATCTGCAACACACTCTACATGGGGCTACCCTTATACCTAGTTCGGAAACTACAATTAGTACAAAATATGGCAGCCAGGTTGATCACTGGTAAATCTAGCAGTGATCATATTACACCGATCTTGAAATCTCTTCACTGGATGCCTATTGGTTTCCAGGCACAGTATAAGGTGTTGGTGGTTACTTTTAAAGCCCTATATGGCTTGGGTCCAACCTATCTAACGGATCGCCTCCTTCCATTCAACCCACCCCACACCCTCAGGTCCTCTGGGAGGAATCTACTGCAACCCATAAAAACTAGACTAACAGCAACCTCCCAGAAGGCATTTTCCACTGCCACTCCCAGGCTATGGAACACCTTGCCAGAAGAGATGTGTCAAATAACAAACTTAGACAGCTTTTAAAAAGCTGTCAAGACAGATCTCTTCCAGGAGGCCTTCCCCAAATAGAGCAATCCAATCCATTCTGAGTTCTCCCCACTCCATCCAACATTACCAGAAAATCACTATTTCAATATCATGTTGTGTTTTTAACTGGTAAGTTTTCCATTTTAAATAGTATTATATTTATTTCTTTTTTTGGGGGGGGGGTCTATTTTTACCCAAGCAATGTTTTATTTAAACCTATTACATTCTATGTAAGCTCCCTTGATTTCTCAGGCAGAAAGGCGAGATATAAAAAATAAAGTTGTTGTTGTTGTTGTTGTTGTTATCTTCCCCATGGAGTTCTGCATAAGGTTCCTGCTTTGGTTCAGAGTTTAACTCAGTGAATTGGATGAGGTCTTGTTTCAATCTGGATCAGTCCAAACCCAATTCAATCTAGATTTTAAATCTGAAACAAGATCCATAAATCTGGATAATCCATTCTCCTCCCCCACTGACTTGCTTTAGTAAACCAAAATGGCTATGCTTTTTTTTTCCCACCCAAAGACTTCCACATGCAAGTCTTAATGGGGGTGAATCAGGCTTGTTTGCACAACTGCTAAACTGGTCCTTGCAAGATAACTGGGCATGAAAGCAAAGTCTGATTAAGGACTGGTACAGACAAGAAGAAAGGGATGGGCAGAGGCCCTCTCTTTCTTCTCCGGATCATTGCTGTAGCAACCACATGGCTGCGACAACAATCTGACCCAAAACGGAGCTCCTTTTTGCACTGTCATAAGGCTGTGATACAACCCTATGATGGCTCTTCCAGCTAGAGCTGTTTGGGCACTTAGGTGCCCTTACATCAAGAGGCTGCGCCCCGTGTAGACAGGGCCACAGCCTTATGATGCAATGGTGCCAATATTAGGGGTCAGTGAATGTGGACGCTGAGCCACATCGAGCCCTAATATCAGCAGTGGCATGCCGATTTTGGGCTGTCTGTCTTGGCCCTAAGATGGATTAAGTTAAACTAAAATCAGAAGTAATAGTAAATTATTATTAAAGCCATGAAATATGGTTTTAACTAATGAAGAGGCTTAATAAAAATTTAATTTTGTGGCTTCCTTGTTCAGTCAATTGGACAATGAAATAATAGTGTTTGCTTTGCTTCACAATATGAATTAAACAACCAATATAATAATAAGATATATGGTTTTTGAATGAAGTTGTGCTTGTTTACAGACCAGAACTGCATACACACAAGAATAAGAACTAGAGGTATGACTTAAAAAACAAACAAACAACAAACCACACTGAGAAATGAATCAGACACTTAGAACAACTAGGGGGAACTGGAAAGAGGAGGAAAATAAGTTTCACTAATTTAGACATAGCAATTAACAAAAAGCAAATTAACAAAAAGCATTATATGTTGAATTATAATTTTTAATGATAATGTGGTAGCAACAAAAATAAATGGAACACAGCTGACAAAATGATTCACATCAGCTGATGTTTTAAGTACTTTTTAACAGCAAAGCCAGCAATTCTGTTAATATTGCTCATTTCATCCTTTCAAGCCACACCTTCTCAGTTTTGCACAAAGGGAAAAATAGACCGTGTTACTGAACTGGAAATGTTTGTTAATATAGAATCTGCCTCATGAATTCCATCATAGTATTGTGTCTACAGTACTGATCCTCATTAAAGATGATGATCTATATCTTTTCTCATTTATCTTCTGCCTGTTTTAGTATGAATGACAGCAATCACAATTATCTGTGGAGATTATTGCATTTTTAAATAAACCAACTTACCTCTTCCATTTTAAAGTTGAATGCAGGATGCAACAGGGTATTATCACACAGAAAGTCCTGCTGCTGCCATTGCCTGGCTGCATCCCACCTAAAGCCCAGCTAAAATCCATGCTCAAATGGCTTATTTTCAAAGTCAGGAAGTTCCCAACTATGAAAATTGGCCATCTGAGTGTGGCTTCTAGACAGGTTTTATGTGGGATTCATCGCAGTGGCATCGACAGCATTTTCTATGTGATAAATGCCTGGCTGCATCCCACAATCAACTTTAAAATGGAAGAGGAAAGTTGGCTTATTTTAAAAATGCAATAAGCTCCCTTGTTAAGTGCCCTTCAAGTCATTTTGGCAACCCAAATGCAAACCTATCATGCGGTTTTCTTGGCAAGATTTGTTCGGAGAGTTTCTGCCTTTGCCTTCCTCTGACTACAGCTACCATAATTTATGACTGTTGGTCAAGTTGGCTGGGGCTCCTGGAATCTGAAGTCCAAAATAAATAAAAGACCAAAGGTTGGGAACCATTGATTTGTATTATGGTATTAAAATATTTCTGTTCCACCTGTAACAAAAAGATCTAAGGGCAGTTTAAAACAAACATGCCACCATATATACTTGTCTATAAGTCTAAAAATTTATGCCCCAAAATTGACCTAAAATTCCCAGGTTGATTTATTGATGGATCACTATGGTAACATGATAATTCTTTCAGATTTCCCCATGCAATTGAGAGAGAAGTTTATTTCTCTTTGGAGCCAAGCACAAAGAGTCCTGGGTAAGTGACTGATATTGCTGTTTGTTGAAGAGTTCATCTCCCTCCTGCGCATCAGGCTGAAATGAAAGCTGAAATGATGAAGCAAAAAGCCTCAGTGAGAGTCTCTCTTGCCATATGTACACACACACACACACACACACACACACACACAGAAGGAGCCTCCAAGTTATACCCTCAACCTATCCACGAGTCATGGCAGAAACTATAATCTTGGCCCCAAAAGTGGACCTTAACTTATACATGAAATCAACTTATAGTTGAGTATATGCAGTAAAACAGTTCAGAACAATGAACATCAATATTGAAGAGAAAACAGTGAGGCTTAAAAGCTTTGATAACCAGCCAAGTTTTTACTTGACCTCAAATTTTTTTCTTGACTCAGAGGAAGGCAAGCCCAGCAAACCTCTGTCCACAGCCAAGCACATATAAGGAGAGGCACCCCTTCAAGAATCAAGGTCCCAAGTAATTTATGGCTTTAAATGTCATTACAAGCACCTTGAATTCAGACCAGCAGCATATTAACAGCCTGTACTGCACAATAATTTCTCCAGTGTCTTGTAGCCTTTCCAGTTGTCCACATTTCAATCAAAAATAGGAGATGATGTTGTGAAATAACTTCTTTAATGGGCTTCCCCCCAACCCCAGAAAATGAAATGCAGACAAACTGCAGGAAAGCTGAAGAGTGATGGAGAGATTAGAGTTGAGGAGAGGGGAGACTGAGAAGCTAGTGTAGTAGTTATCCCCTGTCAGACAGAAGATGATAGGTGGGGAGCAAGTAGAATCATAGAATCATGGAATGATAATATCATAGAGTTGGAAGAGACCACAAGGGCCATCCAGTCCAACCCCCTGCCATGCAGGAACTCTCAATAAAAGCATCCCCAACAGATGGCCATCAAGCCTCTGTTTAAAGACCTCCAAGGAAGGAAACAACACTATATTCTAAAGGAGTGTGTTGCAGAGTGGAAATGGGACTCGGGCTTCATAAGCCATTTTGAATTGCAGGTTTGGAGGGAAAGGTGGGGATATAATAAAGATCATGAGGATGATCATCATCATCATGCTCATCATCAAATACAATACATATAAGAGGGATAGAAATTGTGTGCCTCTATATGCTGTTGGACTAAAATTCCCAGCATTCTTCGCTACTACCTATGCAAGCTAGGGTTGGTAGGAGCTGTAGTGCAATATATCAGACCACAAGGTCTCTACCTTTTATAAGCACACAGAGAGAAAGACAGAGTTTTAGATGGAGAAAAGTACTTCTTTTTCTGTGTTATCAGGCCCAATGGCTAAAAATCATCAACTTGTTCATTAATTTATATACATTAATACATATGAAACTATGCCAGGATTACATCTTCCCACCACAAAAGGATCCATGTATTGACTTCACATACTATATTCATGGTTTTTCAAGTGAGATTCACAATCAATAATCCAGACCAATACAATGACACATGCATCTGTTCAAAATGTGGCTGGATTTTGATCAAAGAGTCACAACACTCCTCCTACAGAGAAATTCTGTGTTATATCAGCATCACAGCAGTAATCAGTCACAACTGCATCTTTATTTTTGAGATTGTCCACAAGTAATATAGGCGCCGTGGTGCCTTTTGAGATTTTTTTTTTGTCAAGAGATGTACAAAAACCTGTCCACATAAAACAGTCACAAATAGCACCTGCCCTATTATTTCTCCTTGTGTGGGTGTAAAACACACACACACACACACACACACATCATTCATTTGTGGGTTGAGTTTTCACATTTCTGGCCACTAGGTGCCACTGTTTTGCTACACAGAAAAACAGCTGAAACAACATTTTGTGCCATTAATAAGTTTTGATTGTTAGGCCATGCATCTCATAGCTGCATTATGGTATCATCCTTGAGAACACTCAGATATATGCCTTGAGATCAGTAAACTTATTGAAACCTTGCCTGAAGTACAACATGTTATATATCTCTTGTATATAGCATTATATATTTGCAGATGCAAAAATAACAGCACACAAATTTTGATATGGATTTTGTATTTAAGCATTAGTCTCTCTGACTACTTAACCAGTTTTTTAAATTACTTTCCAGCCCACAAGCCAGCTGAATAATGCTAGCTCAAGCTGTCTTGGTACTTCAATAGAAGTAGCAAACAACAAGTCCCACCCCCCCCACCCCCCACACACGTACAATTCAACTAACCAAGGCTGGTCAAGTTACTTTTTGACAGCTAGCAGGGGGGAAATGCCAAAAGAGCAACTTTCCTTCTATGGCAAGAAAAATACAATAAGAACAATAAAAATTAAATTTCTAACAGTTTGTTGTCTTTCCATTAAACCACAAATCAGCTGCCTGAGGTAGTCACCTCACCTGGCTTCAGAACAGGGTGGTAGGTCAACCGTGCAGTTTAGGTTTACTCAAACATATACTTCTCCCTGTCAGAGCACTCTTGATCAAAATGTACATTGTTAATATATACCACTCACCCTGATCTATCTTTCCTCATATATCTGTTTTGTAGGTGCAGTGAGCACAGAGAATGGAAAAATCCATTCTATATTCATGCATGTCGACTTCTGAACAAATGTAGGAGAGTGTTGTGAGAGTATCCTGAACGAAGCAAAGTTCTTTGTTCAGTTGAGAGCTGCTTTTTAGTTTACAATTTCTGCCCTGATTTAAGGGTGAAAAACTGCTTCAGTTCATCAAGACAACCTTGCTGAGAAAATAGATTTTTTCCTAATTCAGAAGTTTTTTTAAAAAAATTGTTTGTGTAAAGATTGTGGGAGTGCTCAGCAATTTGTGTTTCTCTCTTCAACCCCCATCTTTTTACACAGAAAAAAGTATTTTGCCTGAAATCTTTTCCCAACAACAGTCTCCACATGTAAATAAATATTGCCCCCAAAATGTTGACAATTCACCCAATGGGAGAAAACTCTAGAATCTGAATGCAAGAATAAAATTATATTTATTTCCTGGTCTGATATAACATTGCAATTCATAATACTCCTTTTTTCTCAGCAATTTACATATCCCCATTGGTGATTCCTCTTTCTGTATATTTTGATCAACATGCATATTCCACTGCCAGCTCTGTTTATATTCCACTTAACTATCCGTAAAAGGTAAAAAAAGGTAGAGGTTTCCCTTTTGATGTGGTTGTCTAATTTTGTCCAACTGTAGGGGATGGAGCTCATCTCTGTTACTAAGTCGAGGGAACAAGCATTGTCAAAGATGACTGCAAAGTATGACTGCAAAGTATGACTGCAAAGAACATTGTTACCTTCCCACCAAAGTGGTACCTATTTATCTAATTATACTTTTACATGCTTTTGAACTGCTAGGTTGGCAGAAGCTGGGACTAGTAATGGGAGCTTGCTCTGTCATGCAGCATGGATATATGTGGAACACCTTTAAAAGGGTAGTCAAGACAGATCTCTTCTGGTAGGCCTTCCCAGACTAACTTCCCATCAAATGACAGCCCATCTGCCCAGGTTGTCTTACTCCATTTGCCTTTTTAAAACTGTTTTATAATTATTTAATTATTTTTAACTATGTAATTGCTATTTTATTGTTATTTTTTTTGTTGGTGGTGGTGGGAATTGTTTAATTGTTTATTCTGTTGGGTTATGTATTGATTATTATATTATGCTATGTATTTTTATTTCTTTTATTGTAACCTGCCTCGATCCATAGGGAAAGGCGGGCTAATAAATAATAATAATAATAATAATAATAATAAATAATAGTGCCACCTGTAGCTGAGAACAATCAGAACAGTGAGAATCAAGATTTTGTGCATAAATAATGGAGGGGCTCTTTGAAGTTCATAAGTTTTAGCTTTCCAAGCCTCATTCTCCAGAATTTTTCATTTCTGAGAAGCACTCACATTTGCCACTCTCTTATCTCATGCCTTGTCAGTTTCAGTTCCCAACTATTTAAAATTCATTCCTGTGAATGAACAGTTTAATCAGCATTGAACAAGTGAAATAAATGGGAATGTGCAGAGAAACTATGCACCCTACCATCATCAGTAAGGGTGGATTTGTTCCACCTCATCACTGCATTGAGGTAAAGCACAAAGCTAAAGGACTAGAATGCAGAGAGTCTTTATATCACACTAGAGGGCAAACAGGATTTAAACAGGAATTAAACAGGAATTAAACAGGAAATACCCTATGTTAAACATAAGGCAACAGGAAATGCCCTATGTTAAACATAAGGCATTTCCTGTTTAATTCCTGTTTAATTCCTGTTTAAATCCTGTTTGCCCTCTAGTGTGATAAACCTCTATAAGACATTGCAACTTCTTTTTAGCCTCTTCAGAGCCAGTGTGACTGCCCACTAACCAATCTCATTTTGCAGCATAAGATTAGCCCATGGAGATGGAGTGGGAATTTAGGTAATTAGGTAGTTGGGTCTGGGAACACATTTTTCAACCATGCACTGAGAGTCAATAACATGATTAGATTTTGTTTGATTTCACTAAACTCTATGAGCATCAAAATCCTTGTTCACAACAGGCAGACAGTGCAGGTAGGTCAGACAATTAGTTAAGGCTCCCTTATGAGCCTTCCTATGGAAAAAAGGAAGCTTAACCAAAATATTCTTCATTGCTTGCTGACCAAAGAGTTAGACAGAATTTATGTGTGTGTGTGTGTGTGTGTGTGTGTATAATGGAAGATTCTTTTCACACAGAAAACACACTGAACTTTCAAAATAAAGAGAATGTTCAAAAGGAGTGTATTATTTGAACTGAAGTGGCCAAAGATACAAGCCTTCTTTGTTGCTGTTGTTGTTGTTGTTGTTGTTGTTAACTGCCCTTGAGTTGATCTCGACCTATGGCAGTCCTATGGATGAGACATCTCCAAGACCCTCTGTCCTCCACTACTCTGCTTAATTCCTACAAACTCATACCTGTGACCTGCTTAATAGAATCCATCCATCTAGCATGCAGCCTTCCTCTCTTGCTACTTCCCTCCATTTTTCATAGCATTATTGTTTTTTTCCAGTGAGTCCTCTCTTCTCATGATGTGTCTAAAGTCAACAGCCTCAGTTTTGTCATCTTGGCTTCCAGGGAGATCTATAGGACCCATTTGTTTGTTCTTGTGGCTGTCCATAGGATCCTCAACACTCTTCTCCAGCACCACATCTCAAATTAATTTATTTTCTTTCTGTCTTCTTAGGGCTCATTCCCACTTGTGGAAAAAAACACAAATTCCAAAAGGCCCCTCATTCGCACTATGAAAAGGGGCCTTGTTTGGAATCGCTTTCTCAGCCAGGAACCCTTGTCGTTCCCACTGGAGCTGACAGGGAAGGATGACAGCCCCCCCCCCCAATATTTTTTGGGGGGGAGGGGAGGGGTATTGATCGCAAATGCAATCACTGTAAAGGGAAAAAACCTCTCTCTCTCTCTCACACACACACTAATCCCCAGTTCCTTTTCTTCCCTCCTTCCTTCCTTCCTTCCCATTTTCCCCCTTTCCTTCCTCTTCCTTCCTTCCTTCGCTCTTCACCCCTTCCTTCCTTCCTTCCTTCCTTCCTCCCCCCTCCCTCCCGGGGGAGGGATCTCTGCTGCTGCTGATGCTGCTGCCTCCCTCGCTGCTGCTCCGGCTGGGTCTTGCAGGGCTTGTGGCGTTTCTTCCCTGCTGCTTGCTGCCATTGTTCTCGGGTCCTCTGACAGGGAATGGAAAGCCTGGGAGCCCAGCAGCAGCAGCAGCGAGCAGCGCAGCGCCTCCTCCGCCTCTGCTGCCTCTGCCGCTGCCACTGGGCCCGTTCTGCTCCCGGCCGAAGCCGATGGGCCCTGTGCTGTGCTGCTGCCAGGGCCCATGCTCCTCCCAGGGCTGATGGGAGCAGCACAGCACAAGGCTTCAGCCAGGAGCAGGACGGGCCCAGTGGCGGCAGCAGCAGAGGAGAAGATACAGCCTTGTCTGACCCCTTAGACAATTGGGAACCATTCTGTTTCTCCATGTTCTGAAAGTAGCTTCTTGTCCTGAGTACAGATTCTTCATCAGGACTATCAGATGTGTTAGCACTCCCATGTCTTTAAGGGTGTCCCATAGCCTTTCGTGATCCACAAGCCTTCTTGCCTGGGATAAATCCCACTGAATTCCACATGACGTACTCCTGAGTAAACATTATCCTATAACATTGTTAACTATTGCAGTAACTCTGTAGGACTTGTTGCTTCCTATAACCAAACAAATATGTCAGAATCATGCCTAGTCTTTTTGCTCCCCACCAGCTCCCTCCTGTCTCTGTTTGTTAGTAGGTTCAAAAAGGTTATATTTTGAACTTTCCATTACTGTGATATTAGCTGTTGGAATCACATTGGCATTATTAGCTAGCAAGAAGCAAGGCAAAATATCAGGACTGACCCTATTATTAGAGTGAATGAATAGATCACTTCAGGTGCTAAGTATGCTGGTTCTACCATTAGGGGAATGGCAGATGGAGGGGGCCAGTACTGACAGACTCTTGTCATTAACTCTTTGTTGGAGGATTTAATTATTTGTGCCACATAGCTTGCTCTGCACATTCTGCACTAGCCTGCTGCTCTGGAGTGCCAGTATTGAGGTAAGATTCAGTCAGTCTGAATGGCACTAGCATATGGAATAAGATGGAGAGGGGTGGGCACCATTTTGTCATTTGGACCAGGCATTAAAACATTTTGGGCCAAACCTACAAGGTGTTCAGGATACAGGTTCCTAGCAGAACTGTCCAAGATGTACAAAAAAAGTACATCTCTAATCTCAATAAATCCAGTTCCCAAAGGAAAAGTGCTAAAATTCAAGATCAGTCTTCGGTTGCTTTATTTTTGCACATTTAGATAGCAACATGAAGGTTTCCCTTTATCTGGGGCCCACTGTCTATGTTTTTAAATGCCCTTCCTGCACTTCTTACAGTCTTTATATCCTTCTGGAGACATAATAATGATGAGTCATTACAGTCTGAATGGAATCTTGAACTTCTTCATAGACCTCTAGCAGGGTACCAAGTATGAAGGACAGAACGAAGGCAAGTTTGCAGGCACTTCTTGGCTTTCATGTTCAAAGTCTAATAGGAGGTGTGTACGGGTGCGCGTGCACACACACACACACACACACACACACAAAGATCTAGTGCTGGTGACCTTCCTTTCACATGAATTGACCAGCTCTGCTGAAGTACAATGAAAATTATTTGACTTCAAGTAACTGATGAATTACAGGGAGAAGACTTCAAAGGCAGATGACCCACAGCATTTCCAGCTGGCCTGACTACAGAAGACCATGGAAAGCATTCTGGCTTCAAGACAATGACAACTGATCTTTCCCAATATTTCCCTTTAAGTTCCTGGATATGTCTTATCCTATATAATGTCACTTGACTTGGGGTAGGAAGAAACAACAGCACAGACAGTGACAAATCCACATATGAGTTAGGCATCACAGTTCAAATTTATGGCTGTATAATTTTTTTTTAAAAAAAGTATGCCCATAAATGGAAGGGGGAAGTGAGAAAAAGGGATAAATGAGATGCATTTGCAAATGAAATCTGTAGATGGAGCAGCCAGGGATATGGCTTTTGCATATAGTGGCCACTATACTTCCATCAGTATGGATATATGTCGAAGGATGCATATACACACATACATTTTCCTGGCAACGTGGCTGTGACCAGGAGATCAAACTATGTCAGCAATGCACCGTTTAAGCAGCAATTTCTGTGAAGGAGATTATCTAAAGTTATGCAGTTTTTCCTTTTCAGGGGTTCCCTCTGCTCTGTTACATTGACCTTATCCATATAGAGACAACTTCTGCTGGAGAAGCAGCCCAGACAAAATGAGATGGTTCTTAAACAGTGAAATTGCCGGAGCCAAACATCTTACCTGTCCAATACATGAATTTAGTTTATGTAAAAGAAGAGAGGGAGGAATCCATTCCTGTTGATATATGTGGGTCTGATTCCTATTAGCATCAACTAGAGCACACCCATAGAATCATTGTTCATTCACTGATCCATAATTGATTTAATTGGTCTATTCAAGTTAGGACTAACCAATTGGACTCAGGCCATGGTGTCATTAAGTTGAAATTGCTGCACTGTTGCTGGATTTTTAAGGATACTAGGAGCGTTAAGCTCTAATGGCAAACAGAAAAAGATCTTACAGGTCATGGTATTCTTATCAGTAATTTACCATGGATTTTCTGTTTATAACAAAACATAATCCTATAAAGGCAGAGAAAGCATTATAGCAAAAATCAAAATAAAAGCATAAAGTTATGATCCATTTGGGTGTTACAAAACTATTTGGAAGAAAAATGTGCTTCTAAGAATCAAATTATGTTTTTGCTGTTATCAGGGGCCTCTGAAGAGTGATAGAAACCTCAATTCTTCATATTCATTCAAATAAGAAGGAAGAGAAAGAGAAAGGTGGAAGAAGATAACAAATAACAAGTGCAATGAGAAATACTGGTAGGGTCACTAGGTGGTTCCTAATCAGAGGCTAATATTTTGTCTGTTACATTTTCAGAAAGCACACATTACCTTTGAGCTCTAAAATATATCTTCAGTTCAGCACATAAAAGGAAGTTATTCAGAACTACTGTATTAGTTTAGTTCAAACAGTATGAGGAAGACCACTGAAGTGAAACATGAAAGAAATGACCCAATAGAAACCTGTTTATCTGGGGAAACAGGGTATACGGAAGTGCAGACACCCTGATTCTGCAATCCATGGAATCCAAATCAAAAGCCCTGTGTTATCTTTGTATAAGGCTTTCCCCCCATTTTATATTGTTGGATAGAAAAAAAAATGAAATGAAAAAATGAAAATTCAGATTGTAGTAGTAGTGGTGGGTGCTAATCATCTAAAGCATCCATTCACAAGACTGCTTTAAAAAAAACTGCATTGCTTTCAAATGTGGGGAGTGGGGAGAAAATTGATTAATTTATACGATCTACTCTTCAAGAACAAAACAAAAAACTAGAATATACGTCCCGGGTAGGCTAGCTAGCCCATAGTGTGCATTTGCTGGACTCTTCTAAGAGGCCAGTTTACATTAAGAAGTGGTGCATTTGCACCATGCTCAGGAGAGGGCTAGGGGTGGGACTGTCAAGGTGAAAACTAATAAAGCCATTGATAAGCCATTGATAACCAACTGATAACCAATAATCTCTGCTATTAATGATCAATAATGAACAGTTCAGCCATAGTGAGAAATAGAGCCAAAGGAAAAACTTGTCCTTTTGAATCTGGCTTGTAGCCCCCACCTTAGGAGGGAAGAGGGAAGCAAATGCCTGCTAATGGCAACAAATGTTCCAGATAAGACTAAAGACTGGCTGAATGCCCAGAAAATCAGAAGGCTAAAAGAACAAAGAGTCTCTGTCAGTAAGTCTAGCAGATAGATAGAGATATATAATGAAATGAGGTGCAAAGAATATATATATAAATGAATGTTAAACTATGCATGCTCAATGAATATTTTGTGGGTTAATAAAAACTGTTTGCGCCATGTTTGGGGGATTCAGTCATGGGATGTCCCTTGATTGGATCTCTGCATGCAGACTGAGACTGTTTGGAATAAATAGATCTGCTTGGAAATCTTCACAAATGCCTGATTTGCATAATTGGTTGTGAATGGGTTAATTGACCCTTTGTTTACCTTAACAGGACCAGGCTATTAAATAGCCAGCACCCACCCTTCTTCCTCTTCAGCAGTTTCTTGCTTCAACAATTTCTTTCTCAAGCCAAGAAGTGCTTGAGTGTTGTTGTGCCTGCGGAGTCTTTGCTGGTGCTTGGCCTCTTCAGCCCTTCCCCTCTTTCTGGCCTTGAGCCAGCCAATCGAGGGTCCAGCAGAAACATGACCTTGTAGTATAAGAGACACTAGCAAATCTACCTTGGAACATTTCAGAGGGGAAAGCATTAAATATACTTGTAGTAAAAATTCTATGATAATTAATGACACATTCTTTAAATATTCTGCCAGATGAAAAGGCCTTTAGATGGTCTCCTGCCTTTCAGGCCTGGGAAACTTCTAGCATGTCCATATACATGGCAGTTACAGCATGCTTGGTTGAGTGTATGGGTTGGCATTGAGGGTCGGTCCTTTCCCATCACTGCCCTATTCTACTTTTAGCCAATTGGGTCTTGGGTGGTCAGAGGACATTCTGCACCCTTTGGCGATACCCCCTCCCCCCATTCTCCCTAGTGCAGTGTGGAGTGGACAGATAACTCTCACCCCCTCTCTTTCTTTGGGACTGGTTGGTAACTGCCATCTTGCCACATGTCTTATTATTCCCCTTCTTATATTGCGTGGAATGCGGCAAAGTAGATATTCACAGTGCAAGAATGCAAGTAAACAAAGTTCCACATGCTATACAATGTTTAAAAAAATCTTTAAAAGCCCAATGCATTTTGGCCTTATGACCAATTGACCTTCTTCGGGGAGAATTCTCAAAACTTTATGGAATTGCAGTCTGCTCTTTCTATATAAGTGGACCTTTGATTGTTAGAGAGAAAAAAATATTTCTTTTAATAATTTCTTATTATTATTTCTTCTAATAATCAAATGCCCACTTCCACAGACAGTGCAGACAGCAGTTCCAGAAATTTCTGAGAATTGCCCCTGAAGGGGATCAATTGGTAATAAATCTGAAATTCATTGGATTTTTAAGAAATAAAAGATTTTTTTTTAACCATTGTATAGCACATGGGACTATGTCATCTTGCATTCCTCAGGAACAAATAATTTAACACAGCACATCTGTAGCTTGAACCTTTTGCCTGTAGCAACCACTTCTTCCTCTGACTTGGATAAAACCAGTAAAACCTATGACTCCTACAACTTTCTGCTCATACCTTCGCCATTTCTACCCTCACATTTCACATTATTCTCCTCTTTAAAAATTTGACTTTAAAATTGCACAGCTTTCCAGACCTTTAGGACTTCATTGCCACACTGTTGGCAGTGGGTTGCTTTCCTGATTTTACATAAGGCTGTTCACTAACGGCTTCATTAATCCTTTTCTAACTTGGCACCAAGCCAGTAATATGGCTTGGTTACACGGCAGGATTGTTGTACATAATAAAGAGCAAATATAATAACAGGGTATCATTATCACCACATTAGGTGGTAACATTTGGACTTGCTGTACCAGGGGGAAAAAGGCATTTCCAAGAAATTAGCCAGCTTAACTGTCCCAGAGATGGCACTTGTATGAAGTACAAAGATGCTTTAAAAATTCTCAGCCCTTTACTTGGACAGAGGTCCAAAATACACAGCAGAAATAATCCAAGTTGAAACTGCTTGAACTGCTCTGGCTCAATGCAATGGAATTCAGGGGTAATGTCTATGGTGGCAACAGAGCTCCAGAAGGCTCAGTATCTCACAAAACTACAGTTCCCAGAATCCCCTAGCATTGAGCCCAGGCAGTTAAAGTGGCCCCGAACTGGATTATTTCTGCAGTGTGTTTTGGAGCATGGTTGGCTATTTTGTCACTTACTTTTTCTTTTATTTGTGAGTCCCGGGGGAGGGGGGCAATTCCTGTGAAATTTATGAACCACACATCTTTGTCAATCTGTGCTTACTTTTTTTTTTTAAAAAAAAAAATAGCTCCAGTGTAATCCATCTTGCCTAAAGCTGTTGTTCAGAGTGCCTCCACATACTTGAGAGAATAATAGGTTGCCAGAGCAGAGCTGATGTTGACATGCATGTTCATGGCCTGCAGCCATAATCATGAGCAGTGCCTTAGGGTTATAAAAAGTCCCAAGGGAATCCAGCCAATGTGATTAATTTCCAATATGAAAGGCACATGGACGAAAGATTGTAGTCATCATATCTGGCCTGGATACCTGTAACACGTATGAGTGATTGGGAAAGGCACTTGAAACATGCTCATAGGCATTTCTATTCATGTAGAGAAGTGTGTGTATGTATGTATATATATATATATATATATATATATATATATAATGAGCATTAGTAATGCTTCATTTTAAAACTGAGATTTCTACCTTCTCATGGTTTTCTACATATTCATGCTGCCAGTCCACAAGTGTTGTTAAAAGGGGGTCATGAAATGCTACAATCCACTTACCTGATTTTCTTTGTCATTCCTATTTGCACAGTTGCTCTCAGGCAACACAATGGACAGTGGGGTTCTGTTAGAAGTAGGGATCATGCAGGCTCATTAGATCAACCAATTAACATCTGTAGTTGAGAGCACTTGAGAAAAAAAAACCTGTTGTCACATGAGTTGAAAACAAAACCAAAGGGAGGAGGATAGAGCAAAAAGAAAGAAAGAAGGGTTTATTTTCAGGGGGTTTTTGTTTTTGTTTTGTGTGTGGCAGGGGGGTTGAAAATAGAGGAGGGAATTAACTATTAAAGTCCTAAACAGTTTAGTAAAACTCATTAAAGGACAAGAATTCTATGTTTTCATTTAAAAACTTGACCAGTGTTAAACTATACAAGCATATGGACACATGCATCCCCCCCCCCCCAAGGTGTTCTTATATTATTAAACCTGGCAGAGCAGAAGCCAGGAATTCAAACAAACTTACATTAACACATTAAAGTACAGAATTAGTTTTTGTACCAACAAGGAATTCTAGTGAGTTACCCATGTTAGTGCAAAATGTCAATGGATTTAAAGTTTAACAAGTCAGTTAACTAGTTATTCCAAGCTTTATGTATTGCTTGTAAGCAGGTTAATCAACTTGTAAACATGTAAAGAAGTTATTAAACATGTAAACAACTGTTTATCAGCTAACAAACTTAAGAAAACCTTATTTTGCAGCCATTACAACAAATACTGCAATTAACACAAAGGAGTTTATCACACGGTATGGATCCCATGCAAAAATGGGATTTAGAGTGAAAACAACCCACAAAAGCGGATTTATTATCAGATGACATTCAGGTAAACCCAACAGTGACCCAAAGAGAAGGTAGAAAAGACAAATAAAGGTGCAATTATTTTCAGACAATGTCACTGTTAAGGTGCTTTAACACGACATTAACCTAGCTAGAGAGTCGACAAAAAAATATTATTTTTACTTCCAGAAAAACCAAAAGTAAAAACAATGGTGTTTTGTTGACTTTCCAGCTGGTTTAATGCTGCATTAACCCTGATGTGTCTGAAAATCAATCATGCTTTTGCCTGTCTTCTTAATTTGGGGGGGGGGGGGGGTGGTTAAATCCCGTTTTAAATCCTGTTTCTGCATGGGATGCCTCCCATATGATAAACTCCTTTGGAAAAGAAATGATGGGAAAGAAGGACTATAAAAACTTCCAGCTCTACCCCAGAGGTCAATGTCCCAGTGCAATTGCACCGGCCATACATACTGGACTCTCTTTACTGGAGGCCAACAAAAGCGGATGCTCCCATGCAGCATTCCATGCAAAAATGGGGCCAAACAAAACACTGCAATTAGCATAAAGGAATTGCCCATCAGTCCTCCTTTCATCTATAGTGATATTTTGGTTTCTGCCTTAGCTATGTACCAGACACTATATTACTAGTATAAAATAGAAATGACTTGGAATGACACTGATGAAAAATAACATTGGGGCTTTCCAGACTGCCAGGAGAGTGTGACATGAAGTTGCCTTTTCCCAAATGCTTAGCAGCTACACTGCAGGTCCCAGGGGTGCATTTAAAAGGTATAGGGCAGCTACACTGAGGGGGTGTGGGGACGCCTTACCTGAAGTCTTGTCTCTTGCTGAGCCACGACATTGGAAGCTGTCAGGATGCTAGAAACACAGGTGGAGCAGTTGCATGGGTGGCAATGAACAGGGCTTTTGGCCACAATGAACCATTATTTATTTATTTATTTATTTTGTTACCAGTTGCGAACTGTGCAGTTGCACCGGTACACCATACAGATAGTTGTATTGCAGGTTGCAAACTGCGCAGTTGCGCAGGGACATCACACATGAACTGTGCAGTTATAAAGATCTGTCAAATTACTGTTGCAGTTTCGCTTCCCTTTTTTTACTGAGCAGTTGCACCGGTGCACCATGAATGAACCCCTTTATTTTATGAATAAACTTCTTTATCTTATGAGTGTATTGACATTTTATGTGCAGATGCATAACAGTTAAAGCATCCCAGAGTCCCTACTGCGCATGTCTAAGGTTCAGATTAGGGCTGGGGCTAGGGTTTGGGAGCTTTGAAAAACTGCACAGGTGCACCACTGCATTTAGATGCAGCTGCACAGTTACACCCTTTTAAAAAAGAAGTGGGGAAAAGCGGCTCCTTTTTAAAGCTGCTTTTCCCCCACTAAAACACCAAAGAAGTGTATTCATGCCAAACTTTCACTGCTGGTCATCTAAAGGCCACACTTTCATGCAGGCATGAACACACCCCTTTTTGCCAGTCTAGGGGGCTTTCTAGATTGGCAGGAAAGTGTGACATGAAGTTGCCTTTTCCTTAATGCTTAGCAGCTGCACCGCACCCTTTAGATGGAGCTGCGCTGTTCTGCAGTTTTTAAAAAAGAACCTGGGAAAACCAGCACCTTTTTAAAGGCGCTTCTTCTCCCCTAAAACGCAAAAAAAGTGTTTTCATGGTACACTTTCCCTTTTTCTCATCTAAAGGCTAGAGTTTCATGCAGCCATGAACACACTTCTTTTTGCCAATCTAGAAAGCCCCTAGATCAGGCCTTAGTGAAAGTTACAGCTGAATAATAATAAAACACAAATGACCACCTAATTAAAGAGTGGATAATGAGGAACCAAATTGTTTGTTTGTTTTTGTGTGTGTACACACAGACAGACACACACATTTTGATTCAGTCATTACTCAAAAGGGAGACTAGTAGACAGCTATAAAGGAACTAAAGAAAATTTCCAGTTGTAAAAATATATCATTGAACACCATTCATCTTGTAGTATTTACAGTTTCTATGTATGGCTGTGAAAGTTGGGCATTAAAGACAGCTTAAAGGAGAAACAACTCATTTGAAATAGGGTGCTGCAGAATGGTTCACCAGATACCAGGGACTGTCAAAATGTCCTACAGCAAATCAAGCCTGAACCATCACTAGAAGCCACTTTAGACAAATCATGGGATTATGCAACTCACTGGAAAAGATAATAATGCTTGGTAAATCTGAAAAGCAGTAGGAAAAGAAGAACTTATTACAGGTGGGTTGACTCAATTAATTATCAGAGCAGAATTGTTAATGAAGATATCTCTTGGAACCCACTCCTTTGTAAGCTCACCATAAACCAAAGCCACTTTGACAACAAATCAAAAGTCATATATTTCAAATTATGCCTATATTTACAAGTAAACATTGAAGTATTCTTACATCAACAAAAAAACAATATCTATGTATTGTGTCATTGATTTGATTGGTATTTATGCAAAATATTTATGGAATAACCATCCTATCCTTTCATCTTTAACTGTGAACTTTGGAAATTGATTTTGATATATGCTTACTGCTTTGTTCATAACATACTTCTGATTTTTCTTTAGCTAAACCATATCCTGTAGTTGCTCCATCAACACATTAGCCTGGTGGGGTGTTTTTTTGTGTGTTGCAATTTCTTCTTAAATAGAGCTTTTGGGGCCATGGAAGATTCTTGTTCAGATGCTGAGGATAAATAATACCATACCATGAAAAATAATTGACATCCCTGGATTTTCTGTCAGTATCCAAACTAAATTTTGGTTTACAATCTTCTCATCTAAGAAAATTGCAAATAATTTTGACACTGAAAGAGAGAGGGAAGGCTTGAAGGCTGAATTTATACAGACATTTTTGGTAATTAATTATAAATGTTTATAATTTATTATAAAGGATGCATATAGATATTTGTATAATTTCATAGTTTTGACAATTTTAACGTATATTTTAGAATACTTTTTTCCTAATGGGTGAAGTAAGACTTAATAATTGAATAAGTTACTTGAATGTATGCTTGATAAATAAAAGTTTTTTTATTCTATTGTCTGTTTACACTTACTGTCAATGAAAAACACAGTTTTACCAAAATATGTCTGGTTTTGGTACATGATGAAACAGATAGCTACATATAAAGCATCCATTTGAAAATATTATGGATTGTTCCTAGTAGCACAGTTTTTTTCTTCTGGTTTCTTAGTCATTTGATAAATAAATTGAATTGAAGTTACTATCTGAAAAAAAACTAACTTGTGTTTTTACAACATGTGAAATTTTAATTTCTCTAGAAGTATTATACTTGATCTTCATTTCACTAGGCACCATAGTTAGGATATTAGCTACAAAGAGAGGATGGATATTTCCTCTTGATACTTTTTGTTGTGCCTACTGTGCAGTCTCCACTTTGCTTATCAGTCTATATGTATAGACAATGGCCATGGCAACTGGGAAGATGCAGCCTCGGAAACACAAAATGACCAATTCACAAAGCTAGAATGTTTTATTTCTTGCTTCCACTGCCCCCCCCCCCTTTTTTTTTGTACCATTATACCTAGTGAAGCATTCTGAGAGAACTGAAAAGCTTACTAACTTCTGCAATTCTAGTGATCCATTATAGGTATTGCTCAATCTGAGCTTTGTTTCTGTTCCTGGATCACAAGGTGTTGTTGTTGTTGTTGTTGTTGTTGTTGTTGTTAGCATGTTTGTTCAGGAAGCAATACATTGAGATTGCCTGAATAATCAGAAAATCAACTGGACCTTAAAATGACTGTGTGTATGTTTTAAACATTAGAAAGAAGGAAAGAAAGAGAAAGAAAGAAGCAGGAATTTTAGAGAAGCTTTCAGAGATGAATTGTCTAATAAAATGCTCCCTTCTTTCCAAACATGGATACATTTCACCTTAGAACAAATTGTCTGAAAAAGTAATTAGAAGTCTGCACCAAGTCATTAATTGTAATTAAGACGATAAGTTGTGTTTGATTTAAAAAACATCCTAGGCAAGGTTAGTTGTAGCATTTTCCCCTAGGATAGATGGGGTCTTGAGACGGAAATATAACACTACACATACAGATGTTCATTGATTTAGTAAATTACAACTGTTGTCATCATTTCCTATGGTTCTTTACCAAACCGGTCATTGCAGACAGTGTAGGTTCCATGGAGAGGTGTGCATCAAACTCATTATCAGCTATGTAGAGATAATATTTTATTTCATCATACAACACAAAACCTATCACCTCAAATGACAACAAACAATAACCACCCTACTAAATAGAATCCACTATCCTAAACGCAAACCAACATACTTCACCCAAAATAAATACTCTGGTTTCTTTTCAGATTGTATAAATCTTTTGCCTTTTTTTGGAATATATTTGAATATTATTCCCATATAATAGGCAAGGTTTCAGGCAAATTGTTCTGAGTAACAGCACTTCATTCCTTTCCAACTCTAATCAAAAGGAGAAATCTGCACTCACTGCATCGTTTTAAAGTTTCTGCCTCACAAATCCTCTCCCTTAGAGCCTGGGGCTCTAGTTAAGTGTTGGTCTCCTTGCTCATACCACAGCACACATACTCCAGAGGCTTTAGATTTTCACATGGAAGAGGAAAGCATCCTTCTCCCATGCTTAATTCATGTTAATTGCATGATTGGGGGAAAGATTATCACACCCCTACATGCTTATCCTGTTCTTCTACCATCTGTAGAAGACGTCTGTAAACAGTAATGGGCTGTCATCTAGCAGTGAGAATGCAAAGCAGCACCTCTGATGATCTCTACCTTTTCATGCTGGTGTAGCCATAAAATGATAGCCACTTTGTTCTGGCTTGTTCCAACAGTTGCTGTCTTTCTGTTATAGAAGTCTAGCAGCTTAAACCTATGAAGATGTTTGAGAAAAACTTCCTTTTCAATTATCGTTGAGAACTAAAACTATCTGGGGAGAAATTATTCAGCTGGTCAATATTTTAGGACTTTTTTCAAAATGGAAAAAAAACAAACAAACACATGACCAGTTCGCTAGTCCTTCCAGTAACTCCTTCTAAGGAATGGCAGTGATGAACAACTAATTTATTTGAGCCAATAAACAACTCAAAAAAATCCTAAATGAGCAGGAAACAACCTGATGTGAAGGTTACCCTGGTCACTCTTTGTGACATTCGAAAGTCTACAAATTGAGGCTTCACTGACTAGCTTGCCATTATTTGTAGTTGTAATGATTTCTTCCTCTGAGTATCTGGCATATGTCAAAGGATTAGAGGCGCATCTGAGTCGTCTTTTGTTTTATGGGGGGTTTCTGTTTAGTTTGGCTTCATAGCTACCTGATATTTACAATTTCCATTTGTTCCACTTTCCAGCTAATCACTCTGGAGGTTTTGGGAATGAGGTAAATTTTGTTTCATTTTATGTGGCGCTATCTGTGTGGCATATTTACTTCTGCAGACTTATACACATTCATATATATACCCAATATCTTGTCCTAGAATATGGTGGTTTAAAGCAGGCAGAAGGAAGAATAGAAAATAAGCAAAAAGACATCATGTTATAGTACAAAACCAAATATAGCAGCAGAGGAAAATATGACAGAGAATAAGTAACAATTTGCATAAGAAAAAAAAGGTTTGCATAAATAAAGTGGAATCTGGTGGTAAACAGGTAAAAGGATGCATGCTAAGTATATCTTTCTGATGGGAAGATTCTTCCAGATATCACCACCAAAAATGATCTTTTCTTCAGTCTGAAATCAAATAGTAAAAGTCTAATGGGATGATTTTTGTTTTAAGACAGAATTGAATAGGACTAGATACATGGATGATAAAAGGATTAAAAGCTTTAAAAAGCAAGTATTTTGAGTTATGTGGTATGGTGGTTTGACTGTTAGGCTACAAAGATTTCCTCTGAGTAAATCTTGTCAGGAAAACTCCATGATAGATTCACTCTAGGGTTGCCATAAATTGGAAGCAACTTGAAGGTAAATTTGAGTTGTGCTTGTATATGGGAAAGTGACTAGAGAAACTGTACAAAAGGAATATTCCATATGACAACTTTTGATGAGTCATCAACTATTTGTATTCTAAGAACAAATAAAAAACCAAAAACATCAAGTTTCAAGTAGTGGTTAAGACCCACATACTGTTCAGCAGGGGTAGCAGTTGCTATAGCAGTCTTTGTTGTAGGACAGTGTTGTAGGACAGTGATTAAAAGTGTTTTTGACTGTTGGGAAAATTGCAGTTTGGGACTTATTCTAGGCAAAATTCAAACATGGTTGATTTACATGGAAAATAACATTACAGAAGAAGAAGAAGAAGAAGAAGAAGAAGAAGAAGAAGAAGAAGAAGAAGAAGAAGAAGAAAATAATAATAATAATAATAATAATACTTCATGTGCAGAAAGGGCTGTTTCTTCCACACACAAAAAATGCAGGTGTGGTAACCATTACATGGATTTGTAACTGTTTGACTGGCCTCACCCAAAGGGTGCTCAACAATGGTTCCTTTTCATCCTGGAGAGAAGTGACAAGTGGGGTGCCACAGGGTTCTGTCCTGGGCCCAGTGCTATTCAACATCCTTATTAATGACTTGGATGACAGTATTGGGGGCCTAGTTATCAAATTTGCAGATTACACCAAGTTAGGAGGAGTAGCTAATACCCCAGAGGACAGGATCAAAATTCAAAATGACCTGAATAGACTACAAAGATGGGCCAAAGTTAACAAAATAAAATTCATCATGGATAAATATAAGGTACTGCATTTAGGGCGGAAAAATGAAATGCACAGATATATTATGGGGGACAACTGGCTGAACGAGACTACATGTGAAAGTGATCTAGGAGTCCAAGTAGACCACAAGATGAACATGAGTCAACGGTGCTATGGAGCAGCTAAAAAGGCCAATGCAATTTTAGGCTGCATCAATAGAAGTACCGTGTCTAGATCCAGGGAAGTAATAGTCCCACTCTATTCTGCTTTGGTCAGGCCCCACCTGGATGGAACTTGTGGTCTCTTCCAACTCTATGATTCTATGAAACAACCATTTTTTTTTTCAGATGAAGTCCTGAATTATCAATGGGTTTTTAATAGTGTGGTCAAATACTCTCTCACAGCAAGAAGAAAATTATTAAAATTACTTATTGCTTCTTTTGAGGACAAACATAGAATTATAACCCCAGTCCAAACATAAATCTGGATCTAAAAGCACCTCCCAGTTTCGGTCTATAAATCCTAATCCATCAAGATCAAGTGGAATACTACTGTCTTGGTAGGACAAAACAGCATACTCACCTTGGACTGAAATTCAGGGTGGGTCTACACTGTAGAAATAATGCTGTTTGACACCACTTGAACTGCCACTACTTGACCCTAAAAAACCCTGGGATTTGTAATTTTGCAAGCCACCAGCACTCTTTGACAGAGAAAGCTAAAGACCTTGTAAAACTACAGACTGCAGGATTCCATAGGATAGATCACCAACACTTAAAATGGTGCCAGACTGTATTGTTTCTACAGTGTAGATGCACCCTCAGATTTATCCTAGACACTGATTAATCTATTCCCCTGTGTGCGTTTCACCTGAATACAACAAACATGGAAAATACTCTGTCTATTCTAGTTAATATATATAGTTCAGCATCCTTTCAAGTAAAGTTTTTATACAGAGTTTTGAATTCTGTAAAGCAAAACCAAACTTCTTTCCCATTCTCCCCTTTTCAAATTGCATAACACCGACACTGAATCCATTATTGGAAATGCTTTGACATTTCTGCATTTTAAGTGTATCTCATTCCTTATGGCAATTGATTTATGTGAAATAGAAAAAGTGATATAAAAAGGGCAGAGGAGGTTGAGCCTAAGATGATTGTTTTCATAACATGCCACTGGAAGAAAAGGAGAAAACCTTTAATCCTGTACAGAATTTAAATGTGAACTAACCTGATATCAGCCAAAACCTAATTTGTGTTACCCTTTATTGAAACTTTGCAATGATTTTCTTGTAGAGGTCACTATGGGCTGTGTCAGTCACTTTGTTTCTGTATAGAGAAGATAAAAGTATATATCTATATACAGTATAGTGTAATGGGTAATCAAAGTAGGAAGAACCCTTATGGCATATATCTTGGCCTCATTTAATACCAGTCAAATTAAAATAATTCTCTAATTCACCATTCTACTTTCTGGGAAGAAAAATTATTGCAACTATATCATATACATGTCTAATTGAGATATTTAACTTTAATATTCACCTCTGGTGCTGTTATCCTCTGATATAGATTTAGAAATTCTGGGAAATGTAAAATGGGGGCAATGAATGTTTTATATTCACCTTAATCAAAATATACATATGAACAGTAACTATAAATCACAGCTACAGAAGAAAGACATTCTATTATGAATTTGACATATTTCATACTAAAATAAATGCATCAGCTATTAAAAGAAATGTACCCTCCTAACAGAAATATAGCTCAAAGTCACAGCAAATTGTTGTCTCACCAAACCAGAAACATCAACTATTGAATCACAATGTATTGAATACTGAGTAAGATATATCATCTATCAAAAATAGACCTCCTCCACTAAATCTAATCTAATACAAAAGATTCACTTACTGAATAAAAATAGAGAGTTGTACCATAATTCAAAAACTAACAATTTAATTACAGCACAAGCTTGACCACTTCATCAAATACAATGGATGTTAACATTCCATGCACAGAGAATTCATTTTCAATACTTTCTGCAATTAATTTCCCTCTAGCCTCACTGTCTACAATGTTACACCCAACCATATTTATTATGTTTACTACATTTGTACCTGCCTGCATGCCTTTCTATATATCTTTCTCTAATATTCTGGTTAACACACCATACATCTGATGAAGTCCACAGACATTCGTGATGCAATATATTGGTTTGTCTTTAAGGTATTAGAGAACTAGGGAGATAAATCTTGGCTTATTTTTTTTCCTCATACACAAGGGAAAAAACAATTGTTTCCTTTCCTGTTGGATGTTATTATAATAATTTTGTGCATTTGAATTGATTTTTCACATTTTATAGTTTTTTGCACTAAAAAGGTGGTTTCTAGTCACAAAACAAACTTATGCACAAAATGTTTTTGATGCAAATCTGTTTCACACACACAAAAGGTTCCTTTACAGGAAAGGATATCCTAAGAAGCTCAATCAACAAAATGCCCCCCCCCCCCCAAATTCTTGTGATGGTTGACCATTTTCTGTGCAGAGACTTAGGAAGTTCAATTTCACAACATGTAAGATAAATCAAGAAACCAAATAACAATTGATCAAATCATGCAGACAGAGCTTTTCAGACTTTCCCCCCAATACAGAAGTTAACTGTTCCCTAATCCTCACATTATAAGATAACTTGCCAACAATCAAATTCTTCTAATAAGAATCTGACATAAAATATGGCTGATTTTCCTAGTAGATTCACCATTAATTGATTAATCATAAATTGCTGAGCTTCCTTGTAAAATCTACAAGAAAGAAGAATGTGCCTCATGGATTCTACTGCCTGGTTTCTGCAGAAACATGACCTTGTTGTATAAGAGACACTAGCAAATCTACCTTGGAACATTTCAGAGGGGAAAGCATTAAATATACATGTAGTAAAAATTCTATGATAATTAATGACAAATTCTTTAAAAATTCTGCCAGGTGAAAAGGCCCAATATATTCTATATGCAATGATATTAGTGAAGAGGATGAGGAGAATGAGCCCAAAGGTCACAGAAAACAATATCTCAGAGTCTTTGCTGATTTGAGATCAGTGCCATAGCCCAGAATAACTACAAGGTGTGATGAATTCTTTTTTCTCTCTCTTTCTTTCTCAAGGATGAAAACATGTTTGAGTCTTCTTGACATCCATATGACAGGATGATTGTTTGTGATCTTGTTACAGCAGACTAATCAGATTACCACTGTTACTAAATAAAGTCATCTAATTGGTTGCAAGAAAAGCAGAGGTGACAAAATATTTGTGATCTTTAACCAGGACTTAACTTGTGCATAGAAAACACCTTCAGACCTGAATACATGTTGCTAGTGTTTGATCTCAAAATTAGAATGAAGTCCTCAATAATTACTGTACTTTGAAATTAAATTCAGCCCTCAGGCTGAAAGTTTCAACACCATTGGTTCAAAGTTGCACCAAGGAAAGGGAAAACATATTGTGGGTTCTCTTTCATTAACTGAATACTTGCTGTGTCACATCTCATGAACAATATTCCCCATTTGTGTTATGCCTTTTTGTCATGTCCTTAATTTGACTTTATAAACCATTCTTCATATGCTGTTTTTATGTTAAGGCCTGCACATTTGTTGAAGAATACACTAGGCTGTTTAAGTTTTGGAAATAACTTGCAGATAGTTTATAGGTTAATCAATAGGGCCATCACTTCTTTATTGCAAGTTGTTAAAAAAAACCCTAGCACAACATGTTTATTACTGACCTACAGTTTCTCATTATTGCTCTGCCTTTGTCAATATGAGCATTGATTGTAATTGCAGTTTTGGCCAGCTCAGATTGATTGGAGCATAAAGAAACAAGAATTGTACAATTATGTCAAAAGGAGGGTACAACTCAATAGAAAAAGCAAAAGTCTGTTCTCTTATGTCCCCCCGCCCAGCCAAAATAAAAACAAAAAATCCTCCATTTTTCTTTTAGAAAAATGTTCTGAATTACTCAGGCTCAAGTGTCAATTGCTGTGAACTTTATTCAGATATAACTGATCCAAAATTTATTTTTCCAGTTTATAATCCCCAAATGTATTCTAACAAGATGCCTTCTAACATTCTGAATACAATATATACTTCTACACATTTACATCTGCCAATTTTGTGGTCCTGTGCTCTGCAGTTATCAACCTGGTTCTCAAAGTGAAAAAAAAAATGCTGTTCGCTTCAACTTATCACTGCCATTAAACTAAACTATTTCTGCAATTGACTAGGATTTTTGAACAATAGTAACATTATATAATTTATTTATGGTGTATATGAACTACTTTTGCACTATAGGTCTGGCCTGCAAACATTAAAAAGTAACATTCTAGATATAAACAAAATTTTATTGCACAGAAGCATCAATTAGTCAAATTAGTTCAACAGCAGTTTGGAAAACACACACACACAAAAACCTCAATTTTAAAAAGCTGATTTTTTTTTTACAAAATATCAGATCACTTCATTACAAAGATTACATTTAATTGCTTTTTTGCTTTAAAATATTTTCATAATGACCTAAAAGAAAATATAATTGCTCTTTATAATTCTGAACAAGTCAGATTACTTATAGATGTCACTATATTTTAAAACAGATTTTGGATTTATGTACAAGCCTAGTTGTAACAACTGTTTATGATGTCGGTTTATGAAAACCCAATACAGCAACCCAAAAATATTAATATTACACATTGACTTTTGTTAATGCTATGGGACTTATTTCAAAATTTGTTAATGCTATGGGACTTCTTTCAAAACTCTTTCAGTATTCCCACCTGGAATACTGTGTCCAGTTCTGGGCACCACAATTCAAAAAAGATGTGGAGAAACTGGAGCATGTCCACAGGAGGGCAACTAAGATGGTGAAGGGTCTGGAAACCATGCCCTAAGAGGACCGCCTTAGGGAACTGGGGATGTTTAGCCTCAAGAAGAGAAGGTTAAGAGGTGATATGATAGTCCTGTTTAAATATTTGAAGGGATGTCATATTGAAGAGGGAGCAAGCTTGTTTTCTGCTGCTCCAGAGAACAGGACCCAGAACAACAACAACAACAACAACAATAATAATAATAATAAATTTTATTTGTATACCGCCCTTCCTGCGATCAGGGCGGTGCACAGCATAAAAACAAACAATATAAAACAATAAAAATTATTAAAACATTAAAACAGTATTAAAACAATATAACAATTGCGGTAGCAGTGTGTCAGGGCACGAAGCCAATATGGGGGGGAATCACATGTGGGAAGATGTCAGGGGTATGCATGGTCGAACAAGTATGTTTTTAAACCCCTTTTAAATGCACTGAGGGAGGCGGCCAGACGGAGCTCGGTGGGCAGGGAGTTCCAGAGGCTAGGGGCCAAGATGGAAAAGGCTCTCTTTGAAGTTGTTGATAATCTAGCCTCTGGAACTCTAAGTAGCTGTTGCCCTGTGGATCTAAGTGTGTGGGGTGGATTGTGTGGGGAGAGGCGGTCCATTAGGTACTCTGGGCCCAGGCCATTTAGGGCTTTATAGGTAACGACCAGCACTTTGTACTGAGCCCGGAAGCGAATAGGCAGCCAATGAAGGTCTTTCAATATAGGTGTTATATGGGCGGTCCTGGGAGCACCAGTGACCACCCGAGCTGCCATATTTTGCACTAATTGTAGCTTCCGAGTGTGATACAAAGGCTGCCCCATGTAGAGCGCATTACAGAAATCCAACTGAGAGGTTACGAGAGCGTGTACTATTGTTTCAAGGTCCCTCCGGTTCAGGTAGGGACGCAGCTGGCGTATCAGCCGAAGCTGAAAGCAGGTGCTCCTGACCGTCGCATCCACCTGGGAAGTAAGATGGAGCGACAAATCAAGGAGCACCCCCAGACTGCGTACAGTGTCCTTCACGGGGAGCGTGACCCCGTTCAGGACTGGTGGAATCACCTCCAACCCTGGGCCGGGGGAACCTATAACGAGTACTTCCGTTTTCTCTGGATTCAGGCTGAGTCTATTTTCCCTCATCCAGTCCATTACCGATTCCAGACAGGCCACGACAGGAGCGACGCCATCCCTGGTCACTGCATCAGTCGGAGACATATTTGGGTGTCATCAGCGTACTGATAACCCCGCGCCCCATGCCTCCGGATGATCTCTCCCAGTGGTTTCATGTAGATGTTAAAGAACATGGGGGACAGAATGGCTCCTTGAGGGACCCCAGAGGTGAGGGCCCTCTTATCGGAGCACACGTCCCCCAGCTGCACCATCTGGAACCTCCCAGAGAGGTAGGACCGGAACCACTGGAACGCAGTGCCCCCGATTCCCACCTCTGCCAGGCGCTCCAGAAGGATACCATGGTCTATGGTATCGAAAGCCGCTGAGATGTCCAAGAGCACCAGCAGGGACACGCTCCCCCTGTCGATGCCCAGACGGAGATCATCGACCAGGGCGACCATGGCAGTCTCAACCCCGTAACCCGCCCGAAAACCGGTTTGAAATGGATCTAGAAAATCCGTTTCATCCAAGATCGATTGAAGTTGGAGTGCAACCGCCCTCTCGATCGCCTTCCCCAAAAATGGCAGCAGCGAAACTGGCCGATAATTATTATAAACCAGGGGGTCGAGGGAGGGCTTTTTCAATATAGGTTTTATAATGGCCAATTTAAGATCTTCAGGGAACTGCCCTTCCCTCAAGGATGAATTAATGATCCGGTGTAACAATGAAGTTACAACCGGTCCCCCCTGTGCCACTAGCCATGAGGGACAGGGATTGAGAGAGCAGGTTGTCTTCCTAAGACTTCTAAAGATCTTGTCCACATCCTCGGTACTGACAGACTCAAACTGATCCAGTACAACTGAGTCCACGAAAGCTCTCGAGACCTCTGTTCTGGTTTCTGTTTCAACCCTGGCGTCCAGACCTTCGTTTATCTGAGAGATTTTATCCGCGAAGAAGTTGTTAAATTTGTAACAGCAGGCCTTGGTGGGTTCAAGGATCTGGTTTGGGGCAGGGGGGAGCTGAGTTAGCTCCCTCACTACCCTGAACAACTCTGCTGGACGCGACTCTGCGGATGCGACACGAGCAGCAAAGAACGAATTCTTAGCTGCTTGTATCGCCTCTCCATAGTCCTTCAAAAGATGGTCTAGGAGAGCCTTGTCGGATAAACGCTGGTGTTTCCGCCAGGCGTGCTCTAGCCGTCGCAGGACCCGCTTCCTTGCCCGGAGATCTTCCGTATACCAGGGCTTCCTTTTGGAAGCAGGCCTGAGAGGGCGCTTGGGAGTGATGCTGTGTATAGCCCTGGAGAGATCCGTGTCCCAGATGTTAACTAGGGCATCAACAGTATCGCCGTCACTTCCAACCATATAGCCCTCTAGGGCTTCTTGGAACCTATCAGGTTCCATCAGCCTTCGAGGGTGTACCATCCTAATAGGTCCGCCACCCCCGGAGGGGATCTGGGTTGATGCCTTGATGCTTGCCTCTACCAAGAAATGATCCATCCATGACAGGGCAGAAATGTTGGTGATTTCCGCCCACGGAGTTTCCATGTCCGTACAGAAAACCAAATCGAGTATATTCCCCGCAAAATGCATAGGACCCGTTACTAGCTGAGACAGGCCCATGGCTGTCATGGTGTCCATGAATTCCCGAGCTGCACCAGATGGAAAGTTGTTGGCCGCGAAGGGGATGTTGAAGTCTCCCAGGACTAAAAGCCTGGGAGATTCCAGCACCAGCTCCGAGACCAACTGTGTCAGCTCGTTAAGGGAGTCTGTTAGCGCACGGGGTGGCCGGTAGACCAACAGAATCCCTAGACTGTCTCTAGCCTTCAGGGTCAAGTAAATGCACTCGATATAGGAAGTCTGACGGACATGGTTCCTGGTGAGAGACAAGGTGTTCTTATGCACCAAGGCAACACCCCCCCACCCACCTAACCTGTTCTGGTCCTTCACCGAGTACCCGGATGGGAGGACCTGAGCCCACACAGTGTCACCTTCAGGCCCAAGCCAGGTCTCTGTTATGCACGCCAGGTCACAGTTGTTGTCCTCTATTAGCTCTTGAAGGATGTGGGTCTTGTTTTTAATGGACCTGGCGTTGCACAGGAGCAGAGACAGGGTTTGTGGTACGGCTGGAGTGACCCTCAGGTCCCTTTGGTTAGGAGAAGGACTGGAAGGAGGGATAGATATTAAGCATCGATCCCGCCTTCCCCTGTAACGCTGGTCCTTACTCCTACCGCCATACCTCCCCTTGCCCCACACAACTGGGATGGGGGCCCCGCTCATGTCAAGAGTTATACTCTCTACCTACCCTACCAGTTTAACCACCTCAACCAATCCTCACCACCCCCTTCCCTCCCCAACCAACAATAATAAAATAGGGATTGATGGATGTAAAAGCCAATCACAAGGCCTACTGACACAGTTCTGGACTGAGCAGCGTTCTGCCAAGCAACTCCGCCTCCAGTTTGGTAAGTGTTCGGCTCTAGAGCACTTCTGAAGGGAGGAGGAGGGCCGGGAACTGAGTGAGAGTGCATTGGCGCTCTTGCGCAATTGCGCAGTTCCACAGTTCTTCCTGCCATCAAGGTCAGCAGTTAGTCCGGGGCCCGGCAGGGCGGCTGAAGAAGGGAGCCGCTCCCACCGGCGTCCCCGCCCCAACTCAAGGCCTCAGCTGCGCGGCTGGTGCTCTCACCGGCACCGCCCCCTCTCTCTTCCCAGCTGTTCCGGCGCTGGCGCTTGCTCTCGGAGGAGGTGGAGGAGGAAGGAGGGCCGGGAGCCGGCTTTTAGCAGTGCCGCTCTCACCGGCACCGCCCCCTCTCTCTTCACGGTTGTTCCGGCGCTGGCGCTTGCTCTCTGAGGAGGTGGAGGAGGAAGGAGGGCCAGGAGCCGGCTTTTAGCGATGCCGCTCTCACCGGCACCGCCCCCTCTCTCTTCACGGCTGTTCCGGCACTGGCGCCTGCTCTCGGAGGAGGTGGAGGAGGAAGGAGGGCCGGGAGCCGGCTTTTAGCGGTGCCGCTCTCACCGGCACCGCCCCCTCTCTCTTCACGGCTGTTCCGGCGCTGGCGCTTGCTCTCGGAGGAGGTGGATGTAAAGTGCAGGAAAAGAGATTCCACCTCACCATTAGGAGGAACTTCCTGATAGTAAGGGCTGTTCAACAGTGGAACACACTCCCTTGGAGGGTGGTAGAGTCTCCTTCCTTAGAGGTCTTTAAGCAGAGGCTGGATGACCATCTGTCAGGGTTGCTTTGATTGAGAGTTTCTGCATGGCAGGGGGGTTGGACTGGATGGCCCTTGTGGTCTCTTCCAACTCTATGATTCTATGATTAATTCTTTTCAAAAGAGCCACTAGGAAACTAGTGTCTGGAATAACCCGGTTTGTGTGTGTATGTGTGTGTTTGCCTCGCTTTATCACAATCAATCAAAATAGGATTGGAACTGGTTTAAAATGGAAATGGCAGTCATATAACCCAATCAGTGATTCACTTTAAATCATAGTGGGAACATGCCCTAAAAAGGCATAAGTATGAAGGTTAAGAGGTGATATGATAGCCCTGTTTAAATATTTGAAGGGATGTCATATTGAGGAGGGAGCAAGCTTGTTTTCTGCTGCTCCAGAGACTAGGACACAGAACAGTGGAAACAAATTGCAGGAAAAGAGATTCCACCTCAACATTAGGAGGAACTTCCTGACAGTAAGGGCTGTTCGACAGTGGAACACACTCCCTCGGAATGTAGTGGAGTCTCCATCCTTGGAGGTCTTTAAGCAGAGGCTGGATGGCCATCTGTTGGGGATTCTTTGATTTGGAGTTCCTGCATGGCAGGGGGTTGGACTGGATGGCCCTTGTGGTCTCTTCCAACTTTATGATTCTATGATTCTATGAAAATGGAGCTTTGAAAATTTGCATCGTGTATTTTGTCCATTTTTGCCAAATAAATTTATCACTATTTTGTGGATTTTATTATACTTTGCTATATAATCAATGTGTATCGCAGGAGATGTTTCCTATTTGTGGATGTGAATGCTTGCTGTAATTCCATTTATGCTATCTGGCAAACTGTAGGGCTTTCTAGATTGGCAGGTAAGTGTGACATGAAGTTGCCTTTTCCTTAATACTTAGCAGCTGCACCACAGCCTTTAGATGGAGCTGCGCTGTTCCGCAGTTTTTAAAAAAGAAGCTGGGAAAACCAGCACCTTTTTAAAGGCGCTTCTTCTCCCCTAAAACGCAAAAAACAAAAAAAAAAAACAAAAACAAAAAAAAATGCATTTTCATGGCACACTTTCCCTTTTTCTCATCTAAAGGCTAGAGTTTCATGCAGCCATGAACACACTTCTTTTTGCCAATCTAGAAAGCCCCTGTATCTCTCTCTATAAGCCTGCCTGGATCCAAAGATCCTTAGGAGAGGCCCAACTTTCACGTCTAGCACCGAAGGACTGTAATGTATTCCCCTTCCTAAAGGCCACCTGTGACTTATTATGCAAAGTGATGACGACTTAAGATTGTGTAAGAACTGTTTTTTTGGTTTTTTTTTTAAAAAAAATCCTTCTCCAGTCTGATTTATGAACCTGAAATTCAGTTGGTTGTATCTGTGTTCACACTTAAATCTCACTGAAGTCGATAGGCTATAAAAGTGGTTACGTTTAGTTAAATCATTTCTCCAAATGAACTAGTTAATTATAAAAATATAACAGTTTTTTTTCCCAGAAAGATCACAATTCAGCTGCCTTTGCTGCAAAGCTCTTAGTATTTTCTATGAAGCCCTTTGTCATTCTTGAGAACCCCTTTCACTAGAACTCATTTTTCATTTATAAACATACACACACACACACACACACACACACACATGCTTAGTATTTGTAAGTGAATTATATTCAAGTGGATCACTTATAATTTCCCATAATATTACCATTAGTTCACTATTTTTTTTCTAATTTTGTTGATTTGAATGGAGATCAACATTCCTACATTTCCATTCCATAGCTTTTTAAAAGAATTCAATTAGGTTTACTATTTCATGGGATTACTACAGCATAATTCTACCTAGTCAAGTTTCATATCCTGCTTTTGGGAAAACAGGCTACTAATACTCTGCAGTTAATTACACAGTGCTATAAACAGAGATCTATATATCCTATTTTCAGTATGTATTTATGTGGATACTGGGTTATGTGTGCATGTATACTGTGTGTGTTCAAGTCACTTCAAACTAATGGAGATCCTATCATGGGGTTTTCTTAGCATGCTTTATTCAGAGGAAATTTGCCACTGCCTTCTTTTTAGGTGGAGAGCATGTGACTTGTCCAAGGTCAACTAGTGGGTTTCATGGCTGAGCAGGGAATCAAATTATACTGACTTTCATGCAAGGTTATATTATTCTATAAATTTAAGAACTTCTAATTTATGCACATTCATACTATAACTTAGAATATAGTATGTTTGCAACAATACAAGCTATGCAACAATACAAATCCATGCTTGATCACAGTGTAACCAAACCAATTATTTTGCCTGATAGTGCCAAAATGAAAATTTTGGACCTGATCTGTGAATCACTTTGAGTACCTCCTTGATAGATTTCTACTTTTTTGTTTTTGTTTATTTTGCTCAAGAGTGCATATTTTTGAACCAATGTACAAAATGATCAAACTAGATATTTACACTTTGACTGACATCCTGAATATCTGTGTACAAGTCTGAGACTAATGTACAAATGTCAGGGTGTCTGGTGGGAAATTGCTGGGGTGGATTGTCCATTTTTCATGAAATTTGGTATAAAACAGATTTTAAGAAACATAGGCACTAACGATCCAACATTTGTTTCATTCAAATCACAAGCAAAAACATCAGTCTGGGCAGTGCCTGGTAAATTTCATAGTTTTTCAAATAAATCTGGGTTGATTGTATTGTGTAAAATGTATTCTGGAAAAGTGAAGTTGTTTACTACAGGAGGCAAACAGCATTCCCATTATATAGAACATGGGAACAAAACTTTCTGGTCACACCTAGGTAATTAAATTCCTGCTAAGGAACAGGGATACTAACAAGCAGCTCTTGATTGCAATAGCACTCTGTATCTTATAACATCCTTCCCCAGCAACTGATATTATTGTTTGTTGTTGTGTGAGTAGATTTGTGTTGCATAGCTTACAGGCAAGGCATTTTCAATTTATGGAGACCCTAAAGCAAGCCTATCACAGGGATTTCTTAGCAAGATTTGTAACAGGTATTTATTTATTTATTTATTTATTTGGACAGTGCCACCCTCTGAGGCTGAAAGAGTGTGATTTGCCCAAAATCACCTAGTGGGTTTCTATGGTCGAGTGGTGATTTGCACTGTGGTCTCCAGAGTTGTAGCTCAGCTCTCATTGTACCACACTATGCTGGATCTGGCAACTGATATTGAAAGGCACAATGTCTTGGATGCTAAAGGGAATACACTACAACATAATCACAACAATGCAGATTCAGCATGGTGTAGTGGGTTGAGCACTGGAGAATGGCTCAAAACAAGGGTTTTAATTTCCACTCAGCCATGGAAACCCACTGGGTGGCCTTGAGCAATTCACACACTCTCCGCCTCAGAGGAAGGCAAAGGCAAAAACATCTCTGGACAAATCTTGCCAGTAAAACCCCTGATAGGATCACTTTAGAATCACTTTGGCCCGATCTAGATGGGCACAAAGCAGCATGATAAGGGAGTGAAAAGCTGTTTTTAGGGTTAGGGAGTCCACACCCTCCCTAACCTTAAAGCGTATGGACACCACCATTTTTAAATAGCGGCGTCCATACGGACGCACCATGATGTCATCATGGCGCATTCAGCGTTTAGATATGCTGCATGCGCCATGACAACTTTGTGTTGCGGGAAGGCACCAAGCGCACCCTTTTCGCAGTGCAAAAAGGAGCTCCAAAATGGAGCTCCTTTTTTGCTGCGGGTCTTTGCCGCGGCCTTTAAACAGCCACGGCAAAGACCTGGGGAGAAAGGGGCCACGGCAGTGGCCCCTTTCTTCCCTCAGCCCCGCCGAGGGATGCAGGGTGTAGCGGGCACCCAGGGCACCTGCTGCACCCTGCTTTGAGGCTGCGGGGAAATGGCAGTTTGCTGTTTCCCTGTGGCCTCCAGAAGTGGCGGGATGGGGCCGCAGAGGCTGCTGGTGTGGCAGCCTTGGTCCCATCTCGCCGCTTTCTGGGGCGACTACAGACTGCCCCTTTTGGGCAGTCTGGAAAGCCCCAATAAGTCAGAAATGATTTGAAGGCACACAACAACAATCACAGTTAAAAGTTTATTAGGCCAACCAAAGAAGAAAAAATAATTAAGCTAGCTTTCTGAGTTCAGTGGCTTCTTTAGAGAAAGATGATAAAAAATCACACGGGAAGGGGAAAGTGATAGCATTGGAGTTCTTTGCATCTTGTTTGATGTAATTGTTGGCCAGCATCATATTCAAGGTATTTGATGAAGTTGGGGTTTAAAGTGGTCTTGAGGGAGGGCTGAAGCAAATAGAAGCCACACTTCTTCTTGGTCATGATATCACTGAGGACAAAGACAGCAAAAACCAAACAATAAAATATGCACTTCTATTAGAAGCAACAAAGTTACAACCTTTGAAATCTAGGCTGTCTCTGTCCCAAGCAAGGCTGCAAGCCACTTTGTATGCAGAGTACAGTGAGTCACTTAAAAAGTCTGATTCTTTTACTTTTGTTTGAGGTGACATCCTCAGTAAGTTCCAGGCTGTCTGCTTTCCATTTATTTTGATGTATATATGTATTGTGACTGGTTGCCATGATAGGATCTGTTCTCCATTACAACTGCCACTATTGTGGCCTCAGAGAGAGAAAGAAGAATAGACAGAATATGTGAAATTTAATCCTCTTCCCCACTGCCATTTTATTGTTAGCTCTCATCAAATCGACTTTGACTTATGATGAACCTATGAATGAGAGACTTTCAAGTCACCCTATCATCAACAATCCTGCTCAGGTCACTCAATCAGTCAGACCCCTGCTTCATTTCTTGATCCTAGGTCATTTTTTTCTACAATCATTTATTCTGCTCTGTTTCCTACTTTTGCATTCCAGTCTCCAATGATTAACTAGAACTTCCTTTTTGGAGTGTGATCAACTTCTTCCTAGATTACAGCATAATGAATGAATGAATGAATCAATCAATCAATCAATCAAAATGTAATGGACAGTGTCCTCCATCTGAGATTGACTGCAGATGCATAGTCTGTTCTCAAATAGCACTAGTGTCCATCTAGAACTGCAGTTGGCATTACTTGAAATCGTAACTCAGAGAAGGGAATTCTTAAAGTAGGCAGCTAGAATTTGGTCAAATATCTGGCTCTAAAATGTTCTGATTTCAAAAAGGAGAATCATGGGGAAAATTTTGAGATCCTAATTGACTGTAAATCTTTTCTTGAGTCAGTCCAGAATAGCCAGTCTCTTAATTGCCTCTTGTCCATGTCAAAGACAGTGTTCAACTCAGAGAAATTATAACTATGTAAAAGAATTTGAAGACTTGGTTTCCAAAACTGGTTGTTACACATTTCCATGTAACACAAAGCTGGGAGACGATTTGCGATTCCAGCATAAAATCATGATATTTCATCCATTTCTGTTTCTGTAGTTGGAGCATAAACCTGAATTATCGTTATACTGATGGGTTTTCCCTGATATTCCCTTATTGATATTACTCACTCAGACTTTGTATTATATCCTTTGAAGGCTTTTGCTACATCTCTTCTCACTATTAATGCCACCCTATTTCTTCATAGATTTTAGTTTCCAAAATAAAACACTGTGCAATTATCAAAAGGTCCCATTCCTGTCCCCTTTAGCTTGCTCACCCCATGTACTACAATATTTAAATATTCCATTTTTTTGTTTTATCATATCTAGCTTCCTATGATATATGCTTCAAGTTCTCACATTCCATGTGCCTATAATATTGTTCTGCAGCTTTGGATTTTCCATTCACTTCTATGCATGTCATTCCATTTGGGGGTGCTCCTGGATCCATCACTTCAGACGTCAGCTTGGATTGATGTGACGGCCAGGAGTACTTGCTGTCACCTTCGGCTGATATGTCAGCTGCACCCGTTCCTGGAACCTGGGGACCTAAAAACTGTTTTACATGCACTAGTAATTTCACAATGATTTCTGCAATGTGCTCTACATAGGGCTACCCTTGTGCCTCTCAGAAACTTCAACTAGTTCAAAATATGGCATCCAGATTGGTCACTGGGAGATCTAGGTGTGACCATATAACACCAGTTTTAAAGTCCCTTCACTGGCTACCCATTAGTTTCCGAGCACAGTACAAGGTGTTGGTTATGACCTTTAAAGCCCTTCATGGCTTGGGCCCAGCTTATCTACGCAATTGCTTTCTTCCATACAATCGGCCTCACACACTTAGGTTCTCTGGGAAAAATCTACTGCAGCCAGCAAAAACTAAACTGCTGTGGTTACCCAGAGGACTAAGCTAGCTGCAGTTACCTAGAGGACCTTCTCCCCTACCAATCTCAATTTATGGAATTGCCTGCTGGAGGAGATCCGCTATATTACTAATCTTGACAGCTTTAAAAAGGTGGTCAAAATGGGTCTCTTCTGAACAGGCCATCCTGGATTAGCATCTTAGTCACCTCCCACTGACTACCCTGTTTTGTTAGTTTTAATAATCTTAATTGTATTGTTTTATTGTTGTTGTTTATTGTTTTGATTTATTGGTTATGGGTGGGTTTATGGGGCATTGTATCTTACTGTATTTTAAGGCTTTTTAATACTGTTGTAAGCCACCTTGGTCTAATTGGAGAGGCAGGGTATAAATAAAGATGATGATGATGATGATGATGATGATGACAACAACTGAATGACCTTTCAGCTTGAATCCAGTTGCACCATTAACCACAATACTACTCACAGTTGTCCACTGCTGTATCCTAGTAGCCTACTAAGTGCCATCTAACCTGGGAGTCCCATCATCTGGAACCATCTCTTGTTTCATTTTCATCATACACTTTCTCTAGTAAAAGACATTCAAAAGGAGGTTTACTGAGCCTCTTTCTGTAGAGAACTAAAATGCATTAGCTGTGGCATGACTGCAATTGTCTTTGAGAGATCCTTCACTAATGTCACCCTCCACTACTTCCACTGCCCAGTTTGTCCACTCAGTCTGGCTCCTCAGCAAAAACCTGTCTGACATGGAAACCGAACTAACAGCATGCTACTAGCTTCTTGCCTTAACAGCAGTGTGCAATCACACCATGTTGGAAAGGTAGTGCTATTGGTGCCATTCCCTTTTCTTTATGTTTTATGTCTTATTTAGATTGTAAGCCTAAGAAAGGAAATTGTCAAATAAATTATTGGTAAGCATGTCTGGGAGCCTTTTTGGTTGAAGGGCAGGATATAAATACTCAAAATAAACAAATAAATAAATAGTGCCATCCTCCATGAATTTGTCCTATTCTGATTTAAATCTGCCCAGGTGGTAGACTATCCATATATCTTGTGGAAACACATTCCACATTTTCACTCTTCACTATGTGACATTATCAATCTATTTGTTTTGTTTCTCTTTAGCTCTATCATTTATTTATGGGATTTATATCCTGCCTTTCTCCCATAATGGGATTTTAGGTGACATTGGTTAAAATAGAAAGAGTGAGGGAATGCCTGGCCACTTTAGGTTCTAAATCCGTACCCTAACTACAAATGGCTTCTGCATTCCTCTATCTCCTCCAAGTGTGTGTGTATGTTTAAAACAAACAGACCAGCTGGCACTGTGGCTACTTTATTTGTATGTTACCTGTCTTGGGCTTTCTCCCTATCAAGGATAAACTGCACAGCCCCCTATATATCCAAGGGCATTGGATTTATGCCCAATCATTTTATTTAGGAAGATGTCCGCTACAAAGTAGGAGCTCTTTGCTGCCTCAGCACATCATAATTTTAAGATCTTTCTTATGGACATTCATTCAACATGCCTTATTATATATTACAATCTTTATTCCTGTGAAACTATGCATTTATGGGTGAGGAGAGGGGCTAATGGGGGAGGTGATTATTATTCATACCTCAGTTCATTCTTAATCAAAGCCTAGAATTTCACAAGGAGTGGAAAATTGACAGTGGCTTCTGCAGCAGGGCCCTGAACAATTATGACTTGATTTATAAGGAGCCACTTAGCTACACATTTAAATATAGTCATCTACAAGATTTGGGGAAGGATTCAGATAATCAAAATGCCACAGATTTAGCACGTTTAATTTTTTTACCCTATCTCCTGTGAGCTTGAACTCTGATTGTAATTACAGTTTCATCCTCTCGTCAATGACATTATTTTATCAGAGTGTGCCACTGTATCAGGAGTTACAGCTTGATAAGGGAGGAATTTTCCTGCCATGAGGAGCAATGAACAGACTATAAAATGAGCTTGAAAGCCTTGAATCCAATGGAGGAAGCCAGGGTGATGCTAGGCACATTAAAAAATTGGACATTAGATCCATAGGCCAACAATCTACATAAAACATGCATATATATACACATAATGTGGTTGGCATCCTATTCACTAGTCCCAACTGAAGTGGAAATATTCACTCAATTGTTGAATAGTCAACAAGTAGGTAAATCACGCTGATTGAAATAGAACCATTCTAGCCAGCACGAAGAAGGATTTAGGCTAACTGCAGCAATAATTGTTAAGATGCAGTCCACAGAAGGAAATGCTGTTCCATTCTTCCTCATACTAATATCAACAAATTAAGAGGGGAAAAACCAAATAATTTATACCCTAACCTAGCTCATCCCAAATCAATATTTTTTCTTCAGTTTTAATTCATTTTCAGTTCTGTGAAGAGGCAAAAATGGAATTAAGCAAGCTCCCCCCATAATTACCTATTCTGAATCTCCCTCAAGCACATACACTTCTCTAAAAATTGTAAAATTCTCACTAAATGTTTGAAAGAAATGCACAGTCCAAAATAAGCTTAGTGTAAATCAGCAACCAGTCTCCAATTAACTTCTAAAACAGTATACCAAAGTTTATGGAAATCCCTTTCAATTAATTTAATTTCCATACAATTAATTCATTGGTCAATATGCTCTCTATCTATCAATTTCAAAATAAAGTGGTGCAAAATTTGGTTGCAAAGGTCTGTTTTTCAAAATTCTGGCTGGGAGGTGGAAGGTGGAAGGGAAGGAGATGGAAGAAACAGAGAAGTGAATTTTTGGTCATGCCCAGTCATTTTTATTATCATTTTTGACAGTCTTCAGCCATCCTAGAGGTCCAGCAACACTAAAGTGACCTCCAGAGCACCAAATATGCCCACTTTCTGGTGGAGACTTATGTATTTACACCCAGATTTTTTAGTTGGGACTATGAATTAAACAGGTCATTCACTTTATCTTAACCCTCTGGATTGATGACCATCTGGATGCCCACAAATAGATTTTACTTTTGTTTAAGTAAACATTGTTATAGCCACACTCAATTTTGCCACAAAATATTATTCAAAGAAAGAAGGCATGAACCAGTCAAAGTACATAAACTCAATTGATTTCCATTAGAAAGATTTTTAATATGTTGTCACCCTGAAACCATGGAGAGAAGCTTTGCAAATGTTTCAGTACCTCAAGAAAAAATATCTGTGCATGCTGGAGTGTGTTTATGTTTCTTCATCTGACAGCTTATTATTGTTTTTGTGTTGTTGCTTTTATTGTATATGGTATTTATATGGCTGTTGTGGTCATATCTGTTGTACACCACAACAGGTGATGAATGAATAAAATAAAGTTGCAATGTTGGGTACATTTTAAATGAAATGAATCCCACTGAAATGAGGATTTTTATTTTTATTTTTGGAATACAATACATACTTAGGATCACACTGATAATGAACTTTTGGATCATGGCCCAATGTATTTTAATGTTCCATTCTACTTTATGCAAAGAGGAGGAGCTGACAGTGCACAAAATCAGGCAAATTGTGAGGCTAGCATTTGAACTCTCCATCATCCAGTCCAGCTTTTCAGGAGCATAGAAAAGTAGATGGACCGTCATTGCATCCCTTCACACACCCACAGGCACAAATGCCAACTATAATTTCTCTGTTAGATTTGACAATGATTCAAGACACAGGAGACAACTCTTATTTTTAGACTTGATGAAAAAAATGCATGGATGATTTTGTCAAAATCAGTAGTGGGAAGAAATGTTAACTTGAAAGGCATGCCTCAAGAGCTGTCTTTAAAGCTTTCCCTACAAGTGCCATTTCAGCAAGGGAGTGCATGAGGAAATGATGACTTTAATAGGCTAGCATTTTCCAGACCAGGTGTGTACTACTCTATAATCTTGCTGAAACTTGCCCTTAAAGGGCAGACAGTAATGCCCACTGTTGGTGTCTGCCTTCTGTTATGCCTAATTAACTATTTACTTTACTTTGTAAGGATGGTTCTCACATTCATTCTTTTTTACTCACAGAGGCTTGAGATACAAATGAAGATATTTTGGCCTTTACAATTACCTGTGAATTCGGAAGGGAGTGTATTGGTGGGCTGATTGGGAACTTCTTGAGGTGCATTTGAATCATCGAAACTGTTGGTAGGGGGATTTAGGTCTAATCTGAAGATTAATTTTGCTGTTGAATTGGGTTTATTTTATAACATGCAAGAGACTCCTCAATTCACAAAAAGTCTAGGATTAAAACTGCAGGGGAGATGATCCTTAATTAAATTAATTAAATTAGCAATATTATTAATATATAAGGGTTTAGTGAAAACAATATAGTTATATGCACATTGATACAATTTTGTACATTAAACACATCTTTAATATTTCCTTGGAGGAAAAACATTTATACTAGCAATGATTTAAAGATGTTACAGATTTGAGAATTATTTTTCCTAAACTGGCAGTTCATTTGGAAAGGCCATTTTGGCATGTTGATTTCAGACTATGTCTTCATAACTTTCAGCAATCACATTATTTTAAAATGCCAGTAGAGTGTCTCTGTGTATATGACAACAAAGTAGCACAGGATTCATATCATTGTTCATTACAATTTTCTTTATATACTGAATGAAGGGGAAATTTTATTTTAGGTCTCTTAAGAGATGTCTTGAATGATGGTGATCAAGCTAAATTTTTACTCCAATTTTCTCATCTAGATAGATTTGTGATAGATATGTAGTGGTTGCCCAAAAGCTGAGGAAAAGGTTTGTTCAGGCCAATGTGATGAATTTTAAAACTGTAATCTGATTTGCACTAGAAAATGATAGATATTTCTTTCATCGTAGGAAATTTGAACTCTTTTCACTTTGTAAATGGCTCAGCCTGTGTTATCCTGGCCCTGTTACTCATTCTGGTCAGTCTCTGGGCCAACAGGGGTATGAGGGTGTGTTTACACATCCAGCCCTGTGACAACCCAGAACCTGCTACCAGTATGCTCGTCTTGCTTTGCTGTGTTGTCATTCATACTCAGAATCCCCCATTACTGCATCTGACATGGAAACAGGTCAACTAGCTGCACCCATGTGGCCCCACACCCCTTTTCTATGTCAGACACAGTGATGGGGCCTCTCAGTACAAGCCATGGTGCAGCAAAGTAAAGAGTGCAGGGCTGTCTGAACAGCCAGTCTGGCAGGATCATGCCCCTGGGGGTTTTGCCTGTGTTGTCTGAACAGGATGACATAGAATCATAGAATCATAGAGTTGGAAGAGACCACAAGGGCCATCCAGTCCAACCCCCTGCCATGCAGGAACTCCAAATCAAAGCATCCCTGACAGATGGCCATCCAGCCTCTGCTTAAAGACCCCTAAGGAAGGAGATTCCACCACACTCCAAGGGAGTGTGTTCCACTGTCGAATAGCCCTTACTGTCAGGAAGTTCCTCCTAATGTTGAGGTGGAATCTCTTTTCCTGCAATTTGTATCCATTGTTCCATGTTCTAGTCTCTGGAGCAGCAGAAAACAAGCTTGCTCCCTCCTCAATATGACATCCCTTCAAGTATTTAAACAGGGCTATCATATCACCTCTTCACCTTCTCTTCTCGAGGCTAAACATCCCCAGTTCCCAAAGGTGTTCCTCATAGGGCATGGTTTCCAGACCCTTCACCATCTTAGTTGCCCTCCTTTGGACATGCTCCAGTTTCTCCACATCTTTATTGAATTGTGGTGCCCAGAATTGGACACAGTATTCCAGGTGGGGCCTGACCAAAGCAGAATAGAGTGGCACTATTACTTCCCTTGATCTAGACACTATACTTCTATTGATGCAGCCTAAAATTGCATTGGCCTTTTTAGCTGCCGCATAGCACTGTTGACTCATGTTCAGTTTAAGGTCTACTTGGACTCCTAGATCCCTTTCACATGTGTTCTCATTCAACCAGGTGTCTCCCATTTTATATCTGTGCATTTCATTTTTCTTCCCTAAGTGCAGAACCTTACATTTCTCTGCATTGAATTTCATCTTGTTAGCATTGGCCCAGCTTTCTAGTCTATTCAGGTCATTTTGAATTTTGATCCTGTCCTCTGGGGTATTAGCTACTCCTCCTAGTTTAGTGTCATCTGCAAATTTGATAAGTATGCCCCCAATTCTGTCATCCAAATCATTCACAAAGATGTTGAATAGCACTGGACCCAGGACAGAACCCTGTGGGACCCCACTGGTCACTTTTCTCCAGGATGAAAAGGAGCCATTGTTGAGCACCTTTGAGTTCGGCCAGTCAACCAATTAAAAATCCATGTAACAGTTAACTTGTCTATCCCACATTTTGCAAGCTTGTTTGCAAGAATGTCATGGGGAACCTTGTCAAAGGTCTTACTGAAATCGAGGTATACTATATCCACAGCATTCCCTTTATCTACCAAGCTGGTAATTTTATCCAAAAAAGATATCAGGTTCGTTTGGCATGACTTGTTTATCTGAAACCCATGTTGACTTTTTGTGATTATGGCATTGGCCTCTAAATGTTCACAGACTCTGTGCTTAATTATCTGCTCTAGAATCTTTCCTGGAATTGATGTCAGACTAACTGGACGATAATTGTTGGGATCCTCTTTTTTCCCTTTTTGAAGATGGGGGCGTTTTCCCTCCTCCAGTCTGCTGGGACTTCTCCTGTTCTCCAGGAGTTCTCAAAGATTATTGCCAGTGGTTCCGATATTACATTTGCCAGGTTTTTTTTTTATACCCTAGGATGTAGTTCATCTGGTCCTGGAGATTTATATTCATTTAGGTTAACCAGGTATTCTTGTACTATCTCTTTACTTATTCTGTGCTGAAATTCCCCTATTCTGTATTCTGCTCCATTATCCTTAGGTTGAGTACCCTTTGCCCTTTCTGAGAAGACTGAAGCAAAGAAGGTATTGAGTAATTCTGCCTTTTCTCTGTGAACATAAATTGAACAATCTCTTAGATTATGGGGTGGAGAGAATTCTTGTTAGGTTTGCAGATGACACAAAACTGGGATGGGTGCTTACACATTGGAAATAGGAACAGAATTCAAAAGGATCTATATAAACTAGAAATGGGATAAATATTAATAAAGTGAACTTCACCAGAGGCAAATGCAAAATTCTGCATTTAGGCCATAAAAGCCAAATACACATGTATATGATGGGGGATACATGGCTCAGCAGCAATACATACAAATATGACCTTGGGATGATTGTTGATAATAAACTGAACATGATCCAGCGGTGTGATGCTGCGGCAAAGAAAGAGGGTGTTATTTTAGCTTGCATGCATAGAAGCATAGTTTCCAAATTGAGGAAACTAATTGTTGTTTGTTGTTCTAGTATGCCTTCAAGTGATTTCCTACCTATGGAGATCTCCAAGTGAACCAATAATGGAGTTTTCTTGGCATGTTTTTTTTTTCAGAGGAGGTTTGCCATTGCCTTCCTTTTGGAGCGGCTGAGGGAGTTGGGGATCGGTGGCACTGCGCTTCGGTGGTTCCAGTCCTTTCTCTCCGGCAGATCTCAAAGGGTGAGGCTCGAGAAAAGTTGCTCCCCCAAAATCGAGCTTAATTGTGGCATCCCTCAGGGCGCCAACCGATAAAAACATGCCAAGAAAACCCCCCGATGCTATTTAACATCTATATGAAGCCGCTTGGTGAGATCATTCAGAGGCATGGAGCTCAGTGTCTTCAGTACGCTGACGACACTCAGATATATCTCTCCATGACAAGATCGTCCACTCAGACCTCAGATGGCGTCTCTCCTCTCAACCGCTGCCTTGAGGCGGTAATGGATTGGATGAGGGAAAACAAACTGAAGCTCAATCCAAGCAAAACGGAGGTACTCACAGTTACAGGCCCGAAACCAGGTTTGGTAATACAATCTCCAGTTCTTGATGGAGTCACACTCTCCTCTAAGGACTGTGTTCGCAGCTTGGGGGTCCTCCTTGACTCATCGCTTCACAGGACTAGTCAGGTGAATGCAACGGTCAGGAGTGCCTGTTACCAGCTGTGGCTGATCCGCCAGCTGCGCCCTTTCGTGGAGAGGAAGGACCTGGAAACTGTGATACATGCACTGGTAACCTCACAACTGCACTCTACATGGGGCTACCCTTGTGCTTAACTCAGAAACTACAACTGGTCCAGAATATGACTGCCAGACTCATTACTGGTACATCTAGGAGACAGCACATGACACCTGTGCTAGAATCTCTCCACTGGCTGCCGATCAGTTTCCGGGCACAGTACAAGGTGTTGGTTTTGACCTATAAAGCCCTACATGGCTCGTGTCCATCCTATCTAAGGGACCACCTCTCCCTGTACGACCCCCCCTCCGCACACTTCGGTCCTCTGGGAGGAATCTGTTACAGCCCAGGAAGACCAGGTTGGTGCAGACCTCCCAGGGGGCCTTTTCGGTGGTTGCCTCCAAACTTTGGAATGACCTGCCAGACGAGATGTGTCTTATTCCATCTATTGACAGCATTAAGAAAGCCTTGAAGACGCATCTCTTTCGGCAGGCCTTCCCGGAAAATGTCTAACATTTCCCGGCTGTATCTCTCACTAGTTCCTTAGTTTCTATTTGGTTAAACAGTTCAGGAAGTCTTTTGGTGTGATATTGTGGATTTTGTTTACTTGTAATTGTTTTAACTTGCCTTTGGTTTAATCCTTTTTTAAGGGGGGGAGTTGGGGATGGGATTGGATATTTTAATTGTGATGTTTTTTAACTTCTCATGTAACCCGCCCCAATTGCCTGTTCAGAGGGGTGGGCAAGAAATAAAATTTATATTATTATTGTTGTTGTTGTTGTTGTTGTTGTTGTTATTCCTGTGAGGCTAAGAAACTGTGACTTGTCCAGGTCCTCCAGTGGGCTTCATGGCCAAACCGGCAATTGAACCCTGGTCTCCAGGTTCAGAGTTCAGTGCTCACTCACTATGCCACCCTGGCTCTCCAAGAGAACTAATACTTAGCTCCTATAAACTTTCTTCATAGGTTTTGTTCTCCGTACTTCCTATTATCTTCACTGGACTTCTCTGAATTTGCACCATTTTATCCATGTCCTTCTTAAAATGAGGTGCCTAGAATGAATGTAGTACTCCAGAGCAGTCCTGACTAGCACAGAATATAGTGGAACTACAGTGGGAGGGAACTAATAATCCCACCATATTCTGTGCTAGCAGGACTCGTCTGGAGTATTGCATTCCGTTCTGGGCATATTATTTTAGGAAGGATATATACAAAAAGGATAAGATTCAGAGAAAAGGGATGAGGATACTAAGAAATATAGATAACAAAACATCCGGGCCTGTTCTTTGCTGCTCCAGGGGTAGGAGTAGGTCTGATGGTTTTTAGTTACAGGAGAAAAGATTTTGATTGAACATTAGAAGAAACCTCTTGACAGTCAGAGCAGTTCAGCAATCAAATTAATTGCCTACAGTGGAGATAGGATTTCCTTCTCTGGATGTCTTCAGAGAAAGGATGGCAGCTATCTTCTGGGGATGCTCTAGCTGAAGATCCTGTATTGATCAGGAAGTTTCACTCAGTGACTCTATGACTCTATATGAACATGTGTCTTATGGTTCTAATTGTTCAGTTGTCTTGGAATACCTTTTATTCTACATTCACCAATGCCTCTGTGGAAGCTGGAACATGGAACATTTTTTATCTCCTGAAATACACTGGAAATCTCACAAGTGAGAAAATATCCCCAAAATCAATCAACAATGTTTATTAATCTATCTGGATGAGGCTTAAGTATGATGTGATTAAAGAAATATCTAAATTAACTGTGAACAGCTGTACAAAGTAATTTTTATAAAGAAGGCATAAGGTTGCTTATTTGTGGAATCCACTATATTCTTTTCTTGAAAGAAAGTGCAGAATATGACAGAGGGTCTCATAGGAGCACATTGTAATAAATGGCACCTAATACCTTTTCATAGAAAGACATGTTTCTAGGAATAAGTGACCATTTTTTAAAGGACTGTACTTAACCACCAAGCTATTACACATGCTCATCCTTCCTTCCTTAAATATGACATTGTTATTTACTCCATTCTATCCTCCTTCTGGTCTGATGGTAGCTTTAGGAGAGGAAGCCCACCCATACAAATCGCAATTTAATTTCTCTCTCAGAGCATTTCAGAGCTGACCATTTGGTATCTACCCTTCCCTAAAGAAGAATTTTCCCCTTTGGTGTGAAACATGTCCATTTCATTTATCTCAGTTGCTAGCAAAAAGAGTTCAACATGGGAATAAATTAGCAGAAAAATAGGCAGAGTTTCTAGCCTTTCCACATCTCTAAAATATCAATAAATATTGTTCAGGTGTTCCAAGAAAATGATGTGCTTGAAATAATACCCATGGAGGCCACTGACCCATACATTATTTAAACCATCCTGCACTCTCTTTGACTAACCCCAAACTTGAGAGTTTGAAGGAGGATTTTGAAATATTACCATTTTCTCAAAAACAGTATTGTTTTTAGGGGAGGGGGTCTATTTTTTTTTTAAAAAAAGTACTAACACTGTCGCAGTAGTTATGGGGTTATTGGATGATATAAATCTGAGGGACTAGCCAGGGATGCAACTTCAGAGAGCAAATTCTTTTCCTAAGAGAACCAGCAAAGCTTAGAGTCACTTCTGACACCTGAGTAATATGTAAGACTTCAGGCAGGAGGCTCACATGAAATCACTGAATGTAAGCTGCCAAGCTTAGGCTTTCAGACTGGAGCTGTACCACAGAATGAAACAGCACTGAAATGCCAGAGATTTAGCATGTTTCCTTTCTGCCTTCTTTCTCATAGGTCAGAGGTTCATTAAGCATTCATCCACTCTTATTCATTTTGTTTAGTTTGTTTTCAGTGGTAATTGACAGGGAGGACAAACTAAGAGGAAATACTTTACAGGGTGGACATGGTTGTAAAGTAAGGAGCATACAATTAGGAATGTTATGTTGATATTTCTATTTGGATCTATGATCTGGATATAATTGCTCTACTGTTATGGAAAAATATTACTGTTGTGAATGTTTGATAAATCTGAATGCATCCAATTTATTTCTGCATCAGGGTGGACAACAGTAGCAGGATGTAGAAAGAGATATACAGACTAGAAAGAAAAACAGACACACTGAATCACAATGAACAGATCTAAGTGGAGATTACGCTGTCAATTGTGCATCCACTGAGCACTGTCATCCACATGTTTTGCAGGACAGAGTGTATTGTTCTCTTTTCCCTGCCCAATAATTTCTTGGCTTACATGATAGACAAGTCCTTAAGCAAGCAAATAATGTTTTTGAAGCATGGATGTGAAGGTTAAAGATTTATGATACTTGTAAATCATAATCCAGTGAATTCCATACGGGGACAGAAATTAATTAATTAATTAATTAAAACATTTAAAACTAGTGAAATGTGGTTGTTTCACAAAAAATTGCTTGCCTAGCTCATACTTCTATTGTTGCCATACCCCAAAGCACAGCACTTTGCAACTCTCAAATAAAACCTGTCCTTGGATAAAAAAGTGGACTCATCAGCCATTCAATGCTTCCATCTTGGGTGGACATACTCTTTTGTTGCTGCTGCTCTTATTCCCTGCCTTCCTGAAACCAAAGTCCATATAAATCTTCAGCCTAACTGATTTAACACACTAGGAGGCAAACATGATTTAAACAAGAGTTAAACAATAGTTAAACAGGAAATGTCCTGTGATAAACATAGGGCATTTCCTGTTTAACTCTCATTTAACTCTTGTTTAAATCCTGTTTTCCCCCTAGTGTGATAAAGCAATATGTCTGGTTGTCATACTAATAGCATGCAGATTGTGGAGACAGAAAGAACTGAGTCAAGGGATAAGACACACTGACATCCCAGACCACTGTCACCAGTATAGTCCCACAAATTAACCCTCTCCTCCCCCAAAAAAGAGGCAGAAAAAAGTTTTGAAAAGTAGCAAATGAGGTTGAAAAAGACCATGATTAGCAGAATATAAATTGAGTTTTGGAAGAAAACAAGCACACAAACAAAAAGAATAGAGTACAGAGTATGGCACAAAAATCCAGCACTACAGTAACACATTTGGTTTCTCTGGATGAACTCTTTAGTCTAGTTTATAATCCATCTGTGGAGACAGTAAACCATTCAAGATATTTAGGATGCACTGATCAAAATAAACACCAAAACACTTTCACAAACTAATTTTTTGAATTTGTATTAGCTTTTCTCTAATTTTTCTTAGAATTCTACAGATTTTTCTTCTAGATAGGTCAGCTGCTGAAAGTGGCTACAGTGGCATATAGAAAGGTGAAGTAATGCCTCTGTATAGAATAAAACATAGTAACGCTTCTCTCTCTCTTTCTCTCTCTCTCTCTCTCTCTTAATTATTTTTTTAGTTTATATTCCACCTCTCTCCCAGCAAAGGATTCAAGGCAGCATGAAATGTTTTAAAAGCACAATTCAATTAAAAGACTCCTAGTACAAAAAGTAAAACACAATTGAATCAAATTTCTATTTAAAAAAAAAAAGTTAAAAACAAGATTTAAAAAGTATTATAAGACCCTTAAAACACAATAAATGTCCTGCTTTCAAGCAGTAACAGAATGTCAAGTGTCAGATATGCAGTAGCTAAAGGAAAAAGCAATATTTGATAGCAAACAGTCCAGGATCAAAAGCAGTAAATCCAAGCAGAGTCCATGTAGGAGTAGAAAGCTATTGGAGTAAAAAAAAAAGAAGCCCAGGGTCATAATTCACAGAGTTGGGTCTCACAGTAGTAATAGACTAAAAGACAAAGCAAGTTTGGGCCAAAACAGATGGACCTTTAAAGCCCACTTCAGAACATGGTGTTTAGATGCTGCATGCTCTGAAGCTGCCTGGAAACTGGACAACCACTCAGATGTGGGTAGTTTCATGAAGCCACTGGTGACTGGTCATTTCTTTTCTGACTGGGATTCACTGCCATCTCTTCATGTTATTACTTTTCAGTTGTGTTTAGGCAAGAAGGAAGAAACAACTCAAATTCATATACATTTGGAAGACACTGTAGTGGCTATGGACCCACTTTCTTTTTGTTTAATCCAAGAGAACTTGAACACAGAAGCAAGATGAGGGGAAGGCTGACTAGAATTGTTTGGGTTGCAGTTTTCCTGTCTCATTCCTTTTATCAACCTGTAAATTAATAATCAGGATGGATGGGTAATTGAGCAGATCAACATTTTCCTGCTAGGCTTTTGGGATTTTTAATTATTGCCTCTACATATTTAACTGCACTTTTTCCACAGTGTTGTCAGAGGACACCATAGGAATCAACTTGTGAAATATCACCCTCTTTAGAAGATTCTGGAATATTTTTATGAACTGCTTTAACTATGGGGTTGTTTGAGAATTAACAGCCTCTAAGTGAAAATCTCATGAAATTGCAACTGCATTTTATGCTGTACAATATTTTATACTGTTAAACAACTATGTGCTGCCATATAGTATGTTACCGCCAAAATTCATGATGCCATACTTTCTTATTTGTTTTTGCTGACCTGTGGCTTAAATAAAGCATCTATAAATCAATGAACCATACAGACTTGTATATATAGTATCCATATTCTCTTTGTCCAAATGAGAACTGGATCAGATTATTCAGGCTTCAGTTTTTGGTTTTCTTTTTTGAATATTAGAGGAAGGAGGGCAGAAATGTGGCAAAACCACATGTTCAATTGGGTGCTAAGGTGTCCAGGTGTAGAAAACTAACCACTCAAAGTGATAATGACTCCTCACCTTTTCCTCATCTAATAAAATAACTAAAAATATCAAGTACTTTTTTTGCCAAGTACTTTGAAAGAAGATGACAATGTCCTCCAAATGGTTTTGAAGGTTACTGTAGTTTCCTGCCCAGGGGCATTCTTGTATAGTCATTTACCCCAACAATGAACAATGCTTTGTCATAATGTACTATTCATACTGTTTTCAAAGTTCTCATTATATGACAGGTTACCTTTAAAAAAAACTATGAAAAATTATAGAAAGTATGGTAAAAAGTGCTAAAATGGTGAAGTATCATTCCACTTCAGAATGGTAAGTATTCATGCATACATACAAACAGACAAACATCTGAAAATGATGTTATTTTGTACCCAACCACGGCTGAAGAGAAGAGTGACATAAGAAAAGTCTTCTTGCAGAAAGGAATTTCCTTTCTTCAAATACACTGCTTTCCACTGAAAATGAGAGGAGAAGGTAGATGCTCCCCTGTTCCAGCATTCAAGAAAGTTTAGTGAGGCTCCATTTACACTAGCATTTTTGTATTGTGTAGATCTGGGGAGATTCGATGATGCAATACTGAATCAAAGTTCTCAATACATTTATTCTAGTCGACTCTCTCCATGGCAGTATAACTCTGTTGAAGTTCACATTACCATTTGTATTGATTTAAAATGGAGCCCAATTTTGATCATCCTCAGTTTTTTTAAACTGTCAATCAAATGATGTGCATCTATGTCACACTGTTTGGGCGAATCCCCCCCCCCAGTCAACCTTGGAGGGTGGCAATGGCAAGCCCCTCAGAACAACCCTTAGCAAGAAACCCTGGGATAGGTTAGCCTGGGGGGGGGGGGTCACTCTCTCTGCCAAGAAACTCCCACAGGTTTAAATTGAATATAGTATGTGTGCAAGACATTTAGTTTGCACCAACTTGGGAGCAGAGTCTGTTGTGGTTTTATTTCTTGGGAAAGAGGAAAAAATGATGGCTAACCCCCAGCCCCATTGATAGTTTTTTAAAAAAATGTCAAGCAAACCGTGCAAACCTTTGTCATACCAATAACATAAGTATTTAAAGGTGCTGTCTACTGCAGCCATACAATAGAAAAGATGTGCATACACTGTCAAATTTTATTTTATTTTTTAAAGTACACCATCTAATAATGTTCCCAGAGGAACCCCCACCCTGGCTTTGGCTTTGCCTGGCAGGAAGAGTGCAAAGGGGTAGGCATGATCTGCCCCCTGCACACTAACCTCTACCTTCCTGTGCTCTGAATTGAATTCACAGCAAGTTTCTATTGGCACCTTGTTAAAAAAAAAGTTCTTTTGAAAAGATATGGCGAAATCCCAGGTTCCAAAAGAATACCAGCAAAAGGGCTCAAACTCAACTCAGGCTTGCATCCTTCTGAGGTCGCTAAAAAGAGTACCCAGATTGTTGGGGGCAAGTAGCTTACAGTTGTAAACTGCTTAGACACTCCTTAGGTGGTATGAAGTGGTATATAAATTAAGCTGTTTTTTGTTTGTTTTGGTCCTATCGGACTTCTATGTCCAGTTTTAGGTGGAGGCGGTCACTGTTATTTTAGCTTTACAGTCCTCTCCAGCCCTGTTCAGACATCTAAAATGCTAAACAGGGCTAGATGAGGCAGTGTGTTGTGGTTTTAGTACTGGACTAGAACCGTGGGAGACCAGAGTTTGAACTCCTAATCATCTGTAGAAACTCACTGGGAGAACTTGAGTAAATCACATTCTCTGCACTGCTCAGGAAGAGAATGGCAAACTACCTCTGAATATATGTGGCCAAGATAATAATAAGATAGAATAATCATAAATTGTTCTGAAAGCACATAACAACAACAAGACAAGGCTAGAAATTGCTGTGAAACTGGCAATCTGAAAAACAATATCTAATTAGCTTGAAAGATCTCCCAAGGCTACGCCTGGGTAGCCCCATCCAACCCAGTGCCAACAAGTTATCCTTTCTGAGATCGACATCAGTTTTACAGACAGACAGATGAACACAATGTATTTTAAAAAGCACCTCAAAAGCTCTACAGAACCCATGCATGAAACTAAACTTTGAACATAGCTTCTGTTATGAACTTCCCCGTAACACAGATGCCTCCATCTCAGGCACTGTAGCCAACACAAGTAATGCTTCCAATGTAAAAATTATGTGCAAAGGTAAAATTAAATTAAACTTGAAAGTAATAAGTGGGAAAAATATTCATTCTCTTAATATAAAATGAATTTTGGTATCCTTCTTTCATTTTCCAATCCTTTCTCAAAATCTGCCAAGGACACTGTGCTGAATGTTACTGTTGTTTCTTGATCCCCCAGTTATAAGAAATTGGAGCAAGAGCTGTACTGGCCTTAAATAATAATAATAATAATAATAATAATAATAATAATAATATAAAATTTTATTTGTATACCGCCCTTCCAAAGATCAGGGCGGTTCACAACATTTATACAGATTAAAAACATTTATACAACAATAAAAACTGTGTCATTCCAATATAGCTACACAATGGTGCTCATGTTAATAATACAATTGACAACGGGGGAGACGATAAGATCAGGGGTAGGCCTGTTCAAATAGGTAGGTTTTTAACCCCTTTTTAAATTGGATGAGGGAGGCGGCCGAGTGGAGGTCAAAGGGCAGTGAGTTCCAGAGGCTAGGGGCTGAGATCGAGTATGCCCTCTTTGTGGTGGTAGATAATCTAGCCTCTGGAACTTTTAATAATTGTTGCCCAGTGGTCCTGAGTGTGCGGGGTGGATTGTATGGGGAGAGACGGTCCTTCAGGTACTCTGGGCCCAAGCCATATAGGGCTTTATAGGTAATAACCAGCACTTTGTACTGAGCCCGGAAGCGAACAGGCAGCCAATGAAGATCTTTTAATACAGGAGTTATATGGCTGGCCCTGGATACGCCAGTGACCAGCCGTGCTGCCATGTTCTGCACTAGTTGTAGCTTCCGAGTGTGATACAAAGGCTGCCCCATGTAGAGCGCATTGCAGAAATCTAATCGAGAGGTTACCAGAGCATGTACTACAGTTTCAAGGTCCCCCCGGTCCAAAGCCAAAAATATGGGGAAATAAAAGCAAACCACAAAACCCTATTTGGGTGTTTTTGGTTTTGTTTTTAAAGAAAGATTAAAAAAAAACTACCTTTATTTTTGAAATACTCTTTTGCCACAAACAGTTTTTCTTTTTCTCTTAAAAAAAATAGAAATCTTTACTTTTTTCTTTCTTAAAAGAGCCTTTTCTTGCTGGGGACAAAAGCTGAGATAGCAGGGGTTTTTTTGTTGTTTTTTTGTTTTTTTCTGAAATAGCTCTGAGAGTTCAGACTCTAGTAGCCAATCAGGATGGAAACATTAGAATCACCAGAGTACAGTAGATAATTGGCACATTCACTGCACCATTACTGGAGAAAAACATAAAGTGATTGTGCAAATCTATGCTCTCTGAATGGCCAGTAATGGCTATCAGCCAATCAATGAATGGCAATTTACATGCTGCCACTTAGATAATTTTGCATCATGTAATGATTACACAAATCAGAACCGTTCAATCAAACCAAAGAGTTGGAAAAGAAACACCTAGATTGAGCCTATCAGTGACCACACAGCTATGTAGGACTTTGATACACTCTCTAAAACACAAATTTCATGCAACTGTGTTTTTAGCATACACCTTTTAGGACAATGTATGCTGCCTTTCATGGGAGTGCATTGCATGCTGCTGCTGCTGCTGCTGCTGCTGCTACTGTGGCTGCAAATTGACTGTCTCTTCTTTAGGGTACAGATGGTGAAATCCTGTACTAGATTATTCAGAAGGAATAAGAGGTAAAAGCATGTCTGCACTCAAATAAGTACGTACTTGCAAGAGCCCCCAGTTCAATTCAGTTTGATTCAGGAAGTCAGATCCAGGTCCAAACTGTTTGGATCTAACCCAATCCAGATTACAAAATAGAAACCCAGATCAGGAAATCCAAATCACCTTCCCTTTCACTGAAATTCACTGGGTAACTAAAATGGCTGCAACTGTGTTTTTTCCCATGTGCTGCTTTTCTCCTGACATTGTTTAACAAGTATTCGATCCCTTAGAGCATCCCCAAATTTGCAGCTAAAGAACTGTACAAAAGAAAATCTACTTAAAGAAGATGAACTGGGCTGGGGCTGGGGGCAGAACAAGAACCAAATGGATCAGGAGGCAGATCAAGCAAAGACACCCCTTTTAGTGTACTGTAACACAGGCCCAGAACAGATGGGCGCAAAGCGCTGTCCTGGGGCCGATTTTAGGGCTCAGGAGAGTAGAGCATGTGCATGCTCTCAAGCCCTACTATGCTATCCTGGAGCCATCATGGCTCACCCCCATCCACACGGGGGGCCGCCATGATGATGTATGCATGGTGCAGCATCCAATACATCATCAGTGCACATGAGGGCATCAATGGCGCTCTGGGCATGTCACAGAAAGAACCCACTGGAATTGAATTCTTTTTATGCCTCCTGGAGGCCATGCTGTTTGATTGGTGCGGCCTCTGTGTGGGGCAAAAATGGGCAGCTGCAGGCCGCCTTTTCGAGGCAGTCTATACAGCCCCATAGTCCCCTGACTTGGAAGCAGCATACTAAAACTTCAACGTGCATGTCAATTTTCCATTTTTATTTTAGTGTGTAGGGTAAGAGGACCCTTGGGGGCTTAAGGGAGAAGCAATGCATCTTTTTTATGGCCAGAAAAATGGTGAATGGTGAGATTGGAGGGATCAAATACCATCCTACATATGCCCTTGTAGCTTCAGTTTTCCCATTATTGATCTAAAAGCATCCTTAAGTTTCAGAGTTATAGAGCATAGGATAAAACAACAAGGACCATGTTGTTTGGCCTCCATCTCACTACTAGCAGAAAATAGCAAAGACTTGGAATGACTACTAAAGAAAGTAAAGGAAGAAAGTAGGCAGGTTTACAGTTGAACATTAAGAAAACAAAATTAATGACAACCAATTCTTTACAGAACTCTCAAATAGAGAGTGAGGCATTTGAGATAGTGGGGAAAAATTCCTTTATCTTGGCTCAGTCATTAATCAAAATGGGGACTGCAGGCAAGAAATCATAACAAGACTAGGACTTGGAAGGGCAGCTATAATGGAACTAATCAAAATCCTGAAGTGCAAAGATATATCATTGAATGCCAAAGTCAGAATTGTCAATGCCATTGTATTCCCAGTTTTATGTATGCTTGTGAAAGATGGAAAGTGAAGAAAGCAGACAGAAAGAAAAGAAACTCATTTTACATATGGTGCTGGAGAAGAGTTCCATGAATACTGTGGACTGCTAAAAAGACAAAACAATTGATCCTAGAGCAAATTAGCCCTCAAACTCTGTGTAGAAGCCAAGATGACTAAACTGAGACTGTCGTATTCTGGCCATATCCTGACAAGACATGATTCATTATCCAAGACAATAATACTTGGCAAGATAGAAGGCAGTAGAAAGAGGAAGAGCAAATTTCAGATGGATAGGCTCAATCAAGGAAACCACAGCCCTGAAGCTGTAAGACCAGACTAGACCTATTGAAGTTAAGGTGATTTGGAGGTCTCTCATTCATAGGGACACAAGAAGTTGAAGTCAATGTGACAAATTAATAACAACAAATAATAACTTGTGTCAAAATAAATAAATAAAAACTTATAGGTGGCATGCTTATATCTGGTATGAAAAAGCAAAAATTAATAATGAATTAATAACGAATTTCATAATCACATAATAAGAAAAGCATTCTTAAAAAACTGGCTGCAAATCAAAAGGAAATTTTACCAAAAAATGTACTTTGGGTGTCATCCCAGGAAGCTTTTTTTTTTTTTTTTTAATGGAGAACCTATAAAGAATTATTGTAAGGGGGAGGAGGAGGAGGAGGAGACATAAAACAAGGGAAGATATAGAAAAACCTGTGCCCTATAAGGAACACCTTAGGGAGCTGGGGATGTTTAGCCTGCCTGGAGAAGAGAAGGTTAAGAGGCGATATGACAGCCCTGTTTAAATATTTGAAGGGATGTCATATTGAGGAGGGAGCAAGCTTGTTTTCTGCTGCTCCAGAGAACAGGACCCAGAACAATGGATGCAAAGTGCAGGAAAAGAGATTCCACCTCACCATTAGGAGGAACTTCCTGACAGTAAGGGCTGTGTTCAACAGCGGAACACACTCCCTTGCAGGGTGGTGGAGTCTCCTTCCTTTGAGGTCTTTAAGCAGAGGCCGGATGACCATCTGTCAGGGTTCCTTTGATTGAGAGTTTCTGCATGGCAGGGGGGTTGGACTGGATGGCCCTTGTGGTCTCTTCCAACTCTATGATTCTATGTTTAATTCTTTTCAAAAGAGCCGCTAGGAAACTAGTGTCTGGAATAACTTGGTTTGTGTGTGTATGTGTGTGTTTGCCTCGCTTTATCACAATCAATCAAAGTAGGATTGGAACTGGTTTTAAATGGAAATGGCAGTCATATAATCCAATCAGCGATTCACTTTAAATCATGGTGGGAACATGCCCTAAAAAGGCATAAGTATGCAATGAAGGGCATTCATACATGTATATGATAGTTGTTGGGAATTATGTTTCATTGATCCAGTTATCTTGCCTGTAATCCAATTGTGTGTGTGTGTGCGCGCGCACGTGTGTTTAAAAAATGGAGGGAGAATTGAGCAAAACAAGAATCCTGGGATTTGCAGTTTAGGAAGGGATATTTAGAATTCTCTGTCAGAGAGCTCTGATGCTTCTCACCAAACTACAAATCCCAAAATTCATAAGATGCATCCAGTTAAAATGGATCATAGTGCTATAACTGTTTGTGAGTGTCCAAGCAACTGGACTCAGTGATGAGGGCTCCTTACAACCACTCTTTGCCTTGTCTTCTTTGCTGCACTACTCAGAAAAGAGGTAAACAAGAAGAAATAGCAGCTGTTCCTCTGCAGCTGTGAACACTGGCTTCCTCCTTTTTCATCTCTCCCAAAGTATGACAGATTATATAAAAATAAGCCATACAGTGTTCATCTTAGATAAGCATCAGGCTTTATATGTAAATCAATATATTGTATGTCACTGATAATTTCTCAGACTGAGTAGGGCATTTTGAGCACGCACGTAAGTGTATTCTGAATTATGCATCTGTACATCCCCATAACTGTATATTTAATGAATGTATTGCCCTTTTAAACTCTAAAAGTGGATTACATTAAAAACTGCTCGTCACTTTTCCATGCATATAAAAACATATGGGGTATCTTGGTTGTCTTCATAAGTCTTTCAAGCAAAATTTCCTTAGAGTGCAGACCTTTGAAATATCTAAGCTCCAGACAGGCTTCTCAAGTCCCGTTCCCATCAACACACTAAGGTTGCCTTACAATGGACAGAAGGAATAAAGAAATTTGTATTTCAGATTATTTAATGGAAAACTGTTTTGCAATCAAAACAGCAGTAGGAATGAATCATTCCAGCGCCAGCTGGTAGTCCAGTAGTGCAGTTTGGGGGTGGGGGTGGGGGCAGGGAATCAAATAATGTGAGGACTAAGTAAATTGGGAGAGGGGTGTTGACTTTTGAGTGAGGGAAAAAAGGGAGGAAATCCAAATGTACTTGAAAACTCATTTATTGTTTCCAATGTCACTGTATTAACATTTTTCACTTGACTCAACTTGAGCTCGGTATCTCTTTTTAAGGTGCTATATCGCCTCCTGTTTTTCACTACATAAGGTGTCCTTCAACTCAGGGAAGCCCACTGAACTGTTTTTCCTGAAGCTTGGTCCTGCTTTTCTCAGCCATGATTTCACCCTTTTTTTTTCCCCTTGTGCAAATTGGTATAACCAAACCCATCTCAGCAAATACACACAGAGAGAGGGAGAGGGAGAGAATTTACCCAACTAAATTTCAGGATGGCAGAAAGGCAGAGAGAGTGAAGCAGAGTCATGCTCCTGGAAAAATACAACAGCCTATTTTACATTGGGATCTGAGATTTCAGGGTCTGACCCTTGCATTTTAGGGCATAGATCCTCTTCTTCAGTCTTCAGGGTGAGTAATTGGAATGAGAGTGCTGCTTGGAAATGTGTGTGTGTGGATGACTTCCTCATTTGTTACATTTTGTGATTTTTTTTTAATTTAAAGGACATATTCTGCACAACTGTGGGTGGTGGTTAGTATACCATGTTTAATGGCACCACTAATATCATCCTCTGTGACATCACAAAAGGTTGTCTCTAGGTCTCAGGTTTTGGCACTGAAATCTCAGGGAACAGGATAGTCAGGCAATGCAAATTTTACAGTGTGATCAGAATAACAGCAGCGGAGAAAATATCAAGCTATGCTTAAGTAGCAGCAAAATTTAAAATGTCTGGATGAATGAAAACAGACAGTGTAGCAAACACCTCTACCTGTGCCTGTGTCTTTCTTCCATTTGCCCACCTCCTCAGACTATCCATTGGGTGGTCAGTTTTCCGAGAAGAGATACAGTAGTGAAAACACAACAGCAACTGGAAGCCCTGCTGGAACTTGAGATGGCTGGATATTGGAGGTGGGGACAGTGATTCCCCAAAGTAGGAGGTGCCCTATTACAGGGCTTAATTGTGCTCAGACAGCTTTGTGATGCTGAATTATGGTACCTGTAGTTGCTCCTTTTAAAACAGCATGTTCCCTTCTATGCTGTAGATTTCTGTATTTATTAAATTCAGCCCAGATGAATTCAGCTGTTTGCAGGTGGTAGAGAATTTTGTTTGTTAAGAATTTATCAAAATCTGAGAATTTCTTCATAAACAGGATGAAAAGAACTTGATTTGTAAACCATTACTGTTGAAGAAAACAAAGTGAAGGATTCACCCATTGCTACTTTCAAGGGCAGTTCAACAGAGAAGGCAAAGTACTATCTCAGTAGCCACCAGCATCATCCATCCACAGTACCTCTGTTTTGACAGGATTCAGCTTCAGTGTGTTGGTTTTCATTCTGCACCTTACTGAATTGAGTCATTGACTCTGTACTTCCAGAGCCTCATCTTACTCCAGCTACAAAGAAAGGCAGAGCACAGTAATATTCACATAGTGATGACAATTTACTTCAAATTTCTGGATGAGCTGACTACTTCGTATAGATCAGAACTGAGAAATGTGTGCCCTCCAAGGCTTTTGGATTTCAATCTCCCTCACGCATCCATTCTTGGCAGTGATGAGGGATGATGAATTTACTAAGAATACATTTTACTTCAATCCATATGACACAAAACTGACAAACAAGGCAATACAAACTATTTTGAAATAAAAATGCATCCACTCTGTAAAACCAGGTATATTTAACAAAATAAATACAGTATTTTAAAATGTGATAGAACAGAATCAAGATGACTCCATTTCATTAAGTATTTGTGACCTTGTTCTAATGGAGAAAAAAATTGGCTATGTTCCATAATCATGTGGATAATATTTCCCACTAATATTGAGATGGTACTCACAAAAGCTTCCTGAATATGAGGGAACAAAAGGAACAATATTATTTTTCTTCTAAAAATTACAGTGCAGAAGAGTTACACCATTTCAATTTGGACAAACTCTCAAGTCTCAGGATAAACCTTTAGAATAAGAGTTCATCAACATTGCAGGGGCAATGTACATAGAGGTTCCAAGATGGCTGTCTGTGAAAAAAATATATTTCAGGCCATACTTAGCTATCTGTGTGTCTACACATGCTTTGAATCAGTATTCACATCTGTTTTCTTGATAACTCAGCTCCAAAAACACATTTCCCATCACTCTTCTGATTAACAACAAACATCTCTCTCTTCCAAATTTGGCTTTTTCCCTTAATAATTAATCTTCATTTCCTCACTACAAACATTATAGGTGGACAGCAATTTTGATCCCAAGGGCCATGTGTGGGGGTAGATAACAAGTGGAAAATAAGTGGTGAGCATGGGATTGGAAAGACCACTTTTTTTGGAACAACAACAACAACAATTTGTATCCCGCCTCTCCTTGTTATGGATCGAGGTGGGTAACAACAGAACCAATGTACAAAGTAAAAATACAGATATTAATAACAACAGTAAATAAAAACATAACAATAATAAATCCCATACCCCCTCCCTCCTTCCCACCCTAAAAAAGCATACAAATTAAGTCTAAAAATCAATCTGATCCAATGGGAAGAGCTAAGTGGATGAGCAGTTAAGTTTCATTATGGGGAGATCAGTTTCGGAAGGCCTGCCAGAAGAGATCCATCTTTATTAGCTTTTTAAAAGCATCTAATGATGTTATAAGGTGGATCTCCTCTGGCAGGTCATTCCATATTTTTAGAGCGACGGCTGAGAACGATCTCCAGGAAATCGCCATCAGTCTTGTTTTCTTTGACTGAAGCAAGTTCTTCCCAGAAGATCTGAGCATGCAAGAAGGATTATATGGGAAAAGGCATTTCCTCAGGTATGCTGGAATGAAATCCCCATCCACAAAACAAAAAAACAAACAAACAAACAAACAAAAAAACACCCAAATATGAATAATCAGGTGTCAGAAATAAAAGGCAGAAATCACCATCAGTATAGTAGGTTGCAACATTCCTTGTAAAGGTACAGTAGTTGCATGCAACAAACACCCTAACTGTTTCTCATGGAGAGAGTGAGGGAGAGATTTCTTGTACTAGGTCTATGTCTAGGTTAATGACATTGGTAGAGCAATGAAAAAATCTAGAGTATGGTAGAAGTGCCTTCCTTGACTTTGCTGCTCATGACTGCATCAATATACCCTGCCAGAATATATGGTCAAATTCTCTGTTCAATTTTTGCATCACTGGTTTATCTCTAGCTCTGATTATGTAATTTACCTTTGTCAGATCTACAGCACTCTTAGATTGTATCCTAAATGTATTTTCTCTGGAAAGAGTATTTTAAAAGGTATTTTAATATATAAGCTGATGCGATTGCTGTGGTGTAATGGCTTGAATGTTGGACTACAGCTCCAAGAGAACAGTGTTTAAACCCTTGCTCAGACATGAAAAGACGTGAGTAATATAATGCAGTGGACCCTCAATATTCACTGGGGTCCCAAGCCTGAAATTCTTGGGACCAGAAGTGTTTCATATTTTGGGCTTTTTATTATTATTTTAGAATGTTTATATTTGTATATACATACATAATGAGATAACTTACATATTGTCCTTGAGTAAGAATGAAAATATTAGAAATGTGTTGTTGTTGTTGTTGTTGTTGTTGTTTTCACCGGGGTTTGCATCTCCCATGCACAAAAAACATTTTATCAGAAAAGCAATTTGTGATTTTTAAGCAAAAGGAAAAAAAATGCAAAAATAAAATCCTGCTATGTTGCAAATCATTGAAACATATGCAAATAATAAAAGCACTTGAAAGGGTGTATCCAGACTGGTTAAAAAGACCAGAAAGCCCCAAATTTTGTTGCTGTTCTTTCTCTTTTGGATGTGCCACTACACCATTCTCTAGAGTGAAAGGGGTTGGACTCACTGTGGCGATCCACAACACCCTAGTACAAATACCTACTTATTTGCCAAGAAATGTCTCTCATTTATTCTCATGTAACAAGCCTGAAAAGCTATTGAGACAGAGAGTTGGGTGGCTCCCAAATATCTAAGCATTCTAGAGTCTAACAGGGAAATACTTACATTTGAATAGTTTTGACCTGAGCTGTATACTATTGTATTGCATTGTATTGGAGAAAAGGAAGGAAGCAAGAAAAAAATCCATATGCTGATGTACAATGGTAATAGAGATTTTGAAGACTATATCGCCCCTATATGGAAAAAGTTAGATTTATCTGGTAACAGTAACAAAATGGGCAAAGTGAGACTTGGGTTAAAATTTGTGGCTTGGTTTCCTTTTCTGTCCCAAAGAATGAATTGCCTCTCCTGAAAATCTTCAAGTGCATTGAAGAACCTTTCAGAGAGGTTCCGCCATGTATAATCTCTTTGTACTATTTAATATTTTTTTAAAAAAATATATTTATTTTCATAAAACCAGAAGTAGACTTGTGACCACTTCTCCTTTAGTTTTTGTTTTTATTTCAACTCCCAGATGGTCCTGGGTCAGAAAATTAGCCCTTAGACCCAGTGAAGTTTCCAAATATTACAGTAAACTATACTGAGATCAACTCAACTTTAACCTTTTAGACAGACTTTCTTTTGTTCACATCTGCATTGATCCAGTGATAATATCCTAATAGCCAAAATGTATATATGCCTTATCCTATGAACTGTGCCAGCCACTTGAGCTTTTTGGCACTAAAAAAATGTTTACTATATATTTCAGTGTTGCATTTCAGACTCCAGCTTAGAGTGGCACTAGCTAAGTCCCAAGATAGACAGGATCTTGTTGCTGCTTGGGTTTCTCATCTACAGCCTTCTTAGCTCCAGCATGTTGGCTTTAGTTTAGCAAACAACTTTGCTGGAAATTGCTTTTTGTGCACTACATGTTTTCCTAAGTGATATTTCCCCAGAGCTGGCAGATTGCTTTATCGTAGCAGATGTGCATGTTTTTGGAAAACCACTACCATAAGGAATAGCATAATTACATTTACTGCTGTTTGTCAGTGAACTAAATATCAAATAGAAGGGATGCTACTACATATGAGCCCTACCAACATGCCCAGGGTCGTGCCTAAATATCGTTATATAATTCATTTTCAATTTACTCGTTTAAGGTAGTGATGCCCTGCAAAGTGCTATCCACCCAATGCCACGCATATATTCTTAGTGATGACGTCCTCACTTCAAATAACATGAGGAGACTATGCTGCAAACCATACTCTTTTCTAACCTGGGCTGAGTCCACACTGTATAAATAATCCTGCTTGACACCACTTTAAGTGCTATGGCTCAAAGCTATGGAATTCTGGGAACTGCAGTTTTTTGAGACATTTACCTTCTCTGTCAGAGAGATCTGGTGCCACAACAAACTACAATTCCCAGAATTTCATACATTGAGTCATGGCAGTTAAAGTGATGTCAAACTGGATTATTTCTTCAGTGCAGATCCAGCCCTACAAGTTGCCATGTCCAATCCAGAAGTACTCACCTTTTATTTTCCTCTTTTTTCTGTGCAGGATGGATGTATGGTATAATGTTTATTGTTATTGTAATTTCTTAGTTATTATTGTAATTTTTAGTGTGTTGATTGTTTCCTTTGTTTTTATTCTGTAGTATATAATTGTATCAAAAACATTTTTAGAAAAGAATTCTCAGCCAGAGAATTCCTCTGGTGCTTCTAACCAAACTACAGATGCCAGGATTCCATAACATGAAGCCATGGCAGTTAAAGTGGCATTAAAGTGCTATAACTGTTACTGTTAAGGAAACCCTCTCTGACATGGACTTAATCTGACATTGTATTAAAGATCAGAATGAACCCAGAAATATCTTGTTTCTCCCACATTCTGTTGTTTATGGTCAGGAAGATCATTTCTGTCCTGAATTTGTAAGGTAAGGTACATTTAGGGATACAGAGCAGCCCCTTTTGGGTTGTTACACTATTCATTTTGAACTCACTGTAATATTGGATTCAGAGAAGACTAGGAAGAGTGAGTCACTTGCTTCTTCTCACTGAAGCTCTTGTGCATCTGTAAACCAGAAATAAAAGGCTGTGAAACTCTTTAACCTTAATTTTGGATTAAAGAAAGGGTTGAAGTGGGGATGTGAGGAAAGTTCTCTAACAGCTTCCAGGAGAATAAGCGCCGCCCGACTTACCGGGCCGGCGCTGTTGCCGCGCGCGGGAAGCGCCATCTTCGCTTCCCGCCGCGGTCTTCGTCCCGGCAGCCTTTGCGGGGGCGGGCTCCCTCCTGATTGGCTGCCGGGAGGGAGAGCGCGGGAAGCTTGCCCGCCTTTTTCTGGGACGTACTACACGTCCCAGAATGCATTGCGCAGAGGCGGGCGACCTGATTGGCTCGTGGTCGGCCCGCCTCTTGAGTGGATTGGGCCGGACTGCCCAGTGGGCGGGGCCATACCCCGTGGCCGGCCCTGATTGGCCCATTCGGTCTATAAATGTTGGAGGCGCGCTCTGGTAGGCGCCATTGCGAGTTTCGGCTCTGAGGCGAGCAGAGCCGAGCAGGTGTGCTCCGGGAGTCGGGCCCGGAGAAGTTGGGAGGCCATTTCTCCCCGCCCGGGCAGGCAGCCAGGGGTCAGGGTGGCCCTCCCCTTTTTTCGAGGTTGGCGACACACGAGGCTGTGATCGCTTCAGGTGGCCGTCGGTCCCCTCCCCTTTTCCCCCTCGCGGTTGTAAAAAAAAAAAAAAAAAAAAAAAAAACCGCGGTTGCGGGGTCTGGGGGTGTTTTTTCTGGCTGTGTGGGGCTTGCCCCTCCCCCTCCTATTGCTGGGCTCACCACGCTGGACATTGGTTGGGCATTTTGGGGTCGCATATCTTGTCCTGGGGTTTTTTTTTTTCCTTTACTTTTATTTGGTTTAGGCTAATTTTAGGGCGGTGATCGCGGCTGCGGCCCTGCTGAGCCCGCCCCTTTTCTATTGTTCGTGGGTTTTTAGATTTGGTGGGGCAATTCTTTAGCCTCCTGTTGACTGCTTTTAATCTTGGCTCATACGTTTGGGCAGTGATCGCGGCTGCGGCCCTGCTGAGCCTGCCCACGTTGCCTTTGTTTTTTTTTGGGGGGGCGGTGATCGCGGATTCGTCCTTGCTGAGCCCGCCCCTATTCTTTATATTGACTTGGTTTGGAAGTCCGGTTATTGTTCCAGGCTCCCGGTTTTCCTGGGCCGCGATGCCTTCGAAGGCGAAGAGTGCTAATAAGCAGAGGGCGGCCCCGTCGGCGCGCGCTGGTCGCAATTCCTCATCTCGTGGTCGAATTGCTTCGGAGGCGTTGGATCGTCGGAGCGTGGAGCCTCGAGGCCAGGCGTCGTTGGGAGCGTCAACTGGTACAGAAGCGGCGGTAGGCGTTGGGTCTTCTTCACACACGTCGTCGCTCATTTCACAAAAAATGGCGGCGGAGTTGGCTCGGTCGTTCTCTGACATTATTTCCAAGGCCCTTGCAGCGAGTGGTTCTTCGTCCGTGGCTGGCGCGGCTTCGTCGACGTCCGGTGGGTCTGCTCAAACATCGGTCGGGATCGCGGATTCGGTTCAGGCGTCCGGCTCGGCTTCTGGGTCCCAGGCTCGAGAGGTTGCTGTACGGCTGTCAGATTCGAGTTCCAGCTCGTCTTCCAGCTCCAGTTCGTCGTCAGATTCGTCTAGTTCTGATGATGAAGTGTTGGTGTCAGCTTCGGCAGCGGATTCGACAAGGAAGAAGCGTAAACATAAGAAGAGTTCAAAGAAGAAGAAGAAGAAGTCTAGGCGCTCAGCCTCGCGGGCACCTGGGACTGTGGTGGGGCAGGAGGGTACGTCTTCGGGCGTCCCTGAGGGTCGGGATGGATACTGGCTTGAGCATGCCTGGGCTCCCGGTTTACCCCTGTGGGCCATTAGAAGGAGGGCTTGGAGGCCCGGTCTGCAAGGGGTATGGGTCGACGCTCAGGCCTCTTCCATCCCTGTTTCTTCTCCGGGAGATCGCCCTCCGGGCTCCCATCTCTCTAAGAAAGTTCGGAAGCTCATTTTGCGGGGGTGTTATGTGGATGTCTTCACTCTCCTCCAACCAAAAGGGCAGGAGGCTTGGGCCGTGACTTCTCCAAAACGGGCCAAGAGGCACCCAAAAGTTCCTCCGGCTGAACCTAATTTCTCTAATTGGCTGGAGGGCTATACTGTGTTCAAGGCTGTCATTTCCATGGCCTTCCCTGAGAGGGCCTGGCATCTCGATTGCCATTTGTTGCATGTCCTGCGGGCTAGATCTGTTGCAGGTGAAGCAGCGGCCATTGCGTATGACGCAGCCTTTCGTCAGCAGGCGTCTCTTAGCTCCCGAGAGAGATGGGACCAACTTCACAGTGAGATTTGGCTTTTAGAAGTAGGCCCTTTAGCTAAGTCCAAGGGTGCTTCAAGGCATCTGGCAAGCGGGATCGCAGGCTCGCTTGCTGGGATTTCAATGCGGGTCGGTGCACGCGGGCACATTGCAGATACGAGCATTGCTGTGAACTGTGCAGGGGTCCTCACCCCAAATCCTCCTGTTCTCGCAATAGTTCGCAGCCCTTTCGGCAGGGGCGCCCTGCCCATTCGGCAGCCGGCAAACGCGATGGGGTCCCTGCCTCTGATGCCGGTGGGTCAGGGAGCCAAAAATGAGGTGCCTTCTAGTCCTCGTCAGTTGTTCTCGTTAGCTCGGTCGCCCGTTAAGGTGGGAGCCCTTTTACCTCTTTTGGAGGTTTATCCTAATAAGGAAGCTGCACGTATGCTGGCCGATGGGTTCTCATCCGGTTTTCGTATCCCTGTGGTGGCCTCTCCTCCTCCTTCGGTGGCAAAAAACTTGAAATCGGCCCGTGATATGCCTGACGTCCTCCTCAGCAAGATTAATAAAGAAATTGAGGCGGGGCGGATTGAAGGGCCTTTCAGTTCCCCTCCATTTGTCGATCTGCATGTTTCTCCGCTGGGGGTGGTTCCCAAAAAGGCACCTGGGGAATACAGGCTCATTCATCACCTGTCTCACCCTCCTGGGGCCTCGGTGAATGATGCTATTCCTGATGAGTTATGTTCTGTGAAGTATGCTTCTTTTGACCATGCGGTCCGTTTGGTTCGCTCCTGTGGAAAAGGGGCGTTATTGGCCAAATGTGATATTCAATCGGCTTTCAGATTGTTACCGGTTCACCCTAATGATTTTCGTTTGCTTGGTTTCAAAGTTGGGGATGGGTGGTATTTTGATAAGGCCATGCCAATGGGGTGCTCCTTTAGTTGTGCAGCTTTTGAGACCTTTAGTACTTTTCTTGAATGGGAGCTCAAACGGCGGGCTTGCTCACCTCTGGTGACCCATTATCTAGATGATTTTTTGTTTGTTGGAAGGGCAGGCACCGATGAGTGTAAGAAGCTTTTAGACACTTTTTCTGCCTTGGCCCTAGAGATAGGGGTCCCATTGGCGGAAGAAAACACTGAGGGCCCCCAGTCATCTCTTACCTTTTTGGGCATTCAACTGGACTCTGTTCGAGGCACCTCATCATTGCCACAAGCAAAACTGTTGGCTTTAAGAGCCCTTGTGGCTGATTTTCTGGTTGCCAAAAAAGCCACGTTAAAACAAGTCCAATCCTTACTGGGGCATCTTAATTTCGCTTGCCGGGTAGTGGCGCCCGGTCGGGCATTTTGCTTCAGACTGGCTAGGGCTACTGTTGGCGCTCGCCTCCCTCATCACCGGGTTAGGATTTCAAAGGGTGTGAAAGACGATCTCAGAGTCTGGGAATCTTTTCTCTCCAATTTTAACGGGGTGGCCATTTGGCAAAAGTCCTGGCAGTTAGGTGACCGTTTACAAGTTCATTCTGATGCAGCCGGGAGTATTGGTTTTGGGGTTTATTTTCAAGGCCATTGGTGCGCACATAGGTGGCCGCAGGATTGGGCTCAGGGCAATGTGTTGAAGGACTTGACCTTTCTTGAATTGTTTCCGATAGTGGTTGCTATTCGCATTTGGTGTAAAGATTTTGCCAACAAGAAGATCACGTTTTGGTGTGATAACCAGGCGGTTGTCAACGTGGTCAACAGCATGTCCTCTTCCTCGGAGAGAGTCATGTTATTGGTCAGGAAACTGGTTTTGGATTGCTTAAGTTTTAACATTTCCTTTGCTGCTCGGTTCGTGCCTGGACTCGAGAATAACATCGCTGATGCTCTCTCTCGCTTCCAGGAGGAACGTTTCCGTCGTTTGGCTCCGGAGGCGGACCCCTCCCCTGTCCCGTTTCCTCAGGACTTGTGGGACCTTGGACCTCTATCATTATGAAGGGCATTTTGTCGTCCATTGCTCCTTCCACACAAAGGGCTTATATGAGGGTGTTTCCTAAGCTTTCTGCTTATTTTCGAGTTTGTAATATACCGGCTCATTGGCCTGTCCAGTCCCCTACTGTCCTCGGCTTCATGGCCTGGTTATATTCTATCGGGTCCTCCCCTCGGGCCATTTCAGTTTTGCTGGCGGGAATATCTTTCTTTGCAAAAGCCTCTGGCCTAGATGACCCTTGTGCCTCCTTCCAAGTCAGGCGGACTTTGGAGGGCTGGAGGCGATCCCAGGGTCCTTCTGTGGATGCCAGACGTCCCATCACGCTGCCGCTGCTCGAGCAGCTTGTTGCTGTTTTACCTGCTGTTTGCTCTTCCCAGTATGAGGCCAGCCTGTTTCATGCCGCTTTCGTTACTGCCTTTTTCGGGGCCCTTAGGTTGGGGGAGCTTGTTCCTAATTCCGCCAATGACACTTCTAAGCGCTCTCTCCAGGTTGGAGATGTTTGTTTCAATACGAGTTCTGTTTCCTTATTGATTCGGAGGTCCAAATGCGACCAATTGGGGAAAGGGTCCTCTATTACTTTGAATCGCTTTAGGGGATCGGTGGTGTGCCCTGTCCGTACCTTGCACGCCTTCTTGGAAGCACGCCCGTCTGGTGCAGGTCCCTTATTCTGCCATTCTAACGGAGCCCCTTTGACGCGTTACCAGCTGGTGGCAGTGCTGCGCCTGGCCCTTAAATATTTGGGTCTGCCAGCGAAGGATTTTGGGGGGCATTCTTTCCGGATTGGGGCTGCTACTTCGGCTGCTCAAGTTGGACTGTCGGCGGATTCTATCAAACATTTGGGACGATGGAAATCCAGTGCCTATTTGGGCTATATCCGGACTGATCGGGACCTTGCAGGGGGTCAATGATTGTCTTGCCGTTCTTTGAGTTTGTGTGGAGCCCGAAGGAGTTACCTATAGGGTTGGCGGCAGGCGGTTCGTTCCTCTCCGTCTGTTTGGCGGCAGCATAGGCCTGGATCTGGGGTTGAGGGGTTTCCAGGGCTCGATGGCTCTGGATCGGGAGTCCTAGCGACCCGGGTGTATGGTGCGTGCTGATGTGGCCAGTGCGGGGGCCACAGTCAATTGACACCCGGTGACTAGAGTGCCTTGCAAATCGAGTGGGAGGAGCACTGTTGCCCGACGGTGCTTCAGGGCGGGGCTTGGCACCTACGTCATCCCGATGCTTGGCTACAAGCAACCAGGCATTAGCCAACGGGGGCTTGGCTGATGCCCAGATCCAGACCTTATGCTTTGGGCCAACCCTATTGTTTGTTTGGGCTTTAAATAAAGTTGTGGCCATGTTCACTCCAGCCTGGTGTATTGGTGCTTTCTTGTGGCGCCTGACCTGCGAGGCAATAAGCGCCGCCCGACTTACCGGGCCGGCGCTGTTGCCGCGCGCGGGAAGCGCCATCTTCGCTTCCCGCCGCGGTCTTCGTCCCGGCAGCCTTTGCGGGGGCGGGCTCCCTCCTGATTGGCTGCCGGGAGGGAGAGCGCGGGAAGCTTGCCCGCCTTTTTCTGGGACGTACTACACGTCCCAGAATGCATTGCGCAGAGGCGGGCGACCTGATTGGCTCGTGGTCGGCCCGCCTCTTGAGTGGATTGGGCCGGACTGCCCAGTGGGCGGGGCCATACCCCGTGGCCGGCCCTGATTGGCCCATTCGGTCTATAAATGTTGGAGGCGCGCTCTGGTAGGCGCCATTGCGAGTTTCGGCTCTCCCACCCTCCCTCCCTGGGAGTTAATTGTCACAACTGGTGCGGGGGCGGCAGCATAGGCCTGGATCTGGGGTTGAGGGGTTTCCAGGGCTCGATGGCTCTGGATCGGGAGTCCTAGCGACCCGGGTGTATGGTGCGTGCTGATGTGGCCAGTGCGGGGGCCACAGTCAATTGACACCCGGTGACTAGAGTGCCTTGCAAATCGAGTGGGAGGAGCACTGTTGCCCGACGGTGCTTCAGGGCGGGGCTTGGCACCTACGTCATCCCGATGCTTGGCTACAAGCAACCAGGCATTAGCCAACGGGGGCTTGGCTGATGCCCAGATCCAGACCTTATGCTTTGGGCCAACCCTATTGTTTGTTTGGGCTTTAAATAAAGTTGTGGCCATGTTCACTCCAGCCTGGTGTATTGGTGCTTTCTTGTGGCGCCTGACCTGCGAGGCAACAATGCATTCAGCAGAAGCAAGTTCCAGCAGCCTCACACTCTTTCTACTATTTAATTTAAAACTTTGTGAGAACTGATCTTCAGCTTGGCTACTTCTTTTTGTTGTCATTTTCTTCCTTCAGCATGTGCAGCAACATTAACACATGCATTTTGTGATTTCACAGTTAACTTTACACTTGGTTCTGTGTTTATTTGGTTTGATTGCATGATGGTTTCTGTACTTTGAACAGAAATGCACTTCCTGAATAAATTTTATGCAACATCTGTGCAAAACATATTAATCCAGTTCTTTGTAATCCCTTCTCATGGGGATTATGAATGGTTCTGGCTCTTTAAAACCTGAATTCAGTATTTATAAATGTGAAATGTAAATTGGTGAAGATAATGTTCTACACAAATTTTCCACTAAATTTGTAGGCACCGCTACTCATGCTGAATTGATCAACAGAAGATTCAGTGCCACTGTTGACTCCACCTGTGAACTCCAGATATTTGGACTTCAGACAGACGGTCCAGCAAGTATGGCCATACAAACTCCTAACAACTGAAGAGACAAAGGTTAAGGAATTTTGTTCTTAACCTCTTTACTTCTACTCACCCTGTGACAATCCACATCTATAACTGAAGTTGCATTTGAAGTGGGATTTCATAATTTGTCACTCATTAATATATCTGTATTCTAGCTTTCAGAGCAAAATCTAGAAGTAGCTCACACAAATTGAAAGAGAATCTCTCTCTCTCTCATTTGCTCTCTCATTCACTTGCTAAAATCCAGTTACTGTATAACTAAAATGATCTCACCACTAAAATCTGCAGCAATATATGCATTTATAGTCCAAAACACAGTACAGAAATAATCCAGTTTGAGACCACTTTAACTGTCCTGGCTCAATGGTAAGGAATTCTAGGAACTGTAGTTTTGTGAGACATTTAACCTTCTCTCTGAGAGAGCTCTGGTGCCACAATAACCTACAATTCCCAGTAGTCCATAACTGAGCCAGGGTAGTTAAAGCAGTCTCAGACTAAATTATTTCGGCAGTGAGTTTTAGATCTACATCTATTTATTTATTTATTTATTTTATTCAAACAACCCCCCAAGCTGCTACTACAAGCAACAACCTTTTTAAAAGAAAAATTTGAACTCAAGACCTCAAATAAAAACAAACAAGTAGAAAACTCACCTCTTAATCTATGTGGGCTTTTCTATTATCTGACTTGACTAGTTATTTCAGTGATATATAAGAATGAATATTACAATTTAATATATTTCCTGCTTGACACTTTTAGGAATGTGCATATTGTTGTCTGTAAGAGAGAAAAAACTGTAATTGCATGAATTATGCGTAATATGCAATTGTCTCTTCTTTTTCCATTTAGCCAGAGGTCAGCTTGGCTGTTATCTTCATAAACTGTTTTTTCAAAATGATTGAGACAGTTCCTTAGGAGAATTCTACAGCATATTTGTGCTTATTGTAATTAATCTTTTCACACACAACAATTTCCCTGACGTGGTTTGTGATTAATAAAAAGGTCAAAGTGTATGGAAATGAGTTTGACTGGATATTAAACTGAGACAGAATATCACAGCAAGAAGCAAGGAGATTGCATAATCCTACTTTACTCTTGTCATTCTTATGATATGCACATAATTAATTTAAAGGAAAGATAGTCCCTAATGCGTGGATTTCAGTCTAACCGCAAATCAATCCAGAGCTTCAGCTGTGTTTGATAATATGCATGCATACATACACACAGTGCATACATACACAAAGAGGGAGAACTATATCAACCTCTTCTAGCCTGCCTCTTCCTTAAGAGAGATGTTTCCAGGCAGCAGTCAAAAGCGACAGTTAAGCAACTAGAATGTAGGGCTGAAACAGATGGCCCTGAAGGGGCAGCTTGAAGTTGGATTGGAGCTGCAGCAACTACATGCCACAGCCCCACTCCACCTTCAATGCAGCTGAAAAAGGAGCAGCAAAGAACTCCTCCTTTTTCAGACTGCAAAAAGCTGGCTTTGCTGCCCGCATCATGGCCAGAAGCTGGCAGTGTGTGGTGTGTAAATGCCGCACCCCCAGCGCTCTTGGAAGCTGGCTCATGTCTACATTCCAGGCGGCTTGAAGCTGGCTTCCAGGCATCTTCAGAGCATGTGTTGTTAAAATACCGTGCTCTGAAGCCACTTGGAAGCAGCCCCTCCGCCATCTATTCAGGCCCATAGTCTTTGATAAGCCTTGACCATCAATCCACCCAGTCCAAGTATGGTGACCCAATGTTCATAGTGTAATTAGTGGCTCCTTAACAACAAAAATGGAGTTCCAACTAGCCTAAAAAGGGAAGTTGAGGGGCCTTAGTTTAAGACAATTGGACAGTGTCTAACACACCATTTTTTCCACAAGTTTTGGAGTATGTGGTGTGCTTCCAGCTCCAAGGGTTCCTTGATTAAACAGATTACAGTGGTCCCCCTGGATACGAATCCCCCGGGTTAAGAAAACCCCGGGATCCGAAACCGGCGCGACCGCGATTGTATCCCCCGGGATCCGAAGGATCCCCCGGGATCCGAAAAAAACCGATCCGGGCTGCCCCTTTCTCTTAGCTGGCGAAGAGGAGGGCCTCCTCAGAGAGAAAGGGAGAGCCCGATCCGCCGGATCGGGCTGTCCCTTTCTCTCTGAGGAGGTCCCCGCCCTCTTTCCCCCGGGTTACAAAAATTTTCAGGTTACGAAAGGTAATCCGGAACGGATTACTTTCGTAACCCGGGGGACCACTGTATCTAGATCCATTTCAGTCTGGATTCAAGTGTAGTTACAGGACAGAAGCAGTTTTAGCTACCTTGGTAGATGTGCACCAGGAACTGGACAGAGATAATATGTCCTTATTGGTTCTATGGAATCTCTCTGCAGCTTTCAGTTGCATCAGCCATGATGCAGGGGAGGAGACTTGGGCCTCCTGAAAGGAGGGAACCAGGAGGTGGTGCTGGAGGATTTCAGTTTGACTCCTAGTTCATTGATCTGTGGAGACTCTCAGGGCTCTGTTCTGTCCTCCATACTATTCAAAATCCACATGAAACCACAGGGAGAGTTGGGTTTTGTGCCACTGGTATGATGTCAACAACAAATTTTATTTCTCCATTTCGCTTAAGTCAAAGGAAGCTATTTCAGTTGTAATTCAGCATCTGGCAATCAGAAGCAATTGGATTGGGGCAAACAAATGGAAACTTTTGTTGGATGGGAATATCCCCTGTAGTGAAAAGACCCCAGAAACAGCAAACCCCGGAGACAGAGATAGCCAATCAACGAGCACCAGGTGACCAGCCAATTAGAAGCTGGCTGGAGACCCCAGAAACAGCAAACCTTGGAGACAGAAACAGCCAATCACAGAACACCAAGTGTCCAGCCAATGAGGAGCTGGCTGGGCAGGGCTATATAAGAGCCTGAGCAGAGGGAGACAGGTTTTTTTTTTTTTTGTTTTTTTTAGTTGGAGTTTTTGCTGGGGAGAGGGATGCCACTGAGGGGGGTGCTCTCTAGGTTCCTGATTGGGACAGGTGTAGGTTAGGTTTTAGGCCAGACAGGGTCTATGTAGAGTCCAGAAGAGGGACTGATTAGGCTTTAGGTTGTAAGCCAGCTGATTTAAGCTGAGAGTATTTGGCAGATGGCCTGAGGGCTGAAGTATTATGTTTATGTAACTGTGGTAACGTAACTAAGAAGAAAGAAATGCAAAAGCCTTGAAAGTAGTTTACTGATTACTTTGATGTTTGTTAATAAACTTCAGTATTATTTTATTACAACTTGGCCTCTGTGAAATATTGTGGCACGCTACTAGAGATAACAAAGCCTAAGAAAAGATAAGCAGTGGTGGAGAAGATCTCCACAGAAGAAAAATACAATTGGTGGCAGCAAAGGGGAAGACAAGCATTCTGTGTGGGTGGACTGAGAGAGTCTAAGTGAGTGTCCACACCACCACATCCAAGTTTTTATAGCTGACAGGAGTGTTTTCACACACATAATACTGTATCTGTCTACCTGTCTATCTATTTATTTAAAATACATTGAACATTTTTTTTCAAAAAAGAACATTGCAGGGAAGTTGTTCTCATATGCAGAATCTGAAATTATTTTGGATTGTTTGTATATGTATGATTTCACAATAGGCGTGCCAGGTCTCCTTTATTAAGTAAGGGATGTCCCTTGTTTGAGGGCTGGAAGCTTTTCTTTTTTATCTAGACTGAATAAAATATCTCCCACCCCATTCCCCCCCCACCCGGTGGGACCTTTATAAAGACAGAAATGTGTGCATCATAAAATTATTGAGTGTGGGCAATATGTTAATTTTACAGAGAAATACATGGCTGTTAACTAAAAGTATTACTTTAATTTGGTATTTAAGTAGAGCACAAACTCATTAATGGCTACTTCCTCACTGGCAACCTTGCATGTCTTCCATTTTGACTGTGTCTTATTGCTGTTTTGAAAACTTGACGACAGTACTTTATGAGGCAGAAATACCAGTTAAATTCTGCCCTATCTTTATGTGTTTCTGCATGCTGAAAAGGCATGCACATTGCTATTGTTATTATTTTTAAAGATAGAACTTCAGATATCAACACCAGTGCTGACTGAAAGGCAAATGTTTGAAAAACCAGGATCTTTTGTTTGGAAGTCAACCAGCCTTGCTCCTCTTATAGAAGCAGCTTGTTAGTTGTCTGGAACAACACTTTTTACTCCATCAAAAGCTATGAGTTCAAGCTTAGGATGTGCTGAAAAGTGATATCTTTGTCAGGAATTTATGTCTGAGAAATTCAGATTTTAAACTCTGGGGGGAAGTGAGCATTTATCAGATAGATCAAATAGGATGTTGGATGGGCTTCTGGGCTTCTGTCTGTAAACTGCTGTTATTATATCATGTGGTGTCACTATGGAACACTCTCTTCATGAGGCAATCTTCATTTGCAAATTAGGACATACGGAATCAATTATGGAAAATCTGTTCCCATCTCACCTTTAGAAAAAGAAATGGACTTCTATGATGGTGATGCATGCATGAAAGAAATTATATTTATAAAATAATGAAAATGCAATATTTTTCTTTATATTTAAGATAGTAAAAAACCCTGAACATAGGGATAGATATATCGATCTGTTTCCATCCCATGTCACTTTCCTACAAATGTACTTCTTTATTTCATCCCATCATATTTTTGTGTTAATCTGTGAAGAATTATTTTAAGAACCCATAAGGAAATTTGTAGTTATATATATATATATACTTTAAAATGTATTTTAACATATTATTACATAACATCAATTTCAAAATATTTTTCTCTGTTCACTAGCTCTAATTTAAGATTGTCCAGTGTCTTACACAGACAAGAGTTCACTCCACCTCCTGCCAGTCCCCTTTAAATGTCCAAGGAAATCTGCATAGAATTTCATTTTTTATAAATAAAATGAGAAATAAAACTAAGGAGCTGTACAGATGGGTGGCAGGAAGTCACCTCTTTTTTCCCTGGATCAGTACCACAGCAGCTGCACACAGCACCAACCCATCCCTCCAAGCAGCTTCCTGGAAGGGTTATCATAAGCACCATATGCGTCATCATGGTGCATGGTGTGTAGACTGGCATGTGCCAAGATGGTGCTCGGGTGGTACAGTGAAGGTTCAGAGTGTGTGGACACTCAGCCTTCACCATGCGTACAAGCTGGCACAAAGTGCTGGTCTGTACAGCCCCGTAGAGAGAAAAATCATACTGTTTAAAGTCTAGATGGGTTTTCCATTAGCTATTTGGTACCATATTGAGGAAGAAAGAGAATAATTTGAGATTTGCCTATATAACACAAAAAGTACATGAGTTTGCACTTTAAAAAGAAAGGAAGAAGGGAAAAAACTAGCATCCTTTCTCCCCAAGTAATGTTGAGGTCAAGATACAAGATACTGATTGCATGAAAGGGAAATCATGCCCACTACAAAATTTGATGAACTGCTCAGAAAGTGAGTGAGAGAGTGAGAGCACTTCTTTTTCTTTCTTTTTTTTTTTTAATGAAACAGTTTATAGACCTATAAAAGATGCATTTTATGAAAGAGTTACTGTTAGTCATAATTGCATGAACTATTGTGCCTCCATGGGGAACACTCCACTTTTACTGTATTAAATATACAGCCTCTGAATAATTATAACACCAGTAATAATTATGTGATAAGAGTTAAACAATGGAAGAAGTTTAATGTTCAGATTTATTTCAATGAAAAAAAATGTTCCTAAGAAAAGGTATTCACTGCACCTTACATACAGTTCTCTTTTATATGGTATAAATAATAATGTTATACTCTATTCACTCTATTCACTATTCACTATTCACAGTGCTGGGAGGCTACTTAAGGCTACTCAAGGCTAGCAGAAGCTGCATTTCCTTTAAGGAGGAGAAAGAAAAGGAGGAGGCTGTAGTCCATGTGCTTGGGTGAGATCTAATTTAATTTACACTTGAGCCAAGGCTAGCAGGCTAGCAGAAGCTGCATTTCCTTTAAGGAGGAGAAAGAAAAGGAGGAGGCTGTAGTCCATGTGCTTGGGTGAGATCTAATTTAATTTACACTTGAGCCAAGGCTAGCAGGCTAGCAGAAGCTGCATTTCCTTTAAGGAGGAGAAAGAAAAGGAGGAGGCTGTAGTCCATGTGCTTGGGTGAGATCTAATTTAATTTACACTTGAGCCAAGGCTAGCAGGCTAGCAGAAGCTGCATTTCCTTTAAGGAGGAGAAAGAAAAGGAGGAGGCTGTAGTCCATGTGCTTGGGTGAGATCTAATTTAATTTACACTTGAGCCATTGCATTCTGGGAGCCAGTGCTGGGAGGCTACTTAAGGCTACTCAAGGCTAGCAGAAGCGCGTGCCTAACGGCGCGCGAATTTTGATTTTTTTTTTTATCTAGTCAAGGAGGTGTTTAGAGAATAGAAGAGGAGCCGGCCTGAAGCATCAGAGGAAGTGAATCAGAGACTTGCCTTTGGAAGGAGCTTTTAGCCAGGAGCTCTCTACATAACTATAGGCCCCGTGACTTGAACTCAGTGACAGAGCTTGGGAATAAAGGCCAAGTCTAGCAAGGGAAGCCCACAGTCTTGTTTCAGTGCCTCCTTAAGACTTCTCAGTATGGACACTGAAGGCCCTGCTGCAGTCACCTGCAACACCTGTGGGATGTTTGTCTTCTTGCCTACAGAGGTGGCGAACTACACCTGCCACAAGTGCAAGTTGGTAGTCCTCTTGGAAGAGAAAGTACAGCAGCTAGAGGAGCAGATATCTGCACTCCAGCATCATAGAGAGCAGGAGAATCTCCTGAACAGAACAGGCCAGAATGTCTTGGGTGGGAAACAGACAGAGGAAGTTGTTGGGGTGGAGGAGGTCACTCCACATACAACAGAGGTAGAGGCTTGGAGGGAGGTCACACACAGAAGTAAGGAAACCAGGGAACGTTCTGTGAGCGGCTTGCAGCTACAGAATCGCTTTGAATCTCTCTCTGTTGTCAGAGATGATGAGGAAAAGCAGCAGGGACAGACATCAGGGACAGAGCAGGGGAGCCTGAGAGCATCACGAAAAGGAACAGCCACTGCTAAGCCTCGGAGGAGGCGCGTGGTCGTGGTGGGGGACTCCTTGCTGAGGGGTACGGAAGCAGTGGTTTGTGGGCCTGACAAGATGTCTTGGGAGGTGTGTTGTCTCCCTGGGGCAAAGATCCATCATGTGACGGAGAGGCTGACAAGACTTGTCAAGCCTACTGACCGTTATCCCCTTCTTTTGGTTCATGTGGGAACCAATGATACTGCAAGGCACAGCCTTCAGAATATCAAAAGGGATTATGAGGCTCTGGGAAGGAAGCTGAAAGAGATGGATGCACAGGTTGTCATCTCATCTCTACTCCCGGTAGAAGGGCATGGTCCAGGAAGGGAGAGGAAAATAGCAGAGGTGAATAACTGGCTCCGTAGATGGTGCCGCCAAGAACAGTTTGGATTCTTGGATCATGGGCTGCGGTTCCATGAGGAGGGACTTCTGGCAAGGGATGGGCTGCATCTCACGCCAGTTGGCAAAAACGTTTTTGCCAACAGTCTGAAGAATCTGATCAGGAGGGCTTTAAACTGAGTTATGTGGGGGAGGGAGACATTATACTGGAAGACAAAAGGGATGGAGAGAATAGTCCAAGTGGCATAGAGGGAACAAGGCAAACAGTGCAAGGACCCAATAGTAGGAGGCAAAAAAATGTGCAAAAGCAGCAAGTAAAGAGGACACATGGTCTTAAATGTCTCTACACTAATGCACAGAGTATGGGAAATAAGCAGGATGAACTTGAACTCCTAGCACAACAAGGGAAATATGATATAATAGGCATCACTGAAACCTGGTGGGATGAGTCTCATGATTGGAATGTAGAAATAGAGGGATATAACCTTTGTAAGAGAAACAGGCCAAGCAGGAAAGGAGGAGGAATAGCATTATATGTCAGGGATATTTACACCAGTGAAGAGATCCAGGAAGTCAATACTGGAAGCCAGGTGGAGAGCATCTGGATAAAAATTAAAGGAGAGGGAAATAACAGGGATGTTACTGTGGGAGTCTACTACAGACCCCCGACTCAGGCAGAGGAATTGGATGATGCCTTTCTAGAACAGATGACCACACAATCAGGAAGGAGAGATGTAGTAGTGATGGGGGACTTCAACTATCCTGATATTTGCTGGAAGTCAAACTCAGCCAAATCCTCAAAGTCTAGCAAATTCCTCACTTGCCTGGAAGACAATTTCATTGTCCAAAAGGTGGAAGAGGCAACAAGGGGATCAGCCATTTTAGATCTTATCTTAACCAACAGGGAAGACCTAGTTGATGGGGTGCAAGTGGTTGGATCCTTAGGTGGAAGTGACCATGTTCTCCTGGAGTTTGTTATGCAGTGGAAGGGAGAAGCTAGGCATAGTCAGACACGCACTCTAGACTTTAGGAGAGCTAATTTCAATAAACTTAGAGAAATACTGGGAGTGATCCCATGGTCAGGAATACTAAAAGAAAAGGGAGTTCAAGACGGATGGGAGTTTCTCAAAAGGGAGATATTGAAGGCACAATTTCAAACAGTTCCAATGAGGAAGAAAAATGGAAGATGTCTCAAGAAGCCAGGATGGATGACTAAGGAACTTTCAAATGAGCTAAGTTTTAAACGGAACATGTATAAGAAATGGAAAAATGGAGAAATCACGAAAGAGGAATTTAAACAAATAGCCAGCACATGTAGGGGTAAAGTCAGAAAAGCTAAAGCGCAGAATGAACTCAGGCTTGCTAGAGAGGTTAAGAACAATAAAAAGGGCTTTTTTGGATATGTCCGCAGCAAAAGGAAGAAGAAGGAAACAGTAGGGCCACTGCGTGCAGAAGATGGCAAAATGCTAACAGGGGACAGAGAAAAGGCAGAATTACTCAACACCTTCTTTGCTTCAGTCTTCTCAGAAAAGGCAAAAGGTGCTCAACCGAAGGATAATGGAGCAGAAGACAGAATAGGGGAATTTCAGCACAGAATAAGTAAAGAGATAGTACAGGAATACTTGGTTAACCTAAATGAATATAAATCTCCAGGACCAGATGAACTACATCCTAGAGTATTAAAAGAACTAGCAAATGTAATATCAGAGCCATTGGCAATAATCTTTGAGAACTCCAGGAGAACAGGAGAAGTCCCAGAAGACTGGAGGAGGGCAAACGTTGTCCCCATCTTCAAAAAGGGAAAAAAAGAGGATCCCAACAATTATCGTCCAGTTAGTCTGACATCAATTCCAGGAAAGGTGCTAGAGCAGATAATTAAACAGAGAGTCTGCGAACATTTAGAAGCCAATGCCATAATCACAAAAAGCCAACATGGGTTTCAGAAAAAGAAGTCATGCCAAACGAATCTGATCTCTTTTTTTGATAAAATTACCAGCTTGGTAGATGAAGGGAATGCTGTGGATATAGTATACCTCGATTTCAGTAAGGCCTTTGACAAGGTTCCCCATGACATTCTTGCAAACAAGCTTGCAAAATGTGGGATAGACAAGTTAACTGTTACATGGATTTGTAATTGGTTGACTGGCCGAACTCAAAGGGTGCTCAACAATGGCTCCTTTTCATCCTGGAGAGAAGTGACCAGTGGGGTGCCACAGGGTTCTGTCCTGGGCCCAGTGCTATTCAACATCTTTATTAACGATTTGGATGACAGAATTGGGGGCATACTTATCAAATTTGCAGATGACACTAAACTGGGAGGAGTAGCTAATACCCCAGAGGATAGGATCAAAATTCAAAATGACCTGAATAGACTAGAAAGCTGGGCCAGTGCTAACAAAATGAAATTCAATACGGAGAAATGTAAGGTTCTGCACTTAGGGCGGAAAAATGAAATGCACAGATATAGGATGGGGGACACCTGGCTGAACGAGACCACATGTGAAAGGGATCTAGGAGTCCAAGTAGACCATAAGCTGAACATGAGTCAACAGTGTGATGCGGCAGCTAAAAAAGCCAATGCAATTTTAGGCTGCATCAATAGAAGTATAGTTTCTAGATCAAGGGAAGTTATAGTGCCACTCTATTCTGCTTTGGTCAGGCCCCACCTGGAATACTGTGTCCAGTTCTGGGCACCACAATTCAAAAAGGATGTGGAGAAACTGGAGCATGTCCAAAGGAGGGCAACTAAGATGGTGAAGGGTCTGGAAACCTTGCCCTATGAAGAACGCCTTAGGGAGCTGGGGATGTTTAGCCTGGAGAAGAGAAGGTTAAGAGGTGATATGATAGCCCTGTTTAAATATTTGAAGGGATGTCATATTGAGGAGGGAGCAAGCTTGTTTTCTGCTGCTGCAGAGACTAGAACGCGGAACAATGGATGCAAACTGCAGGAAAAGAGATTCCACCTCAACATTAGGAGGAACTTCCTGACAGTAAGGGCTGTTCGACAGTGGAACACACTCCCTCGGAGTGTGGTGGAGTCTCCTTCCTTAGGGGTCTTTAAGCAGAGGCTGGATGGCCATCTGTCAGGGATGCTTTGACTTGGAGTTCCTGCATGGCAGGGGGTTGGACTGGATGGCCCTTGTGGTCTCTTCCAACTCTATGATTCTATGATTCTATGATTCTATAAAATGTTTATCCTACTCAGCCAAAACTGCTCTTAAAAATGCTAACACTTCTGGGTAAGATCCGGGCCCTGTTCCCCCCCCCCCCCCGTCTCCATCTTAATCCATCAATCTGCTTCACATGTGTAAAGTATCATCCGATATAGAATGATAGAGCTGGAAGATGAAGAGTTGGAAGGACTATCCAATCCAGCCCCTGTCATGCAAAAACACAAAATCAAAACACTCCCAACAGATGACCATCCAACCGGTTTAAAACCTCCAAAGAAGGAGACTCCACCACTCTCTGAGGCAGTATATTCCATTGTCAAAACAGCTCTTACCATAAAAAAAATATTTCCCTAATATTTAGATCGAATCTCTTTTCCTGTACTTTGAATTCATTGCTCTTGGCTGTAGTCTCTGCAGGAGCAGAAAACAAGCTTGCGCCATCATCAACATGATATCTCTTCAGATATTTAAACATGGTTGTTATATCACTTTTAATCTCCTGCTGTTTCCTCCAGGCTAAACATACCCAAGCTCCCTTAGCTACTCCTCATAGGCATAGTTTCTAGACCTTTCAGCTTTTTGCTCACTCTCCTCTGGTGGGATGAAAAAACAAAACAGCAGATGATAACCCCTCCAAAATAATTCCACAATCCTTCTGGCAATTAAGAAAGAAAACAAAAACAGAACATAAGCAGCAATAACCAATCTGCCCTCCTTAAATATCTTATATAAAAGTAAAGTTCTAACAGCTTTTAAAAGAACAGCTTCAAAGAACTGGCAAAGTGAATTTCTCTGGGCACAATATTCCATAAAGAATATTTTCATTTAAATGGTCTATTGACCTACATTACAAGACTGCTTACATTTTAAGTTAGATTATTTAAAGTGTTCTGCATCCCTGCCTTTATTCAGAGAGCCATGGGCAGTCAAATGTACACACAAAGTTTTGACATGTGCTAGTCAACCTATTCATTTTAGTATTGTCAGGATCAATACATATAATTCTTTGTCCATGTATGAATAAGGGTGCCTCATTAATATCAGAGGGGAAGAGGATTTCAATAGCCTTGAGCACACAAAAACATTCACACAAGAAACTACTGTATCAGACTAAAGTGATGTTGCTTTGAAATCACAAGCAATGGAATTATTTGCAAAGTGGGGATAACCATGAGGCAGTGAAATTCTTTTGAAAATAATGTAATTATTACTAATGTTGTTACAGTTAGAAGTTATGTTTACTTTTTTAGTTCAAAATGTTCTTGGGGAGGTAATTTTGTGGGATTTGAGATAATTTCAGCTATATTTTGTATTTTTAAAAATGAAATGTATTTCAGTGCTAACACATTGCTAATGAGACATATTATTTGTACATAAGTAAACACCAAAATGTTAGCTTCTGCTTTTCAAACTCTGTCAATGAGAAGCAAAAAAGTACCAAATGATCTTTTTATCATATTATTACCTTGCCCTGCATAAGTGATATGGTTGTTGTTGTTGGTGGTGGTGTTGTTGTTGTGTGCCTTCAGGTCATTTTTGAATTATGGTGAGCCTAAGGCAAACCTATTATCTGATTTTCTTGGCAAGATTTGTTCAGAGGTTTACCATTGTCTTCCCCAGAGGCTGAGAGTTTGTGACTTGCCCAAAGTCACCCAGTGGGTTTCATGGCAAAGCTTGAGAATAAAACCTTGGACTCCAGAGTCATCGTCCAACACTGGCTCTCATTATTATTTTAACCTCAACTTTTCAATGTTTCCAGATATATGTAGTTTTATTCGTATTGCTTTTTATTCTTCAAGCCTCCTTGAAGCCAGTGTGGTTGGTTTTTTTCCCCTAACTATCCAAGAGACCAGCATTCATTTTACCCCTTACTCGTTTTATCTTCATGGTAATCTCTATGAGTATAAGGCTGTACAGACAGTCTTTAAGGGATGGCTCTATGCCACCCCTGGAAGTCCTGGATTGGGGCTACAGTAACTGGACGGTCAACCTGTGGGCCCAATCCAGCAAAATGCCACTTCACTTTGGCCTGGAAAAGGGGTGGTCTTGTGGAAGTACACCCCCCCGACACCCTGACACTCATGAGGAGAAAAGGGAGGCCCCCTTCTCCTCTGGAACATTGGTGCGGCCATGCGTTTGCCATATCAATGATGCACATGCCCAAAAGGAGCTCCAAAACAGTTATGCTGCCAAGGCCCTGGAGCATCACAGTGATGCCGCACTGTTTGGATGTGGCACACACATGACATCATCAACACACATGCCATGTGGATGGCGCTGTGTCAAGATGGCACCATCCATATGTGCTAGGGTTATTGAGCATGTGGTTGCTGTGTGCTCCACAAACCTAGTATTGGTGGCAGCACACCATTTTTGGCCCGTATGTCTTGGGCCTATGTTAGGCTGAAAGATAGATACTGCCTCTAGATAACTCACTGATTTTTTTAGCTAAAGTGGGATTTCAACCTGACTCCAGTTCAGCAGACTTAATTAATCGCACTAGTTGCACAAGCTAATCATTAAACCATACTAACCACTGGTTCTACAGTTGAAACTACTAGAATTCAGCCATAGGGGGAAATAACCTTTAAAAGAACTTACCATGGATAATATTTGTGTAGAGAAATTTGTTTCATATTAATGGTCCCAACTTGTGTACATTCATCAAACATCTGTCATAATAAACATTCAAAGTGTATGTACATAGTAGGGTATTGGTTAGATGGATAGATCCTATAGCATCATAGACTTTGGTTCAGATCAAGTGAATGCGTAGAGATAATTCAGGTTGCATGAATTTATCCAGGATAGACCAGCAGTTCTGACCTATCATGGATACATTCATGCAACTTGAATTATCTGCAAAGGGCTATTATGATTAGGGAGCTTATTGCACAAGGAAAGAAAGTGAAAGTTCAGCCACAGAGTAGCACCTTTCCACATGCTTTACCACATGATGTTGTAGTTCTTCAGTTCTCTTCTTGCATAAGACAGCCATAAAAGTGATACCTTTTTCTAGTTGAAAAAATCCATTTGATGTAAGAATCGCTCTTCCAATTCTCTTCCATGGGAAAGGTACTGAAGAACTACAGTGTCATATGCTAAGGCTTGTAGAGAGATACTACTATCTGGCTGAACTTCTGCTCTGTGTGTGTGTGAATCAACCAGATTCTAATATAGTCATGTGTAGACTAACAATGGGCTTTTTGGAGACTTGGAAAATTGGAAATATAATCCTCTCAAACAGTAGGCTGCTCTCACAAGTACTCTGGAAGAAAATGGAACAATTAGGATTTTATGGTAGTTTAAAGGACTAACAGACCAAACTTTTGCATACATAATACATTTCTTTCAGTGTGATAGATGGGAGAATATATGGGAATGTGCATTCCCATCCATTCTGGGACAACGAGAAATGCATTTCTGTATCAGTGGAGCTGGATTATTGCACTGGCAGATATGTCCACTTCATTAGAGACATGATGAAGACAAAAAAGTTACTGAGTGTTGTTTGCACCATGTCATGTACTGGCATAACAATTTATTATTTAGAGATATCTTCCAAGTTCTACAATCTTTATCTTCTTTGTCTACATTTCACTAAGAATTTTGATAAAATCACAATGCACTACACAGTTATTATTTCTCTAGCATTTACATTAAAGTGAGGTTTTTTCCCCCTCATCTTAAGTTTGTCCTCTTAATACTCACTCTTAAAAGAAGAAAGCACCAGGACTGTTAGTCATAATAAAGAAGTAGACAGAAGCCTGACTAGCAAATAAATAAATGCATGGTGTATACAGCACAGCTCTTGCAATGAATACTGAAGATAAGTATTGCATGCCCACTTGAATCCTGTTTTGCATTTGCCACTTTATCAGCCTCTGAGTGATAACAAAAACAATAAATACCCAGTACACACAGGCAACTTGCAGGGCAAAATCTAGAGATGGTAAGTGGCAAGGCCATCAATATATTCATTCCACTTGTATTTATAGATGAGAGCTGTAATCTTTTGATCAACGCAGGAGAGTAAGCACTTCATCATATGCTGACACTCCTGCACCTGCCAACAAATTAATGTTGGCCTCCTTGGCTGAAAGTTAATTCTAGATAGACGTGCTGCTGTAAACTAGACAGGATAAGTGAGTCTTACTAAAAGATCCCCAGCCAGTCAAAGAAAGCGGGCAAGGTCTAGTGATTACTGCTTTCAGTTTTTAACTGTTGAACTGGAGTTAGTTTATTATGTTGCTGCATGGCAATTCTTTAGAACTAGAAGGGGCAAGACTAAAAGCCTTGACCATAGGCTGCTGGATTATTATCCAGGCCCATCAGTGAACAGCCAGCTACGGTGGGTAGGGCTCTACCTTCCCCAGTCAGCCTCTGGAACCGTTGACAGTACTGTATAAGAGGAGTATGGGTAGAGCATTTCCCCATCTGATTATGCCTATCGTCTAAAACTCTTTTCTCTGCTCAAGATGTTCCCCAGGCTTGTTTAACAAAACTGCTCAGCGCTTGAGTGTGCATTGTCTTTTTGAAGTGCAAAACTGTGAGGATTTAAAAAAAAACAAAAAACCAACAACCAATGGGTTGTATTTTCACAAGGAGTTTTATGTAGACTTTTGCTATTGGTTGCCTTACCAGTGATTTTCAAACTTTGATCCTCCAGGTGTTTTTGACTTCAACTACCAGAAGTCCCAGCTAGCTTGGCCAACAGTATGGAATTCTGGGAGCTGAAGTCCAAAACATCTGGAAGACCAGAATCTGGAACTACTGCCTTAGACCAGGGTGGGCAACTGCATAGGATAGATTTTCCTCTGAAAACCCTCCCCCCCCCCATCTGGTCTGGGCTGCCCCTCAGGACACTGAAATAGCTCCATGTTTTTTGAAGTTACTTTCAAATCTCAAATAACAACAACAACAACAACAACAACATTTATTTATAGCCCGCTGCTCTGTCAACCAATCGACAAAATTGACAACTGAAAGTGACACCATGTGATGTCTTAAATATAGCATACAGAATCTGATATTCATTGACAGTGAGGGATAAATCCATCCAAAATCTTTATTATGCTTGTGGTATGGAGGGGGGATTTTTAATTGTTGCTGTTTTCTGCATGAACACAGTGACATTACTAAGTCTGGTGTCACCTGGTGTGGTAATTCAGGGTGTCTCTCTCTCTCACACACACACACACATCCATTGACCTCTTCCCATACTACACCATGTAGAATCTTTAGTCATGTTTTTTGTACTAATGTTACTCATTAATCATAATTCCTGTATATTATTGAAGTTAATAATAATAGTTGTGACATAAACAACTACCAAAATTAAAATTAGAGCTTTAAATTACAATATAATATGCACAGCCTAAATGCATTGGCATATACATAAGCATATTTCATGTGGTTGAAGTGAAAATTTGGTAAAATGTGATGTTTTCAAATATTTTATTTTATTTTAAATGTAAAATTTAAAAACGGTGGCTACTGTAAAATTTAAAACAGACTATGACTGTGGAGGTAAATCAGATATGTAGTCAGATGCTCAATTAAGTGCTGTCATGTACCCCTGCACACCCCACACTGCCTTTTGGGGTCCTTATATTTTGATATTTTATATTTGGAGATAGCATGATCTTGAGAGATCAATACCTGTCAGGAGCAATAAAAAAAGTCAGATTCCCAGGAAAAAAGGAGTTGCTTCTCTAGAAATGTTGAAATCCAAGTAAACAAAGCTATAAAATCAAAAGTACTTAATCCTTCCAACAAATATCCTCATTTCCTTTTGAAACATGGGACAAAGGAGCTCTTCACACCTAAAGCACTAGGACAGCCTCTATACCTATCCTATATTGTGAACCCAGCCCAGCGTCTCCACCCACACTTCCCAGGGTCATCTCAATTCAAACTGTTGCTTTTGTTAAAACCATCAACCAGTCCAGAATCCTTTTGAGGATTGCTGGGACAAGCCATTCAACCTTTATTACCTGGCTATATAGCCCATTGCCTCAGGCTACTATTAACGTATAAATATGTCTTCAAACCTTAGCCACTGCAAACGCTGCCCAGCCCTCATACACACCCACACTCTGTTTATGTTTTGTGTCACCCTTAGACCCTCCCATCTGAGCCATCCAGCTGTCCATAGACTTCTCTTCAGATAGGCAAATATAATCCTATTACAGCCCCTAAAACCTTGCTAGTCTCTTTCACTTTTCCATTTTGGTTAGCTCTGTATGCTGTGTGTGTATATTTGAATTACTCTCTCTTGTGTGTGTGTGTGTGTGTGTGTGTTTGCATTTTGCATACTTTCTAAATAAAGAATAATTATCAAGAATCTGGACTCCTTCATGTTAGTATTGGTATATATTGGTGGTTCTGGCCTAAAAGGTTACCTAAGCGTCTCCCAAAGCTAATTTCCCCAACATTTGAAGTATCATTGATAGCTGGCAGAGACCCCCCCCCCCAATCCTCCCACTTGTTCTTTGCATAAAAGTGCCCAGCCTTGTGCTGATGTTGTATGCCCATTAACACATTGCCTTAATGGGGATGCATATTTGTATTCTGTAGCAGCCAGCTATGCATTCACTGCATCATTATAAGCCATTGATTTCAGTCGGTATGTGATGTGCTGCCTCTTTGCTCTCCTAGTTTATCTACAAAGTCCTTGCCCACAGCCATCACACATTCTTCTGTGTTCATTCCAGTCTTCTGATGCCAACAACACAGACTATGCCTTTCTGAAGAGCCATCCATTTTCTTGCCTCTTTTCTGTATGCAAGCAGTATGGGACCATGCTTTACTACATGGAATGCTACTGTTGCAGTAGTGAAGGGGAATCCTATAGCACAAACAAATAAGCGTTTCTTATGTGTGAGTAATACCTATGCCTGTTCATCCTGCAGAACCATCACAAAGGGAAAGGAAATCAGATATACTTTTGGAAGACAGCCACACAATGTGTCCTCCTGCCTCCTTTTCCTTCCTTTCTTTCATGGCAAAAGCAGTCCCAAGCCAATTTCTGCCTATGTATCTGTGTGAGAGAGATAACAGAGGAGCTGCTTGAGTCAGCTCGATCTCCTACTGAGGGTCAAAGGAAATAAGTAAAAAGATGTGCCAATTTTGTTATTTTCCTCAATAGTGAGCATATGGTGCTGCATACACCCCTCTTCTCCCATCTCAATCAAGAATGTAACACATGGGGGAAAGAGGCTAGATCCTTCCAACTACAATCTTTCTTCCACCCCAGCCACTATATGCTGCTGTTATCAATGGGATTTTTTGGGGGGGAGGGGCAGGGGGGACGACAAAGAAATACTTTGTTAGCTTTGGAGTAGCATACTAAGATTACATTCTCTTTTATCTTGACATACAAATACACTAGACATACATATTTATAACTTGCAGAAGGAAGTACTACAAAGGTGTGATGATAATAAATGACCTGTGCTGGTGAGCAGTGCCAAAGGGAAGACTCAAATGTAGCTGGCTCTCATACAGGTTGAGTCTTCCTTATCTAGAATTCCTAAATCCAAAATGTTCCAAAATTACCCAAATGGGTGACTGAGCTAGTGACACCTTCACTTTTATTTATTTATTATTTATTATATTTATTTGTATCCTGCTCTTTTCCCAGGAGTGGGACTCAGAGCGGCTTCACAACCTTAAAAACAGTACAATAAAACATTAAAAAAATTATTCAACATCCCTGCTTGGCCTCATAACAATTCCTTAAACACCTGTGTGAACAGGTAGGTCTTAACCTGCCGGCGGAAAGCCATCAAGGAGGGAGCCATTCTGATCTCCCTGGGTAGGGAGTTCCAGAGTCTAGGGGCAGCCACCAAGAAGGTTCTCTTTCGCATTCCCACCAACCGTGTTTGTGATGATGTTGGGACGAAGAGAAGGGCTTCTCCAGAGGATCTCAGAGGCCGGGCCGGTTCATACCAAGAGAAACGGTCTGTCAAATAGTGTGAACATGAGCCATGTAGGCTTTTTAGGTGACAACTAGCACCTTGAATTGTATCCAGAAACAAACTGGCAGCCAATGAAGCTGTTTCAACAGGGGAGTTGTATGGTCTCTGGTATCTGCCCATGTTAACAGCTTGGCAGCAGCTCTTTGAACCAGATGAATTTTCCAAACACTTTTCAAAGGCAGCCCTATGTAGAGCCCATTACAGTAGTCCAAATAGGATGTAACCAAAGCATGTACCACTGTGGCCAGATCTGGCTTCCCAAGGAATGGGCACAGCTGGCACACAAGTTTTAAATGTGCAAAGTTCAAAGCCGAGTCAAAGAGTACTCCCAAATCAAGAACCTGTGTCTTCAGGGGGAGTGTGTAGTAGAGTTGAGTGTCACCTGCATATTGATGACACCACAGCCCAAAGTTCCAGACAACCTCCCCCAGCAGTTTCATGTATATGTTGAACAGCATAGGGGACAATAGAGAACCCTGAGGGACCCCACAGGTCAATGGCCAGGTGGTTGAAGAGGAGTCCCCCAGTACCACCTTCTGGGTTTGCCCCTCCAGGAAGGGACAGAGCCACTGTAGAACAGTGTCTCCAAGCCACATCCTAAAGAGGCGGTCCAGAAGGATACCATGATCGATGGTCCAGGAGAACCAATAGGGACACACTCCCCCTGTTCAGTTCTCTCCGTAGGTCATCCATCAAGGCGATCAAGGGTATCTCTATTCCATAGCCAGGCCTGAAATCAGACTGAAATGGATCTAGATAATCCATTTCATCCAGAAACCCCTGGAGTTGGGAAGCCACCACACGTTCCAAAACCTTGCCTAGAAATGGTAGGTTAGACACTGCCTGATAGTTATTCATTATTGTGGGATCCAAGGATGACTTTTTTAACGGGGGCCTCAAAACAGCCTCCTTTAGGCAGGATGGAATTCTGCCTTCTTGTAAGGAGGCATTGAATACCTCCTTTACCCTCTCAGCCAGTCCCCCTCTGGCCTGTTTAATAAGCCAAGGGTCCAAGATCCATGTGGTTGCTTTTACCTCTCCAAGAATCCTGTCCACATCATCAGGCTGCACAAGCTGAAAAGTATCCATTAACACTGGACTGACAGGGGTCAAGTGACATCCATTGACACTGTATCAACTCTGGTTAAATGTATACAAACTTTGATTTATACCCAAAATTGTTTTTTAAATTATGTATAAAATTACCTTCAGGCTATGTGCTTAAAATGTATACAAAAATAATAATAAATGAATGAATTGTATTGTATTGTTAAACTTGGGTTTCTTCTCCAAGATATCTCATGTATATGCCAATATTCCAAAATCCAAAAAAGAAAAACAAAAGAAAACAAAACAAAAACCATCAAAAAGACTTCTAGTCTAAAGCATTTAGGATAAGGAGATGCAACCTGTATTATGGTGAAAAAGTATGTTAAAAAAAGGGATGTGTGTGTCAGTGATGTACAATCATTTTATGAAGTCAGTGACACACATGTGGCTAGTCAACACTATGAGAGTTATATGGGCCTAACTTCCAATGCTACATACAACATATACATACTTACGTTATCAATTTTGCTGCTTGGTTTTCCTTAGAGATGCTTGAGAGGTTTGGCTTTTCTGAATTCTGATAAAAACTGGTCTTGTTGACACCTTTGGAACCAATGCATGGATCAATTGCTAGCAATGTATAGAGAGCCAGAATGGTGCAGTGGTTTGAGTGTTCAACTCGGACTGTGAGAAACCCATGTTCAGATTCCCACTTGGCCATGGAAACCCTCTGGGTGACTTTGAACTAGTCACTCTATCTCAGCTTCAGAGGGGGACAATGACAAACCCTTTCTGGGGGGAAAGAACATGATACATAGGGCCATCTTAGGATGCCATAAGTTGGAAACAATTTGAAAGCACACAATAAAAATCTTTGAAAATGTGCATTTTGAGATGAAAATGTTTCTCCTGTTCATTACAGTTTGAGTTTTCATGTAGATTTTTAAAAGGAAATGGATGCTAATGTGGGAATAGGATGGAACCCAGCTCATAAGGAAGCACTCAGAAAAAGATATGTCACCAAAATGACTGAACCATATATTAATTCACAGATACAACTGATGCTAAGGACTTCACTTACTTTAAAACAGCATGAAGAAGCTTGTGTTGGTTAAGCAGAAAGCACTTCCATTTATTTATTCTGTTTCATTTCTGTTTTTTTAAGCTTAAGCCTAGAGTATGGAAGTGTCAGGTTTTTTATTACTCATTTAGAGTGTAAATTTGCAGAACAAAGTTTTGACTCTTAGTTTGTATAGTTTTCTTAATGCATATATCTTTATTTTATTTTATTCTTAAAAAAAAACAACACCTCTGGGCTTTTTCAGACAAGAATTAGAGCCATTATTGGCCAGATACTAGGGATTCAATATCCTCAAACAAATATTATCTGCTTGCTAGCTTTCAGTACACAAAGAAATAAATAATCAACCTTGCTTAAAGTAAAAATTGGCTGTATTAAAGAAAGATTACAATCTTGAAAAAGAAGGATGTCTACATTTGAGCAATCCCATAGGTTACGGATTTCATACTGCTTTTAAGATATCACATCTGAATTTGTGTATTTTCATCAAACAAATACTATACAAAGCCTGTGCATTTTTACATATGTTATTCTGCATCATCGCATATTTTAAAAAAATGTTGACAGCATACCATCAGTTAAAGTATATAGTGAATCAATTAAAGTATATCAATTAAAATATATAGCAAGTGTCTGCCTTTCAGAAAGAATTATGTACCCTTGATGTGAAACCTGTGTGTATTATGTCTTACTGCTATCTTGGAAAATTTAAATACTGAAGATGCAGTAAATCCTTTCTCATAGCAACCCAACTGTTCCTTTTCATCATTCTCAAGACTGTATTGCTTGAATGTACAGCCATACTGGAGAAGAATGTGATTGGCCAATTAAAGACAACACAGATTTTATTACAGGCAAGTCGAGAAAACATATCAAGCTTTGCCAAACCAAGTGTAGAAGTGTGATTAGAGTCAACTATGAGTTGAGTAACTTTCATTGTTACAATAACACCCTGATCGTAAACACATTAATTGGAAATAAATCCCACCATTTCCAAGAGACTTCCTTCCAATTAATATATTTATGATTAGGCTGTAAGCCATAAAAGGCTTGTTTTATGCCAAAGAGCTTAGTGCATTGAGCATTTAATGTTGGAAGATCTTTTGTATGAACATGATGATCTCGGGTTATTGTTTTCCAGAAGGCAAACTAAGATTCAGCAGATTTTGTCTCAGTGTTCAAACTCCATCTGTCTCCATAACTTTGGACACTGTCAAGGAAGAGTGCACTTCAACAATCCAGCTTTTGTTTGTGGGCTTCAAGATATTTTGTAAACTACCCCAGAAATTAAGAACAATGAATTTCATGGAAAAGATTTTAGTTACCAGCTGCAAAATACTATAGAATGTTGTTTTCAATTCTCTACTTCTTTAGACAGCAGTATACACACACACACACACACACACACTAAATTTAGTGCCACATTCATCATGCCACATCAAGTGCTGTACATTCTTCTTTCCATTTTAAAGCCTGATCATAGATCATAGATCATAAATTATTGATGGAGTTAGGTGCCCATTGTAAAGTTTCTTCAATGGACTTTTTGGGTTCCAGGGAATGATGAACTGTCACAATTTTTTCCCTGCCAGCCTCAAACAGTTTCACAGCCCATGAATTTGCTAAATAGGTTTCCGTCACCATCCAAAGTTTTTTACTGGTAGGGAGATTCCATAAAACTATTTCTCTGTAGTAGAAAACTTTCTTCTATTGAGTTCTTCCATGTAAAAACAATTAGCAAACAAAATGCCCTCTCACATACTTGACTATGAAAGGTTTCAATGCCTACTGACATATGTACATTGAAGTTAACTCAAGGTATCTTACATCTGAGAATACATGTACAGGATCAAACCACAAAATTTTTTGGCACTTTTAATTCTGTTCTAAACTTAAGGTATTTAAACATAAGTGCTCAGCCCTTATATTTGACTTGTTCTATAAACCTCTGCTTGAGAGAAGGAAGAATTAAATGGTAGGAATACCTGTTCCCACATTAACTTTTATTCCTGTGGGAAGCAGGGTGGAGAAAACAAGGGGGAAAACATCAGGAAAAAACCCTGACACATAATCAAGCTGTGTAGACAAACAAATAACTTTAATACACAATGAGGGTTGAATCAAAACTGAGGGTTTTATTTTTATTCTACATATCAAAGGGAAAAGCTTTCAAAATAAGTAAAGTTTTTTTTAGATTTGTTATTTGTTATTGTTTTTATTGTTATTGTTATTTGAAATCAAGTTGATTTTCACTTATGGTGAACCTATCAATGAGAGACCTGCAAGATCCCCAAGTCACCCACATCTTGCAAACTCAGGGCCCTAGCTTTCTTGGTGGAATCAATCCACCTATAGTGGGATGTCCCTCTTTCCCTCCTACCTTCCACTTTGCCAAGCATTATTGTCTTTTCATATGAGTCACTTTGTCTCATGATAAGGCTGAAGTATGAGGCCTTTCATTTAGTCATTTTTTAGTTATAGCAAAAATTCAGATTTGATTTGTTCTAAGATCCACTTACCTATCTTTTTAGCAGTCCATGGTTTCTGTAGAGTTCTCCTTCAGCTCCACATTTAACATCAGTTGGTTTTCTTCTTGTCAGTTTTCTTCACTGTCCTGCTTTCAGAAGTATATATAGAAACTGGAAATATTATGGCCTGGAGGATTCTGACATCGGTTTTAATTATGTGGCTTTACACTTAAGAATCTTATCTAGTTCCTTCATGGCTATCTTTCCAAATTTTATTTTGATACCTTATTAGAGTCTCCATATTGTTTAATGACTGAGCCAAATTAGAGGAAGTTTTAACTATTTCAATGTCTTAAATTACCTACTTTAAAGTTATGTAAATCATATGTGGTCCTTCTTTTGGTCTTCCCAGTATTCTTCTTCCTTAACTTTCTTTGGTCCTTCCTTAACTTTCATCAATAGTTATTCCAAGTGTATGATATTTTATGAGTAGTGTTGGCTTGAACATTGGACAATAATGCTGGAGACTCTGGAAACCGAGGTTTGAATCCTAGCTTGGCCATGGAAACCCACTGGGTGATTTTGGACAACTCACATTTGTCAGTCTCAGAAGAAGGCAAAGGCAAAACCATTCTGAACAAATCTTGCCAAGAAAACTCCATGATAGGGTCACCATAAGTCAGAAACAACTTGTAAGGGACACATAACAATATCAATACATTGTCATCTGCATATCTTAAACTGTTGATGTTCCTTCCCCCAGTTTTCATGCTCGGTTTCTCTGTATTTAATCCTCCTGTCTGTTTGGTATGTTTTGGATATACATTGAATAAACAGTGTGATAAAATGCAACCTTTTCTTACCCTCTTCCAATGGGAAAACACTCTATAAAGATTATCACACCAGTGCTTACCATCTCTCAGTCGTCCCTAAAACGTTCTGGAAGTGTGCATGCCTGTAAACCTGGCACATTTCTTCATCGTCAGTGAATCATCAGCTCTCTCTAGAGTTATTGCTTTAATCTATAAGGAACAGCTTGATTTTCTCCTAAAATCATTTAGTAGGTTCCATTATACAATGTGTATTTGTGATATGATCCATTGTACCTCTGTCTGTTATGAATTCAGCTGGGACATCTGGCTTTCCTCTCTCCATCTGAGCATCCAGCATCTATTTTACATATATTTATTTCATTCTTATCAAGTTGAAGCAGTGAAACTGCTCACACAAATTATTAAATTAGTTACAAGAAGGAGAATAGGTGGAGCTAGTTGTAATATGATGAAAGAGAAAGATGTTCCATTATGCAAATGAAAAAGTAGCAATCCTGTTTTTAAATAAACAATTTTTTTTTTAAAAAAAAACTTCCAGATCAGTTCCCACCATCACCACATTTCAGTAGGTCCAATGTCTGTAAATGAAAGTGGAGAATCTTCTAATGAAATCACATCCTAAGTCATACCACACCCCAATTCCCTCCATTTTTGCACTGAATCATGATACCCAACATTTCTTTTATGAAGAAAACTGAGGCTGTTTTTTTAAAAAAGTTAAGAAGCAGTCATCCCAGTAATTCAAGCTCTGAACTGTATGATAAAATCAGCCGGTGGGGTTCTGATTTCCATAGGGGGCCAGTCAGAAATTTAGAGAAGCAGTCCAAGGTTCTGAATTTCTTTTCCTAATAGGTGCAACATACTTTGATGTTTGAACAGATGAAATGGATTCTCCATCCTGCTAACATCAACACCACCAACCTTCATTGGTAGGTTAACAACACATAGATATTACTTGAAGCTCTAACCTAGAGATTAGTGTAATGCAGAAGCAACCTGAATTTCAATCTCTAAAATATAAGTGGAAGGAATTATCTTCATAGCATAACTGATAAAATAAAGGCCCTTAAAACAATCTGAACAGTAAATCTGATATCTAGGCTGTTTAATCTAGGCAGACTAACAATTGAAACTAGGTAGTTTAAACACTGAGATTTTATATTCATTTTAAGAAATAAAACTAGGTTATTAAGGTTATAGCCAGGCTTCTTGTTCTAAAAAGACATTGGTTGCTTATGTCATTACAAAGAACTCAGACCCAATGACAGTTCTTATTTGTAGAAACTTTCATAGGGATATTTTAAGATTTTCTCCGACTTCATCGTCCTCTCTGGTGATGTTCTGGAAGGCCCATTCATCCTCCAACACAAATTGTCAGGAAGAGCAGTGGGATGGATGAAAGATTTCTTTAAATGCTTTTCATTTCCTCTGCTTATTGGATTGTCCAGCTGATAGAGCTTTGTATGGGGGAAGATGGATCCCTACATCCTTTGTTTCCAAATTGCACTTTCATAAAAGTGCAAGATTCTCTGGAATTTTTTTTAACTGAGTGCTAATTTAACACAATGATCCACAGGAGGTCTATGAGGCAGAATAAGGCAGCCACATTAGGTAGTACATGCTGGGCAAAGCAAGAGGTGCACTTGGGTCCTGGAGGACAGAAGTATGTGTTTTGCACATGCTCCCCTGCATCCCTTAAGGCTATACATCACATGCATGATGAAAGTCATTGCCATGTTGTCAGTGCTGAAGTTAGAGTCAAGTCCCTGCCCATTCAAATTCTGTAGACAGACTGGATCAGATGCCTTGTCTTCTGATCTGTGCAACAAAATAACCTTGAATGATCTAGTCTCTGTGATATATAAATATCTATACTTGACTTCAGGAAGCTGAGAATGTGTAGTAGCTGGACTAGGAATTTGGGGGATCCAATTGTGAATCCCCATTCAACCATGAAAACTCACTGGGAGACCTTGGGCAAGTCACATATTAGAAGAAGGCAATGGTGAACTTCGTCTGAAGGTATTTTGCCATGATATGGTTGCCAGAAACTGAGGATTATAACCCTAAAACAAACAAACAAAACAAGCAGCTTCATTTATATACAGCTTCATACTCTTAATGAGTGTCTAAGCGGTTTACAATTGTAAGCTATTTGCCCCCCAACAATCTGGGTACTCATTTTAGCGACCTCGGAAGGATGCAAGCCTGAGTCGAGCTTCAGCCCTTTGCTGGTCTTGAACTCGCCACCTTATGGTTTTGAGTGAGTGGCTGCAGTATAGGCATTTAACCACTGCGCCACCAGGGCTGATAAAAGCCCGAGGCTTCTTGATGTAGACTACGTTATTGCAGTAGACTAAATGTTGATATTATTATACTAATTCTAAATTATTTCTTTATACTAAAATACTTGTTTCTAGCTGAAAAATTGATATTTTTGCAACAAATTTATAAAAGTTAAATGTTAGGTGTGGCTGTTTTGTGTGTAGCAATGCATAATTAAAATAATAAGGAAAATAATGGTATCCTGGATCTGTCCAACACCAGGGACAGGAAAAAAATTGATAATATTTCAAAAATTTTGTCAAAACATAGGCTTTTAACATTTCAAGAAACTCCAGTGAGTCAAATCTTGGACTGACAAGAATCTTGGGTATTCAGGACTTGTTTACCACAAATTTACGTCATGGCTGCTTTTCTTTGCTGTAATTCAGGACTTATTTTTGCACAAAAATTGCATGTGATGATGTTCACCAGAACCAGCATTTTCTGTGCAGGAAGCAGCTTTTACCACCTATTTTGTTAGATTTCTGCACAGAAAATGTTGTTTGCCTTTGTAGAAAAGGCTGTTTCTTCTGAAAAAATAACATGTAATTTTTTCATAGAATAAGATCAGAATTGTTAATAAGCCTCAAACATATGTGGTTTTCTAAAATGTTCTTGCAATGTGAAGACAATAGCTTCCTTCATGTTGTTGCTTCCTTCATGAAGAAACTCCGTGATGAAATGCATGCCTATCCAACAGTGCTTTCTCTGGTTCCCATTGCTCCTATCTGTGGCACTAAGACATATATACAGTGTAACACTGGTCAAAGGTTTCATTAATCACACCTTAGAAATTTGCTTTATAGCCACCTTTACACCAAAGAGGCAGCTTTCATGGGTCCGTCAAACATGGACTGCATACATGAAGATCTTCATTAAGGTTTAACTATCAAATAATGTATCACAGTTCCCTAACATAAGCATTTATAGCACTTTTCTCAAACAACTAGTAAATCATATCAATCTAATGCCACATTTACACCTCAAGATGTTAATAAAATATTAAATGTATAAAACCACTCATGCATTCTAAAAACCTTATATTAACTCATAAGAGTTAAGGTCTTCTATTTAAAAATTTAAAGAAAGACAAATTGGTAAGTTTTAACCTGGGATTCCCAGTTCTGAGGATCTCAAGGCAAGGGGAGGAATTGCATGGGGGGGGGGGGCAGCAGCCTGACCCTAGATAATGCACTTTGGAACAGCTGTTAAAGACTGTGTAGGAGACTACTAGCTCCCTTTTTCTTTTTCCTCTTGCTTTCAAAGTTTTTATACTATAACCATATTTAATTTCCATTCAGAGAAATATTTTCTAATTTGTTAGACATTCTGCTTTTATTTGAATGGTGTGCTTTGAGCACCTGTGGTTGATGCTTAGGAGCATCACTTGTGACATCAGCTGAGGTAATATCACAAACTGCCACAGCATAAGGAGGCTTAGGTTTGGGCCCTAAAATCTCAGGCTTGGGATGCTTCTGAACTAAGCTTAAATATCTGGAAACAACTACTGCCATTAGTGGGTGGCTCTTCTGAGCAGATGTTACCTTTACCCAGGAGAGGATTCATAGTCTGAGTAATGAATTTAGTTTGACTAATAGATCCAATCTCCTGGATCAATTACTGTTACTTCAAGCAAATCATGTCCCCTGGGCTGCACCCTAGCCAGGGACGTGCATTTGCTGACCTCTTGAATAGAGGCTAGCAAATGACTAGATACAGCGCTCTATGCTGCGTCAGGGAAAGGGCAATGCAGAGCTGAGGGTATTTATGCCAGCAACACCCCACCCAGCCCCTCATTTGGTTTGTTGTTCAGGGAACAACCACAAAGAGAACTTGACTTCATTTGCTTACCATTGCTTGTACTGATAAGTATCCTCTCTGTTTCGGGGCATTGATGCTGTGTGTCTTGCTGCATAGCTTCTTCTTTTTCTTCTTTTTGGGGTCTTAGTTATTTGTTAACTGAATTTGTTTTACTGACTTCTTCCTCATATGGGGGATTGAGGGTGGGCCTAATGGTGGTTTGCCCTCTGCTCAGGTGATCCTTTGAGTGGATCAGTGCCGGCTGGGGTGTGTGCACACCCTCTCCTCCATATGGGCAGGGTTTTATTTCTTGAACCCAAGCCCATATGGTGTAGAGGTTTGGGGCACTGGATCTGGAGAGCCAGAGGTTGGGGTTCCATTCTGCTCAGCCCTGGGAAACCGCTGGGTGGCCACCAGTGAGTCGCTCTGTCTGAACCTCAGGGGCAGGGTGACCAGATGTGCTCATTCAGAGCTTTGTACTACCACCCCTCTCTTTAGCCAGATTGGCATGGGTCCTCCCACCCTTTTTAAATTTTGGTTTGTTGTTTCATGCTCCCCCAATTTTCTATCTTCTTTTAATTCCCATAAGAGGCTGTAGTTCATATAAGAGTGTGTGATTATTATTTGTTGCTTGTTTTTTCCTCTTCCCCTCCCTTTCTCTTTAAGGACCACCCAGGCCTTAGGCCCTCAGTAAAATTCTTTTCTTGAGTGTGCCACATGGATGTTTCATGTTCCTTTAGGAATAATCAATGCACGTTGCTTGAGCAAGCTCTGATGGCCACCCAGTAGATTACACTTTAAATTTATTAATTATAGTTCCTATAGGTAATTTTCTAATCCTCAGTTCATAATAATTCACAACATTTTCTCATTAATAGCACATACACATAGTTGAAATGTACACAGATACATGAAAATTGTCACTTTGGCCGTGTGGATTATTTGCTAACATACATAATTCCTTGTTTAATTGCTGTAGGCTATATTTCAGGGGATTCTGGATGACAACATTATATTTGTTGTCAAATTTCAGATATTTGTCATCTGAATTCATTTGAACTATAGGTTATACACTGAGGATTTGTTTACATTTAATTTCTTTTTGGCTCAGCCAGGGTTTTTGTGATGGGCCCCAAAAAGGGTAAATTAGGCCCCAAGGGCAAGGTCGCAGTAAAGAAACAAACCATAAAATGTCCTTAGATCACCATGCCATCAACATCTGATACTGATGATGATGTTCATTGGCAAACTATGTTAGTTAGTATTCATGCACTAGAACAGTATAATCAGCTGACTAAGCAGGCTTTTCTCCCTTCAAAGGTTTTGACGAAATCAGAAAAAAGAAAGTTTTATAATGAAGTATGCTGTCGCCTTTATATCATTGAACAGCTACAATCCCAAGGTGAACCTTCCACAGTTACAGATCAACCTAACAATGTTGATGCAGCACCCATGAGCAGTGGTGATGACCAGGTTGTATCTCCTCTGTCATTGGGGTCTGCCTTTCAAGGTGAGCATTCCATTCTGCACAATGAATACATGGGAGTTACTTAGCCTTGGGGTCATAATGGACCTATGTTAGATCAAATGCACCAACTATCTTGGGGGGGGGAGGCTTTTACTTAACGTGGCCCTATATTAGCACCTTCTAAGGGATGCCCTGAGCTCTTATTACCGATCCCCTGAAGTCTTCCCATGGTTTCCCCATGCTTCAAAGACCGATCCAGTGTCCTTAGGTTCTCAGACCCCTATGGGTTATGATGCTGCCCATGGTTCAGCCATCCCATATGGTGATATTATACCACCTTTGAGCATCCACTTGTCTCAAACAACTAGAGAAAAATATTGAAAGGAGAATATGTTAACATTTTCTCCTTAATCTATTGGGAGGTAGATAAGAAAAAAGGAGGATTTGGATGATAAGGAAAAGGCAAAGTTAAGAAAGTGAAAAATAGAATGTAACTGTTCCAATTGGCTTTCCAGAATGTTTGTTTATTCAGGTTTTATTGACAGGATTTACATGTATGAGCGTCATTTCTTAGAGATTTTAAAGGGGTTTCTTTTTGGAGAGAGGAAAGAAAACTCCCAAGATGTGATACAGGTATCTGTGGACATGGTGGACACCTTCAGTTTTGGACTTTATTTTTAAAGGGGCTGGTGTGCTCATACTTGGCCTCCTGAATGGAATTGGTCTAACATTATAGCTGATTTGACCTTTTTGGAGTTTTTTCCTATCTTAGTGGCTGTTAAGATCTGGTCAGACAAATTAGACAAATTATCAGTAACCTTGTGGTGTAACAATCTGTTGACAGTTCAAGTTATTAATTCTTTGACATCTAAATCCCCCAGGGTAATGACCTTGGTCAGAGAGTTTACTTTGCACTGCTTGTGTTATAATATTTTGTTCACAGCTTGTCATGCGCCTGGCATTTTTAACAAAACAGCTGATTCTCTTTTCCAGGCATAGATAGGGTTCTTTCGACACCTGAATCCAGAAGTCATGGCAGTACCAGATCTAATGCCACCAGACCTTTGGCGTCTTGGCATCACAAGATAATGCAGTCCTTGAGTACAAGGAGGACTTAGGTTAAGGCTGAAAAGAGTTTCTGTTATTTCAAAAATGCAAGCATTTGGGTGATGCATTACCGGCTTTGCAAATCAGCCAGCAGAGCTCAGATTTTATTTATGTGAGTATTTATATGCTGTCCTTCAGCCTTAAAGGCTATCCGAGCAGCTTACAATTATTATTTTTAATTAGATGGTTCCTACAATCTAAAAGGACATGACACAAAAGGAGAAGGGAATGGTGCTGGGGAAGGGCATCAGATCCATTAGTTCTTCTCTCCCTCTGAGGCCTGGACCAAGGCAGATGGACTAGAGGGAGGACTCTTCTTCTTAATTCAGCCCAGGCCTGATGGAGCTGGCAGGCCCCTCTCTCCCTCTGATGTCTGATGATGTAGATGGCAAAAGGAGGGCTCACCCATTACTTTAGGCCAAGAATAATGTGATATTTTTCCTTTAAAAGAACTTGAAACCCCAAAATTATAAAATGGGTAAAAATAACAGTTACAACACAAAAAGAGTGCAGGTGTGTTGTTGTCGTGTGCCTTCAAGTCATATTGTATTTATGCCAACTCTACTGCCCTATAACAGGGTTTCCTTCTCAAGGTTTCTTCTGGGGTGGAGAGAGTATGACTTGCCAAGGTCACCTAGTGGGTTTCCATGGCCAAGCAAGCACCTGAACTCTGGTTTCCAGAGTTCTAGGAATTTATCACTTCAGAACAGTTCTCAAATATCACCTCCCTGGGACAGATTTTGGGATGGAATGGGAATGGAACACATTGAGTGAGGGACGGTGTATGCAGTAAAATGCATCCCCCACTCATCCCTCACTCGTTTCTGGTCCCTTGCATTCCGTTCTCTGAACGTTCCAGGGCCAGGAATGTGATAAACCCTCTAGTCTAACAGTCAAACCACCATACCTCACTGGCTCTTCATTAAGTCACAGCCATAATGTAATCTAGTTATGCCTTCATTACCAGGGAAGGGAAGTAAAAAGTCATTACTTATTGTACATAGTGACTTTGAAGCTCTCTCTCTCTCTCTCTCTCTTGTGTACACTTGGCAGCAATGTCTATTCACAGTTGGGCAAGGTACTAGATCAAAATGGGTTTTTAAATATGCATGCCTATGCTTTCCAAAGGGCTCACCACATCAGTCTGCTACAGAAGAACAATATATTATCTGGCATCTGGAAGACTAACAAATTTATGATAACATTGGCTTTGTGGATTATAGCCCACTCTTTTAGCAAGGGATCTGCAAAGTTTCAGCATGTGATATGGTTTGATAAAATTAAACTAAAATAATAATTACCCTCTAATTAATTCTGTCTGGGATTAAATCAAAACTCTAATTATAGACACACAGTCTGCTCAATGTGGAATATTTATGCAAAACATTACTTTTAGTACTTATCATTTAAACTATAATGCCCCAGTGCTGTAACAGCAAAATCTAAAAGGATGACATAGAAATCCACAGTTCTTTTGAATTCCTGCAATCAGATTTCTGGAACACCATAAGAGATTAAAATAAGCATTAGCTGTTAAGTAGAAATTTCAACATGCAGAGTTAATTTGTTTCTTCCATGATGTAAATAAGGGAAAAGGAGGTTGTAGTGTGAGGGACCTGTGCAGATAATTATTAGTCCTTCAAAATCTAGAACAAAACTACAGGCAGAACAAGAGCAAAGCAGAATATGGACTCATTCTTTGCACTCAACCATAGTGTTAATCTCCACTATAAATAGCAATGTAGCTCAAAGGAAACCTGGAGGAATCCAGTGAAGTTACAGTTTAGTTGAACACAGCTTATTACTTCCTCCAACAAAATATGCCGAAACAGGATACACAAAAATCCTAAGAGCTTTAATATATCTTGTTGGATGCTAGCAGTAGGAGACCTGAATGTTTTTGTAATTTTATTTATTTCTCTACATTAAACCAGCCTTGTCAGAGTACATAGTTATTTTGTGGAGCTTTCGGGCTATTTGGCCATGTTCTAGAAGAGTTCCTTTCTGACATTTCACCAGCATCTGTGGCTGGCATCTTCAGATAATGATAGCCTGGGAAAGGATTGGATATATATATCCTATGTGACCCTGGGAAGGAAGAGGTAGTTTGCAAATGTATTGTTCTGTTGCTAATGGCAGTCCTCAGGGTGGGAGTGTCTCTCCAGACTGGGTCAACTGGAAAAATCAGCAGTAGCAGAACATGCTATAAACCATCTTGGACATAAAATGCTGTTTGAAAGCACTGAAATTCTGGACCATGCCAACAACTACCATGTCAGAATGCACAGGGAGGCCATTGAAATCCATAAACACCTGGACAACTTCAACAGGAAAGAGGAAACCCTGAGGGTAAACAAGGCTTGGCTCCCAGTCCTGAAGAACAGCAAGGTCGAGACTCAACTTATGCAAATGAAAAACAGCCTAGGGCCAGGGGATTCCCAGCAGACAATGAGCACCAATTAGCAGACATTAATCCTTGTTTGCATATCCTCCCACCCTGAGGACTGCCGTTAGCAACAGAACAATACATTTGCAAATTACTCCTTCCTTCCCAGGGTCACACAGGATATATAGATATATATATATCCATCCAATCCTTTTCCAGGCTATCATTCTCTGAAGATGCCAGCCACAGATGCTGGTGAAACGTCAGAAAGGAACTCTTCTAGAACATAGTTCAAAAGCTCCACAAAAAAATATGGATGCCAGCCACAAAAGCCTTCAACTTCTCAGAGTACCTTGGCTCCAATGATTACCTTCAAGCCAGGCGTTAGAGAAACAGGCTACTTGGATCTGGTAACCATATTACCACACCACTCTCTTATAGTGCTGTTATTCCACTTTTACTGCTCTGGCTGCCTCCTGTTGCATTCTGAGGCTGGTAGTTCAATGAAGCCTAAGAGCTCTCTGGCTGAGAATTCTAAATGCCCCTCCCTTGACTGCAAATACCAGAATGCAACAGGAGGCAGCCAGAGCAGTTAAAGTGGAATGACAGTGCTATAAGACTGTATTGTGGTAATCTAGCAAATGATAATGATTATATCACCTTCATTCCTTTGCCACTGGGGCATGCCACTCTTTCCCATTCTGCTGCCACTGGTGTAGGTATGTCAGTGTATAGTTACTTAACAGAATTTCACCCTCAGTTCCAAGTTACTCTGTCACTCTTGGGCTGTCTGCCAGGAAGAAAATCATGTCAAGGGGCATACCACTGCTGTTTACATTAGCCAGCTGAAAAGAGCTTGCTTTTTCCCTCCCTGCCCTAAAAACACAAATAAGAACTTCCTAGCTAGGAACAAACATCTACGTTTGTTTGCTTCATCTCTGATCTCTCAGTCCCTTTCTATTTTGCTTAATATTTTCTAGTTCCCCCTCCCTATCCCCTCAGGGCTAGAAGTAACTTCAAAACGTTTTAGCACATACATAAGTTCTTCAGCTGGGAGAACCTAGCATTTCCCATGTCTCTGTTAATGTTCTGTTTGCTGGAGTTAGCAACCTTTTCATACCTATACTCATCCTATGCAAAAAAAAAAATTAGTTTGCAATGAAGTGACTTTCTATTTGCTAGTTTTACCACATCATCTCTCTTCTTCCATTACTCTAGCCTGTAGCCATCATCCCTAGCTCACCTCCATTCGACCATGTGTTTGGGTATGTGTAAGTGTTTTTAAGTAAAGCTAATTTTGTGGTTTAGAAAGAAGACTTTATACTTTTGCCTCTGCTAAACTATGAGTATGGGTGGGTAGGAATGGAATTGCATGTCGCTCAGATTCTGCCTTGCCAATTTGATTACTCTGCTTGAGGGTGCCAGTACTATTTCTCACATTATCCAACAGTACACTTTGTCCACAACATTACTAATCCATTAAACTCAAACTTTCTAACAGGTGTATTCTCTTTTTTCTCATTCTTGTCTGGCAAATAACTTATTGATTCCTACACCTTCTTTGGCCCAGCTAGTCATTTTTCCTTATCCATCACAAATCTAAATCCTCCTTTCTTTTCTCTCAAGTCTTTCTCAAGATTTCAATGGTGTGTGTTGGACAGATCCTTAAGAAGACACACATAAGCCAAACTTGTAGGAATGATAATCTTGTGCTTATTTCATTCCAACATGAAAGAATAACTATTTTCATTATTTCCCTCACCACTCCAAGGAATATGAGGGGTTTGGAGAAATTTTCAAACATGATTCATGCATAGTATAGATACAAATATTTATATCTAGGTTTACTGGGACTCTATTGAGGGAAATTAATTTGCACAAAATTGCGTATGGTTCTCCTGCTCAGAATGTATTGCGGGGGGCATTTTTAAACAGAAAACTTTTTCTGCCAACAAAAGTAACATTTTGTGCAGGAATCAGTGTATTTTGCAGAAAACCATCAGCCTCCTATGGATAAGTACTGGATTTTTTGTTTTATTTTGGCAGAAAACAGTTTCTCCCCTCTGCCCAGATGTTTGTAATGCAGAAAAGCTACATGGTTTCCCTCACATAGGAATAGTTGAATTTGTAGAAACCTCAGTCAGCCAAACTAGGATGTAAATGTTACCCAGAGGGCATTTTCTCCATCCTCCCTTAAACTGTGGAATGACCTATCAGAAGCGTTTTGACAGCTGGATATACATCTGAGTTTGCAACAGCATTAAAGTCTAGTCTCTTCCAGCAGGCTTCAGCAGATCATTTTTTAAATTATGAATTTTAAACTCTAAATTAGTTGTTTAAAATATTTACTGGTTTTATATTCTCTTTTAATATGCATTGGTGTTGTATGCTCTTTTATGTTCTTTACCTGTTGTTATCTGCCTCAATTCACAGAAGGTGGTGGGTAAATAATAATAATAATAATAATAATGCACATAATTGCATTAGTTTCACAAAAGCACTAATTCCCATGTAGAAAAAAAGTGTAATTTTTCTGCTCAAAAAGTGTGCTTTGTTTTCAGCAAAAAAAAAAAAAAAAAGAAAAGAAAAGAAAGAAAGAAAAGAAAAGAAAAAGAAAGAAGAAAGAAAGAAAGAAAGAAAGAGAAAGGGGGGGGAAGGGGGGAGAGACCATATATGTATATCCACTCAGGACTCTGTATATTTTGTGCACAATATACTATCTGCTATGCAAGAATTTTGGAATGGGATGTCTAAATTATACTGTATGTACTTTTCTGCAAATTAATTTTCCACCATGAAGTTAGGAGGTCTCTTTTGCCTTGATGAAGTATCTTCACACCTGACATGAAGATATGAACATTTTTAGCATCCCTATGGTATTCCGGTCATTGCTTTTTCCTCAAAATTAAAGAAATTATGTTTTAATTCATTTTTATTGGAGTCCTGGCCTCTTTGATCAGGCAGCTGCTTTATAAACAAATGATTCAGGAACCCTAGACTGGGAGTGGTGGTGAAGAAGTGCTCACCTGAGTTTGTAACTTTTATTCTAAAATTTAATAATAGACAACAGGCCAGCTGGCTGGAGGATTCTTGTGAGCTGCAGTCCAAACAAGTAACTTTTCCAACATGGACATTGTTGTAATGTGCCTTCAAGCTAATTTCAATTTATAGTGACTCTTTCATCTTGGCAGGATTACTTCACAGTATGTCTGCCACTGTAATCCTCTGAGGCTGAAAGAGTTTGACTTGCCCAAAGTCACCCAATGGGTTTCAATGACTGATTATTTGAACCCTGTTCTCCAAGAGTTCTAGTCCAAAACTCAATGCGCAATACCACATTCTCTCTTTACAGTCTCTGCTGTCAATAATACAGAGTGATTTTTTTTAAAAAAAAAAAAAAGGATGGTGCAAAAATTAAAGCTATAGGCCATTGGTTTTGTATCTTTTTCATTCACCTTTTATAACTCAAGCAATTGTCTTTTCAATGACCACACCAAGAAAGCAGGTTAATTGTCAGCCAAGCTTATTAGCAGAAGGCATTTTAAAGTCATGGTCAAATGAGATGGATTTTTCAATAATTCCACACATACTCTCATGCTGCCCAGATATACAACTATATCATTTTGAATTTCCCAAATACCTTTTCCATCAAATCAAAAATAAACTACAAAGAGCATTCCCCAGTTAGCAGAAGGCAGAAAGTTGATTCCAGCAGTTTCCTTAAATATTTATATTTTTCAATTGGGGCATTTTAACAGTACCAAAGAGGCAAATAAGCTAATATAACAAAAAAGTAATATTATTTTAAAACATAAACTAGTGACTCAATAGCTTCCAGTAACACTCCTACATCACTCTCCAGCCTAACATAAAATACTAGTTTCATAAAAATGATCTGATCATCTCCTCTATGATTAGGAGGAGACCCTTTGCCATCTCTGGAAAGATCCAGCATAAGATATTCTATACTCATCCTAATAGAAAGATCTGAGTCCTTCATATTTCCAATGTGGCAAAGAAAAGTGGTAAAGGGAGAATATAAAGGATTGGAATGGGTAAAGCTTTGCACCTCAAGAATCTAGTTTTCCATGTATCCAACAATACTTTCAACGTGGCTGGCTGTACTTTGGCATTACACCTTGACCGAAGTCAATGGAGCTACTGAGAGTGTTATGGACAAGTCAAAACAAGAAAGGGATACCTTTAAATGGAGACAATAAGAATCATCAACTTATAAAATACATTTCATCACTGACAGAATTCAAAGATATAGCTGTGTTAGTCTGTAGAATCAGTATACAGAGAGATCTTGTAGTACCTTTGAGACTAACTGAAAGAAAGAAATTGGAAGCATGCTGCCAATTTCTTTTTTCAGTTAGTCTCAAAGGTGCTACAAAATCTCTCTATGTGCTGTTTCTTCACTGAGTTACAGCATAGTGATATAGGGAGAGGGGCACTGAGCTCTTTGGAGTGTGCTAAACAGTTACAAATGCATGTAACTTTTAACACAACCATTTTTGCATGTTATAATTTTACAATAAATCCATTTGTTGCTGTGCACCTCCCTGTTGTTACTGTATTATGGTGACTCTAAGGCAAACCTATGATTTTTTTTTTCTTGGCAAGGGTGGTTCAGAGAGGGTTTACCTTTCCTTTTTCTGAGGCTGAGAGAGTGTGACTTCCTCAAAGTCTCCCAGCGTCCGAGCAAGGATTCAAACCGTAATCTTCAGAGTCATAATCCAATGTTCAAACCACACTACATCACTCTCATTTACAAATAAATTCATACATGAAATCACTGTTTTATACCATGACAATTAGTACTATGCCTGACTGCTTTAAAATTTCAGTTCTTCCTCTGATTTTTAAAAAATGTTGCTGATATGTTCTCCCAAAGCTTTTGTGTGAAAATGGAAGCCATGTTACCCCAAGAGGATCTTATTTAAAATTCAGTTTTCAGTGTATTGGTTTCTATAAAAATGCTTCATTTTCCAGAGTTTAAGCCATAAAATTGGTTACTATTTCCTGTCACAAATCATTTTCCCCAGCTTTTTACAAGACATTAAAATTTAATATGTGATACATTTGATATTCTGCTGGATACACATTTTCTCCACTAATTATTTTGCTGGCAACATCTGTGTTCAGCAAATTGGAGTTCACTGAATAGGGTTACACTGTATTAATAAGCCTAAAATCTCTTAGTCCTGATGTTTAATTCATTGTTTTTATGAGTATATTTCCAGGAGAAGATTTAATTTGTACATATTAAGCACCCCAACCATGTAGCATCATGCTCAGGATGTATTTCATTTAATCTCAAGTAATAAATCTCAAGTAAACACACTCAACCTTCTCTCCTTTTGTTCATTTTTAAAAGGAAAGAAATCATTGAATTCATTAAGAAGAGAAGCTAAAGGTCTGGTGTTACATAAAATATCATGTTCATTCTTCATGGATACCCAATTATCCTCTTTAATTCTTATTTTCTCCCCAAAAGGTTTTAATCATTTAGTTTGCAAACCTATGCCCATTTACCTGGCATTAAGTCTAACTAAACTTAATAGAACTTACCTTTGAGTAGACATCTATAGGACTGTACTTATAAGGAATAAGGAAATGATTCTATTTACAGAAAGTGCACTTGCCAATCAGTGCAATATCTGCTAATAAATTTAATGCTATGAATCCTCATGCCTTTCTCCAAGGATGAATTCAATGGAATTCATTTTTATTAGTTTCTGTACATGTAATAAATGAAATGGAATCTAATAAAGATTATTACGAATAAGGAAATGAGTGTTTACAGAAATAGTTTCTTACTGAATCACAACACTTTGGGGACAAAAAAAGAAATTAATAATCTATTTATTTAAAGCACCTGGCATTTTTCAAGGCATATGTATCAGGGTCTGATTATAGGATTACCCAAGTCTGTTTTAGTTAATCTGTTCTTAATGAGTATCTCTTAGCCATTCTGGCATATTCTGTTATGATAATTCCTCTTTCCCACCCTTTTCATAATATTCTTATGAAGAACTAAGTCCCAGCAGAGTGTTAAAAATCCTATAAGAGCCTTAAAGTATCAAAGTAACAATTAATAGCATCATTAGTGATGGAATAAAGAATGTAGAGATGATGGCATACTTTCTGTCCCAAAATATAGGCCACTACAAGGGCACTGACTCTTCCAGCTATGTCATTTCTCTGCATTCCTGAGGCTGAATTTAGAACAATTGTTTTGTGGAAGAGACAGAAAGCTGGGGAAGGAAGAGGGACTAAGTATTCCATGTGACTGCTCAGACCATCCGTACACAGTGCAGTTTGGCTATGTGGCTATGTGCATAAGTTAGGAGCACTTTTAGCAGGCCACTTATTTTGGGGCAGTCCATGTAGAATTATGATTTACACTTAGCATTATAAACTACTCTTTGTAAATTATGATGATCCAGTATTTTGAAGGATGTGAATCAGGGCACATATTACTTTATGTTTCAGTGTTATCTCTCTGGCTTTTCTTCGCTAACGAAGATTCAGGAAGGACTTATCCCATGCTTACTGCAAGCGCGTTGATGACTAAAAACGCCGATCCGAGATAAACAAGTCCGGTTACAGAAAGCACAGCAGAAAGTCTCCTTGGGTGATGTTTCCAAGTTGTGGCTCTTTCTGTGTTGTCGTTTCTCTTCAAGACTTGTTCAGCGTGAGTTCTCGAATGAGGCTGCAGCACTGTGGATAGTGTGTCTCCATGCCTCCCAATGTGAGGCCAGGGCAGACCATTGTTGGTGATTAATTTGGCCAAGCTTGAGATGTTGTTTCAGGGAGTCCTTGTATCTCTTCTTTGGAGTGCCCCTCTTACACTGACCTGTGGCAAATTCACCGTAGAGTACTATTTTGGGGAGGCGGTGGTCCTCCATCTTAGAAACATACCCTGCCCAGCGCAGCTGCATTTTCAGTAGCGTGGCGTCAATGCTGGTGATCTCTGCTTTTTCCAGGACAGCAACATTCATCACATAGTCAGTCCAGTGTTGTACGTAGACAGCACACAATGTTATAATAGTAACAATAAAGGTAACAAGTTACTAACAAGTAATCCAGTGAGCTACTTTTCTCTACTGCAGTAACAAATAATGATAACATATTGGGTGATTAGATTTTTGAGTAATGCAACTAGAATAATGGAATCCTAGAGTTGGAAGGCACCACTCAGAATATCCAGCCTCGCCCACTTTGATATGGGAACATACCTAAAGCACTCCTGAAAGATGTCCATTCAATCTATATGTAAAGACTTCCTAAGGAGAGTCCACCACTCTCCAAGGAAGTCCATCCCACTGTTGAACAAATCTTATCATCAAGAAATTTTTCCTTATGTTTAAATAGGATCTTTTTTTCTTGTAATTTGAATCCTTGGTTCATGTCTCTGGAGCAGTAGAAAACAAGCTTGCTCCATCTTCTATATGTCATCCCTTCAAATATTTAAAGATGGTTATCTCATCACCTTTCTTTTTTTCTTCTTCTCATAGTTAAATGTACCCATTTCCCTAACTCATTCCTAACAGGACTTGGTTTCTAGAACTTTTACCATTATGGTGACCCTCCTCTAGACATGCTCTAACTTGTCAAGATGCTGTTTGCATGGTGATACCCAGTAGTTGACTCAGTATTTCAAGTAAAATCTGACCAAAGCTGAAGAGAGTGGTACTATTACTTCCCTGAAAACTAGTTAATTTTGTGAGGCAACATTCCAAGCTCTTTGAAAGAACAGTTCTTTCCCCGCTCTTTTCAATGAATAAGATTGGTCATCAAATATGTCAGGGGTGAATCCTGAAGCCCACCTTGGTGGAATGACAAGCCATGGTGAGTGCTATGGAGAGATCCACTGGCCCTGCTTGGCCCCTGCATGCGTTTGTATGCCTGCCAGTTTTCCAGGAGGCACATCAGTTCATTTCTTCACTCTTCACATCCTCCAGGTTAAGACTTCAAGTGGGCACGCTCTTTAAACAGACAGAGCAGTGTAGCACTAGCTGCAAAGAGAAGTTGTCAAGACTACAAATACCTGTGAGAGGCCTTTCTTGCCAGAACTTTGAAGAGTCTCCCACCAGATGTTTCACTTGGAGTCATTCTCAAAGATATTATATGGATGTTAGGGATAAGATGGTGGAGATGACTGGGCAGTAGTACTTGCCTTCTTGTATTTCTCCTGTGATTGATAGAACCCTAGTAGGCTGCACTGACAATCTCCAGACATGAACATTCACACACTCCTATGAGTTTCTAAGGCCTTGATAGTTGGGACAGATTAGAACCTTGGCACTAGCCAATGGAAGCAAAGCCAGGAAAAGGTGGGGGCTGCTCCCAGGAATGAGATGATGATGATGATGATGAACCTTTATTTATATAGCACTGTAAATTTACACAGCACTGTTTCCTGCCCTCTCACAATCTAAAAGGACACTACACAGAAGGAGAAGGGAATGGTGGTGGGGAAGGGTATCAGGTCCAGCAGTTCTTCTCTCCCTCTGAGGCCCAGACCAAGGCACATAGACTGGAGGGAGGGCTTGGCTAAATAATACATAGTTAAAGCGAGGCATCCTAGGGCAGACAAGGGCACACATTTGGGAATGCTTCCCTAAACAGTGCAGTTTGCAACTCAATTTTGAAACTGGTTAGAGAAGTGATGAGGTGCGCATGTGAGGGAAAAAGTGAGTGAGGGGCAGAAAGTGAGAAGGGATGAGTCCGGGACAGGGCAGTGGAAATCCTAGGCTGGGACAAGAGACCTTGACCACCAGAATGGAGGGTATGAGTAGGAATGTAAGGAGAAAGAATTTCAGATATATAAGGAGGGGCCAGTCCATGGAGGGCTGTGAAAGTCAACAACAAAAGCTTGTACTGGATGCAGAAGGGGAAGGGGAGCCAATGAAGGGAGGATAAGAGAGGAGAAACATGGTCAAAGCAGGGAGCGAATGTGATAATACATGCAGCTGAGTTCTGGACAGAGATTAAAGGATGGAGGTGAGAGAGAGGAAGCCCTGTCAGAAGAAGGTTACAATAATCTAGTCACGAGACCACTAGGGCTTGGGCCAGAGTCTTGGCAGTAGAAGCTGAGAGGAATGGACAGATTTTAGCAATGTTGTAAAGAGAGAATTTACAGGCCTTGGTAGTGGCCTGGATCTGGGGAATAAACGACAGAGAAGAATAAAAAATGAAACCAAGGCTGCGGGCTTGCTGAACCGATTGAATAGAAATGTCATTAACAGAAACAGAAATGGAGTATTGAAGGGTGGGCTTAGGTGGAAAGACAGGAAGCTCTGTCTTAGACATGTTTGAGCTTCAAGCGCCAATACTGTATCCACTGAGAGATAGCAGTCAGACAAGATAAGACAAGTTCAAGCCCTGGCAAACGATCAGGGGTGGAAAGATACAGCTGAGTGTCATTGCCGTACCGATGATAGGAGAAACCAAAAGAGCTAATGAGTTTGCCTAGGGACAATGTTTACAGAGAGAACAAAAGGGGACCCAAGACAGAGCCCTGCAGAATTCCAACTGATAAGGGAACAGAGGAGGAAGTCTGTCCACCTGTGACCACCGCAAAAGATCTATCTGACAAGTAAGATTTAAACCAGTCGAGAACAGAATCTGAGAACCCAAGGTCAGAAAGTAAATCAACAAGGAGACAGTGATCCACTGTGTTGAAGGCCACAGACAGATCAATAAGAATGAGAATAGAGTAGAGGTCGTTCAACCTTGGCCTGAAGGGGTCATTTGAGATCTTGGTGAGGGCTGTGTATGTAGAGTGCCGTGTGTGGAAACCAGACTGAAAAGGGTCCAGGATGGAATTGGCTTCGAGAAACTCAAGACAGCGAGAATACATGACCCGTTCCAGAACCTTAGAAAGAAAATGAAGAAGAGAGATCGCACAATAGCTAGCCAAAGAAGAGGAGTAAGTTTGGAAGAGTTGTTGGTGTTTAGTGTGCCCTGAGGGGTAAAGAGCTGTTAAGGCTAGGTTATGCTGCCGTGAGGGACAGTTAGAAAGGATTTTAGGTACCCAAGAAAGGGGCGAAGAGTATCCTTAAATAAATTGTTGCAGTGTTTTGTGGAAGACAGAGTGTCTGGTGACTAGTGGAGTCACAGGTAACCAGAAGGTTTGTAAAATACTAATATTTAATAAAGGTTCTGTGAGTATTTAGTCTGTAGGGGACACACATATGTAAAGCTATAATGAAACAATTACAAAGACAAGCTAAAGAAACTGTTAAACTGTGTAACTAATAAAGTATTTATACACTGTATATGTTGTTTACACCACCCACTACAGCCTGAGTTGTAAATAAAATTCTAACTTTGATTCAACAAGCAGCTGTCTGAAGTGATTTCAGAAATACTTTAAAAGCACTACCAACATTGAGAAGTCTTTTAGGCTTGAGACAAATTAGATAGTGGGTGTGTAGCTGTCAAAGAATAGTTGGTGCCAAGCTGGAGGAAAAATTTGAAACCCATCTAAAGAGAGGCGGTCTTATCTAAGGGACCGCCTCTTCCCATATGAACCCCCACACACACTTCGGTCCTCTGGGAGAAACTTGCTGCTACCCATGAAGACCAGATTGGTGCAGACCTCCCAGAGGGCCTTTTCGGCTGTTGCCCCCAGGTTGTGGAATGACCTGCCGGATGAGATGCGTCTCATTTCATCTTTAGAAGGCTTTAAAAAAGCCCTAAAGACACATCTCTTCCGGCAGGCCTTCCCAGAGAATGTAAACATCCCCCGGCTCCAAATCTAGGCTTAGAGTGGCCTTTTCTCTCAGCCTTCCTTCTTTGTTTCTAATTCTACATAACCTTGGCTGGGTCCGTTTTTCTCTAATCTTGTTTTTATTACTATTTTAGCTAGTTACTGTTTTAATTCAATTGTGATTTAATCTCTTTTTAAGGGGGGGTGGTGGTAAGGGAAAAGATGGGATATTTTACTTGTCATTGTTTTAATCCTTGTTGTAATCCGCCCCGATTGCTTGTTCAGAGGGGCGGAGTAGAAATAAATATTATTATTATTATTATTATTATTATTATTATTAGTGCAGGAGACACTTAAGAGAGTCCAAAGTTTGAGTCTTGCAATGAAGAATTGGTGGGACAGTGATAATCACCTTCACATAATTGGTGGCACTGGTGGTACATGTTAAAAAGGAGTGAAAGGTTTGGAGATATTTTGGCAGTGCCACATTGCCACCTTCACAACAAGTAATATAAACTCACTTGAAAGAATACATTATTAGAAAAAAGCATCTTTTTTTTTTTTTTTAAAAAAAAAGCCTCACCATATTGTTGAGGGAAATTAAATCTGAATAAGGAATGATACTTCAAAGGATTTGTTTTGAAGGAGAGTCAATTTCAGCTATGTTATTGTTTTGCCTTTATAATTCATTAGTTTATCTGCTTCCTTTCCTTCAACAGCTTCCACACTTGGGCACACATGGAAAAATAAGCCACTTGGGATTTTTGAAGATGTTTGACAACAAGGTACATAGGAATTTTGTTTTGTGTGAAACTTAGTTGGCATACGGGGATGCACATTAACCTTATACCCCTCCAGCAACACTTATTGGTGTGATGCACAGGTTGATTACTTGAGAAAATGAACTTGAAAGATCACTCATCCACTGAAGGTGTGTTTCAGTGGTTGAAACTATTTCTGGGAATAATTCAAATATTCCCTTTTGAAAAGCTATGTCTCTCACTATTCTTTGTAAATGTTAGCTGCTATTCTAGTTGTGCCAATATTGAAATAAATAGACACCCCTGCCTAGCTCACTTCAAAACTAGATTAGGTTTTTATCTAGGACTTCTGTTGAAAACAGTGCAGACATCTGATTCAAGCTGCTCTTTTTGGCCTTTAAAGCCTCTGATCACACATTAGTTTTCAATACTAGAACTGGAGTACACAGAGAAATTCTATCTCACACAAAGCTAAACCTGTATTAATGCAAGCCTCCTTGATTTAGGCAGCCAAACTGAGGACCTCATAAAGGCTCACAAGATCTCATTTATTAATTATGGGATTAATTATGGTGATTAGTCTCTTCTGAACTTTCTGTAACTATGTTCTTTCTTTCTGAGGCACAACAGGTTAATATTTGGAAAATATCTGAAATTGTACAGGGACCTGAAGGCTCTCTCAAATTTAAAGCCAATATGGAATCAAGGAAATGATGGAATATTGAGGTAAGATTTAAAACAGCTACATGATTCATTATTGTTAACTGTCCTTGAGTCGATGTCAACCCATGGTGACCCTGCCGATGAGACATCTCCAAGACCCTCTATCCGCCACTGCTCTGTTCAACTCCTGCAAACCCATACTTGTGATCTCTTTAATAGAGTTTATCCATCTTGTATGCAGTCTTCCTCTCTTTCTACTTCCCTCTCCCTTACCTAGCATTACTGTTTTTCCAGCAATTCAGGCCTTCTCATAATGTGTCCAAAGTTCTACAACCTGAGTTTTGTCACCTTGGCTTCTAGGTAAATTTCTGGCTTCATCAGAGTTCCTGCATGGCAGGGGGTTGGACTGGATGGCCCTTGTGGTCTCTTCCAACTCTATGATTCTGTGATTCTAAGATTCTATGCTCCAGGACCTGTTTGTTGGTCTTTTTGGCTGTCCATGGAATCCTTAGCACTCTTCCTCAACACCACATTTCGAATAAGTTGATTTTTCTCCTATCCTCCTTCTTAGCTGCCCAGTTCTCACATCCATACATGTCAAAAGGGAATACGATGGCTTGTACAATTCTAACTTTTGTGCTCAGTTGTATATGCTTGCATTTTAGGATCTTTACTTCTTTCATATTTGTCCTTCTCATTCTTAATCTTCTTCTTATTTCCTGACTGCAGTCTCCATTTCTATTAATGTTTTATCCCAGGTATGATAATTCTTTTACTATTTCTATTTCTTTATTGTCTAATTCAAATTTGGGTTGGTTCTCCGTGGTCATTATTTTTGGTTTTTTGGGGATTTTTATGTTTAACAATAGGCCAGCCTTTGCACTTTCTTCCTTGATCTTTCTTAGTAGTTGTTCCAGGTCTTTGAGGTTTTCTGCTACTATTGTAGTGTTGTCTGCGTATCTCAGATTGTTGATAATCCTTACTTCTATTTTCAATCCTCCTTCTTCTGTGTCCAAGCCTGCTTTCTTACAATATGTTCTGCATATAAGTTGAACAAGTAGGGTGATAAGTTGTAGCCTTGTCTGACTCCTTTGCCAATTGGGAACCATTCTGTTTCAACATGTTCTGTTCTGACATAGCCTCTTGTCCTGATTACACATTCCTCATCAAGACTATCAGATGTGTTGGCACTCCCATGTCTTTAAGGCCATTCCATAACCTTTCATGATCTATGCAGTCAAAGGCTTTGCTATAGTCTATAAAGCACATGCTGGTTTTCTTTTGGTACTCCCTGGTGCATTCAATTATCCATTGTTTGTTTGCAATGTGGTCCCTAGTGCTCTTCCTTTCTTGAACCTCACTTGGACCTCAGGGATTTCTCTCTCCATGAAATAAGAAATAGTAAAAAGAAAACATTCAGAAAGTGCTAATTACCAGCAGCACGTTCAGGCTTTCTTTCAGAGACGACTATGGGAGGCTAGCTATGGCCCCTTTAACACTACAGTGAAACCCTTGGTATCTGCTCGGGTTTGGTCCAGGACTGTCCATGGATAATAAAACCCATGAATGCTCAAGTCCCATTCAATAGAGTGACACAGCAAAATGGCACCCCCATATAAAATGGCAAAATCAAAGTTTGCTTTTGATATATATATATATATATATATATATATTCAAGCTGTGAATGGTTGAATCTGAGGATAAAGAATTCATGGAAATGGAGGGCCAACTATTTACTGATACCACTTTGATACAACTTTTACAGTCATGGCTCCATCCTCTGGAATTTGAAGTATCATATATATTTTGTATTCTCTGCCAGAGAATTTCAGCACATTGATAATCTACCAGTACCACAGCTGAGTGCTATGTAACTGTTTTAATTGTCCAGTGTGAAAGATACCTACATTCCAATAACTTGTGAGCACCTCAGAAATGATTGTGCACAACTGTAGACAATGTAGAAAAATGATCCATCATAAAATAAATATTCTGCTTTAAATGTTTGCATATAGCACATGTATTTGTACTATTTAATAATAATAATAATAATAATAATAATAATAAATTTTATTTCTATACCGCCCTTCCAAAAAGATCAGGGCGGTGTACAAGATAAAAGACGTTAAAACATCAAGCATAGTTAAAATCTAAATAACACAATAAAAACAAGTAAAACAATACAACGATAAAACAATAAAAACAATACCTCCCAGCGTAAAACTATGATGGAAAAACAATAGGCAGCATAACTAACAGAGCAAACCACAAGAGAGACCCGTTCACAAATATGCCTGTTTGAATAGATGCGTTTTCAGGTCCTTTCTAAATTGGTTGAGGGTGGGAGATAAGCGGAGCTCAGTGGGTAGAGAGTTCCAGAGGTAAGGGGCAGAGATGGAGAACGCCCTTTTTGTAGTACTCATCAATCTAGCCTCTGGAACTCTCAGTGCACGCTGTCCGGTAGATCTCAGTGTGCGGGGCGGATTATATGGGGAGAGACGGTCCTTTAGGTACCCTGGGCCCAAGCCATATAGGGCTTTATAGGTGATAACCAGCACTTTGTACTGCGCCCGGAAGCGAATCGGCAGCCAATGTAGGTCTTTCAAGATAGGTGTTATATGGGCGGTCCTGGAAGCTCCAGTGACCACCCGTGCCGCCATATTTTGCACTAGTTGTAGCTTCCGAGTATGATACAAAGGCTGCCCCATGTAGAGCGCGTTACAGAAATCCAACCGAGAGGTTACCAGAGCATGTACTACAGTTTCAAGGTCCCTCCGGTCCAGATAGGGACGCAACTGGCGTATCAGCCGAAGCTGATAACAGGTGCTCCTGACGGTCGCATCCACCTGAGAAGTTAGATGGAGCGACGAGTCAAGGATTTGTACTACTTCTACTTGTAACCTTCACAGGGACAAGCTAAAGATTTAGCCTAATAGTATAATAAATCTTTGGAAAGGCACTTTTTTCCATTAAGGGGGGGAAATACCCAAGACAAACAAAAAGCCCAACACAGAAAAATGTTAGTGATCTGATCGTAGACAAAAATAAACTGCAAGAAGATTGCTTAATGATTAATAAGTAATTAGTCTCACCATGACAGAGAGCTCCTGTCAGACAATCGTAATACTCCCATACGCTTATGCTAAAAAATGGAACCTCAAGAAATGAAGCTATTTTTCTTATTTTATGGGATAACTTACAAAGACAGGATAACTTCCAATGAAATTGTTAGCTATGTCAATTCCTTTAAGTCCAACTAATGATGAGTTGCACTATTTTCTCAGTCATTAAATAATATACAAATACAGTTGTATGGGTTTCCCTCTGTTTAAATAAAAATGGTATATTGTGGACAGTAAAGTCTATGAAGATATATATATATATATATACACATACATACACACTGTATATCCATTTTTAGGATGCAAATGATACTAGAGAATATAAAATCATTAAGAAATGCCTTGTATTATTTCATTTAGCTTTAAGGTTTTAAAAAAGCAGCCAGTTGCCTAACATGTTTGCTGTCCTTTTCCCTTCCAAGAAATAAGTGCACCCTGAGCCCTGGTGGCAAGTATTATCTGATGCTTCTCCTAAGAAAAATGAACTTCAAAAGGATCTGCCCTATCCTCCTAACTGCACTGAAGGCAGGCTGCTTAGTAAACATCAGTGCCAGCTTCCACAACCAAGAATATCAAGTTGGTAACTAAAAATAAAAATAAAAATTTAAGTCCCGAGTCAAGTCAAGTCAGTGCATCATGTATGTGTTATCAAGTCCAATTTGAGTGATTGAAGTGACCTGAGTTTGACTTCAGACTGAGTCAATCAAGTCATGTCTACATCACTGCTTGTTTTTGAGAAAACCATGCTTACTTTTAGAACTTTTCTAAGTGCTTATAGACTGTGTTTAATGAACTAGACTAGAATCTTTCCAAGTATTGATATCAGGCAGGCTGCACAATAATTATTTGTGCCTTCTTTATTCCTCTTTTTGAAGATGGGAACAATGTTTGTCCTCTTCCAGTCCGCTGAGATTTCTCCTGTTCAGGAATTATTCATTATTTAGGCATATTCAGGCTTATACCTTCCTTTGAAAGCTTCAGCCACTCTTGTTTTTAGAGCCATAAGATGAACTAATATTTAGACTAAGGATGATCAAGGATAGAACTTAGGCCATGTGTGCACAGGCCAAATAAATTAGCCTCCCTGTCCTTGTCCTATTAATGGGGAGCCTGGACGATACCTGGCCCAAACCCCAAGACTGGCAGATAGAACATGTTAAGTCTTTGTTTGATCTGGACCTTTTCATTCTGACACTGGGTGGATGTTTCAAGTGTGTCCCAGTGTGCTGCTCAATGCAGCCACCATGGTAGTGGGTCATTTACTCCGAGGTCAGAATGAAACACCCAGCCATGTGATCAAGGCTGGGTACCTCATTCTGACTTCAGGTGCAAGTGACTTGCTGCTGCAGCTGCCACTACAGGCGACACAGTAAGATGCACTGGTGAAAAGCCACCTCTCACAGGAAGAGAGGACCTAAGGTGATAAGGGTAGGTTGGGGTAATCTGGTGTACCCTGGAGTACTCTGGCCAGTATAGAAAGGATCTTAATAATCTCTAACTCCTTTAAGCAAAATATGTGCTGTGTTATTTTGCAGTCTACAATTTCCAATTGTGAATGTGTCAGCAAAAGAAGCAGTCATCTAATTTTACGAAAATATATGCTCTGCATGTGCTCAAAGGCTCTAAAAACATAGCCAATAAAAATTCTCCAACACTTATACACTGACTAATTTCAACAGCCAGCCATTTATTGCTGCATTTGTAGCGGAACAGTGTCCTTTAACTGAAATAAACACATAATTCTTTACTGATCTTTACCATCATTCCTTATTGTCTTTTAACAAGTTAAATGTTCATATAGAAGAGGGCAGCAAAATGAATAGAAGACAAACTCAGAGCAATGACAGAACAGACAAAATGTATTTTGTTCACTGCATTACTGCCACTGTTTTCTATAATGTCTGGCTTTTGGTATAACAGCAGGAATCCATGGAACAATATCAGATGTACCCATTTACCAGAGTCATGTTCAATAGGTCTTTTTCATACATTAGATACTTTGGCTGCCATAGAAACTACCTTTGAACCTCATTAAATAGTTAAATCTATTTTAATACTGATATATAAAACTGACTTTGATACAAGGTGTGTCTTTTGGTACAAGGAAGAGGAGCTCAACCAAAATGGACAGACAATTCTATGAAAAATGACTACAGGATGAATTCTGGTGCCATTCTATGCCATTTACAATGGCAACAAACAGGGTAAGGTCATAGTAGTTATGACAGATTTAGAATAAAATATTGTACCTCCATTCTCCCAAACAATTTGTGTTTCATCCACCAACAGAAGCATCAGCACCTTCAGTGTGTCATGATTTAGATTTGTGTCAGCTGTCCTCTTCCCTGACTCACATTGCAGGTTTTTGTTTTTCATTTGTCTCTCTGGGCTTCATTACTTGCCAAATATAGCCTCTAATTAATACATGAATAAATAATGTGTTGTAACACTAGGCATCTGTCCAAAGACCAAGTGGCAGACATTTAACCATCCATTAATGCTAATCTATCCTCAACTCAATGACTACTATAACTCCCATAAAAATTCAGGCCATTCATCACATATAAGAACAATGGATGTTGCTCAGCAGTGTCATTGACCAGTGCATTGACCAGAGCATTGACTAAGGCTGCTTTTACATAGATAAATATAATGGTGGCATGGAAAACAGTCCATTAAGACCAAGATAAACCCCTATTAGACTAGAACACACTCAGTGAGTCTCTCTCTCTCTCTCTCTCTCTCTCTCTCAAAAAATAGATATTCTATATGCTGAACAAATTTGTATTTGAGTCAGTGAGAGATTTAGAAAAGTTAAACACACAAAAAAAATATAGAACTCAAAAATAATAAAGGATTCTGCAAGTCATATTTCATTTTCACTGTGTTAAACCTCCTTTTCCTTGGCAAAATCTAAAAAGATGGCAATATTGTTGTTCTACCAAGGCTACTTGTTCTACAGAGATTAGAGTTTAATTATGAAGAAAGTGACAGTTGTGATAAATGGTTATCTCTTGTCTTGTCTCAGTTATTCTAAGCTGCATTAATTCTGTCCATCCTTGGAGAGGAGAAAGCAAGTATGACTTTTTCTATCAAAGTCACCTTAAAACTACAGAGACATATGATCGATGAAGGATCTGATACTGTATTTTTTTTAACACAATGGATATTTATGCTACTGCTCCCCAGAGATTTATGTTTTGTTTCAGTCATCCTAAGATTGGAGTTTCCCACCTTCTCTGGAGGTACGTTATCTCCACTGGCTAATATATATCAAAACTTATTTTGTTTTCAATGGAAATTAAGCAGAATGGTAGTTATAAGTAATCTCCATCCAGAGTAATTTGTTTCATAGGCACAGAAAAGGCAGGTTAACTGATAAAAGCGACAATATTCTGTGTATTCCCCTAAACACCAGAAGTCAACTAGCCCTCTTATGACAGAGACCGTGAAGGGGATTATGAACTGACTTCACTCCCCATGCTTATCTCACTATTTTCATCAGTCCTCATATCACATCTGCTTAAATAAAGTCAGTGTGCTAGCATTGTCAGTGCCCTATTAGGGAACACTTAACAATAGTTTTGGAAGACTATAAACTTTCTTGATCACAGTTCATTTTCACTTTTTATTTCCACTTTTGGTCATGCTTCCTACAAACTGATGCATTATAGAACTGCTGATCCGTCTATATGTTAAGGCAGAGGAAAATTAATCATATTATAAATTTGATTCTAACTCATTATGGTGTTAAATATATTTTTCAGTTGATTTAAATTATTTTATTGTTTTAAACTGTTTAACTTATTTTAATGCTGGAGTTGAAGGCTTTTTGGGGGGGGGGGGGGTCAAGCTATGTGGCCATATTCTGGAAGAGCTTATTCAGAGGCTCTGAAGATGCCAGCCACAAATGCTGGTGAAATGTCAGGAATAAACTCTTCCAGAACACAGCCACATAGCCAAAAAAAAAAAAAAAAAACCCCAAAAACCCAAACCCCCCACTATTTTAATGCTGTTTGTAAGCTATCTTGAAATCTTTTGCTATAGGGTATAAATATTGTGATGATGATGATGATGATGATGATGATGATGATGATAGGGGTGGGTGCACCTATGTATCCTAGTAAACACATGCACCAAAAAAAATGAAACAGCTCAATAAATCTTGGCAGTGTAGTAGAAGAGAATACGAGGATATAAATGCTAAGAGATACCTTATTTATAGGAATTTAAAGACTGACAAGTGACTTCCAGCCATGAAATTTTATTTATCAGTTCTTATCCCACAATCTTTGTTAGGTTTAGATATGCTAGCCTTTCCTTCATTGGTACACTGCCTTTCCATATATATATATATATATATATATATGTTGAGTTAGACCCAGGAGCAGGTTTATGCTGTGTTATGTCCTAGTTTGTGACTATTTAGGCATGAAGTCATATTTAGTTCATGAAGTCATATTTTATATCTATTCATTATATAGACAGGGAACATATATTGAATATGTTCAGTGAAGTAGACAAAACCAGTAAACAAAAATCCTCATTTTAATCCTGAAGGATCTGCCTGTTGGCTTGGAAAAGGCACATAGATTTCTGAAATGGCCTTGGGTAGAAGCACAGAAACGATGAGGATATGTAATGTAAAGTTCCACCCAGATGGAAGTACACCACTTCTCCTCTCTCTCCTGCTGCAAGACTCATCTTACTTCTGTAGCCCCCAGACCATGAACATCTGAGGGGAGAAGCGGGACAATAGAAATTATTATTATTATTATTATTATTATTATTATTATTATTATTTAATGGCTGGTAGAGATTGAGGTGGGGTGAAAGAGAAATGTTTGGTTATGTGTCATAGCCACATTTACAGCAGTAACAACATCCCCTGGAGCCTCTGGAGAACATACTCCTATAGAGACATTGCTGGACACCTCTCCCCCCCACCACCACATTTTTGTTGTTGCTGTTGTTAATGTCTGGTTTTATGCTGGGGTACAATATCCGCCAACTCTCCTAATTTGGCAAGGAAAGTCTATATTAATCCTGTGTCCTGTATTCCATTTCTCCAGTTTTTGCATGTGCTATGATTGGCATTATTTTAATTTTGAATGTTTTTTAGATGGTCTTAGGTGATAACTGGTTTAATATGCTTCTAGAGCTTTAAAATTATTGTTGCTATTTTAAATTTAAATTTTTATATTATTTAAAATAATATAACTAATTATATTTCATGCCTCCTGAGATGACTGGATATAGGGTAGGATATAAATATTTTTTTAAAGAATAAATGAAATTATAAAAAACAAGGATACATAATTAAACAGGATTCTGAAAATGAAGCTCCATTTCTGGTGTATTTATCTCCCCCCCCCTCCCCTCCAGTGTCCCTCTTCCTCCTCATCTTCTGTCAGTCTGGATTTTTTAAAAGCATCTGCTTTGGGTGATTGGTGAAGAAGTGTTGGAGAAACAGAGACTTTCATTTTTCGAATTTCAGCAACATGTCTGCAATAAACAATATAATAAAACTTGAGCTGGGAAAGAGTGGGATTTTACTCTAATAAAAACTAGTGTAGCCATGTATGTTTGCCTACAATAGGTAAGGGAAATAGCAACTGCCTCTATAATCTTTTACTGAATATATGTGAACATCAAAACAGAGAATAAAGGGGCTACTAGATAAGGCTTCCTCACTAACTACTCCCAGAATATTAAAAATCTTAAGTCTGACCATCAAAATGGAAATCCTAAGAAAAGTGGAAAATGCAGAAGTGGAAGCTGGTGAAAGATAAAGTCATTCTGGGATGCATTTTGGAAGAATCTTCAGGTGGTTCTAGAAGGTTCAAATTATTTTTGCTTACTTGTGCAAGGTTTATATGACCTGGTTGTTTCATTTCACAGTACACATTGTTAGTTTTGAATAAAATATCTGCTAAAGCATGCTTAACTGCTCTTTTCTGTTGTGTAGGAACCTCCCTCCCCCCCCCCCCCCCCCGCTGATACTGGCACCAAAATTTTTGCTTCTGTGTTATTGTTGTTGTTGCAGGGACATGTCTTCATTGTTAACTAAGATGCATTGTGCATCTGTAAAATGACTGAAATATTTAACTAATAAAATAATAATTGGGGGACCCTGTATATATAAGGCCCTCACCAGACCAGCAAAAAATGGGGTGTGGCAGCTGCATGCTGTATGCCCCCACACTGACATCATGCCAGTGTGATGCATCACACCACATCTTTGGTTCAGTGTGTAGATACTCTGCACCAAAGAGCTGCAGAACACCAACATTTCCATGGCACAAAAAGAAGCTCCTTTTTGTGGCTACTTTTTCTGCTGGGTTGGGAGCATGGCATACGATTGCCATGTCCCCAACCCAGGCTTCCAGGAGTGGCATGGCGCTGCCTGTTAATGGCGGTCTACCAAGCCCCATAGTCTCTGTGTGAGTGAGGAGGAAGACTATTGCTACTGTAAACTGACAGGTGCTAAACTGATTGTCAATTCAGTGATTCATGCAAAAAGGTGCTTCTCAGGATAGAAAAGCAAAATAGAAAAATATTGTACAAAGCATCTTTCTGTCACTGGGGGTTTAACTGTGTAAACATGTTGCTGTATTTGTAATTAGGTGCATATGGAAGTTAATTGTACTGGGATGATGGAGATGTCTTTGCCCTCTGTAAACAGGAATTACACCTGGGGTTCTTTGATGTAACCAGAGTTTGTATTTAATTAAGTCTGGATGATTTTCTGAATATTAAATGCATAATGAACAAATATTGTAATGCTGAAGTGATGTACAACAATGCCAAGTAAAGTCTGTCAGACAAGACCAGTTCTGAATTGTCCCATTGGTCATGTAGGCTCTGCACGGATGTTCTGTTTAGGCTACAAAGAAAAACACTGAGCTCAATCAACAAACTTTTTCTACTGGTGCTTTGTTCCCTATTCCTCCCACCTATTTTCTGTAAAAAATATCCACTCCTTTAGAAATCCTAGATATAGCTAGAATGTGCAGGAGGTGTAAATAAATGTAACACTTCCAGGCTTTTAGTGGTTGTTGGCTGGAGCTATGTAAGTTCATTTATGAGCTCTGCAAATTCTAAAATTTAGCAACACCACTAAATCCCCTAAATGAAGCAATGCTTCCGAGTGTTTCAAGGTCTTTAAAATACCTAGAGATCATACAGTTGCCTCCTTGCTGATAGATAACTGCGATGGTATGGAAAATGTGTATGTGACAGAAGGCAACTGTACTGTGCAAAAAGTTTTGAATGAATCTGGACAGATTTAAAATACTGAAGAAAATGTAACCAACATTATTTCTGTATCTTTAAATAATCCTAAAGTTGTTCCTAATTAAAAAGAACACTTGTTTTGTAAACTCCTCCAAAGGTGTAAATCTACAGTACTATATAAATAATGCATAATAATAATAATAATAATAATAATAAAACATATAAATCCTGAAGCAAAATAACAATTGCTGTTTTGTTACAAGAAGCATTAACAGTGATACTCCCATGGGGCAATAAAAAACAGGCTCTGCTGAGTGAAATATACCCAAAGGAAAGGCCATTGATGAAAACGCACAAAATTACGAGACCAGACACAAGACACTGGGTTAATCAAGAGCCACTTTGACCTAAAACCTATTTAAACTGAACCTGGAGATAAGGAACAGAAGTGAGGAAGCAATCCGATGCAATGCAGCTAAAACTCAAGTGTCAATCTGTGACCATCTCCGCAGCCTTCCCTTAGGTGAATCCCTGACAGGAATCCTATTTCCTTGGTTGCTCCCCAGCTAACCATTTACTGGAAGGTAAACCAAGGGCATTCCCCCCAGGTCCATAGGCTTTACAGGAGACAGCAAACCCCCCTCTCAGTCTGCCCAAAGGGGAGGCTATTTCCCTGCCTCCCAAACCCACCAGTTTCATAGCAGAACCCTTCACCAAATAAATGCCAAGGTGTACATTGAAGTCACTTGTGAAAGGGTGGCAGAGTCATAAGAAACCTCTGTCTCTGCCCCCTCACAAGCTATAGCCTGTTGTCCTTCATGCCAAGCTAATCAAATCTGGCCCATGATTGTGGACACTATCAAACTGTGCCCTTCCTGTAGCGTCTTCTAGGTGCCCAGGCTCAGGCACACATCATAGCCACTGTGCAGACAACCAGAGCATGCCACTTGGGTGCTGCAGTGGACCTTGCAAGCACCACATGTAATGTATCCTATGCGGGTTTACATACTGTATCTGCTGCCTGACTGTAGAAATAACATATGGGGGGTGTATAGCTTATTCTGGGCCAACATACTTTAACTTGCTGATTAGCAGATACTCTACCAGTTCTAAGCTGGTTAAAGAAGAGGAGGAGGAAGAAGAGGAGGAGTTGTTGTTGTTGTTTCCCACAATTTTCTTTCTGGTGTGGAATTCTCATTAAACAATTTTTTCACCAATCTCTGTTTCCTGCCCAAGGAAATGTTTCCCATCAGAGGATATGATGTTTTAGCATTGCAGCCCCATCCCACTGGTTTTTTAGTTTACTTCACATATATGCATATTCATTTCTGAACTCAACCAGCTCTTCAACAATGGTTAGTACCACCTGTGGTGTGTACCACTTTAGAGGTTGCTCAAGAAACATAGCCCACCTGTCCTGAAAGTCATCACTGTGCAGTCACAATATGCACTTCTTATTTCCTTGCTGTCAACTCTCAAGTGCTTAGTGAGTCTATATACCTCCTTAGGTTTTCACTGTTGCTCTCTGAAGTCAGATCACTATGAAACTGAATGTCTCAGCTCATTCAAAACATCATGTTGTCCATGATACTGCCAAGAGTAGTAGGCCAACATATGACTTTGGTAGCTTTCCTCTCATTTCATGCCCTTAATACACACTACCTCTCTACTTATTTCTTCAATGTGTGGTAAAGAATACTTTCTTTGAGGACCATTCAAAGATTTCTAGCAGTGTCTCTTTGTTTATATTCTTCTTTGACCAGGAGTGCCTATGTCTCCTCTACAAAAACACCCCTACAAAATACCCTGCTTATCTGTTACAGATCCTTCTTCGCTGCTTCACAAGGCATCAGTATCTCCACATATTTCTTAGTATTATTAAGAGAAGATACACTTGCTGCCCTTCCATGTTTGAGCAGAGAGATGGATTGTTTTTCATTGGAACATTCACACCAACTTCTCTGTGTCATCTAAAAAAAGGGCATGGGACATTTTTGTCCCAATATCATTCACTTTTTATTGTATATGTTCTGATGTACTGCCCTTTGGTGGAATAGGCATTATAAATAAACATTGTTGTTGTTGTTATTTTAAACTGTGAAACAAAAATGTACTCCAGTGCCAGAATACAACATATGTATTAGAAGAGTTTTTGTCCTAGATAGATAGATAGATAGATAGATAGATAGATACTACATGGTTGAAACTGAGGCGCATTCAATTTATTCTGTTAGCTGTGATATTGCACTTGACTGGAGGGCTTTATGTTGTGGGTAGAAATTGATAAAAAATTCAGTCCAATTCATTTTTGATATTTGATATTTTTATATTTGAAATGGATTTTTTTTAAAAAATGTTGAGAGAGAAAAATAAACTGATAGATGTGTCAATTAGGCACATGGATTTTAAGGTTCAACTCTTCAAAGTCTGGATTTTCTATGTATTCCACTGTTGGTGCTGAATGAGAGTTACCTCCTCTCATATATACATTTGTATGGCAGTCAGGTGCAAGTTCCTCTCAATGCAACAACAACAACAACAACAACAACAAATTTATTTATTTTCCACCTCTCCTCAAGGCTCAAGGTGAATACATCTTAAAATACAAAACAATTTTTTAAAAAAGAAAATGAAAACTCGTAAAACCAAGTTAAAATGCAATACAATCAGACCTCCGAATCCATGGGGGATCCATTCTGGACCTTCCTCCCCCTCCCACAACAAAATCCACACATGCTCAAGTCCCATTCAACCATGTTTCTGTTTGTTTTTGAGGAATTTACCATAATTTACAAATCCTGAATAGAAAGATCTTGAGGTTAAAAAATTTCAACAGCAGGAGAAAGTAATATTGGCAGTTATTCCCATGCCCAGAATCTGAAGTTATTTGCTTTACAAACAGAATACAGTTTTTCAGGGCCATCTTGTTAGTATCATGACACAGTTTTGTCAAAAAAGCTAGATTTAAGTTTACATTAGAAATATACAGTCAATTGTTTATAAGTCCATTAATAGATTATCTAATTATAACTGACAGTGGATTTCTTGTGAAAGAAAAGGAAATGTAACTTTGGGACCACTCTCTACTACTTTACGCACATTGATTTCAAAGTACAACTGAACTCAATAGAACTTACACTCAAGTAAATGTTCACATGATCAGGCTTGAACATGAGCCTTAAGACTTCTTTGATTGGCCAAGTGCTATCTTTGGATTTTATTTGTTTATTACACAGATTTATAGAACATTGTTCTGCAGAACATCCAAGCTAGTAAACAATTAGAAAAATTCAATGATCACATCAACATATGTAACAATACAAAAACACAGTAATAGCTAGTAGAAGATAACCCGATCCATAAAACAGTAGCGAGTTGCCAGTTGCAACATATTGTTTATGATATAATTTCTCTTCTCCAGGAATTGGCAGCTTGTTCATTGTCCTGAGCCATCATGTCACAGCTAAATGTACAAAAGGACTAAACAGACTATTTTATTCATTTAGTAACCTGAGTCAAAAGCTGTTGTCCTATGGCCAGTTACTTTGGGGTGATCCCTACTGAACCTAGTAGGACTTAATCATGAATAGACATGAAGAGTTTTGCACTGTTAATGTGTTCCAAAACTTTTTTAAAAAAACAAAGAAATCAATTACTTGTTAGATTCTGGCTTCCTCTTTTAATGTATTAATATCTACATTTCACATTTTAAAATTACTTTGTGGAAAATATTGCCTATTTTTAGATGTCAGTTCTTGAATTAAATTGTTTTATATGCCTACAGGGAAACATTATATCTGAACATCTGGACTCACCACATGTAATCTGATGGAAATTAAGAAAAGACATCTATGGCTCATGAGTGTTTAGAATTACAGTTCAAATTGTAGAGGAAAAAGCATATGTTTTATCTGAGGATATGATAAGTCATCCAGAGTTTGTAGAACACTAGTAAATGATAGTGCACTCTAAAGGCATAGTAAGTGTGTTCTTGCCTACTGGTGAAAATCCCATCACTCACAATTCACATCTGATTCTGATTCCACCTTTCCCAATCCAAGTATGTATTCCATGTATAGAGTCAGGGAGTTTTCAAGTATTTCCCACTTGATCCAGGGGCCCAAACCAAAGGTTTGATCACATGTTTTCATAGAGCCACACCATCTAGTTGTGATTCTCACCAGCAGTTACACCATAGATCAAATGTCTAAATTAGATTCCAAAAGAGCAATACAAAATACATGAATCTTTGCATAATTCTATAGTGTGGGTGTGGATAATAGAATACCAAGTGCAATTATAGTCACCTCACCTTTAAAACAGTATTGTAGAGCTAGAGAAAGGTGGAGAAAAAACACGTCAAAATGAACATAAGGTTGGGGTGATTCCACTACCAGGAAATATTACAAAATCGGGGGCTTTTCAATATTGGGGGGGGGATTCTAGTAAGCTAGGGGAGAGCCTTTCTTTCCCCTTGAATTTGACTTTTAAAGTATGATTACCTTGCCCCTTCAAAAATAAAAACAGGGAAAAAAGAGGAGGAAGTGAACTAAATAGAAGATGAACAAGTAGTAGGCCTATACTGTGCATGGATATGAGAATTGGATGGAGGCTTTTTCCATCTCATAATACTGAAGACGTTATCTTTCAGGACAGAAATACAGAGTCCTTTTTCACCAAGTACATAGTTAAACTATGGAACTTGCAACCAGAACATATGGTGATGGTTACCAACTTGGCTGAATGGCTTTAAAACAGGATTAGAATGAGGAAGAAAGGGCTATCAATAGCTACCAGACATTCTGGTTATATATTACAGTATTGATTTATTAATTAATTTATATGCCACCCAAATAGCATATTTTTTTAAAACTTTCACTCAGTAACATTTTGCCTGGGTGCGCATATATGTGTGTGTTATGTTTATATGCATTTGATTGTTCAATGTTGACAAGAAAGATATGTTGAGACATAGTCAAAAAATTATCAGCCACTATGAGATTTTCCACCTTTCCATGAGGGTGGAATAGCAGTTGTTGTTATTGTTGTTTTCTTTTTCAGCATCATCAACAATATCAAAAGGGAAAAAAATCAAAACTTCATCATGAAATGTTAGCAAAATGTGATTAAGTGGGGAAAAATGAGCCAAAATTCTCAAGTTCTCCTACAGGGGAGAAAATGTTTGAAGTCTGTTGTTTTCACTGAAGAAAAATAGTGAAAAAAATTACATTTCTGCCTAGTCCTATATGTTAGATAGTGGATTCTCACTTTTTACGAGTAACTGTGAATTTTCTTATACTATAATGTCTATACCATTCAGCAAGCAACGAATTTGCTGAAAAATGTCAGCACCTTAGACAACCAGGAGTTCAAAGTATTCTTGGTCTCAACCTATCTCTGCTGCTTAAATGAATAACATGGAGAACAAATCAGAAGAAAAAGAGTTCTTCTCACAATGTCAAGAATACTTCAATCAAATTAAGAAGACCCCTGGCATCACAAACTCTTTAAATCACTGAGTTTTTGCTCGTTGAATTACAACAGGTGGCTTTGTGCACCTTCCATATGATTTCTGCCACATTTGTTCTAAATACCTGAGAGAGATCTCCAGTCAATGCAGACAACCCCAAAATACATAATTTGCTACTCATGAGTACAACAGTGAATACAAATAGCATGTTGTGGTTATTACTCATATTGTCACCTGGCATCATTTGCAGCAGATCTGTTAAAACAACTGGTGGCATAATTGCTTGCACCTGTCAATGAATTGCCTTTGCTTCAAAATATCCTTAAAACCAACAATAAATGCTGTCTCTAATCTTCATTCTTGGTCTTCCTTTACAGCCTAGTTTCATTTGAATACTCAGGGTTGGCCAGATATTTGCTGAATTCATTCTCTGACCCTCCTCTACACTAGCATAGATACACCATCTTTTATGTTATATATCATCATGTTCTGCTCCATTATAGTGTTTTACACTATTATAAGGAAAAAGCAGCCAGTAATCTTTTTGTCAAATATGAACTTTATCTACAAATCAGTCAGTTATGTCATGATAGGCCTGTCTAGTGTCTCACAGATCCCATTACCCTCTGTTAGTGACCCAATACATTCACACAGGAGGGTTGACCTAACTGTCTCTCCTACAGGTAAAGTAAAAAAATTCAATCATGTCCAGAAGCCAGAATCTCTTTCAAAGTGTGGTCATGGACTTACATGTCTCTTTTACAGATGAGCTGAACTCTTAACCTTCATGTTTTCATGCTCTCATTATGGTTCTCGTACCTCACAAACCAACTCACTTTCTATCCAATCAGAAACTGGAGGAATCTAAGTGAAAACTGGCTGGTATAAATGCAAGGAAATGCCACAGACTTGTCTGCTGTCAATACCTCCAATTAATATATCATTTTCTTTTTAATAATCCAATAATCATGACACTACTACACATGCCACAATCTTTCTAATCTTATAGTTCACAGTGGGCAATGTGTTATGTGCAGCTTGTGTTATCCCTCATCATTGCTAGACCAAGTCTACAAAGGCTTATGCTACATTTTTTCCTCAGTCAGTCTCAAAGGTGGTAAGAGATCCCTTTGCACACTGGTTCTACTGATTGGAATTACCACCCAACAACATTTGGAAGGATAAACAAAGGAAGTTGCCATATATAATGTCAGAAATTTAGCCCCCCTCCCAATCTAGTATTGTCAGTTTGGACTGACAGAAGCTCTTCAGTGAATCCCTAGCTCCAGTTGGAGACCCCTGGTATTACCTAGTCATCTCCCATCCAGTTATTAGCCAGGGTCAGCCCTGATTAGCTTATGAAACCAAATAAGATTGGGTATGTTCAGGGTATGATGTCATTTGGATGATACTTGGTAGAGGACAGTGTCCCATAAATTGTCCTCTCCTGCTTATAGGCAGTCATCAGATAAAGTCTAAGGAACAGGTCCTAGAACTACTACTAAAATTGTTTAATAACAATATAATATTTTGTAAATCCCACAGTCTTGCAAACCTCCATTGTATGTGTACACACACACAAATACACACACATTTCAAATACTTGGCATTGCCTTGCACTCAAGACAACACTAGATGTGCACACTGCCAATGTAAACAGCAGCTTCAGCTGGGTTTTGTGTTTAACATTTTCCTCTATTTATGTAGTTTTGTTTAAAATGAGTCCTCTGAAGTGTTTGTTCCCAATGATGTTAATGGAAGTTTTCCTTACAATGCAGGCATCAATTTTGGTAGAACAATTTTCAGCAAAACTACAGCAAAGGAGAAAATTTAGAGTTGGAAGGAAACATGTGGGTCATTTTGTCTAACCCCATGGAAGAAATCCACTGCTAAAGCATTGCTAACAAGTGGCCATCCAACCAAAAACAAACAAACAAAAACCCTCAAATGAAGGAGAGTCCTCCATATTCCAAATTGATCTATTCCATTGTCAAATTTCCTGAAAATTACCTGAAAAGCATTAGCTCTCCGAATGCTTAGTTGAAATCTCACTACTTTTCATTTATAACAATTGATTCAAGCCCTGCTCTGAAGGAGCAGAAAATCTACCATCTCCTATATTTTTTCAGGCATTGGTAATACACAGGAAAAGTAATGGAGGAGATAGAGAATCATGAAAAGTACTGAAGTGGGCATATTACTAATATGACAGCACAGCTCAACTGCTACTGAAACCAGTCCTGCTATAATGTACTGCCAGTATGGTACTAGTTGATCTTCAGGAATTTAGTTACAGTTACTTCACAAAACTTGTAGATAGATGGTGTATTTAAAGACAAAGGCATATTCACCTTTTAAATATCAGCAACTCAACACACTGGTTCTCTGAAAGTAGGCATACCAACCACCTATGCTGCAGAACATGCCTCACACATATTTTAATTTTTAACTTCTAACACCTTTCTCAATTGTTTTCCAAACTGCAAGTTGCTCAAACCATTGCAGGCCTTTAAGAGTTATCATATTTAAAGAACTCCAGAGGTATCTGAACACAACATTGTCAAGCTTAATTTTATACACCTACACCAAAAAAAATGGCCTTTCACTTGTTAAGGCAACTTAATAACAAAGACACTCTTTTACCACCTTTCTCAAACATGTTTTCAGTGATTTGAGGAAACATGTGTTAAAAATAACGTAGGCCACCTTTTTTAAATCTGTTCAGTTGACAGCACATTTGTCAATAAACTCAGGGGCGGGGGGGAGGGTTATCACTGGCAAAATTTGACAGGATTTTTTATATCCTCACTTTGAAAACCATTAACATAAATGCTGGCCTGGATTATAACACTACAACCTTCTCCATTTCCTGTCCTGTTACAGTATCATTCCAAATAACTTTCTGTCTCAGAAATGTCAGATAAAGGTGCATGACAAATGTTTCGAAGCATCATGTTTGAGACACTGGTGAGGATTACTGCCTCATTATGACAAGGGATTGCATGAAAGCCCATCATGATATGTAACTTTACAAGCATCCTGGATTGAACTTTGGTTCTCTTTATACATATCTCCCTAGAATCTCAACTCAGGAAGAAGCAATTATTTTTTGAACTTTTTGTCCTCCAAATAGCCCCCTGTAAAAGAGACTTTTATACAAAGGAGTGTGTGTGTGTGTATTCGAGATTCAAATCTGATTATTGCTCCATTAAAAAATGGGGGGGGGGAGAGCATTTTTCTTGTGCCTTTCTAGTACTACTTAGCTTTGGATGAAGTGTTTCTAATTAATGTACCAAAACAGGTTGAAAACAGAAATGTGAATTGTTTTGGGCACAGTTGGCAAATTGTTTTGGGCACAGTTAGCTTTTTGAACTACAATCCCCAAAATCCTTATCCAATGTACCAATGGCTGTACGATAGAAAGAGGAGTTATTCAAAGCAGCAGTAGTTCCAAGCACCTTTTTTTTTTTTTTTTTTTTTATTTTTTTTTTTTTTGGTCCTGCAATCATTTTGATGACACAGTTTTAAAGTGGTGTTGGGAATCAGGAAAAGATTCAAATGAAAACTAGTTTTCCAATGTGAAGTCGCAGGCTTTCATGGCTGACGTCAATAGTTTTGTGTGGGTTTTTAGGGCTATGTGGCCATGTTCTAGAAGAGTTCGTTCCTGATATTTCGCCAACATCTGTGGCTGGCATCTTCAGAGAATTCTGGCATGGAAGTGAATGGGGTATATATACAGTGTGACCCTGGGTTGGGAGGAGTGATTTCCATGTTAATCTGTGTATTGTTCTGTTGTTGAATGACAAGGCCTCAGGGTGGGAAGACATATAAAGAGGATTTGTGTCTGTTTAACAGAGATCCATTGTCTTCTGGGAAAACCCCTGATCCTGGGGTTTTCATTTTCATTTGCTAGGTCTTGATTTTAGGGTTTTTCAGGACTGGTAGCCAAATTTTGTTCACTTTAAGGGTTTCTTCTTTCCAGTTGAAGTTGTCCAGGTGCTTGTCAATTTCAATGGCTTTCCTGTGCATACTGACCTGATAATTGTTGTTCAACAGGAAAAAAGAAACCCTTAAAGTTAGCAAAGTTGGGCTGCCAGTCCTGAAAAACACTAACATCAAGACCCAGCAAATGCAAATGAAAATCACCCAGGGTCAGGGATTTTTCCAGCAGGCAAAGGATCTCTATTAAACAGACACAAATCCTCTTTGCATATCCTGAGGCCTTTCAATTCACAACAACAGAACAACACACAGATTAACATGGAAATCACCCCTCCAAAGGAAGGGTCACATACTGCCCCACTCAATTCCATGCCAGCATTCTCTGAAGATGCCAGCCACAGATGCTGGCAATATGTCAGGAACAAACTCTTATAGAACATGGCCACATAGCCTAAAAACCCACAAAAAATATGAAAACTAGTTTTTCTTCCTCTTCTCCAGCAACTGTAGAACTACTCCAGGAAGAGATAGCATCTTGGGAAGGCTGTTATGAGAAAGCTGTTAGAAGTTTCAATGTCTGTCACTCATTTTACCTGATGATTTTTTTGCTACCTATATTGATCCTGCTAGCTCATATGGACCACCAACAGAAATGACATGGAGTACCATCAACTTGTAGGGGTGGCAGGTGGCAGGCACATGCGGATAATGATTCTGTCACATCCAAGGAAATTCCATATCAATGGGAAACCTGGTTTCTAGAAGAGTCATTGAAAAATACAAAAGTTTTGCTTGTGTTATGACACATAATTTTTGCTGATTTAATTCTATGTGTGAATGAAGGGTTTTATGGTTCTTGACCAAAAAGTTTATGTTTCAAGTCTTTCTAAATAGACACTGACAAGCCAGTGAACACAGAGGTGAGGTTTCCCCCTTACAACAACCAATACATATTCTTTCCAGTCAAGCAGTTTGGAAGTGGTGATATCATTGGGCTCCAAATACAAAAATCAATAGCATTGAGCAAAGTCTGCTTTTCTTTTCTAGGTATCGATAACAGTCAGGAAATTGCTCTGTTCTCCCTTGAAGTGTAGCCAACTGCAAAGAAAGCTTGGTCAAAATCTATTCTCACATTACTCAGTGCCAACCTTGAGGTGACAGGAATTAATAAGTGTCAATTCATGTAGGACTGACCAGTCTACCATGACATTTTTACACTGACAGAGTGCTGAAGTACAGCTCCTTGAGGAACAGCCAAATGCCTGCATGAGACAGGGGAATGGCCAGAGCATAATGCTTGCTAAGGGCTAGAGAGTTTCTCCAGGTGCTATTTCTCAGCTATGCCCAAGACCTTTCACACCCTGCTGCCTGGAGAGATAGGAGTGGGAAAAGTGGCCCAGATCATGAGCAAAAGCTCTTCATTGTTTCTCGAGTCCTGCAGCAAGTATACAGGAGTAATTTCTAGGATGCAGGAGGCAAGACTAATGTTAATGTTTGTAAGCCAGGAGAAACTGCAAAGGTGACACCAATTGAAAGAAAAGGAGAATTTCTTTTGCTTTTGATAAAAAAATGGGGGTGGGGAAGAGAGCGTGTGTTTTACCATAGCTGCACACCTTTCTTATGAAGTTTACACTGTTGATGCTAAGTGCTTATGAAGAACCAGAATTTGAATCTTAGGGCTAAAGTCTTGAAATAAATCATAATGGAGAATATTGCATGTGCCTTTCCCCATCTTTTCCCCAATGGGATGCAAGTGCATTTAACTGTTAAGGATGGGTCTTACTGCATTCTCCCATGGCTGGGCGTACGCAGCCCATATGCAACCTGGGCGTATCCCGTGGCTTTTCAAGAATGGGAAAATTCTGTCCTTAAAAAGCTATGGGATGAGCCTGGGTTGCATATAGGCTACGTGGGAGCTGCATACACCTGGCCATGGGAGAATGCGGTATGATCCATCTTTGACAGTTAAACACGCATGTATCCCATTGGGGAAAAGACAGGACAAGGTGCCCATGATAATCTGCAGTATACTTTCTTCAGGTGCATACTGTGGCTCCAGTGTGTTACCCATAGTTTTATCCACAGGCTCCTCTTAAGTTTCTTTTCTGCAGCTGTAGGGAATATGACAATGAAGCAATGGATTCAATCTACAGGAAAAGATGCTCCACCTCAACATTGACAAGAACTTCCTGACAGTAAGATCTGTTCAGCAGTGGAATACACTGCCTTGGAGAGTGGTCGAGTCTCATTCTCTGGAGGTTTTTAAATAGAGGCTGGATGGCCATCTGTCTGGGATGCTTTGATTGTGTGTTCCTGCATGGCAGATGGTTGTACTTCATATCCCTTGAGGTCTCTTCCAACTCTATGATTCTATGGACTCTTTCACATGGAGCAACTTACCATTGCTAAAATGCCACCAAAAGGTTCTTGGAGTATTCCTGAAACATGAAGGTGGGATAGCCAGTCATGATTCTTAATCGTCATTGAGGCATCTCACTTCTCTCCCATTGTCAAAGCTTTCACGGAGCAGCCGTTTCTTGAATAATGGAAGTTCTTGTTATTCAAAAAATGGCTGCTCTGCAAATGATTTGACAACAGGAGAGAAGTAGGATGCCTCACTGATGATTAAGAAGTGTAACCGGCTATCCCACCTTCACACTTCAGGAATGCTTCAGGAACCTTTGGCTGATGGTAAGGGCCTATGTATTTGCCGTGTGATAAGGGCCTATGTATTTATGAAGCACTTCGAGGTAAAGGCAGATCACCCAAGTGTTACAGGAGCTATCTAGATACTGATGTTGGGAATAGGTTTCAGAACCTGGATAGCTTTGCAATACCTGGCTGAACTGCTTGAGCCTGGAGGAGCTAAGCAACAGGCTGATGTTAAAACTGAGGGTGCAGTCATCAGTTCAAAATACTGGAGCCACCATCCATCCCTGAGGAAAGTATATCCAGACAACATACACAGAATATCCTGTCCTCAACTATGTGTTATCATAAATAATTTTTATATGTGTAGCATTGCTCTGCCACTCCAACTATTAGGAATAAAGTGTTGCTTATCTCCCAAATTTGAACAAAATATTACATGCCTGGCTATTTACATTTTGGAAAACATTTCTGAAATTTGCCTCCCTCCATGTTTATGAATGCAATTACACTGTAGCACCAAACAATGATGATTTAATAGGCTTTGCATTTTTCCAAAATGGCCCCCGTAGACCTTCAATCACAATTGAACTCAGGACCTGCAATAGCATCTTTAGAGCATTCCAAGTTATAATTTTGTAAGATACTTATATTTTGCCTTCTTCTCCAGAGATATTGTTGTTGTTTTTTTTGAGGAGGTTGTTAGGTTTAGGTAATGATGAGGTGCCTAACTTGCTTGATCCTGGGCCCCATCTCTAGACCAAGAGACACGTCCCACATTAAAATATTCAGAGGCAGAAACTGCATGGAGTACTGCCTGCTTCTACCAGAAATTGTCATAGACAAAAATATAATCTTCATGGGACAATACCTGGCTTTTCTTTTTCTCGTGTTACAATATGTTGTAGTGGAAAGTAGAAATGTGAATCTTTCTGTGACACTTCTTTGTCTTTTCAAATTATTTGCAAAGTGCAAAATTGAGTACTTCCTTATGCAATCAATATTCATGCATTAATCTCTGATTTGTTTACAAGTTCAATGGACAAGTCAGACTGGTTGAAAAAAGAATGAACAAATGTATAACTTTAAGCTGGTAGAAATCAATCAGCAAAGCAATGGGGTTCTTCATTGAGATAGTTGTGGTTATCTTTGGATGATAACTGTGAAATGACACAATCTCTGCATAAAAGTTGTGAAAATGACTGTGCCATTTTTACTGGGACTGAGAAGAGAAATTTGATTTGCTGACTGTGGAGGTCACAATGGAGAAAAGCACTAATATTGTATCTATTAAATGATGAAATTTTCACAAACTGTCAGCAATAAAACCTTATAATGTCTTAGTTTCTCGTACGTTGATCAATCCAATTAAATCAGCTAATTAACAACTTTTAAAAAAACCAACAACAATTTATAATCTTCCAGTGGGCCATAAAACTGAGGTGAGCTGTACAACAATTTAACATTTTATAGTAAGATAAACTTAAATACAGAATTTATTGGTGTAATAAGCACATTAGCACAGGGTAGCATTTAGGTAGGAATGTATAATGCAGAAATAAGTGTTTTATACAAACACAAAAAATATGATATGAACAAATTACAACCAAAGACAAGTAAATGAGGCAAGGGATTAGCAGCTTAGGTTTCAATATTATACCCAACTGTCACATCTTATTTAGTTCAGTTTTATCTAATATTATCATTCTTCTAATTTTAATAACATTAATTCAACTGAAGATACCCCCTCACCCCCCTTTTTTTTTTAAAAAAAAGGAGAGGTTTGGGTTTCACAGCTTCCATTTATCTTCAGTATAAAACTTACTTTCAAGCTTTTGATCATATTTTAATCAAATTCAGATGAATTTTTTTAAGCCATGATTTGGCAACATAACATACACATCAAACTCTCCCTATACTTAGCAAGTTCCTGCTTAGACTGCTTCTACTAATTGTCCCATAAGGACTGTAATCAGATTGTTATCTTTTCTCCTAATTAATTATTGCTTTGGCATGCATGACCTTTATTTTTGTTTTTGCTTCTTTAACTTTACTTCAAAATAAAATGTCACATAAAAGTAAAAGATAAATAAGGTAAGTGAGGAGTGTATTCAGAGCCAATATCTCAGAAGTGCAGAAGTCTGCATTGTACCATCCACAATTATTTTCATAGCACACTCATTTTTCCCTTCAGGTATTTTGTATTTAGCAGCACATATATACATATCTACTTAGGCAAAAGTTTGATTAGGACAGTAACATGGCAGAAACTGATCCACATAGAAATGGAAATCTTGACAACACTTTTTCAAGCATAGTGGTTGAATGGATAATACTGGCCCATAATGAGGATGGTGCAGAAAGATGAACACAATGTCTCAGTGACCTTGAACACATCCAGGCAATGCAACATCCCAAGTACAGCAACGTTGCTAAGAGAACTCTGTCAGAGCTGCACATTGATGAAACTTGTTGGGTGTAGATATAAATGCTTTTAAACATTTGCTGTAGTGTTTTGTGTAAAGAAACTTGGTGAGCTTGTTTCTAAGTTCATTTCAAAGAAGTGCCATTTTTAAAACCCTAAGGTGATGATGATAAGTTGTGTTCAAAAGTTATAGAATGTCTGCTTAAAGATGTCAAAAATGAGAGTGGAACATTTATAAGTCATTGTTGCTGTAGAATGTTTACATGTTTCTTGGGCACTTAATTATGAAAATGCCTAATATGGTTTATGAGAACTCTCAGACCCCACATTGATGCAAATAGGATGTCTGAGAAAACTTTGCAAACTTTACAGAGGCTGTACAAGCCAGTCCAGAAAGAGTTAAACCCACAAGCGGTGTACAGCAGGGCATAGCCACTGATAACTATATTTTCTACATAAGCACTGTTTTAGCAAGAGAAAAATTAGTAAGAAACAAAACAATTCAGAATTTTCCAAGTAAAGAAGCTGAACAAGAAGGAGGTTGCAAAACTGTAGAAATCTCTTACCTGCCTGGTGAGAGATTCTCTTGATAAGAGTTGGAGTGTGGAGGATGTCCTTAAGGAAATCAGATGCAAAAGCACACTTAACACTTCCAGGTATAAACCAAGCCAGGTAGGAAATTAGATTCTCAAAGACTCCCTGTCCCTTTATGAATGGGAAAGAGTTACAGTCTGTGCCTGCAAGGTTGTTGATGCTGCTCCTGCTGGCTTTACAGAGAGACCCAGTGCACGAACATGCTAGAGAGCATCTCTCCTTTACCTTCGTGTTCTCTCTCTCTCTCTCTCTCTTTAATGGTGAGTTAGCATTCAATTTACTCTGCAGACATTAGCAAAATGCCGGTTGAGAGGCAGCTGTACTGCTTTCTCTCCTGCTCAAATATCTGTGGTGAAAGGAAGACAAAACCTTCCACCAGTGCACCACATCACTCAGTAGACAAGTGCTGCAAGGATGTGCAGTGCTGTTCTTTAGCTGGGAGACAAGCCTTAAAGGGATCCAGATGAACTTATCCTGCTTTCCTCCTTGAACTCGTACGCCAATAACTTCTTGGTTGTTATACTTCTGTTTCAGTGGGACACCGCTGTATAGCAATATCATCATTTCTGAGGCATTGGTTACATAGCCTTGTTTTTGGACCACTTTGTTATTTGGAAGGATTGTTCACGACTATATATAGGAAATATTTTCCTCCTACAAATTTAAACTTCTTTTCCACTATGGAGACCACTTAGTGCATCTAGAGGCAAAACACAGGGTGCATCTGCACTGCAGAATTAAAGCAGTTTGGCACCACTTTAACTCCCATGACTCTGTCCTACAGAATCCTTGAATGTGGACTTTCGTAAGGCAGCAGAGCTCTCTGACAAACCACGCTGAATAACAAACTACAAATCTCAATATTCTATAGGACAGACTCATGCCAGTTATACTCATGTCAAACTGCTTTAATTCTTCAGTGTGGATACACACACAGACCTTCCTATATAGACTAAGACTAAATTGTGAGTGTTTTGAAAAGTTGTTAGAAGGTTAAAGAAAAATACTATATTACACACATATCATTTAAGGATTTTAGGCTTCTGTACAAAACACTACACTGAATTTTTCTTTTTGCTGTCCTGAAGCAGTCTTCATTTGCTTAGTTTGCCTATTGTCATAAGATTTGTTCTTGGAAAATGAATACAAAATAGTGTGCTTAAAAAAAGGAGCCTTCTGTGATTCTTTTGATATGAATGTATGTATGGTTTCAAATTAGACAGATATCTTTGTACAGATGGTTATACCCAGCCATGACCTGGGTGGCATAATGAGATACTAATGCAGAGATTATTGAAGTCATGTCGGTTACCTCTTTTTTAACTTTTGAGAAAAATAAAACTGTATAATAGATTTCTAGGCCCGGTACAGATAGCCTCAATGGACCGTCACCGGGGCGTGAGTAGGGCTGGGGAGGGTGCAGCATTTGCACCACCCCAGCCCTAGCGCATAAGGATGGCACCAATATTTTAGCGCACCGTCCATATGCACACACCATGCTAATGTCATGGCACACACTTATATAGTGTGCCGTGCGCCTGATGTCATGGCGCCGCTGGAGGGTGCCTAGGCTGCCCTTTCAGCAGCGCCAAAAGGAGCTCCAAAACGGAACTCCTTTTTTGGCACTTGTCCTTGGCGTGGCCTTTACATGTCCACACCAAGTATCCTGAGGAGAAAGGAACTGGGGCGGCGGCCCCTTTCTCCCCTTGGGACTGCCATGGATGGCGGGGTGCAGCGGGTGCTGCATACCGCTTCAGGCCACCCCGCTTCAGGCCACAAGTGCAGTTTGCCATTTTTCCTTGGCCTGGAGAAGTGGCAGATTGGGGCCTCTGGGGCAACTGGTGAGGCTGCCCTGCCCCCAATCCTCCACTTCTCTGTGGCTTGGAGAAGTGGTGGATCGGGGCCTCTGGGGCAGCCAGTGAGGCTGCCCTGCAACCAATCCACCACTCAAAGGGGTGGTGACAGACCATCCCTTTTGGGCGGTCTGTACAGCCCCTTAGACTGCTTACGTTATTCTTTTCCGTTTTGAAATTATATTCTTCTTTATTTGTTTTAAATTGATTTGATTCATATACTAATCTGATCTCTTGGAATATAGGAGGCATTTATTGGATATAAATAAATGAAATATAGTACCCAGGATGAAATTCAGTTATTCTTCAAAATTAGAATAAGCCCTTCTGGAGGATAATTGCTAAGCGAACATTTACGCAAGTACCACTGATTCCTTGGATCTCTTTCACCTGAGAGTTGGATTTGGACCACAGTAATGATTGAAGAATGTATCAGTGGCATGGAAGTACAATTACATAATCTTAGTCATTCAAGCTTTAAAGATGAATGCATATTTGTCCCATTCTGTGATCTCTTTATAGGTGGCCATCATTCCCATATTGAACAGGAAGATACGAGGAGACATCTTTCATGAATATAACTGACAATGCTTAGAATTTTGCTTGTGAATCCAACAAACATTTTCCAGTTTGGGGAATAAAGACTAAATATAAACTGAAGACTAAATATAAACTGAAGGCAAAAAGAAAAGCCCCCTTCAAACAATATGGAAACATGGGATGTGGCATTTTTATCTTTATGGGGATATGGAGATTTGGTATGGAAAGAATATTCAAAAATATTTTTTAAAATGTTTAAAAAACGGATTTCTTGATTATCAGGAAACCCTGAGAAGAAGAAATCTAATTGGTGAAAATTACTGCACTTCAGGAATTATTCTGCACCTGGAAAGAAGGAAGAAAGGAAGGAAAGAGATTTACACAAAACAAGAATTCCTGTACACAGAACAAAAAAAAAGTATTCACAGAAAACATTTGCTTTACTAAAAGCAACATTATGAACAGAAAACAAACAAAAGTAACATTTTTTTCAGTGCAGAAAAATTCTGTGGTTGTTTTTTTTAAAAAAAAAACAAAAAACAAACAGAATAAGGGCCGAAAGAGATGGCTCTTTGACACTTCCCCTTTGAGCGCCAGATCAGGGCCACGGTAACTGCACACTTCAGCCCCAATCCAGCTTTTTTCCAGCTCAAAAAGAAGCAGCAACATACCAGAAAAAGGGTGGCTTGTCCACCACTGCAGCAGCTTTTCACACTCCTGTGGCGTGCAGCGTATGAAAACTAGAATCATAGAATGCTAGAGCTGGAAGAGACCACAAGGGCCATCCAGTCCAACCCCTTGCCATGCAGGACATCTCAATCAAAGCATACCCAACAGATGGCCATCCAGTCTCTGTTTAAAAACCTCCAAAGAAGGACACTCAACCACCCTCCAAGGGAGTGTGTTCCACTGTCCAACAGCCCTTACTGTCAAGTTCCTCCTAATGTTGAGGTGGAATCTCTTTTCCTGAAGCTTGCATCCATTCTTCACCATTCTAGTTGCCCTCCTTTGGACACTATTCAGTTTCTCCACACCTTTTTGAATTGTGGTGCCCAAAACTACACACAGTATTCCAGGTGTGGCCTGACCAAAGCAGAATAGAGTGGCACTATTAGTATCAAGGGATCTAGACACTATACTTTTATTGATGCAGCCTAAAATTGCATTGGCCTTTTTAGCTGCCGCATCGCACTGTTGACTCATGTTCAAATTGTGGTCTACATGTAGTCTCGTTCAGCCAGGTGTCCCCCATCCTATATCTGTGCATTTCATTTTTCCACCCTAAGTGCAGAACCTTACATTTCTCTGTGTTGAATTTCAGTTTGATAGCTTTGGTCCAGTTTTCTAGTCTATTCAGGTCATTTCGAATTTTGATCCTGTCCTCTGGGGTATTAGCTACTCCTCCTAATTTGGTGTCATATGCAAATTTGATAGCTAGGCCCCCAATACTGTCATCCAAGTCATTAATAAAGATGTTTAATAGCACTGGGCCCAGGATAGAACCCTGTGGGACTCCACTGGTCACTTTTCTCCAGGATGAAAAAGAGCCCTTTGGGTTCGGCCAGTCAACCAATTACAAATCATTGTAACAGTTATCCTGTCTAGCCCACATTTTACAAGCCTGTTTGCAAGAATGACATGGGCAACCTTGTCAAAGGCCTTACTGAAATCAAGATATACTATATCCACAGCATTCCATTCTTCTACCAAGCTGGTAATTTTATTTACAAAAAAGAGATCAGATTAGTCTGGCATGACTTGTTTCTCTGAAACCCATGTTGACTTTTTGTGATTATGGCATTGCCTTCTAGATGTTAACAGACTCTCTGTTTAATGATCTGCTCTAGACTTTTTCCTGGTATTGATGTCAGATTAAATGGACGATAATTGTTTGGATCCTCTTTTTTCCCCTTTTTGAAGATGGGGACAACGTTTGCCCTCCTCCAGTCTGCTGGGACTTCTCCTGTTCTCCAGGAGTTATTATTGTTTATTATTATTAAGCTTTGGCGGCATGGAGCTCAGTGTACGCTGACGACACTCAGATATATTGCTCCATGACCAGATCGTCGACTCAGACTTCAGATGGTGTCTCTCCTCTCAAAGACTGTCTTGCGGCGGTAATGGATTGGATGACGAAAAACAGATTGAAGCTAAATCCAGACAAAATGGAGGTACTGACAGTTACAGGCCTGAAACCAGGTCTGGGAATACAGCTACCAGTCCTAGATGGAGTCACACTCTCCTCAAAGGACTCCGTTCGCAGTCTGGGGGTACTTCTGGACTCATCACTTCACATGACCAGCCAGGTGAATGCAACGGTCAGGAGTGCCTGTTATCAGCTTTGGCTGATACGCGAGCTGTGCCCTTTCCTGGACATGAAGGACCTGGAATCTGTGGTACAATGTGTGTCTGACTATGCCTGGCTTCTTCTTTCCATTGTATAACAAATTCTAGGGGAACATGGTTGCTCCCACCTAAGGATCCCATCACTTACACCCCATTAACTAGGTCACTGCTCCCACCTAAGGATCTCACACTGCGCCACCAGATGTAAGGATTATTACTCAAATTAGGGGAATATCACTTAGCTCAATATACAGTTGGTCCCCCGGGATCCGAATCCTCCAGGATCCGAATCCCCCGGGGAACGAAATGGCCGGGGCCAAAAAAAAGCCCCTGGGATCCAAAGAAATCCCTGGGTTGCGAAGAAAAAAAGCAACCTGGGCCCTTTAAAACAGCGTGCTTCCGGCACACTGTGCATCAACTAAAGCGGTCCCCCAGGTTGCGAAACATTTCCGGGTTACGAAAGTAATCCCGGAACGGATTACTTTCGCAACCCGGGGGAGCACTGTACCAATCTTGGCTCCTTACAATGACCAATGAGATCTTGAATCCCAGAATTTTTATGGAGCAACCAGAGATCCCAGGAACTGATGCAAAGGCAAAGTCTTTGGATTTTAAGCTAGTTTATTGATGAAAAGGGAGACACACTCTCACATACACACATTCACATATGCAACCACACAAGACTATTTCTTTGTTCTTTGTTCTGCCTTGGGATCTCTGACAGACCTCTGCTCGTGGTCTGGGGCTCCATGCAGCTCTAACCACCCCCTTTCCTTTCCCTCTCTCAAGTCACACTAACCCTTCTCCCTACCTCCCTCCAGAATCAAGGCTAATGCAGCCAGCAGCACAATGGAGGGAGGTAGGGAGAAGGGTTAGTGTGACTTGAGAGAGGGAAAGGTAAGGGGGAAGGAAAGGGGGTGGTTAGAGCTGCAGGGAGCCCCAGACCACGAGCAGAGGTCTGTCAGAGATCCCAAGGCAGAACAAAGAACAAAGAAATAGCAAGGGTTTAAATAGGTTTGTGGTCACGTCTTCAGTAGAGGATGCTGTCCTGCATCAAAGGGAGGCCAAATTTCCACATCTATTGATCTATTACAAGCCTCCTCGATGGGAAAGGACACTGGATACCGGAATAGTTTGTCTCTGCAAAGCGTCACAAAGTCATAAATCTGTCCAAGGTGTGAAGGATTTCTCTTTTGTGCAACTCCTAACTTAGGCTTCGCTTCGTATGTGATGTTCTCGCTTTTAGGCTATGGCAGCCAAGAGATCTCTCCCATAATGTCTTTCCATTAGAGTCATAAGGAGACAACTTTCACCTTATAGGTGCAGGACTTGCTTAGAGGCTGCTATGATCACGGGATGCCAAGGAGAAGGGGTGCCTGATTACCTCTGCAGGTCCATTCTGTGATAGGGGTTAGTGGGGGTATTATATAAAATTTCAGTCTTAGTAACACAGAGCACTGCAACACTGCCTGCCATGTAGTTGGGTGGGTGGCATGACGCCAGCTTGGGGGCAGTGTCAGGGCTTGCATCATCTAAATGTCATGCCCCCATGTGCCAGTCTGTTTTGCTCCTAAGTTTCAATTGCAGACACAATGGACCCTTCCTATCCATAGGGGTTTGGTTTTGGGAGGGGGCACGGATGGCAAAAAAACACAGACAGTTACACCTCATATTATGCAATGACAACGATGTGTGAGCAGACATATCAGCACATCCACATGCATGCATGGTGATCTGCAGGCAGTTAAAGCCATGGATTGCTAGCCTACTGATAGGAAACACTAAACCTTCAAAAATGCAGATTTTGATGACTTTATTGCAGGGAGGAGAACAAACTGAAAATTTCTCACTCAGGGCTATAAGAAATTTATGCATATTTAATCCTTAGTTGGGACAGCATCCCCACCAAGTGTACATCCTAAATGTGGGAGTAGGATTGCAAAAGAATTGTGATAATAATATGTTAATCAGAATGTTAGTGTTGTTGCACTACTCTGGCATCAGCAGTGGCAGCAGGAAGAAAAAAGTTGTGTGTACAGTGGTTGTGAAGAAAGTGGTTGTGAAGGAAGAAAGCCACTGAAGAAATAGCTACTCAGAGCTGACAGGCTTTGTTTGTCATTGCAACTGCTGCATGATTCTGGGAAAAGTGCAAATACCAGTGTAGAGCAGCAAGAGGCCTCTGGCCATTGACTTAACGCAGTATGGGGTTCAAGGAAGATTCCATCTTGTTGGAATCTTTAGAATCTCATTAAGGTCTAGCAGCATTATAATCAGTCAGTATAGGCAGGACTTGAGGCTGAAATAGAGTGGCATTGCTAAGGCCACCTGGTGAGATTGGTGGCAAAGAATTTGTTCCATTATTCATGCTTTCATTTCCTGAACATATTTCTCTGCCCATTTTAATGGTCCTGCCTCATTCTATTACCCCAAAGCTATACCAACTCCCACTGTATCTTTGCACAATGCTTTGGATTTCTTAATTGGCTGGGATAGTTTGCTCAACTTTTTTTCTTATTGAGTTTTCTGACTGTGCCAGACAGATATTGGCTTAGAGCTAGTACCCCCTTGTCTGCTCACTCTGTTCTGTCTGACTGACATTTGTGTGAATAGACAGAAATTACAAAAATAGCACAGTTCTCCAGTATTATTTACTGCTTGAAAAAGTTATGGCTAAAATGCAGGGGTTAAACATTTGATGCAGATGGGTAATGACAAGAGACCTCTGGATTCAGGTTTTCTCCCAGACATGCATCTTTTGGAAATGAATAGGCTGTGTACATTTCCTAGTACCTCTAGATATATTTCCTTATATAGGTAAGAGCACACTGTAATCTGATTAGCTGCATCCTTTTAAAAATGTGGCTTCTTTAGAAAGGGTCTTGGGATTAAACAATCAACTAGTCAACCAGTCAGTCAGTTATTTATACTCCACCTTTTCCCCAAAAAGAGGGATTAAAAAGGCTTGTTGTTGAGTGCCTTCAAATCATTTCTGACATATGGTGAACCTAAGATGGACACATCAGAGTTTCCTTGACGAAATTTGTTGGGGGGGGGGGGAGTTGCCTTTGGCTTTCTCTGAGACTGGCCAAGTGTGACTTGCCCAAAGTTACCCAGTGGTTTTCCATGGATGAGTAAGATTTTGAACTCTGGTGTCCTGGACTCTTAGACCAAGACACTGGCTTCAAGGAGGCTTACAGAATAAAACATAATACAAATAAAACCACATTTCGCTAGATATCTTACTCCATATGGTAAACAGAGAACCACCCTACCCCAAATGAATTGTAACGACCTAATATTTATATATTTCTGAGGTGTAACAATAATATCAGATGTCAAACTTGCAAACTGAGCATACTAGCTTATACTGGAGATGTGGGAGGATTGACTGTGTCGAGGGAGACATATTGTGGAGGAGGTCCTGAATACTTTCTTCCTCATAGTTCCAAAAGTTACATTCACTGGTATAACCCTGAGCATACTACTAAAAGAATTTTGGATGGTGTGGGTGGTCTTCTGTTGGAAGCAATCACCATTAGTCTATTGACTCGGTGCTTAAAATATGTGCTGTATTAAATACAAATACATTATAGGAGAGGTTATCTGGAGTCCAGGAATTTGGGGCCACTAACATGTTGAATAATGCACAGCTCTATATCTGCTTTCCATTGCAATACAAGACAGCTAAAGCTATTCTATATTAGTTTATGGCTGTTGTCATCTGGCTGGATGAAGGTCGACAAACTGTCAATACAGACAAGAGAAAGAAACTTTTGGTCAGTGAAAATGAAGCTCAAGGAACAGCTTGTGTTAGCTGATATTACACTCCCTCCAGGACTCACAACAGCAATTTAGGTTCACTCAAACATAGGTGCCCAGAATTTTGCAGTAGCCAAGAGTATAATTGCACAGCATAAAGTATAAAGGAAGTTTACCAACTTTGTTCATTCTTTAAAATGTGTAATCTAGCCATAGTAACATTTTACTTAAATTTCTTTTGGATTAATGTAACACTGGTGCCTCAGAAAAGTGTTTAGAAATGTATATGGTTGTCACTTATTACTAGTCACTTTCCAGACACAATTCAAAGTGCTATTGCTAGCAATGACCACTAAAGTCCTACAAGCATTGGGACAAGGCTGTTGAATTATTAAAATCTTTCATATGATCCTTCCTGGATTTAATCTCTACAGACAGGGAAGGGTTATGATTGTTGTTTTACTCTGTACTTTTTAAACTTTGCTGTACCCCGCTCCGATTACTTTGCTAGAGGAGCGGGTTATAAATAAACATTATCATCATCATCATCATCATCACCACCACCACCACCACCACGAGGCATTCTCTTGGCCTCCTGGGGGCTGAGCAGATGGGCCGGGAAAGTATGGACCTAGCCTGAATCTCAACCAGGATTGGTCCCTGGACACCCAGGGACAGGTGGTTGTTTACATGCCTGCTCATCCCTGTACCATGGACTCACTACCATCATACATTCCTTGATACAAAGCAGGGGAAAACATGGCCCTTTTGGCCTGTGTGGACATGCCCTGGACAGCAGAGGCATGGCAAACAGGAACATCTACACTGTAGAAATAATGCAGTTTGATAATAGTTTAAGTGCTGTAGCTCCATCCTATGGAATCCTGGGATTTGTAGTTTTACAAGGCATTTAGCCTTCTCTGCAATTGCCTCTTTTTGCTTCACTCCAAATCTCATGATTTTGTAGGCTGGATCCATTGCAGTTCAAATTGTGTGAAACTATTATTTCTATAGTGTAGATGCACCCAGGGTCCTCTCAGTGATTCTCCCAGACTCATCAACTGTTTGCTATTGAAGGCTGGGTTCACTCCCTCTCTCTTGTTCTCTCCCTTTTTATCCAACTAAGCCTTTAGCTTTTGAAGTAGTGTGCCACTATGGATTAACTCCTTGGGTGCTGCCTATGTCTGTTCCTTGTGGTACCCATTACCACTAAGAACCCAGTTATTAAAAAAACAAAAAACAAATTTAAACCATGTTGCTTTCAACTCCTCACTCTGCCTGCTTGCCTGCACTGGTCTGCTTCTGTGTACTGTTCTTATGAGTTACTTCTGGGTAGCTCATCCTTAGTCTATGTTTTTCCTTTTCTTGTCTGTTGGCCTAATCCTCTCATTTAATTCCATATACAGTGGTCCCCCGGGTTACGAAGGTAATCCGTTCCGGGATTACCTTCGTAACCCGGAAGCTTTTGTTACCCGGGGGACCGCTTTCGCGGACGGACCGCGCGGCCATTTAAAGGGGCCGCGCGGCTTTTTTTCCTTCGTATCCCGGGGGATCTTTCGGATCCCAGGGGATACAATGGCGGTCCTGCCGCCTTTGGATCCCGGGGTTTTCGTAACCCGGGGGATTCGTAAGGCGGGGGACCACTGTATAGTTATAAAGTGTCTTTTACATATTGTGCTTTTAATATGTATTTTGTTATATTTAGCCAACTACAGTATCCTTTTTGACAGAAAAAATATGAATAAATTAAATACATGTGTGTAGTTTTTTGTTTTTAGCTGAAAAGCCAGGTTTTGGGGGGGGGTGTAAAAGTATTTTCTTGACTACATTTACGTTAGTGAAAATATATTTAGACTGAATAACTAAAAGGCCTGGTATGGAAAAACCTACAAAGTAGACACCTCTCTGGGTAGGACACTGCACAGCCCATAGCGTTACCATTCTTTTCCTAGTTGTCTGCCTCACTTTGTTTGCAATAGATATGTGAAGAAGAGCTCACATCTTGTGTGTGTGGAGGGGGGGATATATAAGAGGGATTTTGCTTGAGATAGGAAAACATGTGGGGGCACTATCTTTGGAGTCCACCATTTCATGTCCACAAATGTTGGAGTCTTTTCACTCCAAAATGCCCCAGAACAGTTCCTTCAAGCCTTTGCTGGGTAGTCCTAGTCATTTCATTGTGCAAGTTTGTTGTTAAGGGGTTTTTTTTGGGGGGGGGGAAGGGGGTTGTCAGTCAAAGCTTTCCCCATCCGGGAAGTAACCTTTGAATAAGAAACTATAAAAAGGTGAGAGAATGTCTAGAGAAGGATGCAGATCACCATGTCCCATTTGATGATAGCAGGCAGGTTGAATTATGTTTACTTCTAAACTTTTAGTATCATTCTTTTGCTCGCTTTCTTTTATCAAGCTTCTCTCTTGGATTGCACAGCTCTCAACCACAGATATAGCTAAAATGATATTCCAATCTTGGTGAATAATAAGATTAAGATTAACAATGTCATTTCATTGTGCGTTTGTTTGTGTGAAAGAGTTGGTGAAGAAAGAAATGGATTCAATCATCTTCTTTTCCAATATTTCACATTTAAGGCCCCCACAAGTTAACATTTATCATCTAAAATGGAACATACTTTGCAAGCATTAACTTGAAGATTTAAATGTTTACCCGTAAATTGTATCCCTGTATTTGATGTGTATGTGTGTGTGTGCATGTATCTAGGCACAAACAATCACACAACTTGGCCTATTACTGTGTGAAAGAAGACCCAAATGCATTATCTCTGGTGCTGACCCAAAGATAAAGATGCTTCATAAGGACACATTTTTGAAACACCTTTCTATATTTGTATTTATTTAAAATATTTACAAGCCACCTAATGAAATTCAAAATCACAGCAGAATGTGACTTCCTACATATCAATGTGCATGTTAATGATACATTCCAAAACCTATAGTACTATAATACTAAAATAATAAAGTCAGCAGTAACACTAACATTGAACAAACTACCCTAGTAAAAACACTACAGTTCAATAAATAATTACTCAGAAAATATCACACATCTAGCAAGTGAATAATAACTTCTTTTTTACCTGTACATTTTTGTACACTACTAGTTTTATATGACTGATAAATTTTCACTTTGAGGTTGTCTCATGTAATATGAAGATACAAAGAGCTCATTCCATGAGACACAGGCTATAGTATTACTGCTTCAAAGGGGAACTAAAGTAATATCATTGTGTGTGTTAATTGTGCATTCTATTAAATCTTTACTTTTGTCTCATGAGCCCTCTGGTTTTAACAAGACTTCTTTCTTTCTTTCTTTCTTTGGGGGGAGGTTTTAGTTTTAGGTTAAAAAGCTTACTTTAAAAATACTTCTGAAAAAATAACTTGTAGTTCCTCATCTAAGTTTCCAAAGAAAAATGAGTAAGCAAGTGAAGTGTAGAGAGGAAATGACAGGAGTCCTATTGACGACTAGTTAAGGTACCACCAACTGTTCTTGTGTGCCTCTGATCTACTGCACCATCTCAGTTTCAACTCAGACGATAATTAACTGACTCTGCATGATTTCTGGCAGGTATCCATGGTTTACTGATTCATTTCTTGATGCAGAATGGATTTGACAGTGCTTTAAACTTCTAAAGTAGGAAACATGTTGATAAATGAAGTCAAATGAAGGGTGGGGGTCCCTTTTCTTTAGATCTTCTAATTTATTTACAGAATATATTACTTCCACTGAAGTGTGTAGGTTACCCAAAGTAGGCCATCAGGTTATTTAAAGTAAAAAAAGCCACTTTCTCAATAAATTGTTGCTTACAAATCCTAGCCTATCCACTATTCGCCCACGCAATATCTCTATAGGAAGTTATTTTCAAAGGGGATTGCAGATGCAAAGTCAAGCTCCTTGACTACTCACTCAGAGGTTTAGACACTGTTCCTCATCTCTATATAAACTAAGCTTGATTGCTTTTCTCTCTCATTTTCCTTTCATTCCATGTTCTGCTTGTCACTCATCCTACACAGGCTTGGTTCAGAAAAGTAGATTCTCTTTTCACCCCCTCCACTGTTGTATGGAGACAAGGAAGCTGAAACTCACTACCATTAATTTCCTTGTGTTTCAATTATGGGGAGAAATATGAATTTCAACTGTGCTGTGCTATCATAGGATTTTCATGTCATCTAAGGGAAAGTACTGGAAACAGTTTCCAATTCTTTTGTAGCTGGAACAAGCCAGAAGCAAATAAATTCATGTTGCAATGAACAGAAATTTTGAAATATCTAACAATATGCACCTCAAATTATGCAGGAAACTGACTCTCTGCTGGACTCCCTTCCTTAAGAAGAACATACCAAATAAAGGGACAGACATGGAATGCACACAGATGAATGAAAAGGGCCACATGTTGAAACTAGGGGAAGAGGCATGGTACCTTCCAAGGCAGTTCTGAAATTGTCTTAAAAGACCTTTTTAAGCATTATCCATAATTTAATTCTCCTAATGTTACCTTAATATTAATCAAGGTGGAAGTATGTACCTTGCTGTGGTGAGTGATGATACTCTAGCATTAGTTGTGGGGGTAATGTAAGAGTTTTGTAGTATTATGTAAAATAATAAAGCTTTGACAACACTCTTGATTCTATTATAATCTAAATGGCCACTTACAGGAACAATCCAGGTATAAACCAAGTCAGTTCATATTGTAGTCCTAAATTTAGCACTGGAACCTATCTTGTTGTATGGCTTCAAGTAATTTGTGACTTATAGTGATCCTAAAACAAACTTATCACAGGATTTTCTTGGCAAGCTTCATTTAAAGAGAGTTTGTCTTTTGTTGAGGTTGAGAGAATGTGACTTTTCCAAGGTCACTCAGTTGGCTTCCATGGCTGAATGGGGATTTGAACTCTGATATCGAGACTTGTGGTCCAGTTCTCAATCCACTACACCATACTAGATCCAGGAAGTAATGATAAAAGTGAAATACTTGATCATGTACAGAATAATTTCTCTTTACTAATGAGTGCCAGATATCTCTAATGGGAAAAATAGGCAGCACATCTATCATTAGAAGAGCTGCATCAAATAACCTTGTGTTGGAATGGTAAGGATGGAAAGAATGTTTGGAAAAATTCGGAAAATGAGCAAAAAATGTGGGGGTTTGAATGGTGAGAAACCCTGATGATAAGATTCCTGAACTGACAAGAATCTTTGCATTTCAGGGCATATTCTATGTAAACTTTGCATCTGGTAATTATGCTCAGAAAACAGTGTTTTCTACGCAGGAAACAGCATTTTCTACAATGCAAATAATATTTCAATGTAGCAATATTATTTCATGCGCAGAAAATGCTGTAATTGAGGGTTTGTGCAGTGCAAAATTTGCCCATGGTTGATTCACACAGAAAACATTTGTTTATTGCACAGAAATTAGTATTTCATAGAATCATAAGAGTTGGAAGAGACCAAAAGGGCCATCCAGTCCAACCCCCTGCCATGCAGGAACTCTCCATCAAAGCATTTCTGACTCTGGCCATCCAGCCTCTGTTTAAAGATCTCCAAGGAAGGAGACTCCATCACATTCCAAATGTTCCACTGTTGAACAGCTCTTACTGTTCCTCCTAATGTTTAAATGGAATCTATTTTCCTGTAGCTTGCATACGTTGTTCCGTTTTCTAGTCTCTGGAGCAGCAGAAAACAAGCTTGCTCCATCCTCAATGTGACACCTTTTCAAATACTTAACCAGGGCTATCATATCACCTCTTAATTGTCTCTTCTCCAGGCTAAACATAACCAGCTCCATAAGTCTTTCCTCATAAGGCTTGGTTTCCAAACCCTTCACCATTTTGGGCACCTTCCTGTAGACACACTCCAATTTGTCAACATCCTTTTTCAATTGTGGTGCCCAGAACTGGACATAGTAATCCAGGTGGGGCCTGACCAAAGCAATATAGAGTGGAACTATTACTTCCATTGATCTAGACACTATACTTCTATTGATGCAGCCTAAAATTGTACTGGCCTTTTTAGCTGCTGCATCACACTGTTGACTTGTTCAATTTGTGGTCTACTTGGACGCCTAGATCACTTTCACACATAGCCTCATTAAGCCAGATGTTCCCCATCCTATATCTATGCATTTCATTTTCTGCCCTAAGTGCAGTACCTTACATTTCTTTGTGTTGAAATAATATTGTTCAGTTAAAGAATGTTGTTTCCTGTAAAGAAAACAGAATTTTCTGCACAAAATCATCATGTGGAAATTTTGACAGAATAAGTCCTGAATTCTGAATGGCCTTAAAAAATGGCATGGTTTTCAAAGACTCTCTTGTAACAGAAAGAAAACTGCTGAAATTATTCATTGCTATCTTCAAGAAGAAGCAGAGGGGCTTTTACATACTGCCAGAAAGGGCAGCCTGTAGCCACCTTTTTTTTTGTGGCACAACTGCGCCACAGCAGCTAGTGCAGTTGTGCAACAAAAAAGGAGTGGGTAAATCTCGTTCCTTTTTTGTTGCACAGTTGCAGTGCAACAAGGGAAAAAGGCGCCATTATTCGCCTTTGTACTGCCACAACTGCGCAGCTCCATCTGGAAGCTGTGCAGTTGCACCAGCGCCATTACGTATGCTGAGTAAATGGCACCATTACATGTTAGGGTTTGGGAGAGTGTAAATGATGTGCGCTCCTGAACCCTAAAGACACAACCACAGCGCCTCTTCGTGCCCATCTGTTTTGGGCCTCAGTGAACAATTACATCCTTATGGGATGCTCTCTTTGTAAAGCTGTTGTCCTAAACTTTATTGACTATACTGTTTGCCTTGCTGGTTTTACTAAACAATTTTGAACTTTCAACATTGTATCAAATGTCTGACAGTACTTGCAATGGCTAAGAGATGGCTACAGATATACTGGGGCACCTTTATTCCAAAAGACATCAGAGGTGTTTAGTTGCACAAGGCTGAATAGTATGATACTTTCTGGTAAAATTACACAAATAATTGCACACTTCTAAAAGGTGTCAAGACAGACAATCATGAAATTTAGCTTGTGAATGCTATACTAGAGAAATCTAGTGAGCCTCTGTGATGTAAAGAATACTAGCAATTGTTAGAGATCCAGTATGGTGGTAGCCATTTAAGTAATTGACTAGGATTTTGATAAAGTAAGGCTCAAATTTCCACTCAGCCATGGCAACCTTGGATCAGCCTAAGGAGATTATTGCATGATATGTCCTTCCCAAGGGTGTTGTGGCTTTTTACTGAAACACCCAAAACAGCAACGGCAGCAACTTTATCACATAATTGTGAATTCATACCAGATTGATATTTCATTTTATCTCACTACCATTCAGTTTATTCATCAGCAATCCAAGATTCAGTAAGTGCAGTCTTGCCTTCATTGGGAATGAGGGGTGGGTGCAGTAAAACCCCTTGAAATCCTTTTCTTCTGCCCAAGACAAAATGGTTGCCTCCTCAGCAGTAAGAAGTCTTCCTTTTGTTGGGAATGGGGTGTGTGCAGTGAAACCCCTTTGAATTCTTCTCTCTCTGAATTAGCCCAAATGATCCATGACAAATACTTCAACAAGGGGTTAACCGTGGTTTTCCCATGTATTAAAAGCACCATCAGAAGCACAAATTGACTACTGGACAGCTACTGCCTAGCCATGAGGTTGTGCAGTAAGATCCAGTGATTACAATTACAATCTTGCTCCTATCCCACCAGTTAAGAATAATGTGATAATCTAAGAGAAAAGCAATGATAAACCTTTATTGCAGATATTTCAGGAAAGAAAATCCAGAAAGACCAGAAGTGAATAAAAGTTCAGCAGTTTATTAGATGGCTGGCTTTAGAGGAATGTTTTCCCAAAGTCTGAAGCCCCAATATATAGGTGACATACCTTTTTAAAGGAATTTAGACAAAGAACTCACAAGCCATACATTGTTTTGATGCACATAGGATAAATACATGAACCCCTTTTCAGTCATTGGATGTGAAATGTATACACTTTTTGAACCCCTTGTGGGTCAATTCTCTTACCAGGACTGTTTTCACTCACTGCCTCAGTCTGCCATTCTGCCATTCCTTATTTTGGGTAAATGCACTTAGGGGCAATAAAGAGGCCTGGAATACCATGAAGAGAGCTCTTTGACCTGTCCTATCACACAAACAGTCCTTTTCATTACTTCATCTTTACCTATCTTTAGGTATTCTAGCTATAAAACATATTTGCTATTTTTCTATTTTGTTAATTTTGTCCTCTTCACCTTCTGTGGAGAAGTCTTGTCAAGAAAACCATATGATAGAGTCACTACTGACTTGAAGGCATATAACAACAGAAATGGTTTTATGCAGGCAACTGGTTTTATTGTTGTTTTTTTCATGCATGTGTCTTTCCACCCTAATACGAAATTTGTGATAAGAAAATATTCCAATTCTGAAGCAGTGCTTGCTCTGAGCACCTCAGAAACACAGAAAAGGGAGCCTTTTCTTCAAAGAAAGCAAAATAGCAGGTAGATTGTGAGAAGAAGTAGAAAGTGACATAAGCAACCCCAAGAGTAACAGTCAGCATACATCAAGGCAATTAAAGGACAATTTAGCATAAATAAATAAATAAATAAATCTCTGTCTTTCTCCCATTGCCCCATGAAGAGCATACATGTTCAGAGCAACCTGAGTTGCTTCTCATCACACTTCCAGCATTCTCAAGGCCACTGGTGTTACCACCTGGATCACTGAGCTCACAGGCTATCATACCATGAAATTATGAGGCCAATAGCAGGCTAGCATCATGACTGGCTGTACTTACTTGAAGTATTACCTGCTGAGTTCCTGTACTGTTGTTGGTGCTCATGCCATGATGCCAGAAAGCTGAGCAAGCCAAGTAGTCAGATTTGGGACTTCAACTGTCGGAGGGGATCAGTCATGGAAGCAGCAGTGGAACAAAATCCACCCTTGATGCTATTATTGCATGACAGTTGAATCACCCTCTCTCCCCAACTGTTTTTGGAACTTCTCAACACTTTACAGCAGCAGTGCAAAGCTTGCACAACTCTGAATTGGATATAATGTTTGTGCAGCCTCCACAAAAGTGCAACCACTGGTATAAGGCAACAACAGAAATTCAGCGAGAGGGTTTTTCTTTTTCTCTTGTAAGTTTCTCCTTAAAATAGAATAGGGTAGTGTAAATGCTTATAGTAACAACAATGATGGTGATGATGATTGAGATCCTGATAATGATCATGATGGTCATGACTGCAATTCAAAAATGTCCCTGGATGGAAGATGTCAATAGCTGTTTGATTGTTTGTTGTTGTTTTGTTAACACTGCCTAGAAGATCAAGATTTCCTGCCTTGGAGCCAATGGAAGCTACACGTACGTGGAATGGTAAACTCACTTATTATACAGCATTCTATAACTTATTTTAGGGGCCATTCCCACTGAGGTTTAAATCGGATCATGTGGAAGTATGATCTGGTTTAAACCACTATAGTTCCCATTGGTGAATCAATTTGGAATCGATTTGGCAAGGCGGTTTTCCCCCATTTAACCCACATCAAAATGGAGCTGGGTTTTACCGCTCCTTTTTGGACTGAATTGATTTATTTGAGAATAAATTGATTCAGCCCAGTGGGAACCACCAGTGACTGGGAGATGACAGGGGCAGCTGCAATGGCCCCTGCCATCTCCCAGTCACTGGCCTCCCTTCCTTCCTCCCCCTTCCTCCTCCTCCCTCAGTCTCTCTCCACACTTCCACCCTTGGATTGTGTGATCCAAGGGTGGCAGTGGCCCCAGAGAGGCCCCATGAGTTCCTCCCCTCCTTCCATCCCTCCCTCCCTCCACTGGCCTACTTGGCTGGAGGCTGGTGGTCCAGCAGCAGCAGCAGCAGCGGCGGCCATCTTCTGTGATCTCCTCTTCCAGGCTGGACCTTTCTCTGCTGCTCAGCCTCCTTATCCAGGAGCTCTCTGCCCCAGTACTGTAGGTCTTCTTAGAAGGAGGCCTGGGCAGAAAGAGAGAGGCAGGCAGGCATGGAGGACGCAGGGCCGGAGGCCAGAGGACTGGAGGACAGAGGACATGTGTCCATGCTTCCACAGTGTCTGTGCCTCCGTCCTCCCAAATGGGTGCATGTCCTCCATCCTCTGGCCCTGCATCCTCCGTGCCTGTCTGCCTCTCTCCTTCTGCCCAGGCCTCCTTCTAAGGAGACCTACCAGGCCAGGGAACTCACAGAGAAGGAGGCTGGGCAGCAGAGAAAGGTACGGCCTGAAGGAGGAGGACCAGAGGAGGGGGCCATCATGGTTGGACCACCAGCCCCCAGCCAGGTAGGCCAGGGGAGGGAGGGAGGGAGGGAAGGAAGAAAGGAGGAGAAGGAGGAAAGAGGGAAAGTTTTTTTTTCTCTTTCCTTTCTTCCTCCTCCATCCATTCTCTCCATGGATTTTTTTCCTCTTCTCTACCCTTAATGTGAACAACAAAGGAGAGTAAAAGGGGAATAAATGGCCCCAGAGTGAATTCGCTTTCAAAACAATCCAGCTTCGAACTGGATTATTTTGTAAGTGGGAATGTACCCTTATAGGACTTAAAGTGAAGGTAAAGTTCCCAGGCCAGCCCCAAGAATAGGCTCCTTCCCCACCCCTGGGTCATAAAACATAAAGAGGCAGTTCCTGAGACCTCACCTTCACCAAATGTAAGGCAACATATTCACCATAATTCTTCCTTTTCCTTCCCCCACAACTTGTAAATTGACTACCTATTTAAAGACATCACCCTAAGCCAATTATGACAATCCTCTAGATACAAAGCAACTAGCAACACTCACAATGTACTGCCGGCATGAAGATGGGTCAAAATCACCATGGAAAAGGACATCGGGAGGCAGATGGAGTTTATAAATGGAGTTTAAAAACCCTCTGGCTCCACCCCTCTCCTTCTTGGCATCAACCTTGGCCTCTCTTCCATTGGAGGCCAACAAAGGTGAGTACTTCCATATGCATCCTTGTATCACACAGGTACGGAGAAGCATTATGCCTGATAATTTTTGGCATGCTTTTGCCTGCCTTGAAATCAATTCTGAGCCTTCCTTCCCACCCACTTCTGCTTTGCTTTATATTGATTTCACAGGCATTTCCAGCTGACATACGTTATTCTATCTGCCCTTAAATAATGACTAAGTTTTGTGGTAATGGCCTGCTGATGAATTAAGATGACATAAGTCTTACTTATGCCATCACAGCTCACTTTTTTGGTTGTTGCCAAGGTTGAAATTTTTCATTAACTATGCAACAAACAAAATCCCCACTCCCATACCATCTTGCAAGTACTGCAGCAACTCTTCCCCCTTGAATCAGTGGTGTTTCCAGCCTGGGTGTCACCTGGCGGGGGGTTGGGGCTTCCAGAGAGTAGAGTTTATGGAGGTAAGGCCTAAAGGGCAGCCTCCCCCCAAGCCTTCCATGAACACCTTGAAGGGAAGCCTCCCTTTCCCCCAGGTTTCTTCTGAGTACTCCATGTACTCAGAGGGCAGCCTTCCCTGTACCTTCTCAGTCCTCTGAGTTCTCAGAGGGCAGCATCTCAAACACCCCCCCCCCCATGCTTTCTGAGTCCTCCAAGGTCTTGGAGGGTAGCCTCTCTCAACCTTGGGCCTCTGAGTCATTAATTATACACGTGAATCTATAACAGTGATAAAATCATATCTATCTTATGATCTTGTAACTGCTGCACAGGATGCCATCCAAGGTTTATAACATAATAGGCTGAATCTTATTAATCATCAAACTAGATTTGGGGACATTGAATCAGTGAGATATACATAAATCTCATGCAACTATTGATTTTATAGGTTTCAGCATGTGTGTGTTTACTTTAAAAATGTTGTCTTGGATTTTTGTATATGGAAAAATGCAAAATGCACAAAACTACTGGGTAAATAATTATGGCCAGAAATTCTTGATCAGGAGGCATATATTCCGCATGAAGCTATATCTCCCAGTACTGCCCCCAACCCATCTTTTAAGCAATTAAGCTTCCCTTCATGTGACCATTTCTCTGTTGGGGATTAGTGGAGACACACTCAGCTATTTTTCTGTAGCTGGATGTGCATCAACAATAATCCACAAAATTGTCTGGAGGTCCTTGAGAGGTCATTGGAAATGATGTCCTTGCAGCATATCCAGCTATGAGAAAATCAATGTCTCCACTGATCCTTCTGCTGTCTAACAACATGAAAATCAGTGTGTTCTGGGCAGCAGTATCATAGGAGGGATGCGGACCACACCGGGTGACACCCAGAAGGGGGTGACACTCAGTTGGGCTCTCCTCCCCTTTTGAGGCAGGAAGGGTACACATGTGCCCTTCCAAACTGCTCCATCCAGGGCTCTCTCTCCCTGGAGGGGAGTCAGCAGCAGCACACTGGCTCTTTTCCTCCATCCAGGGCTCTCTCTCCAGGGAAAAAGCCCAGGATGGAGGAAGAAAGCCAGTGTGCTGCTGCCATCTCTCCTCCAGCTGCCATCAGAGTCCAGCGTGGACTCAGAAGATATGGAGGGAGGGAGAAAAAGGCTGTCCTCCAAGTCTAGGACCCTAACATGACAAGACACCAAAGGGTTTATCCAACTACCCTTTCTCCATAGACTCCAGAACCATGAGAGTACTGTGCATCAGGAAACTCTTATGTCTGGCTCTTATGTCTGGCCCAAAGATTCACCCCAGTGCACCTAGACTAGTTCCATTGCCCTGGGCCTAATCTAGCCAGCCACTTGGAGCTAATGCCAGCTTTCGGCAGCTGCCTGGGACAAGCATTTGTTGAAGTTTCATAATGATGGTGTTACTTCATGTCTTTGAGCAGGATCCATCATGAATCTCATGACAAATATCAGGGAAGTCTTGTGGAACCAGGAAATCATGTAAGTCTATACCATTAGACTATACCAGCTCATATGCCAACACATGTGGCACCCAGCCATTGTCAGGCAGACCTACTGTGTGAACCCATTCATCCTCCCTTGTTTTATACTGTGTAGTGCTTTCATTATGGCTTGTAACATCTCCAGGTTGTAGCTGGCCACCTTCAGGGGCCAGGAAAGAATTTCCTCATGTTATTTCACCTTCCCTGGGGGAAGGGGGAGAGGTATTTTTCTTTGCTGCTTATTTTTGATTCATGTAGTAGCTGTGTTATGTAATAGATGTGAAGGTAACTACAGCAATCCTCTCATTTGCTTTTCCTATGCCTAGCCTTTTCTTGTTGTGACCAAATTGTTTATTCTGCTGCATCTATTATTCACTTTTATGTGTTTCCTATGCTCATGTCAGTTGCTTATGCTGCTTCATCACAACTGACGGAGATGGAAGGGAAGAGAGGAACATTGGGCATGTGATAAATTGCAAGAGCGAAGAAGCCCAAGAGGGGAAGACTCGCTGGGGGAAGGGGATAGCATGCCATCTGGGTTGGTGCAGGTGAACCCACCTCGAACCAGCCTTTAGGCAAGTCACACCGATTGGCTGATTTAAAAGCCCTGCCCACATTCTTCTAGAGGGTGCATCTGGCTGCCCTGTGTGGGCATTTTCTGATCCTCAGCTCACTGGCAGCTGTATCCCTTCGACCTGGTTTTGCCTATATTTTATCTACCCGAGGATGATATGACCTATGATTGTAGTAAACATATGCTATTTGTAATTTCATTGAAGTAATGGCCAAAGTAGTTTAACCCACAGCACTGTGTCCAGTTGTCTCAGCACAAGTACTTTAACCTTCAAAACAGCATTTATAAAGAAATTCAGAACTAGGGCCTATTAAAGGAAAGATTACTAATAGGAATAGTGTTGAATGTTCATCATGTCCAATTGTTGCAGCAAAAGTTGCCATTTTGAGACGGCAAGAGTAGTTGCATTTATCTTCATTACTTTGCTGTTCATTTGTTGGTTGGCTGATGTTTGTTTTATTCTATTCTATTCCCTGTATAATAGTTTTTCAAGGTAAGATTGCTTCAGCAAATTTTAGATCATCAGTTTTGTAATTCTCCATATTTACTCATTCACTTATATTGCATGGGTGAATAATTCTTAATTGTATTTTGTTGCACAGTTTCTCCATCTAATTTTGCATGTTTGTAATAACAGGCTGCAGAATCATCACCATTTCTAATGGGAATGCTATTTTTGTGTGTAGAGCAGAGACTCAAATCTCATGGGGATTGTTATCCTTCCAAACTGTTATACTTCAGATTCAGAACTTCAAACAGATTATTTTATCTCACTGTCATTCTGTCATTCTTGCTAAGGAAAGGCAGGAAGAGACAAACAATTACCACATTATACCTCGGGGACCTAAGTTTTGTTGTCATAGTCTCCTGGTGGCATCATAACCCACCCTAGAATGTCTTGCCCTATTCAGAGATTTTATAAACCATTTTATAGGTTCATTGCTTGCACTATAGCTCTATTGCTGGCATCCATATGGAGCTAAAAAGCAGAAGCATCAAGCCTCAAAATGGTGGGATGACAAGTATCATGTTAATATCAAGAGATATCACCTCAGGAGGGATATTCATTAAACAATTGTTGTTGTTGTTGTTGTTGTTGTTGTCTTTGAGAAGGATTTCATTTATTTGTGGGCCTTTTTCTCTCATCCATACTGAGCAATGAATAAAAGGGTCAAATAGGATGGGTTAGTGTGGAGGACACAAATTGATCAAAACTATACGTGTAAAAGTGGGAAGCAGAAAGGAAAGGTCCCATTCTCACCACCTTCAGAGAGGACAGCAAAAAAGTGTAAATTTCTTTCCTTGGGCCTTCACATGTCTAATCAAAACCTAGCTTGATTTGTTCATTTCAACCAGGCAACTGGTAGCAATTTATCACAGTCTAAAGTTTTCATCAAGCTGAGCATTCATCCTCTCAGAATATGCTATCACATTTTCATTTTGGCCTTGATCAAAATAAAAGGTACATTTCCTCCCCTGAGAAAGGAGTATTAGACCCGGTACAGACGTCTCAAAAGGGCCATCTGTGGGGCAAGATTAGGGTTAGGAAGCATGCAGAATTTGCACGCTTCCTAACCCTCCCGCGTATGGATGGCACCATTTTAAAATGGTGCCTTCCATACGTGCGTGCCACTTTTATACAACACGGCACACACCTGATTTCATGGCACTGCAGGAGGTCACCTAGGGCTCCCTTTCTGTGGTGCCAAAAGGATCTCCAAAATGGAGCTCCTTTTTTGGTGCTGGTCCTTGGTGCAGCCTTTACACAGCTGCGCCAAGGACCCTGAAGGGAAAGGGGCTGTGGCAGCAGCCCCTTTCTCCCCTTGGGGATGTTGGGGTGCAGCAGTCACCCAGGGCACCTGCTGCACTCCACTTTCAGGCCACGGAGAAGCGGCAGTTTGCTGCTTCTCCGTGGCCTGGAGAAGCGGCGGAATGGGGCCTCTGGGGCTGCCAGTGAGGCAGCCCTGGCCCAATCCTGGCACTTCTCTGGGCACCTACAGACCACCCCTTTTGGGTGGTCTGTACAGCCCCTTAGTGAAACTTCCAGTTGCATCATCATATCCGTTCCACATCCTCTTCCATTACTTCCTATGACACCAATGCACCAAGGGAGAACAGAAGTAAGCAAGAAAGAAATAAGCTGCATATGGCACTTACTCCCCAGAATGTAGACCAATGTATGTGTTTCTAAAACAAAGATGGGGATCATTCAACACATGGGCAACATGCATTGCTGAAGCTCTGTTTCAAGTTCCCAGAGCTCTCAAAGCAAAATGACATCTTCCTTCATTCCCCCTCTCCAAAAAAAGCAGTTGGTGAATTTCATCTCAAATATGCTAGTTTCTATTATAATATAATGTGTGAGATATCCCACAACAATGGCTGGACACACCATTGTTCAAGACAATGCCCATCATCATCACAGAACTCCTTTAGTTGATGCAGCTTCCTGGATTTTAAGGTGGTCTTGATGACACATTTGTGATTGTGCCAATGATGACACAATCATAAATGAGAATAACAAAAACCTATGAGTTCATAAGTCAACACAATTAAGTCAACAATTAAGGTTTTAATTGATGGTTGGATGCTTTTAGGATCTTTTAGACTGTATTGCTTTGTAGTTGTATTTTAATATATGCTGGAATACCGCCTCAATACAAAGGGAAAGGTGGGAAATAGAAAAAAGAAGAAGAAGAAGAAGAAGAAGAAGAAGAAGAAGAAGAAGAAGTAGTCGTCAAGGTTATGACATCACAAATACTGAACAAGATGCCAGCCTGCTGTGCTTTTCAAGTGGGCAGAAATATTTTCTTTGATTTTTTTTAATGAAGTAATTTTTTGATCACTACCAGTCCATTTAGAGGGGACTGGTGAGGCTCCCAGAGGGTCCTAGATCATGGACCTTGCCTACAGAAAAAGAGAGAGTACAGAAAATAGAATGTCCATGTTTCTTCCTGGCATGCAGCCAACTCTGTCATGAGTAAGGAGCCCTGTGTAAAAATGGTGAGCTCCTTAATTTTAATAGCTGACATACATCACACAAAGAGATTTTAATTTTGCCTAAACAGATTCTTTTTAACAAAGGAAACTAAAAAATCCCACTTTTTAACAATATAGTAATTCATATATTTCCCTTAATTAGTGGAAGGGAATTTTGAGCCCTAATTTATAATATGTGCAAAGGCTGTATGTGCTATATTCTGATGCAGGATAATGATAATAATAAGATCTATATATCTATGAGATGGGCCCTCCCTCCTGCTTTACTGAACTCTGACCACACAGTGATGCTGTCTTGAGAATTGCCCTCCAAAACCAGGACCTAAAATTGAGATCTTACATATCTCATAATGCATTCATGAGCTAAAACAGGAAGGAGAAAGAAAGTGAAAGGAAATTAGTAAGCCTGTTAGTCATTCCATCCTTTCCTCCAAAGGCCTAGGAATAAGGAGGCAAGTATTCTTGGGTTAATAGAGGGTCACTGTGTAATTAATTGGTTTGAAAAATCTTCACTGAGATAGTTTTGCTTTCTTAGTACATTACTTCCAGTGAAGATATTGTCACTTGGGCACACTGATATGGCAGATGATAGTGAACCCACCCACTCACCCCAGATTCCAACTCAAGGAGCAGCTGGTGTGTCCTCAAAGCCATAAATATGTTGCAGGTGGCCTGGACAACTTACTATCTTGTGAAAGCCTGAGCTCTGAATGTGTGAGTTGGGCTATTTACCCAAGATGGTGAGCAGAATATTGAATTAGATAGGCATTTGGTCTTATCCAGCATATACTCTATCCTTTCTGTGAGTTATGATGGGGCTTTTTAGATTGGCAGGAAAGTGTGACATGAAATCGCACTTTCCTTAATGCTTAGCTGCTAGACTGCAAGCTCCAGGTGTGCACTTAAAAGGTATAGGGCTTTTAGACTGAGGGGTGTGGGAAAGACTTTTCTGAGGTCTTTTCTGTGGCTTCACAGCTACATGGGAAGCTGTCAAAACGCTACAAACACAGGCGGAGCAGCTACATGGGCGGCAAGGAACGCGGCTTCTCGTCGTGCTTTAAAAAATTTTTTTCTTTGCCGGCTGCGAACTGCGCAATTGCGCAGTTCCCGGCTGCGAATTGGGCAGTTCTAATTGAGTTAAAGGGGAATGTGAGCGATTTTGATGCCAGCCACAGACAGAGCATGTGCAAGAAGACAAAGGAGGACTTCTGCCCATTGACCCAATGACGTTGGCCTTCGTCAGCACAGGGTCACTGTGGGCATCACCACCAACATGGATGCCTCCTCTCCTTTGTGGACGGCCGTTCTCCTCAATATTCAAAGCACAGCCAAAGCTGCCGCCGTTGCCTCCGCAAGTGCTGCCAGGATGGTCGAAATGAGCACTGAAGGGATACCTGTAGAGGTGGATGACGATATTGATGATGATACAGAAGAGAGAATAGCTGCAGTTGGTGCCTCAGTGGTTGAGCAGTGTGAATCAGCAGGTGGCATTGCTATGTCTGAGAAAAGGAGGACCCAGCGTTATTGGAAGCTGGAGAGAAATGCAGCGTGGTGGCCCATCTTGGTCACTCGCACCTGGTCTGATGGCCAATGGAGGCGTTACTTCCGATTGCCCCGTGCCATCTTTCACCGGCTGGTGGACATCCTCCGTCCAGAACTGGAGAGGTCTGATTCAGTGATGAGGAAAGCCATCCCGGTGGATGAGAGAGTGGGCATTGCCATCTTCATGCTGGCCCATAAAATTACCTACATGCTCACTGCAGAGTTCTTTGGGATTGGAATTTGCACTGCAGGGGAAATCCTGGTGGAGTTCGCCTTGGCCATGGAGAAGCTCCTGCTGTCCCGGACTGTGTACTTGGGAGATGCACGACAGGTAAGGCACTGCCCTTCCAAATACTGCGCTGGCTGAATGGTGCAATTGCGCAGAAGTTGTCAAACTTCCCTATGCTTTATGTGGAATATGTTTTGTGCTCTAACTGCACAGATGTATTGAATTTGTCTTTCATTCTCCTGTTTCTTCTCCCCCCCCCCTTTTTTCCCCTTACAGATCATGGAAGGTTTCAGTCAGCTTGGTTTCCCACAAGTAGTGGGCGCTGTGGATGGGTGCCACTGTCTGATTGTGCCACCCCTGGGGCAGAGGCGGAATTATCAAAACAGAAAGGGGTCCTATTCTGTTGTCCTGCAAGGGACATGTGATCACACAGGTCGCTTTGTGGATGTGGAGCTTGGATGGCAAGGATCAACTCATGATGCCAGGGTGGTCAGAAATTCTGTCATCTTTGAAACTATGGAAGCTGGCATCTTTGTGCCAGGGAACCCCACCATCACCATCAGGGGCAAGCAAATTGGGCCCCTCTTGCTGGGTGATAAAGCTTATCCTCTCCGAAAATGGCTAATGTCCCCCTTCAAGAAACCTACCACTGCCAAGAGGAAGCTTTTCAATAGGAGGTTGAACAGGTGCAGAGTGAAGGTGGAACATGCGTTTGGGCGTCTCAAGGCTAGATGGAGGTGCCTGACAGGACCACTTATTGTGGCAGAAGAGAACGTGGTGCCCATCATCGCCACCTGTGTCATCCTACACAACATCTGCGAGACCAAGGGAAAGGTTTTGGATGAGGGGCTGCAATACAGGCGTCGTTTTGTGTTGCCTACTCTGGGGGCACCTATGCCACAAAATGATCCTGGCACACAAGAAGGGAAGGCTGTGAGGAATGCATTGGCAGAGTTCTTCCAGACAGGGAGAATCTGAACTTGGACTTCTCCTCCATTTGTGATGCCAGAGCATAATTTGTATTGTATAATCAAATCAGTAGTTGAATAAATGTATCCTATCATCCACAGTCTCTGTGTGCCCATCACAGTCTGCTGTGTGGGCAGTCTTAGACATGTGCTTGTTGGCTTCACACACACAAACACGCTCACAAAAGTTCATGCATAGGTTTCCCTGGCGCCAGAATTCCTGGAAAAGAAAGTTACAAGGCCTTAACTGCCAACCGTTTACTCTGACAATGTATCAATTCCCTTGAAAATCAGGCTTCCCTAATGGCCCATTCAATTGAAACAATTGGAAGCCCACAGGCATCTATTGGGGGAAAGATTCAAAATTCAGGTCTGAGGGGATTCCATTGGCCTGGAGCCATCTGTGCCCACCTTGCCCTCACCCACAAATTCCTATAAATCCCACAGCCACCCTGTGCTGCTTCCCAGGACGGCGATCATGGCTCCCAGGGTGAGAGCTCCAGTTCGCAGGGCCTATTGGCAGGCTGAAGAGCTGGAGATCCTCCTGGAGGCCCTCATGCCAGAGCAAGCTGCTCGAACTGTGGTGGCCTCTAGCAGCAAGCCGAACAAGACTTATTTTATGGATGCCTCCAGAGCCCTCCGGTGACGAGGGTTTCAGAGAACCTTCAGTCAGTGTCGCAGTAAGTTTAAGGACCAGAAAGGAAGGTTCTTTGAAACCCTGGAGGACTATGGACCGCATCCGCCTGTTCGGAAGAAGCCACCATATTTTGAGCAGCTTCGGGCCCTCTGGCAGAGGGGCGGCGAGCCTCGGTGGGAAGATCGCCGTCCTCAAAGTATGTCGGTGCCCCTTTCATTGTGCCTGTGTCCCTGTCACTGACCCTTCCCTCCTGTTTCCCAATGTCCTCCATGGGTCCTCATGCCTGTCCTCCACTTTTGTTTTGTAGGCATGCGGCCCAGGTGAGAACGGAGGGTGCCTGAGGAGGCAGAACAGGCCGGCAGGAGGTCCCCCGATGCTGCACCTCAGGGAGAGGCTCGGGATCTCCCCGAGGATGCAGATCAGCCAGGGCCCTCTCATGCCACCCCTCCGCCCAGAGAACAGGCTCCTCTGGCAGCAAGGGGTTGGGGGGATGGACGTTGCAAGCCTGCAGCCTCCACAACACTCCTGTCCTGTCCCTTCCCTTCATGTCACTGTGCTAACTTCTGCCCTTTCTTCCCTTTTCCAGCAGCTCCTCCGTCGCCGGAGGCTGCTGCTGCTGGTGAACACCAGGAGCAGCCTTGGCCCAGACGCCGCCTGGAGAGGGGACCCCAGGCCCAGGGTCCCGAAGCCAGGGAGTTGGCTCAGGACCGGCGCCTCAGGCGGAGCGGTAAGTGCAGGCGGCCAAATAACCAGGGAAGGGAGTGGGGATGCCCATACACCCTGCCTGTGGGAGTGGGTGTGTGGCTCCATTGTCCCCTTCTAATCATGTTTCTCTCTCTTTTTTATTGTGTCCTCTACAGTTCGCCAGCTGGAGCAGAGGGTTGCAGCCCTGGAGGAAGGACAGCGGAGGATGATGACCATGATGGAAGAAGTCCTCCGTCTTCTTCCAGGTGCTGCAGCTCCACCTCCCCTTTGAGGCTGTTCCCCCCCCCATTCCCTTTCCTTCCCTTTCCTTTGTTTGATGTTCCCCTTCCTTCCCCTCCCTTGCCCCGTAAATAATAAACACATTTGTAAATAGTTGTAAATAAAAAAAGTTTATTTTTTTAAAAAAAATTGTCTTTTTTGAACTGCGCAAATGCGCAAGTACATCTGTCATACATTTTTATGAATGAAATCCTTTTTTTTATGAATGAATGGTGTTTTTTGCAATGGTGCGAAGGTGCAGCATTGGTTAGTGTTGCATTTGGAATGCGACAGTGGTGTTCAAAATGTACTTTTGAAAAGATGTAGAATTTCAGCTCTCAGAAGCCTGAGTCCTACATCTCCTCAACAGCACAGTTTGAACACCACTGCCATAGGGAGTTAGTGAGGTGGGTGTAGCTATAGTTGCTGGGGGAAAAGCAAATGCTGGGAGGGAAGGAGACCCTTTGGGAAGAGAGAAAGGTACAGTAGTAGACACCACAGTGCTTAATAGGAACTCAGTGGTTGTCACAACAACTCTTCCCCACTTTTCCTCCCCTGCGCCTGGGATGGCGACAAGTGGGAACAGGAACTTCCACCTAGCTCCTGAAGAGGCTGGAAGAATCCTCTCCAGGGTCTTCCTGACAGATCTGCACCTCCATAGCGACTTGGCCAGGAGTGACATCACCACCCCTTTGCCCACCCTGCTGCCCAGATGGCCCCTCTACAGCCATGGGGATGGCCCTAGATCTAGCACTCTCCTGCTCACCCCCCACTCTGCCAACCTGGGCTGCTCTAAAGATCTCCACCATCTGCCCCAGCAGGCCAGTCTGCACTTCAAGAAGAGAAGTGAGTCGCCTCTGCTCCTGGATTGATTCTGCCTGCTGCTGAAGCGCCCTCTCCTGATGATGAAGTGCCCTCTCCTGATACTGAAGTGCCCTCTCCTGGTTCTGGAGTACTCTCTCTTGAAATTCCTTGCGTGACTCTGAGTCCCTCAACCTCAGCTGATAGGAACGTTCTCCCTGTTCCAGGAGTGCTCTCATGTGCTCTGAGCTGGAACTAATAAGGCGATCAATAGCCGCGGCAGTTGTTGCTGCTGCTGAGCGACACAGGCGTTTGTTTCTCATGGCAGCGAGCTGCTCCCCCGGTGGCATTGCAGCTATGGGATTGGCGGGTGCTTCTTCTCCTTCTGAAGATGCTCTTGCTTCACCTTCTGCACCTTCTATAGGAGGAAGCACCAGAGAGAAACAAAACCATAGATTTAGCACATACTCCAGAGGGCATCCAATCCAACCCTATTATGCCATGCAGGAACTCTCACTCAAAGCACCCACAATATGACGCACAGGACCTTGCACAAAGGTATAGACAAGGGAGAGTTTTGGAGAAGTACAACACACATACACATCACAGTCATACAAAGGAGGAGATCCGAAATCATACACTGACATAAACGTTACAGCCCCCACCCAAAACATGCCATCATGCCAACAAAAACCTTCACAAGTGCCTGTGTTCATCTGCTGTAACTGTGCCACTATACATTCTCCCCCCCCCCCTTTCCATGCCACACACAAGTCTTACCGTGCACAGTCTCCGGCCCCTCACTGTCATCGCTCTCTCTCAAGGAGCTCTCTCATACAGGCGACCGATCACGGTGGCTACTGACGGTGGCAGATGTAGTGCTTGCACGAGAGGATGGCCTGCTTGTGGAAGTTGTAGATCCCACTTTCATAGCACGGGGTTTTTTCCTCAGGAGTTCAATGTCCACGGCTTGCTGACTGAAGGATGTCTCATCAGAGTCAGGGGAATGCTCCCGTTCCTCTGCATGACAAGGGGACAAAGTCATTTCTGCCCTATGCCCACCCTGATGCCACATCTTCCCTTACTCCCCTGCATCCCTTTCTCTCAGGAGCCCAGGCACATCTTACCTTGAGAAGGCAGCAGGAGTTCCTGGGCACATTCTAGCTCTGGCTCTGGCTCTGGCTCTGGTTCTGGCTCTGCCTGTGGCTCTTGGTCCGGGGTGTCCTCCATAGGTTCAGCCCTAGCAGGCTGGCCAGCTGGGACCCTCACAACCTGTCCGCTGGTGGACAGTCTGTTGGGTCTTATGTTCCCATCCTTATCAATGAAGGCACGGATCTCTTTATAGAAGGGAGGATAGGGGCCAGCCTGGGTACCCTTTGCCATCTTATCCCTATATTGTTTGCACTTTCGTCGGCACTCCTCCCAATTGCGCCGGTGGCCCTTGGCCCTCATGGCTCTAGCCACCTCCTTATATGTGTCTGCATTGAGGTAGGTGGCCCCTAGTTTCTCTAAAATATTGGGCCTTGACCAGATGGAAATGAGGTCTGCGGTCTCTTCATGAGACCAAGAAACCCCTCTCCCCTTTTCGTGGCACTTGCAGAAGCCTCTGCCATTGTGCCAAGTGCCAAAGCAAGAGTGTCCCAAGGGCACTCTGAGCTGGAAAAGGGAAAGTGGGAAATGGCACTGGAATGTGTGTGGGAGTTCGTGTGAAAATTGAAGGCATCCTCTTATCACTTTCACCTGTTAAAACATCCGGCACCAAGACTTCCAGCATCCCAGAGTCCCTACTGCGCATGTCTAGGGTTAGGATTAGGGCTGGAGCTAGGGTTTGGGAGCTTTAAAAAAAACTGCGCGGTTAAACCCCAGATTTTACACCTGCAAGGCATTGAGCGTTTTAATTAGAAGTGAATTCCACACCACGCATGCTCCCAACCCACGATCCATTATGATCCACACCTGTAGCGCTGCCTTTAAATGGGCGCTTTAAAGATACAGAGCCCCATTTAACTGCGCAACTGCACCTTAGCTGTTAGATGCACTTGCGCTATAGCGCACTTTCTAAAAAAAGAGTTGGGAAATCCAGCTCCTTTTTAAATGCGCTTCTTCGCCCTTAAAGCGCCAAAATGGCGTTTTCATGGCACACTTTCCCTTTTTCTCATCTAAAGGCTGAGCTTTCATGCAGCCTTCATCACACCTCTTTTTGCCAGTCTAAAATGGGCCAATGTGTTATACCTCTGGAGGACCCTCATGAATCTAAGTACTAATGTCATCATTCTGTATCCCACTATGGGAATGGATACAGACCTTCTTTGATCCTGCCTGCTCATGTTGAAGCATAGAATGTCTGTGTGAAGGCATCATCTCCTCAGAATGCCAGAGAGCCCCAGGATATCTTGATGGAGGATGTCTTCAGTCTCTGACCAGCTCGGGTACACAGTCAAATGCTTCTCCAATCCCTGCCAGTGCCAACCAGCAATGGAATAACACAAAACTGAGTTCTGGGTGTGGTGATAGATCTGTTGCAGAGTGCCATGTGTGGACAATATAGAATCTCAGCCTTAGCTTTATCCCAATAACATAAATATTATTTCTGTTACCATTGATCACAAGATAAAGAATAGGTAAAAGCAATTCCAAGAAGGGATTGTTGGCACCACCTTCCACTGGGCTGCTTTATATGGCTATGACTGTAGTACCTAATAATACCTGGTTGTTTTGATGCCTGATTTAATATTTGATATCTGCTGTTTTAACTTGTTTCTTATGATGTTTTTAACTTGTTTTAATCTCTAGATTGTATGCCATAGATAGGCTTTTTACATATTCTTGATTTTATTTGGTTTTTGTACAGGCTGTGTACACTTACGGTGCTTTATAAATAAAGATAATGCTTCTCGGTCACTGTTCAACCAGCTGCTTAGTTGTTGCTTCCGGGGTGACTGGGTGCAAAGAGAGCAGCAACCAAGACTGGATGTTTTGAATTTGCAGTAGGAAAGGTAAAGGTTTTCCCTTGACAAGATTATTTGCTTGTGTCTGACTGTAGGGGCAGTGCTCATCTCCATTACTAAGGTGAAGGAGCCAGTATTGTCAGAGATGATCCATGGTCATGTGGTCAGCATGACAACATCAAAAACAGTAGACCTAATATCAAAAATTATGCTCGGGGGGGGGAGACATGCACTAAGGTTTCTGCCCAAAATGAAAGGGGGTAGTGGCCCAAAAAAGTTTGGAGACCACTGATCTAGGGTAAGGAAGGGCAACTTTGGTGGGTCTGGAGGTCAAGTTCCCCCACCATTGGCCTCATTGTAAAGTGTAATGATCCTTTAGTACCACCTGCCAACAATTGAAATTGGATTTGAGACCATGAAAATACCTTAAATGAAGCATTTACTGCTTGATTTAAAGACTGGATGGTGTGAATATCATTTTCAGATGCAGGGGAGGGGAATAAAATTCTTAGTGCCCCTCCCTACATTGCAAATTCTAGGATTCTTAGAGTGTTTTGCACTGGATATCTCCAAATCCAGGCATTCCTGATTGAGACTGATTATGTAGATCCATGTCAATCTAGTTTTAGGCCTAGTTGTGGGACAGAAACAGCTTTGGTTGCCTTGGTGAATGACCTACACAGGGAAGTGGACAGGGGGAATGTGTCCCTGTTGTTTTTCTAGGATTTCAGAACATGTTGCCATGACAGTTGAAGTGCTGTGCCTGCATACAGTGGTCCCCCGGGTTACGAAAGTAATCCGTTCCGGGATTACTTTCGTAATCCGGAGTTTTCACAACCTGAGGAACCGCTTTTTTTGGTGCACAGCGCGCTGGAGCGCGCTGTTTTAAAGGGCCCGGGTTGCTTTTTTTTTCCCAACCCGGGGATTTTTTCGTAGACCGGGGCCGTTTTTCCAGCCCTGGTCGTTTTGGGTCCCGGGGATTTCATATCCCGAGGGATTCATATCCCGGAGGACCACTGTAATTTGAAAGGGCTCCAGTTATATCTTCCTGGCAATGTCTACTGTGATATCATTGTGTTAGCTCTTAGGAGCTTGTTTATATCCAATCCACTTGTTGCTGTTGCCCCCCCCCCCCCCGTCGTAGTACTTGTTGACGTCCTTTGTGTGTGCATTGATTTCCTTCTAAATGCTCATAGTTTCACTGCAGAAGTGAGAATGCAGTGTATTACATTGTGATTTGGATACTGCAACATTACCATGCAAATATCTAGGAAAGAATTAATTATTTAATTATTTAAGCAACTGGAAAGATGTCTTCTGTGTTTACTCTAGTCAAATGATTGTTCTAGACCTGAGTTCTAGCCCATACTGCTAAAACTACAAGCTCAAATATATGTGTGTTGCTGTTATTTCTTTCATCACCAGCTCCTCTCATGCCATTGCCAGCTACCCTTTAAGTGGATAGCAAAATGCTTTTGCCTCATGTGTCATCCTGGATTTCTTCTAGTCAAAGAATATGAAGTATATATGTCATAGAAATTGACATATATACAATATGAGAGAAGAATCAAAGCAAACCCCTCTAGATATCTTCTTAGAATCAGAAATGAGGAATGACACTGGAATCATATCTATATTTTTATGTCCTATGTGAGATTCTCTATATAATGATTTTGCTGACTTTCAACAACATTTAGAAATAAGACTATCCTTGAAAGTGTCCCAATGGGAAATGTTTATGCTACAACAACAGAACCGGTTATGAAGCTGATCTGTCTTAGCTTGTGTGATACATTATAAGGTTGCTAGCACATGTCCTGTTTTCATTACAGCTCCATGGAACCATGTTTAGCCGTCTTATGTTCTCATCTGAATTACCACCTCAAGGATATTTTTATTGGAATTGTTGTTTTTGTTATTACTAATGTTTGAAATTCACAGTCATGGTTATGAATGTTTAACCTAGAGTTATATTCATGATCTCTGAAGATTCAATAGTGTAGGGAATGCATAGAGATCATAAAAGTCCTCTGGGCATTACCTGCTGTCAGAGACAGGGGTCTGTCCTCCTATTCATTGGGGCACAGTACACTAACTAACCCACGGTAAGTGCCACTGTGAAGATTCTAGAAATAATGGCTCACACTGAAAAAAAGTTTGAATAAAGTTTCCTGGTTTGAAGATTTCAAGCTTGATGTGGGAAGAATTATTCATGGCATGCATTACGGTACAGAGCAGGAAATGTTTGGTTCTCCAGATACTGATGAACTGTAACTCTCATCAGTCCTTGGCAGCATACCCAACAATTTCTGGAGGGCTACACATTTCCCATCCCTGCCATAAGATGAGAAGATACTGATAAGCAGAGATATCACATGATAGTAGGTAGAAGGAATGTCATTACAAACATTACAAATATTAAAGGCTCCAGCAGCATAAGCATTGTAGGAAGAAATTATCAGGAAGATAAATGAACATTTCAGCCCATTCATCCCACCCACCACCCTTCAATATCATCACCAGAAGGATGAACTATGTGTTCTCTTTTTATCAGCTGAATTTATGGTCTCACACCATGTGTTTCCTGTGGAAATTACCAGTGGGTGGTGTTGTGTTTAAAAAGCTTCTTTAAAATTTTCATATTAAGGCTGTTTGTTGCTCATTTTGGTTCAGCAATCTTTGTCTCTCTCACTGATGTGAAAAGAGCAGCATGACAAGGAGATGATGCATGCTGTTGAGCTGAGGAAAACTAACCAACTGCATCATATACAGAGCTGATAGCAACCGACTCAGCAGTTTAGTCTCTAAAATATAAATGGCCTTCCTATGGCCTCTAATTACCACTGCTGAGAAGCTTAAATAAACTGATTGAGTAGTTTTAAACCCTTTCATTGAAGGCTTCATTCATTTTTATGGCTTCACTTTGTATTGCTGCCTCATGGAAGGCCTCTTATAAAAGCAGTTTTATCTTTGTAGTATAATCATGAGTTTATTATACCAAAGATAGCATAGGAGAAGTAAAACAGAGGCATAATAATAATAATAATAATAATAATAATAATAATACCAACTTGATTTAACTAGTTTAAACACTTGCTTATTATTCCTATAATTGCATTAGCATCTTGCATTACAAAGGGAAAGAGCCATGTGTTGAGGGAATATTGGGAACCTCTCCTTCCAGTTTAAGTTAGAGCTTGGAAAATTAGACCATGTCTCTAAGAATATCCAGGACAGCATGCCTAATGCCCAGGTTGACTTAGGGATTGTGAGAACTGTAATTCAAAGGAGTAATTTTTCAAGCCAGAGTAAATTTTGTTCAACCCAGGCCAGCAATAGGAATATCATGCCAAGAAATTGGCCAATGAGGTAAGAATGACAATTAAAATTTAGGGGCTCTTCCCTCAAATAACATGAGACAGAGCTCTGGCTTGCAGAAACGCCCTGATACAGAAATGGCCTATGCTTGGAGAGTTAATGCCATAATATAAAGCAATTGGGGGGCTGAGGTGAATGAATAGTTGGATTTGGGTGATATAAGGCAACTTCCCCTGTTCCAAGGACTTGTTCTCTTGTTCAGGTTCTGCAGGCACCTAGCCTTAGTGCTAATGCCTGTGAAATAACCAATGTATTGACCAGTGCCAGTTGTGTAGATGCAGAAAGAGTACCTGGGATACTGGGATACTCTCTGCGGATGGGAGCTTGACAGACAAATGTCCACAGTATTTTGTTCCAATTCCTGATACAGCATCTCCTTTAATATGTCCTCCTTGTCTGCCAAGCTTCCATCCACAGATGGGATCCTAGGTATTCCTTGTGCAGCCACATATCTGGCACTGGTCAATACACTGTATTATATCTCCCAGCAACTTGATATAGTATCAGGGGCAGAATGGTGCCTTGAGGGATGACAAATCTAAGCTCCTTTTTTTGAAGAGCAACTGTCCCTGAGCATTACCCTTGGAATCTGCCCAAGAGGAAAGAACTGAGCTATTGCAAGGTCATGCCCCCAATTCCTCTCTCAGGCATTCCAAAAGGATGTTATGGTCAACCATATCAAAGGCTGTCTAAAAGTACCAACAGTGTAGTTTATCAAACGACGGAAATTGGAAGTATAATCTAATGACAATCCGAACACAATCATGGGGTTTCATGTTATTGCATATTAAAGTATCTCACGCAATTTCGGGCAAAAGAGAAGTCATTCCAAATGCAATCATGGGTTTTACGTTATTTCGTATTCAGGCAATGGGCAGTCATTTTCGGGTAAAGGGAAGTCATTCTGAATGCATTACGAATGCAATAGGAATTCACATAAATTCGCTAAACTAGTGAATTCACGTGAATTTGAATTGGCTCCAATTGGCTCCATTCAAAATAAAGAGAAATTCCTCCCATCTGATAAACTCCAGTGTCACATTTCCCCTGTCGATAACAAGATGAATGTTATCAGCTAAGGCAATCATGGCTGTCTCAACTCCATATCCTGTCCTAAAGTTGGTTTGAAATGGATCTAGGTAATCAGTTTCATCCAAGGCCACTTGTAGTTGAAGGGCAACAGCCCTCTCGATCACTTTGCTTAAGAATGGGAGATGGGATACTGGCTATAGTTGTTCATATCCAGGGGATCTAAGGAAGGTTTTTTTCAGAAGCGACCTGACAACTGAATCCTTCAAACAGGATGGAAAATGACCTTCCATAAGGGATGCATTGATGACATATCTCATGAATGCCATCAAGGCATCTCTGCCCTGGACAGCCAGCCATGAAGGGCAAAGATCAGGAGGGCATGTTGTTTTGTGGTTTGTAGTTTGTTGCAGCACTAGAGTTCTCTTATAATGAAGCTTAAGTATTTCACAAATCTACAAATCCCAGAATTCCATAGCATTGAGTCATTGCAGTGAAAGCAATGCAGATTGAGTGGTAGTGCAGATTGGGTAGTAGTTCCCACTGTTTTTTTTTCTTTCCCTTTTTACTGATTTTGCTACTCAGAATCCCTTCCTCAAGTCTTGGAGTGTCCCATCTAAAACAAATTTAATCTTGAGACTTACCTTTATTTATTCTTGCATATGCAAGAGTTTATTGCCTATTGATTTTGATGGCATCTTTTCCTGAGTCAGAAGTTAAAGACACGGTCTTGAGGACTTGTTCTATAAGTATCATCAGTTTTAATCTTGGAGGAATGCTGCATTGTGAATAAGCAACCTGTAAAATATGTTGATTAAAAAAAGTTATTTATAGTTATGTCCACAAGTCCAACACTGCATGGAGAATAGTTGGCATAGCTGAGATTCAGGAATATCCAGCTTTTTTGGTAAGTATCCTAGGAGCTGGACATGTAAGGACTCTTCAAATAAATGCTATTATCACTGGCAGAAATTCCCGCTCAGTTTTTCCATCATGGTGTGATTTGTAATATGTTGTGGTATGTTATTTTTGGCAGGTTATATATGGAGGTCTCACTGTTATTGCTGCATCCTAAAGTGGAAATAAAAGGACTAATTGAAGGGTTGGGGGTCCGGGCTATTTGGAGCAAAAGAGACTTCAATGTTATTGAATAATCCACTTTCAACACTAGTATAAAAGATGAACACCCATCCAAGAAAGTGTGACTGAAATCATGTTTGCTAGTCCCAACTAGAAGTTGTTGTTTTTGTTATTTCCTCTCAAGTTGGCTTTATGCCATTCCTATGAATGAGAGATATCTACGAGTCAGGGTCATCAACAGCTCTGCTTGCAAACTCAAGCAGAGTTTGAATGTGGCATACTTGTGGGAATCTATTCTCCTTTAATTTGATCTTCTTTTCACAATCCTTTTCCACTTTACTGACCTTTCTTTTCTTTTCTATGAAACATATCATCTCATAAGTATGGTGGCACCCCAGTTCCAAACATATATAAATCAAAGATGCTATACTGTTCTGAGTTAACTGAGGACCTATTTCCTTCAAGCAGAAAAATAAAAACAAGGAAAACATGTGGGTAAGAAAATATTAATAAAGAAGTCACAGATGTGGAAAAAGTTAGCAAGGAACTTGGAATGCTATCCACTGTTGCCTTCACTCTACAATAGGCAAGCCAACATAGCAGTTGGTAATAGGATGAGGCCTGCTATGGCCTACGGTGCTGATAGATACCTCAAGGAACAATTTTCACATAGCAGTAATGCTAAATTAGTGTTCTCTTTCAAAAGTATGGTTTCCTGTTTGATGCAGGGAGTAGCTGCTCATGAGTGGTGATTATGCAAAATACTAACCACTAATATGTTTATATTTCTTAATTGCACTCAGTGTGTTTTGTAAGTGACTGCCAAGTTTATTTCATAAATGTGCATTTGCTTATGAAGGATTTTAAGCATTCTGTGTCTATGGACCATCCAAAATCAAATCAATTGAACCTTAGCAGCAATCTTTTACCTCCCAAACACATTCTTAATTAACACACAGTGGGGGTTGAAAATAGGCACTTTTTCTCTCATTATATAATCTGCAAGCCTCAGGATAAGCAATGTGTGGAATGAAGTTAAAGGGTTTTGTTTTTTTTTTAAAGGCAATGCAAGGAATTGATATTTTTAGTGGATCTGGGCACAGAACAATGAGTCTGGCAACAAAACTAGCAAAATGTGAATTACTTTGTTTCCATTAGAGGGGGAAAAAAGAAGAGAAAATAATAAGCATGACATTAAGGAAATAAACAATTAGATGTGAAATGACAGTCCTATCGGGAGCAAAGGTTAGGGTTTCTTTTTGTTTGTACTGTGAGAGACTGACAAGTCACAAAAAAGAAAAATGGGGATGATCTTTCATTCCTGTACAGAAACAAAAACAACAACAATTGGGAGTTCCTGCACGGCAGGGGGTTGGACTGGATGGCCCTTGTGGTCTCTTCCAACTCTAAATTTCTATGATTCTATGATTCTATGAACAACAAAAAACTAGCCAGCTGTTTGTTTTTGAATAAGGTCTTTGACCCTCACGAATTGGCAGCTAAAGTACATCTTACATCCAATGTTGTTTTTGGTGCAGAATTCAGGGATGAATCAGAAAAGCCATGATATTATTATTATTATTATTATTATTATTATTAATACCAAACTACCCTATATTAATCACACATTCTTCCTCTTGCATTAGGCTTAACCAATTAACTTAGGTTGCTTGATCTTTTACAGCAGTTTGCTCCACCTCCGATAGCAATATGAGGATCTTTATCTCAAAATTAGCCTAATTTAAAATAATTCAGGATTTCCCCTTTTCTGCTGTCTCTGTCTCTTACTCTTTTTGGCAAAAACCTCAACCTTTTCTGGTCCACTTCCCAAGAGTCACTGCCATAGAGAAGTAAATCTTGGAACCTTATGTTTAAGATTTTTTCAAAATGGATATAAGAACTAGCTGAAGTCCTATACAATCGAGCAGTGTAGGGCTTACAACATGGGCGTCATTTGACACTACACAGGTGTAGCACTATGATTCCATTTTAATTTCCATGGCTACATCATATTGAATCCTGGGGTTTGTAGTTTAAGAAGGGACTAGAGCTATTCTGGTGGGGATGGAAACATGGCAGTTAGTAGAATCCTTGTGCTATACTTGTGTAGTGTGAAAAGGCTCTGCTTTTAGAACATCTTCCTGATCCAATCACTGCGTAGTTATAGTCATTTCCATAAAAGTAACTTTCCAAGCTCTGTAGGAAACTGATCCCATATTTACTTTAATGGGCCAAAATAAAAGAAAATCAATTTGCACTGTTACTGTTGGTTTAATGGTTGCAGCTGTTGCTGTTAGGGCGGCAAGGATACACAACACATATATCCCAAGATAACTATACCAACAATGAAAAACAAAACAGCCACCTTCTTTTCAGCTATGCAGCACATTTTCTCATTTAGAGAGAGATTGGTCATGCTCAGAATTGCTACAATGCTGCCAGTAGGTGCCAAAATTAGTGCCTATGTGGGGCAAACTAGACTGAATTCTCATATATTTGTATACAAGAGCATTAAAATTCTTCTTTTATCACACCTATGGAATTTTTTTTTATTTCATGCTATAAAAATAAAATTGCAAGTGAACAATGGAACATTCCATGTTACTTCAACAGTTCTCAACAGTACTTTCATGGCTCAGCTCTCAGTAATGTGTTGTGAAGGGAGGAGCTGGGGAAGCTTAGTTGGTTCTAGACAACTGCAGCTCTTGGGATGCTGTGAAGAGGGACCTATGGGAAGAAAGAATACAAAACTGAGGCTTGTTAGAGGGTAGATAGGAGAAAGATGGCACAGAGATAGGATAAATCTATAATAGAGATAGGACAGTCAGACGGGAGAAGAACAGAATAAGGGTTTGAAACCTGTGAATGATTAAATAGTTCAGAGATTAATGCATGATCTAGGTGTATATTAATAAATTTCTACTTGTTTCTTCTTTATTTATAAATGTGTCTGGCTGCTCCTGTTACATTTTTATAGAGATTCTGGACACGCTCACCATAGTGAACCACTGAACAATCACCTTGAGGCCTAAGTACCCAGTCCAAGGAGGGATCTCAAGGAGGAAAGGGAGAAAGGGGGAAAACCAAGGGTTAGAACTGTAGGACCAGCCTGGAAAGGGGATCTTTCATACAGGATAAGACCACTTTCTTGAAAAGTGTGTGCATAATTTCCTCTTGTATTAGACTTGTTGTTGTTGTTTTTTTAATTCATTTGACATGCCTGTAAACAGTGGGTGATGTGTAAAATATCATGCTTAATGACTTCACGAGAGGACCATCCCCACATGATATCACCCTTGTAACACCTGTCATACATGGTAAACCTATTCAGGAGCTCAGTCCTTTCAATCTGAAGGTATAGATGCAAAGCACAGATGTTTCCTCATAGAAAAGTGTCCTTCCACACAGCAAACCAGTTGCCAGAGAAAAGCATTCTAGACTAACCTTTTCATCACTATAGAAATGAGTGAACAAAAATTAATGTGAATCTTCATTTTTTAAAATATGAACTGATAGATCCTAAACACATTACTCAGTGAGAAGTCACAATTATAAGAAGTGAAGAATATTACTATATTTAAACACATTTCTGCACATAGTATTTCTCATGATGTCTGATAGAAATCCATAAGCTCAATTGGAGGGCAATAGCTTTTTGTCCAATTTTCTCCCATAAACTGTTATTCAGAGGTATGATGTCACAAGCATCACATACTGTAGATGGCAAATAAATAAACCAGTGAAGAGAAATGGAGATCACCAAAGTAGACCTTGTGTTATATAAGTTGTTAAACATGTAGCAGTCAAAACTAACAATTTTTTTATCTTTGACAAGTTATCTAGTGTTTTCCAGTAATTCAGATATTGAAAGGAGACAGCTCAGCTCATATCTCCACAATTTGCTCCAGAGAATCCACTTACAATAACATCATTCCCTCAGCACATACACCAAGTAGGTGGAGAGTAACAGTTTGTCATGTAGCAACAGTTTACCCACCCCAATAACAGTCAAGTCCCAGGAGGCACTTGAAGGAAGACAGTGGTGGTTGCCTCCTACAGGTACTAAGGGGAAAGAAAGAGGACATTTCTGAACAGGAAGATGGCTGGTCTCAGCTGCAAGAGGTGACAATAAAGGAAATCCAGTTGCATTGCATCCCCCTTTCCCTTCCCCTCAGAAAAAAGATCAGCCACACCTTTCTCCTCTGAATTGCCTTCCTTCTTGCCTCTGTACCAATAAACATCACAACATTCCTCCCCAGGAATCTTGACAGCTGCCAAGGCATGGGAGGTCTGAGACAGAATGTAAAGAGCTAGAGAATAGCCCCCTGTGTGCTACCCAAAAACAGATTTATGCATGCATAAGCTACACTTATGCAGATGTATGTGTGGAGAAAAGGCAGATTGGGATGCTGGCAACATCCAGAGTGGGCCTGGCAACAGTCAATGGGAACTTAAACAAGAAAAGGTGGAAGCTACTCCCAGGAGCAAGTATAAACAGGAAGAGAGGAACTTGTAGGAGTTAGTTAGGGACAGAGCTCTGAGTTAGAGGGTTATTACACCCTGAGGGGTTTTAACAGCCAAGGTGGCTGAAATACACTGCTGAAAGGGGCAGCTGAAATGGGGTTTTGAGTACCGGGTTGGCCACAAAAAATTGCAAGTGTGGAAATTGAATTGATGTGGCTGGTAAAGTCATAAAGTGGCAACAAGGTTTTAAGGCTCAGAGTCTAGTCCAAAAGTCTGTAACCTAGAGACAACTTCTTGAAAATAGGAACAGATCCTGTAAAACTTTGTAACTGTTTAAGCAAATAAACACTGTATCAATTCTGAATACCAATCATAAGAAAGATACTGTAAACCAAGTATTTTAAGAAAATATAAATAAAACGCTACCAGAATTAATAGTTATTTTATTGTTGAGAGCACTCAAAATGGGAGTGCTTTGTCTTCCTAAAGAGTGGTGCCTGAGCAAGGAAAATTGTGGAAGGAACTTGAGTGAGGGATCCAAGTTAGGGTCTCGCCACGTAATTTGGTGGCATGCAGTGGGGTAAATAAAAAGAGGGTTTGGAGTGTAAATCTTACACAGCACCCCATTAGTTACTGGTGACAGCTAGGAAGGAAGCCATTACATATTGGTGGCAGTGGTGGGATCATAAAGACCCATTGTGCTGCCATCAAAGAAAAATAGTTGGGTGAGTGAGACTCACTTTCACAAAACAGACATATGCATGCTCCTTTTTTTTGACAACAGGGATGTTCTTTAGATCATATTGTGGTATGGTGATTGTTTTGGTGTTCTTCTGCACCTTTATTCTAATTTTGGATATTAATAGTTCATGGTCTATGTCTCAGTCTGCACCCAGTCTCATTTTGGCCACAAAGGGGTTTCTCCATCTTCTGTTACCTATTATGTAATCTATTTGGGTTTTGTTTTGCCCATCCAGTGATGTCTATGTATACAATCTCCTCTCCAGTTGTATGAAAAAGTTATCTGTAATGAATAGATTGTTGGCCTCACCAAACTCTCTCATGCTTTGTTCCTTGCATCAAGTCTGGAAATAGTCTGGAAAATCACTGCTTGATCTTTACATATTCTCTTTGCTGCTTCTTTTATGCATAGACATTGGTGGCACTGATGATAATGCTGTTAAACGGGTCAGGAAATGTTATAGATGCTAGCTCTCTTCTTTTGTCCAAACAACAGGAGATACTTTGGCTTGGATATGGGAGACAAGGAAATTTGATCAGATTATCATAACACTAGTGAAATATTGCACCACTATGAAGTCCAGCAATCTGACTGGACTTTCAGTACCACTGGGGAATAAATGTGGGCTAGGATTCTTTTTATAGGAAGCATATGACTGGCTTTTTGAAATGGCACTTAACTGGTGACTGGTTTTTTTCTAGACACAAATCAAAGTGCTAGTCATGACCTATAAAGCCCTATATGGCTTGGGTCCAGATTATCTTAAAGACTGTATTTCCCCATATTAAACTGAAAGAATTATAAGATTAGAGGAAGGCTTTTTTTCTTGGTTCTGCCACCATAACAGAAAAGACTCTTCTTAGTGGCTGCTTCCACTCTCTGGAATGCCCTTCCATGGGAAGCTAGTATGCCCCCTTCCCTGCTTTCTTTTCACTGGTAGGTAGAGATATTTTTGTTCAAACAGGCTTTTAATATGTAATATTTGTTGGGGGGAGGGGTTGCAATGTCTCTTGTATTTGTTTTTTGCTTTTTAGCTTTAATGTAATTTTATACTGTTTGAATGAGATGATTTTACTTGTTGCTGGGTTTTTTAAAATATTTTATTGTGAAGTTTTTAACCAATTTTATCTGTGAGCCACCTTGGGTTGCTCTCCAGGAGAAAGATGGCGAAAAGAAAGAAGGATTTACCTTGAACAAAAACAAAAAAAAACACAAAGGAAGCTTTACCTGGAGCTTACATGTTGGCCCTCCAACAAGGTGGGTTCATTCCACTACAGTGTGATAGTAGGAGCCTGAAATCTGGAGCTTCAGCTCAGTAGATTTAATCTATGGCCCCTCATTCCAGTTTGAAATATTGGGAGGAGGCAGAATGATCATAAGTGCAGGCTGGAAGAAAGCTTGGAAGAAAACCTTGTAGAGCATCAAAAGGAAATAAATAAATAAATAAAAAGATAACTGTGAAAGGCTTCACAAAATGAGATTTGTTCTTTCTGTGGCCGCCATGAAAGGCTTTCATATTCATCCTGCAAGTTCTTTATGAAGTACTTCAAGCAGTTGCCAGTTCTCAGAAAAGAATGGTGGGCTGGGATGCATAAGAGAGTCAAAGACTGGGAGCAGTTATCAACTGCTGGGTGCTGTCTTGTATTAATAGCTCTTATATTCAGTGCTACAGGAGGCAGCTGCATATATAGAACTGATTTTCAATTTCCCTGCAAGGAAAATTCACCAAAGGATGCATGCCTTGGATTATATAGGCCAATAGGGTACAGTGTCACACAGCCTCAAAGAAACATGTGAAGGAGTAGAAGTATCATGGAGTGGAGGGAATCTCTTAAGCAAAATGACCCAGAGATATACAGCATTGTGACCTTCTTTCAATTATCCCTTTCAGGCTGTATTTTCTGCCTATTGTACCTCCATAGTCTGGATCATGCTAGATCTGATCTGGTGTGGGCAAAGTGGAACCCTGGGTTTACATGTGGCCCCCAAGACTGTTTTTGCCATCCTTGACACACCCTTGACACACTAAATAGATGCACACCCTTGTTTCAAAATCAGCTTTTCAATGGATGGTAGGTTACCCCCGCACTGTTAAACATCAAAGGTACCTGACTTTTTTAAAGCAAACTTCTGTCTGCTTGTTTTGTTTTTATTTTTAATTACATGAAATTTTTGAAAATCTATTAAGACACTAGGGGGGCAGGAAAATATATGCTATAATTGTAACTGTTGCCCAACTTTGGAATAGACATACTTCCAAAATCATTACTTGTTATGTTCCCAAAACCATGGAGAAGTCTATAGCACAGAAGCAAAGTAAACATGGACAGAGTAATGACACATGTCAAATATAATACAATGGAAATACAGGATGATAATAAAATCTAAAATAATTAAGGTCCAAAACATACAGCAGGAATAATCTGGTTTGAGATCACTTTACCTGCTCTGGCTCAGTTCTAGGGACTCCTGTGAATTGTAGTTTATTGTGGCACCAGAGCTCCCTGTCAGAGAAGGTTCAATGTGTCACAAAACTAAACTTTCCAGAATTCCCTAGCATTGAGCCAGGACAGTTAACGCGATCTCAAACTGGAATATTTCTGCAGTGTGTTTTGGACCTAAGTTTACAGAAAAGAAACAGTTAATGGGGTGAGCACTTCTATAGTATTAAGTTCAAACTGTTGGTTATCATCAGACACAATTCACAGTACTGGCTGTGATCTATAATGCCCTATAAAATTTAGGTCCAGGAGAAAAAAAAATCTTTGACACCTCTCGGCTCCAAATTTTGGTCGTAGAGACTCCAGCCTCTGTCCATCCACACAGTTCAAGGACTCTCAGTTGATACTGTTGATATTGTTTATTGTATGCTATGTTTTAACTTGTTGTTTGATTTAATCCTTTTTTAGGGGGGAGGCGGGGATGGGATCAGTTGTTTTAACTGCTGTTGTTTTAACTCTCTTCTTTAACCCACCCCGATTGCTCGTTCAGAGGGGTGGACTAGAAATAAAACCTATTATTATTATTATTATTATTATACATAATATCTCCCTGTATGAATCCACCTGGACCCTGAGATCCCCTGGAAAGGACCCTCTTTTGTCCTTATTTCCACCTTCTCAGGTATTGCTGATGGGAATATTAAACAGGGCTTTCTCAATGTCTGTCTTAGGCTGGGAAGGGTGGGTAGTGAGGCTGCTTACTTGCTGTCCTTCTGTCAGCAGGCAAAGATTCTTCTATTACAACAGGCCTTTACAACTGAAGGTGATTTTTTTTTAAAGGAAAAGGCTTTTCAGAGGGTTTGTTGCTTTGTGAACTACCCTAGAGTGGACCTTGACTCATGGTGACCCTGTGAATGAGACATCTCCAAGATTCCCTGTCCTCTATTGCTCTGCTCAGGTCCTTCTGTCTCAGGCTTGTGGCATCTCTCTAGCAGTAGCAAGTACATTTCTATATCACTTATCAGTGAACTAAGCATTCCCTAAGCAGTTTACAATGTGTAAGCTAATCGCCTCCAGCAAACTGCATACTCATTTTAGCAACCTATGGAAGGATGCAAGGCTGAAGGGACCTTGGAGCCCTCTTCTAGGATCAAATCCACAACCTTTTGGTTTGCAGTACAGGCATGTAACCACTGTGCCACCACAGCTCTCTGATTAAGTCCATCCATCTGGCATGTGGTCTTCCTCACCTTCTATTGCCCTCAACCTATCCTAGAATTATTGTCTTCTGTAATGAGTCATGCCTTCTCATGATGCGGCCAAAGTATGACAAGAGACTTCATGCTTGATCTGTTCTGGGACCCATTTGTTTGTCTTCTTGGCCATCCACAGTATTCCCAGCACTCTTCCCTGACATCACATCTCTGTCTGTTGGCTTTCTTTACTGTCCATCTCTCACATCCATACGTGGTGATGGGGTATACAATGGCTCGTGTAGTGCTCTTACTGTATTATTTTAAACTGTGCTGTGTTTAATAGTTGTTTTCTCTTTCTAAATGTATTATTACTATTACATATTAATTATTTAAATAGTTACATTCTATTTTAGGGTTGGCTTTTTAAAAGCTTTTAACTTTATTGTAATAATTTTAATTTGTAACCTGACTCGAGTCCTAATCTTGGGGAAAAGTTTAGGTATCAATAAAATTCATCATTATCATCATTATTACCACCAGTCTCAAGAGAAGCATGTTTTACCATTTTTTTCAATAGCCTACACTTGATTTAAAAGACCACCTGGAACACCGATCTTCCCAAGGCTCTCGACGCGATTGCCCCCGAGCGTCCTCTCCAGCCCGCTCTTAACCGTAAGCCCTGGTTTACAGAGAAACTTAGGGAGATGAAGCGGGTTGGACGACGACTAGAGCGCAAGTGGCGGAAAACTCGACTCCTATCCGACAGAACTTGCCATAGGCAGCATCTTCGTGCCTATCGGGAGGCTTTGCGTGCAGCGCGAAGAGCCTTCTGCTCTGCACGCATTGCGTCTGCAGAGTCCCGCCCAGCAGAGCTATTTAGGGTGGTGGGGGAGCTCACACAGGTCCCTCCTGTGTCAAATCCCCTACTTGACCCTACGACGGCCTGCTGTGACGCGTTTAATACTTACTTTGCAGATAAAATCTCTCGGATAAGGGCCGACTTAGATGTCAATTTTCCACCAGAACCAATAGATGAGGCATCCAACAACTCCGTTGATGTCATTTTGCTGGATGAGTTCCAACCTGTGAGTACCGATGACGTGGACAAGCTTCTTGGAAGTATGAAAAAGACGACCTGCTCTCTCGATCCCTGTCCATCTTGGCTGGTCATCCAGGGAGGGGACACACTGAGGGTATTCCTTCGGGATACAATCAATGCGTCCCTCAGAGAAGGCTGTTTACCATCCTGTCTGAAGGAGGCAGCTGTTAAGCCCCTCCTGAAGAAGCCTTCTCTTGATCCCCTGGACAGGAACAACTATAGACCAGTGTCCTTGCTCCCTTTTTTGAGCAAGGTGATCGAGAGAGCAGTTGCCTCTCAACTTCAGGTTGTCTTGGATGAAACTGATTATCTCGATCCATTTCAAACCGGCTTCAGGACAGGACATGGAGTGGAGACTGCCATGGTCGCTCTGACCGATGACCTCCGCTGGAAACAGTGGTGCACGCTTTGGTAACCTCACGCTTGGATTTCTGTAACGCGCTCTACATGGGGCTACCCTTGTGCCTAACCCGGAAACTCCAACTAGTTCAAAATATGGCAGCCAGGCTTGTTAGCGGTACACCTAGGAGAGAGCACATTACACCTGTGCTTAAAGCTCTCCACTGGCTGCCAATTAGTTTCCAGGCACAGTACAAGGTGCTGGTTTTAACCTTTAAAGCCCTACATGGCTTGGGTCCATCTTATCTCAGGGACCGCCTCTCCCCATATGAACCCCCCCGCACGCTTCGGTCCTCTGGGAGAAATCTGTTGCAGCCCATGAAGACTAGGTTAGCACAGACCTCCCAGAGGGCCTTTTCTGCTTCTGCTCCCAGGCTATGGAATGGCCTGCCGGACGAGATGCATCTCATTACATCACTAGACTGTTTTAAAACAGCCTTAAAGACGCATCTCTTCCGGCAGGCCTTCCCTGAAACTGTATAATCTACCTGGCTCCTAAAATCTTTCAGCCAATTCTCAACTCCTTATCCCCCCCCCCTCTGTATTTTATTGCTACCCATGCTGTGGCCAGCATTGCGGTTTTGTTTATCATGTTTTATTGTACTTTTATTGTTAGTAATTTAATTTTAAACTTAACTAATTTAATCCTATTTTAAGGGGGGGGGAGGTTGGGATGGAATTCTTGAATTATTTTAATCTGCAATCTGTTTTTAACCTTGTTGTACCCCGCCTCGATTGTTTTACAGAGGGGCGGGTAAGAAATAAATATTATTATTATTATTATTATTATTATTATTAATAGTACACTCAAGTTCACTGTTCTAAAAATAGTAGCTTCACCACCAGTGAATGTTTGTGAAAGGGACCCTGGTACCAAAACCTGCCCAAGGTCTGCCATGTTTTTTTCAAATAAATGCAGGATATTTTAGTGAAGAAGCATCCAAGTCTACTCCTTTCCATAGAAAAAGTACAAGACCAAAGATAATGGAGTGTGTGTTTACATTTTAACCACACTTCCTAATAAGAAGAAATCACTTTACTACCAAAGCTTTAGGGAATATCTATCAGTCATGAAAACTCACTCTGCAAAGTATACTGGCTTACATGGAGAATTGATTTATATCCTGCTCCCTCCACATTTGCTTTGTTAATTGAGATAAGACGGGATAATGGCAAGCTACTAATAGCTTAGTGTGACTTTAGGGGAAATGGAAATGTGAAATGCATTACAATGCCAAACAGGAATGGGATAAGATTTATTTGGTCAGCATAAAACATGAAGGAAAACTAGAACTACAGATAAATACTTCATCTTTCTGAATCCACTTACTTCTCCTTTCACAGTATCCATTTCTATACTCATAAGCTCCAACGCTGAATGGAAGAGTTAATCAGATGCCATCAGTTCAGAAAGTATCTTGTAACATAGGCCATAGCTGCATGGGCCAGAATACTCTGGGAGCAGCCCAGTGTGTTTTGGCCCCAAACCTTCCCCAATTTCCCCCCATTACCTGGCATTCTATAGTGACATATGGAGCAGCTGTTCATACATGTGCCCTGTGCCACCCACCACCACTACTGCCAGTGCAGGCTGCATCCTCTGAGTCAAAACAGGGTGCCCAGCCTTGATCACATTTTGACTTCAGAGAAAGTGACTTGCAGCAGCAAGTATCTCAGTGAGAAATGTTGTAAACAGCCACCCAGGATTATTCTGGAGAGCCCCGAATCTTTTGGGAAGATCTGGAGTAAAAGGTGAAATTTTAAAATTTGACTTAAGGGAAGCATACCATGTGTTCTATACTGAAGTGACTGGACATCATCCAGCCAGTATGCACCACATTGGGCCCTGAATAGTCCAAACTGATCTTCAAGAGGACAGGACAAGAACATGGTATTTGGCCCATGCCAATGTGGCCATAATCTCAATTTAGCATTTTTCCACAGCATTCAGACAGTCTTTAACTAGAGCCTAATTTGGATTTCTGCATAGCTTAGGTCTGTTTGGCTATTTTGGATTGTAAGAGTGTTGGACTATCTCTTCTACATGAACTGCATTTTGAAACTGAGGAAGTTTTCCCCACCCCCATCTCCCAACAATGGAAAAGTTGGGCCCAATTTCTCAATTGAATCATCATTTGAACTTTATCAAAGTTCCTTACTTGAGTATGGAACTGCTTCTTTGGGTGGTACTGGACTAAATCATTTATTCTGATTACTTGTTTTATTCTTTTGTTATATCCTACCTTTTCACTAAATCTGAGACTGAACACAGCTTGAAACAGCTAAAACAAGCATTGCTAAAAAAAAATTCACCTTATGCAAAAGATGCAAAAGTAATTAAGCTGCCAATAAAATTAATCATCTATTACTTCCATGTGGAAGAAATATGACTTGTTTGCAGCAAAGAAAAATCTCACTGATTTTGTTGGGTTTCCTTTAAAGAGAAAAAGAGGATTTAGTCCATTGACACAGAATATATGTGCAAACTGTGGTGATCTCAGTTCTTTCCCTTGGCCCTAACCCACTATGAAATGTCCATCTGATAGAAGTGAAATACTTTTCTACATGTAGTTTATCAGACAAAATTTGCCAAGGTTAAACAGCCTGTATAATTTTGCTTCTACATATTTAACTGTTTCCACATTAAAAGGTCAGCTTTGCTGATTTGCTTTTACAACCCTTCACAAAACAATTTGCTGCTTTTTAAGTATCTAATTAATACAGCAAACTCTCTCATAAAAACAATCATTAATCTTATTTATTAAGATTATTTTTCACTATAGTATGATACATAACCTACCCAAAAGTAAGTTCGATTCAGTTCAATTGATTTTTCTTCCAAGATAATATATATAGAATTGCAGACTAACAGAACAATCCTTTATTCCAATTATAGAGTAAAAAACACTGCCACTATATCGGCAGAATAGACCTAAGATCATGCAAATAGTTGCCCTACTATGATAGTGGAGACATGTTTCCACAGCCAGTGAGTTCCTTTTGCAGAATAGATTACCAATTATCCATTTAAAATTCATTCGACTGTTCAGTAGGGTGATTGGCGGGCGGGTGGGGGGGGGGGGCTCAAAAGAAATTCAAACATACATATACTTTGCCCTATCCCATGGCTATTTGACACTAAAATAATCAAACTTTCATCTCTGTTTTTTTTCTCTATTTTTTCAGAACACTGCACAGCCAGATTCAAGATTGTCCTTCTAGACATCAGAGGTGGATATGCTGCTGCTTTATATTCATTCCACTGTTACAAGCTTCTACCTCCTCAAAGTAAAGAAACCTTAATCTTTTTGTCAATCCAGTGTTTAGGCCCATTTAATGTCCTGACCTTGTATTAAAAGGAAAACTTTATATTATTTTAACAGATTACATGTCATGTTACAAGAATCTCTCAAGGTTAGTCAACAGGAAGAGGGAGGATGTGCAATAAAAAAGTATATATTGTGACTATATTGCTTTTGGTGGAGGTGAGGGTGAGTGAAATTATATTGTAAATCTGCAAAGAAATATTCTGCTGTGTCCACAGGTAAGAAAATAAAAATAAAGCATAACATAACAGGTAGCCAGCGAGGTGTAGTGGTTTGAGTTTTGAACTGTGACTCTGGACACCAGGATTTGAATCCCCACTTGGCAATGGAATCCCACTGAGTTATCTCAGTAAATCATGCTGTCTCAGCCTCAGAGGAAGGTAAAGGGAAGCCCCCTCTAAAGAAAAGTTGCCAAGAAACCCCTGTGATAGCTTCACCTTAGGGTCACCATAAACTGGAAATGACTTGAAGGCATACAAAAACAAATAACCAGACAACAGCCATAAATCAAACTTTATAGCAGCACCATTCAAGTTATCCAAAATCTCTTGCTGAAAATGTAACCCTGAAAAAATAATTTCTAATTATGCAACCATTCCTCAACAAAGTGTGGTGGGTATGCCATAGGCCATAGGATTAAATAAGGAGGTGATTATAAACGGAGTCTCGAGCCAGACCTAGAACAGGATAAGGACAAAAAAGATTTTGTGTGTGTGGATATAGTTATTATTTCTGGCTTTTGTTTGGCTTTCCTCACCTACAAAGCTTTCTGGATTCATGAAGTATGCTACTTGTCCGTTATTGTGTAGGAGTCACTCTTGCTGGGTATGAAGCTTTACTCACCCCATGTTATCTTCCAGCACTGAAATGTGACGTCTTGGTTAATATACAGACTGCCAGGCAGACTACATCTCAAGAGAATTACTTATTGCCTAAAAACTTTTTGCAAGCTAAGCCCTTACTTTAATTCACATTAACTAATTAGACACAACCTGATTAGATTCCATTTATGGTTATCAGTTGTCAAATATAATCTGAGGTTCTTTTTTGCATGAGAGATATGTTTATAAGATTTGGATTATTGCCTAATGTTCTCTCCTCAAATTAATTTGAATGTACAAGCAGATTGTGTAATCCGAAAAAAAGATTGTATTTACATTGTTTGTCAACTGTAAACTGTAGTTCCTTTCTTTTTTAAAAAATAAAATAAAATAATTTTAAAAATACTGTACTGTTATGCAAAAAAATAATAGCATCATGGATGCCAAGTACAATACAGTGCAGAAGGAAAAATGAGGGATCTTTGCACAGAAGGAAAAAGTCAAGATAAGAATTGCATTTTAAAGGTTGATTATTATTATTATTAGTAGTAGTAGTAGTACTATACATTCCACATTTCCTCTAAAAGCTCAAGACAATGAATGTAGCTTTATTGCCAATCACTTTGGTCCTGATGTTGTCACATAGGATGAATTCCAAGGGCTTATAGTTGAAACACTGTCACGAGGAATAAAAATTGCAACCTTTAAAGAAATTAAACACATCCACATACAACCTTCATTTAACACATGGGTAGTAACTACTTATGGGGCTGGATACAATCCGCCCATAAGGTCTGGACACTTGAACATCCAAGCACACAGGAAGAGATGTGATGCCACTTTTGACTACTGGTTTTAAATAAATAATAGATAAAACTTTTATTTATACCCCACTTATTGTATGCACAATCAAAGCAGTGTACAACATTTAAAATACAATTATATACATATGCAACCCCCCCCCCCTAAAAGAAAGATGAAGCAATTATAATATGGTTTTGTTCATTCTTTTGGCTGATTTTTGGCTTTTTTTTCTTTTTTTTTCTTTTTTTTTGCATTGGGGAGATTGAGGGTTCAGCAGAACAGGCTCCTTGTCACAGAATAGCTGCTGGCTATTATACAGATTTAGGGCACCAGGCAAGAAGATGATGGTGTGTTGCGGATCTTGGCCAATATATCTAATTCCACCTCCATTTTTTTTAAAGTAGTATGTGGAATTATGGTTTTTAACAAAATGTTTTAAAAAGGGTAAATCACTACAAACATACAATATTATGGCCTTTAATGCTCCAGAATGTCAAAAGGATTTATTATTATTATTACAGAATACATTTTTGGGTATTTGCTCCCAGATTGCAGGGTGAGATTGTGCCAGGAATATCTCTTCTGCAACATGATGACAAGGCATTGCTTTGAGGTTGTCTATGATGCTTCTTGTTTCTAACCTGCATCAGATTCCTCTGTCTTCTGCACTATGTGAAACAAAAATGATATACGTTTTTTAAAAGCAATAACATGACATGTGAAAAGTGTCTTCTAGGGCTCTGAAAGGTTGTATAAGAAAATGTCTTTGAAATATTGAGAACAAGAAATTAGGTGCTCCCTTGATTTAGCAGGGGGGGGGGCAGTTCTCTCAGAATGACAAGACTTTTTAGAAAAGGGAAACAGATTGACTATGGAAATTTGGTATTACAGCTGCTCATGGGCTAAATATAGATCTGGAGTTTGGCCACCTACTTCAATGTTCAGGATTTTATGGTTGTTGTTTTTTTTAACATATTCCCTAAGCTCCCTCGCTGCTGCTGAGTTGTTATGATTAGAATGATCTTGACACACAGAGGAGAAAAGGTATTTTAAAAGTATAATGCGTTTCCTCTTACTTTAAGAACTATCAGTTAGTGGGCATAAGCTTTAGATACACTTTTCTGAAATTCTTGCAGTTAGATTTTCAAACTGTTTTGTAAGCAGGGGCATAGCTATGGGACGGGGTCACAATGAGGGTTCCCTAAAACAAAAATTCCTTCAGTTCTCAAATGTACAGCATTTCAGTAATTTAAAACTTCAAAGCAAAGGGACAAGCAGAATAACCAAGAGGATCCAGACAAAGCAAGTAGAAAGGTTCTAGGTGATTTTCAGTTTTCAAAATTATCAATTATTTTCTCTGCAGATTTAGAAATTTGGGTAATGAAGGAAAATTTAGCTGGGTGGGGGGAGAATTTTTATTTAGAAGCATTATTGCCTTGTTGCCACATAGCTACACCATGTTGGTACGAGGGGGTATCATAAAGTTTTAATTATCACCTTTAAAAAATTTTGACAGAAAGTTTGTTTTGATTTGTAGTTGTTAACTTATCTTTATGTAGTCATTATCTAGATTTATAATTTCTTCCCAGCATATCTTGACCCTCCAAATACTTGATATTGTAGAAGTCTGCAGATTGTACCTGACAAGGATTTTACATTTTAGTCACTTCTGGCAGAGCCAGTCACAAAAATAAAGGATGCAATGAGCTGATTTTCTCAGCAATGTGCACTTAAGGACCAATGATGATACTGACAAAATTTCATCAATATGCCATAATAACTTCCAGGTGATAATTATTACTTTATGATGCCCCCTTGTAAGGCACAATCTGCAGACTTCTACAATATCAGGTATTTGGAGGGTCAAGATACACTGGAGAAAATGTATAAATCCAGATAGTGACTACATAGAGATAAGTTAACAACTACACATCAAAACAAACTTTCTATCAATTTGTTTTAAAGGTGATCATTAAAACTTTACGATACACCTTCGAAAGTATTCAGAGAGAGAGAGAGAGAGAGAGAGAGAGAGAGAGAGAGTTTTATCTAGTATAAGGTACTGTTCCTGAACAAATTTGTTTATACATATGCCTTGCCTATGATTTTAATATATGCATTGTTCCACATTATCATCCCATTTGAAATGATTTTCTTTAAAAAATATTTATTAATATTCACCTGTTTAACAATCATACAAACATACAACATCTTCATTTCCACCCTATCTTCACCATCGTCCCTCCATCCACCATCCCCAGCCACACTGCTAATCAAATATTTCTAACTTACTTAACATTATCCCCCCACACCCCAACACCAACACCAGTCAAGTGCTCCTAACATACTTATTATAACAAAACCTTGTACCTTGAAATGATTTCCAAGGGGGCAGTCAGTGGAAAGTCACAGTTTCTCTTGTCAGGACCATGTGGCACACTTGATCTGGAAATGACATGAGTGTGACCACTAGGAGGAACTGGAGCAGAAGTTGCTACAGTTCAAGTGGCAGGTGTGTGTGTGTCAGCATTTGGAGCAGTGCATCATGGGACATCTGATGCAACATGCACAGTGGGTGAAGTCAGACAGAGGTGCATCATGGGATACAGTATGATCCAGCAGGTACTGTGTATGAAACCAGCAAGGTTTCATTGGTGGCATGTCTGTCACATGACTTCACAGAAGACCACCTATAAAAGGGAGAAGGTGACTATCTCCATTGTTAGTTGATGTTGGTTGTGGATTGTTGATGTTGGGGTTACGGTTAGTGGTTGGTGGTTGGCACTTTGTTTCTATAGCTGTGATTATCCACGACGGCTGTCTGGTACTCTGTGCAATCTTATATATAGTTTGTAACAAGTGATTAAAGCTCTGTTGTTCGATAGGACCCTTGATGTACAGCCGTGTTATTTCTTCAAGCCTCAAGGCTGAAGCCTGCGTGGGAGGAAATTTTCCTTGCAGCTCAAAACTTTTGCAGACTTCTCTCCAAGAGCCTGTTCTGGGCGTCCTGCTTGCGTGGATCAACTCTGCATGTGGTCATAGTGGACATGGCATGTCTCTCTATGCACCAACATCTCTCACCTCTAGTTGCCAGTCAGCACCTGAAAATTAAATAATTCTCTCATCTAAAAAACTACTAAAGGTGTTAGAATCTTGTTTTTCTTTCCATCATACTGCCTGACCTGGATTGAATGTGAAGTTCACAGATAGCTCTGTCAGATCCCAGTCCCCTTGGGTTTAGTAGTAGCTCAGTGCTGGTCAACCAAAAATCTAAAACTGGGTTTGTTTAAGAATTGTAGGTCTGTAAAATCCCTAGGAGCCCTACTGTATACTATTCCTAAATATTCTGACCCTCTGTCTCCACTTGCTAATTTTGAATAAAGATGATGGTGTAGATTGAATACAAAAAAAAAGGGGGGGGGGGAGTGAACTAGCCCTGATGAAAAGAATTCTTTGCAACTTTCACAGGATAGCAAATGGAGTGGCTGTGGCCAGACAGTACCAGTCTTTCCAACCACCTGCCCACTCTTGGCCTTCTACAATTTGCCAATTAACATGCAGTTTCATGCTACCTAATTAAGTGGGGATGATTTACTCACCACACATTTTCTGGGGATTAATGACAACCTAGGAGGAGCTGATGTCCCAAAATGCAGCTAAGGGCCATTAACTTCAAATGATCATTAATCCTATGAGATGCTAGATGCCAAGGTCACTGCTGCTGTTATAAACTGACACAGGAAAAGAAATGTTGTGCAGGTGCATGCATATGTGTTTTTCTTTAAGTACACTTTAAGATCTAGGACAAACAATGAATATTTCTTCCACATCTTTTCTCAGATGGTAGGTGTATGGGATCATCACTCACCAGTGATGCAAAAGGGCTAGGGAATCAGGAATGTCTAATAAAGCACCTAACTAATTTGTGTGTTCACAAAACAATACTTGAGTGAGAAGCCATGATAGTAAAAACGGGTTTAAACTTATTTCAAACTATATTTTGTCACAGAGGCTAGTAAACTGGAATTCTAGTAGGATGGGTTACCTTGGGCAAGTCATATGCTCTCTGTATGAGGAGAAGGCAATGACAAACCCCCTCTTAACAAATCTTGCCAAGAAAAACCCCATAATAGCTTCACTTCAGGTCACTAGTCAGAAATGAATTGAAGGGACACAACAACAACAGTGGCATCATTGGTTGCTACTTATCACATGATGGCATGCCTCTCCTGTTGTTGCTTTGCATTTCAATCATTTTTGGAGTGCATCTTTACATTGATGGGGGGGGGGGAATGTCAATAGCTCTCAATATTGCTTCTTTTCCATAGGATAGGTAACGTGATGGCTTCCCTTCTACTGCAGGTTCAATATTCCAGCATTCATGTAGGATGAGTGAGCTTGATTCTTCTCCTCTCTTCCTCCCCTCTCCCTGATCAGTCCCAAACAGCTATGCATGCATTGGGGAGGGCATTCACAAGGAGGAAGCAAGGCAATAAGTACAAATGAATGCAAGACCATGGCTCACCAAAGCAGCATAATAGCACAATTGCTTAGACATAAGATAGTGATTATTTCCAAACCATTATGTTCTCCAGACTCAATAACTGGTGTAATAAAGTCTATTCAGTGAGAAGAATGCTATTTGCCTCTCAAAAGATATTTATACTTTTTAAGCCAAGGTAGGAACCTCTTTAGTTCAAAAGAGAGTAGCTTCAGTATACCTTTAATGCCTGTAATGAGACTTCTGACTCTAGCCAACCACTGAGAAAAGCTGGAAGAAATGGAAGAACAATAGAATGCTATGCCATCACTGTAAAATAATCTGAAATCCAAGACCTAAGAGCTATCCAGTCTCCAGCACACCCCATGACATAGCTTTCACTGCTGGAGAATATTTACACACACTGGTAACAAATGAGATCGAGCACTTGAAATATATTGCCCAAGTGTAATAAAACGAAGGAAATTAGGAAAGCATAATTAGCAGTATCCTTATGGGAGGTAAGGAAATGGAATGCCGCTATTTTGAAGGTGGAAAATCGAATCTGAGATTTTACAGCACAGCTGATGACATCATTACTCTTTCCCAGATAAACGTCTAAGGGTCTGCCACGTTAATGGGTCACTGGATAAAAATTCTTCTCCCAGCTCAATGTAATGGATCAATAAGGCAGGAGAGATGTTACCTAGGTCCTGTGTTTTGCTTGTGGAACAAATCATCAGCTTGGTATAATAAGAATGAAGGTCAATTTTTGTGAGAGAGATTAGTCTTACAGCTTCCACAATATTAATAAGAATTTTATAGGTACATTTGTTTTTTGCTCATTTATCAGGCAACACATTCTGCATTCATAATGCTGAAAGTTCAGAAGAACCAAAGCCAGGCAATTGCTTACAAATCATCCCCTCATGTTGTGTCTTCGATAACAACCTAATCTGAAAGTAACAATATTGAGAAATTTGTCTTGTTTCATTGAGGAGATGAAAGTGAATATATTAATACTCCAACACTGGTTAAGAAGATTCCTAACACTGTGTGAATAGGAGGATGGAAATTTTAGAAAGAAAAGGAGAAACGCTTCTGATGGATTTCATAATATAAAGACGTTCCAGTGATGTTATCCCTCCCCCCCCCACCCCATAATTAAATTTGAGATCAGCCCACTTGGTTATGTATCTCTTTTGTTACTATACATTATTCTCCAAGCTATTTTTAATATAATGGAAAAATTCAGTAAAAAAATCAATATAAAAATTACTCTATGAATTTATTTTCGTCCTGACTATGCTGGTTTGCATGCGGTATGGCTCATTCAGTAACTAAAACCACTTGGGGCATGTTCCAGCAAATCTAATCACTTGGAAGTCCCTTGATGTAACTATGTGTCTTTCACAATGGATTGACAGTATGTGCATTTGTACATGGGTATTCGTGTCCCTAAGTTTTTTGTTCATTTTTATAAAGTGTAAATAGTCTCTGGGCAAAGAAGAGTGAGGCCAGAATCTTGTGTCTGCCTTCATAGCCAAACTCTTCCAGGAATATTTTGCTGGGTATTCTGTCCTGATAGAAGCACCCTGGAGCACTTGTTTAGACTGGTTGCTGCTGATATATTCTCTTCTAATTATCCTCTGTTGGCTTCTATTCATCCCAAGAAATGTAAGTTTTAGAATGGGGAAAAGAGCAAAGTACAACTCTTCAGAAGAGTCTTCTGCATCTAGGACTGCAGTCAACAGAAGAAAACCTGGTCATTTTGGTATTGCTGAAGGCTCAACTAACTTTGTGGATGAGTCTAAGGGTGGAACCCTGATGTTTTCAGTAAGGCTGCAGAATATCATCATCATCATCATCATCATCATCATCATCATCATCATCTTTATTTCTAGCCCACTCCTCTGTAGAAAACAATTGGAGCAAGGTACAACAGGGTTAAAACATACAATTTAAAACAATTCAAATGGAGTTTGACATTACATTAGCTGCTGCAGCTCAATGCTATGGTATTCTGGGATTTGTAGTTTTGTGATATATTTAGCTTTCTCTGATAGAGAGCTCTAGCACCAAAACAAACCCCAAATCCCAGCATTCTGTAGCACTGAGCCATGACAGTTAAATCAGTGTCAAGCTGCATTGACTTCTCAGTGTGGTAGCAGCCTCTGTCTTGTAAGGAATACAAGGGTGGCAGATCTGTGGGTAAATGGATTTCACCACAAATGGCAATCCAAAATTTAGAACTCTTTTTAAGATTGATGTGAAGGAAGCAATCGGCTTAAAAGTAAATTACGTAAATTCTTTTCTCTTTGCTTGAGAGCACTACTGTTGATTCATAACTATGTGCAACTTTATGTAAAAGCATCAGTACACAAACACACATGAACACAAATCCATGCAGAATTCAATCTTCAGAATTGAAGCATTCTCCTATTGTCATGCCAACAAAAGCATATACATTCAAAAAGCAGTTGGATAAAAAAGGTCATTTTTCTTTCTTTCCAAAATTCATCTTAACAACCCTTGACCTTATTTAACAAAGAATGAGAATGCCGCCTAGCCCTTTCACTCATTCTTCCTCATATCTAAAATCAGAATAAAAGAAATAGCATATCTTATTCCAACCTTAATATTACACATTCATATTTATTAATGGGAAAGTGCTGCAAGTTATAACTGTTTTATGTCTGCGCTCATGAATTTCAAATTGAGAAAAGAATAGATCCACTTAGAAGTCTTCCATTTCAATGGCATTTACAGAAATAGGTAAATGGAAACCTCTTGGATTATCAATTGCTGCTCCTCTACCTTAAAGTCTAGAGGGAATTTTGCAGTGGCAAAAAGAAATAAGTATCAAAAATGAATACTCTGGCTCTCTTTTGATAACATAACAATCACCAGCAAACAATACAAAATTGTGATTAGAAATGAAAACACACACCTGTATAGTCCTGGTCTTGAAGTATGAATATAAAATATTGCCCTATTGGTGGAAATGGATATTATGCCCTGCCTAGAGCACAGAGCTGCTATAGTCAGAGAAGAGAAGCAATGCCCAGACAAATAATGTTTTTAAAAAAACTTTGATAATGCCTCTCATGGGATTAAACAAAACTGTGCAGTGTCGCCAACAAAGATGTTGTCTTCATGGAAACATATAGAGACATATGCACATGTTAGAGCTGAGAAACAAGCAACAATATTTTTTTTTCTCCTTTCTCCACCCTTTATGCCAGGCCTTCCAACACATTCACATTCCCAAACAGAGAGAGGGGGGAGAGGGAGAGGGAGAGAGAATTCAAAGATATAGCCATGTTAGTCTGTACACTCAGTACATAGAGAGATCTTGTAGCACCTTTGAGACACTCTCTCTCTCTCTCTCTCTATATATATATATATATATAGAGAGAGAGAGAGAGAGAGAGAGAGATTCAGAGTATGTAGATCCTAATTTAAAAGATGGAGTTCATGCAGCATCATATTTTAAACTTACTTTGGTCATAATGCTATCACATGATAGCCCTGTTTAAATATTTGAAGGGATGTCATATTGAGGAGGGAGCAAGCTTGTTTTCTGCTGCTGCAGAGACTAGAATGCGGAACAATGGATGCAAACTGCAGGAAAAGAGATTCCACCTCAACATTAGGAGGAACTTCCTGACAGTAAGGGCTATTCGACAGTGGAACACTCTCCCTCAGAGGGTGGTGGAGTCTCCTTCCTTGGAGGTCTTTAAGCAGAGGCTGGATGGCCATCTGTCAGGGATGCTTTGATTTGGAGTTCCTGCATGGCAGGGGGTTGGACTGGATGGCCCTTGTGGTCTCTTCCAACTCTATGATTCTATGATTCTATGACTACAAGTACAAAACTGAATTTGCTTCTGTTGTCATGTTGGCAGACACATACTTGAGAGAAGCTCAGTTTTCCTGTAGGAAAGAATGATATATTTTAAAAGATTTTTTTTAAAGTAATGGTACATACATATACCTGACCAGCTATCCCCTGCCTATAAGGTGTTGCTGTTTTTAAAAATGGCAGAGTCCTGAGTTCCTGCTTACCTGGGGCTGTTTTTGCTATGTGGCATACTGGAGAAGCAGGGAAGTAGGTTGGGCTTTCTTCAACCCTCACAGAAGTGCTTCCCCAGTGGCCTGGTAACATGGTAGGCATAACCAGCTGACCAGTCAACAACCTGACAGGCAACTGCAGGTGGCACTTCCAGAGGGGATTCTGTGGGTAAAAAAATCACTAAAGTTTGATGTTCATTCTGTGCTTTGGCTTCTCAACAAGCTAGCTGTGGCCTCAGCTAGCTGCTCACTCCACTGGTAAGAAATTTTATCTGTGGCCTCAATTGATGTCCAGATCAAAGAGGTTTTCTCTTCCTCCTCCATATTTCTATTTCTTCCTATTTGGCTTTCTTTCATATTAATGCATTTTATATCTTGTCACAACTCTATCATGTTAAGTGCTATGGCCATTGGATAAGGTCTATCTTTGTTGGGGGACTGTAGGCTTATCTGCTTCCCAACAAGGGGGTCCTAGGAGACCTGAGGGAGAGAACTTGGGATGAGGCACTTAGGCAATGGCACACCAGCCTCACTCTGAGGTGGTGGGAAAGGAATGACACAACACTGCACACTACAGTAGGACCTGGTCTCAACACCCTAAATGGTTCTCCCAGCAGTCAAGATGGGAGTTAACAAGGGGGTTCATTGATTATTGGATCTGGGCCAATAAAATTCTGACTATTTCCATTCCAGTACTACTGGGCTTTTCCATTTTGTTCTCTTCTTGCCACTTGTATTATCTCCTTCCATGCCCTTAGCCTCTACAGGTACACATACACAGGACAGTCCCACATTGATTTAAGTACAAACAGTAGAGCTACTTATTGCTGCCCCAGTATCTACTCACACAATGTTCATTTCAGGTTTCTCTAGGTTATAGCATCCTGCATTTTTTACAGAGGTCCAGATACTGTTGCAGTGCTACTGTTGTAGCAAACAGTACTGCACATTTGAGATTAATATTTCAAAGTGGTTTGTGTGTGTGTGTGTGTGTGTGCATTCTAAGGTGCTGGAGTAGAGTTGGCCCTTTGTATCCATGAACTTGCCATCCACAGATTCAAGCATCAGCAAATGGAAGCCTGCATTGTCTTTGATCGTGGTGTGTGCACATGGCCACACCATCATTAGGTCCTAGTGCATCTAATGGTGGCACAGCCACATGAATGTGCTACCACTAGGGACAAAAGAGATTGTTCTTAATGGCAGCATGGCCATGTGTAAGTGCCTCCATTGAAGTCCAGTTGTACCTAATGGCAGCAAGGCCATGTGCATGCACCACCATTGGGAACAATTGAACTTGAGCATCCATAGATTTTGCTATGGGGGGGGGAGGGGTGGCATCCAGAACAGATCTCCCATGGATACCAACAGCTGACTGTATTGTACCTTTTCTCTTTCAGTCTCTCATGTGATTTAAATGGTTTTAATTTTATGGGATATATATATACACACACAAACACCCAGTGTGCCCTTGCTTTATGCGGGGATCCACTCTGGATCCCCCACCCCACATAAGGCAAGTTCTGTTCATGCGTGAGCCCCACTGAAACTGTGGTGGATGCGCCATGGGGGCACACACCATTTCCTCTTTGTCGCATGGCTTTCAGCATAAGCATAAACTGAAATCCCCATATAGAATGCCCGTGAATGATGCGGGTGCACTGTATGTATAATTTGTGTTTTAGATATACCTAGTTTTAATCATATTGTGGTCCAACTTGGATCCTAGTACTGCAAGGAAATTGGGATATAAAATATATGGAAAAATAATATTTTTCATCCCTTGGAAGTTTGTGTTTCTAAAAGAGTGGAAGTTCTGATACCAACTGCATGTGCTAGTGGCAATGGTGATATGGCTATTGCTTGGTGGTAGCACATGCCCTGTACCCACAAATTTCAGTTTTATTCTTTGATATCTCCATCAAGGGCAAGAGGAAACCCTGCTTCAGATTCCAGAAAAACATGACTGGTCAGTGTTGGCAATACCAGGTCAGATGAATCAATGGCTTGGATTACTTTGAAGAACTTTCCTGTGTTTCTCTGATCTCTCCATAAATATATAAAGGAAAATAATCACGGTTACTTGCTTAGCTGCCATCATTTGACAATCCTACAGATGTTGGGTGAGATAGTGTGCTTGAAGTCATGATAATTCAAGACTGTAAATTTGAAATTTTGTAAAGTTAAGGTGGTTTGATTTAATTGGATGAGTAGTAATAAATTGTCTCAAATAGCCTCTTACTATTGCAATTATCTTGAGCTCCATATCAAGTCCCAGTACATCACATTGAATTCATTGGAAATACAATACCCTTGAAACAAATCTGCAGAGCCAACAAAGAGTACAAAACTAAGAGTAATGTAAACAAATTCTTTCCATGTTCTTTAAATGAAAAGACATTATTGGACATAGCTAATAATAACCATAGGAAAGGCTGTGAAGAATTCAACAATCAGAATTAATAGGGTGTGAAATTCACTCAAGTCCAATAGTTCCCAGAGGACAAAATGTTTCATCCTGTGACCTATCAATCATTTGGCATAATAACAAATGGCAAGGCATTATAATAAGGGCTTGTCACTGGATTCTTGTTTCCTCCTTTACAAATAAATACCCTGTGTTTATTTTGACATTTATTTTCACTTTGGAAAATAATTATAAAATAAAATTATTGCCCTCCTCCCTTTGCATTTATGTAACAGCATGAAAACATTATTCACTGGCATTTTATTCAATTTATATTATGTCTGAAACAAAAGACTGTCTGTCCAGCATTCTGACTGTCAAAAATACATTTCATTTAAGAAATTACAAAGGCACGAGTTGACAATATATGCCTACACTAAGGGAAACTTTGTAATTTCAAAACTGCCAGTTATAACATGTGACTTTTAAAGTGCCACAAAAAAAGAAAGAAAGAAAGAAAGAAAGAGCTTGTCTTATCAATGTAACTACCAGCAAATCTAACTCAAAGGTTTCCAGAGCCTTTGAAAGCTGGGGGGGGGGGGGGGGGGAGTTAGTGACAGAACAAATGACATGCAGATAAAGTGGAAAATAAATCAGATTTCCTGCTGCTTCAATGTCCTATGAGTTACTCTCTTCCCAATGATGAAGCTGTCTGTTAAAATATTGTTCTCCATAGATATGATGTGGAATTTCAATTTTTCATTTCTCAAACAAAGGTCCACTCAAATCTTCTTGGACCTAAAGTAAGAGAAGTATGGCCAACAGCCAGTAGATCATCTGACTGTGAGCTACAGGTCAGCATATGAGCTCTATCAGTGAGGCTCTTCTTGCCTAAAATTATTAGCATGGTTGGATAGGCAGAAGATGGGTCAGTGTCTAATAAAACAGCCTATGTCTGAAGGAAAAAGTGCAAGCAATGCAAGATGGGAATCAAAAGCAAACTTGGCCAGAAGGGAGACAAGCAGACCTAATCAGATGGCAAGACTGGTAGTCAGTTAGTTACTCTACATCATGTTTTTGGCCATCTATGATAATAGACTGAATATTCTTCCTCCTAAGGACACACACGAACTCATACAAAAGACCCATAAGGAAGAACAACCAACACATTATGGAAAGCTATTAACTCTTATCTAATTACATGGGTTGCAATTTGCCATTTATTTCAAGGACATTATAAATGCATGACCAATTACAAGATTTTAGCCATGGGATATAATTCACAAAGCACAGCTTTTGCATTATTTCTGTTCATTTTAACTGGGGTTTTCCCCTAGGATTCCATTTCTGCTATAATCCATGTACTCTCCTAGATTTGTATAGGGCAACTGGTTAGTAAACCTGATGTAGAAATCCTTCACATATTTTCTATTAACTTAGCCTATTTTGATTCTATAGGAGTTATCTCTGATTAAATGTGCTTAACATTGCACAGCACTACTTCAGGGCTTCAGGCTTCCCTAAACAATAGAAGGGAGTGCATTAGATATGAGATCTAAATTAGATATGAGAACTGAATGGAAGATGTAAGTTTGCCTATCATGCCATATAGTTCTTAACATGTTTACTCAGACTTTAATGATTTGGAAATCCATGGGACTTATTCCCTAGTAAATTTGTTCAGGAGTCAGGACTAATGCCTTACAGTTATTATGAACTGTCAGTTTGGGTCTATTTTCATTGCACTCATAACTGGGAGAATGGCCAAAAGGTAAAATAATGTAATGTAGCAGTGAAGTGAAAGCAAACATGTGTCACCCAACCTATAAGGTAAGCTAGTAAATGGGAAATGGCCAACAGCTAGAGAAATGGTGGAGTTTATCTCACAGGGGCTCAGGGACCACTCTCAGAATGGAATGGAAGGGGCCTGGAATGAGTGAGGGATGAGTGGGGGACACATTTTATTGCACACACAATAAAATGTGTGAGTAGAAATGTGGAATTCGTTATTATAAGATGCAGCAATGGCTGAAAACTTGGATGGCTTTCAAGGATCCATTTGTGGTACACAGAGCTACTCAGGGCTATCAGTTTGCATGGATAATTTCTCTATCTCTCTGATAGTATGGCCCTGTATATCAGCTACCAAGAAACAAAACTGGAAGAGCATTGCTTCATCCATATTCTTCTTATGAGCTTCCTATAGGGTTTATGGCAGAAACAATTGGTCGGCTGTGCAGACAAAACAAGACAAGCCTTTGGTCCAGTTCAGTTTCTCCTGAAACAGCAATTCCCAGGAGTTGTATAAAATGGATTCTTTCTTTTAGTGTCAAGTGAACTGGAATACACTGGATCACAGTGCGATATGGTCAGTTGCAAAAAACCAACCTTTAAGTTGGTTCCATTATATGGAAATCCTATGCTAAGGTTTACTTGTTAAAATTTACTTGTTAAAATTTATTTAGAGGAGGTTTACCATTGCCTTTTTTAAAGCTGAGAGAATGTGACTTGCACAAGGTCAGCTACTGGATTTCCATGGCTAAACAGAGATTTGAACTCTGCTCTCCTGAAGTCCTAGGGCAACACTCAAAGCACTAAACTATATTGATTATCATAAAATGAGAATAGTGGGACATAAAATGTTCATGTGGGTACATGCATACACATGTGTTCATGCATTTGTGCATGCACACACTCACACACTCACACACATACCCTTAGGATCTCAAGGAGAAGAGTGTAGCCTAACCATTACATGGTAACAGTTTTCTATTTTCAAATAGCATTCTGTGTCCCAGTTGGCTTATAATGTTTTCTGCCAGCCATGGAAGCCTTCAGCTTCAAATCACATGGCAACTTTTTTCTTCTTCTTACATAGGATCAACAGACTGAGGTTTTCATGTATTTTTTTCAACTCATGAAGGGATGTGATCTAGGAAGATTGCAGACAAAATTTCAAAAGGATAATGAAAGTGATTTTGTTACATATTATGGTATTAGCTGTGTTTAACCTAGTGCTGGAGCAAATAGCAAACTTCATTTTGCCCCAGCGTTAATAATGCTGAGGAACAATGGGAGTTCCTATTACAATCCAATATCGGGAAGAACTCAAGTTGCCAACCTTGATTTAGCCCCCTTTTGAGTGTTCTAATGAATGCACAAAATGCGAGGGGGGGGGGTTAGGATTGTGTTTGGAAGACTTATTCATTCATTGCCATATCTGTCAGATGGCCTTTGCAACTGGAATTGAAAAATTCAGATGGCTGTAAGGTCACCCTTAAAGTCAGTATTTTAATTTCATAGTCCCAATGTATCTGCACAGGAACATAGCACAGTGACCTGTTGGCATCTAGATACTTCCAAATTGTTCTTTACTTTGTCATTGCTTAAGCATCTATTTAATTCTTTCAAGGCACTAGAAGATATATCTTTTGCAGTCAGCCAAATATTTGGAACGTGCATAATTATTTAACAGCATAAATGTTTCCAAAGGGAGATGCAAGCAGCATGACCAAAATATTATGCAAATGTTATTTTCACGGTGATTTAGTGTCTGTGAGTGTGTGTGTACTTAATTTTACCAGCTGGCTATCAAACCATGGCACTGCTGGCAAAAACCAGACAGGCTGGACCAGATCTGTTCCAACTTCACTGCCAATGTGTGGATACATAAAAAGACCCTACCTATTAACTGTAATTCCAAAACTAATTATGTATGTCAGAGTGACCTCCTTCTAATCTATATTCAGCACAGAACACATGCCTTCTGTCTCCATTGTTCCTGTAATCAAATAGCTGTTGATGGACATATAATTGGCTGTATCTGAAGTGGACTCCAAGTATGGTGCTACATAACAAATTGTTTAAAGTCCCAAATGAATTTTGATAGACAATGAAATAATAACCCAACTATCTCAAGTAATTAACTTCTTAGTTCTATAATACCTGTAGAAAAAGTATTACCTGTCTCATCTTCTCAGCCTATAGCATGGAATGCACTGATGCAAGCTATAAAGATAGGTCTTTGCAGAGAAAAAACCTGGTTATATGAACTTATTCCTAATTTTAGATCATATATGTCCATGCATTTCCTTGTTTAGAGCTCTACACACAGATAGAGGTGGTTTTCAAAGATATCTGGAGAAATGCACAACTATGCACAAGCTTTTACAAGACTGTAACAGTATTTATGTTCTTCAGGACCACGGTGTCCAGTTGCCACAGTCCCACAGCAATCATGGCAGGAGCAGTCTCTGGTTGCTCATTTTGCCCCATTTGCTTGACCCCACTGCTAGGAAAGGTGGATGGATATTAAAAAGGAGAAAGGCCACATGTGAGATGGACAGACTCAATCAGAGAAGCCACAGCCATGAGCCTGCAGGACCTGAGCAGGGAAGTTGAGGATGGAAGGGGGTGAGTTGGGAGGTAGGTCTCTCATCCACAGAGTCACCATGAGTCAAGGCTGACTTGCAGGAAGTTAAAACCAACAACAACATATGGTAACAGAAGCTAGACTGTTATATGCAAATGGTTGGAAATATTTAGCCATTTCATTTCAAGAAGAATGGTTTATAAAAATTAATGAACTTGTGAAAATGATGAATTGACTAATTTTTTAAGAGGTGAAACTGTAGAGTCTTTTAAAGAAGAATGGAAATTAATTATTGAGTACTGTAAGAAAAAAATAGGAAGAATTGTTTACTTTAAGATTTGCAGAATATTAGAATTTGTCTTTAGGTAGTTGTGTCCCTTATTAGTAAACAACAGTATCATTAGAATTTAGTTAATTTTTATATATTTACGGTGAAACAATGAAATGCAAAGATATAGGATGAGGCACCTGGCTTAACAACAGTACATGTGAAAGGGATCTAGGAGGCCTAGTAGACCACAAATTGAACATGAGCAACAGTGTGATGTGGCAGCTAAAAAGGCTAATACAATTCTAGGCTGCATCAAAAGAAGTATAGTGTCTAGATCAAGGGAAGTAATAGGTCTCACCTGGAATACTGTGTCCAGTTCTGGGCACCATAATTCAAAAAGGGTGTTGACAAGCTAGAGCATGTCCAGAGGAGGGTGACCAAAATGGTGAAGGGTCTGGAAACCATGCTGTATGAGGAGATACATAGGGAGCTGGGGATATTTAGCCTGGAGAAGTGATAGTTAAGAGGTTATATCATAGCCCTGTTTAGGTATTTGAAGAGGTGTCATACTGTGGATGAAGCAATCTTGTTTTCTGCTGCTCCAGCGAATAGGACTAGGAAAAGTGAATGCAAGCTACAGGAAAAGAGATTCAACCTCAACATTAGGAGGAACTACAGTAACTTCCTGAAAGTTAGAGTAGTCAGCAGTGGAACATTCTCCCTTGGAGTGTGATGCAGTCTCCTTCTTTGGAGGTCTTTAAACAGAGGTTGGCCATCTGTCAGGGATGCTTTGATTGTGAGTTCCTGCATAGCAGAGGGTTGGACTGGATAGCCCTTGTGGTCTCTTCCAACTCTACAATTCTATGATTCTTTAATTCTATACTTTTTAGATATTTGATAGAGGAATAGGAGATAGTTGCCTCAAACCGAGAAGCTGAATGTCATTTGTACACACTTTTCCTTATTAAGCAGTTATATATAGTCTCTGTTGTGTGTGTTTTAAAGCTTTTCACATTGTAACTTTGTGTTTTTATATAACTGTTTTTTTTAAAAAAATTAAAAAGCAGTTCCATAGACAGCTGTCCTATCTATTGCATAAAAGAAAAATTTACCATAAACACAATGTTTCTTTGATATAAAATTGTAAGGTTGAGGTTTAAATATACCCCAAAGTATTCATTAAAGAAAATAACCTGTGGAGTATTAGGAATTATAAAAATGTGGTGGCAAAGAAACCACTGTGGTCAATAAAACATCCCCAAAAATTGTGCAGCATCTAATTATTTGGCAAATTGCTAATAATTATTTGGCTAGTGATTACCCACCGGTTTCCAAAAGGTTTTCATTTCCCATGAAAGATCCATTCATGTTCGATAACATGAAGCCATTAAAATATCCCCAGATCAGAACAGATTTGGTTTGTTGTATAAAATACAAAATAAACTTTTTTTTTTAAATCTAACCATTAATATATGCTGTAAATGACATACAACATGTAGGAAGAAGTCATTTTCTTAGGTTAAAATTAAGTCTCTCTTTATTTCTTTGGGAAAAGAACAAATATCTGGAATTAGTGAGCATAGCTTTAAGCACTTCCTGTGGCTAAAAACAATTGCAAGGGCATGAGGTTACCCAAGAAGGTAGGAAATTTCTTGAGCGAGGAGACTGAACCAATTTTCAAAAGTAGTTTACAGTAAATTATATATATATATATATATATATATATATATATATATAACACACCTTAGAAATAACAGACAAGTTCCCAAAGGTAGTGACACTAGAAAACAAACTCAGAGTTGTCCTAGCAATAAAATATGCATGCAAGATGATTTACCAGTGCCCAGAAGATGTCAAAAACCAAGAGAAAGCAGAACCTGCTACAGAACACTTCTCAGCCTTTTAAGGGAAATATTCATTACTGACCATGAAGGCTAAAACGGGACTGTGCTTAATTTGATATGGTATATTCAACATGATGCAACAGTCCTCCCACACATGAAATCAGCACAGCTTGGAAGCTATAAGTCATAAGTACAGTAGGCCTTTCCCATCTATGAGGGTTTGGTTCTTTCCCTCTACCACTTGAGATGGGGAAACATGCAGGAACACAATTCCATATTAGCCAGTTGGTGGTGAATATGCATGTCCATGTCAGCCACAGGCATGCACCTCCATTGGATAATATTGAGTAGGACCATGGGATTTCCAGTCTGCAGACGGCTATCCCACTCATACAGTGAGCTCACTGTAATGTAACTTGTAACTTACAACTTGTTTTGTTAGTAATGGAACTTGTAACTTCCTATTTATGTTTTTTTTTTCACAGTGAGGTAATATTTCAAAAATAAAACATGAAAATAGCAGAGTTTGGAAGTTGTAAGTTGTAAGTAATGAAGCTTGTAATTTACTGCTTGTTTTGGAAATAAAGTAACTTGTAATTTTTTTCCACAATGAAGTTATATTTCTAAAGTAATACAATTAATAGGAAATGGCACCTATTGAATGGCCAAGTACATCAAGTTAGCTCTGAAAAAAAGAGAAAGTTTTAAATTATCTAGTGATAAGATATAATCTCAGTCTTATTTTGTATGTTTTATTACTAATTTAACTGCCCCATTTTAATTATGTTTTAATATGGTATTGGTTTATTTTATGGTTGAATGCAACAGCCTGGTTGGCTAATGCAGAATGAACTTCAATCAACTTGAACTAAATTTGTGTGTGTATATACATGTGTAACAAGCAGCATTTTCTAGTTCAAATATTGTTTTCATAAAGCACTTTTGGAATCACTTTAGGTGAACTTTTTCAAATTGCATGCCCTTCTCAAATAAAGTGTACAGTGGTCCCCCGGTTTACGAAATTAATTCGTTCCAGCACCCCTTTCTTAAACCGAAAAGTTTGTAAACCGGGGCCCCTTAAACCAGTCCCTGCACCATTTGAATTTCCCGCCGCTTTCTTTTCTTAAACCGAGTTTTTTTCCATAAACTGGGGCTGTTTTTCCGGCCCTGGCTCTTTCTTAAACCGGGGTTTTCGTAGGCCGGGGTATTTGTAAACCGGGGGACCACTGTATATCTAATCTCCTCCAGGAAAAATAACAGCAAGATCACATATTAATGGGATTAGTGACTAAATGTTAGTAATGTCAACAGTAACATATGGAATAACTTCTAAAGAGTAACTTTTCATGCTCTGGAAACAATACCTCAAAAGGAAATTTGAAAGACAATTTTTGTGGGTTTTTCAGGCTATATTCTAGAAGAGTTTTCCTCTGACAATTCACCAGCATTGTGGCTGGCATCTTCAGAGAATGCTGGCATGGAGGTGAGTGGGGTATATATACACTGTGTGACCTTTGGTTGGAAGGAAGGGATTTACATTGTGTTGGTCTGTGTTGAATGGCAAGGCCTCAAGGTGTCTATTTAATTAGTGATCCATTGTCTGCTGGGAAATCCCCTGATGCTGGTGGTGTTCATTTGCACGTTTTGAGTATTGATTTTGGTGTTTTTTAGGACTGGTAGCCACGCCTTATTTACGTTGTTTACTTGTTTAAGGGTTTCTTCTTTCCTGTTGATGTTGTCCAGGAGTTTATGGATTTCAATGGGCTTCCAGGCTCAGAATTGACTCCAGGAGCACACCAACTTGTGAACTATAAAAAAATAAAATGACAGCCAAATGTTTAAGTCAAACTGACCAAGTATGCATTCAGCCATCACACTTGCACAAAGCATCATGTCACAAGAATGTTACTGAGTCAGTTCTTATCTATATATATATATATATACACACACACACACATACAACTATTGCATTAATTTTATATTTGTATTTCTTCTTCCTTCCCGTGTGTGTGTGTGTGTGTGTGTGTATTATGGATTATACAACTTTGGCATTGAATAAATAGATGATGATGATCAGCATTTATAACATGATCATAATCAAATGTTATCTGGGTTATTAATATACTTTTTCAGGTGCAGAAAAAACAAAGACATATGAAAACAAAGTTTAAACCCCAGCAACCAGAAAAATGGCATCAGCAGATCTAAAAGTAGCAAATGATCTTAAAATTAAACTTTAAAAAATGCCCAGGAGAACAAAAAGGTTTTGACCAGCTGCCAAAAGACCATAGTGTGGGTACCAGGCAGGCTTTTCTGAGGATGGCATTCCAAAACCACCCAAAAGATCTTCTCTTTTGAGGTCAACTGTTGTATCCATTTGGTTGGAACACCTGGGAAAGGGCATCCAAAAATATTTTTATGATAGATTGGTGGTTTTGTTTTTTTTTTAAAAAAATCTCAAAATCTTTCCACAAAAATGTTGAAGAAAATTGCAAATGTGGGAGAGTTGTTCAGGAAATTCTGTTGCTGTTAAAGATGAAGAACCTGCCCCACCCCCTCAAAATCTGGAGTTCTTGCTTAAGTTTATCACACAGGGCTCCATGGACTGGAATGAGAACAGAATGAAAGGGGCCAGGAATGAATGGGGGGTGCATTTTACTGCACACAGGAATGGCGGCAGGGGCGGTGGAAGTCCCCATTCCATACCCCATCCATTCCCCATTCATTCCCCATCCATCCCAGAGGAGGAGATTTTTGAGAACTGTTCAGAACAATTCTCAAAAATTTCCTTCTCTGGAATGGATGGGGAATGGAACAGAACAGAATGGGGATTTACTGTGTGCAGTAAAATGTGTCCCTCATTCATTCCATTCCGATCCTGGCCCTTTTTGTACTGTTCCAGCCCTATTCCAGGGGCCTGTGGATAAACTTATCTGTTGAATTTAAGAAGAAATCTGTGATCTTTGTACAGTTCTTATTTTTTAAAAAATTGCACAAGAAAATATTTCATCCATTTTTAGGATATGTACATACTGTATGGGAGAAGGTGATTAAATGTGGAACAACCTGCCAGACGAAACCCATTAAATTACCACCCTCAATGCCTTTAAAAAGGCTATAAAGGTGGATCTCTTCCAGCAGGCCTTCCCAGACTAACCTCCCTGACTGATTTTGGTATTGGCTGCCCAAATTAGCTCTTCTCACACCATTTTTTAAAACTATTTTAACCATTCCAATTTTTATTATATGTGAACTGTTTTCTTTGATGGGAGGGATATATGGGATTATGCCTTGTTGTTATAGTTTTGCTGTATGTTCTGTAGTCTCATGTATGGTATTCAGTTTGAATTGTATTTTGTGTCTTGTAACCCACCTCGATCCATATGGAGAGGCGAGATATAAATTATTATTATTATTATTATTATTATTATCATCGTCATTATCATTATGATTATTAAATGAAGACGATTCCAAATGGACCATGTCTCATATAAGCACAGAGACTGATAACCCTCTCTTTAAAAATAAACATATTTACTACTGTGGTCTCTTCTCTAACCATTAAACAAAAGCAAATCACAAGGCAGTTTTGGAGATTAGTGAAGGAGGGCTGATTCAGTGTTTATAGTATATCTGTTCAAAGAAAATTTCATTGTATTGATTGTCAGAGACCAATTTCATCTCATTCTCTCCCCAAAGGACTGAACCCACAGACTTAAATAAACGAAAACTATAGTTCATCATCTTTAAAACTATTTTTACAGGGTCTCTCTCTGCTGTCCATGGATGACTCCCCCTTTTCTCACTTCTGTCTCTCCAAGAGGCTGTAATTGCAGAAATGCTGAAAAAAATACCAGTGGTTGTCAGGTCTGATGTAAGTTTTGTGATGTGTGTCTGAAAGATTTATGTCCTGATTAAAAGAATCTTGATTGAATTTTCAGATAGAAAATTGTTTTGTTCATAAGCACATGTGCCTTTTTATCCTTTGATCCCTGCTTGGTTTTCCTACATCTTTGGAGAAATGAGAGTTAGAAACAAAAGATGTGGGACGGGTACAAAAGTGAGAAGCAATTAGATACACCCAGCATCTGGAGGTTTGGACGGATTAAAATGGTAGATGACTGCGGGGCACTTCTGCATGATTGTGGGATAGTGGAACAGATTCACTGTCACTTGGGCTGATTTCATTTCCCCTCACCCCTTTATATGAATTGCAACATTTTTTTTTTCTTTTTAAATCGTCCAATATTTGTAGGAAAAATCTATAGGGGAAAATAGGTTATTCAAAACTGAGATCTACTTGTGGCATTCTGGGCTGCAGTCTACAAAATCTTATGCCAAATAAAGCCATTTAATCTTTATCATGATACTCATCCTTGTGTTTGCTCCAACAGTAGTCTATCGCAGCAACTGCTTAACCCAGAACTCATTGGGTTCCATATTTTATTATTTTAGCATCTTCCTCAGTAGACCTCAAGCCTGCAGAGTAACTGCTGTAACTGACTGTGCTGCAGCATTTAATCTGGTGCTTGTAATGATAATGAGATGAAGAGGAGCAGGACTTCTTAATAGCTCCAGCTCTATCAGAGAAACTACATTTTTAAAAAGCAAAAAGACTTGTACCTTTGTGCTGAGGTAACAATCAATACTGGGGCTGAATAGATTCCAAAAATAGTGATGCATTTGAAGAATGTATTGATGAACTGTGCAGCAGATTCAGATAAAATCTTAGCACAGAATACATGTGTGTGGGTGGGAAAAAAGGCCCTACATTATTCATTGAGGGCAGGGCACCAAGCTCACTGAATGTGAATTGCTAATGAACAGCTCATTGTGCTTGCTACCCTTCTGCTTGATTCCTAAGTTAAAATGATAAGAGATGTCTGTGCATCCATACAGGCTGTTTCTCTACCATCTCTTCTTACATTCCATTTCATTTTATTCCTTTTTGTCCTGATAAGCATTGTCAAATTATTTGTGGTGAAAAAACTCTTCATGAACCCCAAGTTGAGGGCTCACAGTTGTACCTTTTCATGCAATTTTTGGAAGCACGCAGTTATGCTTGTACAGTGGTCCCCCGGGATACGAATCCCCCGCCTAACGAAAACCACGGGATACGAAAAAGCCGGGGCCGAAAAACTGGCCCCGGCTTGCGAAAGTATCCCCGGGTTACGAAACTCATATGGCGTGAAATTTAAAAGTTGCAAAGTGCTGCTATTGGCCAAGGGGCTGGCTGGTTAAAGGGGATTGGTTACGAAACACAAACGGCGGGAAATTTAAAAGTTGCAAAGTGCTACTATTGGCTAAGGGGCTGTTTAAAGGGGATTGGTTAACGTTCAGCTTTGGCGTGAATTTTGAACTTGGTTTAGCAATCTGATTGGCTTGCGAAAGCAATCTGATTGGCTAACGAGTGGGGGGGGTGGCTTCAGAAATAAAAGCCAGGTACCAGTGCTGGGACCCCTTGTTCGGCCTTTGTGAACTGGTGAGATAGAGTTGATTCTGAACTCTTGGCTCCAGTGAAGGTCCGAACTTCTTTGACTGGATTTGTCTGGCTGACTTCTGCCTGGCACTTTACCTGTGCATCTACGCCTGCTCTTTGGATCAAGACCTCCGGTGAATCCCTGGAAGTGCAGGTACAGTATGGTTTTTTACTTCTTCTTGTGGGTGAATGATGTGCATGATGTGGCCTTGTGCAGTGAATGGCTTTTGAAACTTTGGTTTTTTGGTTCTTTGAAATTGGGCTGAGAGAGTGATCACAGTGCATTGCACTGTATACTGTTGCTCTCTCTAGTGTTATTATTACAGAAACTAGTCACTGCACCTGGCAAAACAGAAACATGGAGGTGGGGCTGTGCTTAAGTTTACAATCTAAGCACCAAACTAAATGCAATGGCTGCAAGTCCACATAATTAAATACAGAATACATGAACACAGAGTTTGTGATCTGGGAAGAGTGGAATTTAAACAGAATATGGATATGTGGGTTATTGTATTCTTCTAGCATCAGGAAATAAAATTGCAGAAGTCCATGAAAGGATCTATTTTGCAACTCCTGAGATTTCTTGTGTGGCAAAGGACACCTTGGTTTTGAAAGTGAATATTTTTGCTCCAATCACTGAAATAAAATGCATGCTAAACTACTTGTACAATTTATTTCTTTAGTTAATTATACCCAGCTTTTCTTCCATAGGGAACTGAAAGCTGCATTTTTAAGAATGCAAATTGGTAAAAGTGTGTACAACCGAAAAATCTGCATAAACATGCCTTAGTCAAGAGGCAAACATGTACAAAAATACTTATATGAAGAAAAACATAGATATCTGATGACAAATGCATATAAAATTGCTTATGAATTTCCATACAGAAATTAAAATCAAGGTCTTGCAATCTGATTTCAAAGGAAGGAAGGAAGGAAGGAAGGAAGGAAGGAAGGAAGGAAGGAATGAACAAACAAGAATACCTGGGAGGTGGTGAGAAATCCAGATAGTTTTCCACATGTGTTTTCTGTGTCTCATGTTCCTTCAGCTCTTCTCTCCAACTTCTTTCCCCACAATATTTGGAGTGCTCTCAGTTGAGAAAAAATGTTTAGGAGAAAATATGTTTGTGTGGAAGAGAGCAGCAGGCACAAGGATGGCTTAGTGTCCTTCATCAATACATCCCACTTACTGTTAAGGTGTCATTGCTGGGTTTTTTTTTCCCTGCGGAAGGGTACATACCATAGTAGGAAGAGAACATTATGGCATAGCATGCTGCATTATGACATGCCAACTCCAGCCTGGCCAGATACATGATTACAGGCCCAGAGCTTTCCTGGTTGCACCACATTAATGCCTTATTGTACTAATCAGATGAAATGTCACCTCTTGAAAAACCCATCATTACATTTGACCAGCCTCCATTTTAGTGAATGCTGTGGCTCAATCACACTCATCCACTTGTCTCAGATAGTTGGAAGGCCATTACATGAGGTACATAGCGAACAGATCAAGGTCTGAATGTTTCACTGCCTTCTGTCTTGACATCCACATTCTGTACTCTTTGTGGTTTGGGGGCTTCTAATAATGTCTTAGCCTGCTGTCAGTTTCCCATCATTTCCTTTCGACCCTTTGTCTTCATGGAAATAAAATCTGCCATACAAAAATTCATTGTAAATTTGTGACAGAAAACTATACAAATGAGGGAAGTCATATTCAAGTAATTATGGACATCTGAGTGACATCCCAATTTGTATTCTCCTACCCCTGAAACAAGCAATTATACTCCCTGAGACTTTGGATTCCCCCCCCCCCTTTCTCCTTATCTTGGTCTGAAACTGTCCTTTTTGCCCCTTGACACCCACGTTTTCTCTGTTGCAGTTAAGCTTTCAATGTCCAGTTTGCTATTACTTTGTTTATTCATTTTGTAGCCTGGCAGAGGACTCAGTGGGGCTTTCCACACCACCCAAAAGGGGCGGTCTGTACTTGCCCCCTTTAGCGGTGAGATGGGGCCAAGGCTACTGCACCGGCAGCCTCCGTGGCCCCATCCCGCCACTTCTGGAGGTCGCGATGAAGCGGCAAACTGCCGCTTCCCCGCAGCCTCAAAGCCCCAAAGCGGGGTGCAGCAGGTGCCCTGGGCACCTGCTGCACCCGCTTCCCTCAGCGGGGCTGAGGGGAGAAAGGGGCCACCGCCGCGGCCCCTTTCTCCCCAGGTCTTTGCTGTGGCCGGTTAAGACCCAGAAGCAAAAAGGAGCTCAGTTTTCGAGCTCCCTTTTCCACCACAGAAAGGGTGTGCTTGGCGCCCTCCCATGGTGCAAAAGCATCACAATGTGCGCAGCATTTCTAAACTCTGCGCATGTGATGACGCTATCGTAGCGCATCTGTATGGACGCCACCATTTAAAAATGGCGGCACCCATACACTTTATGGCTCAGGAGGGTGTAGACGCTATGCCCTCCTGAACCCTAAAGGCAGGCTTTTTAGCCCTAATCGCGCCTCATTTGGTGCATGTAGATTGGGCCAATGTGGCTTGGACCATGGGTTAAAACAGAATTCAGCTGAAGTTGATCATTTTTAAAAAGCAATTAAAATGAGCTACCTTATTAAAAAACAGCAGTAAAATAAAAACAGTTTAAAAGCAGCTATAACTGCCCATTGGTTTCCAGGCACAGTACAAGGTGTTGTTGTTGTTGTTGTTGTTGTTGTTGTTGTTAGTTTTATTTATAAAGCCCCATAAGTGTACACAGCACTGTACAAAAACCAAATAAAATCAAGAATATGTAAAAAGCCTGCCTGTGGTGTACAATCTAGAGATTAAAACAACAAGTTAAAAACATAATAAGAAACGAGTTAAAACAGCAGATATCAAATGTTGGCCATGACCTTTAAAGCCCTAAATGGCTTGGGCCCAACCTATCTTTGGGACCATCTCCTTCCATATCATCCACCTCATGCACTCAGGTCCTCTGAGAGCAATTTATTGCAGCCTATAAAAACTAGACTGACTGCTACCACCCAGAGGACCTTTTCATCAACCACTCCCAGATTATGGAATGGCCTACCAGAGGAGATTTGTCATATTACCAGCTTAGACAGCTTCAAATAGGCTTTCAAGATGGATCTCTTCTGGCAGGCCTTTCCAGAATAATAAATCCGGCCACCAATCTGAACTCACCACCCCTCTGAATCTGCTATAGCCCATTCGCTCGATTTGTTTATTTTAATGTATGTTTTTAAATTGTTAACCATTTAATAGATGTTTTAGGGGAGTGTGGGATATTGGGACATGGAATTCTGTATGTAATTTTAAGCTTGTAAGCTGCCTTGATTGTCATTGACAGAGAGGTGGGATATAAATAAGCTTTCTGTGAGAGAGAGTTCCAGAGTCTGGATACAGCCACTGAAAACACTTTTTCTTGTGTCCTCACCAAAATATGTCTGTGAAGGTGGTGGGATGAAGAAAAAAGCCTTCCCTGAAAATCCCAATATTTGGGCAGGCTTGCATATACTCTGTAAACTAGTGGCCTCTTTGGTGAACCTTAACTGCATGCCTCCACCTTTTCTTGCTCAATCACTGCCAGTCTGGTGCTAAGGGTGATGACTGACCAAATCCCCCCCTGCCCCCTCCAAAATATATGAGGTGAAACAAAATTATTCTTAATGCTGGAACTTCATCTATGTTATAGAAACAATGTAACCCACGAGGTGTGTGCCATGCTTCCCATGCAGACATAGGAGCCAAAGCAATTCCTAAAAAAAATCAAGTCAGGCTTGTGTTTATATGCATTATCAAGATACGCATGGTAACCCAACATACACAAAAATGAGGGAAAGGGGATTTTAAAAAGGAATCTTATAATCCAATTTAGATTTTAAAAGGCCTCCTTGAATTTTTTTTTTAAAAAGGTCTTCAGCAAAAATGCAATGGAAAGGACGCCATCCAGGGTTGTTGGATCCACTTTAAGACACCTTAGGGGGGTATTTAAACATATTGTCCCCCCCATTGTGCCCAGCGAAAGTTTCTTTCAAAAGTAATAGGTTCTAATGGATCCCCCTTTGGCAACCAGAGAATGTCAGATTAAGCAATTCCTGTTAGACACACTGGTTATGATTGGATACCTGTTGAGCTAATGGCTCTCAATAGTACCTATCTTATGATTGACAGGCTAGAACACAAAAGGCTCTTCAATGTGACTGAGATGAGGTTAAGACACCCATAGAGACACAGACAGGGGAAATTATATTCAGGAGAGCTAGAGCATATAGGTGGAAACAATTTGATTTCAGAAAGCAAACCTTGAATTCTGTTTTATATTGTTGCTCCAGATTGTTACTCTTTCTGATATTACCCTCATTGGTTCTTATGAAGACCTAGGGTGTATAATGCATTCAAATATGATCACATTCAACACTCTTTGACTCTTGCAGTTTTTCACATCTCCCTCTTCCAGACTGCAGATTTTAAATGCATTGTAAATTGGTATGCAAGGGGTCCTTGTAGCACCTTTAAGGAGATTATCAGATGGATCACTCTCCTGCTGTCCTTATCCCGTCCATGACCGTGATCACGCAAAAAAAACAAAACAAAACCAAACATTCAAACATGTTCCACTGGTCCTGTCATTATCCTGTCAGTGAAATGGAATTGTATTAATGGGTTTTTCCTTTATTACAAAATGAAGTGCAATGACAGGACAATTTCATCTCACTGACAGACAATGACAGGATCAGTGTGACATCATATGAAAGTCTTCCATGCCATCTCAGTCACTAACACTCCATGGATGGGAAAATGTCCAAATCAGCATGACATCATGTGAAAGTTCTTTCCATGACCATGGAAAAGGACAGGCAAGGACGGGATTAAGTGTGCAGAGGAAGTTGTAGCATAAGCTTTTGTAGATATGGTCTACTTCCTCAGATGGTGCCCTGGGCACCATGATATTCCAGACAAATGTGACTATGTTTGTGTATTGTAAAATTCATAAGCAAAATTGCCATGATCCAAAATGGGTGTAATGTTGTTGCTAAGAATATGTTCATGTAAGGGAACTAAGGGCCGAAACAGACGGGCAGGAAAAAGTAGCTTGAAGCTGCCTTTTCTGGAGCCACCTTGAAACCCCACCAACCACACCGCCAGCTCCCAAGGCAGCTGGAGTGCTCATGTCATGACCACATAACATGGCTCCAAGCCAGGAAGAAGTGGGGAAAAGCTGCTTCTTTTTGAAATGGCTTTTCTCTGCATAAGGGTACTTTTCTGCTGGCTTCAAGGCATGTGTCATCTAAATAGATCGCCTTTAAGACATCCTCCTCTTTTTGCCTATCTGTTTAGCCCCATTGATTTTAGGACAGTGGTTCCCAAACTTTAGTCGTCTAGGTGTTTTGGACTTCAACTTCCAGAAGCCCATGCCAGGCTGACCAACAGTCAGGAATTCTGGGAGTTGAAGTCCTAAACATCTAGAGGCCCAAAATTTGTGAACCACTGCTTTAGGGGTATATAGGTTGTTCGCCTAGAACATAATTTATATACAGTAGAGTCTCGATTATCCAACATAAATGGGACTGGCTGATAGTTGGACAACTGAAAATGTTGGATAATTGACTCCCTCCCTCCCTCCCTCCCTCCCTTGTACATGAGTATATATGGTGCGTGTTATTTAAGACTAAGTTTTTTTTTTAAGGAGGCCATCTTGTTACAGTAATGCAGTGCATCTATACATTTTAAGGAGTCTGTCTGTCTGTCTGTCTAATTTATTTGTCATCTATCAATTTTTCTACCCAGGCACGCACAGTTGATGACACTGTGTATCCTAATATGTATCACTGCATCTTAGTATTTCTCTCTATAGCTATACATCTACATCTACATCTAGCAACACATATATAATATTCACTGGCAATCTTGGATCACCCTAAATTCTAAAATTATGTTTTAAAAAAAATACAAAGCAACCTCATTTCAAGGAGGCTTTTATTTAAACAGTGACCTCATTTTTCATTAATATGCATACTTTCCACTTCTGTGCTGGAGGGAAGCCACTTCCCCAATGTTAAAACACTCAAAAGCTGTTTGACAGGTTGTATTAATAACCATAAGAGCCTATTACTCCTTGTTTCTGTCAAATAATTCCAGATGAACTGTTGTGGTTGCATGTACATGAGCTGTTTTCTTTATTCTTTTCATCCATCTGAATGTATCCCATAACCTTAACCTAAGCTAATGTTAACATGTACTATGTTCTAAATCCAGTTGTAAGTCTCACTGAAAGAACCAATGGATTATTTGGAATTTTTATGTAAGTGCTGACTTACCAATTGAATCAGTGGATCTTCTCTTCTTGAGACTAACAGTTGGATTTAGGATCAATGCAGTATTTTAAAATTCATGATGACATGCAATATGCATGCTTTCATTAGGTTCAAATCCTAGGTGAGTGCCAAAATTGATATATCTTTGACAAGAAAACAGAATTTTGCTGGCCATATGTGCCCAAATTGGTTTGTTCATATTTATTGGTTCTGAAATGGATAATTCAGATGACTATGTGACTAAGACATCCAAGGTCTGATCCCAAGGTGGTGGGGGTGGGCTGTTCAGCTACATCAGAATACAGTGGTGTGTGTCACTGTATTGTCATCAAGAAATGGGTGAACTCTCCTAAGATCAATTTGGGTTTGGTTCTGTAAATATGTTGAATAGCAAATGTTTGGAAATATCAGTGGGAGTCAGATTTTTTGTTCTCTTTTGTTTTCATATCCCTTAATGATCCTTAGATAGGAATATCAAGGTTTCACAATGGCAACCACAATGGAAACTGTGAATGCTGACTATTAAGCTAACCACACAGCCCCTAGGACAGGCTCGGCATGGAACAAAAGGAAGTGGGATGGGAACAGAATGGATGCTATCACCTATTTCATTGCACTCCGGAATGCTGCCAACACCGCTGGGAGTTCCCATTCTGTCCTACGTCCATCCCAGAGGAGACATTTTCAGGAACTGTTCACAAGTTCAGGAATGGAATGGGAACTTCCAGCAGCAGCGGCAGCATTCCAGCATGTGATGAAATGGGTGACAGCACCCATTCTGTTCCCATCCTGCTCCCTTTTGTTCTCCCATCCCTGGGAGCTGTGCAGTAAGCTTATGAGTTTCCAAGAATTTCTAGCAAAATGTAAGTACATTTTCAAATCTGATATTAGACTACGGTGGGCCCTTACCTTATGCAGGGGACACCCCCCCCCCCATGTAAGACAAAAAGTGTGTATGCTTGAGCTCCATTAGATATAATGGGGCTTGTGCTTGCAGTGTGGCCATGCACACATGTCATGGCTGTGCACATGCACCATGCTCTCTTTTGCCCCATGGTTTCAGTATAAGCTGAAAGCCACGTATAGTGCATCTGTATATGGCTAATATTAGACTAATATCTTGCACAAAATACTATGAAAGTTTTCACGTAATTCAGAAGTCTTCATTAAACAATAAGGTAAACAAAGAAAAAGGGAGGGAGTGGAGAAGATGACTGATGTTCAATTCACATACTTAAGATGAGAAGAATAGGCTGTAGACAAATAAAATAATCTGGAAAGCCAGACTATACACACACACAAGCAGGGGAGGGTGGGCAGGACCATCATCTTGGGTCCTGTAAGCTGCCCAAGGGTGGCAGACACTGATGCTGGCTCTGCAAAGAAGATTCAAACATTTGGAATGTGAAAGTGAAAGTCTTTGATGGAAGAAGCTCAAAACTGGTGGTCAGGCTGTTCTTCAGGCAATTGTTGTATGCCTTCAAGTCATTGTGATTACCCTAAAGTGAATCTATTATGGGGTTTTCTTGGCAAAATTTGTTCAAAGGGGGTTTGCCCTTGGCTTCCTCTGATGCTATGTAGGTATGACTTGTCCAAAGTCATCCTGTGGTTTTCCTTGGCTGAATGAGGATTCAGACCTTCTTATCCCAGTGAATTAGTTTGGCTCAAACAATTTCACCATGCTAAGAGTCTGAAAACATAATACACTGTAATAAAACAACAATAATCAAAATTGTTGTCATCTTCATCCTCATCATCCAATTGAAGGTGGAAACAATCTGAGTACTATGAGAACTATAGCAAAATAATGATCATGTATTGCATAATTGATAGATAAATTCCAAGGTGTGGAATCGAAGGCTTTCATGACCAGCATCTATAGTTTTTTGTAGGGCTTTCAGGCTATGTGGCCATGTTCTAGAAGACTTCCTTTCTGATGTTTCGCCAACATCTGTGGCTGGCATCTTCTAAGAGGCCAGCCAAAGATGCTGATGAAACGTCAGAAAGGAACTCTTCTAGAACATGGCCACATAGCCTGAAAGCCCTACAAAAAACTATAAATTCCAAGGTGGCTCACCAGGTTATCAATTTTTGCCTGATCAAACTGGAAACATTCAACAGGAAGAACAAGAAAGTTCCTTCCATTGAGTACAACTTCAGCTCGAGACAGACAGGAATTTTAAGACAGCTTCTGTGTGGCTTGGGGGCATGATGCTTAGATGACACATGCCCCCAACCCACACTGAAGCCATGCTGAAGCTGCACCCAGGCTGCTTAAAGCAGCCCAAACCCAGCACAGGAAACAGAAGATCTTTTCCTCTCCTTATCACAGTCCATTTGGGACCATGGTGGGGGCCCATTCTCATGTGGTTGTTGTGGACCCAGCACAAATGGCACTGGCATGGCCCCAATCCACCCTCTTTGGATGGTTTGTTTCATCCATTCATCTCACTAACAAGATCACCCACGTCCTTGGACAAATAGCTACAAAGAAGATTCTTATTGTCTGATGAACTTGGACAGCCAAACCTTTCTCCAGCAAAACAGGTCTCTCCCCTCATAAAAGACTACTTTGACCCATCAGTTGAGGAAGGTGCCTGTTTATATGGTTAAAGATGATAAACTTAATCAAATAGTGGAACTTGAATTACCTTTAAAGGCACTTGATAATATCCCAGCCTCCCATGCTAATCTTGAGCCAATAGCGGAACTTTACAATCTGCAAACTGGCCACAATATTGTTAAGGTTTTTTCTTGGAATATTGAAGGTTGGCCTTTTAAGTTAGTCAGCACAAACTTTACCCATACACCGCAGCTTCAAAAGAACCTGCTTTTTGCAGGTTCTTTTTCTGCCAGTGGGAAGCCGCACAGTCTGGCTGCTGCAGCTTCCCTCTGGAGGAAAAACAGCCCCCCAGAGGGCGCTTATTCAGGGCAGTATGTACTGCCCCATTGTCTGCTGGAAAACCTCTGACCCTGGGAGATTTCTCATTTACATTTGTTGAGTCTTCATCTTGTTCTATTTCAGGACTGATAGCCATAGCCAAACCTTGTTTACTTTCAGGGTTTCCTCTTTCCTGTTGAAATTGTCCAGGTGTTTGTGGATTTCAATATGCATAGGGAAACCATTGAAATCCAACTTTTTTCCAGACAAGCATACTCTGAAGATGCCAGCCACAGATGCTGGTGAAATGTCAGGAAGAAACTCTTCTAGAAAATGGCCACATAGCCTGAAAACCCCACAAAAAATTCAGGAATGGTTTTTAAAATACAAACCACATGCACTCTCTCTCTCTCTCTCACAGACATATTCAGGCCCCAGATTTTTTTTTTTTTTAAAAAAAAGGTCACCCTATAAAACAATCTTTTAATAAGGTGCAAAGAATACAGCCTTTTTTATTTAGTTTAAGATAAAAAAATAACTAGCACTAAACTTATAACAATTTTGGGTGTACAAACTTCAAAGGAATAGGCATTTCCTTCAGGTTACAAGGCCAACAATATAAAGAAAGAGGTGGGAAGCTCAGGCCACTGTTAATTGCAATAGATTTCATTTTTTTTTAAAAGGAAACTAGAGTTCAAGAAATTTTCTCTTCTGATCATGCCTAATGAAGGCTCATGAATATTATAACACACCCATAAATCTATCTGACTAATTTACATGAACATGTATTGTATGAAAGTAATAAGTGGACAATACTCATGTAATGGGAGTTTCTAGAGTTCGTACATCATTCAATGAAAATTCAGATAAAATATTGTAACAGAAAATGTCTTATAAATATTGTGTAAAACTTGGGGGAGGTGTGCCTGCTTGTCTGAGATGCCCCTTCTTGAAAGATTGTAATTAATAAATTGGAAATTGCTGCTTCACTTGCTTTGTCCTGATTAATTTGATTTGATACTCACAAACAATTTGACTAAATAATGGCTAGATAACAGGAAACAGGAAACTTTACTTACTTATCCTGCTCAGACTGAGGGTACAGTGAAACTATCTAGCAGGGCCTACACAACACAAAATAGACTTTTTATGCCATTGGACAGATACTAATGTTTGACCACATTGCTGACTACTCTGGAACATATCTGCCAGGTGGCAGGTATTATACCCACCACACTGGCTCTGAGCTTTATCTCTCTGCCAGGAGAGCCTAGCAACTGATCCAGCATGACTTTTTATGTTCAGATGAGGGAACAGTGAAATAGCATACACCTTCATTCTTCATAAATGGTAAGAGAAACCAAGAGACTTTTCAGAGTTAGAAATGATAATAGGAGAAGGGGGAAATGAGGAGTGCAGGCCATTTTGGCCTTATTCTTTTAGATATAGCATTTTTTTTAAAAAAATGAAGTAATTAGGCCAGGTGTATATAAGTGTGTAAGAAAGTTAATTTCTTGGCATCACAGAACTATGTCTTCATTATGTCATAAGTAAGTTTGCTTAGTACAGTCCTACAGTAAGGGATAAATTATCCATGTAGCCTTAACTTCTTCCACATTAAAGCAATTCAGCTCCAAAATGGTCCAAGATGAATCAAACAGGGCAATTTACCTTTTTTTCTTTTTGCCTATCTGCAACATTTCTGTGGAAGTGGATTGGGGGGGGGGGGAGAGAAGCCCCTACACACACAGTAATAAAATCAATTTCTTGATTTTTACAAATAAAAAGTACCTGTGTTGAATTATCAGCATATACAGGCATGCTATATGGAATTAGACATCATAAAACAGGAGTTTTCACAAGCATTTAGAACAGTATCTTCCCTATTACTATTCCTCACAGCAGAAAGATTTGATTATCCAGTCAAAAATGGATTTGATCAAGTATGATTTGTCATATTCAATTTTTTTTCCAGTTGCACTCTGTTCCTATAAAGTCTACTTCTGAAAGAGCACTGTCATACATGTCATTGGTAGTGTCAGTTGGAAGAGCATACAAAATCATTATTTACCATCTGTGCAATTTTCCTGTCTGTTATTTGTAACCCCCCCCCCCAACTGTATGCGTTTTTTAAAAAATTACCTAAGTTGTAGGAAACCACTTGATCCATGTCTCTTTGTCAATTTTCACTCACTTTATTTGGTTGTAAACTGCCAAATTTTCTCATTTTCTGTATATTCCTTTTGTGCATTCAGTTTCAGCTCATGTCATCTCTTTTTGTTTTTTATTTTCTTTGCAAAGCTCTCTCCTCTTGGCTGTTAGCTACTAGAATCACAAGTACACTAATTTCCAACATTTTTTTGCCTTCTGTTGAAATTCCTACTGGGCAAGCCCATCACCAAATAAATAGATAAGCATTTATCTATGCTTATGTAATGAAAAACATGTAGCAGCTACTACTATTTATCATGTTGGGATTTACTTTTAAAATTGCTTCATTTTCTGACCAAGAAACAGCCATACTTAGGAAGTGAAGCATCAGGGGTAGTTTTGCCAGTCCCTTCCTCTAAAATATAGCCTGTAGGACCTGGTAGTCATTGGTCTCACATTCAGGTACTAACCAGGGCTGACCCTCTTTAGCTTTCAATATTAGACAGGATCTGGTCCTTTATTTCAACCTATTTCCAATTAATGGCAACCCCAAAGGAGTTCTTGACATGAAAATTTCCAGACAAGATTTGTTAGGTGGGTGGGGATGCTTTGCCATCCTCTAAGGCTGAGAGTGTATGACTTGCCCAGGGCCACCTAATGGGTTTCCATGGTTGAGCAGGAATTCGAACCCTGGGCTCCTCAAATCACTACACCACACTGGCTCTTTTAAAGTTACCAGTCCCTAATCTATGACCATGCATATGCTTGGATAGCTCCCTCTGAACTGAAATTTGTAGGAAAAAGGATGATGTAACAAGTGGCATCAACTCTACTGATCTCTATCAGGGCCTTGCTAGCTAAGATGCTGGTACTGGAACCATTTACTACTAATGTCATCACCTGTTGTTATTCACTGAAACATCATTGGTGGAAGGATCTCCTGGGCTGTGGGGCCTTGGACCTCATCCCAGAGATCCAATTCAAAATAGAACTCTGGTTGTGAGAATATTCTATGGAGATGGAACCTTGATAGCTTACTCTGCTTGGACTCACTAACTGTTCACTGCTGAGAATAATTAATATAGATGTAAGACATATTTCTATAGAAAAGAGAAATTTTATCCTAAACTGAAAAATCCTGATTGTCTTGTCTTGCTTTGCCTTTCTGTTGTTTCTTGGAACCAAGAGACCTGATATTCAGTTTAAATCTTGTAACAAAGTAATTCTTGTTCCCCAGCAGCATGAGTGTGGTTCAGTTATGGAATACTGAGTACTACCAACTCTTGGTAAATTATGAACTACCAACTCTTGGTAAATTATGACAAAGGCACTGTCAAGCTCTGATTGATTTCGACAGTTTGCAGTTAATTAAGTTCATTTGCAATTCCATATCTTCACCCAGTCTCAAAGCATTCTATGTTGAAAGCCTATTTTCAATTAGTAAGAAGGAAGAAACAAAAAAGAATTAATTATAAATCTGGCATTCCCCATTTAAGTCCTCATAGTGCAGCAATTATTTACATTAAATACTAAAAAACTGGAGAGATGTAGTTGTCTAACATAGTTCAGCCTTGTTCTAAAAGATAATACAAAGTACACTAATATGGTGCGATATGTATCACACTTTAATTGCAGCACTTCAGAGAAAGTAGTCTTAGCTCTTTTTGCAAATCTAAATTAACACATTCAAAGATGTGGTGGTCCATGTGAAATGATTCAAATGCTTCCATGAAATATTTCCTTAAAGTATCTACAATAATATATGACTTTGTGCATCCCAGATACATCTGGAATTTATCAGTAATAACCTTAGCATGTATAATTGTGTAATTATTTGAAGATCTTTATAAGCTATGATCATCATTCTGTATCAATTACAGTTATAGATAAGAATTCAGAGACATAGCCATGTTAGTCTTTCATAGACTTGCTCTACTTCCTCAGATGCATGTTAAGAATGAGTAAATCTAGGTAACTGTTTGATATCCGCTTAATCAGAATTGTAACACGATTGACACAACCCCTCCTCCCCATCTACTTTACCAGGTATCAGCTGCAAGGGAAGAAGGAGGTCCATTCTGCCAGTGACTGGAGTTTGAGTGAATGACCTTCTACCAGTTTCAGAGGCTTTGAGATGGGAGTGGTTACTTAGGCCCAAAACACATTGCAGAAATAATCCAGTTTGAGACCGCTTTAACTGCCCTGGCTAGAAAATTCTGGGAAATGTAGTATTGTGAGACATTTAGCTTTCTCTGTCAGATAACTCTAGTGCCACAATAAACTAGAATTCCCAGGATTCCCTAGCCCTGAGCCAGGCCAGTTAAAGCGGTTCCAAACTGGATTATTTCTGCAGTGTATTTTGCACCTTAGTTAAATAGCTGATACAGAATATTACCTTATTCCTTAATCAAAAAATAAACTTGAGGGATGTGTAAACATAGACCAAAACCCAATTGCTGGTCTCAAATAAAGTAAATGTATTGACTCAACTGCTGTATTAACACTTACATAAATACCTTGGATCTGATGGTTCTGCTACCATCAGAACAAGGAATTGGAGTTAGGTTTTAAAAACTATGTTAATACAATACAAAAATATAAAACATTAAACATAGCATTAAAGGTGATAAAGCCATTTAATCAGATGAAAATATGAAAAATGTAATATACCTGGGCAAAGTATACCTGTTTTAACTTCACAGTGAACAGAATAATATGTCTCTATCAAGCACATCTCCTTTGGTAAGATATTCTACCACAACACAAGTCTTTGCTTATGTGTAACATGGGAGTACTCCTAGACTCGTTGCTTCAGATGTCAGACCAGATAAACGGGGCTGCCCTTGTACCTAACCTGGAAACTTCAATTGGTTCAAAACATGGCAGCCAGATTAGTTACTGGGACATCTAGGAGAGAACATATAACTCCAGCGCTTAAATCTCTCCACTGGCTGCCAATTAGTTTCCAGGCACAGTACAAGGTGCTGGTTTTAACCTTTAAAGCCCTACATGGCTCGGGCCCATCTTATCTCAGGGACCGCCTCTCCCCGTACGATCCTCCCCGCACACTTCGATCCTCTGGGAGGAACCTACTACAGCCTATCAAGACCAGGCTGGCACAGACCTCCCAGAGGGCCTTTTCTGCGACCGCTCCCAAGCTCTGGAATGGTCTGCCAGATGAGATGCGTCTCATGACATCTCTAGATTGCTTCAAAAAAAGCCCTAAAGACGCATCTCTTCCGGCAGGCCTTCCCCTGAAATTCCTTATCCCCTGCTTCGGTTCCAGACTTTGATTTCCTGCCTACTCCCATGTTTCTGATCCCCACTTATGACGTGGCTGCATAAGGAAGGGTTAGGATATAGTTATATGTTTTTAAATAACTGTTTTAATCATTTCTGTTTAATCTATTTTTAAGGGGTGGGAGGTTTGGAAACGGGTCATGGGATTGTTTTAATCTATGTTTTTTTTTACTTGTACCCCGCTCCGAGTGTATGTACAGAGGAGCGGGCTATAAATAAACTATTATTATTATTATTATTATTATTATTATTATTATTATAAATGCAACAGTCAGGAGTGCTTGCTATCAGCTTCAGCTGATACATCAGCTGCATCCTTTCCTGGATCAGAGGGACCTAGAAACTGTAGTGCATACACTGCTAACCTCACAACTCAATTTCTGTAATGTACTCTACATGGGGCTACCCTTCTGCCTAGTCCGGAAACTTCAATTAGTCCAAAATATGGCAACCAGATTGGTCGCCAGAACAGCTAGAGGTAACCATATTACCCCTATTTTAAAATCTCTTCACTGGCTGCCTATTAGTTTCTGGGCACAGTACAAGTTGTTGGTTGGTTATGACCTTTAAAGCTCTACATGGCTTGGGTCCAACCTATCTATGAGATCACGTTTCACTGAGATCCTGCATCTTTTCTTTGTAGGATAACTATGCAAATCATACCAATGTATTACAATTTTGTGGATCAATGCTCAACTGGCATGGCTGACAACTTATTGTGCAATTTCAGTTTGTGGAATGTATCAATGCATTGATACAATGAGCATTCACATGCTACTCTGTTTATTTTAATGCACTATTAGGTGCCCAATTGTCCTGTATATGCAATTCTGTTAATGTCACTGTCAGCAGGATACAACAATTACATAATTCCACCTGGCACACACACACACACAAAATCATTCTGTATGTATAGCAGAACTTATACATGCATAAGTCACTAACAGAATGCTGGCCACACTGTATTGACATTATATGCATTTGAACAATTTTTAAAGGTTTTTTGTTGTTGTTGTTGTTTCAGGGTTTGTGACTATGCGTTAGTCCCTTCATTCCCTTATATTCTTTTTTTAAAAAAATAGAATGTAGATGTTGCTAGCAAGGTCAGTTTTATTGTTCCATTTTTGTACAATGTCATAAACATCAATAGCACTAAATAAATAAATAAATAAATAAATGATATGGTTATAGAAAAGGCTATGCTACTTCAGGTATTTTAGTTGATGGATCCTTAGGGCTTTAAAGGTGTGGGCCAGCAACTTAAACTTGAATTGGATTCTATAGTGAATATGAAGTTCCTTCCATCTAGAAATCATTATAGCTGCTAAATTTGTCTAAACAATATCTCCACACATAAGCCTAGATGGTCCTCCATCCATTCATCCATGCAGAAATTATCAAAAGACCAAGCTCTTACCAGGTTAATGGAACCCGTGTTAGATCTACTTCCAGATGAATATCATCCTGCCCAGTAATAAAGATCAAATGAAGATATATTATTTTATATGACTTGTGATGATGGCATGTTTGAACAGTCCCATGATGGTGTTCATGACTTCTTAGCCTGCCCAGGAAATTGTAGCTTCAACATAGAATCTAACCTTACTCTTGTATGTTCTCAACATTATGTCCAAGAGCAGTACTTCCAGCTTAGACACAGAGTCTTAGAGGTGGGTGGTACAAAATCAGAATACCAAATTTCTCCTGAAAGTCACAAATACAAGTATTCCAGATTGAAGCTCACTTGAACAAAACGCTTTGCTGGCATTGTACCAAATACTCAGTGGATACACTCTTTATAATGCACACACGTGCACACACACACACACACACACGATCAACAAGTGAATGTGAAAGATCTTAACATAAACTGGCTTCCCACTTACAAATAAATCAATTTGCGATCCAAATTGATGGATTGATTTGGCAGTGGAGCATGGTTTACACTGCATTTGCCCAAATCACATTTTCTGGTTGTAAAATAACCCACTTCTCATTCACATTGACGAATGATTTGATTCCAAAGGGACCCTCTTCCGCAGACAATCATCTGATCACATTTAAAAAAAATTGATTACAATCCACATCACATTCATACTTGTACTGAATCAATTTATTGCAAAAGATGTGGGAAAATGAGTGTCAAAAAAGAAAGACATTAAATGGGTCTAGCATATGGCCCACCTCTTCAAACTGCTTCTGCAATTCAGTTCAAGTGCAAACAAAGGTCATTTAAACCACTTCAAACCAATTTGCAAGCCAGTTTAAAACATAGTGGGAATGAGGCCCATGAGAAACTAGGATAACCATGTTCCTACTCTCCTTCTGGCAGCAAGTGCTAAAAAACCTTGTTATTTGAACAAGTATTTGGTGACTAAAAAGAAAACTATAAAGAAAAGATTGTAAATGTGAGGTCAGGGAACTGTCTAAATTACTCACTGTAACTGAAACTAACTATAAGACACTCTGAGAGGCTTTAGGACTGAAGAGTGCGGTATAAATACAATCAATCAATCAATCAATCAATGTTCCCCTATGCTACATTATCATTGTTCTTGTTATGACTTTAAACAATTTTATATTCTTCTGAAATACTGATGCTTTAATATAATAACTTATTTGTCTTTTAGCTTTGCTCTTACTGTTGTTATGTGCCTTCCAGTCATTTCCAGCTTATGGCAACCATCAGGCAAACCTATCCCTGGTTGTTTTTGAAAGATTTATTCAGCAGAGATTTGCCATTGCCTTCCTCTGAAGCTGAGAGAGTGTGACACATACAAGGCCACTGATCTTTTAAAAATATTTTTTATTATTTATACCCACTGATTTTTGATGGTTATAATTATCATTTATTCATTTATTGCACTTATATTATTTCTCGCAAAATGGGATCCAAGGTTGCTTACCATAATTTTAAAAAGATCCAGCTAAAATAACAAGGTTTTTAAGCACTTGCTGATAGAAGGAGTGTAGTAACATGGTTATCCTAGTGTTATCCTAGTGTCTCGTGGTTTCCATAGCCTGGCAGCACCCATTGAGAAGGTTCTCTCTCATGTCCTTACTTGACATACTTGTGAAGGGTGTATGGCTATGAGACATACACCCTTTTGGATCGTAAAACTCAGGTAGGCTCACATAAGGAAATTTTCTAAGTATATTTTTTTTTTAATTAAGAAAATATACTCAATTTTAAAAGGTGATTACACTCATAATTTTTAAAAAGACCCAACTAAAATATTAATTAACAAAAGTTAAAGTTGAATTAAACATCAACATTATTAAAGAAAGGATTAAAACAGCTAAAACACTTAAAGCATATTTAAAACACAGTTTCAATACATACAAATAGAAGGGGGCGGGGGGAGGAGGGAGATGGAGAAAGCATGCCTGCTCACACACATACGGTAGTTATAATACGAAAGCTCACCTGAATAAAGCATTTTCACCTGCCCTTAGAAAGACAGTAAGTAAGGAAGTTTTATACCCTGGGACCAGTCAACCAATTGCAAATTAGCAGTCATGTTGTCTAGCACAGATTTTACTACTACTACTACTAATAATAATAATAATAATAATAAGTTTTATTTAATCTTCCTCTCTGTCCAAGCAATCGAGGCAGGGTACAACAAAGTTTAAAACAATCTTAGTAGATCTTTTTGCTAAGCTATTTTGGGGAACCATGTCAAGGGCCTTAGTGAAATCAAGGGTACTTAACAGTGGCTTCTTCTCTTCCTGAAGAGAGAAGTGACTAGCCAGGTACCATGGGGTTCTGACCTGGGACCAGTGCTATTCAACATCTTTATCAATGAATTGGATGATGGAATAGAGGGAATGCTTATCAAATTTGTAGATGACACTAATAAATTGGAGGATAGCTTATTAGCCCAGAGGGCAAGATCAGAATTCAAAATGGTTTTAATGGATTAGAAAACTGGGCCAAAACTAACAAAATGAATTTCAACAGAGAGAAATGTACCTGCTGTATCACACTAGGGGGCAAACGGGATTTAAACAAGAGTTAAACTAGAGAAAACCAGGAAATGCCTGATGTTTATCACACAACATTTCCTGGTTTTCTGTAGTTTAACTCTCATTTAAATCCCGTTTGTCCCCTAGTGTGATAAAACAGTATGACTCTACCTTATGTTAATTGATTTTGTGAGCCACCATGGGATTCATTGGGACTCATTTGTGAGAAATGTGGAGTTTAAATTAAATTAAGTTGTAAATAATGTGGAAGGAAATGGTGAATTTAGATCTAGCACTTTCCATTTAGATGATTGGTGAATGTCAACAATAGCAATTAAAATTATCTGTATAATGTTGAATAGCAGGGTGGAAATCATGAAGTCTATGGACTATAAATGTCCCCTCCTAGTATAAGATATCATAGTTTAAATAAAACAGATAGGTCTTCATCACTCAAGCAATATACTAAGAAAGAAATACAACCTTTGGATATGGGATGGAGCTTCTGTAATTTGAATCCCTTAACAAATCTTCTAGTAAGGTGAGGTACTGTAACACTCCATTAAATGGAATAAAGGCACCTGTTCTCCCTCACCTTCCAAAACCCTAGTTTCAGCCACAGTCATTCCATTGCAACAGTCTATATTTCTGTAACCATCAAGTTTCACTTGGGACTAAAGATGTTCTGGAGAGAAATCTCTCTCTCTCTCTCTGTGAAATAAAATCTTACAGTGGTTAGTCAAGAAAAACAATATCTTCAGAATATGTTTGCACTCTCAGATCAATGTAGAATAATAGCATCAGACCAGAGAACAAAAACCTAAGTCCCTGGGTAATCAGTGGTAGGGCTTCCATTAACTTAGACAGAAGCAGGATCTACTATTCTACTCCCTGGCTATTAATAAAATAAAAAGAGCAATAAGCATGCATTTGGGTTGACAGCCATTTACTTGCTTCTTTGGCCTTTATACTCAGTGGTGACATTTGTATCCTATTAGCAAAATACTGTATTGTATTTAAGCAGTAATTGCATTTTCTATGGAGACAAATGACATGTAAATCAATAAATGACGAAACTGTACTCGGAGAAGTCTATTGATTTTCCATCATGTTCATCTCTGAGCTTAAGGCTGAGAAAATAAATCTGTGCCATGATTTTTTAAAAAAAAGTTACAGGTTTTGTGCTGGATAAAAAGTTTCTCGAGTGTTAGTGAAAATTATTATATTTGTTCAATTTTTCTTCTTGGCTAAGAAAGGATTAAAAATAGAGCACTCAATAATGATAATGTAAGGCTATGTGGAAGTATTTAAATATACATTTTAATATAACCTGTGACAAGATATGAAACAACCATCTCTTAACTCAGCATTGTAAAAAAAGCCCACACTGTGGCTTTAGTACTGGAGTTTTAAGAGAGTTCTAGGGTGCATCTACACTATAGAAATAAAGCAGTTTGGCACCACTTTAACTGTTTTGACTCCATCCTACAAAGTCATGGAACTTGTAGTTTTGTGAGGCACCAACACTCTTTGGCAGAGAAGACTAAACACCTGGTAAAATTACAAATACTTGGATTCCTTAGGATGGAGCGACAGCACTTAAAGTGGTGTCAAAGTGCATTATTTCTACAGTGTAGATGCACCCTTAGACATGTAACTTCCTTTCAAGCTGTCCAGTTGCTTGTTTCTCAGGACATCCTAAATATTGTATTAAAGAGAAATAATTAAATGCAATTCTTTGTTAGGCTATATTTAAATGGGTGAACCTTCCTATATTACCAAAAAGCAAATTGCATGTTGATGCCATTAGATGGATACAGAGATGCAGTGGTCAGGATTAACTTTGACTTGACTTGATTTATATCTTAAGTTGCAGCTGTTGTTGTTGTTGTTGTTGTTATTAAAATGTAAGTATTTAAAACTCCTTAAAAGTAATAAAACTATTTTAACATGGAACTCATCTTATCAAGCCCACTACAATTGGTAATTTAATACTGCACTTTCATTTCAAGTCTGTCAGTTGATCTGGAGTTTGAACCTCATGACTGAGGTTGTTGTTATTGTGTACTTTCAAGTCCTTTCCAACTTATGACGACCCTAAGGTGATCCTATCATGGGGTTTTCTTGGCAATGTCCCCGATGCTATTTAATATTTACATGAAGCCGCTGGGTGAGATCATTCGGAGGCATGGAGCTCAGTGTCATCAGTACGCTAATGACACTCAGATATACTTCTCCATGTCCAGATCATCTGCTCAGACCTCAGATGGCGTCTCCTCTCTCAATGACTGCCTGGCAGTGGTAATGGAATGGATGAGGGAAAACAGATTGCGACTGAATCCAGACAAAACAGAGGTACTGACAGTCACCGGCCCTAAACCAGGTCTGGGAATACAACTCCTGGTCCTAGATGGAGTCACACTCTCCTCGAAGGATTCTGTTCGCAGTCTGGGGGTGCTTCTAGACTCATCGCTTCACATGACTAGTCAGGTGAATGCGACGGTCAGGAGTGCCTGTTATCAGCTTTGGCTGATACGCCAGCTGTGCCCTTTCCTGGAGATGAGGGATGTGGAAACTATGGTACATGCTTTGGTCACCTCACGTCTAGATTACTGCAATGTGCTCTACATGGGCCTGCCCTTGTGCTTAACCCGGAAACTTCAATTGGTCCAAAATATGGCAGCCAGATTAGTCACTGGGTTATCTAGGAGAGAGCATATAACATCAGTGCTTAAATCTCTCCACTGGCTGCCAATTAGTTTCCGGGCACAGTACAAGGTGCTGGTTTTAACCTTTAAAGCCCTACATGGCTTGGGTCCATCCTATCTCAGGGACCGCCTCTCCCCGTACGATCCTCCTCGCACACTTCGATCCTCTGGGAGGAACCTGCTACAGCCTATCAAGACCAGGCTGGTGCAGACCTCCCAGAGGGCTTTCTCTGCCACCGCTCCCAAGCTTTGGAATGGTCTGCCGGATGAGATGCGTCTTATGACATCTTTAGCTAGATTGCCCATTTCTACCAGCGGACAATGGAGCCGGGAATAACCTGGGGGTGGCGATTGAGGTTGTGTGGGGGCAGGGAAGGTATGGCGGTAACAGAGTGAACACATGTTACAAAAGAAGTAGGGATCGATGTTTAGTATCTATCCCTTCTTCAGTTCACTCTGTTGCCCAAGATAGTTTGGAGCGCATACCAACCATCCCACAATCCCTTAATCTGCTCCTCTGCAATGTCAGGTCGGCAAAAGGTAAAACCCACATTATCCACGATCTTCTTGTGGATGAACAGGCCGACCTGGCATGCTTTACCGAGACCTGGCTGGGAGATACCAGTGCTGCCACGTGGGCACAGTCTCTCCCGGCCGGTTACACGGTCAGTGAGCAGATAAGGGAAAGTGGATGGGGGGGGGCGGTGTGGCTATAGTTCATAGAACCAACCTGACCTTGACCAGGAAACCTGTCCGAAAAACTGCCCACATCGAATGTATGTACCTGAGCCTGAAGACCAGGGATAGTTTGGGGATTCTGTTAGTATACAGGCCACCCCGTTGCCTAACAGACTCCCTAGCCGAGCTGACTCAGCTGGTCTCCGATTTGCTGTTGGAGTCACCCAGACTTCTTGTCTTGGGCGACTTCAACATTCCTCTCGAGACCAGCCCTTCCGATCTATCTGGAGCAGCCCGGGAGTTCATGGAATCCATGACACCCATGAACCTATCCCAATTGGTCAACGGGCCTACCCATTGTGCGGGTCATACTCTCGATGGGGTTTTTTGTACGGAACAGGAGTATCTGTGGGCGGAGGTAACAAAGACCTCCACGCCGTCATGGACGATCATTTCCTGATCAAGACGGAACTAAAAGCCATTTTTTGTCCCCCCCCCCCCCGGGGGTGGCGGACCCATTCGAATGGTCCGCCCTTGAAGGCTAATGGAACCTATTGGTTTCCAGAAGGCCCTAGAGGGTTTGTTGGTTGGGAATGCCGGTGATTCTGCTGAGGCTCTGGTTGATACCTGGAACACCGACGTTGCCAGAGCCATCAACACGATTGCCCCCGAGTGTCCTTTCCAGCCCACTCCTAACCGGAAACCCTGGTACACAGAAGAGCTCAGGGAGATGAAGCGGGCTGGACAACGACTAGAGTGCAAATGGTGGAGGACTTGCCTCTTATCCGATAGAACTCTCTATAGACTGCATCTTCACATCTATGGAGAGGCTTTGCGTGCAGCGCGGAGATCCCGCTGCTCTGCACGCATTGTGTCTGCAGAGTCCCGCCCAGCAGAGCTGTTTAAGATGGTGGGGGAGTTGACGCAGGTTCCCCCTGCGCCAAACTCCCTACTAGAGCCTACAGCAGCCTGCTGTGAGGCATTTAACATCCACTTTGCAGATAAAATCTCTCGGATAAGAGCCGACTTGGACGCCAATCATTGTCCAGTGTCCATGAGTGAGGTATCCAGTAACTCTGTTGCTGTCAGTTTACTGGATGAGTTCCAATCGGTGAGTACCGATGACGTGGACAAGCTCCTTGGATGTGTGAGGAAGACGACTTGCTCCCTTGATCCAGGTCCATCCTGGCTGGTTGTCCAGGGAGGAGACACATTGAGAACATTCCTTCGGGATGTGATCAATGCGTCTCTCAGGGAAGGCAGTGTTCCATCCTGTCTGTAGGAGGCGGCCATTAGGCCCCTCCTGAAGAAGCCTTCCCTTGATCCCCTGGACAGAAACAACTACAGACCAGTTTCCTTGCTGCCTTTTCTCAGCAAGGTGATCGAGAGAGCCGTCGCCTCCCAACTCCAAGCTGTCTTGGATGAAACCGATTATCTTGATCCGTTCCAGACCGGCATCAGGGCAGGATATGGAGTGGAGACTGCCATGGTTGCTCTGACTGACGACCTCCGCTTGAGCATCGACAGGGGTAGTGTGACCCTGTTGGTGCTCTTGGATCTCTCCGCGGCTTTTGACACTATCGATCACTCCATCCTTTTGGATCGGCTGAGAGAGTTGGGGATCGGTGGCACCGCACTCCGATGGTTCCGATCCTTCCTCTCTGGCAGATCTCAAAGGGTGAGACTCGGGGACAGTTGCTCCTCTAAGATCGAGCTTAGCTGTGGCGTCCCCCAGGGCGCCATTCTGTCCCCAATGTTATTTAACATCTATATGAAGCCGTTGGGTGAGATCATCCGGAGGCACGGAGCTCAGTGTCACCAGTATGCTGATGACACCCAGATGTACTTCTCCGTGACCAGATCGTCTGCTCAGACCTCCAATGGCGTCTCCCCTCTCAATGACTGCCTTGCGGCCATAATGGATTGGATGAGGAAAAACCGATTGAAGCTCAATCCAGACAAAACGGAGGTGCTCACAGTCACAGGCCCGAAACCAGGCCTGGGAATACAACTTCCAGTCCTGGATGGAGTCACACTCTCCTCAAAGGACTCTGTTCGCAATCTGGGGGTACTCCCTGACCCGTCACTTCACATGACAAGTCAGGTGAATGCGACAGTTAGGAGCGCCTGTTATCAGCTTCGGCTGATACGCCAGCTGCGCCCTTTCCTGGAGATGAGGGATCTGGAAACTGTGATACACGCACTGGTAACCTCACGTTTGGACTACTGTAACACACTCTACATGGGACTACCCTTGTGCCTAACCCGGAAACTACAACTGGTCCAAAATATGGCAGCCAGACTTCTCACTGGAACATCTAGGAGAGAGCACATCACTCCTGTGCTTAAAGCTCTCCACTGGCTGCCGACCAGTTTCCGGGCACAGTACAAGGTGTTGGTTTTAACCTTTAAAGCCCTACATGGTTTGGGTCCATCTTATCTAAGGGACCGCCTCTTCCCATATGAAACCCCCCCCCCCTGCACACTTCGGTCCTCTGAGAGGAACTTGCTGCAACCCATGAAGACCAGGTTGGTGCAGACCTCCCAGAGGGCCTTTTCAGCTGTTGCCCCCAGGTTGTGGAATGACCTGCCGGATGAGATGCGTCTTATTTCATCTTTTGAAGGCTTTAAAAAAGCCCTAAAGATGCATCTCTTCTGGCAGGCCTTCCCAAAGAATGTAAACATCCCCCAGCTCCAAATCTAGGCTTTAGAGTGGCCTTTTCTTCCAGCCTTCCTTCTCTGTTTCTACTTCTACATAACCTTGGCTGGGTCCGTTTTTCTCTAATCTTGTTTTTATTACTATTTTAGCTAGTTACTGTTTTAATTCAATTGTGATTTAATCTCTTTTTAAGGGGGGGTGGTAAGGGAAAGGATGGGATATTTTACTTGATATTGTTTTAATCCTTGTTGTAATCTGCCCCGATTGCTTGTTCAGAGGGGCGGACTAGAAATAATAATAATAATAATAATTATTATTATTATTATTATCAAATTGCTTTAGAAAAGCCCTAAAGATGCATCCCTTCTGGCAGGCCTTCCCTGAAATCCTCTAATCCCCGCCTCCGGATCCAGACTCTGATTTCGTCTACTCCCATGTTTCTGATCCCTAACTTATGACGTGGCCGCTCAAGGAAGGGTTTGGATGATGTCTTGTGTTTTTAAATATTGCTAGTTTTAAATTATAGCTGGTTTAATCTATTTTTAAGGGATGGGAGGGTTGGAAGTGAGTTATGGGATTGTTTTAACATGCCTTTTAACTTGTTGTATCCCGCTTCGATTGTCTTTATAGAGGATCGGGTTATAAATAAACTATTATTATTATTATTATTATTATTATTATTATATTTGATCAGAGGCAATATGCCATTGCCTTCCTCTGATGCTAAGAGAGTGTGACTTGCATAGGCTCAACCCAATGGGTATGCTATTTAGGAAGTTATAAATAATCACTATTCTCAAGTTGTCTCCTAGGTCCCAGATACAAAATCCATAGCTTCTATCAAAAAAGGGAAAAAAGTTAGAATATGAATAAATGGCATAATAATGAAATACATCTTGTAGTCAGTGATATACACCCCATTTTTCCAAGATACATCCTTTTTTTCTCCAACAAGATTATTTGTGAGTCAGAAAAGATACAGACCACCAAATAGAGTTAACTAATTACATTCCAACCTGTAACTTGCAATAGATTTTCCAAACATTTGCTGAAAATATTTAAAAGGATCTTCTGTGTGTTTGTCTGTATCTTTCTATCTCTCTTTGTGTGTGTTTTCCATAGACTTGATTTAGGATTATGTTCTTTTCAATTTCTTTCCTTTGGCTTGAGAGGACCATCATGTGGAAGAAAAACTCATAATACCATACCCATAAATGTCATGTAACACAGGTTAGCTACTTCTCATATATGAGAAATGATGTGGCAATATTCTTTCATCCTGACCAAACCTTTTGAGAAATTTATGACAGCAGCATACAAAAATGATCATGGCTGGAATTCACAATCACAGTTACGAATGCCTAACCTACATCTGCATCTGTAACTGATTCCTATTGTGATCCCTACATATACATGATCATGGGAATAGTGCAAGGAACACAGAGGGGTTTTACAGACCACCCAAAAAGGGCAGTCTGAAGCCTCCTTTGTTTGCTGTGGAACTTTGCCACAGCAGTTAGATGCAGGGGCAAAGCTGCGCAGCAAAAAAGGAGTGGGGAAACCCCATTCCTTTTTAGTGCCGCAGTTATGGCACCATGAAAGGAAAAGATGCCATTGGGTGCCTTTCTGCCACCACAACTGCACAGCTCCATCTAAAAGCTGGGCAGTTGCGGTGGCGTGCTTACACATGCTGTCTAAACAGCATTACATAACAACACAGGCATCATCACGTGCTAGGTTTAGGGAGCATGGAAATGCTCCACACTCCCTAACTCTAATCCAGCTGCCCAGAAGGCCTTTGGGCCATCTATATCAGGCCATAGAGAGCTTATATATCCCTCAGTCTTACCTTACCAGGCTGTAGATAATAAAAGTCTATTATCTTGTCAGTTGGGATACAACAAATTGACATTAGGTCCAACCCCATCCCACCAGCAATCTCTGTTGCCAGGAGGTATTCCGACAAGGATACTGCTTCTGATGGTCACACTAAAGATTGCTGGCAAGGTGTGTGTGTGTGTGTGTGTGTGTGTGTGTAAATGCTAGTCTGCTGCATCCTGATGGACAGGAGGACAGACCTACATCATTCATAGTTAAGTAAACTTTACTGCTACCCAATAAATCAGGATTAGTGGGTCAGTCCAGGAGACACTACTTAATTAATACTACTAGGTGAGATATACTGGATTAAATATAATTAGCTAAGTATCTGAACTAGAATTTTGACTTATATTGAATAAAACCTGAAGAAATTTTTCACTGCCATCTAAAATTTGTGTTATTTTTGCTATTGATAATTTTTTTGTACACAAACATCCCTCTCACCAACCTATCACCACTCTGTTTATCATATACTGGATGGGGCAAAGGTGAGACAACTTATTGCATGATGGACATGATTCATGTGATGAATCTGCTTGACAATACAGCTGAAGATGAAAAGAATACTATTCTAAAGAAAGCACATTAAAAATATACAGCTTCCAGCTTCCATGCTCATGTTGTTATCATGCTTACATTAAAAGTAAAAGTAAAGGTTTCCCCTTGATATGAATGTCTAGTTGTAGCCAACTGTAGGGGGTGGTGCTCATCTCCATTACTAAGCTGAAGAGTCAGCATTGTCTGAAGATGTCTCCAATGGTCATGTGGCCAGCATGACCACACAGAACACTGTCAGCTTCCTCGAAGTGATACCTATTTTTTTTGTGTGTGTGTTTGTATGCTTTTGTACTGCTAGGTTACAAAAGCTAGGACTAGTGATAGGAGCTCACCCTATCATGTGGCACTTGGACCCCAAACTGCCAACCGTACAACTTTACGATCCTGAGAACTGGCATCTTAAACCACTAAGCCACCGCATCCCAGCAGGCTTACATTACATCATGATGCAATGCATACATTACATCAGTATAATTACCACATCTAGCTCCTGCATTCATGTTGGCTGAGCATGGGAGTTAGATAAACTTTGATGTAGTCTTTATTTCTAATCAAGAAGTGTGAAAGAGCCTTTAGAATTTCTAGCCTTATTCAGTGCTAGAGAGCATGCTAGAGAGCACTGAATAACTAGTGATATGACAGCATATTCTACAGAAACATTTCAGCTTTTCATATTACTTTTTATTTTTTGCACAGAGCTGAAATGTTTTGCATAAATGTCAAATCAAAGAGAATAAGCAAAGATTAATGTTTTTAAAGGGAAATATTAACTAAAATTGGCAATATGTTCATAATTAGCATTAGAATCCCACAAGGTCAATGAAAAGAACGGAAATATCCACTGGGAAAATTCAGCCAGATGAACACTGGCTCTCCACTGATAATTTGTGGGAGGGGAGGAATGATTTCTGAGCACTTAATATATTTCTTAACTATGTGCAGAATGAGTTTGTTCTACAAAATTGGCATGTCTAATGGGCAGAGAGCCTATTATCCATCTTTTCCTCCATATGCAGAGATAGCATTCTTTGCCCTAATGATCTACAAGATTCTGAGAACAAGAAAATGGTCATGTCTCTATATGCATCCAGGGAAAGTAAAAGCAAAGTAAACTGGCTCTTGTTCTCAGTTTCTGTGTGCAATCCAGGGTGTGTGATTTATTGTTCCAAAAAGCAATGCAACTGAAGCGCTACCATCTTCTGTATGTCCAAAAAAAAAAAAAAAAAAAATTGGAGGAGTAGGAGGAGAAGCAGAAAAAGAACATGCTCCATAGATGGTTTGAAATCCACATGCTAGTGACAATGGTCATGAAAAAGACCTTAACATCCATGAACACAAAAAATTAGACAGGGGGACATGTGAATTAAATAGATACTCCTTTTCCTACAAAATACACATACACAAAACACTGGTTGAAACAAATGGTCAGCAGCTCTTGAGTTCTCATGCTTGCTTATGCAAAGACATTCTGGAACTTTATGTAAGATGATGAAGAACCTGTAAGGTGACATCTCAAACTCCCTATAGTTTCCTCCCTCCCTTCCACTCTCTTTCAAACAAACAGAGGGAGAGGGAGGGAAGGAGGGAGAACTGTGCAGATCCCATTTTAGTGTCACCTTAGAAGCAAGAAGAAGTGTATTGAAGAAGTGTCTGCCTTCACCAATATCCTCACAGTGGGATATTCAGATATGATTCTGGACTAGAAAAGGAAGACTCAACAATGACAAATCTTTGGATTCTCACTCATGGCATTCCTCCCTTCCCCATCCCTCACTACTCTACCCCACCTCATGCCCACTTCATTTAAAGATCTATTGTGCAATAGATACAAAGTAGTTGGCAAGAATTTGATGTGTAACTATTTAGTCATGCACTTCTTGTATAGTCAGCTATATTTTAGTTTTTTCTGCTGAGAAATTAATCAATAGAAGGACAAATTATCATTTGGACATGCCCTCGGTAAGTGTGATAGTTGAGAAACTGTGATTCAAGCCAGACAATGCATTAAATGCATCATATCTAGCTGCCAGACAATTTTGCTTTTATTAATAAGTGTGAAGGGCCAGAATCGGGCCCATTATACTCAGATGGGGAAGAATCACATCTTTTGTCCATGCAGGTTTTATAACTAAATTTCCCTTTTCCAGAATAAGACACCACTGATGACATGTTTAACTCTCTCCAGAGCCAGCAGGTAGTGGTTTGAGCACTGGACTATGACTATGGAGATCAGGGTTCAATTCTGCTTGAGCATAAAAAAACTCACTGGGTGACCTTGGGCAAGTCACACTCTCTCAGCATCAGAGGAAGGCAGTAGCAAACCCAATCTGAAGAAACTTGCCAAGAAAACCCTGTGATAGGTTTCACCTTAGGGTCAACATAAGTTAAAAGTGAATTGTAGGCAAACACACACACAAATTAACTCTCTCCAACCCATATGAATCAGACCCCTGTGTCTGTGTAAATAAGCAAGAGATGATCGGGCACCTAGTCAAAATGTATTGTCTGCTTTTATCCTGAGTCCCTGATCTTAAGCAGTTAGACAAGTAATCCCCCTCCCCAAAGGTCTGAATATTTTCCCACTAGCTTAATGCTGTTTTTAAATTATTGTTATCATTATTCTCAGGCACTCTCTCCATACTGTTTGTAACAGAAAGGTCCTTCTTTGATCCATGTTTTGAAGCATTAAAACATCTATAAACCTGGCTCCTAAACAGCAGGCTGATAGAATCATTTACCCAGTGCTGTAAATATATCTTGCTCAAGTGTCAGTTCTATAAAATTTGCATTTCAAAGTATTACCAAATGTCCTTTTATAGGGATATCACACATTTTAAGTGCTAGTCAATTGCAAATGACCAGAACATTTACCTTTCCTTATCTTGATGGTCCTTCTGAACCTTTGAAATTATACATTGCAAGTCTTGACTCTTTAATCTTATAAGCAACCACAGTTAGTGAATCTTCTTAGCATATTAAGTAAAAAACAGTTTAAAAGGAATTGCTCTCCATGCACCTGGCCATGGGAGTTTTCATGACATTGGCCAAGGCTACATTAGTAGCTTAAAATTGTTCATCTCCTTGAAGCTGATTGGGCCAGTGCCCTACAAACTAACACTAGCTTCGCTATGATCCTTTAGAAACTAGGGGGCTTTCTAGATTGGCAGGAAAGTGTGACATGAAGTTGCCTTTTCCTTAATGCTTAGCAGCTGCACCGCAGCCTTTAGATGGAGCTGCGCTGTTCTGCAGTTTTTAAAAAAGAAGCTGGGAAAACCAGCACCTTTTTAAAGGCGCTTCTTCTCCCCTAAAACACACACACACAAAAAAGCATTTTCTAAAGGCTAGAGTTTCATGCAGCCATGAACACACTTCTTTTTGCCAATCTAGAAAGCCCTAATGAGACTTTTTCTATTGTGGTGGGGGGAGATTTTCCTCTTGAGGTGAAATAACAGTTTTAAAATCCTGCCTCTAGAAATATAACTAAGAAAGTGATGAAAGCTCATTGCTGTTCATCAAACTTACAGCTCAGAGCAAATATTTATGAGCTCTGAAATTTGACATGCACTTGACCAAGGTGTGAGAATTTGCAGATACTTTTGCAAAAACTTCGATGTTCATGATGTTTTGTTTTTGGGTGGGTTTTTTGTTTGTTTAGTTGGTTTTGTTTTGCTTAAGTAACAGTACCTCAAGCATTAATTTTGACTGTGTGAGTCTCAGTCAAGACAATTTGATTAACTCCACTCTGCTAAAGGAGGGGAGGGAGAGAGAGAGGAGTTCAGTTCTAAAGATAAAAACAGAGCATTCTTCCTAGTTAGACACTGAATACAGAGTTTTATGGTTCACTGCAGTAACTAACATGGCAGTAGAATTAACAGACATAGCCATGATAGCCTAGAAACTCATTATCCAAAGGGATCTTGCAGCACATCTCATGCACAGACTGCTATATAGGTCTGTCTCTGGTCTTTCTCCTCTGCCAACCTCTATCTTTCAGTTAATTTCAAAGGTGCTGCAAGATCCCTTGCATTCTTAATATGGTTCATATTGAATCTTTATTTAATTAATGGGGTCATCTAAATTTAACTCTTTGTAGCATGGAAATGGGGTGAACAGATAAGGAGGAAATTGTTTGCTTAGTGTGAGCCTTGAAACTGCTAGGGCAAACCTGGCTGTTTGATAACATTGTGATGTACAGCCTATTGTACAGCAGCACTGTAAAGGAATTTTTTTTTCATCCAAAAGTGGCAATATGCTATGCCACCCTTAAACACTTTGACCTAAACCATTTGCTAGTTCATACTAGATTAGAGGAAGCAATGGATTCAATGTAAATGATGATTTACCATTCATCAACTGATTCAACAAGTCTACTTGAATTGAGGCTATCAGCTAAGTTTAGGTCAATAAGTATAGATTGTCCAATAAATGGTTAAGGAGGCAAATTGCCATCCTACACCAACCTGACTATCTCATCTTTAGATCAACAAAACAATGCCTTTTAACTTCTTTACAACATCCTTATGCACAGATGTAATTTTGTGCTGTAATTTTGTGTGAGGGGGGAGGATGTGGAAGGACATGAATCCTCTAAAATGGAGATTAGGAACTGAAAGGGGGGAGAAGGATATGTTGGGGAATCTGAACAGACCTGAGGAAGGAGGTCCCCAGGTGCCTCACATTTCATATCTTTTTCTTAAGATATTAGAGTGGTTCAGACATTAGAGTGGTTTGGGAAGGAGCAGGCTGTTTTTATCCTAGAATGTAATTTTTTAATAAATGTTCCACCTGTTCAGAATTCTAAACTTATTTTCTGTTCTTTTGGTTCTTTAAGCTTATCACCCTAAGATGGGCACCTACACTATTACTGCAGTGAAGGCTCTAGCAGGCCTTTCACTCCAATAATAATCTCTCACCATCCATCCCCTGTAACAGGGTCATGGGCCCAGTACACAGTGAGATTGACCGAAAATGATTTACAGTCTAAAGAATTTTGCTGTGAGACACTATTATAGACAGGTTGAGAAATGAGAAAATGCCTTTGCAGCTAAGAGTAAGAGACATGGAAAATGTTTCTCCTCTGAGCAGCCACATCATTTACAAAGGGAATGCCCTGAGACAAGAGGCAATGGGGATACAAATTTGCAAGCCGGAAAGCAGAAGAAAATTCCAAACACAAAGATTTTCACAAAGAGAAGGCTGATCTTCTTGGTCTTCATGAGATACTCTTACAATATTTCATCATCAGTTAAGACATCTGAGGCTGATGGCATCTGGAGTATAAACAAATCCTGGAGTGGGTGGGAACCTATGCTTCATCTTCACTTTCTAAAAGAATTTTGAGTGGGAACCTGTGGTTCAGATAAACGTCTAGGATTTATCTTCACATTCTAAAAGAACATATTCCTTCTTATCCACATGTCTCCTCTTCTCATCCTTTCTGGACCCTCAGCAAATGCTTCAGCAAGAACAGAGACTCATGCAGTGGCAGAGGATCTCTCTCACATACATACATGCATACACACTGGGGTTGGGTTCCTCTCAATGCTTGCACCATTATTTCAAAGTTCACATTAAGTGTACTGTTCAGACTCTTGTGTAAGGAATTATCCAACACCCCCTTATACAAGCCATTTTCCCATTTGCCTACAGCACAACATGCAGGCACAGTTCCCCCCCCCCCCATCAACTCATGGTTGGAATGGCCACAAAAGAACTGCTGGAGTAGTTTGGAAGCTACCAACTCCACTGCCCTTACACTAGCCCTTAAACTATACTTCTCACTGCTTCTATTTGTGTAAGTCCAGATATTGGCCAGAGCCTTCCATAAACCTTCAGTAGTTGACAATTAAGTTTATCGCACTAGTACCTGTATCCTTCCCAAAGTGTTCTTGTAACATACTGTGTAGAAACGATATTGGAGTGGGTGTTACTGCATTCAATATTTTGTAACATTATGGTAACATTATGAGAACCCATTTTATTGCACTGCATGTGCTGTTTTATCAGTACTATAGCCGAGATCGTTCCTAAGCAGTCCTTATTTTGCGCATGCGTACTGTTGTTGCAAAGATTTTAAGTACTGCGGAAGTAAGTGACATCATTACTCTATGATCTTATCACTTTATGGGTTGGACACCCTCCCTCCCTGCCTGGCTCACTGGAGCCGCCCATAAAGAGTGACAGGCAGGGAGAGGAAGGCAAGATGGAGCCAAAGGGAAGGAGGAGGAGGAAGAGAGCCAGCCAGAGAGGACACCTCTGTTTTTTGTGGAAATTTTGGAGGGGGCTGGTCCAAGGCTCTGAGGTTGTAGGGAGAGAAGAGCTGCAGTTTGGAAAGTGGGAGGCTGCAGGGAAACTGTCATGGCCAGCCAAGAGTTGGAGTCGGAGGAGGAGGAGGAGGACATGGCTCCTCAGGAGCAAGAGGAATTGGAGGCTAGGCCAGGTCCCAGTTCTGCCATGCCAGACCCTAGCCCTGACAGTTCAGCCCCAAGAGTGGAAGCACAGCCAGGCTCTGGCACTGTGGAGCTCCCTTCAGGGGCTCAGCAGATGAGTGTGGGCTTCAGGGAGGAATCTGGCTTGGAGGTTCCCTCCTTTAAGGAGCAAAGGGCTGAAAGTGCTTGTGTAAGTCAATCTCTCAGGCTGGCTGAGAAACAAGTTCTTAATAAGGCTCAGCTGATACCAGGCAGGGTGTCGGCTACTTAAACACCTGTGAGAGGCCATCCCTTTGCCAGAACTTATTATAAGTCTCTTGGTGTGACTGTGTGCTTGCTTAGTGTATTTGGATTTCTAGTATTGCCTTGACCTCGGAAAGTTTTTGGACCTTTGCTGTTTTCTCCTTCCCCTGACCTCGGAACGGACTGAATTTGTTGCTTTCTCCAATCCTGACCTCGGCTCTGGCTTTTGGACTATTCTTTGGAACAAGATTCAGGTTTGTCAAATGGCCTTATCAGCTTTGTTGGTGTGTGCTGGCCGCAGTCCGGGACAGAAACACACGCAGGCAGAGGCATCCCTGCCTGCCTGCCTGCTACACACACACACACACATGCACACAGAGGCATCCCTGCCTGACACTCACAAACACAAAGAGGCATCTCTGCCTCCCTGACACACACACACACACACACACACACACACACCTCTGTCTTACACACACACCCTTTGCCTCCCCATCCTTTCTATGGGAAGCCCAAAGAGAGGATGGGGAGGGGAAGGCTTCTCCAAGATATTTCCCTCTCTGATCCTTTCTATAGGAAGCCCAAGGACAGAATGGAGAGGAAAAGGCAAGAGGTGTCTTAGCCCCTCTGAGTCCCTTCTCCTCTCCATCACCATCCCGTAGTAACAGTAGTAAGGGAAGGAGATATCACACACACACACATACACATAAAGAGGCATCCCTCCCTGCCTGACACACATACACACACACAGTGGCATCATTGCCTGGGTCACACACACACACACCTCTGCTTGCCCTGAGAGATGCTCCCTTTCCCTGGCTTCGCTCTTGTCTATTAGGTGGTCAGTATACAGGGGAGGGGGAGTCTCCATCCAAAAACATGCTACCAAGATGTTTGCATCATGATCATTCTTTTTCTCAGAAAAAAAGTATTACATGAATAAAAATATAATTAAATTGCAACACTACTTGTGGCATCCTTCTCACTTCATACCCGGAAGAACAGTAGAGATTGCAGACATTCTAGGACAAGAGGACAGGAAACTGATAGCCAATCAGAACACAAGTACAAAATGGGAGGTTGTTGGAATATCGCACTGGGCTCACCTGGAACGGACTGATAATGTTCCTGCCAGCTGAGAACCCTTTTTAACAGTTCTCACTCGGGGACGGTCGTAGGACAGTTTAGGCACCATATGGGAATTGAATGGGAACCCTGCTATGCGATATACTGAGTTCCATTCCGTTCTCATGTAGAACCCAGAACGTTGCCAGAATGCAGTGTGATAAACTTAAATGACAAGGTTCTGAGATATACTAATGCATTCACTTCTCTACCAGCTTCATGTCTTTCTGCACTATTTGTACCAACCACCCTTGGTCTTTCCTCACTTCTTCCTTATTGGTTCTGCTCATGCTGGTGGGTTAAGTGCTGCCCAAAGCCTTCCCCTTTATTATCTTCGTAGATAGTTAAAGCAACATGTGGAAGAAAGAAACACTTTCCAAGAGAATTAGTTCCCCAGAACCTCTAGTACACATTGTTTCTTTTGTTTAATGATAAACCAAAAGTTTCCTTTCCAATTGCACAGCTGATTAGTTATGATATTACAGGATCACCTGGCTTTTTATGCTCTCTTTCAGCATCAGAAGAGGTTAACTGTATTCCTTTCTTGGCAGTCCTGCTTCTGTGTCTCTTATTTTCAACCTCCATTTGGTGTGCTACATTTATGCTTGATGCATTAGGTATACTCCAAAACACTAGAACAGATTGAGTCTCCCATATGGAAAATGCTTTAGTGTTTTGTATTTCAGATTTTGGAATATTTGCACATACATAATGAGATACCTTGGAGATGGGACCCAAGTTTAAACATTAAATTAATTTATGTTTCACATAGATGTTATACACATAGCTGGATGGTAATTTTATATATATTATTTTGTGAACATTGAAACTTCAGTAAGCAAAAGTGTCTTAGTCATCTTTATAGACAATTTTGGATTTTCCAGTATTTTGGACATCAGAATTCAGGATAAGGGAAACTCTACCTATATATATAACTCAAACATAATGAGTGAAGAAATTTCATGTACTATTTTAAATTTACATTTAGAATTTTCACCTTGGTCCAACACTTTCTTGGTTCTAAATAGCTTTGTCTTTTAAACAATAAAGACTCTTTTTCCAATGATCATTTGTACTTCATCAGTTGCTCCTACAATCCAAACTGGTCAATATATTTTCTATTTTATTTTATTTTATTTTATTAATTGCCTGTGGGCTAAATTGAGAGTTATGTTAAACTGAAACACAAGACAAAGAACTATGGCTCTTCTTTCGTCGTCCATTTATTAACTGTCAAGTACGTTTAATCATTCACTTACAAGATATCAATTAAATATGAAGTTTGCACAAAGGAATGTGGGAAAGAAATGAAATATTCCTTGCTTTTCATTATATTGCTCTGTTCTTCATTTTTATAGGCTTCTAATGATGGCTGATCATTAATACTGAGAAGGATGTACTGTAAAAAAAAGTTGCAGTTATAGACTTTTCAGATAATAAGGTGTGAATAGACTACAACATTTTCTAATTATCAAAGGCAGCCAAATTTGCTAAGAATTTGGAATTAGTGGCAAATTAGCACTGTCCTCTTTTCTGGAAGTAGAAATCACATACAGTACATACAATAGAGCTACAGAATTATTATTTTTCACATACAGTATATATTGCAGAAGCTAATTTCTGTGCATTGACACTGGAACATGATGTTATTTATTGTATTTGGTATTTGGTTTTTAAAATTAGAAATCTAAAGTGATGGCCTAATGATAACAGCCAACAGACCTTTTCTTTTACACAGGTTTTGTTACAGTTTTGTGTTTTAGCATATTTTGACTGGAGCCCTAAAGTAAATTCACTTAGGGACATTCACCAAAGAATGTTGACTAACTGAACACAGAGAGTATTCATCAATAGCTGTTCTTCTTCCTGGTGTTTTGAATCTGTCTGGTTGTCAGAATTTTATTCTCTTCAGAAAGACAGTAATTTATTTCACATTCTCAAGGAAACAGTTTTGAAATATGTTGGCCCATTTTAGATTGGCAAAAAGAGGTGTGTTGAAGGCTGCATGAAAGCCCAGCCATTAGATGAGAAAAAGGGAAAGTGTGCCATGAAAACACTATTTTGGCATTTTAAGGGAGAAGAAGTGCTTTAAAAAGGAGCTGGCCCATTTTAGATTGGCAAAAAGAGGTGTGTTGATGGCTGCATGAAAGCCCAGCCTTTAGATGAGAAAAAGGGAAAGTGTGCCATGAAAACACTATTTTGGAGTTTTAAGGGAGAAGAAGTGCCTTTAAAAAGTAGTTTGATTTTCCCACTACTTTTTTTAAAAGGGCACAACATTGTTAATGTTCATTACTAACCATGAAATGATGAGACCAGACACAAGTACATAATAATAATAATAATAATAATAATAATAATAATAATAATGTTTATTTCTAGTCCGCCCCTCTGAACAAGCAATCGGGGCAGATTACAACAAGGATTAAAACAATATTCCAGATTACAACAAGGATTAAAACAACTATTCAAAAGTTCTAGGAAAGATTCTGGAGCAGATCATTAAACAGAGAGTCTGTGAACATCTAGATGGTAATGCCATAATCACAAAAACTCAACACGGGTTTCAGAGAAACAAGTCATGCCAGACAAATCTAATCTCTTTCTTTGATAAAATTACCAGCTTGGTAGATGAAGGGAATGCTGTGGATATAGTATCTTGATTTCAGTAAGGCCTTTGACAAGGTTCCCCATGACATTCTTGCAAACAAGCTTGTAAAATGTGGGCTAGACAAAGGAACTGTTAAATGGATCTGTAATTGGTTGAATGGCCGAACCCAAAGGGTGCTCAACAATGGCTCCTTTTCATCCTGGAGAGAAGTGACCAGTGGGGTCCCACAGGGCTCTGTCCTCGGCCCAGTGCTATTCAACATCTTTATCAATGACCTGGATGACAGAATTGGGAGCATACTTATCAAATTTGCAGATGACACCAAATTAGGGGGAATAGCTAATACCCCAGAGGACAGGATCAAGATTCAAAATGACCTGAATAGACTAGAAAGCTGGGCCAAAGCTAACAAAATGAAATTCAATACAGAGAAATGTAAGGTATTGCACTTAGGGCGGAAAAATAAAATGCACAGATATAGGATGGGTGACACCTGGCTGAATGAAACTACGTGTGAAAGGGATCTAGGAGTCCAAGTAGACCACAAGTTGAACATGAGTCAACAGTGTGATGCGGCAGCTAAAAAGGCCAATGCTATTTTGGGCTGCATTAATAGAAGTATAGTGTCTAGATCAAGAGAAGTAATAGTGCCACTGTATTCTGCTTTGGTCAGGCCCCACCTAGAATATTGTGTCCAGTTCTGGGCGCCACAATTCAGAAAGGACATTGAGAAACTGGAGTGTGTCCAAAGGAGGGCGACAAAAATGGTGAAGGGTCTGGAAACCATGCCCTATGAGGAACGACTTAGGGAGCTGGGGATGTTTAGCCTGGAGAAAAGAAGGTTAAGAGGTGATATGATAGCCCTGTTTAAATATTTGAAAGGATGTCATATTGAGGAGGGAGCAAGCTTGTTTTCTGCTGCTCCAGAGAACAGGACCCGGAACAATGGATGCAAGATACAGGAAAAGAGATTCCACCTGAACATTAGGAAGAACTTCCTGACAGTAAGGGCTGTTCGACAGTGGAACGGACTTCCTCGGAAGGTGATAGAGTCTCCTTCCTTGGAGGTCTTTAAACAGAGGCTGGATGGCCATCTGTCAGGGGTGCTTTGATTTGGATTTCCTGCATAGCAGGGGGTTGGACTGGATGGCCCTAGTGGTCTCTTCCAACTCTATGATTCTATGATTCTATGATTCTATGATTCTAATATCAGTTAAAATATCCCTTTCTTGGGTTAAACAAGAACCACTTTATTGACCTAAAATCTATTTAAATGTTTAAGACCTGGGATAAACAAAAGGTGGGAAGCAATGTGGGACTCACCTGACATGGGTCCAGTTGAGGTCCAGGTGTCAGCCAATGACATCTCCCCATTCTTTCCTTGTACAAAACACTGGACCAAAGGCAATCCAAAGAAGCTGGTTGCTATCTCAGTCATCTTTGGAAGGCAAAACCTGGACAACTCCTTCCAACAATTCCTATGACTTGATAAGAGAGAATACCCCTCCCCCCGTTAACCCCAAGGGCAGACTCCTTCACAAACCACCCAGTCCCATGCTTTGTGAAGGTATTTTCAGAGCTGAACCATCAACCACACGGGGGTTCCAAGGTGTGCATTCATATCTCTGCTTCTCTTCCAGTTACCTGCCACAGACCAAAGGAAACCAAAATGACCCTTATCTCCGTTTGCAAAACTCCTGGATAAATATTGTTACCTTCTTCTGACAAGTGAACACCATCTGCATTGTAACAAGAACAACAACAACAGATGTTATTTCTTTCCTGCATGAGGTAGAATACAACATATTAAAATACAAAATACAATTTTTTAAAAAAATATAAACCCACAGTTAAAACACTATAAAATTATTTAAAATTGACTGGGTAGGCCTGCTAGAAGAGATATGTCTTTAATGCTGTTAGCATTTTCAGCTGTTGTATCTCTTCTGGCAGGTTATTCCACATCTGGGGGCAGCAGATGAAAAAGACCTGGTAGGGGTTTAAGGGTAATAACCAACACTTTGTACATCACCTGGAAATTAATTGGAAGACAGTGTGATCATGCCTGGATGTACCTGTAATCAGTCTGGCTGCCATATTCTGAACCAGTTGGAGCTTCTGGACTTGGTACAAAAGTAGATCAATGTAGAGCACATTGCCGAAGTCCATCCCTGAGGTTATTAGTATGTGCACTGCCATCATTAGGTCCTCCAATTCTAGGAAGGGGCACAGTTGGTGTATTCAGGCACTCCTGAATGTAACATGTTGGCCTCAGATTAGGCCCCTTGAGAGTAAGCAAGAGCTCAGATTCAGTTTCAATTTGTTTTTGTTTGTTTGCTTGCTTTTTTGTTTGTTTGCTTTTTTGTTAGAGCTCAGGCTATCAAAAAAGGATCCAACCCCTTATTCAGGGTGCACAACAGGGTGGGCATCTCATTTTCATCATCAGGTTCAGAGTATGTGTGACATATTCTTGATGGAAGTGTCCTCTGGAAGGCTGCTGACATCCTCAACATTTCAATTAAGCGTAGCTCAGATTCCCTAATTGCTTTGGTACTTCTGGATAGGAATTATAGTCAGCCTTCCATATTTGTGGGTTTGACATTCATGCTTTTGGTTATTCACAAATGTTAATCCAGAGTTCCTCCCACCCTGGAAAGGCTTGCGAGATGCTTCTCTGACCAGGGTTAAAGGTGCTGGAGAAATGGATCGTTTGCTTCCCCCAATCCCTTGTCGCCCTGGAAAGACTCGAGAAATGCTTCTCCCAAGGCTTTCCAGGGTGGCAAGGGCTGGAAGAAGGAAGCACTCGCTTATCCTGATCCCTTGCCACTCTGGATATGAATTATTTGTTATCTGGATACTTCTGGATACAAATTATTTGTTATTTTAAAACTTGCTGACAATCTGACAAGAACCTACCATAGAAAAGAATTTCAAAGAAATTCTGCCCCAGCTCTTACCAGAAGTTTGATCATCCATCTATAAGCTTTAAATGTGAAAGGTAGCATGCCAGAAGCAAAATGGAGTGCATCTACATGGTAGAAATAATGCAATTTGACATCACTTTAAGTGCTGTAGCTCCATCCTATGGAATCCTTAGATTTGTCATTTTACAAATTCTTTAGCCTTCTCTACCCAAGCATGCTGGTGCCTCACAAACTTACAAAACCCAGGATTCTCTAGGATGGACCCATAATAATTAAAGCAATGTCAAGCTGCATTATTTCTTCAGTATAGATGCACTCCTAAAGTAAAACTGAGTAATGTCACCATAAATGACTGAGGTAGAATTTTATCTGCCTAAATGGATGAACTTTTGAATTAGGGGTTCCTTTTCTAAATTACTAATCAAATAATATATGCTATACGATCCATATGTACGCATGTTTGCTTAAGAAAAATAATTCATTCTTGCTGGATTACACCAAGATTGAAGCATCTTTGAGTGTAGTAATTTCTGATCCAGCAGAAATTGGTGAGCTGCAGTTCACTGCTGAAATGTTGCCAACCTTCTGCATACACCTGCTTCAGTCAAGTAAAGCAGTAGAACATGGCACTCTGAATGTAAAACTGATTAAATACTATAGACAGTGTGTTTTGTTTAAGATATAGTGAGTAAAGAGTTAACTTTAAGATTCTTTGCAGTTGGCTCGTATATGCCCCTTATGCAATAATTGCAGCACTGAGTCTTAATAGAAATTCCATCATGTATTCAAATTGCCAAGCAGAATCATTTAGCTGCTCCTGCAAATAGATCTCAGCAGGTTTTATTTCAAGAACTTCTGTACTGTCAAGTGGTCAGTCCTTCATTTTTAATTTCTAAATAGATGAGATGCAAATTACCTGATCTATCATCCTAGCCAACGGTCATGGCAAGCGTTTCCAATTACATCCTGATGTTCGCCTTGCCTCTGAGGTAAATAACATTACCAAGCTTGGGATAGGGCAGGCTGGATCAGAAAGAAAAGATTAATTATCTTGTAAAAAGTGTTTTATTATCTTAATTCCCTGCATCAGTTATGTTTACTTAATTAGAAAAGTAAGCACCAGCATACAGTCAGTGCCCTGACACAATGTTGCAGGGTTAAATGTTTGCATAAATTATACCTCTTCACACCCATAGGAACTAGATAGATGAGGTAAACCCTACTTTTTAAAAAGAGATGTCTCCCTCCCATTTCTTATCCCTATTTTTACTATTTATATTTTACACATCTGCATTTTACACACCTCTGTCTTTCTATCATTTCCCCTTTTCTTCCTTTATTTCTTAAAGGGTATCTCCTCAATCCCATTTCTTTATTTTTCGCTCTCTCTTGCCCTCTACTTTTGCTCTGTGTTTTTGTTTCTGAGTTTACAGGCAATGGTACATCTTCTTGCAGTTCTTGACACTTGGGCCTAAATCTACTGCAAATGTAGGAATCCAGATTTCAGTGGGCCAAAGCAAGTCAAATTCTTTCTAGCATTTAGACCTCAGATGTAGGCAGGTCAGACAGCATGAGTAACTGAAAAGAGCCTAGAAAGTTTATCATCCACTCAATGATGGCTGCATCTGCACTGCAGAAATACTCTAGACTGAAATAATCCACACCACAAAAATAATAAGCTTCACTCTGGTGCCACAACAAACTACAATTCCCAGGATTCCATGACACTGGGCCATGGCAGTTAAAGTGGTGTCAAACTGGATTATTTCTGCAGTGGGGATACAGTGAGGATTCAGTGGGGATATGTCCTTCTTGAAGAGGTAAGCAATGCAGAAGGAATGATGTGTTAGGATTTGGATCCTAAGGAAAATGGACACATGTGGGACAAAGGTGACAGGGTTATGAAAGGTCACAAGGAAAACATGATGAGTCAGCATTTGGGCAAAGCTGAGTCACAGGATGTGACATCATCACAAAGCTGAAAAGTGCAAAGTCATACTGGATGGGGGACATGTAAAGAGGTGATACATCAGGAAGAATCTGGACAAAGTGCCTGAGTATGTCAAATGTATATAAGGGAGGAGCCTCAGTTCACAGTGTGGGTAGGTAGTTGGTGATGTGTATATGGTGAGAGACTTTAATGGATAGAACGAGATTTGTAGACAATGGAAAGATAAATAAAAGCCTCCTTGAGAGTTATCAGCTTGTTGTCTTGTTTGCTGCTTCTGGGAGTGGGAAAAGAGCTTCTCTAGCTTGCACGGAGGTCCATGTAACTTTTTTGGTGGCTGTCCAGGAACAAAGCTTCAGTGTGGTGCACTACAGGTGGCACAATCATGCCAGCAAGGTTATGGGCCCAGTCTGTGCCGTGGAGTCATTTGTGTGCTTGGTGTGCCAGACGTTTTGTCCAGACTGTCTGTGAGTCCAGAAAGCAAACAGTTAAAGCATTGTGCTGCGGGCCAGTGCTTTATCTGTAAACAGCTGAGTTTGGAAGTCTGCCAGAGTCTTGGCGTGGCCTTGAGATAACAGCAGCGATGGAGCCGGCTAGGTTTCCAAAGCTGAATGACTATAATTATGCCTCCCGGAGTGTGTATGCTGAGTCGGTCCTCACCCAGGATGGCTTGTGAGATGTTTGCTGCTTCTGGGAGTGGGAAGCAGCGTGGTGCACCGCAGGTCACACAATTGCGCCAACATAATACCATTCTCCACCCTTTCTCCAATGTCTAATACATTTTCACTAGCTTATTTTTTTTAAAGATATGTGATAGCCCACAAAAATGGAAGTTTTAAGTGAGATTTGTGTCTTCCCTGTGGATGTAGCAAAGAAAAGGACTGCAGTCAGAATGGATGTCTACCTTACGCTTTTCATTATGTCTAGAGGACGGACTATTTTATGCCTTGATATGTACTCTACAGCTGCTTCCACGCTCAAAAATTAAAGTAGCTTGACACTGTTTTAACTGTCATGGCCACATTTCATGGAATTCTGGGATTTGTAGTTGTTATCTCACAAAACTCAGAGACAAACCCAGAATTCCATGACACTGAGCCATGGCAGTTAAAGTGGTATAAAACTAGATTAATTCAGCAGTGTAGATGCAATCTAGATTTTTATTTCAAACACTGAATTTCTTTAAATCTTTGTCAAATTGGAAGTAATTTTAATTGCATGCTAGTGGTACTTTTATTATCAGTTAATAATAAAAATTAGGATACTATCTATAAGGCATACATAATTACTAAACCTACTATGACATTAAAGAATTTAGTAATTATGGGTATCATATAACATTGACTTTTGTGGCTAAGATCAATGGCCCAGTACAGACGGCCCCAAAGGGCTGTCACTGGGGCATGAATAGGGCTGGGGAGGGTGCAGCATTTGCACCCTCCCCAGCCCTACTGAGTATGGACGGTGCCATCTTTTTTGCACACTGTCCATATATGCACTCCATGATGACATCATGGCACACACCACGTTTAGACAAAACGGAGCTCCTTTTCAGGCCGTGTGTCGTTCCTGCGGCAACTAGATTACCATGGGAATGAAGGCAGACAACCACTGTGTGATTCCCTGCCACCTGGACTTGCAACAGAACCTTCAGGCCCCTGAGCTGGGCTTAACCCCCCTTTGCCCTACCCAGGACTGAAGGGGTTCTTGGCCTGTTTCCCACCAAAATTGGATTCTGCCCCATGCCACAGCACACAAGGTAGTGACAAAATCAAATCACAATCATACATGCATGTCAAAGATGCAGGGTGGGTGAGACAATAGGCAATCAGAGCCCAAACACCAGATGATTTCCCTTGTGGTGCACCAGAAGAAGCACTGCCAACTCAAAATCAAATACAATGAACGGCTTCCTTCCATTTCCCATTGGCCAATCTTCACAGAGGCAAAGTCTCCAAGGAAAATGACCAATCACTGCAGAGGGCAAAGGCAACCAATTCTTGCTATGCTAAGCTACAGTGTGCAAGTGAATTGTCAGTCAGGTAAGTCCATGATGCAGTTTATCACAGACATGGGGGGAGGGGAGCTGAAATTGTGGCTCACCTTGACAACTGGTTTTTTTATGCCTATTGAGAATATATTATATTATAATTCTGTTCTGAATTAGATGGGTGCAGCTGAATTGTGAGATATGCATCAAACCATTAATTACACTTATTCAGCCTCAAGGAAATTTCTCTGGAAATGGCTTTGGGTATAGATGAAATCAGCATCACCCTATTGTACCGTATTATCTGAACACTCATGTTTATTTATTTTTAAATACAGAAATTAAATTTTAATTGGCATAAATTGTCATGCTTGTTTTGTGTATGGAGGGGGGAGGTTTGGAGGAGAGATTAGAACTGCATTCATACATTTGTAAACAATGTCATATTCTAACTATTTGGTATGGATAATGGTGCCCTAGTAAACTGCTACTATTTAAAGGTGCTTGAGATAAATGAACAGATTTCAAAGGCTGCTCATACGAAGACAAATATTTTATGTTACTTGCCCACTGTTTTATAACAAGGCTTCACTAAACTGTCAACCCAAGGAGATTATAATGCTGGTTTGTTGAGGTTCTGGCTGATAAGAAGGAATTACTTCTCTAAAGTATGCTTGCCTCTGCTGTTCTGTTTTTCTAATAAATTAAAAGGGAAGCCTGGAAAAGCAAGCTCAAGCTACAGATTCACTTGGTTACAATTTGAAGTTAAGACCTTCAATAGGTGAAAAAGATTTTGAGAAGTACAGCTCAAAGAAGACAGCTTCTCAAGAAATTTTCTTTTTATTCATACACTAAATCTGTCACCTTTCCATCATCCTTTCAATATTAAATCACCATACTGACAAACAGCCCTATGGGTTTTAGAAAATATAAAATAGACTTCCTAAGGAGAGCTCAAATGTTTTAAATGAGTAATTATGAACAATAAGCTACATAAAAGAGTATGCAAAGATGTGACAAATTATTGTGAAGTCATACAGATTCACACTTACTTAAGAATAATTGATTATTTCCTTAACTTCACATATATTGAAGGCCAGAAATGAACTGAAAATAAATCCTCAAGAACACAACTGAATAATATTTGCATTGCTTCTTTGCATGGTCTCTTAGGATATACCATATACAGTTAACTATAAGTCAACCTCATGTATAAGTCAAGGGCAAGTTTTGGGGCCAAAATTATGGATTTTTTAATTACCCATGGATAGGTTGAGGATAGAACTTAAGAGCATATAGTAAAGGAACTAAAGGATGAAGTAAAACAAAACAATGTCAAAGAACTTATGAGGAACTACTTAGGGAGGTGGGGATGCTTAGTATGGAGAAGAGAAGGTTAGGTGATATGATAGCCCTGTTTAAATATTTGAAGAGATGTCATATTGAGGAGGGAGCAAGCTTGTTTTCTGCTGCTGCAGAGACTAGAACGAGGAACAATGGATGCAAACTGCAGGAAAAAAGATTCCACCTCAACATTAGGAAGAACTTCCTGACAGTAAGGGCTATTGGACAGTGGAACACACTCCCTCAGAGTGTGGTGGAATCTCCGTCTTTGGAGGCCTTTACGCAGAGGCTGGATGGCCATCTGTCGGGGATGCTTTGATTGGGAGTTCCTGCATGGCAGGGGGTTGGACTGGATGGCCCTTGTGGTCTCTTCCAACTCTATGATTCTATGATTCTATGATTCTATGATTCTAACTTACAAAATTCCAGCAGACATAACTCTTTGTGCTTACTCTTAAGGCTGGATAGATGAGAGATGAGAGGAGGTCATGCTTCCAGGACAGATTATACTCTTCCGTTTCACCAGGAGATGGTTCCTTCTTTTAAATAAGAGTTAAGATACAGTACTTACATTGACCCATGGATAAGTCGACTCAGGGTTTTTTTGATCAATTTTTGACCTAAATTTTGAGACTTATCTATGAGTATATACTGTATGCTTCTGGGAAGGCCTCTCCTAGAGGAAACTGATATCAATCCAGGGTGCAAATGAGATTTCTTTTAAAAATGAAACTGTCAAAATTTGCAATTTTTTCATAAATATAATTTGATTTAAAAGAAAATGAATGTGAGAGAAAATGAAAATGACAGATTTTGCCATTCTAGCTGAGACATTTTGGTACTTAGTTCTAAAAGTATGGCTTTAAATTATTCTATATTCAGATCATGCTTCTGGAGGTAATATTAGACTTTCCACTTTGTTTCTTTGTTTCTTTGTTTGAACTGGACAGTCATCTCTCACAGCTGCATCACAAACTGATGCAGAATGGGCTTTCTCCATTCTAGGAATAGCTGAATCTATTAAACTTCTGATCACTTCAGATGGCTGACAAGCTGATGCCATACTGCAGAAATAAAGCAGTTTGTCTACACTTATACTATTATAACTCAGTGTTATGGAATTCTGGGATTTATAGTTTGGTGGAGCACCAGAACTGTTGAAATTCATTTTGTTAGTTCTGGTCCAATTCTCTAATCTGTTCAGGCAATTTTTAATTCTGATCCTGTCCTCTGGGATTTTGATTACCCTCCTAATTTGGTGTAATCTGCTAATTTGATAAGTCTGCCCTCTGTTCTTTCATCCAAGTCATTGATAAAGATGTTGAATATCGCTGGGCCCGAGACAGAACCCTGTGGCACCCCACTAGTCACTTCTTTCCAAGATGAATTGCTGAGCACCTTTTGAAGTGCACTATCAGTTGCATTGTCAAACCCACATTTTTCTTGTCAAAGGCCTTATTGAAATCAGGCTATACTACATCCACAATATTACCCTCTTTTACAAAGCTTGTAACTCTGTTTTAAAAAGTGATAAGTTTAGATTCACTTGGTGTGAATTCAGGGCCAAGTCCTACCTCCAGGTAAACTGTTTCGCCATTGGTTCCCAGGGCCTGGAGTTAACCTGATTGCCTTGTCTTCTTCCTTGGCCATACCTGGAAGCCAGATGTTCAGATGCTAGGAAGGTGCAGAAGCCTTCTGACTGCCTTGCTTGTCTCAGTCATTACTATGGAAAGAAGACTCAGTGGAATGTCTGATTTCTCTCACCAAGGATATCCAGACCAGGGGCTCTGATGATTCTGCTTTTCTCTCACATCACCTCTGTTCTCTTGTATTCTCTTTCTTTCATTAATCAGCTTTCTCTATATTCCATGAACCAGACGTGATTATATGATAGTTCTGAGTGTTTAAGTGTTCTAGGCCTGGACCCCAGCTTCTCAGTTTTCCCATTGAGCCAATACAGTAGCTGCCAGGTGGGGAAAACAGCACAAATGACCACACATCTGCACATTTGAAAATTATTCAGAAAGCTGAATAGAGACTCAGACACAATTAATAGTTCAAGATTTGTTAATCTGCACATGTGTTTTGCAGAACAAAGCTACATTTTTAAATGTTTCAAAATGAGAAATCTTTAAAAATGCAATTTTTTTTAAAAAAATGTGCCAATGTACCTTTTAGTCTATGCAAAAAATATAACAATTTAAAAATAGGTAGGGAAATCATGCTTATTGGGGGGCTTTTGGAAGGCAGAAGGTGAACAGAAGAAGAGAAAAAATGTTGATGCAGAACAGGTCAAAACAAGAAAAATGAGTAACTCAGATGCAGTTTAACAGGATTCCAGAAGTATTCATAACAATTAAGAATTCAAGGCTGACTGTCCTATGCATCTGGCACTCACCTGAATGTCTGCTTTATTTACATATATATATATAAACTCTGCCTTTGGAGTTGGAAGATTCAGATACAAAGGAGTCAGCTTTCCAGGAATGTATAGTTCCTGGTGATGGTGGCCTTTCTGAGTCTGAGGAGCTGGTGGCTGAGGCATTGAAGGACCCTGTTCTCCAACAGGAGGTGGAACCATTCTTTTCAGATCATCAAAGGGATGAGAGATTATGCCATTTCTAGTGTCTGTTAAATAGAAATAATTGGCCCATTCTAGATGGGCAGCCTGCGGCGCGATAAGGGCTAAAAAGCCCACTTTTAGGGTTCAGGAAGGCGTAGCTTCTACACCATCCTGAGCCCTAAAGTGTATGGGCACCACCATTTTAAAATGGCGGCGTCCATACGGACGTGCTACAAAAGCATCATCATGTGTGCAGCGTTTAGATATGCTGCGCACGTTGCGACGCTTTTGCGCCGTGGGAGGGCACCAATCACGCCCTTTCCATGGCACAAAAAAGGAGCTCCGAACGGAGATTCTTTTGGGGGGCGGGTCTTTGCCACGGCTTTTAAACGGCCGTGTCAAAGACCCTGGGAGAAAGGGGCTGCGGCTGCAGCCCCTTTCTCCCCTCAGCCCTGCCTCCGGAAGCAGGGTGCAGCGGGCACCCAGGGTGCCTGCTGCACCCTGCTTGGAGGCCACAGGGAAGTGGCAGTTTGCCGCTTCCCCGCAGCATCCAAAAGCGGCGAGATGGGGCTGCGGAGGCTGCCAGTGTGACAGCCTTGGCCCCATTCTACTGCTTCTGGAGGCGGGTGGAGACCGCCCCTTTTGAGTGGTCTAGATCACCCCATTGAATCATTAAGAATGTGGTGTCTGGAGACAGCTGCCTATAAATCTCCCTGCAGTTCCTTATCATCTTTGGTGCTTGCCACCATCTTATCTTGGTAACTGGCAGTATTCTTCCATCTAGTGTTTTCTTAACCTTGGATGAGCTACAATTGATTACTCTGTTTTACTCCTTGCTGGTTTTGCTTACCTGAACAACTGACTTTCTATAATGGCTTCTGGACTAGCTGATAACTACCTTCTTGATTCTCCCACCATAGTGTCTGGATAACCTGTGACTCATCTGGACTGAATTAACTACCCAACAGCTCTTGCATTCCATCAATCTGCTCCCTGGTCAACATTCTCCCTGGAGCTTAGGACAGTTTTTGGACTTAATATAAATTAAGTAAAAGATTCAAATAGTCTTATACAAATATTCTGATTAAATGTTTAGAGAGATGTGGGAGGAAGCTGTAATGACTGTGAAATTAAAATTGGTTATGGTTTCATGTTCTATTCATATATTCATAATTACATTTTATAATAAATGCTTCTTTAATATGATAGACCTGAATCTAACCTCAAGGTGGAATTTTCTTGTTTTATCACTTAGAAAATGCTTATAAGATACTAAAATTGAAGATGTTGTGAAGTATACAATCTTACTCTCTGTGTAAGCAAGATATTTACTTCATCCAGGGATGTAGACAGATTGAAAGAAGGCTATTTTAGCTTTTGTTGCAGAATTTCCTTCTATAAAGAAATCAGAAGTATTTCATACACTATTAAAAACTTTATTTGAAGACAGACAATGTGAAAATGGCTCCAGTAAACTATGGATTTGAAATCAACACATTTATCAAACTTTTACAATGGTCCCAAGTGTATTCTAATTTAGCAGAATATTTACTTCCTTACAGTACCTTAACAGTACCTCCAATGGAAGTACTGAAGTGGGCAGAAGCAAAGGAGCTTTCTCATTCTCTCTCAATCTTTTTCTGGATTACATCTGCTAGCTCAGAATTTAGTCTTATAGCCCTGAATTCTCCTGGCCATGTGTTGACAAGGGCCAGTCTGCATCCTTTCACCCTGAGTAGATATTGGACAGATCTAAGGGTAGGTATTGTCCTAATTCCTCTGGTCTTCCAGCCTTGATGTGGCATGTTTGAAAAAGCATGACTTCACTTGAAAAAAAATCCCTCAAACTCACTCCGTGTTGTCCACTGTTGCAGTCCCCTTGAGCTGAACCGCAATGATACACATTTATAGTGCTGTTATCCCACTTTAACTACCATGGCTGCATCCAGCTGAATCCTGTGATTTTTGATTTAGTCAGAGGTACCAGAGCTTCTCTCTGGATGAAGATTCCAAAAGACCTTCCTTCCACTACCAGTCCCAGGATTCCATAAGAAGGAACCTTGGCAGCTAAAGTGAATAATAGTGCTATAACTGTGTAGTATAAAAGTGTGCTAATAGACCTTTTCCAGAAAGAGTAGTCATAGCTATATGTTACAGATAACACACAAGGCAGAGTAAATCATTTTTCACTGAGATAATTCTTTTCTATTTACATAATTCTAATTCAGTTTTCTTTTCCTGGAAATCAAATAAGATCTCTTATATCTGAGTTTCCCTTATTACAAATTTTTCTATTATAGCAAGTATATTTCTATACTGCTTATCAGTGCACTCAAGCACTCTCTGAGCACTTTACAATGTGTAAGCTAATTACACCCAACAAGCTGGGTACTTATTTTAGTGACCTCGGAAGGATGTCAGGCTGAGTCAACCTGGAACGCCTGGCTGGTATTGAACTCACAACCTTATGGTTTGCGAGTGAGTTGCAAGAGTACAGGAATTTAACCACTGTGCCACAAGGGCTCCTTTATACCCAATGATGGATACATAATTTTCCAGTATTGCCTTACTCACTCTTCCTTTGCCTCCCTCAAGTAACCTTACTTGGAAAGGACACATGGTGCTGTTAAGTCTAGGTTTTGCTGAATCATACGGTCAGTTAAATGAGGTAAAAATTAAATCTATGCCTTTGCAGGAAGCATGAGCTCACTAACATTTACAGTACCTTAGCCTTAGGCCTTTTTCATCCTTGTTACTAACACATGGCATCTGGAACCTATATACATAATTGTCCCTGGGGAAAATGAGTGAATAAAGGTATTGACATTTACATCTGTCACTTGAAAGGTCAGAAGATTTACATATTTAAAAGAATGAAAAGCTTGAAAGAAAGCAGGCAGCCTTTAATATAGTTGCATAGCCCTCATGTATGTACCTTATGCAAAGCCAGTGTGACACAGTTGTTTGAGTTTTGGACTAGGACTCTTGGAAAACCAGGATCTGAATTGTTGCTCAGCCATGAAAACCCACTGGGTGACTTTGGACAAGTCACACTTTCTCAGTCTTCGAGGAAAACAATGGCAACTGCACCCCCCCCTCAAAAAAAAAAAAACCCCTTCACAAGAAAACTTTATACTGGCATGGGCAGTGGAGGGAGGGCACTTTGGAATCCTCTACCAGGGAGCTAATCTAGTTTTTCTGGCCAAATAAATCTTAGGATTCCATAAGATGCAGTCATGGCCATTGAAGTGGTCACTATAGTGCTATAATTGTGTAGTGTTCCAGGTGGAAGTACCAGTTTTCTATATTATTAGGCATAATCTCTCTTGTTTGTTCACCTCACAGCTGAATATTGTGATGACTCTCAAGTCAATTTCATACAGCAAGTTCAAGGTAAACTGAAGGGGTACTACAATGGGGTTTAGAGTCAATAACCACACCCTATGCAGAATGACTTAGGGAGCTGTGTATGCTTATCCTGGAGAAGAGAAGGTTAAGAGATGATATGATAGCCCTGTTTAAATATTTGAAGGGATATCATATTGAGAATAGAACATGCTTGTTTTCTGACCCTGCAGAGACTAGGACATGGAGCAATGGATGCAAACTACAGGAAAATAGATTCCCTCTCAACATTAGGAAGAACTTCTTGACAGTAAGAAATGGCGCCGCCCGAGTCACCGGGACGGCGCTGTTGCCGCGCGCGGGAAGCGCCTGGTCCCGCGCTCCCCGCGGCGGTTTTTCCCGGCGGCCTGAGCGAGGGCGGGAGCCCTCCTCGTTGGCCGCAGGGAGAAGCGGCGGGAAGCCTCCCACCAATCAGGGGACGGGACTTCAAGTCCCAAGGTTCCCCAGGAGAAAGGCGGGCTGCCTGATTGGCTATGGGTTGCCTGCCTCCTCCTGGGGATTGGCTGGAGGGCCTTGGGGGAGGGGCCTTCTCCCCTCCTCGGCTCCCCATTGGTTCCTCAGCCTATATAAGGCCTTGTTGGGCGCTCCTCGGCGCCATTGCGATGTTCGGCTCTGCTTGACGAAGCAGAGCCGAGGAGGAGCTCCTGGGGCTGTGAGCCCCCCCCCCCTTTTAGGCCGCGGTATTGGCGGCGGAGTCGTCCGGCTCTGCTTGTGGGAGCAGAGCCGAGGAGCCCCCGGGCGGTGAGCCTTTCAGGCCGCGAAATTTTTGTGGCGGAGGCGTGGGGTGGTGCGGGGGTCGCCCAGGCCAAGCTGCTCCAGGTTGTGGCGCCCCTCCCCTCCCCCCCAAGCGTCTCTGGCCATTTCCAGGCCTGTCCCCACCCTCCCCGGTTCTCTGTGGGCCTGGGCTCTTGGGCTTGCCTTGGCCTGTTTTTTCTGTCATTTTGCACTGTTTGGTTGAGCAGCAGGTGCAGCCTCGGACGGGTTTTGGATGGGAGTCCGTTTTAATTTTTTCAGGGGTTTGCACCTATGAACTTTCTTTCTCGCAGCATTACAATTTTCTGGCAGAGCGTTCTTCCCTAGGATCATTTGTCTGTGCGCTCTATCTGCTTGTTTGGGGACTGTCGTTTTTACCCAAGCACACTTTTTTGTCCATCCTTGCTTTCGGCGGTGATCGCGGCTTTTGCCCTGCTGAGCCCGCCACACAACCTTTTCCTTGTGACTTTAGAGTGGCGGTGATCACGACTTCTGTCCTGCTGAGCCCACCCTGTCATCTTTATATTCCTTCGGGTCCTACCCGTGCTGGTCGATCTGCTTTGGTTTGCTCCTGGCTTGCTCGAAAATGCCTTCAAAAGCCAAGGGCCTAGCTGGGAAGCGCTCGGCTCCAGCGGTCAGTGCTTCTGCTCCTCCCGGTTCTCACAGCGGGCCGGGAGTGCAGTCGAGGAGGTCGGTTCCTGCTCCTTCTGCACCGGTTCCTTCGGCAGCACCTGTGCCGTTGCAGCCCCCTTCCATCATCAGCCAGGATGTTGCGGCCGAATTGACCAGGTCATTCTCCGATATCATCGCGAGGGCCATGGCTGGCAATCGTGCTCCCCCTGCTGGTGGGGAAGTCACTTCCAGACAGGATGGCATGGGGCAGCCTTCGGCTTCAGTCGACGGGGGTCTCGTTAGGAGTTCGGTTCCAACCCCTGCATCTGCACCGGGTTCGTCTGCAGCTGGCGGGATCATCGAGGAGTCCAGTTCCAGTTCATCCAGCAGCTCTAGTTCCTCTTCCTCTTCCTCCAGTTCAGAGGATGAATTTCCGGTGGCTGGTTCGTATTCGGGGTCTACCAGCAATAAGAGGAAGCGGAAGAAGAAGAAGAAGAAGAAGAAGAGGAGCAGGGCTCGGCGGTCTGGCGCCAGTTCTCGTGAAGCGATTCCTGGGCAGGGCGGTACGTCTGCAATTCCTCCGGTTGGACGTGATGGATTTTGGGTTGAACATGCTATGGCCCCCGGCCTCCCCTCTTGGGCCATCCGGCGTCGGGCCTGGAGACCGGGTCTACAGGGCGTTTGGGTCGATCCTCAGGCAGCCAACATCCCCATCTCCGCTCCTGGCGATCGCCCCCCGGGTTCGCATCTTTCAAAAAAGATTCGCAAACGTATTCTGCGTGGGTGTTACGTCGATGTCTTCTCCCTTCTCCAACCTAGGGGTCAGGAGGCATGGGCTGTCACGTCTCCTCGCAGGGCTAAAAAGCACCCAAAGGCTTCTCCAGTGGAGCCAACATTCGCTAATTGGTTGGAGGGTTTCGCTGTTTTCAAGGCTGTAGTGTCCATGGCCTTTCCCGAGCGGGCATGGCACTTGGATTGCCATTTGTTACATGTCCTGAAGGCAAAAGCAGTAGCTGGCGAGGCTGCTGCCATAGCGTATGATACTGCTTTCAGGCAGCAGGCTTCCCATAGCTCCAGGAACGCTGGGATCAGTTACACAGTGAGATTTGGCTTATGGAAGTCGGCCCGCTTACAAAGCCTAGAGGGACCAGTAAGCTGACGGGCAGGCGGGATGTAAAACTTGCCTGCTGGGCTTTCAATGTGGGAAAATGCTCTCGGTCCCATTGTAGATACGAGCACTGCTGTGAATTGTCCCGTGGTCCTCACCCAAAATCCTCCTGTTCTCGCCAGTCTTCGCAGCCCTTTCGTCAAGGGCGCCCTGTCCTCGGGGCAGCCGGCAAGCGGGAAGGTGCCTCCTCTTCCGATGCCGGCGGGTCAGGGGGCCTCAAATAGTTCTTCGCCCTCCCCTCCTGCTTCTTTCTCCCTCGCCTGCACCCCGGTTAAGGTTGAAGTTTTAATCCCTCTGCTGGATGCATACCCTAAGCGGGATGCGGCCAGGCTTCTCGCTGAGGGGTTTTCCGCTGGTTTTAGGATCCCTGTTTTGGCCTCTCCCCCTCCCTCTTTTGCCAGGAATCTTAAATCTGCCAGAGATCTGCCTGGTGTCCTGCTCCAAAAAATTGAAAAAGAGATTGCAGCTGGTCGTATCGAAGGGCCGTTCTCTCCCCCCCCCCTTTTCCAATCTGCATGTTTCCCCCTTGGGTGTTATCCCAAAAAAGGTTCCGGGTGAGTTTAGGCTCATCCATCACCTTTCTCATCCTCCAGGTGCATCTGTTAATGACGCCATCCCCCCTGAGTTATGTTCCGTCAAGTACACATCTTTTGATCATGCCGTTCGCTTGATCAGGTCATGTGGCCCTGGGGCATTAATGGCTAAGTGCGACATTCAGTCCGCTTTCCGCCTTCTGCCTGTGCATCCTGAGGATTTCCACCTTTTGGGATTTAAATTCAAGGAGTGCTGGTATTTTGACAAAGCCATGCCAATGGGTTGCTCCATCAGTTGTGCAGCTCTTGAAACTTTTAGCACTTTCCTCGAATGGGAAGTGAAACGTAGAGCTGGCTCACCTCTTGTTACCCATTATCTGGACGATTTTTTAATGGTGGGTAAGGCTGGCTCTGAGGACTGTCATAACCTCCTTGCTACCTTTCAGGCTATGGCTTCGGAAATTGGTGTTCCGTTAGCAGCGGACAAAACGGAGGGACCCACCACGGCCCTGACTTTCCTCGGTATTCAATTGGACTCCATTCAGGGTATTTCTTGCCTGCCTCTGGACAAGCTTTCGGCACTTAGGGCTAGCATCTCTGAGTTCCTGGAGGCTAAGAAAGTCACTCTGTAGCAGGTCCAATCCTTGCTAGGGCACCTCAATTTTGCCTGTAGGGTGGTTGCTCCGGGCAGGGCTTTTTGTTTTAGGCTGGCTAGGGCCACAGCTGGCATTAAGCTCCCTCACCACCGTGTCCGTGTTTCGAAGGGGATTAGAGAGGACCTCAGAGTTTGGGACACTTTCCTCTCCAATTACAATGGTGTGTCACTCTGGCAAAGGTCTTGGCAACTTGGGGACAGTTTCCAAGTCCATTCGGATGCAGCAGGCAGTTTGGGCTTTGGTTTGTATTTCCAGGGCCACTGGTGTGCAAAACGTTGGCCGCATCAGTGGTCTCAAGGTGACATTCTTAGAGACTTGACGTTTCTTGAATTGTTCCCCATTGTTGCAGCTGTTTATATTTGGAAGTCTGATTTTGCGAATAAGAGGGTGACATTCTGGTGTGATAACCAGGTGGTAGTCAATGTTGTTAATAGCCTGTCCTCCTCATCCTAGCGGGTCATGTTCCTGGTACGTCGGCTTGTTTTGTTCTGTCTGACTAATAACATTTCTTTCACAGCTCGTTTTGTTCCTGGCTTACAAAATAACATTGCCGATGCTCTCTCCCGATTCCAGGAGGACAGGTTCCGTTGGCTGGCCCCGGAGGCAGACCTCTCCCCTGTGTCGTTTCCGGAGGAACTCTGGGACATTGGACCTCTTCCATAATGGAAGGCATTCTTTCTTCTGTGGCCCCTTCCACCCTCAGAGCTTACAAAAGGGTATTCCCCAAGTTGTATGCCTTCTTCGAGGCCAACAATATTCCTCCCCAGTGGCCTATCGATTCAACTATGGTGCTCAGTTTTTTAGTGTGGATCAAGTCCTCGGGGGTTTCCCCCCGAGCCATGTCAGTATTTACCGCTGCCATCTCTTTTTTCGCTAAGGCCTCTGGTTTTTCCGACCCCTGCTCCTCCTTTCAGGTCAGGCGGACCTTGGAAGGTTGGAGACGCTCTCATGTCCCCGCTCCGGATGCCAGGCGGCCTATCACACTCCCCCTCGTGGAGCATTTGTTTTCTGTCCTCCCTGGTATCTGCTCGTCTCCTTTTGAGGCCTTCTTGTTTCAGACAGCCTTTATTACGGCGTTTTTTGGGGCCCTGAGGGTGGGAGAGCTTGTCCCTTCTTCCTCCTCTGATTGTTCTGGGAGATCCCTTCAAGTCAGTGATGTTTTGCTTACTGCTCAGGCCGTTTGCCTGGTTTTACGCAGGTCAAAATGCGACCAACAGGGTAAAGGGACCTCCATTTGGTTGCACCGTTTTAAGGGATCTCATATCTGCCCGGTGCGCACTCTTAACAAGTTCCTGGCAGAGCACCCATTGGGTTTTGGCCCCCTATTTTGTCACCAAAACGGGGCACCTCTCACTCGCTACCAGCTGGTAGCTGTGCTCAGGATGGCCTTGGACTCCCTCGGACTTCCTGCCAAGGAATTCGGGAGCCACTCTTTTAGAATTGGGGCAGCTACGTCCGCATCACAAATTGGCCTGCCTGTTGAGTCAATTAAAAGATTAGGCCGCTGGAGCTCTAATGCCTATGCGAGTTATGTTCGACCGGAGCTAGTTATTTCCCCGGCTCCTTAACCTTCATCTGTTCAGTGCTTTGGCCTGTTTGTGCTCTGGACTTTGTGTATAGGGTTGGCGGCAGGCGGTTTGTTCCTCACCGCCTGTTTGGCGGCAGCATAGGCCTGGATCTGGGGTGAGGGGTTTCCAGGGCCCTATGGCTCTGGATCGGGAGTCCTCGGGACCCAGGTGTAAGGAGCGGGCTGCTGTGGCCAGTGCGGGGGCCACAGTCATTTAACACCTGGTGACTAGAGTGCCTTGCAAATCGAATTGTAGCAACGCAGTTGCGTGACTGCGTAATAGGGCGGGGATTGGCACCTACGTCATCCCGATGCTTGGTCTCCAAGCAACCATACATTAGCCAACCGTGGTGTGGCTGATGTCCAGATCCAGACCTTATGCTTTGGGCCAACCCTATATGTTTGTTTGGATACACACATATGTTGTTTCATCATGTGTTTATGAATAATGTTGTGGCCTTGTTTCCTCCAGCCAATTTGTCTTTGTATTATTATGGTGCCTTACCTGCGAGGCAAATGGCGCCGCCCGAGTCACCGGGACGGCGCTGTTGCCGCGCGCGGGAAGCGCCTGGTCCCGCGCTCCCCGCGGCGGTTTTTCCCGGCGGCCTGAGCGAGGGCGGGAGCCCTCCTCGTTGGCCGCAGGGAGAAGTGGCGGGAAGCCTCCCACCAATCAGGGGACGGGACTTCAAGTCCCAAGGTTCCCCAGGAGAAAGGCGGGCTGCCTGATTGGCTATGGGTTGCCCGCCTCCTCCTGGGGATTGGCTGGAGGGCCTTGGGGGAGGGGCCTTCTCCCCTCCTCGGCTCCCCATTGGTTCCTCGGCCTATATAAGGCCTTGTTGGGCGCTCCTCGGCGCCATTGCGATGTTCGGCTCTCCCACCCTCCCTCCCTGTTGGGGAGTGGATCGTCACAACTGTTGGGGCGGCAGCATAGGCCTGGATCTGGGGTGAGGGGTTTCCAGGGCCCTATGGCTCTGGATCGGGAGTCCTCGGGACCCAGGTGTAAGGAGTGGGCTGCTGTGGCCAGTGCGGGGGCCACAGTCATTTAACACCTGGTGACCTTGCAAATCGAATTGTAGCAACGCAGTCGCGTGACTGCGTAATAGGGCGGGGCTTGGCACCTACGTCATCCCGATGCTTGGTCTCCAAGCAACCATACATTAGCCAACCGTGGTGTGGCTGATGTCCAGATCCAGACCTTATGCTTTGGGCCAACCCTATATGTTTGTTTGGATACACACATATGTTGTTTCATCATGTGTTTATGAATAAAGTTGTGGCCTTGTTTCCTCCAGCCAATTTGTCTTTGTATTATTATGGCGCCTTACCTGCGAGGCAACTGTTTGACAGTGGAACACACTGCCTTGGAGTGTGGTGGAGTCTCCTTCTTTGGAGGTTTTTCAATGGAAGCTGGTTGGCCATCTGTTGGAGGTACTTGGATTATGTATTCCTACATGGCAGGGTCTCATAGAGTCTCTTACAACTCTATGATTCTATGACTGGCTGATTGAGAATAAGCACATCAATCTATTCTTATGTGACTTTCTTTTGCAAGAATGAAAATATCAACTATTTCCCCACGAATCCCCCTTCCTGCTCATTGGCTGAGATCAGAGAGTTATTTTCTGCACTCCAGACTTTTTGGCAAAAATTTTGAAAAGAAGGTTTTGCATTCATTATGCAAAACTGGCAATTTTGCACAAAACATTCTGTGTTAAAGAAAATAAAATTATTTGGGGGCAAAAAGAGTTTGTTTAGAAAAGAACCTCTTTTTTCGTGCAAAAGGCATATGCTTAATTTTTTTATATAGTTTTATTGAAGCTTTATTGAATTGTGAAAAATTTCATTTACCAACAATTTTTCTTCACTGATTAAAAAAACCCTCGTAGAAATGTGCCTTTACATTCCTAGATGACAGCTTATATACTAACATTCAGTCAGATGATGTAGAGATGCTATTAATGAGTAGCTCAATGGCTAGCTTATCCGGAGTAGTGTTTGGTGTTGTTGTTGTTGTTGCAGGGTCTGAATCTCAATTTGAACATGGTCTCTGCAATCAAATTTCAGCACTGGATAGAGATGGGATGGATTCAAAGTAAGATGGGCAGGGCCAGATATAATTCTTAGCAACTTGGATATTTTCTCTCTAAGCAAACAGAGCACCTGACAAGTCCACATGCATCTATTCACAGGTAAGCCCTGACTATATCTAGCTCAAGTCTGGATGTTCACTATCCTTCCATTAAATATTGAAGTTCACAGTATTTCATATGGAAGGGTAATAGATCCACCCCTATATTTGGAAACCAAACTATTTAATGCAAGTTAAACCCGATGTAGCATGGTCAAGCTTTCTGGGATTGAATTGTTCATAGTTCTACATGTGTTACTTGAGATTTTGCATATAAATTGATGAGGAATTCAGAAATAATTCCTTGACAAAGTTCATACAGTTGCATGTATTGCAGAGGTTTGGGATAAGTTCATTTAAATGAATACTAAATATGGAAGTTTATTCTCTTTACCCAGACTAATGTGAACCTGAACTCACCTATCCTTTCATTTTTGCACTATTCTGAATTTTATGATTTAATTGTCTATTTATTTATTTAAAAAAACAGGTTTACAAGTAATGCTCACATCATAAAAAAAAACAGCAAACATTAAAGAAAATGGCTTGCAAAAATACATATATTGGGGAAAATGTGTACAAAAATGCATGCAAATTTTGTGTATGTGCAGATAGGCATGAAAATATTCCACACTTTTCATGTAGATTTTACATATATATCAAACTGATATGAAAATGGGATGGAATGAAATTGTCTAAAAATTGTGCATGTTGTAGAAACTGAAATAGCATCTGTCCTTAATGTTACTCCACAGGTGGCATACAGAAATGCTAATCAAAGTGGTAGTTTTTGGACTGGTGCCCACCTGTAAACCACTGGCTGCTGGTCCACAGAAAATTTCCAGGAATTATAGCTAATGGGTGCACACATGGCCACGATCCCTGACACACTAGGGAAAAAATTGCTAGTCACACATATCAGATAGCCTGAGAAGCCCTGGAATACAGTGCAATCTTGTTTTATGTCAACTCCAAAATAATTACTGCTGTGTTGAATGTGACTTAATGTTAGGCAAGCATGTATATGACTGTGACCCTATCTAGAAACACAGTTTTGATTCTTCACATTTCATAAGATTTATAAGGTAACAATTCTTAGTAAAGTTATCTGGACATAGAAAATATGGATATCTTACTAATTAATTACAATTACAAATTTGGGGAAGATGCCAAAGTTGTTATGGCATGTTGGAACTTTTTAATGAGCTTCTTCTAAAAATAAAATGAGGCAAATATATATTTTTTAAATTTATTCTCATATCTGTGCAGTCTTTTCACCAACTCTCTCTTTAATTGCTTTACTGCTTGTAAGAGGAAATTTCAAGGGCCCATATAAGAGGAGAAAATGACTGCAGTGTTTATAATACAAAAGTCTCTTTTAAAAGCCAGTTTGTAAAAATGAGATGCTGAAACAGACAATAGCATTTGTAGTACAATCAAAGCAACATGAAGAAACATTTTAATAGGCATACTTAGCAGTCTCCCCCTCCCCAGTAAAATACTCAGCTACAACAATTGAAGCTTACCTCCACAGTATCAAAGGGAGGGGGGGTATCTGTGTATGCTATATGACAGCAATATTGATGGCAAAGTGTTTTAAGTACATTCAGTAATCTAACATTGACCTTTAAAGCATTAGAACAAATAATAGACTTGTGCGGAATTATTATGTTCAAAATCACACTAATAAACATCACTGCATATTAAAGATAAATGTTAGATGGATTTGGATCCTCTTGCTATTGAGATACCACTAATTTTGAGAAACGTTTTTTTAATTTAAGTGCCACCCTCAAATATCCCTTTAAAACTAAATATTAAAGCAAAATCTATGTTCAAATGCACATTCTCAGTTTGCAATTCCTCTGGGCTGATAAATCCTTTAATTAAGTACTAATATGCACATAAGCATTTCACCTCTTCATCCAAAAGTAACTTAGAAGAGATATTTTGAAAAATCAGGCATCATTAAGATGAGAGCAAAATTGTACTATTTACAAAGAAATGTGCTTGTCTAGTAAACACTGCTTTTTTAAAAGGAACAAAATAATTTGAATAGTATGAAAAGATGACATTAACAGAAACTGGTACCAAATGAAGCATAGAATAATAGTGAAGAATAATTTGGATTCCTCTGTTGCACCATGCAGCATCATGGAGGGAGGTGCATTTGCTAGCTTCGCAGGATGAAAGACCAGGTACATTCTGGCATTGTGCAACAGGACACAGAACATAGGGGCAGAGACAGAAGATTTATAAGCTCATGCTGCCACCCCTTCTCTTATTCTTTTCTCTCCTGTTTTTGATGAGTAGAGGGAGCAGAGTCTTTTGTTGAGAGATCCAGTGTTTGGAGTATTGTGTTCTCACTGGTGTGTCTGAGCTTGATTGTAAAACTCATTGTTGGGTGTTGTCATCAGCCTCACCACCCAAATGGTTTATTGGTCTTGTTATTTAAATATAACAGGCCTCAGGTTGCCAGGAGAAGGATGTTCTCCTGGAGTTTGTAATACAGTGGAAGGTAGAAGCTAGGCATAGTCAGACACGCACTCTAGACTTTAGGAGAGCTGATTTCAATAAACTTAGAGAAATACTGGGAGTGATCCCATGGTCAGGAATACTAGAAGAGAAGGGAGTTCAAGACGGATGGGAATTTCTCAAAAGGGAGATATTGAAGGCACAATTTCAAACAGTTCCAATGAGGAAGAAAAATGGAAGATGTCTCAAGAAGCCAGGATGGATGACTAAGGAACTTTCAACTGAGCTAAGTTTTAAACGGAACATGTATAAGAAATGGAAAAATGGGGAAATCACGAAAGAGGAATTCAAACAAATAGCCAGCACATGTAGGGGTAAAGTCAGAAAAGTTAAAGCGCAGAATGAACTCAGGCTTGCTAGAGACGTTAAGAACAATAAAAAGGGCTTTTTTGGATATGTCCGCAGCAAAAGGAAGAAGAAGGAAACGGTAGGGCCACTGCGTGCAGAAGATGGCAAAATGCTAACAGGGGACAGAGAAAAGGCAGAATTACTCAACACCTTCTTTGCTTCAGTCTTCTCAGAAAAGGCAAAGGGTGCTCAACCTAAGGATAATGGAGCAGAAGACAGAATAGAGGAATTTCAGCACAGAATAAGTAAAGAGGTAGTACAGGAATACCTGGTTAACCTAAATGAATAGGAGCACCTGCTATCAGCTTCGGCTGATATGCCAGCTGCGTCCCTACCTGGACCGGAGGGACCTTGAAACAGTAGTACATGCTCTGGTAACCTCTCGGTTGGACTTCTGCAATGCGCTCTACATGGGGCAGCCTTTGTATCACACTCGGAAGCTACAATTGGTCCAGAACATGGCAGCTCGGGTGGTCACTGGCGCTCCCAGGACCGCCCACATAACACCAATTCTGAAAGATCTACATTGGCTGCCTATTCGCTTCCGGGCTCAGTACAAAGTGCTGGTCATCACCTATAAAGCCCTATATGGCTTGGGCCCAGAGTACCTAAAGGACCGTCTCTCCTCATACAATCCGCCCCGCACACTTAGATCCACAGGGCAACAACGTCTAAGAGTTCCAGAGGCTAGACTGTCAATAACGGCGAAGAGGGCTTTTTCTGCCTCGGCCCCTAGCCTCTGGAACTCACTGCCCACGGAACTTCGCTCAGCCACCTCCCTCAATGCGTTCAAAAAAAGGACTGAAAACCTTCCTCTTTGAATTTGCGTACCCCTGACTTACTCCCCTGCTGCTATTCCATACCCCTAATTGTATTGTTGTTATTGTGACTGTGCTCCCCGGGCTGATAGTGTATTATTGTGATATTGGATGTTTTTAATTTTTATATGTATTTTAATTGCTTAACTGTTCACCGCCCTGATCTTGGGAAGGGCGGTATAAAATAAACTTATTATTATTATTATTATTATTATTAATATAAATCTCCAGGACCAGATGAACTACATCCTAGAGTATTAAAAGAACTGGCAAATGTAATATCGGAACCACTGGCAATAATCTTTGAGAACTCATGGAGAACAGGGGAAGTCCCAGCAGACTGGAGGAGGGCAAACGTTGTGCCCATCTTCAAAAAGGGAAAAAAAGAGGATCCCAACAATTATCGTCCAGTTAGTCTGACATCAATTCCAGGAAAGGTTCTAGAGCAGATCATTAAGCAGAGAGTCTGTGAACACTTAGAGGCCAATGCCATAATCACAAAAAGTCAACATGGGTTTCAGAGAAACAAGTCATGCCAAACGAACCTGATCTCTTTTTTTGATAAAATTACCAGCTTGGTAGATGAAGGGAATGCTGTAGATATAGTATACCTCGATTTCAGTAAGGCCTTTGACAAGGTTCCCCATGACATTCTTGCAAACAAGCTTGCAAAATGTGGGATAGACAAGTTAACTGTTACATGGATTTGTAATTGGTTGACTGGCCGAACTCAAAGGGTGCTCAACAATGGCTCCTTTTCATCCTGGAGAGAAGTGACCAGTGGGGTGCCACAGGGTTCTGTCCTGGGCCCAGTGCTATTCAATTCTTTATTAATGATTTGGATGACAGAATTGGGGGCATACTTATCAAATTTGCAGATGACACTAAACTGGGAGGAGTAGCTAATACCCCAGAGGATAGGATCAAAATTCAAAATGACCTGAATAAACTAGATAGCTGGGCCGATGCTAACAAGATGAAATTCAATGCAGAGAAATGTAAGGTTCTGCACTTAGGGCGGAAAAATGAAATGCACAGATATAGGATGGGGGACACCTGGCTGAATGAGACCACATGTGAAAGGGATCTAGGAGTCCAAGTAGACCATAAGCTGAACATGAGTCAACAGTGCGATGCGGCAGCTAAAAAAGCCAATGCAATTTTAGGCTGCATCAATAGAAGTATAGTTTCTAGATCAAGGGAAGTTATAGTGCCACTCTATTCTGCTTTGGTCAGGCCCCACCTGGAATACTGTGTCCAGTTCTGGGCACCATAATTCAAAAAATCACATTGGCCTTTTTAGCTGCCGCATCACACTGTTGACTCATGTTCAACTTGTGGTCTATGTGGACTCCTAGATCCTTTTCACATGTAGTCTCGTTAAGGTTTTCCCCATCCTATATCTGTGCATTTCAGTTTTCCACCCTAAGTGCAGTACCTGACATTTCTCAGTGTTGAATTTCATTTTGTTAGCTTTGGCCCACCTTTGTAATCTATTCAGTTTATTTTGAATTTTGATCATGTCCTCTGGGGTATTAGCTACTCCTCCTAATTTGGTGTCATCTGCAAATTTGATATGTATGCTGCCAATTCTGTCATCCAAGTCATTAATAAAGATGTTGAATACAACTGGGCCCAGTACTGAACCCTGTGTTGAGCATTCTTTGGGTGTGTCCAGTCAACCAGTTACAAATCCATATAAGAGTTATCTTGTCTAGCCCACATTTTACAAGCTTGTTTGCAAGAATGCCATGGGGACCCTTGTCATATCTTTGACTTGACCACCTAAAGAAAAAAAGAGATAATAATAATAAAAATAAAATAAAATAATAATACCTCATGACTTGACTTCTGTAATGGGCTCTACATGGGGCTACCCTTCTGCCTAGTTCAGAAACTTCAGTTAGTTCAAAATATGGCAGCCAGGTTGGTCACTGGAAAAAACAGAGATGACCACATAACATATATTTTAAAATTGCTTCACTGGCTGCCTATTCATTTCCGGGCGCAGTACAAGTTGTTGGTAATGACCTTTAAAGCCCTATATGGCTTGGGTCCAACCTATCTAAGGGATCGTACAATCCACCCCGTGCACTCAGGTAGTCTGGGAAGAATCTACTGCAACTTTTAAATACCAGGTTGACTCCAACTACCCATAGGACTTTCTCTTCCACCTCTCCCAGATTATGGGATGGCCTGCCAGAGACGATCCATCATATTACCAGCTTTAAAAAGGCTGTCTCTTCCAGCACACCTTTCCTGAATAGCAAACCTGACCACCAAGTGAATCCACCATAGAATCATAGAGTTGAAAGAGACCACAAGGGCCATCCAGTCTCTCACTGAGTATTCTGTAGCCTCACTTGCTCGTCCCTGATCATTTTAATGGATTGTTTTAATGGTTAATGTATTTAATTGATGTTTTCTTCGAGGAAGGGAATAATTGGGATATTATTTATTTCAGAAGCTAGGATTTACTGATTTAGTCCTTAGTTGGTTCAAATCATATCTTTCAAATTGGTCATTTGCTGTGGTAGCCTGATGTCAGGTATCTTCTTCTTTTCCTCTGTCAGTTGGGGTTTCATAGGGATCCATTTTGGGCCTGTTGTTATTTTCTCTATACACTTGGTAATCTTATCAGTTTGTATGGTATTCAGTATCATCTTCATGCCAATGATGTGCAGTTATATTTTTCTACGCCAGAATTTTCTTCAGATATTGAAGAATGTGTTACATCATATCTCTTAGCTACCTCATCATGAGTGCTTTATTGGTGTCTAAAATTTAACATGGCTAAGACAGAACTACTCATCTTTCCTCTAAAACCTACTTTACAATATCCATTTTCTATCATGGTCAATAATGTTCCCATTCATCCTGTGAAGGAATCACATAGCCTTGCCTTTATTTTTTATTCTTCTTTGTCCTTCACCATTTAGATTCAGGCTGTAGCCCGGCCATGCTGATTTTTTCTTTATATTATTGCTAAAACTAGACCTTCTCTATCAGCTTCTTCTGATAGACCTTAGTTCATGCCTTAGTTATTTCCCGCCTTGATTACTGCAATCTTCTTTGGGCAAGGCTCGCATTGTCCCACCTTAGTCCTCTGATTTCCATTCAAAATTCTGCTGCTAAGATTATCTTTTTAGCTTGTCGCTTTGATCATGTCACCCCACTTCTGGTATCTCTTCATTGGTTACCCATTCTTTTTAGGATTCAGTACAAGCTTCTTCTCTTAACATTTAAAGCTTTACAGAACCTAGCTCCCCCCTTATCTGTCAGCCCTTATTTCATCTCACCATCCTTTTCAAGATTTGTGGTCCAAGTGCTCAGGACTTGTTACCCAGCCAAAGGTTTCTTCCTCTTTAGCTCAGTTTCAACCTTTATCACTTGCTGCACCATACTCTAGGAATTGCCTCCCTGATAGTCTGTGGTCTATCTTTTCTCTTGCTAGTTTTAAATCTGAATTAAACACTTTCCTGTTTTCCAAAGTTTTTAGAATTGTATTTTAATATTGTTTATAATTTTATGTTTGATTGTATGTATTAGTTGTTTTTACAGTTTGTATTTTAACTGCATAACTTGCTTAACTTTGTATAGTTTATATTTCATGACTTTTAGATTGTATGCCATTGATAGGTAATATGCTGTTTTGATGATGCCAGTAAAGTGCCATGCAAATTTATGGTGCTGTACACGAAGAAGAAGAAGAAGAAGAAGAAGAAGAAGAAGAAGAAGAAGAAGAAGAAGAAGGCGGCAGGTAATCAGATTTACTCAGCAGTTTGGTATAGTGGTTTGAATGGAAAGCCACTGGGTGACCTAGGGCAATAGGTCCGCCTCAGAGAAAAGAAAAGGCAAAACCACTCTGGAAAAATCTTGCCAATGAACGCCCCATGACAGATTCACCTTCAGGTCTTCAAAAGTCAGAAGTGACTTGAAGTCACAGAGAAATAACAACAAATGTAGTTTGACACGAAAGATTAATGAAGTTTTCTTATAGAATGTTTGGATGCTTGGTTTACCAGTTGTTTGGAAAGGCAAGGGAACAGTAGATTCCAGAGAAATTTTAGGTTTTCCTTTTATATTTCATTTCCATGCCTTTACAATTTCATTTTCTAAATGTCAGAGTTAATTCTCATCACTTCTCTTTGTCTCTATTGGTTAAAATCTCAGTTTTATTACTGTATTCTATTTACAAGCCATAGAACATTTTTGAAAACAAAGAGGGATAATGATTTTAATGTATTGACACTTGGCATACATATAAGAATGTATAAATAATTTAAAAAATAAATAACTGTTTTCCCATGCCATGGCCTGTATTCAGAAGTAGTCAACTAGCATCTTCTATCCTCCAGTTCATAAACAGAAACCACAAATCAGATGTGTTAGTGTAAGTTTGCATCCACATGTGTATATGAAATTTCAGGACATGTATCAAGGTGGATGGTGAAGGATAAAAGGATCTTTTGCAGTGGATGTGGGATACACAGAGCAAACCGAACCATCACATGTCTAGCCAAGTGGGGAATAATGCCCTTCAATGGGGAACTTGGTGTCAAGAATGATCACAGGACTAGCTCTAGATCTCAATATGCTCAGTGATTTTTGTCCATGGTCATTGTGCAAATAGACCTCTTGTGCTAGGCTTAGATGCTGAACCATGTTTCATTGTACTTCTATTTCTGATTATTGTGGGCTGGATGGGGGGGGGGGTTGCATGTTATATGAAGCTTTGTGAAGGCTGTGAGTTATTAAACATAATAAATCGAGGCAAACCTATATTCTGTTCTTCAGAACAGTAAATTCACAGTGTAGAGATAGCTCTAAATTCACTGAAACTTTCCCAGTTGAGATTATAATTACTATGACACTGCCCTGCCTTTATCTGCTTCATTTCTATGTAACTATTTGACCAACTACTTCCTACAGGGAGCATGCTGATCAAGAGATTTTCAAATCCTGCTTTTAAATGTACTCTTCCTATTGATTTCTTTGGAAGCAGGGGATATAGGGATATAGGGAATCAAGAGCAGGTACAGGAGATGAGCTGTTCATGTTTGATAACAGGAGACACACAGGAGGGAAATGAACAGAAGCATTTCAAGCAATTATGAGGTCCTACAAAAGCAAGGTGATAATGTGTGCAGATGTTGTAGAGTAGCTCTTCTTTAGATAGCATAAGGGGATTCACTTCCTGCACTTCCATTCCAGGGACTTTAATGAGTGAATATTTATTAGCTTTGATTACTGCCTTCCTTTATGCAAGGAAGTATATCAAACAGATTTTCAGGGAATGCAGGTCTGGTCATACTTCTTAGACACATGAAATTACCACTTCAGGCACCCATGGCACCAGTAAGGAAGTTAGGTTTCTCTATGCTTCCTATTAAAGAAAGCAGCCAATAATGTTAACAATTTTCTTCCCACTGTGAGAAAGTCTTTGAAAGCCACAGTTTCCAAAGCCTATTTGCAATCCAGGATTTATTCTGCACAAAATTCTCGTGTGATCATTTTGCAGAGAAAGCAACATTTTCCTCACACTAACCAACATATGTGTGGAAGATATTATTTCCTCTGCAGAAAACAATGCTTTCTATGCATATCAACTGCATGTAAAATTTGTTAAGAATAAATCTCAAAGTATAGCATTTTCTGTTCAAGAAACAGAATTTTCTTCTTGGAAATATTTCTGTATATAAATATTGTTTTCTAAGCAAGAAATCCTGTTTTCTATGCAGAATAACCACATGCAAACCACATGCAAGTATAGTGTCTAGATCAAGGGAAGTAATAGTGCCATTCTATTCTGCATTGGTCAGGCCCCACCTGTGTCCAGTTCTGGTCACCACAATTCAAAAGAGATGTGGAGAAACTGGCGCATGTCCAAAGAGGGCAAGTAAAATGGTGAAGGGTCTAGAAACCATGCTCTATGAGGAACGACTTAGGGAACTGGGGATGTTTAACCTGGAGAAGAGAAGATTAAGAGGTGATATGATAGCCCTGTTCAAATATTTGAAGGGATGTCATATTGAGGAGGGAGCAAGCTTGTTTTCTGCTGCTCCAGAAACTAGGACCTGGAACAATGGATGCAAGCTCTAGGAAAAGAGATTCCACCTCAACATTAGGAGGAACTTCCTGACAGTAAGGGCTATTTGACAGTGGAACACACTCCCTCAAAGTGTGGTGGAGTCTCCTTCCTTGGAGGTCTTTAAGCAGAGGCTGGATGGCCATGGGGTGCTTTGATTGGGAGTTCCTGCATGGCAGGGGGTTGGACTGGATGGCCCTTGTGATCTCTTCCAACTCTGTGATTCTATGATTCTATGTCAGTGAAAGGATAACAAAAGGGAAGGGCCTGAGATTCCCTGAGGCAAACAATGTCGTGCTTAAATAAATTGAAGGAGCTCCAAATTTACTGGATATCATAAATCAGACAAACACTTAATCTAGTCCTTAACAAAAGTTAAGATTAAATCTTTAAATAAAGAACAAACTAAAATCATATCATGAAAGACAAAGCATTCTTTTATACAAGTGCTAATATAGCTTCCTGACTGCATTAAGGACCCCAGATCACATTTCATCTTGCAGGCTGATCAGGGTTAGCTCTGGTTAGTAATTGCATGGGGAACTGCCAAGAAATAACAGGTGCTGCATGGTATATTTCAGAGGAAGGAATTGACAAAACAATTGCTGAATATTCCTTGGCTGAGCACACCCTAGGAAATTCATGGGGTTGTTATAAATTGAAATGTGTCATGAAGGCACATACACACAGGGGTAATATAAAAGAAAACTTAAGTCAATATTGTTATATTGTAGCAATGATGTTTCAGATAATATATTTGTAGAAAGAATTATTACAGTGATGATTCTGAAAATGGTACCATTTCCAAATTGTGTACTCTGTAAAATTTGTGTAACAACCAGCTGCAGCTGTACCTCTGTCCACTGTCTGAGATGGCCAAGGAGATGGGAACCAGGAGGAGTAAAACAACCCAGTAGTCTGTACCAAAGATTAAGTCTCAAGGCCAAAGAACAGAACATCAAAACTAAACAACACAGAAATACAAGAGTTAGGAAGCCCTTGTTACTTGAGGAAGTCTTAAGGAAGCCCTCTTGGATACCTCCACATCCATTCATAGTTTCTAGGCCTGCCAGGAGGGGGAAAACACAAAGAGCAGCTACCAGCCAGAGGAGGAAGGATTGTCCACCATGTCCATCATGCCATGGTGCTGACTATGGAGTACAGCAAAGGGAGGTAATGGCCTTTGCTTCTGGAACTAGCCAGACTGACTGTCTGCCATCAAGGCAGTCTTAATAAAGACCTAGTGATGTAAAGAATATTTGTCAAAATTCGATATACAGAAGAAAATTCTGTTATTCAAAGATTTTGAAAGCTTTTTAAAGAGAAGAAATTGTGAGCACTTCTCGATCAATGACTAAGAATTTTGGTTTTTAATTCGACGGCCAGGATATGAGTATTTTGCATAAGCAAAGCTACCATTCATATTGTGTTTTTCTAGCAGAGGACTCATTTAAACCTCTGCCAAACTTCCTTTTGAGATGCTAATTCAGTTTGAAATGCCAAGTAATTAGTGGAAATGTTTGCCTCCCTTGTTTTTGTTTGTTTGTTTTTTAATTCAAGAAATCTGTGAAAAATACTTCTCAACAAGGAGAGAGAAAATAACCTTTTGAAAGTGGGAATTTTGAAAAGAATATTTTTTTAAAACAAATCCATCTAGTTCTTGATGGGAGAGAAGAAGAAAAAATGGTTTATCATAACACTAAAGGCAGCATCAATAGTCAAAAATGTCTTTGGTGGGAAGTTCCAATAGTTAGGAAATCATTTTTTTCCATAAGGAAATATGGAAGAAATACAAATATTCTTAACTTACCAAGTGAGAAATATCCCATAGGAGAGAAGCAAAATAACAGTCACAGGTTGTGCTGGATATATGAGAGATTTATAATGAAGAGACGTAGGGATAGAAATGTGAAGATTGGGGGGGGGGGCATTTATTAAGTTGTGTTTCTTCAAATCTTGTTTGAATTTTTTTTCATTCTTGTTTCATATTAGTTTATAAGGCTCTGTGTGTCCTTCCTAGCAAAAATGTGTGCATTGGTATGCATTTTTCCTAAGTATACACTTTTCACTATATTGTCTTGGGTATATGCATGCTTACACATTTTCTCCATTGTCCAAAGAATGTGCACATTTTCCAAAGATGCACATTATCATTATTGTACTTATTTGCATATAATATAAAAAGAGGGAAGGGGAGAAAAAATGCTTAGAGATTCCTCAAGATAAAGGGAGATCAATCAATAAACTTTTGTTAGTAGCCTGGGAGGTCATAAGGTTATGTAAATTTCACTGTTTAGATATATAGGTAGCCAGATTGTGGGGGGTGGGGAGCATTTTGACCTTAACTGTCACGACTCTATCCTATAGAATCGTGGAATTTGTAGTTTGGTGAGCTATTCAGCCTGGTCTTTCATAGAGCTCTGGTACCTCACCAAACTCCAGATCTCATGTTTCCACAGGATAGAGTCATGGCAGTTAAAGTGCTGTCAGACTGCTTCATTTCTACAGTGTGACTACACGCCAAGGTAGTCTTCACTTGCCACCTGAAATGCTATCAAGCAAATAAATTTTAATAGCTATGGGTTTCCTACCATGTCCTTAGATGAGCAGCCAAGAAGATTCTATAAACAGATCCAACTCATCACCTAATTATAGGCACTGAAGGTCACAATCCCATAGAAACATTACATCCTCTGCAAGGTGACACTAATATAAAATAAAGCCTCCCGTTTATGTAAACAAATTATTAAATTGTTGCCTGACAGCCCACTTTAAATCGGATTAATTCAGTAAGCAGAAAATGCAAAGGACTTGCATTCCACCCCTTAATAATCCCTTCTGTATACTGCTGTTTGCAACTCTGGTAATACAAGATATGGCTCTTCTATGGCTAACCTGCCCTACCTTGCCCAAATCCACCTTCAGTTTATCAGCCAGAAAGGGCTCTGTAGTATTCTGGAATGAATGCCTCAGAGGTTATGTTGTGTAGTCTTATGCATGGGAAATCACACTATCCACAGCTGTACTTGAATGCTCAGAGAATAATACCCAGGAGCTGTATTAATGTCCTTGCAGGAAGCACTGGGCTAGATGCACATGCTTCCCTTCTTTAAAAGAATTAACCACTTGAATGAAAGCAGACAGCACAACCCTCCACTGTGGAAAAAGTTTCATTTGCCCTTTCTTTTGCAGGGATATTCAGCTCCAGGGATTTATGAATGACACAGAAGTTTCCAGTGTAGTTAATGTCAAATTTGATTTCAGGACGGATACAGCCTTGACAGACAACCTTAATAAGGAAGTAATAGTCAAAGAACCTTTTGGTTTTGCTAGACTTTGAAAAGTACTCACTGTCATTGCCCATGATATCTTACTAGTTTGCATAGCTGGAATGTTTTTTTGTTTTCTTTTCTTTTTTTGGGGGGGGGGGGGGATGGACAACTGTTCTGCAGTGGTTCTCATCATTGTTGCATGGACATTACTGGTGAACTACTATCCCTTCACATGGCCTTTGGTTAGGGCATTCCATGAGAATTAATGCTGCCTGTCACTATGCTGAACAATCAACATTAAATATATCCTTGGAAGTACTGGTAGAAAGTGAGATGAAGCATATTTGCCTTCCTGATGTCCCTGAAAACATATTTGTTCTCTCTAGCTTTTAATTGAGATGGTTTAATGGCATTTGCTGTTATTAAATATTTGAAATTGTATTTTATTTTAACTAGCTTATTTTAAAACTGTTGGAAAGTAAAGGGCTTTTGTTATTCTATACTGAACTGTATTGTTTTAAATAATAGTAATAATAATAATAATAATAATAATACTTTAATTTATACCCTACTTTTTGTGGGAACAATCAGAGTGGCTTACAAAGATAAAATACAAATACAAATATACACCATATCCCCCCCCCCCAAAAAAAAACAGAATTGAACAGTAGTACAATTAAAATCTAACATTGGTTAAAAACACAATAAAATTATTAACAAGTAATGGTGGGCAGAATAATTGTAACCAGAATTACACCAAGATAAGCAGTATGGGGTTCTTTTATATAGCCAGGGGCTTTTCTGGGAAGGCCTGCCAGAAGTGATCCATCTTAACAGCTTTTTTGAAGCTGTCTAAGCTGGATATTAAACAGATCTCGTCCAGCAGGTCATTCCATAGAGTGGGAGCAACTGCAGAAAATATCCTCTGGGAGATCACAACCAATCTAGTTCTCACTGGTTGCAATAAATTCCTCCCAGAGGATTTGAGTGTACGGGGTGGATTATATGGAAGTAGACAATTCCTTAGATAGGTTGGGCTAAGCCATGCATGGCTTTAAAGGTGATCACCAACACCTTGTACTTGCCCCAGAAACCAATAGGCAGCCAGTGGAGCGATTTCAGTATTGGTGTTATATGGTCGCTCCTAGTTGTTCCTGTAATCAACCTGGCTGCCATATTCTGTACCAGTTGAAGTTTCCAGACTAGGCACAAGGGTAGCCCCATGTAGAGCGCATTACAAAAGTCAAGTCGTGAAGTTACCAGTGCATGTACTACAGTTTTGTACTACAGTGCATGTACTACAGTCTCCCGGTTCCAGGAAAGGGTGCAGTTGGCGTATCAGCCGTAGCTGATAACAGGCACTCTTGACTGTCGCATTCAGCTGATTCCTCATGTGAAGCGACGAGTCAAGAGGTACCCCCAAATGAAGAACACAGTCCTTTGAGGGGAGTGTGAACCCTCTAGGACTGGAGGTTGCAGCCCAATACCTGGTTTACGAGTCCCTACTGTAATGCCTACATTTTCTCTGGATTCAACCTGAGCTTATTTTCCCTCATTTGCAATTATTATTGCAAGACACTGAATGAGGGGAGAAATTTTGCTAGCCACCATAGGAAGACTGTTGCCTTGAGAAGTAGCTAAGAAATATATTAAAAATAAAATAAAATCTGTTCTACCTGCAGTTGTTCATAAAGATAAACACTGAGATGCCTGCCATAATCATATTTGAATTAGGCTACTATAGCATGCATTAGATAAGACTTTGAAAATTTCAGGTGGTGTAAAATCAGCACTTAATTAAGCATTTTTAAATAAAAAAAAGTTATTGAAAAGTGTAGTGAATTTGCAAGTTTAATTATTTAGCACTGATTATTTAGATTGAATTCTGTATAGTTTCAGGACTGATCTGAGGATCAAAACAACCTTTAATACTCTAGTAGATGATTTATGCAGGGGGGTGGATGTAGAAAGTGCAAACTTCTTTGTTTTTTGGAGTCTTGTAGTGTCTTCTGAAGACGTCTTGGCCTTCAAGACTATCTTGAGTAGATGGGTCTTAGAAGCATAGTGTTTCCCACGCTTTTTCTTTTTCTTTTTCTTTTTGGTAACACTGGAATGGGAAACTGGTACTAATGGAATTCTGCTTTGTGGTTGTTGACCATTGTGGGATGTCTGGGTTCAATACTGTGCCTTATACTTTTAAGCATCTGAGTTAAACATGTGTGAGAAACCACACATTGGTTTAAATACCATAGGTATGCCTATCCTAGAAAAACTGTTGTAGTTATATTATTATTATTATTATTATTATTATTATCATCATCATCATCATCATCATTATCATCATCATCATTATCATCATCATCATCATCATCATCCCACCCCATCTGCACTCAGGCAATCGCGGTGGCTTACAACATTAAAATTATACATAACATAACCTCCAACCCTCCCTCCCTTAAAACAGAATTAAACATTTTACAATTAAAACCCGTTAACAATCAATAAAAATGTACACAATAAAAAATAAACAATAAACAATAAAACAACAGCAACAACCATGGACAAGCAAACAGCAAAACGGGATCAAATTCATTTCTTTCACTCCTTTGGTGGCCGGGCATCTATTCAGGAAAGGCCTGATGGAAGAGATCCATCTTAACAGCTTTTTAAAAGCTCTCTAAGGTGGTTATATGATGGATCTCATCCAGCAGGCCATTCCATAGTCTGGGAGCAATAGCTGAAAAGGTCCTCTGGGCAGTAGTGAATAACCTGGTTTTTACTGGTTGTAACAATTTTTCCCAGGGAACCTGAGTGTGCGGGGTGGATTATACAGAAGGAGGTGGTCCTGGAAATATTTTGGACCCAAGCCATTTAGGGCTTTAAAGGTAATAACCAACACCTTGTACTGGGACCGGAAACTAATGGGCAACCAGTAAAGAGATCTTAAAATTGGAGTAATATGGTCTCTTCTAGATGCACCTGAGACCAGTCTGGCTGCCATATTCTGTACTAGTTGAAGTTTCCGGACCAGGCACAAGGGTAACCCCATGTAGAGTGCATTACAGAAATCCAGAAGTGAGGTTACCAGTGTGTGTACAATGGTTTCAAGATCCCTGACTTCCAGGAAAGGGCACAGCTGGTGTATCAGCTGGAGCTGATAACAAGCACTCTTGATCATCGCGTTCACCTGATCTGTCATGTGAAGCGACAAATCTAGGATCACCCCCAGACTGTGAACATAGACCTTAGAGGAGAGTGTGAACACATCCAGGACTGGAAGTTGTATCCCAATACCTAGGTTCTGGGCTGCTACAGTAAGTATCTCCATTTTGTCTGGATTCAATTTTAATCTGTTTTCCCCTCATCCAGTCCATTACCACTTTAAGACAGTCATTGAGAAAGGAGAGACCATCTGAGGTCAGAGATGAAGATTGAGACATGGATAAATATATCTGGGTGTTATCGGCATACTGATAACACCCCACCCCATGCCTCCAGATGATTTCTCCCAGCAGCTTCATATATATGTTGAAAAGCATCGGGGACAGGATGGCACCTTGTGGGACACCACAATTAAGCTCTTTTCTTACTAACTGTCCCTAAGCAGCACCCTCTGGAACCTGTCTGAGAGAAAGAAATGGAACCACGGCAATGCCATGCCTCCAATCCCTAGCCCTCTCAGGCAATGGAAGTGGATGTTGTGATCTATTGTGTCAAAAGCCGCTGAGAGGTCCAGTAACACCAACTGGGTCACACTACCCCTATCAATGCCTAGATGAAGGTCATCAGCCAGAGCAGGCATGGCAGTCTCAACTCCAAATCCCGTCCTAAAGCTGGTTTGAAATGGATCTAGATAATCGGTTTCATCCAAGACATCTTAGAGTTGAAGGGCAACCGCCCTCTCGATCACCTTGCTCAAAAATGGTAGTAAATATACTGGCCTATAATTCTTCATATCCAGGGGGTCCAGGGAAGGTCTTTTCGGGAGTGGCCTAACAGCCGCTTCCTTTAAGCAAGATGGAATGTGACCTTCCCTAAGGGATGCATTGATGATGTCTCCAACATGCAGGTTCTAAGTCATCACCCCCCTGGATGGCCAGCCAAGAAGGGCAAGGGTCGAGAAGCCAGGTTGTCTTCTTCACTTTACCAAGAAGCTTGGTCCACATCATCAGTACTCACTGATTCAAACTGATCCAGATTTTAAGACTGGTGTTATGTGGTCACCTCTAGATTTTCCAGCAACCAACCTGGCTGCCATATTTTGGACTGACATTTCCAAACTAGGCACAAGGATAGCCCCATGTCGAGCACATTACAGAAGTCAAGTCATGAAGTTACCAGTGAATGTACCACTGTTTCCAGATCCCCTGGCTCCAGGAAGGGTCATAACTGGCGTATCAGCCAAAGCTGATAACAAGTACTCCTGGCCGTCACATCTATCTGTGCTGACATCTGAAGAGACGAGTCCAAGAGCACTCCCAAGCTACAGACACAGCCATTTAGGGGAAGTGTGACCCTATCCAGGACCAGTTGACATATCTCCATCCCCGGATTAGAGGTCCCTATAGCGAGTACCTCTGTCTTTTTCCTCATCCAGTCCATTACCACTTTAAGATATTCATTCAGAGGAGAGATACTATCCTTAGTAACTGCAGCAGTTCGAGGCATAGAGAAATATATCTAGGTGTCATCAGCATACTGAAAACACCCTGCCCCATGTCTCTGGGTGATCATGCCCAGCGGCTTCATGTATATGTTAAATAGCACAGGAGATAGAATGGTGCCTTGAGGGACACCAGCTTTATGCTCCCTCTTAGAGGAGCAACTGCCCCGAAGCATCAGAATCTGGAATCTGTCTGAGAGATAGGACTGGAACCACAGCAATGCAGTGCCCCCAACTCTCTCAGGTGTTCCAGGATACCATGGTAGATGGTATTGAAGGCCACTGAGAGGTTCAAAAGTACCAATAGGGTCACCTTCCTCTGTTGAATGAAACTACATGCGAAAGAGATCTAGAAGTCCAAGTAGACCATTAGTTGAACATGAGTCAACAGTCTGATGCAGCAGCTAAAAAGGCCAATGCAATTTTAGGCTGCATCAATAGAAGTATAGTGTTTAGATCCAGGGACATAATAGTGCCACTCTGTTCTGCTTTGGTCAAGCCCCACCTGGAATACTGTGTCCAGTTCTGGGCACCACAATTAAAAAAAAAAATGTGGAGAAACTGGAGCATGTCCAAAGGAGGGCAAACTAAGATTGAGGGGTCTGGAAGCCATGCCCTATGAGGAGCAACTTAGGGAGTTGGGGATGTTTAGCCTGGAGAAGAAAAGGTTAAGAGGTGATATGATAGCCCTGTTTAAATATTTGAAGGGATGTCATATTGAGGAGGGAGCAAGCTTATTTTCTGCTGCTCCAGAGACTAGAAAGCGGAACAATGGATGCAAACTGCAGGAAAAGAGATCCCTGAAACACATTATAAAATAGTTGTTGAAGAGGGGGAGCCCTTAACATCAGTTCCTAAAACAGCCTATAAATTGAAACCTTGTGTGCCCAGGAAATTTTGCCACCTAAGGCAAAGGGGGGAAATATTCCTCTCTTATTCATCTTCAACATTATCCCTATTCCATGGGTAGTCTGTTTAGATGTAGGGCTAAATGGGGAGTGAGGATTTCTGGATACATATAAGCCCCAGCTCAGATTCTCCACATTGGGCAGCATCCTACATTTTTATGAGCTGAATGCAAAGGTCAATGCCCTATTCACTAACTCTTCCAATGCCTTGTTTGTCAAAGGTTAATAAGGAGTGATTTGTTTCAGTTAGGATGACTAATATGTGTTGTGGGGATGAAAAGAAAAGAGAGATGTTGATGAGTAATAAAATGAACTGAAGAAGTTGAAAATTGAGTTCACACACTTTGCCACAGCCATTTCCAATTCCAGATAGCAACCATTTTGTGCTTAATAGTCCAGGGTAGGGGGGATCCAAGTTGGAAGACAACAACTTTAAAAGCATAGAAAGTTGTGAATGAGCCAACAACAAAATGTGCCTCTCTTGGTTCAATAGTGACAATGTCTGACATCTTCTGCAAATCCATTGATCTGATCCAACTCTAGAGTTTCAAAAAACAAGTTAATCATGTTTAACTTAACCAACTAAATGACTTAAATTATTTGTGCTGAACTGATTTCCCAACTTCTAATGTTTACCATTATCAAATCAGCTTTCAAACCTAACTACTTGTAGGCTCCAGAAACCATGGGGATAAGCCCACTTTTCCCCTGTGTCTGCTTCCAGCCTGAAAAGGAGTGTGCAGTTTTCAAAGATTATCAATAGTTCAGGAGTTATTTATTGGAAAATGTATGTGTTTGTGTGTTTTAGCACAGAAAACAGCATTTTCTACACAGAAGATAGTATTTACACTCAGAAATTATTTTCTGCACAAAAAAATGCATATTTTTGTACAGATTAAGTCCCAAACTGTGCAGGTTCTAAACAACTGTTGTATCCTTAGAAGATATAGGAACCCTTTCATTCTATAATATGTTTTAGTAAATGCCCTTCATTTAATCTCTGCCCCCCCCCCCCCCGCTGCCATGGAGTTCCATATTATTGTTTGCAAAATTCTCCTTTTAGTGAGGACATAGAAATCATTGGCTGTCTTAAATATTACATCAATATCTCTGTAAGAACAATTCAGTTCCATAAATACAGGTGCCAGAGTCACCAATTCACCACTGGATGTTTGACACTTAAAACAGATATAACAATGTAAATGAAAAGGGTAGCATTCAGTTGTAGATATACTAAAGAGACATTTTGAAAAGCATATTGTTGACTGCCTGTCTGAAATCTGTGATAGCCCCCTAGCACTGTTGTTTCCAGCAATAAATATTAAGAGCCAACCCAGAGACACTTCAGAACTCCTCTTATTATCTCATGTCCATGTTTTAATGTACTTGAAGTCAGAGTGTGATGCCAACTAAGAAATGGTTTGCTTTATATACAACTCCTCTTTAGTGCCTGTCTCCGGAACATTAATAACAGGCACTTCAGTGCTGTGAATCATAATAACATGGCATTTAACATCTTCTTAAAAAGTCATACATGGTCTCTCTCTACATACCAGAGGAACTAAGCTTGTAGAACAAAAAAAATGCATTAAAAGCACTGATAATGGTATTACAAGGCTTCATTTGATTTTGCCCTATCTTGTGCATTCACGCTCTACCTAGCTGCAAGATGTGCTGCACTCATTTGAATTAAATAGCTCCCCTTCTTAAATCAGAAGTAACATTTATATGAAAATCAAAGATTTCAAGGTTATGGCACCTAAATCTTCCAGTAGCTCACAGGGAAAGGTTTATAAGAAATACGTAAAGCAGAGATGAAATAAAAGGCAGCTCTTGTTTAAGCCAACAACAGCCTGGCAATGCAATGCTCTAACCAAGGGGTATGATAAGCTTTCTGTGTTCATCTCTCTGATATGCAGTCTTGGCTTGGTTTTTCAGATTAGATTGGGAAGGAGAAATCTGTGGATATGTTAATGACAAATAACCCTATGAACCATGCCCTGGTCCCATCTCCTGGCATATCAACAAAAACTGAAGAATAACACTGAAATCCACATATCAAAGTATAACACTTAAAACCACAGAACAATTGATAGAAAAGAAATCCATTAAACTGTTCCAAGACACCTGGAGACTGGAAAAACTCCAGACCAGGAAAGCACATCTATTCTGCTCGCTAACTTTCCTGCTACACTGCAGAAACAGAGACACCATATCACAATTTCTCAGAGCAAAAAGGACCTTCAAATCATCACAGGCCAACTGCATGTATGGAAGAGAATACACACCACCCACAAAGAACTGGCCAATACAGACAAAGAACTGCTATCACTCCACCTCAGCATCAGTCAAAAGATGAACACCAAGGACTGGGACAAAATTAACAACCTCATCTACAGGAAAATGGGAAAAGATATGGCAGACCACACAGAAATACAAAACCAAAATTCAATAAATGCCATAATCACCAGTCAAAACCCTCACTGGATACATCATGGATGATCATCAACCTCACACAGTGACAACTTTCAAAAGAGGAGACATCCATCCTGGCTAAAGGAGGCAACTTTGCAATAACCACCACCAGAATCCCAGTTGAAGACATCATTGGCCAGGATGAATCTGCCCTCCACCATCTCCCAGTGGAGAAAGTGGAAGAGGTAAGAGGGAAAACAGCTAGGATTCTGCTCAAGGCAAAATCACCTCCCAGCAACATAACCAAAAAAGAAAGAAAAGCCATCAAGGACCTGAATTCAGATCCAGAAATCATCATTCTCCCAGCAAACACAGGCAATGTCACAGTAATCATGGAAACAGAACAATAAAAACAAAAAATTAAGGAACTCCTAGATCCTGAATATATTAAAAAACTGAAACAAGACCCAACTAACAAAATCACCAGAAAAACAAACATCCTGATCAAAAAACTCCTCAGTTCAGCCAACCACAAGACAAAGTTTGTGCAAATCTGAGGCTCTTCCACCAAGACTGTATGGACTTCCCAAGATCCACAAGGAGTCCATTCTACTCCGACCCATAGTAAATGCCATTGGATACCCCACATATGACTTGACCAAGTTTCTGGCCACGCAACTTAGGGCAAACCCCCCCACTACATCAAGGACTCAGCTCACTTCATAGGAAAAATCAATAACCTTGAACTAAAACCCAGAGACATACTAATCAGCTTCGATGTGGTCTCCTCGTTCACCAAAGTCCCCATAGTGGACACCTTGACACTCATCGAACAAATTTTTCCGGAAGACATCACAGCCCTGTTCGAACATTGCCTCACCACAAGGGACAATGGATTCTACGAGCAGAGAGATGGAGTAGCAATGGGGAGCCCTCTGAGCCCTGTGATAGCAACCTTTTACATGGAGCACTTTGAAAAACAAGCCCTGGAAACAGCACCAGAAAAGCCCACAACATGGTTCAAGTATGTGGACAACACTTTCATCATTTGGAGCCATGGAGAAGAAGATCTGGATGTATTTCTGAACCATTTGAACAACATCTACCCTAACATCCAATTCACAATGGAAAACGAAAAGGAAGGAACACTACCATTCTTGGATGTCCTCGTTATTCGCAAACCAAACCAGCGTTTGGGCCACACAGTGTACAGAAAACCTACACATACAGACAGATACCTGAACAAGAACTCCAAGCATCACCCAGGACAAAAAAAGAAGCACAATAAAAACACTGGTAGACCAGGCAAAACGGATCTGTGAACCCCACTTCTTGGAAGATGAACTGAAACACCTGGATCAGGCTCTACAGGCCAATGGTTACTCTAGCGCAGACATCAGAAAGGCTGCCAGGCCCAGAAAAGCCCAGAGGAGGGAAGACAAACAACCACCCAAAGGGAAGATATTTTTACCATACATCCAAGGAGTCACAGACAGAATAGGGAAAGTGGTGAGGAAACACAACCTTCAAATGGTTTACAAACCAACGAAGAAAATCCAGCAGATGCCTTGCTCCGCCAAGGACAAGGGAGACCCTCTCACAGCTGCAAGAGTCTACTGCATTCCATGCAGCTGCAGACAGGTTTACATAGGGAACAGCAAACACAGTGTGCAAACAGGAATCAAGGAACATGAGAGACACTGCAGACTGGGTCAACTGGAAAAATCAGCAGTAGCAGAACATGCTATAAACCATCCTGGGCATAAAATGCTGTTTGAAAACACTGAAATTCTGGATCATGCCAACAACTACCATGTCATAATGCACAGGGAAGCCATTGAAATCCATAAGCACCTGGACAATTTCAACAGAAAAGGGGAAACCCAGAGGATAAACAAGGCTACCAGTCCTGAAGAACAGCCTTTTCACTCAACCAATGCAAATGAGAAATAGCCTGGGGTCAGGGGATTCCCAGAAGACAATGAGCACCAATTAGCATACATTAATCCTCTTTTGCACATCCTTCCACCCTGAGGACTGCCATTAGCAACAGAACAATACATTTGCAAATCACTCCTCCCTTCCCAAGGTCACACAGGATATATATACCCAATCCTTTTCCAGGCTATCATTCTCGGAAGATGCCAGCCACATATGCTGGCGAAATGTCAGAAAGGAACTCTTCTAGAACATGACCACATAGCCCGAAAGCCTCACAAAAAAACTATGAAATCCATAATAGTTTGAGTGTGTGTAAAAAAATTACAACTCAGAGTAGAAATTTTACTATATGGCTACTTAGTAAACAACAATATGCAACAGCTGCCAGCAAATAATCAGCCACACAATTTGTTACTTAAATAGGAAGATGTAGTAATACATGGAATTCAGGAGATAGTCTGAAATATTAATAGTTTTATTTTCTTGGAGCATGGGCAAGTTATTTGAATAAAGATTATGGAGAAAGCTATTGGGGTTAATGTGGCTATAATGTGGTATAAGGGGAGAGTAGTGGAAATCTGAGGAGAACATTCAACCTACCTCAGTAAGACCTCAGACTTTAAGACCATAACTCCAGGGGTATAGTGTTCCTATGTCCTTCATCTTCTTGTTTTATATTTTGTTTTTATTTGCTCCTTACTGGCCTCAGTCTGAACCTTAATAAAACCAATAAAATTGGTTGGCCCAATAAAGGTATCACTGTTTTGTGGATTTTAGATGTTATTATACTTTGCTACATAGCCAACAAGACTACCTCTGGATATGTTTTCTGTGTGTAAAGTACTCCATTTTAGAGACATCATGGGAAACCTAAAAAGAGGGCCAATGGTCTGGGACTTGACCATTTGAGGTCTACCTCCAACAAAGGCAGAACATTTTTCTTTAAAAATTGGACTACATTTGGAATGTTTTCCCAACACAGAACCTAAAAATGTTTCCTAATGCAAAAACATGGGGGGCTTCTTTAGAAATTCAGTTTTCTCTGACTAACAAATTAGCTTGTAGCTTCACAAAGGACAGAGGCAACTTGGATCTCAAGGAAAAAATCTCTTTTGTTCTTGATGATGGAACCTATTTTTCTTTCTTTCTTGGAATACCCACATGGCCAGAACGACGAGAGGCCTGCGTGGATGAATATCCCTCCAATACCACCAGAACTGAGAACAGCCATTATCTTTTTTTTTTTAAATCTTTATTCACAAAGGTTTGTACATATAAAAAAAGCTAATCCATTAAAACAGCCATACATCTATATCTTTAATATCCAAACAACCTCTTCACACAACAGCATCCAATGTACCCCTAAAACTAAATATCAAGAATATCACAAACTTTCAATTATAAAATACATACCTTATCCAATACCTTTCAGCTATACAATACATCCCATTTTTGACCTTGCAGTATTTCCAAATTATTCCCCCCACTACCTTCTCCTATCTTCTTACATTATCCTCATCCATTCCTTTATGATTTCCCTTCTTTAGTCCTTCTTCATCCACATTCCCAATCATCTCACTTATATTAACTCTCTTCTACCTTTCCAACTCTCTTCCACCCTCTTTCATCTTTTCACTTTCATTTCACAGCCACATCTTGACAAAATTCAAGTTTGTGAGTAACATCATCATCATTTTTGTTCTGCTGTATGATTTTTAATGTCTGTGCCTGATGTCTATGTCATTAGATCTATGAAAGCTTGCAACATATATTTTGTGGATTTTGGATGAGCAATATCATATTCCTCATTTTAAAAATGAGAGAGGCCATATGTTATCATTAATTCTTTACATTTATGGAGTTCAACCAGCATATGAAGAATCATAACCATGTCAGCGAAGGTAGATAAAACATATGAATGTAAAAATGAGTGAAACAAATGTTTGACCCACAAGCATATCTTCATTCGTGTTATCAATGTTATGTTTCTGGTATATAAAACAAAATGTTAGTGAATATGAGGGGGGAAGTTAATTGAGGCTGCATCTGCACTGCACAAATAATGCAGTTTGACACTGCTTTAACTGTCATGGCTCAATGCTATGGAACCCTGGGATTTGTGGTTTATTGTGGCACTAGAATGTTCTGACAGAGAAGGCTATCTCACAAAACTACAAATCCCAGAATTCCATAGCATTGAGATCAGCCCTGGTGGCGCAGTGGTTAAATGCCTGTACTGCAGCCACTCACTCAAAACCATTAGGTGGCGAGTTCAAGACCAGCAAGGGGCTGAAGCTCGACTCAGGCTTGCATCCTTCCAAGGTCGCTAAAATGAGTACCCAGATTGTTGGGGGGCAAATAGCTTACAATTGTAAACCGCTTAGACACTCCTTAAGGGTATGAAGCGGTATATAAATGAAGCTGATTTTTTTGTTTGTTTTGTTTTGTTTTGTTTTGTTATGGCAGTTAAAGTGGTGTAAAATGCATGCATATATAATTGTCTTTTAGAAGAAACATTTGGGAACTCAGCACTCCATAAGGCAGGATGGGAAGCAGAACTTTCCCTTTCAATTAATAGTAAGAGCTGGGGAAAAATATGGACTCATTTACCATTTAAAACTAGGTCTATTGCCATTAAAGAAAATACTCTTAAGTTGGTCCATCAATGGTACCTTACACCAGTTAAACTGGCTTGTATGTCTACCAATGCTAATCCAAAATGTTGGCGGGGATGTGAAGGTAGGGGAACTTTTGTACATGTGTGGCTGGACTGTCCCTTGGTGCATAAATACTGGATAGAAATTTTACAACTAGTCTCCAAGATCACTAAACAAAGTATACATTTATCACCACCCCTTCTCCTGTTCTCCATTTTCATGAATGAAAATAAAGCCCTGAAGCATAAAGAACTCATCAATTTTATTTTGGCTGTTGCCAGGCTTGAGATAGCCAAGAACTGGAAAACTGGAAAGTTGAATATTGCAGGATGGTGGACTGGACTCTGGGACTTGTGGTCAATGGAGAAAATTGCAGATAATAACAATAGAGCAAGAGGTTTACACTCTGGTCTGACTTTTCATAAGATTCAGCACCCACTTATTGAATATATCCAACAGGATTTATTCTCTAGACATCCTCCAATTTTAGCTAAATTTTTATGGAAAGATGTCTTCCAGAATCCCTGAATACACCTCTTGTTTATAATTTTCAGGACATTATCTGGGTTAATGTCTTTTATCTATTGTTGTTTTGATGTACCATTTGTTGTCTGTTGTTCTGTTTTAGAATGTATTAAAATTAATAATAATAATAATAATAAAGAAAGGCTCCCAGAGTGGCTTACAAATTCTTAATATGGCAGTTCCCTGCCCTCAGGCTTACAATGTAAAAAGACATGACACATAGGGAGATGGGAATGGCAGTGGGGAAGGGGATCAGGTCCAAGCATGTGTGTGTGTATTGAAATGTGCATATATTTATATGCATCCTTTTTCAAAATCTGCATTCCATTGGGCACATTTGTCAAAATTCTTAAACGTGCAGATTTACAAACACAAAGTATGTGCTGTCTGCCTCCGTTTTTGAGCAGACTGGAGAAATCTGAAGTTGGGTGGGATCTAACAGAGCTGAACAACAGCAGAATATGACAAGGCTTGGCAAAAGAGGGAAAATTCAGGAAGTGTCACAAACTTGAAGGAACATAACCCAGATTTTCATTTCTGTCAAAACATAGACGCTATTGCTAAGGAAACAGCATACATCCAGCAAACCTGTTTATTGAGTATAGCCTTGTAGATCAGGCAGCTTTTCTAGCTCAACACTTCATAGATGGATTAGAAAAGAAATCATCTCATTGCCTGTCAGTCTTGGATTGTATGTTGTTTGTTAGGTGTGTTATTGTTAGTGAAACTGTGTCAAAGAGTAGACTGCAATGGCATAATTCTTCCTGAATTTTTATCCTATAACGGATGTCTCAGGAAGCTTCAAGTATGTGTTTCATAAAAGAAATCTAGAAGAAAAGTTTTCTTTGAAATTTCAAAGTATAGCTAAAGATTCTTTATGATTATACTTCTCTCTCTCTCACACACACACACACACACACACACGGTAACTATGCTTACCGAGATTTATTTTATAAAATGTTCTGGGAAGATCCAGACAGACAAATGTGTTAGGAGGTTGCAGCATATATTGCTGTATTTTTTTTTTAGTTTTTGTTTGCTTGTTTACAAAAAAACAACCAGAAATTGCTACAAAGAGTCCCCCAAAAGAATAGAATATGGTATATAGAGGAAACATCAACTGGTAAACCCCTGTAGAACTCAAGCAGGTATACTGTGAAAATCCATGCTTCTTTACATTAATCTGTATGGGCACATAGACAGCAAATTTGGGGTGTACATCCTCCTGAGATCCTGATGAACTGATATGTGTAGTGTATAATATGTGTAGTGCTGCTTCAGATATCGTTTGCATTGTTGAACCCGTCTGCTGCATGTCTTATCATTTTGAGTTTTTCTGTGCCCTTGATCATCTGTCTATTGTTATTTCCTATTGTTATTCCTTCCTATCTCTCAGTTTTTGTTCTAGTCCTGCCTTTTGTTTTGTTTGGGGCTGTCTCATCACAGAGTTTTCTTGGTGAGAGGGTCTTGCAAGGAAGTTTACCTTTGATTCTCTGCATGCAGTGCTAACATACGTTAGCTATGGTGTCACTCCTGTCACTCTTTCAACATCAGTGGCACTCACCACTACTGTTGCTGTCCAGTAGCTGTTTACTGCTCTATTTCATACTTTCCATTGTTCTTTGCTGAATTGCATCCCTTCCCTAGCCCTTCAAGTCTCCCTCTTTTTATTTTCCCTTCAGTCCTTCAGTTACCACCAGACCATCCATTATTTTGTCCTTCCCTCTTGTTTTTGCCCTCTGGTGCAGTGCCAGGGAAGGACAGAGATGCTTTGTCACCTTCCTTCCCAGTTTCCTCAGCCTCTTCTCTTGGCCCTCTTCACACAACTGGGCAAATCCAAGTTGCTACATGAGGGCATCTTACCTCGCTTTTTCAGGTCAACAGCACTCACCACTCTCCTTTTCTTCCATAAAGGCTTTGCCTTGAGTCAAATAGGATTTTGGACCTTCAGTCATTTGGGTGGAAGTCTTTTGCTTACTTTGTACTGAATAGAATCGGAAACAGTGGTTTGTTGTGTGAGGGTGAGTTCTGTTTAATAGACTTGTTTGATTTGAGCTGCAGTTCAGTGCTAATATTGGTAAACTTAATTTGGTTTTGCTGATGGTTAATGTCAATACTTATCAAATTGATTTAGTCACACTGGGCAGTAAAATGCAGGACATTTATAGGGTATGAGGTTGATGAGAACCCACAGGAAACTTTAAAGTGCCTGATGGTTGCATGTCAAGATTTCAGGATTTCTGGCAATATTAGGGGGTCACTTTAGGACTAACTTTTCTCATCCTTCAGGGTTCTGTGGCAGAACCCCTGGGTGTCACAGGAGGTCCTACTGTAGTGACATTGGCAGTAGCCAGGTCAGAGAGCATGCACCTGACTTCCCTACCTTCTGATTCCAGTTGCTTATTCAGGCTTGTTGCCTATCATTAATAAAATTTCCGTGCAGGTTTATTAATAAATTGTGGCCCTATTTAAATCTATTTCTTGTGTCTTATCTACTCCTCTGGTTGCATCCATCCTGATGGACCAGAATTTTAACACTTTCACTCATCTGCTGTAAAATTAGTTTAGTCTTTTGAATCTTTAAATGGATGTTCAGTCATGGCACCTGCTATTTGTACATCTCAGCTGAAACACAGTTTTATGTACTGGAACCAGCTTTTGCAACTAAATTGGGGCCTCACTCTATATCGTATTCCACTGCTGATATAGGCCTGCTAGAAAGATCCATCTTTTAGAAACAGCTGGGGAGATCAGGTAAGAAATGATTAAATTATAGAAACAGAGACCTTCCAACTGACTTAGAAAGCTTGTGGAAGCTGATAAGGAATTTTACTTCAAAAGAAAGATGGTAAATATTACTATTCGTCCTATACATTTAGGGACAAATCTATATTTTTTCTGGTGATATAGACTGTGTCAGATATGTAACCTGTTCTCAGAACAGAATATGGAGAAACAGATGGTTGGCAAAACGGTTCAGGAAAGGTTATGTTTCATCACCTTATCTGTTTAACTGCTATGCTGAATATATCATAAATAAAGCAGGATTAGACTCAGAAGGAGGAGGCATGAAAATTGGAACATCAACAATTTAAGATATGCATATGACACCACACTACGAGTAGAAAATAGCAAAGACTTGCAACGATTACTGAAGAATGTCAAGGAAGAAAGTGAAAAGGCAGGTTTACAGTTTATTTGAAATGTGGTTCTGGTGAAGAGTTCTACTGATACTGTGGGCCGCTAAAAAGACAAATAAATAGATCTTACAGCAAATGAGGCCTGACCTCTCCTAGAAGCCAGAATGACTAAACTGTTGTACTTTGGCCATATCATGAGAAGGCATGACTCACTAGGAAAATTAATAATGCTTGGTAAGTTAGAAGGCAGTAGGAAAAGAAAAAGACTACATTCCAGATGAATCAAGGAAACCACTTTCCAAATGAATTGAGGAAGTCATGGCACAGAGTCTAGAAGACCTGATGATAAGATTACTTGGAGGTCTATTATTCACGAGGTTGCTATATATAAAAATTGCCTTGACAGCATTTAACAACAAAATCGACTGTGTCAGTATCTCAAAGTATTAGGTATCCATTTTTGAAGAGCTAAACCCATACTATTCATTTGGCCGTCACAACATTTGTGAAACCATGCATGGGGGGGGGGGGTTCAATTCTGTCCATTTCTGTGACTGTTTTAAGTCAGCCTAGTTCATTATACAAGTACTACATCATTACCAATATTTGGCATCCACGTGGATTGGGAGTCTCATAGCCACTTTACCCTGGGACCAAACCTGCAGTTTGTTGTGTTATGTAGTGTTTAATCACAAAAAGCTGTGAAGAAATCTATTAATGTCTTTTGTTAGAATCTGGAATTATCGACCATTCAAATTTTAGTGAACTGTCTTTGATCATCAACATTTAACAATAGTTAATTAACAAGTTAAATTAACATTTATTATTGCCTCCAACACAAAGAGAAGGATTGATAACTGATTGACAAAAAAACAAAAAACAAAAAAATGACATTTTACAAACTATTTAAATTCCATTTAATAGTTTGGTCAATGAAACAGGCCTCAGGCCAACATTTCCTTGTACCAGACCATATCTGTTTGGTTGGATGGTTGATTGGTTAGTTCTTTACTTAACATAAATGTTTCTTACATGGATTCCTATTAGGATTATTAATGAAGTATTAGCAGAAGCAATGCCTGCTGGCAGGTGTGATAATAAACTGTAGCTGCTTTTAGAGCATGAAGAACAAGATGCAGAAAGGCGGTGAAGCTTTTAAATAGCTGCTTAATCAGTCAAAATTCAACACTGACTGTAATTTAAAGAGGGGAAAAAACCACTGTGAAGGTAAAAGACTTTTGGCCAATGCATGAAGAAAGAGATGGAAAGGATGAAAAATGCTTACAAATATTTGGTTTGTCCTGAGGAAAGGTAGAATTTATTTATTTATTTATTTAAACTTATTTTCTTAACAAAATCAAACAGCCAATGTTTGGCATTGGTGTGTGTGTGTGTGTGTGTGTGTTTGTTTTTTTTTTTTGCTTACAGTTGTACTGAAATCCTGTGTTTCTTGGGATAGCATAGAAGGGATGCACTCATCCAACATCTACCTGCAGCCTCAAAGGTCAAGATTCAGTTTAGAATTTCACTACTCTGCCTCTGTGGAAAAACTGAGAGCTCTTACCTGTAGTGGTAAAAAGTGGGGCAGAGACTACAGCAATGACGGTAGAAGACTTAGAGCAAGTCTGAATGAACATTGGTTAGAATTCATTGAATATGCCATGGTGATGGTGGCAGCAGCAGCAGCAACAACAACAACAAAACAATATTCTTCACTGTCACCATTGTATCTGCACAGTGTTGTCTGGAGGGTCTATTTCGTGTAGTGATGGGCCTTTCACATTCTGCCCCACAAAGGCAGTATATAAACCCATTCAGCAACCCATTGTGAAGAGTTTGCATCAAAAATTGCCCAGATCCACTCTGATTTGGATGTTGTAGTTGATATACATCTGGTGGATGAAACCTTGGCCCCTGCTTGTGCAGTGTTATTGGATATGATTCAGTTTCTGCAACCTTAGGTTGTGGATATGACGCTTGGAGAGGTTAGGGCCACCACCTGTGTACTAGACTTATGCACTTCCATATTGGAGAAGTGGAGGCATTTACAATATTCCCTTTGGGGGCAAGGCAGTGGAGGTTGTAGTGGCCTTCCAGATCGAGCCATTTCTAGACAACACAGATTATTTAGATCCATTTCAGTCTGCCTTCAGGCATTGCTATGGGCAAGAGATAGCTTTGTTCACCTTGGTAAATGACCTATTCCAGGAACAGTGTTTCTTTGTTGGTTCTGCTGGATATCTCAGTGGCTTTCAATACTATCAACCATGGTATTCTTCTGATTCATCTCTCTGGGATGGGGCTCAGAGGTACTGTTTTACAGTGGCTCCAATATTTCTTGCAGGGGTGAACTCAGAAGGTAGTGCTGGGGGATGTAATTGACACCCTGGCCTCTATCTTGTGGTGTCCCTCAGGTTCTGTCCCCCATGCTGTTTAACATCTACATAAAACTACTGGAAGAGGTCATCCAGAATTTTGTGGTCCAGAGTCACAAATATGTTGTTGACACACAACTCTGTATCTCCTTTTCATCTGACTTCAAGACAGCTGTTTCTGTGCTAAACCAATGTCTGCAATTAGTAACGGACTATATGTGGGTGAACAAAGTGAAACTTAATCCAGAAAATATAGACGTGCTTCTGATCAGTCAGAAGGCCAATGCTGGAATAGGGATTCAACCTCTGGTGGCTGGGCTTTCCCTACTCCTTAAATCTCAGGTTCACAGCTTGAATGTGCTCCTAGAGTCAGATCTGAACCTACAATGCCCAAGTTTTGGCTGTGGCCAGGAGTGTATTGGCACAGTCAAAACTAGTGTGCTAGCTGTGCTTATTCCTTGAGGAGTCAGAACCAGCTAGGATGACACGGATCTTGATTACATCCTGTTTGGACTTCTGTAACACTCTCTAAGTGTGGCTGACCTTAGAAACTGTTCAGAAACTTCAGCAGGTCCAAATGCTGTGGCCAGGCTGTTTACCAGGACTGGCTATAGGGGTCATGTGACTCCTCTGTTGAAACAGTTGCGGTCTGTTAACAACATCTTTGCTGTATTATTGTTAAGTCACCTTGAACAACATCTTTGCTGTATTATTGTTAAGTCACCTTGAATCCTATTTTTGAGAGAAAGGTAGGATATAAATAATTTAAAAAATGATGGGGGATGATAAATTTCTATTGACATTAGCTTCAAGTGGTCATTATGCCACTTCAGTACTTAATTAAATTGAATAATCACAATGCTTGGCATATATATCCTCAGATTTCTAAACCATAGATTAACAATGTGAGAATAAGCACTGTCCCCATGGTGTCCTCTATCACTCTTATCTTCCTATACAAGCTTTGATAAGTCACCCCTGGTTATCTTGAACCAAAATTTTACATTTGTATATACAAAGTAGAGCACTATGGTTTAATTAAATGGCAGACAAGTCCTGGAGCCCAGGGCCTATTTTACAGCACTGCAGCCTAACATGAACCAGGAAAATGAAAACAAAACAACACAAGAAAGATGGCTCTGGAAATAAAATTTAACCAAAGTGGCACATATCAGGGAAAGCTTTTGGGATAACTGGAGGCAAGACAAGGCACAGGGGTTGCAAACATTCTCATTTTTTGTGCAAAAAAATGGGGATGGTGGGAGAGAGAGTGGGGAACCACACATGACTCATCATAGAATCATAGAGCTGGAAGAGACCACAAGGACCATCCAGTCCAACTCCTGCCATGCAGGAACTCACAATCAAAGCATTCCCGACAGATGACACTCCAGCCTCTGTTTAAAGACCTCCAAAGAAGGAAATTCCACCACTCGTTTAATGTTAGTATGTCACACCTGAAATAATGTTCAAGGTTTCATTTAAAATGGTTTATCATTTTGAGAATATTAGTCACTCATTTGGTAGCCATTTTTAATCCCCAAGAAAGGGACACCAGGGATTGCAGTAACCCCAGCACAATTACATTAATTTCCCATGCAAGTGAAATAATGCTTAAAATTCTACAATAAAGACTTTTACCATGTACAGAGCAAAAAATGACAGGTTTGAAATCTGGGTTCAGAAAAAGAAGATGCAAAAGGGATCATATTCCAAACATACATTGGATAATGGAGTGTAAAAAAGAATTTCAGAAGAAATTTAGCCTGTGCTTTATAGATTACAGCAAAGCCTTTGATTGTGTAGATCATGAAAAAACTATGGATTGCTCTTAAAGAAATGGATGTGCCAAAACATTTGGTTGTCCAGCTGCCTAACCTGTATAAGAGGCCAGGTTACAACAGAATATGGAGAAACAGAATGGTTTCCAATTTGCAAGACACTAGCTGTTTAATTAGCATGCTGAACGTATAATGCACAAAGCTGGATTAGTCTCTAAACAAGAAGGTGCAAACATTGGAGGAATGAACATCACCAGTTTAAGATACGCAGATTACACCATACTACTAGCAGAAAATATTAAAGACCTGAAATTACTATTGAAGAAGGTCAAGGAAGAAAGTGAAAAGGCTGGTTTACAGTCCTTCAGTCCTCTCAAACATGTACATTGCTACAGACATGACACATGCTGACAACTTTAGTCTGTAGGATTATAGCCTAGATCCTATTGATGTAAGGTACTATATTAATACAGGAAAAATGAAATGCACAACTGCATGATGACTGACATTTGGCTTGACAATGTCACATTTGAAAAAAATCTAGGAGTTCTGATAGAGCAAAGCTAAACATGAATCAACAGTGTGACATGGCATCAAAAAAAATAATGCAAGTCTAGACTGCATCAACAAGAGTATAGGATAGAGATCAAGGAAATGGAAGTACAGCTCTATTCTGCTTTGTTCAGATTTCACCTTCATCTATTTAAGAAAGATACTGACAAGTTGGAATTTATCCAGAGGACAGAAAGCCAAGATGACAGCAGTTCTGAACACCCAACTCTATTAAGAATGGCTTGGAAAGATGGATTTGTTTAGTTTGAAAGACTGAGGGCTGATACAAATGGGTGCCTTGTGGTGCCCTCGGGCCAAAACTAGGGCTCAGGAGTGCACAGCAACCGCATGCTCCTAAGCCCTAGTACATATGGGTGGCACCATCATGACGCAGCCCCGTCTCCACATTGTGCATATCAATGATGTTGCATGTATGCCACGTCCAAACGGCGTGGTGCATGTGAGACGTCATTGCACTGCCCCAGGGTGCTTATGGCATCACAGGTCTATCATGCTAAGAGTCCCCAGTCCCAGAGTTATTTTGGGAGAGTTTCTTAAGTCAAGGGTGAGGGTCAGTTTGGGTAAGGCTGTTTGTTTTGTTTGAGCCTAGTGGAGGCTTAGTTGTGTGAGCAGTAGAGTATGTTATTCTATTGTAGTTTGGTAACATTTTGTCTGTTGGGTCGAGACTGATTGTTTGTGTGAGCTGAATGGAAGTGTGATTATGTGCTCATTAGCACTCTATTGTTTTATTGTGTGTAGCCTGAGGGCCCCTTCCTGAGCACCTAGTTTCAGGGAACCAGGGCTTTTGCTCAGCGGAAATGAGTCAGAGACTTGGTTGGGGGAGGAGCTATCAGCCAATAGCTCTCTATATAACTGTAGCCCCAACCTCTGGAGCTTGGCAAACAGAAGTGTTTCACATGGTGTTTAAAAGGGGGAGCCCAGAGACCTGTTTCAGTGCTACTGAATATGAACAGTGAGGGAGATGCTGCAGTCAAGTGCAACAGCTGTAGTCTGTTGGTGTTCTTGCCAAAGGATGTTAGTAATGTCACCTGCATCAAGTGCCAGTTGGTATCCCTGTTAGAAGAGATAGAAGCTGGATGCCTGGGTATATACACTTCAGAATATTAGGAAGCAAGAGGTTTTCTTGGACAGAGTGGAATAGACAGTCCCGGGTGGAAAACACACAGAGGAAGTTTCTGGGGAGGAGGTCAGTTCCCATACACCAAGTAGATAGTTGGAGGATTGTGACACAGAGAAGTAGGAAAACCTAGGATTGCTCTGCAAGCTTTCAGCTACAGAACCAGTTTGAAGCTCTCCCCCTTATCTGTGATGATGAGGAAGAGCAGCAGGACACTCTTCAGCGAAAGTATAGGAGACCTTGGTAGAATCATCACAGGGAATGGCCACTGCCAAGCCTTAGAGGAAGAGGAGGGTGGGTGGTGATGGTGGTGGATCTCCTTGCTGAGCAGTACAGAAACAGTGGTTTGTGGGCCAGACAAGATATCTTGGGAGATGTGCTGTCTCTTTGGGACAAAAATCCATGATGTAACAGTGAGGCTGACAAGACCTGACAGGTTTACTAACTGTTACCCCTACCTTTTCATCCACATGGGAAACAATGATACTTCAAGGCACAGCCTTAAGATATATCATAAGTAATTATGAGGCTTTGGATGGGAAGCTGAAAGAGCTGGATGCAGAAGTTGTCATCTCATCTCTAATCCCAGTTGAAATCACATGGTCCAGGAATGGAGAGGAAAATATTGGAAGTAAAGAACTGGCTCCACAGATGGTGCCACTGAGAATGATTTGGATTCTTGGGCCATTGCCTATGGATATAGGAGAGAGGACTTCTGGCAAGGGAGAAGTTGGCCAGAAATGTTTTTGCCAACAGACTAAAAAATTTGGTCAGGAGGGCTTTAAACTAAATTATGAGTGGAAGTGTTCTGGGGGGCAGGAGTTCATCAACAGCTGGAGATAATAGCCAAATAGTTATAGAAAGATCAAGGCAAAATGTGTAAGTACCCAACAGTGGAAGGAAAAAAAATACATAGACAGCAGGGGGGGGGTGTCCTATGGTCTTTGATGTCTCCACAACAGTGCACAGAGAACAGGAAATAAACAAGATGAACTTGAACTCTTAGCACAGCAAAGCAAATACAATATAATAAGCATCAATGGAACCTGATGGGATGAGTCTTGTGACTGGAATGTAGTAATAGAGTGGGTATAACCTTTTAAAGGAAAATAGGCCAAACATGAAAGGAGGAGAAATAGTATTACATGTCAGGGATGTTTGCAACTGGGAAAAGATCCAGGACTTAAATCCTGGAAGCCAGTTGGAAAGCATTTCAATAAAAATTAAAAGGGAAAGAAACAACAGGGATGTAATTGTTGGAGTCCACTACAGACACCCAAGTCAGACTGAGGAACTGGATGATCCCTTTCTAGAACAGGTGATCACACACTCAGAAAGATGCAGTAGTGATGCATGTCTTTAACTATGTTGATATTTGCTGAAAGTCAAACTTAACCAAAAATTTATGGTCCAGCAAATTCCTCACTTGCCCAGACAGAAAAAAAAAATCATTGTCCAAAAGGTGGAAGAGGCAACAAGAGGATCAGCTAGTATAGATCTGCTCCTAACCAAAAAGGATGGCTAGGTTAATGGGGTGCAATGAGCATGATCCTCAGGTTGGAGTGATCATGTGTTGGAACAATATTCCTTTAAACTATTGGGAAAATAGCTTGATTGACAGGATGCATTAATTACTGTCAGACTGCCAGGAAATGCTGAGTCAGAGCACTTGGCATGATGCAAAAACTTACTACAGGGGTTGTATCATGCTGAGTAGCACCAGGTGATGATTCTTGACCAATCTCAGTATATTAGTGCACTGGGAGTCAGGGCATCTGTGAGTTGGTGTTGTGTAGGTTGGATGGCTTGTGGACTGTTGAAGATGTACTACAACAGATGGTAATGCTGATGAAAGTTGATGAGAAGAGTTTGTAAATGTATGTAAATACTGCAATTTATGATAAAGTACCTCCAAGGACTTGGAAGAAATCAACTGTGTCTGTGAGTTTATTTTAAGTGTATATGTGGTTAGTGCATTGTCAATACCTTAATCTGGACTATTGTTTCTATATTCTGCTACATTGAGCTGCTTCTGAGAACATTGCCCTCAGATGATGATGATGCATTTTTTTTATACCTAGCACTGAAAGCTGGCATCTCAAATGGGCCAGAAAGTTTTTATTTTTGTTACTGCAAATCCAGCAGGAGAGAAGAGAGCCAACATCATGTATATACAGTGTATATACATCATGTTATACAATGGAAAGGAAAAACCAAGCATTGTCAGACATGCATTTTAGACTTTAGGAAAGCTGATTTCAGTAAACTAAGGGAAATACTGGGGGTGATTCCGCTGCTCAGGAATGAGAAAAAAGAAGGGAGTTCAAGATGGATGGGAGTTTTTTTAAAGGGAAGATATTGAAGGCAAAATTTCAAACAGTTCCAATGAAGAGGAAAAATGGGATGTGTCTCAAGAAACCGGGATGGATGCCTAAAGAACTTTCAGTTGAGCTAAGCTTTTAAAAATGTCCTGTATAAGAAATGGGGAAATCAGCAAAGAGGAATTCAAACAAATAGCTAGCACATGTAGGAGAAAGTCAGAAAAGCTAAAGTGCAACATGAGCTCAGGATTGCTAGAGAGGTTATGGAAATGGTAGGGCTTTGTATGAAGAAGATGGTGAAATGCTAATGGAGGCAGAGAAAAGGCAGAACTACTCAACACCTTTGCCTCAGTCTTCTCACAAAAAAGGTGCTTTTTGTGAAGAAAATGGAGCAGAAGAGGCAGTAGGGGAGATGCAGCACATAATAAATAAAAAGGTAATACAGGAATACCTGTTTAATTTAAATGAATTCAAGTATCCAGGGCCAGATGAACTACATCCAAGGGGATTAAAAGAACTGGTTGAAGTAATGTCAGAGCCACTGTTAATAATCTTTGAGAACTCCTGGAGAACAGGAGAAGTCCCAGCAGACTGGAGGAGGTTAAACATTGTCCCCGGGTAAAGTCTGCAAACATTTAGAAAGGAATGGCATAATTGCAAAAAGTCAACATGGGTTTCTCAAAAACAAGTCATGTCAGACTAATCTGTTCTTTTTGTTTCTTTTGTGATAAAATTACCAGTTTGGTAGATCAAGGAAATGCTGGGATATAGCATATCTTGATTTCAATAAGGCCTTTGACAAGGTCCTCCATGATATTCTTCCAAAAAAGCTAGTAAAATGTGGCCTGGGCAATGCAACTTTTAGGTGGATCTGTTATTGGTTGACCAGCCAAACCCAAAGAGTACTCATCTTGGAGAGAAGTGACAGTGGGGTGGCACAGGGGGTCTGTCCTGGGCCCAGTGCTATTCAACATTTTTATCAGCAACTTAGATTAAAGAATAGGGGGCATGCTTCTCAAATTTGCAGATGACACCAAATTGGGAGGAGTGGCTAATACCCCAGAGGAGAGGATCAATAGTCAAAATGGCCTTAATAGATTAGAAAGCTGGCCCAAACTAACAAAATTAATTTCAACAGGGAGAAATGTAAGGTACTACACTGAGGGTGAAAAAAATGTACTACACAGATATAGGATGGGGGACACCTGGCTTGACAACAGTGCATGTGAAAGGGATCTAAGAGTCCTAATAAACCACAGATTGAACATGAGTCAACCATGTGATGTGACAGCTAAAAAAGCCAATGTGATTCTAGGTTGTATCAAATGAAGTACAGTGTGCCCACACCATACACAGGAGCACCATACGTTGCTTTCAGCTTATGCTGAAGCCTTGCGCACTGTGCTGTGCTGCGTGCATGAGCCCCATTGTTTTCAATGGGGCTAGAGCATACATGGTACTTTCCTTACACCGGGGGAGGAAGGTCTGGGACAGATCCCCTGCATAAGGAAATGGCCCACTGTATAGTGTCTCGATCGAGGGAAGTAATAGTATCACCCTAGTCTGCTTTGGTCAGGCCTCACCTGAAATACTGCATCCAGTTCTGGGCACGACAGTTTAAAAAGCACATGGAGAAGCTGGAGCATGTCCAGAGGAGGGTAACCAAAATAGTGAAAGGTCTGGAAAGCATGCCCTATGAGGAGAGACTTAAGGAGCTGGGTATGTTTACTCTGAATAAGAGAGGGTTAAGATGTGATATGATAGCCCTGTTTAAATGTTTGAAAGAATGTCATACTGTAGATGGGGCAAATTTGTTTTCTCCTGGTCTGGAGAATAGGACCTAGACCAATGTGTTCAAATTACAGGAAAAGGGATTCTACTTCAGAGGAACTTCCTGACAGTAAGAGCTGTTCAACTGTGGAACACACTCCCTCAGAGTGTGGTTGAAATTTCTTCTTTGGAGGTGTTCAAACAGGCTAGATGGACATCTGTTAGGTGTGCTTTGATTGTGTATTCCTGCATGACAGGGATTTCGACTGGATGACCCTTGTGGTCTCTTCCAACTCTATGATTCTGTATAGAAAGTTTGTTTTTTTCTGCTTCACAGGTATTATTGTTGTTGATGTTGTTGTTGTTGTTATTTATATCCTGCCCCTTTGAGGTCAATTAGAACACAAACCAGTGGATTCAAGTTGCTAGAAATGAGATTCTACTTAAACATTAGGAAGAACTTGCTGATGGTAAGTGCTTTCAATGGTGGAATAGGGTGCCTCAGGTGGGGATAGACTTTTCTTCTTTGGAAATCTTTAAACAGTGGAAGGGTGGTCATCTTTCAAGAGTATTTTTGTTGTGTATCCCTGCACAGCAGAGGATTGGACTAAATAGCCTTTGCTGCTCTTTCGACTCTCTGGTAATTTCAATTAGAGGAGACTCATTGAATGAATTATTGAATAGTGAGGTAACTTATGAAAATTCCATGGACTAAGCATGCTTACTCTTTTTAGGATTACCAAGTGGATTCAGGCCACCACCACCACCACCAGCATTTCATATTATGCTCAGATTTGTTCAAAAAGCTCTTTTGGACATCATCGGAAAATTCTATACAGTATTTGCAGACAAAAAGTATGTTGCCCAGTGTCAGCCCAATGTGATATGGCTATACCATTATTAACCACCCATTTAGCATGAACATCCTGTAGAAAGGAGGTCCTCACTACATAAATGTGTGTGTGTGTGTGTGACAAAAAATATATTTATGACAGCTGTGTATTATCTATCATGGTGCTTGACAATAAGTTACCTGCTAAACTATAGTTTTAAAATCCTCACACTGCTACAATAATGATATGCTGGCAATCTACATACAAAGTTCTAAAATTTGGATCAAATCTCAGTTGTTGCTTTTTATAAATAAATCTTAGTGCACTATCCTTGATCCAGTACTTATTTAATTCGAAACTGTCACTTTTGCCAGACATTTTTGAGCCCATGGCCTTTTCACAACTTGACAAATGCTAATAGAAAACCTGTGAAGCATCAAAATCAAGTGGGGCAGACAGGGAATGAAAACATGAATGTGGCTTCTTCTCCCATTTCTGTTTTTATTTAAATCAATCACAATGAAAGTTTGGAAGCAATGTTATAACTAGAGTGGCTCAAAGGGCTGAAACAACTAAGTAACAGATTGAGCAATGATGTGCTGATTGTACATAGTCAAATAACACAAAGTTACATACCACAATATGTCTGGAACTGTATGAAGGTTGTTAGGAAAAGATGGATCTAGGGATATTTTCTTTTGTATGATATATGCATTTTATTGGTGATTCATTATAGCAGAAAAAGAAAATAAAGAAACACAAGCAACAACAAATAAAATATGACAAAGGAATAAAAATACACATACACAAAAAGTGTAAAAGTGTAAATATACTAAAATGTGTCCAACTCTCCATCTATTCTCTCCATCCAATTACTCCTCTCTAAATAAGACTGAATTATATAAGCAAAATTTTCTATTTCATCATAAATAATTCTTACTTAGACATCAGATGTAATGATTAGGAAAAGATGGATCTAGAGATATTTTCAAGAGTTTGGAATGAAGATGAAAGGTTTCATCAGATTTTAAAAAGAGGTATTATTTCCATGTTGAAACCAGACTGAGAATGCATTTCATTTGGCTGTGCAATCCTTCATTTCTTCTCAAATATTTCTAAATTATACTTACCTAAATATTTTCCCAATATCTGACCCCATGCTGAGCCTGCTTCCTCAGTTCCCAGCCTTGGGCCGGAACAGACCAGGAGCTTCAGCTGACTTCAAGCCTGAATTTATTTATTTATGACTTGGGGACAGGGTTGGCATGTGCAGACTCATTCTTGAATTGTTTTCAGTCTTCATTAGAGCAGCATGGTGTGGTGGTTTAAGCATTGGCCTATGACTTTGGAGACCAAGACTTGGGCAAGTCACACTCTCTCAGCCTCAGATGAAGGCAAAAGCAAAACTCCTCTGAAAAAATTTGGCCAAGAAACTGCCATGATAGATTTGCTTTAGGAAACGACTAACAATTAATAACTTTCCTTCCTAGACTGGCATATTTCCTTCATTTTAGCCCAACATACACAAATATTTACCTATAGATAACCAGAGGCAACTGAAAGAACTTCCATTGAGTTTTCATGTGGCTAGCTCAGTGTATAATTCATTGTCTGAATGTACCATCTGTAGCTGCTAAATGTGCCATTCCCTCAGTCTATCTAGTGGCCCATCCTGGACAGGGGTAATTAGCAAAGCAGTTTTTAATGAAAGTGTCCTTCCCCCCCCCCCCTAATATCTTCCTTCCATCAATATTCAATGTGGGGTTTTCAATTCATTTCAAAGAAATACAGATCCTTTCCAAGCACCAGCAATTTCCTCTTTGCCCTCTTTTGCTTTTCTCATCTTAGTAGGTCAGACCATTACTTTATAAATAGAAGAATCCAGGTGCTTTTCATATCAAAGTAATTAAGCAATTTAATGAAAATGCATTAAGCTGTGTCCATCCCTCTGTGTGAGTGTTTTCTGCTGAAATCTCTCTATGTTTGAAAGCATTTTGCTTATGTGTATCTCTGCTGTCACCAACAGGTTGCCTTGCCACATGAACTGAAAGGTTTTTTTTTTTCTCTCTCATTTAGTTTTCCTGAGAGAAGACAATACCTAAGAAGACAGTTTTGTCAAAATTGCAGCTGCATTAACAAGCACTCTTGATCTAGTGAATGATAGAAAAATTGAAAATAAGCTGCCTCTCTTATCTAGGTGAACAATGAGGGGAAAAGGCAAATACAGACAGGGACCCCTCACTTTCAATAGATGTGAAATCAGTATGCAAAGGGATCCCTGAGACTAAATGAAAGAAGATAGAAGTTCGTAGCATGCACTTTAGTAGACTTGAGCCTACTTCTTCAGATGCATGTAGAAGTGAAGAAAAGGGAATTTTAAGCCACATTTTTAAAAATGTGTTCTTTTATGCAACTATTTTATGATGCAGGTTCCCAGCCCTGTTTTTCATCTGGCCATCTAATAAGTAGTGGCTGAGAATCTGTTTAATCCTGGCCAGACATTAAGCTATGTGGAAGTTTGGGAAGGTGAGGTCTGCCAATCAGACTATGGTATATCTGAACTCTTCTTAGATACCTAATAGCCAACTAACAGTCATTTGGGTCTGGAGATAGAGTCATGCCTAATGCTGTCTGGCAGAGCTTCCATGACTGTGGGGCAGGAACCATTGTGTGAAGACATAGGACTTGCTGGGGGGGGGGGGGGAAGCTATGCAATCAGGAGTGCTCTATTTCCTATCACACTTGAGAGCCTTTCTGGATTGCAACATTCATTTGTGCTAAAAGCTTACCACATTCAGCATTTGGGATTTCTTACCTAGCTTCCTCCTTTGTGCCCCTTCTGCTTTTCCTAATTTGGCTTTGTTGTTTCTCTGAAGGTCACTGTCACTTGTCCCCTCCCTGTTTAGAATTGTTTCTCTTTAATATGAGTTACAGACATTCACACACACACTTTTTACACACAGAAATATAAATGAAAAAGTCTTAAATCTAAAAAAAAAAACATTTATTTCTTCCAGCCTTCTGCCCTTTTTTCTTTGTGTGTATGGAGCACAGTTGCATACGTTTTCTTCTTTGGGGTCACTCCCCAAAAAGGGAGGTGGTAATTTACTTGAAATGATGGCCTAAAACACACACACCAAAGTGTAGGAATTTTGAGATCTAATAATGGGACAGATAAATTGGTTACCTTGGGAGAAATACTTCAAAAAGAAAAGGAAAAGAAAAAAACAACAACCCTGGAGTCCCAATTGAGGGTCCTGGGTTGTGTGTCTTCATAAGCAAGGGCAGCCAACTCCTTTTCCACCTTGCTAAAACATTATCAGACTGTTTGAGTGCTTTGTGTATAACTTGGTCCTTTGGCTTTCTTAAACATGTAAATCTTTCAGCCTTTTCTGTTGAAAACATCCAAACAAGGGCAAGTAGAGAAACCAGTGTCTCCAGATCAAAGGGAGTCCAGCTGGTTGACATAGGCCCTGTGTAGACCGGCAATTAAGGCTGGCCTGGGGAGGAGTTGGGGTGTGGCATCCACATGATGTGTGCCCCGACTCTATCCCCATTTGAAAATCATTTGTGCAATTGTGCCTAATGTGCTGGATAACTGAAGGTTCTGACCTTTTTAAACTTCCAGTTTTCCCTGTGTGATAAATTCCTTAGAGGAAATCCTAACCACCCAGGGATCACACAGTTAATGAATCATGATGTATGTAACTAGTTACATTTGGTGACATGCAGGCATCACTTGAAGCAAACAAAGCCAGTTCAGAAATGATTGATGTTCTTTGACAAGCTGGATATTTTTGGCCCTGACAAAAATATGAAGAGATGTCTTTTTTAAAATAATCCTGGACATGTTTGCAAAATGTGTTCTTTTATCACAAGCCCATTGGCTTTGAATTCTAATTTGTTTTCTGACAACCACCCTCAAAGCCACCCAACACTGTGCAAAGTGCTTGTTTGGAACTGATTGAAGGTAACTTGATCACAAACTGAAGGAAACCATTTACTCAGTGTAAATTTTTGTATTTTGAGTCTATAGACTTCAGCATACTTGGGAAGGGATTTATAGGAAAAGACAAAGACAAAGGCACTTGCTTGCTTATCAGGGGGGTACTCCCTTGTGTCTCCTCTAGTAATGTTAACCTTGATGTTTTTCAGGATAAATATCTCCAGAGTTATTTGTACACAATACTGGAGTGTTTACCTTTTGATTACAGATCTTTACACACTGTCCATTATTACTGAATGTCAGAATAAAAGGCAGCCTCAGGCCAGCATGTAATGTTTCTTACAAAGAAAATACACTAGAACTGATGACAGGTGCTAAAACTTGATATGCCAGGCTGGAAAGAATTGTGAGTTGAGGGAGAAACCAATTTCTGTGTATCTTTGGAGTTGGCTCTGCTACTTACCTTCCAAAATAAAATCACCCAAGCATCACCAAATAATGGCATACAAAGACTGTTTGAAAAAATGTGTGCCAAGTGTTCATTTTTGAGTCTGTCCATCAGTAGACAAGAAATATAGAGTGATGGATCCAGCATATCAACCAGCTGACAACAACAGCTTTGTGTGCTGGATGAAATAATTTATTGGCCTAAGACTTACATAATGTCCATGATTGTTACATAATTCCACAAGTTGTCATGTTCTTAACTGAGATATAATTGCTATGGGGAATTCTATATGCCACATTTTGGCAAGGTTTAGCTTCTGTATAGATTTCCATTACAATCTAAATATTCTTTCACCTATGAAGGTTAAGATAGCAAAGCAGGGGAGAGCGGAGGGGAAATGCTTTAAGGCAATTGTTTCTTACAGTGTTGGTGATGGTCACATTAACATGGTATAGAAAGCAAAGAGGAAAATAACATGAGCTTAAAATCTTTGGAGTCTGGAGTCTGGAAAGGTCACTTAGGCCCAAGACAGGGCCAAAACTAGGGTCAAAATTTATGCATGCTCCCAAGCCCTAGTTTGTGTGGACGGCACCATTGTTATGCAGTGCTGTCTACATGGTGTGCATATTGATGATGTCACACATGCACAATGTCCAAACAGTGCAGCCTGTGTGTGATGTCACTGTGCCACCCTACGGCACTAATGAAGTTGTAGGTGTGGCACAAAAGGGAGGTGTTTTTTTCTTCTGAATCATCGCTGCCCCATTTGGCTCTTGTGGTGATGATACAGACCAAAAAGGGGCAGCTCCAGCCCACCTTTTCGAGGCAGTCTGTCGAGCCCCTTATTTAGACTAAAATGCATTTGGTCTCACCTAGAATAGACCAATTGAATCAATGAATCTTATATAAATTATGACTTACCAAGTTGCCTACTTTTCAATATGAATTGAGATTAGCAAGAGATTTCGGCCTGAATGTGTTGATTGGCTTGGAAGAATGGAGATCACTATAAAGTTTACTTTATAAAATGAATATTGTATGCTTTGGACAAATTCACAATACACATACTGGATATCTATTTCATATACATCACTTGATTTCTCTGCCCTTTATTACTGAACACATAACTATTTTTCATATTTTCACACCTATGCATGGTGATCATATATGGAGGAGGGGAATCAGGACGTCAGGGCCCACACTCTGACTTATATATGTTGAGGAAGAAAGACAGACACAAGCTTTCAGCCAACGTGGCTTCGACTTGACACACCAATCTTGAGCCGTTATGTTATGTTATCCATAGCACAAATCCACAAGCCCAAAAGCATGACTATGCTGGTCCAACCATGTGTATGTAGTGGCTGTCTTATGCAAAATCAGAGATGCTGTGAAAGCATTGTTAAACTTCATGGATCCAAGCATACACCCTGCACCGTTCATATGCATTCTGATGCATTATAACTCTGGAAGAGAATATATGCCTGGCAGAGTGAAACCTGTTTTACATACACTCTACAAGTACATTAATTTGAATGTATTATGTCATGGAAAGTGCTTGAACATGTTTAAAATGCTTCACAGAGTTACAGCTCAGTGTATGAGTTGTTTGAATTCATTTGAGGTGATATCAAATATTGTCTGCAGTGTTCAATCCACCATATATCCTTCACACTTAGAACCCACCACTTGATGTTTTAACTGTCTTGTGATCAATTTGCATTCTAAATAAGCAATTCAGATGATCCCAATCAAAAACATTCTGTTTAAAATGACATTAACCTTTTCCCCTTTAGCATATGATTTGTGATTCACATGTGCAAATCATCCCCTGAAGCAATTTAGAGAGGAGCATATATATATGTCCAAATCAGAGAGTTGGAATGGATCCCATGGATATCTTAGTCCAATCTCCTGCATGGCTGAATGTTAGAACATTCTAAAATGTTAGAAAATTATGTGTACACAAATGCAATAGTCCTTTTAGCATCTTCAAAAAAAGAATGATTGCCTGTTGAAAATCTACAGAATATCTCATTGTTATGCTAATATATTTAGCTTAACAGAGATTTCAGTGGAAAACTGACTATGTTTTTAAAACTCACTTGCTCTACTTGAACCACTACCTGCTAAATGAGAAAGGTTGAAAGTATTTAGTATTTAGTTGAAAGTAAACATCTGTGAAAACAAAACAGTGTTAAATGTTTCAGCAACAGATGACATCATGTAGGAGACAACATTAAAATAGATTTTCTGTGCTGTGGAAATAGGCATGATTGTGATTAGATTAAACTGTAGGAGGGCAGACTATAGCAATCTTTCATAATACAGCATTACATTAGCCTTAATTCTTATTAATAAGATACAAAATTCATTAACACTATTAAAAATCTAATTATGTCACTAATTTTCATCATGTCATATATGAGCAGTTAAGTAGTGATATTTGTTTTCCATAATAGGATTCTAAAGCCTAATTAAAAGTCTTTCTTTCATGCTTAAGTGGGATGAGCCTTGATGAAGACCAGGACATTTTTAATAGCAACAGACAGCTTACTTCCACATCTACCCTTCCTTCTGCAATGTTAAAGATTTATGGAAGAAAATAGGAAGATGGTGAAAGTTGGAGCAGTTTAAAGAAAGGCCATAATGACTTAAGACACCCTTTTATGACATGGTGTCCTTCAGATGCATTTGGACTATAATGGCCATGCTGACTTGGGATGATGGGAGATGTACTCTAACATATCTGGAATGTACCAGACTGGAAAAGGCTCAAAATGAGTGCTGATCTTTCATTTTATTTTTCCTGGCCCCAGAACTGATCTCAACATAACAGCTCAAGATTGGTGTGTCAAGTAGAAAGCACTTTGGCTGAAAGCTTGTCTCTGTCTTTCTTCCTCATCTCATATATGTCATCTCAATTACCAGACTTTATGTGATCGCTACCTCCCCTTATCTCAGTTTGTGTGTTCCATGCTGGTCTGAGGGAAGCCTCTTCACAAAATGTCAGTCTCACATAATGGTTTTGTCCTGAGTTCACATGGATAGATCCCTAGTTCCTGAAAATGTAGCTGCCTTTTATAAGGAGCAATATGTTTCTAAAACATCACAGGCAAGATATTACTAATTTGGAGTAACATTGGGCTAGATTAGGAGCTCCCTACTCTACAAAACATAGACGGATGTGGTAATAGCAACAGTCTATCAATAGGAAGACACTGCTTGTCTACACATTTTGGCAAACAATGCATATTTCCAGGGATATAATTATATATATTCTTTCCCATAAGACTCAAAACCATGTTAAATGTTCACAGAGGCTAGTGTTTAGAACTGTGGCAGATTTTGATGGACTTCAGATTCCATCAAAGAATCGCAGAGCTGGAAGAGACCACAAGGGCCATCTAGTCCAATCTCCTGCCATGCAAGAATACGTCACTGACCATACTGGATAGAGATGAAGAGAACTGGAATCTCTGAGCAATCAAATGTTGTTCACCAAAGGTATATTACCCCTAAATTAGACCAAAGCACTCTGTAAGTCCATGAATTAGAATCAAATGTTAACCAATTCAAAGAAAGACTGCATTTCCAACCAAATTTTGCTTTGTTGGATTTGAGGACAGAAGGGCTAAACAGATGGTCCCTTTGCAGTGGCTTCCCTCCTGCATACTTCAGGAGCACAGCAGAACTGCTGTGGCGGTGGTGGAAAGGCTGGTGTTTTGCCATCTCAAAAAGGAGCATCTTTCTGCCACTTCGTTTTGTGCTGGCAAACAGCCAGGTTGGGGGCATGGCATGCTGTTGACCCCAATCTGGTGTTCAAAGGGGTGGTGTTAAGATGCCCCTTTAGAGCCATCTGTTTTAGCCCTCAGTTTTGCCATATAAGCAGCAAAGAAGTCATTATTATATCAAGGTACAGAGGAGTTTACTAATAACACCAAGAAAAGTTCAATTAAAATGTCATCATATTGGAGATGGCAAAAAGCTATATGATATAAGTAACAGCTGCTACTGCTGAGGAAAAGTATGTTCTGAACATAGTACATGTAGATTATTAAATGAAACATGAATGAATAGCTTTCCATAACAGGCCTTCTGCACTTAATTAACTAATCAATTTTCAAGGGCATGAATAAATGTTAATAGCAGAAGTTTAATGCCTGTGCATAATAAATAAACTTAAATATCACTGGCATATATTCTGAAACATCAAAGGGAGCAGAAGAAAAAGGGAATCATAAAAGTGAACTGTTTGAAAGAAAATGAAGTTTAGGTGACCTAATTAAAGAGGTTTTTTTTTTACTCAGCAACAGAAAGACATCAAAGTATTGCTTCTGAAGCCCCCCCCCCCCCAAACTGAATCTGCCCCCTTATATAAAAAGATTGCATTAATTTCAAGGAATGAGTCAGAGAACTGAAACCATAGGAGCACTTGGTTTTTCTATGTTTCTGTGGCAACATGGGGAATATGATTGCTAGTTTATCATTGGAATGGCCAATTTGTGTAAAAGAATTTATTTTTCATTTCCTCCCCAGCATTTTCCCATTCATTCTCAAAGCAAAGAGGCAGGAGGGAGGGACAGCACATAAAACGTAACATGTATTTTCCACAACTGACAAGCAAGTGTTAGGTGCTGGATGTGAACAATGGGTTGCTTATTTTATATTGTTCTTACCTTAATGAGTTCATGATGAAAAATGAAATTTGAGAAATTGTCCGTGTTACTGTGATTCTGAACTATGTAACTGCTGCCATCTTCACAATTATGGGAATTTTATTCATCTGTTCCTCAAGTGACCATTTTGAAAACAGGAGAGAAGTGTCTTGCTCTCCTTAAGATAATGGAGGAGAAATGCCCTCTTCTTACCGTAATGGGGGATACAATGAAATGAAATTATGATTTAAACCAGATCTTATGGTTTAATATCTGAACAGTCTGGAAGAAAGGTTTACTGTATACAGAAAATGGAAAGTTTTCAGTGAAGCAAACCCTTCTCACAGATGTGAAAGACAGAGAGCTAGCATCATCACTTCATATTACATTATTCGGGAGCCTTGGTGGCACAGTACTTAAATGTTTGTACTGTGGTGTTATGAGTTCAATCCCAGGAGTCCAAGGTTGACTCATCCTTCCATCCTTTCACAGGTTAGTAAAATGAGAATCCAGCTTGTCTGAGGCAATTAGCTTACAGATTGTAAACCACTCAGAGACCACACTGGTAAGTGGTATAGAAATATACATGCTATTGCTACATTGACAAGCATGGAGAATATTGTGTGTCTGAAGGACAGACAAATTCAAAACATCTCTGTGTCTTTATGACTTCTGCCTTTGAGTTCAGTACAAAATGCAGATTTCTGACAGATGTGGAAGTTATCATTCTATATGATAGGTTCTATGCATAAATAACTCTGAATACATATCTATGTATATATAAAGGCAGAACAAACTCAGTCACTGGTGAATGATCAAAAGTGCTTAAGGCCCTGTACATACCAGCACTTTGTGCCACCTGCAGGCAGAGTCAAGGTGCAGCGTTCTGAGGCTGGATGCCCTAACTCTGCCCCCAGGGCATCATGATGCCACACACCATTCCAGATGGCATGCAGCATCATGGCATGACTCCAGCACTGCATCCACATGATGCAGCATCGAAGGGGCACCATACATCCATGCTGCCACAGCTATAGAAAAACAAACAAACAAACAAACAAACAGCTTCATTTATATACCGCTTCATACCCTTAAGGAGTGTCTAAGCGGTTTACAATTGTAAGATATTTTCCCCCCAACAATCTGGGTACTCATTTTAGCGACCTCGGAAGGATGCAAGCCTGAGTCGAGCTTCAGCCCTTTGCTGGTCTTGAACTCTCCACCTTATGGTTTTTGAGTGAGTGGCTGCAGTACAGGCATTTAAACACTGCAGCACCAGGGCTGATACCCTCCAGAGGCCGTATAGGGCTTGCAGTGTTGCCATGGCCCCAATATGGCCAGGAAAGGGCCGGCTGCATACCACCCCTTTGGGGCAGTCTGTATAACCCCTGAGTGATGATATAAGATTGGCACAAATAAAACTGTTGGTGGCTCCACTATGATTGCATGAAAGTGCTAACGCTCCATGAAATATCCTTTCCTTTGGCTACCACCATTTTCATAACTCAAAAAAAGTGATCACATGAGCACCATCATAGCAGCTGTCTGTAAACTCTATAAAGAGTCACCTATTCCTTTGTGAAGTAATTCCATGCAGTCACTGTAGGACTTAAAACCCCATTACGTGGCTCATGTTCTCTATGTATTGGCAACTTTCCAGCAGTCAGGAACACTATATTGTCCTCCTCAGAGCCCATCAGCTGCTACAAACTCCTCTTGCAACCACTAAAAACTTCTTACCTTTCTGCAACTGAGAAATTTCCAGACATTTTGCTGGGAAATGTGAAGCATGGAAAGTGTCTACATTTTTCCACAGTAGAATCATGCTATTCACAACACATGGAAAGCATTTATGCTGGCAAAGGGGTGAATGACCCCCTGGGTACAATGTTCCTTCTCATGTTGTACTGGTGGGCTTCTCACAGGTTGGCTAAAGTGTGAAAAGAATGCAAGCCTAGTTAGGCCTTCTGTCTGATTCAGGAGTGTTCTAGTATGCTCTTATATTTGCAAACAAAGGGGCTCACAGACCACCTGGAAAAGGTGGACTGGAGCCATCCCTGTTAGCTGTGCAGCACTGCTGCATCAACCCCATGGTGCAGTGTAGCTGCACAGCAAAAAAGGAGCACTGAGAAGCAGCTTGTTTCCTCACCACACATGCAACACCATAAATGTCACATGGCGGCGCGGTGACGTCACACATGTGCCACACTGTTTGGTCACAGCATGTGTGCAACATCACCAACACATGTGATGTGTGGGTGGGACCACACAATCATGGCAGCCCCCACACATACTACCATAGGATTAGGGAGTGTGTGGCTGGTGCATGCTTCCTAACCCTAGTATTGCCACTGCCACACCCCTTTTTGCTCATCTGTATCAGGCCGATGTCATGGATGTTTTTTGGCAGTATTTTTGTTGTAGTGGGGAGTAACAGGGAAACCAGAAAAATGTCCAAGTGGTATGAGACAGGGAGATTAAGTTTATAGAGAAAATTCAGCATACCTAGATGGCCAAAGAGGTTTGAAAAAAGGACATATTTATCCATTAACACTATAATTTCAAATATCCAGTCCTTCATCCTGGGTTATAACCTTGGGATATAGAAGCTCATGGCCATCCTTAGGTTTGGAAGAGAGATTAGTGAAACTATTAATAATACACATCTGAAATGATGGCAAAAGCCTCTAGTGCCTGGCCTCCCTTTTATATGCTTTTTGGGTCCATAATTTCGTAGAATCATAGATCTGGAAGAGACCCTAAGGACCACCCAGTCCAATCCCCCTGCCATGCAGCAACTCACAATCAAAGCACCCCTGATAGATGGCCATCCAGCCTCTGTTTAAAGATCTCCAAGGAAGAATACTCCACCACTCTATGAGAGAATGTTTTCCACTGTTGAACAGCTCTTACTGTCAGCAAGTTCCTCCTAATGTTTAGGTGGAATCTCTCGTAGCTTGCATCCATGGTTCCAGGTCCTATTCTCTGGAGCAGCAGAAAACAAGCTTGCTCCATCCTCAGTATGACACCCCTTCAAATACTTAAACAGGGTATCATATCACCTCTTAACCATATCTTCTCCAGGCTAAAAAATACCCAGCTCCCTAGGTCTCTCGTTATTAGCCATGGTTTCAGTGCAAAGATTTTCTTGAATCACACAAGAATATCTCTGTACCTATACATTTATGTTATTTGCCATTATGTTGGCTTTGACTCATGGTGACCCTGCGAATGAAAGACCTCCAAGGACCCTGGTTCACAGCTGTGATCAGGTCTTGCAAGCTCAAGGGCATGGGTTCCTTTGGTTGAATCATAAAAGGGGATGGATAAATCTGCCAGTTTTGCTTATCCCTATATTTGAATGTACATGTTCTTTCCTGCAAATCTGTACAGAAATTTGTAAAATAAACTTAACTTCTCTTCAACAATAACAAAAAAGTTACACAATTTACAGCTACCTGTGCTAGCAAATTTAATAGATGTGGATGTTGTCCAGCATAGAGAGGACCATGCTGTACCTGCCAGCCACACAGCAGTTAAAGATGAGAAGCCTGTCAGAAGCAAGGAGGAGGGAAGCCCAATTTAGCACCACAGACTTGGTTGATTACACCGAGATTCAAAGCCAGACTTTTTAAACCTAAGGGCTTCAGCTCCTGCCTGGATAGACAAATCTGACATGTTAACTTTTTTCCACATTCATTTCTTTAAAAAATGAAATCATATCCATTGAATTTATGAAGATGTTAGAAATATTTGAAAGTTCTTATCAAAAGATAAACAAAACACAAATCTCACCCACCCCTTGTTGGAAATGCAAGCTGTATTTACTACTAGTGTATGCATAAATAGTTGCTTAAGAAGCTCTCCAGTGCTTCTTGGAAGTTAATGAGATATATTTCAATTTCACTGAAATATAGCCAGGAAGATGTCTTATTTCCAGACCTCTTTATGAATATTCTAAATGGAAAGAAATGCATAAGCATAAAGGTGGTAATTTACATTGAAGATGTTAATCAGTTTTCTTATATATGCGGGCATCTATTTTAGTTTGCATTCCACAAACATGCACATAGATACATTTATATTTAGGACACATTTTATTTTCTTCTTTTTCTTTTTTCTTTTTGCTTGGTAGTTTCAAAAGATGCCTCTGCAGTTTGAGGAACAGATACACTAACCTGTATAGGGCAAGGCACATTCTGGAATGTGGTATTTAAAACATTCAGGAGGGGATTTTTTCTTCTTACTAAATGCTTTTACTTGCCTTTCCTTCCACACACTTCTTCATTCACCATGCCATTTAAATTGCCTTCATTATGCAGACCCACTGCTTTTAAGATCAGTTCAAGATAAACTACTTTCCCTCTTAGTCCTATTTTCTATCCAACTTGGCCATCATTTATATCAGTACCAAACTTGTCTCCCTTTATCTCAGTTTCTATTCTGCAAAATGAACTTAGCGGAGTCTTTTTCACAGGTGGTCTTACTGACAAATCACTTAGGCATGTGGAGCTATGCCAGAATTTGCTTTGCTTTGGATGTAATTAATTTTAAAACCCACCCCATCTATTTGTTCTCCTTTAACTTCCTAGTGAAATGAATTGTATTCTTTCTCATCACTTTTGATGCTTGTGCTATTTCTGACCATTGGTTAGGTGCCAAGAGGCTCTTATTAGGAGGATATTTTGTTGCAAATGACTTGTACAAGCCAGTGTCTGGGCTTTAAAGATAAACAGAAGGTACTTAAGAGATGTGATCAAAGCTGCTGAAGGTTAGAGGATGTGATTACAGTTTAATCCCCAGCGCCGGAACATCGCCACAGCTGCGCTGTGGGAAAGACTCCTGGGGCGGAGCGCCTGTGAGAGGGGCGCTCCCTTCAAGAAGCCGGCTCCCCGGGCCCCAGAAGCAGCCTCCCCAGCGCCGGAACATCGCCACAGCTGCGCTGTGGGAAAGACTCCTGGGGCGGAGCGCCTGTGAGAGGGGCGCTCCCTTCAAGAAGCCGGCTCCCCGGGCCCCAGAAGCAGCCTCCCCAGCGCCGGAACATCGCCACAGCTGCGCTGTGGGAAAGACTCCTGGGGCGGAGCGCCTGTGAGAGGGGCGCTCCCTTCAAGAAGCCGGCTCCCCGGGCCCCAGAAGCAGCCTCCCCAGCGCCGGAACATCGCCACAGCTGCGCTGTGGGAAAGACTCCTGGGGCGGAGCGCCTGTGAGAGGGGCGCTCCCTTCAAGAAGCCGGCTCTCCGGGCCCTAGAAGCAGCTGGGCTATTATCTCTTCAACACAGCTGGGCAGCGGACTTGTGACTCGAGAATGGAGGAGCAGATATCGGTGGGAACTTCTTTTTGAGATGGCCCACCGCTATTTTTAACCCCAGACGCGAATAATACAATCAACTGACCTTTCGGTGTGCATAGGCTCATGGGGGGAGGGTTTATTAAGGGTATTGTATTTGGTATTAGTTTTATCCAGTATTTTAATGTTGTAACTAGGCAGTAACACAATTGTTGTTGGGGAGATAAGCCTGATCGAGTGTGCACATTGTTGAGGTTTAGGGATAATAGCGGCCTATATCCCTTATACTATCTGATTCCAACTCCAGAGCATGGACATCGGGAAGGGGGCATTAGAGATAGTAGCAGATAACTTTCTTAAGAGGAACGGAGCTCCTATTCAAGTAGTGTGGGGCAAGGGGAGGTATGGCGGTAGGAGTAAGGACCAGCGTTACAGGGGAAGGCGAGATCGATGCTTAATATCTATCTCTCCTTCCAGTCCTACTCCTAACCAAACGGATCTGAGGGTCACTCCAACCGTACCACAAACCCTGTCTCTGCTCCTGTGTAACGCCAGATCCATTAAAAATAAGACCCACATTCTCTCTGATCTAATAGAGGATAACAACTGCGATCTGGCGTGCATAACCGAGACCTGGCTTGGGCCTGAAGGGGAAGCTGTGTGGGCTCAGGTCCTCCCCTCCGGGTACTCGGTGAAGGACCAGAGCAGGTTAGGTGGGCGGGGGGGGGGTGTTGCTTTGGTGCATAAAAACACCTTGTCTCTAACCAGGAACCATGTTCGTCAGACTTCCTATATCGAGTGTATTTACCTGACCCTGAAGGCTAGAGACAGTCTAGGGATTCTGTTGGTCTACCGGCCACCCCGTGCGCTAACAGACTCCCTTAACGAGCTGACACAGTTGGTCTCGGAGCTGGTGCTGGAGTCTCCCAGGCTTTTAGTCCTGGGAGACTTCAACATCCCCTTCGCGGCCAACAATGTTCCATCTGGTGCTGCTCGGGAATTCATGGACACCATGACAGCCATGGGCCTGTCTCAGCTTGTCACGGGCCCAACGCATTTTGCGGGGAATACACTTGATTTGGTTTTCTGCACGGACATGGAAACTCCGTGGGCGGAAATCACCAACATCTCCGCCCTGTCATGGACGGATCACTTCCTGGTAGAGGCAAGCATCAAGGCTTCAACCCAGATCCCCCCCGGGGGTGGCGGACCTATTCGAATGGTCCACCCTCGAAGGCTGATGGAACCTGATAGGTTCCAAGAAGCCCTAGAGGGGTATATGGTTGGAAGTGACGGCGACACTGTTGATGCCCTAGTTAACATCTGGGACATGGATCTCTCCAGGGCTATACACAGTATCGCTCCCAAGCGCCCTCTCAGGCCTGCTTCTAAAAAGAAGCCCTGGTATACCGAAGATCTCCGGGCAAGGAAGCGGGTCCTGCGACGGCTAGAGCACGCCTGGCGGAAACACCAGCGTTTATCCGACAAGGCTCTCCTAGACCTTCATTTGGAGGACTATGGAGAGGCGATACTAGCAGCTAAGAATTCGTTCTATGCTGCTCGTGTCGCGTCCGCGGAGTCGCGTCCAGCAGAGTTGTTCAGGGTAGTGAGGGAGCTAACTCAGCTCCCCCCTGCCCCGAACCAGATCCTTGAACCAACCAAGGCCTGCTGTGACAAATTTAACAACTTCTTCGCGGATAAAATCTCTCGGATAAACGAAGGTCTGGACACCAGGGTTGAAACAGAAACCAGAATAGAGGCATCGAGAGCTTCCGTGGACTTAGTTGCACTGGATCAGTTTGAGTCTGTTAGTACCGAGGATGTGGACAAGATCCTTAGAAGTGTTCGGAAGACAACCTGCTCTCTCGATCCCTGTCCCTCGTGGCTAGTGGCCCAGGGGGGACCGGTTGTAACCACATTGTTACACCGGATCATCAATTCATCCTTGAGGGAAGGGCAATTTCCTGAAGATCTAAAATTGGCCATTATAAAACCTATACTGAAAAAGCCCTCCCTCGACCCCCTGGTTCATAATAATTATCGGCCAGTTTCGCTGCTGCCATTTTTGGGGAAGGTGATCGAGAGGGCGGTTGCACTCCAGCTTCAATCGATCTTGGATGAAACGGATTTTCTAGATCCATTTCAAACCGGTTTTCGGGCGGGCTACGGGGTTGAGACTGCCATGGTCGCCCTGGTCGATGATCTCCGTCTGGGCATCGACAGGGGTAGCGTGTCCCTGTTGGTGCTCTTGGACATCTCAGCGGCTTTCGATACCATCGACCATGGTATCCTTCTGGAACGCCTAGCAGAGGTGGGAATCGGGGGCACTGCGCTCCAGTGGTTCCGGTCCTACCTCTCTGGGAGGTTCCAGATGGTGCAGCTGGGGGACGTGTGCTCCGACAAGAGGGCCCTTACATCCGGGGTCCCTCAAGGAGCCATTCTGTCCCCCATGCTATTTAACATTTACATGAAACCGCTGGGAGAGATCATCCGGAGGCATGGGGCGCGGGGTTATCAGTACGCTGATGATACCCAAATAGTCTTCTCTATGTCTCCGACTGATGCAGTGACCAGGGATGGCATCGCTCCTCTTGTGGCCTGTTTGGAATCGGTAATGGACTGGATGAGGAAAAACAGACTCAGCCTGAATCCAGAGAAAACGGAAGTACTCGTTGTGGGCTCCCCCGGCCCAGGTTTGGAGGTGGTTCCACCAGTCCTGAACGGGGTCACGCTCCCCGTGAAGGACACTGTACGCAGTTTGGGGGTGCTCCTTGACTCGTCGCTCCATCTTACTTCTCAGGTGGATGCGACAGTCAGGAGCACCTGTTTTCAGCTTCGGCTGATACGCCAACTGCGTCCCTACCTGGACCGGGGGGACCTAGAAACAGTAGTACATGCTCTCGTAACCTCTCGGTTGGATTTCTGTAACGCGCTCTACATGGGGCAGCCTTTGTATCACACTCGGAAGCTACAATTAGTGCAAAATATGGCAGCTCGGGTGGTCACTGGTGTTTCCAGGACCGCCCATATAACACCTATTCTGAAAGATCTCCATTGGCTGCCTATCCGCTTCCGGGCTCAGTACAAAGTGCTGGTCGCTACCTATAAAGCCCTAAATGGCTTGGGCCCAGAATACCTACAGGACCGCCTCTCTCCACACAATCCGCCCCGCACACTTCGATCCGCGGGGCAACAGCTACTTAGAGTTCCAGAGGCTAAACTAATAACAACCTCAAAGAGAGCCTTTTCCATCTCGGCCCCTAGCCTCTGGAACTCCCTCCCCACTGAGCTCCGCTTGGCTGCCTCCCTCCCTGCATTCAAGAAGGATTTAAAAACATACTTGTTCAACCATGCGTACCCTTGACATCTTCGCACTCTTGAGTCCCCTTCGTCATTGGTTTAGACCTTGATATACTGCCGCTGTAATTTGATATATTGTCTTATCCTTGCTTAATGTTTTAATTGGTTTTATTGTTTGTATTGCCTGCTTTTATGTTGTTCACCGCCCTGATCGTAGGAAGGGCGGTATACAAATAAAATTTATTATTATTATTATTATTATTATTTCAAAGTCATTAGGGTTGCAAAAGCTCATCTCTGAGCTGAATGCAGCCAATGGAGCTGTGAGCCAAGAGTTGCAGTCATAATAAGCATATATACTTTGAAGTCAGGCATGGTCTATGTATGGGCAGCTCAGTCATAATGAAAACCCTATTCCCAGGATGCTACCATTTTATTGATTGTTTATTCTTTGCTAAACATACATATTGACCCTCAACAAGTTTCCACAGCAGTTTACAGTGAACTAAAATTATAGAGAAAACAAATGGGAAACTGAAACATTAACATACAAACTTAACAGAGGTTGTCAATTTCTGACTGCAGATGGGAGATCACAGCTTTAATTCTCTTGGTTAATCACAGACAGGCTCACTGAAGCATTTGTTGAATTGTGAGTCAATACATAGGTAAATCCCATTGATTCAATGGGCCTATTTTAGTTGCAACCAACAATTGGATCAGTTCTCTAACATCAAATTTTCCTGGTGTGTAGGAAATTTGAAAACAAGAGAGAGGCAATATTCTAGCTTTCACTCTGGTTCATTAGTTTTTTTGGTTTGTTTTTGTTTTTGTTTAATGCAGATATAAATCACAGTTGACTTGAAGGCACACAACAACAATGACAAACAACAACACTTTTCAAATATGTATTCCTCCCATTTACAAAGGCTATGAATGAAAGAAGGAAGTAGGATTATTGCCAGATTGTCTTGCCCATTAAAAACAGCTACTTTCTTTTGAGGTTCCTTGATCATATTTTGAATTTTGTCTTGGAATCAGATCTATGCACACCTAATCCAGCATAAGCAAGCAAACCTATTTTCATGATGTTCCAATGCAACATTGATTATTTCAAAATATCTAACACATTCATGATTGTTGTCCTCCTTTCCATTCTTCAATTGATATTTGTTGAGCATGCTCATGTTTCCTGACATTTCAGCACTTAACAATAAATAAATAAATAAAATCAGAATCTTCAGGATGGGATCCCAGGGCCATGTAGAAAGTATGGTGTCATTAGCTGTTTTTGTCTGGGAAAGCTGCCAACACGTGGCTGATAAAGGAGTCTTTAATAAAACACAATTATAATGGAAACAAAATACCAGTAATTGCTGGCCGTTGTCAAATACAAAGTCCACAAGGCAAAAGGCAAATTCAATGAGTGTTCCAAGGTCGAGGGTTTTCACAGACAGAGATTCCAAAGCCGTTCCGAAGGTCGCAGGTAATGAGTAGTCTGAAGTCAAGCCGAGAGTCAAGAGCTTTCGCCGGTAAACCAAGATAAGCTTTGACAAAAGTTTGTCTTCCCTGATCTCTTATATAGCCCCCAGCTCCTCCCCTCACAGCTGTTTCAACTTGGCTTTCTCTAGCAATGTCTGAGAGCGTCTCAGCCCCTCCCGATCTGCTCTCCTTTGAGCAAAGGAAGGGATTTCTGTCTCTTGCTCCTGTGTCTCTTCCAGGCCTGCAACCTCTGCTGGGGAAAGGCTTTCTTCTGAGGAGACCCCAGGCTGCTGAGGTAGGGGCTGTGCCTCACTGTGTCCCATAGAACTAGGTCCAGGTTCACCCAAGTCTCCAGGATCTGGCAGCACCATGCTAGGACCTGACCCAGCATACTCTTCCTCAGAATCCTCCATGTCCTCCACCTGGCTGTCCCTGACATCACTCCCCCTCCCATTATCCTCCCCCAACTCCTGAGGAGGACGGGGCCGGTCAGGGAAGCGACAATGGAACTCCCGGACCAGGCGAGGAGCATGAACATCCGAGGCGTTCTCCCAGGATCGTTCCTCCGGCCCGTAACCGACCCAGTCAACCAGATACTGTAGCCTGCCTCGGTAATGACGGGAGTCCAGGATCTGGGCCACCTCGAACTCCTGTTCCCCATCGACCAAGACCGGAGCAGGCGGAGGTGTGGCACCGGTGTCAGGCCGAAGCCCCGAGGCCGGAAGCAGCAAAGACCGATGGAAGACAGGATGAACCCGCCAGGTCCGTGGCAGTTGCAGCCGGAACGCCACAGGATTCACCTGAGCCATGATCTTATATGGCCCAACAAACCGTGCATCCAACTTGCGACAAGGCCGATGAAGAGGAAGATGGCGTGTGGACAACCAAACCAAGTCCCCCACCTGCAAAGGAGGACCTGGTTGCTGCCGCTGGTCTGCGCCCCGCTTGTAAGCCTCCTTCGCCACTTCAAGCTGCTCCTGCAGCAAGGACTGAGCAGCCCGAAGCTCTTGAAACTACTGATCCGCTGCAGGAACCGCCGAAACCGGAGCCACAGCTGGGAACCCCCGCGGATGGAAACCTCCAGTGGCGAAGAAAGGCGTTTGCTGCGTCGAGGCATGCACCGAGTTGTTATAAGAAAACTCGGCCAACGGCAGCAAGTCAACTTAGTTCTCTTGCCGGTAACTAGAGTAACAGCGGAGGTACTGTTCCAGTGTCCCATTGGTGCACTCTGTCTGTCCATTGGATTCTGGGTGATGCGATGAGGACAGGTGTGGAGCCACGTCCAGGAGCCGCAACAAGCTGGTCCAAAACCTGGACGTGAACTGGGCCCCTCGATCAGAAATCACACCCTCGGGAAGGCCATGGAGCCGGAAGATGTGTTGCAGAAACATCCGGGCCGTCTCCTTCGCCGTGGGAAGGCCAACACAAGGCACAAAGTGAGCCATTTTAGAAAAAAGGTCCACCACTACCCAGATAGAAGTACAACTGGCAGAGGGGGGCAAGTCGGTGATGAAGTCCATTGAGATGAGCCGCCAGGGCCCTGACGGCATTGGCAGAGGCAGCAACAAACCTGCGGGCCGTCCCGGGTAATCCTTGGCCCGGTGACACACCGGGCAAGTGTCCACGTATCGGGCCACCTCTGCCCAGACTCGAGGCCACCAAAACTCCCGGGTGAGGTGCAAGGTCTTGCAAAACCCAAAGTGCCCCGCCGGTTTGGCATCATGGCACAATCGCAAGACCTCCTCCCGACAAGGACCCGTTGGCACATAAAGGCAGCCCCGATGGTACAGGAGGCCATCCCTCATAGCAAAAGGAGAGGCATCCCCATCCGCCAAATGCTGTGCCACAAACGGGTCCTGGGACTGAAGTTCCCGAACCTGGTCCAACAGCGTGGCGGCTGGTGCAGTGGCAGCGAAATTCTCAGGGCGCAGCAAGGCTGAGTGACACTCCCTGTCTGGATCTATAGCATATTCCGGTTTGCGGGAAAGAGCATCAGCCTGCTGATTCCGGGCCCTAGGAACATACTGGAGTCGGAAGTTGAAGCAGCCAAAAAACAGAGACCACCGCTTCTGCCTCTGAGACAACTTCCAGGCCGTCTGAAGATGTTCAAGGTTCCTATGGTCGGTGTGGACCAGGACCGGATGTGCCGCCCCCTCCAGAAGATGCCGCCATGTATCAAAGGCAGCCTTAATTGCCAGCAGCTCCTTCTCCCAGATTGTGTAGTTGCGTTCGGGAGAAAAAAGCTGCCAAGAATAAAAGGCACAAGGTAGCAGGTGTCCGTCAGCTCCCGCGGGCTGAAGCAGCACAGCCCCAATCGCCACATCTGAGGCGTCCGCCTCTACCACAAATGGAGTCCGTGGGTCAGGGTGCTGCAAGATCGGGGCCGAAGTAAACCTTTGCTTGAGGGTGTCAAAAGCCTTCTGAGCCTCCTCCGTCCACAGGAAGCGGGCTGTCCCACGCAGCAGCTGAGACAGAGGGCTTGCCAGGGCTGCATAGTCTGCTATAAACTTCCTGTAAAAGTTAGCAAAACCCAGAAACCGCTGGACATCCTTCCGACATCGAGGAGGCTGCCAGGACAACACCGCCTCCACCTTGGAGTTGTCCATGGCCACACCCTGGGCAGAAATGTGGTATCCCAAAAAATCCACCTCCCGAAGGTCAAATGCACATTTCTCCAACTTTGCGTAGAGGTGGTGCTCCCGAAGTCGTTGAAGAACGGCGCGGACATGAGTATCATGGGCCTCTTGGCTAGGGGAATAAATCAAAAAATCGTCCAGGTAAATCACCACGAACCTGTCCAAATAGTCTCGGAAGACGTCATTCACGAAATGTTGAAAGACAGCCGGGGCATTACATAGGCCAAAGGGCATGACCAAGTACTCGTAATGCCCATACCTCGTCTGGAAGGCCGTCTTCCATTCATCCCCTGCCCGGATTCTCACTAAATTATAGGCCCCCTGGAAATCCAGCTTAGTGAAAATCCTTGCGTGCCGGAGCCTCTCCAGCAACTCCGGAATCAGGGGCAAGGGGTACCAGTTCCGAACAGTGATTCGGTTAAGGGCCCGGTAATCATTACACAACCGTAACTCCCCACATTTCTTCTTGACAAACAACACAGGGGCGCCAGCAGGGGATCTGGATGGCCTGATAAACCCCCTCCGAAGATTTTTTTTCCAGAAAATCCCTCAGAGCCGCCAGCTCAGGCTCTGAGAGGGAATAAAGGCGCCCCGCCGGAATAGGGGCCCCAGGTACCAAATCAATTGCACAATCATAAGGTCTGTGTGGGGGAAGCCGATCCACCTCCTTTTCATCAAAAACATCGGCATAGTCCCGATATTTGTCAGGCAGTGTCACAGAGGACTCCTTGGCCTCTGTTGCTACTGCAGCCAGGACTGTCTCTGGCCAGCAATGCTCTTGACAAAATTCGGAGGCAAACAGAACCTCCCGACGGGCCCATGAGATGTGAGGATCATGCTTGGAGAGCCAGGGCATCCCCAAGACCAAAGGGAAATGCGGTACATCAGCCAGCAGGAACCGGATCTCCTCGACATGTCCCTGGATCTCCAAGTGCAACCCCAAAGTCTGGTGCGTCACTGGACCCGATCGTAGGAGCTGCCCGTTGATGGTCTCCACTGGCCTCGGCTCGGCTAGGGCCTCCATAGGTATCTGGTGGCAAGTAGCAAACCCCAAGTCCATGAAATTACTAGAGGCACCGGAATCTATCATGGCTCCCAGGAGAATGAGCTCCTGGGTAGGGAGCCTAAGGTTGGCAGCCACCAACAAAGGGTCTTTGCAGCAGGGCGGCCGGAGTGGAGCAGGGTCAAGAGATGCACACAGGTGAGAGACCTGCTTTACACCTGGGACCTTCCGTTTCCCTGCACCGATGTCCGGCACCCCTTGGCAGGGCACTCCCTGGCAAAATGTCCAGAAAGCCCGCAATATAAGCAGAGGCCCTCTCTCCTCCTCCTCTCCTTCTCGGCCCCAGTGAGTCGTGGCTGGGCTCCTCCTAGCTGCATTGGTTCCTCTGCTTGTCCGAAGGAAGCAGCCTCAAAGGAAACTGTAGGCGTCGCTGATACAGGCAGTGGAGGGAGAGGCAAGTCTGATCGACGAGCCTGTCTGCGGGCTGAAAGGCGGCAGTCAAGGCGGATTGCTTGGGCAATCAAGGCAGCCAATGTAGCAGGGGGCTCTGAGTGGGCCAGTTCATCCAGGATGGGGTCAGACAACCCCCAACGAAACTGGGCCTGCAGAGCACTGTCGTTCCAAGACAAGTCCTGAGCGATGAGGTGGAAGGCGGTAGCATATTCTGCCACAGAGCCCTTGCCTTGCTGAAGAGTCTTAACCTGATGCTCTGCAGTCTCCATCTTAACAGGATCTCCCCAGGTAGCCCTCATCTCCTTCAAGAAGTCCTGCAAGCTGTTGAGGACAGGGCTATCCTCATTAAGATAAGAAGTGGCCCATTTGCTTGCAGGCCCAGAAAGCAAACTGATAATGAAGACCACCTTCCTTGCATCAGTAGTGAATTCTGTGTCTCTAATTTTAAAGTGCAACTTGCACTGAGCTAGGAAACCTTCAAGTTCCTTTCTATCACCAGAATATTTCTCCGGCATTGCAATGAGAGATTTCCCTGGTGGATGGGAATGTACTTGCTGGTGAAGCAAAGCCATACTCTGCCTCATTTGTCCCATTCCCTCGGCGAGCTGTCTGTTTTGTTCTAAAAGTTCCTTTACTAACGAGCTCTCCTCCATCTTATCAGCCTGATTATGGTCAAAGCTTATTCTGTCCGGGAAAGCTGCCAACACGTGGCTGATAAAGGAGTCTTTAATAAAACACAATTATAATGGAAACAAAATACCAGTAATTGCTGGCCGTTGTCAAATACAAAGTCCACAAGGCAAAAGGCAAATTCAATGAGTGTTCCAAGGTCAAGGGTTTTCACAGACAGAGATTCCAAAGCCGTTCCGAAGGTCGCAGGTAATGAGTAGTCTGAAGTCAAGCCGAGAGTCAAGAGCTTTCGCCGGTAAACCAAGATAAGCTTTGACAAAAGTTTGTCTTCCCTGATCTCTTATATAGCCCCCAGCTCCTCCCCTCACAGCTGTTTCAACTTGGCTTTCTCTAGCAATGTCCGAGAGCGTCTCAGCCCCTCCCGATCTGCTCTCCTTTGAGCAAAGGAAGGGATTTCTGTCTCTTGCTCCTGTGTCTCTTCCAGGCCTGCAACCTCTGCTGGGGAAAGGCTTTCTTCTGAGGAGACCCCAGGCTGCTGAGGTAGGGGCTGTGCCTCACTGTGTCCCATAGAACTAGGTCCAGGTTCACCCAAGTCTCCAGGATCTGGCAGCACCATGCTAGGACCTGACCCAGCATACTCTTCCTCAGAATCCTCCATGTCCTCCACCTGGCTGTCCCTGACAGTTTTGATTACATGGTGATGCCAAAAAAGGCTGACTGTTCACACCTACTGTCACCACACAAAGGATTGATACAAATGAATGTCTAAATTAAGAATTGGGCTGGAACTCTCTCCTCATCCAATACACACACACACACAACATGTGTATGTAATATAATCAGACACATGGGCTTTGGCCCCCTTATTAGACCGAGAGTGCCTCATTATAACTCAGTATTCAAGATATTAATTTGCCTGGATCAGGCATATAGATAGGGAATGTTCTGTGGTTACAGCCTTAAGCATGTCACATCATATCAAAAGATACACGCTTCAGCCTAATATCAGGTTTCTAAAATGGCAACAATGGTGAGGAACCTGTACTTGTTAGAGAAAACAAGGTGATGATTATGAAGCATTTTGCATGCTTAAACTGACACTATCCCCTCCATGCTGGTGAAATCTGTTATTCAATTTGCAGTGTCAAACACTAGCTAAGAATGGCATTGTGAATTAACCAAGACAAGTGATTTTTCTGCAAGTTTTAAAGTTAGAACTAGACACTCTTCTCTTAAAGTCTGTTACTGAGTGAACAGAAATCAGTAGCCTAAATCCAAGAGACAGACCAGATTAGAATAGATCAATTGAATCACTGGTTGACCCAATTGACTCATTGAATCAATAGGCCAAAGACAAATTGCTTACTGATTTCAATGGATCTTAGGCATGCTTACTAGGATGAAATTCTCATTGATTTCAACAGATTTTTCTTCCAAATAAACTCATTTAAATTAAAGCTGATCTCTACTGTTGACATAAATTTGGAAAGAGTGATTGATGCCTTGAGTTCTGATCATCCTAGCAAATTACTGTGTGACTGCAGTCCTATACACAATTATTTTAAAGTACAGCTGTGTCTAGTTGGTTGCACAGAGATAGAGTTAGGCTGTTAAAATATGGGATTTGTAGATTACGGCTTCTGGTTCCACTTGGAGTAACTGACTTCATTGGCTATAAACCACTGAAAAATTCATACCACCATTTAAATTAAACAGCATCCATTCATTATTTGGAGGGAAACAAAAATGTCATTCTCACATGCTGTGGGAGCTGAGGTGTGTGAGTTGGTTTCTGGGCCTCTTCGATGATTGGAACTGCTATTAAAGTGCCATCAAAGCATTTTCGGTTCTGTAGAATTAATCATGAAATCTGTTCCTGCCAGCTCACTTATCATATCCGAAATATTAATTTTGAGCAAAATTAAATCGGACACCCACCGACAGCAACATTTTGCCCTTCAGAACTCCCCTTCATATTGATTTATTAACGGCTGCCAGAAGTGTGTGCCATAGCAATTTATTACTACATTTTCAATGTTTTTCTGTACGTACAAATAGTCCTCCAAAGTGAGAGGTCCTATCTGACATCATTGTGACAAGGGTGCATTCTTCAATTTACATAATGCTCTTTGGATTTATTGAGAGGTAGAGAAATGAATTTCATTTTACTATCAGCAGGAATGGAGCAATTGATTCCATTTTAAAGGAAACAAAGTTTCAGACTCTTAAAAATGTTCTGCATCACAGATGAGTTCTCATATTTTCTGTGGAAAGTACAATTCTGGAATGGCATCCAACAAATTGTTTCAGTTTTTCATTTGCACTGTCTTTTTTTACAAAAAAATACATTTATTAAAGAACCAAAAACTAAAAATGCTAAAAATGTTCCGGTTAGTGTATTAGATTGCAGTATCTACAAGAATGCATCTGTTGCAGTGCAAAAAAGTACTGAGCCACAGAAACAAAAGATTAGAAATGGAAAATATAGATTTAAGGCAATTTTTGTTACAAGTGTGGGTTACATTTTCTTCCCACAGATGATCAGTGAACATTTTTGATACTGGGACTAGGAAGAAAATGAAACATTGCAGCAGCTGCAAGTTAGTTCTGTGAGGAAATGAGATCAGCATTATGTAATTGTACAAGGAGGTTTCCCCTGTATCAGGAATCCTAAAGGGTGCAGATGAAGCCTCCTCACAAGCTACTTAGAAGACCAAGCAATGCCTATGTTTCCTAACTCCTCTGCATCTTCCTCCACACTTCCTATTCATTATGTGCTTATACAGAGGTCCCCCGGGTTACAAAGGTAATCTGTTCCGGATTACCTTTTGTAACCCGGAAATCTTCGTTTCCCGGGGGACCGCTTTAGGAGACGGACCGTGTGGCAAATTTAAAGGGGCCATGCGGTTTTTCATCTTCGGATCCCGGGGTTTTTTTCGGATCCCGGGGGCTGTTTTGTGGTCCCAGCGGTTTCGGGTCCCGGGGATTTCATTCCCCAGGGGGTTCGTAACCCGGGGGACCACTGTATAGGGATCATTTCTCTATATATTTTACTATATGGAGCTTCTTGATACATGGGGCAGGGGCTAATTGTGCTATGATCCTCTTTTACATAAAGGATCTATACACGTATACATTGATGCACATGTAGGTCACATTTCACACTAGATGAACATATAGCCAATGAAATACGTGGCTGGTGTATGCCCAAGCCAATCTGAACAACCTCATGGTTCCTTCAGACATACAAAAAAGGCCATCTAATGATCAAAATAGATGCTAACCATGTTACTGTATCAGTAAGATAAGTCCACCTGTGTTACACAGGTAAGATATTAGGCTATTTCTAGACAGTTTCCTTGAGGTCTACTGGGTCTTCTAGTCATTTCTGACTTAAGGCAACACTAAGGCAAACCTATAATGTTGTCTTCATGACAAGATTTGCTCAGAGGGTGTTTGCCTTTTCCTTCATCTGAGGCTGAGAGGGTGTGACTTGTCTAAAGCCACCCAGGTGGTTTTAATGGCTGAATGGGGAATCAAATCCTGTTGCCTTATTGCACTAGGCTCTTCTCATACTAAACATCACTGTTTTGAAAGACACAATGCAATCAAGACTGTCCTATGGGGGAAAATTTTTTTTTTCTCACTCATATTTTGCCAATTCAAATGCCCATCCTCCTTCTCCTTTCACACTTGAAATCAAAGCATGATAGTTGTGGAAGAGGAGATTATTCATAGATGCTTTCAGTTAATAAAAAGAAGCTCTTTCAAGAAAAGATGGGAGAATAACAGAAGAGCAATGATGTCATGCAGTAAACCCCACTGAAGACACAGTTATCCTGTTCTAGTTCCAATTTACGTATCTTGTGTGATAAGGCTCCTGGTCTCAAGTGCTAGTCCAGTGCTTAAACCACTACTGGCTCTTTCACTGTACTTATGATTTTAAAAAAATGTCAGAGGGAATGAGCAGATGGAGAGGAAAAAACAGGCCATTCCTGTATTTTACCAGTTCAGCTGAACACCCCACCCACCCACCCACCCACCCACACTTGTCCACAGAGCCCAGTCCCAAGGCAGCTGGCCCATACCACTTGGTATCAAGCCATACCACTCAATTTTTGACAAGGTTCCCCATGACATTCTTGCAAACAAGCTTGCAAAATGTGGGATAGACAAGTTAACTGTTACATGGATTTGTAATTGGTTAACTGGCCGAACTCAAAGGGTGCTCAACAATGGCTCCTTTTCATCCTGGAGAGAAGTGACCAGTGGGGTCCCACAGGGCTCTGTCCCAGGCCCAGTGCTATTCAACATCTTTATTAACGATTTGGATGACAGAATTGGGAGCATACTTATCGAATTTGCAGATGACACTAAACTGGGAGGAGTAGCTAATACCCCAGAGGACAGGATCAAAATTCAAAATGACCTGAATAGACTAGAAAGCTGGGCCAGTGCTAACAAAATGAAATGTAAGGTTCTGCACTTTCTAACAGAAATGTAAGGTTCTGCACTTAGGGCGGAAAAATGAAATGCACAGATATAGGATGGGGGACACCTGGCTGAATGAGACCACATGTGAAAGGGATCTAGGAGTCCAAGTAGACCATAAGCTGAACATGAGTCAACAGTGTGATGTGGCAGCTAAAAAAGCCAATGCAATTTTAGGCTGCATCAATAGAAGTATAGTTTCTAGATCAAGGGAAGTTATAGTGCCACTCTATTCTGCTTTGGTCAGGCCCCACCTGGAATACTGTGTCCAGTTCTGGGCACCACAATTCAAAAAAGATGTGGAGAAACTGGAGCATGTCCAAAGGAGGGCAACTAAGATGGTGAAGGGTCTGGAAACCTTGCCCTATGAAGAACGCCTTAGGGAGCTGGGGATGTTTAGCCTGGAGAAGAGAAGGTTAAGAGGTGATATGATAGCCCTGTTTAAATATTTGAAGGGATGTCATATTGAGGAGGGAGCAAGCTTGTTTTCTGCTGCTGCAGAGACTAGAACGTGGAACAATGGATGCAAACTGCAGGAAAAGAGATTCCACCTCAACATTAGGAGGAACTTCCTGACAGTAAGGGCTGTTCGACAGTGGAACACACTCCCTCGGAGTGTAGTGGAGTCTCCTTCCTTGGAGGTCTTTAAGCAGAGGCTGGATGGCCATCTGTCAGGGATGCTTTGACTTGGAGTTCCTGCATGGCAGGGGGTTGGACTGGATGGCCCTTGTGGTCTCTTCCAACTCTATGATTCTATGATTCTATGATTCTATGATTCATTAATTGCCTATCTCTCCCCCCATGTATGCACAGCTTCACAAAAGCAGAATGTCTATGAGAACCAGTTGCCTCCCTTGTCCCACCCAGCTGCCATCCCATTGGATGCCATGTGTGATGGCCCCACAACTGCATGAGCGATACACTGCCCATACATTGCATCAGTATGTCCAGTGACACATTGGCAAAGCTCAATTATGGAAGCCCCCAATAAATGCTCCCATTTCCCCCTTCACCCTATAGCCCCCTGTTGGATTGATCAGTGGCATCATCAGAGTTTACTTGGTAAGGGAACTCATGGTGTCAAGTCACTGACCTCCTCCCATTTCACACCATACAGAATCCTTAGTAATGCTTTTTTACATTAATGTTACTCATAAATCATTGTTCCCATATACCACTGAATTTATCACTAACAGTTGTGACATAAACAACTAGAAAAATTCAAATTATACCTTCAGATTACAATACTTTATGCACAACCTAAATGAATTTACATATACATAGTGAAGATTTAGTTAAAATGTGATGTTTATAAAGAAAATTTTAAAATAATATTTTTTTAAAAAATCAAAATTTGAAGTTTTAATTTTTAAAAATCTGGGACCTCTCCTTTCTCTTCCCACTAAGCTTCACCCCACTCCCACCATCTCTTAAAGCATTTTAAAGGGAAGCATATGAATGCCACAACCCATTTCTGGCAAAAGGTAGGTGTTTGAAGAGGAGGAGTGTCACCCCCTCTTAGGGTGTCACCTGGTGCAGTCCGCACCCCCCTAGTGATGCCACTGAGACTGGCCAGTTTGTTAGGTGTTTATTACATCCATTGCATTATTGGCGACCTGATGTATTTGTCGTAATTTTGCTTCATGGGGTGTGTGATGGCTGAATAGTGCAATAGGTCAATGATGCAGCTGGCCATTCATGGACATGTACACTCAATATATAGTGAAGAATGGGGGTGCTGGCTGCATCTCACCTGACCCATTGCTATTAGAAATGACTTCTAGTGGTGTACAGCATACTGTACCTTTGGTTACATGGTGCTGTTTTGGCTTTTTACTCCAGCAGCCCTTGTGCTTTAGTGGCTTAAGGCATCAATAGGGGAAACTAAATCCTGGGGCTGCAGGTTCAAATCCATGCTGCAATATATTTTTTCTTAGGTTGAACATTATAGGTCACACTCTCTCAGGCTCTAGTGTTAATGGGTTGCAATTTGCAGCTTCTTTCCTGTTTCATACTTGAATTATTAATGTATATTATTGTTTGTTATAGTAATACACATTATATAGATAATTTTTTTCTTTCTTTTTTCCTCCTCCCCTTTTCTCCTCTTACTACCTTCTCTCTCCCCTCTGTTTCCTTCATCCTTTTAACCAGTATGTATGTGTTTAAAATAATTTTGTTTTGTTTTGTTTTGTTTTGTTCTGGTGCAGTTGTAGGCTATATTTCAGAGGACAATAGTACACACTTGACATACTAGCTATATTGAATTAACAATTTATTTTCTAGCTGTAGGCTATATTTCAGAGGACGTGTGTTCCTATACCCTGACACATAGGACTACTTAATAGTTATTATTTGTTAACTTTTGATTTAATTCACTACCAGAACCAATCCAATAGAATTTGTTTGATCTTAGCCAAGAGAGTTTTGATGTTTCACAACGGGCCCCAAAAAGGACAGACGAGGCCCCAAAGGCAAGGGCCTAATGAAAAAAACAGACTGTCAAGCACCCTTGCATTGCCATATCTTATTCTTCTGACAATGATGATACAGTGGTCCCCCAGGTTGCGAAAGTAATCCGTTCCGGGATTACTTTCGTAACCCGGAAGTTTTCACAACCCGGGGGACCACTTTTTTTGGTGCACAGCGCGCCGGAGCGCACTGTTTTAAAGGGCCCGGGTTGCTTTTTTTTCCCGCAACCCGGGGATTTTTTCGCATACCGGGGCCGTTTTTTCGGCCCCGGCTGTTTTGGATCCCGGGGATTTCGTTCCCTGGGGGATTCGGATCCCGGGGGACCACTGTAATGACATTCCTTGGGAAAGTGTTATAGCTAGGATTAAAGCATTTGAACACATAGGCTTACCACCCAAACAAGATGCTCTTCCCCCTTGGAAATTGTCTAATCAAAGGAGGATATATAACGAGATTTGTTCTCATATTGATGCACTTGAACATTTACATCACAAAGGTGAACCCTCCATGGTACCAGATGAAGCTGGTGAAGCTGATACAACCCTTATGGCTGGCTCAAGTTGATAAACAGTCGGTGTATGACTTTACACCAGGGCCTGCTTTCCAAGACGAGTAGTCTAACCCTAACAACTCAGAGTGTTCCATTTAGTCTAATTTTTCTTGGCCATGGGATTTGGGTGAAATTACACTAGGACAAGTTTGTCTTCCAGTTGTGGGAGGGGCTCCTGTACAGGTTGGATCTGTGCTTCCTCCCCAAACAAGGTGGCCTGTCACTTCATCCCCTTGGTACTCATATCCTGAGGGTTTGTTATGGTATCTTCCCACAGTTCAAGGAGTGGTCCTATGTCTTTAGAATTTCTAGCCCCAATGGGTTATGATGCAGCCTGCTGAAGCAATTCCATATGGAGACATAACATTACCACTGGCTGACCACTTATGACAGACAGCTAGAGATATTAAAGGGAGAGTAATGGTCATCTTCTCCCTTTTAGGCCATGAACTAGAGAAGAAAGAGAAGGATGATATAGACAATAAAGAAAAATGAAAATTATAGAAAAAGGAAAGTAGTATGTAATTGGTCTAACTGACTTTCAAGAATATTTGTTTATGTGGCATTTACCACTAGGTCTCAGCCCTTGTGGGCTGCATCCTTAATACAGTATTTGGATATAATCCATAGTCCCCAAGAAAACCAAAGATATAACCCATAGGGCCTATGTCAATTTTCCTGGGCCAGTGTGGCTTCTTTATGTTGTGGCATTCTGGATGAGGGCAGTCATTTATCCATCACTTCATTGGAACATGATGCATTCACAGCTGTTAATGCAACTCATGACCCCATCCAGGCCAATAAAGCGAGAGTGCTCCCATAATGCACATCTCATACAGAGGTCGAGTGGCCCTAGATCCTTTTGTCTCCAACAAACCACAGGACAAGCACACAAACTACTGTGCTGGGGATTTGGATCCCAGGATGTTTGCACCTGCAAATCATGCAAATTTAAGCACAAATGCTCAATATGTGGAGGAAGGCACTCCTTTTGAAATTGCTCCAGGGGTCAGGGTTCCCAAGGAAACCAAAGATACCAACAAGAGGCTAAAAAGTCAGGGAATGGACCCCTGCCTCTTCCAAAAGGGACCTAGCCCTTTAAAATTAGAATGAAAAACAATTTAAAATTACAATGAAAAACATAACATTTTATTTAAAAAAGGTTTTGGCTGAGAAGTTAAAGAAAGTCTTGACAAAGATAATTCATTAGGATCAGACTGGGTTCCTATGGAATGGACAAACTAAAAAGAATATAAGGACAGTGTTAAATGTAATAGAATATTATGAGAAACACATTTTTAAAAAGGAGCCTTAATTTTTGCAGACTCAGAAAAGGACTTTGATAAAATAAAATGTAATTTTATGTTAACTACTCTTGGAAAAAGGAAAGTGGGAGGAAATTTTATAAATTGGATGCAAAACTTCAATAAAAACCAATCTGCAAGACTGAAAATTAATGGAGAAAAAACTGAAGAAATTGAAATCCAAAAAGGAGCCTGTCAAGGTTGTCTTCTATCGCCACTGTTATTTATAACATCAATGGAAATATTAAATAATGGAATAAGATGAAATTGAGAAATAAAAAAAGTAAAGATCAAAGGGTATTAATGCAAATTGAAGGCTTTCACAGATGACGTAGTTATATTCCTAGAATAACCTATTAAAGGGATGAAAAAAATTAATGGAGAAAATAAAACTGATTTGGAGAATTCATTGAATTTAAAATCAATAAAGATAAAATGATTATATTAACAAAAAATATAAAAAAGCAGAAGAGGAAATTAATTTCTGAATTTCAAATAGAGAAAAAAGTGAAATATTTAGGAATCTGGCTCTCCAAAAGAAACCCAGATCTTTTTGAAAACAATTACAAAACTTTATGGGAAAAGACACAAAAAGATCTAGAAATTTGGTCCAAATTGAATTTGAGTGTCATGGTCAGCCACAAAGAGGACTTGGCTCCTTAGGTACAGGAAGAACCTGGGATCGTGCCAGACCCCAGCCCTGCCCTGCCAGGTCCCAGCTCTGCCCTGCCAGGTCCCAGCCCTGCACTTCCAGCCCTTGCAGAGTTGACTCAGCCAAGGGACTCTGGGGCTCAGCAACCTAGTCTTGTCCCAGCAGAGGCCCCAGGCTTGGGAGATGTAGAGCAGCAGGGCATTGGAATTCCTACCTTCTGCCAGAGAAGATCTTAAAGGGCATGCCTTTGTTCTAGAAGGCTTGTTGAAAAACATTCATCAGTTACTCAACAGCTGTGATAAGCTCTGTGATTTAAGGCACTTGGCAGACACTAAGTTCCCTTGTCAGAGATTATTCTGCTTTCCATTTGGTGAATGCTGCTTGCTCTGGTTTCCCTAGACCACATCCCTGGATTCCTTGCTCCCTAGACCTTTGACTGTTCTTGAACCTACGACCTCAGAACGGATTGATTAACCAGCCCTCTAGCATCCTTGACCTCAGACTAGACTTGTAGTTGTGACCTCTGGAATCCTGAACCTGGACTGGCTTGTGGCTTACTCTATTCAGATAGAGGACAGGTCTTCTGTTTGCAAACTGCCTACTGGCAGCTTGGCCTCGTTTTCCTTGTTGAGCCGCTCTTATCAGCTGTGTGTGCGCGTGTATGCTGGCAGCATTCCTGGATATTGAGCTTATTGCAGCAGTGAAAATGACAGTAATGCCAAAGCTGAATTTCCTTTTTCAAAATATCCCAATAATAATACATGAAAAACCATTTTGTTAATGGCAGAGAAATTTGAGGAACTTTGTCTGGACTGGACATAAACCAAGAATTAGATGGAAGACATTTATCGATAAAAAAGAAAAAGGTAGATACAACTTGTCAGACCTGAAAATATATTATTATGCCAGTGCATTAATGTGTATAGTGGACTGGATGACATTTGGAAAAAGAAATATTGCTGACTATTGTAAGTTTGGCAGGGACTTACACCTAAGTAACCTTGCTTTTACACGATGTGGTATTTAACTTACTGTTCATTTTCCTAAGACCAATGAGCAAGGCAAGGGTACACAGATACAGCAGGGGCCTTTTAGTGATCACTCTATTTCACTCGTTTTGGTCCTTCAATTATTTATTGAGGCCAGAGGATCTTATCCAGGACTGCTGTTCTGTTGTAAAGACATTTCCCCTTTGACTAAATTTTAATTCTGGAGTATTACAACAAAAGCCCTCTTGGGTTATTGGTCTACATTAGCAGTTCCCATCCTGTGGGTCACAACCCCTTTGGGGGTTGAATGTCCCTTTCTGGGGGTCGCCAGATTGGGGCTCACTTCTCTTCCTCCTTCTCCTCCTCTCCTCTTCCTCCTCCAGGGTGGCCAGGCCTCTTCTGGCCTGCTGCTGCCACTGTGATCATGTGGGGGTTTGTTTGCAAAGTCCACTGGGGCTTGTAGAAGTCCTGTCCCGACCTGGCTTCCCAACCAATCAGAGAGGCTGCCAGCCAGCCAGAAGAAGGGGCAGCACTTCCGGTTGCAAAGGCTGCTGGGGCTTGTAGGGGGTCGCGGCCCAACAAAGGTTGGAACCACTGGTCTGCATGGTGTCAAATTGGGCACACACTCCTTTAGGATTGGGGCTGCATCTACTGCATCAAATTTGGGGTTTGAGCCCCATGCCACTAAGAAGACTTTCATACCTGGCTCAAATATTGCTGAAAGGTGGCTGAAACTTCCTTAAAAGACTCAGGCAGGGAGACTGTCTGAAAGTCCAGAGTGCTTCTCCAAATCGCTCCTCAATTGTCATGGAAACAGAAGCTGCCTCTTTGCAAGGCTGAATCATTTCAAGGGAGTTGATTCCCTCTAGACGCAAAACAAGCGTTAAGAGGGAATCCGGAGGATCCAGGTATGAAAATCTTCTATATTGTTGGGCCAGTGGAGATCCAAGTCTTACCACAAATATGTTCAACCATTAACAGTTCTAATTGATGTTTTGATTTATCTTTCAAATCCTAGGTTGTGGCCAAGTCAACACTGAGTGTTGATTTTCAACCATAACATGATCTATTGGGCTGCTCACCAAGCCAGAAATGGCCATTTTGGGACATCTAAGACTGAGGAAGTCAGGAAGAATCTAACGGATGGGCAATCCTAGTCTACTCTGGTACAGTTTGATGCCCATGTTGTTTGGGGAGCATCCAGGGCCACCTCTACATATCCTTGTTATTCACCTTGATGGTAACAATTTAGGTCTGTTAAAGGGAAAAGCTCTGATTTTACAAGTAATCTGTGACCTTTGATCCATTTTGGATCACTGGCCTTCTGTTTCTCTAGTTTAGTCAGCTATGTTGCCATGCAAAGTTTGGAGTTGTGGGGGTGACCACATTTACTTAATAGAACTAGTTATCAAGCTAATAACAAAATTCATAATGCATTGGATCATGGATTGGGTCAATACATGCTACATCCAGACATTGTTTTACAGCAGCCTGAATTATACAGGTCTGATGGAATTCATCTTAGTGAAGCCAGTAATGAAATGTTTCTTAAAGATCTGCAGAAGGGAATACAGGCTTGTTTAGCCTGTCTGGTGGGAGTTAGGGGCTAAGTGGACACTTGCCCCATATCTGTGGCTGTTGATGGAGGGGAAATTAGCATTCAGGTGAACACCTATAGTACTCTCTTTGGGTGAAGGTTAGACCTCTGGAACCTTCTCTTTAAGTCGTGTGACTAAAGGGATAGGGAAAGAGACTTTCATTGGGGCTGACCTGGGATATAACCCTCACTCAAGTCCTCTGAGTTGAGTGAGGAAATCTCAGGTTGGCGTTCCAGATTCGAGCTGGCCATGGAGCAACCCAATTATAGGTTCTTACACTGGGCTCAGGTGTTTAACCCAGGGGAAGCTGAGAAGGTGGTCTGAGGAATAGACCACCTGCCACAGCTGCTCCCACATAAGGTTGTTCCTGTCAATTATGCAGATTTCAAAAAAAAAATTGTTAAATAAGATAATTTAAATAAAGTGGCCCATTTTTAAAACCCATGTTATATGTCTGGTCTCATTATTTCAAGTAGGTTAACAAATAAACACTTAAAGGGTTCAATTACTGCTACTCATCTGCTACCAATTTCTGGACATTTCATCTACAAGCAAGGAAACTAGAGTCTGAGGCTTCATAATGCCAGATGCCCAGTAACCTGTTTCACTGGAAAGCGTTAGTGAGTCCATATCAGATTAGGATTCTGATAGGCAGATGGTTTTCTCAATGTGGTGCTCATATTTCTGCATTTATAATCACTCTCTTTTCCTCCCCACTACAATCCTGCTACAAAATCCAGCTATAGAGAAGAAAGAAGAGAGAGGTCTATGAGAGAGACAGCTAAAATAGACAAAACTAATCAGAGGTGGTTTTCCAAGCCAGATTTTGAAGAACACCATGGCTTCGAGGCCTCATCCTGAAAGATAGGCTGATCTGGCCCATTCAGCTTTCCTTCCTGATAGAAATTTTGGTGCTGCTACAGCTTTTTCATTCACTTTCTCCCACTGAAACACTGGAGCTAATTTTAAATCAAAATCTAGGACCCGTGAAACTCCTTTTTGTGGCTTTCAAAGCCTCAACAGTCCCCTAAAGAGCACTCATCCCCCCATATTTTGATATTCTGATTATTTTTGGGATGAATTTTGCTCCATAATTTTACTAATCAATCCCCCCCCCCCCATGAACACCCCAAAGCTCCAGAACCTCTGAATCTCATGCCTTCTTTTGCAACAACATGCTTGTAACTAGAAGTGATATAGTGTCACTTTCTTTCAGATGCCATTTTGGCTGATATATAGCTGGAGAAAAAAGTATTTCTGGGTACTGTGGGGAGGGGTTGAAGACTACAGGAGATGAGGGGGAAATTGCTGCAGCCCTCACAAAGTTTCACACCCCTGCTTTAGCATAGTCTGTAGTGTAATGGATTGCTATGCCACCGTGTTTTCCCAAAAATAAGACAGAGGCTCATATTAATTTTTGCTCCCAAAGATGCACTAGGTTTTATTTTCAGGGGATGTCTTATTTTTCCATGAAGAAAAATTCACATTTATTGTTGGTCAAAAAATAATAATGATGATGAATATTTATTATATAGTGTATATATGTATATACAAAAACTTTGCTAGGTCTTACTTTCAGGGGAGGCCTTATATTTAGCAATTCAGCAAAACCTCTACTAGGTTTTATTTTATGGGGATGTCTTATTTTTGGAGAAACAGGGTAGCATAGATCACCAATCTGATTCATTTTAACAGCTATATGGCAGACGGGTATAATGTGGTCCTCCTTCCCCCCCCCCCCCCCCGGGAATATCTGTAAGTGCTGGAGATAACTGATCTCAACTGGTTTAAATCTTACTTGTCAGACAGATCTTTTGGAGTGGTCACAGGTGGTCAGACTTCCTCCTCTGTTCCCTTATCTGTAGGAATTCCTCAGGGCTCTGTCCTGGGCCCCCTTTTGTTCTCTCAATACACATTATCCCTTGGTAAAATCAGTTCTTTTGGTTTCTCCTATCATCTGTATGCCAATGACACCCAGCTATATCTTTCCACCCCTGACCTTTCTCCAGGGCTTGAACAGCAAGTCTCCTCTTGTCTGGCTGCAATCTCTCAGTGGATGCGACATTGGCACTTGAAGCTCAATATGTCTAAGACAGAGCTTCTCATCGTCCCACCTAAGCCCACCCTTCAATACTCCTTTTCTGTTTCTGTTTATCCCCCAGATTCAGGCCACAGCCAAGACCTGTAGATTCTCTCTTTACAACATTGCTAAAATCCATCCATTCCTCTCAGCCTCCACTGCCAAGACTCTGGTCCATGCCCTGGTGGTCTCACGACTAGATTACTGCAATCTTCTTCTGACAGGGCTTCCTCTCTCTCACCTCCATCCTTTAATCTCTGTACAGAACTCAACTGCACGTATTATCATATCTGCTCACCGCTTTGACCATGTTTCTCCTCTTTTATCCTCCCTTCATTGGCCCCACTTCCCCTTCCGCATCCAGTACAAGCTTTTGTTATTGACTTTCAAAGCCCTTCACGGACTGGTCCCTCCTTACTTGTCTGACCTTCTTTCTCCTCACATTCCTTCTCGTACCCTCCGATCTGGTAGTCAAGGTCTCCTGTCCCAGCCGAGGATTTCCACTGCCCTGTCCCGGATTTGTCCCTTCTCACTTGCTGCCCCTCATTCCTGGAACCTTCTTCCCCCACATATACACCTCATCACTTCTCTAACCAGGTTCAAAAGTAAATTAAATACTATATTATTTAGGGAAGCGTTCCCAGGATTGTGTCATCTGCCCCAGGGTGCCTCCTCCAGTCCATCTGCCTTGGTCCAGGCCCCAGAGGGAGAGAAGAACCACTGGACCTCATCCCCTTCCCACCACCTTCCCCTTTTCCTTTTGTGTTGTCTTTTAGACTGTAAGCCTGAAGGCAGTGGTCCCCCGGGTTACGAAGGTAATCCGTTCTGGCTTACCTTTCGTAACCCGGAAGTCTTCGTAACCTGGGGGACCGCTTTCTTTGTAGTGCCGCGTGGCAAATTTAAAGGGCCGCCGCTTTTTTCCCGTACCCCGGGTTTTTTCCGCAAGCCGGGGCCGTTTTTCCAGCCCCGGCTCTTTTGTACCCCGGGGTTTTTGTACCCCAGGGTATTCGTAACCCGGGGACCACTGTATAAGATTGTATATACAGCACTGTGTAAACTTACAGCACTATATAAATAATAATAATAATAATAATTATTATTATTATTATTATTATTATTATTATTATTCAGTCCTTAAAGTGAACTCCTTTGGTAAAAACAGTGTCAGAAAGAAACTCCTGTTCCTTAGCACTTAGTAAGAAACATTTTCATGCACAAGGAAGTTTTCTGTAAAGTTAATTCTTTACCCTGTTCTTACAAAACCTTGTAGCCACTTTTCAATGTTCTAAAATCTATGGACTCAAAGTAGAACAGAAAGGAAGTTTCTTGATCATAGCCTACATATGGAAACTCTTATGACCTTGCCTCAAATGGAAGGACCATAATCTGGTGTTTGACATATGCAGCAAACCATATGGTCTAAATCATTACTTCATGGTTCAAGTCATTATGATCTCAACCATTTGAACTATGCATCATTATAATTTAGTTTGAAGGAAGCATGATGACTCTGGAACATGGCAACATATCAGACTCTAGAACATGGCCACATATCCTGAAAAAAACATGATGTTAATGTTTCCCTATAGTCCTTGTTCACCTGTGTTCTACTGTTTACTTCAACGCAGGCAAAAATGTGAGAATCCATGCTATTTGTTGTGCACACTGCAGGTAAGGAAACTGATGAGACAGGGGTGCCATAGAAAACAGGTTCCCAGATAGAAAACACAGCTATAATATAAACACATCCATATAAGAAAATTACCATTTAAAATGGTCGCTATAGAACTGGTGACGATATCATATCTGACACCTGTGAGATGCTGCCAGAAAAGGGAGGAGGGCAAAACAACAACTGGTTCAAGATACTGTTTCACCCTCCATCAGCACCATAATTCATATGTAAAATGGCTTCAATGTATTAATCTTTCTGAGTGCTCCTCTGATACTCTTATTGAACCAACCAAATGTTCCTGATCATTACACACTCAGCATGTTTCTCATAATGTGCAGATTTCCTGTTGTTTACAAATACATACATACTTAGACTTAGGAATGGGTTATTTGACACTTTTAAGGGCAATTATGCTAGTAGCGGCATACACACAGAGAGAGACACACAGGCACAGAGAGAAAGAGCAAGAGAGAGAGTGATATAGCAAGGCGTTTTATGAGATTTGTGTATATAACAACAGCAACATCAAACAAAAAAAGCAGAATGGTCAGATGCCAGGAAAAGGCCAATAGAAAAGTTTTAAACATGGGTCTAAATCCTGATGATCTTAGTGGGACTTAATCGAAACAACTGTGCCTAAAATTGCCAAAACTCACAAGCTGGAATGTATCTCTTCTGACTGCAGGTGGCTGTTTCCATAATTAAATTATCATCTGTTGAAATGAATAAGTGAAATACTCACATATAGAAAATGCAATATCAGTGGGAAAATATACTAGACTGCCCAGTCTTCTCCATCATATGTTAATACTGTATACATCAGACATTTATTTATTTTTTTGGTGAGGAAGTATTAAATCAGATGGGCATCTCATAGCAGGATGGAATGGGATAACTACAACTTAAATTTATTACCTCAGGAAGAATTTGGCTGAAGGCAACAGAAACATCACTGCTTCATCATATATCATTTGCAGAGGGGAATAACTAGGGGTGTATGAAAATATTATTTGCTTCATTCTTTCATAAGAAATCTCCAACATTTGCAGATTTCTTTACAAATTCAAATGGAAATAACGTGATTAAAAATATATATATAGGAAAAGTAAAATTCACAGATTCACAAGGCTAGGAAGAGGGCTTTGAGCAGTTAGCTCTTAAAAGCCTGTCTTTGAACTCTGTGCTTACAGTTATGCATATTGCTGCATTTGGGTGGTAGCTTCCTTTTTTTTCTGACAGACGTCACATCTTGAACAGCTATATAGCAGGAACATGCAACATGATCCTCTCCCTATTGAGAGCAGCCATAGCTAATAGAAATCTATTCATTCCAGTTTTCTTTTCTAAAAATATATGGAAATTCAAATATTTCTTCACCTAATAAAGGGAAAAAATTCAGATCAGAGCTTGGGAATCATGTTTAAACTCAATGACATTACCTGTCATTGAATTTTGCCTCTTTGCTAATTTAGGCCCTATACAGACTGGCCTGAAAGGCTGGCCTGAGGGCAGAGTTGGGGCATAGCATCCTGATGATGCACACCCGACTCCACCCCCCAGGATGCCCTGATGCACTACTCCACACAGCGTGCAGTGTCATAATGCACCTCCGGTGCTGCGTCCATATGACACAGCGCTGAAGGAGCACCATATAGCCATGCCATTGTGGTATAGCACACTTTTAAGGGTGCAAAAAGAAGCCATATTTTATGGCTTCTTTTCACTCCCTCAAAAGTCAGCTCAGGGCCTCAGCGTGAAGTTGCTGGAGTCCCGATCTGGCTAGGAAAGGGGCGATCTGTTGAGGCTCTTAGTTACCAGTGTTAGTTACCAGTGTAGTTATCAATGGTAAAAGGTACTGTATCATGGTGCCCAGTGTTAAGGCAAGGAGTATGGGAATTATAGTCATAGAAATGCAAAGCTGTATGTGAGAACCAAAGTCTGTAAATTTCCAGCACAAGGTGAGATAGTGTAGTCAGACACGTACACAACAACAACAGATGTGGGTATAGCCATAACACACACGGAATAGCAACACAAGTTCCGGAAAGGAAGGTCATGGAAAAGGTAAACAACGACATCATTGAAAACATCACATGAGTGTTTAGGTCATAGTAAGAGGTTGGACTATAGTATGGGAAAGTGTGAAAATAACCAATAGTATTGATTGTACACACCCAGTACACACCCAGTGCACACCCAGTGGGTGGTAACAAAAGTTGAACTATTTCAGTATTGTTCCGGTGAGCCATTGCACCCTGCCCTGCCCTGTACTATCCTCCACGATGCCACACACGCACACATCAACAACAATGTGAACTAGAAGGTGAACCTGAACTTGTAACTAAGCTTTTGTGCAGGAGGAGATGAGTTTGTATATAGCTTGATTAGCATAGCCAGAGTGTGTTTAGCAAGAGCAAGAAATGTGTTGCAAAGATGTTTATTGTTTTACTATAGAGTTTGTATTATTCAAGTAGTCAATAAAGATAGTTTAGTGCACAGCTCGCGTGGTTTGTTGACTGCATGAAGGGGGAAGCAGCAACAGTGATTCCAGAAGTTCCAGAGCTGATGTTTTGTTCCTGAGCCGCTTCATGGGCAACTCTGCTACCTGCAACACATCACACCATTGATCAGTTCTGATCAGCCCAGTTTGACCAGATGGTGAGGACCTGAGCCTGGGTAATGTGCATCACCTCCCATCATCCCCAACAAGTTGCTGGAGTCCCGATCTGGCTAGGAAAGGGGCGATCTGTTGAGGCTCTTAGTTACCAGTGTTAGTTACCAGTGTAGTTATCAATGGTAAAAGGTACTGTATCATGGTGCCCAGTAACATTATGTTCTTTTTTTATTCAACAAGAGAGCCAGCATGATATAGTGGTCTGATTGTTTGACTATGGTCCAAAACAGAAACAATCCATTTTGAGACCACTTTAACTGGTTCATTGCTAGGCAGTTCTGGGAACTGTGGTTTTGTGAGACATTTAGCCTTCTCTATCAGAGAGCTATGATGCTACAATAAACTACAATTCCCAGGATACCCTAGCACTGAGCTAGGAAAGTGCCCTCAATCTGGATTATTTCTGCAGTGCATTTTGGACTCAGGATACTGTAGACCCGAGTTCAGATCTCCTCTCAGCCATGGAAACCCACTGATATTGAGCATTCTCTCAGTCTCGGAGCATGGCAAAGGCAAAGCCCCTCAGAACAAAATTTGTCAAGAAAACCCCTAGGTTCACCATAGGGTTGCAATAAATTGGAAATTGCTAAAGGGCACAAAGCAACAACAAATATTTATTAATTACTCCTAAAGCATTATTGGGGAGGGTCATTTGGGAGGTTTGGAATAACTTTTATACTGTGAACAATAATCTAAAACTAAATTAAAAATAACACATTGCAAAAGTGTAGTGCAAGTTATTCTTTTTTAATAGCAAATGACACTAATGAAATATCAATGTTTATTTTAAGTAAGAAGCAATGAATTACTTTTAAAATGTAACATTTCAATCTGTGTTTGATATTTAAAATGGTGAGTGTAGGACAAAGCAAAACTGACAGTTTTGTTCATCTGTAGTGATAACAACTACTGGACTATGACTGAAAGAGGAATAGGGACAAGTAGGTTATTCTGGGAAAGGCAAATATACTTTTTCTTTATTAGATTAATATCCTGCATCAGTAATAATGTAATAAGGAAGGGGATAGAATAATTTGAAAATCAGTATTAAAAGCTTATAAGAAATTATGAGGCAAGATGCTTTCAGGAATTAATGACAAGAATAGAAGATTTATCATTAGTTCCTGGCCATATCACAGTAAACAAGGATAAACTCAAATATTTTCCTCCCACAAATACTGAATAGATGAGCAGAGCAAAGAACAGTCATTTTACAGAAATTAATTGAAAAATGTCAACATGTTTTATTTTTACAAGTACTTATAGTGGGTGGAAAAACTGCCCAGGTGGATAAATTGGCACTGCCAATTATGTTTTGTTCAATATTAATATAGACATCCAAAATGTATGGTAGTAATTCTTGAAAAGTGTCTTTTATTTCTTTAACTAACACCTTGATTTCCTTTTCTTCCAGCTGTTTTATCTGAATCGTACTGTATATACTCATGTATTAGTCTAGAAATTTTAGTCAAAAAATTGATTAAAAAAACCTGACTCACAGGTCAATGTAAGTACTGTATTGTATTTTAATTCTTAGATAAAAAAGGAACCATCCCCTGGTGAAAGACAGGAGTGTCGTCTGTTCAGAAAGCACTCATACCTCCTTTATATTTTCTCATCCATGAAGCCTTTAGTATGAGTACAAACACTTATGCCTGCTGGAATTTAGTAACTTTTCTTGCACTTTTTTCCTTTGCTTCATCCTTTACATCCTTTGTTACATACCCCTAAGTTTTACTTTCAACTTATCCATGAGTCATATCAAAATCTATACTTTTGGTCCCCAAATCTGCCCTCGACTTATACATGAGGTCAACTTATAGTTGAATTTATAAGGTAAGTATTTTTAACTTAAAGTAAGTTAGGTTGATTTCTATGGAAATAATTCCAAAGTCACAAAAGGAAGTACCACTGAGCTTAAGGGAATTGATGTCAAGTAGAATGCATACTATCATTACTTCTGTGTACTTAAGATCACAGTCCAGAATCTTGCAACATATATTTGTGTGCACTTAACTAAATAGCAAAGTAACTGAGGGGCAGAGCAGATGGGCAAGAAAGAGTGGCCTGAGTCTGGTCCAGTCATGAGCTGATCCACGGGGACCACAAGGCCCACTCCAAAGTGGGCTGTGGCCACAGGACTCAACCCGTGCTACCAGGAGCTGGGGTGACTTTGGGCCACGTTGGAGGTGTGCGTCATTTGAATGCCATGCCTCCAAAGTGGCCAGAAGCTGCTTCTTTTGGCCAGTCTGTTCCAGGACATAGTAACCACTGTTACTGAATTCTGAAAATGAATATTAGGACAAGAGTGTCTCATGCACATCAGGTTGCCCAATATGGATCACGGGCCTATGCTCATCAGGAACCATAGCACATCGCAATTCCCTTCAGTCTCATTGTTGCCGTTTCTGGCTTTGCTTTCTAGTTCCATAACAGCAGCCTTCTACTAAATACAGATGTTGAGCATCTTCACAATTCTAATTCCTGAAGACTTAAGTCCATGTGTGAGCATGCAATGCCCCAACAGGATTCCAGCCACAATTTTTAATATTCCTATGCTATCTACAAGCTGCCTTTGAGTCTAGAATCGTAATATGATTTCAGAACAAAGGAAGTTCAGGACCTCATCCTACTAAAGTATGGTTGATAACTGGTGTTTATTGTTTGACTCTCATCTTGTTAGACAAGAAACACTCTCAGCTGTGTTAAGCTTTTGTCTTAATGACATACTGTTTCTATATATAAAAATCAAGCATGAAGCATCAGTCACAGCTCTAATTTTAAGTAATGAAAGCTACTGGTCTACAACATTTTACTGTAAAAATCAACATGTGCAATTATAATAGATACTGTTTGCTCTCTAGGATCTTGTCGTGCAAGTGAATCCTTTTCTCCAGATGCACTGTTGGCTAGTACTTGTTTGCAATCTCCCATTGACAAATGGGAAGATATAGATATATATTGAGATTTTTAACTGTTTGATTGTTAATTATTGTTGATTGTGCTTGTTTTAACTTGCTGTATTTATGTTTTAAATTGTATACTGCCGGCATCTAATGATTGCCTTATAAGCCGCTCTGAGTCCCCTCTCAGGGGTTGAGAAGAGCGGGTTAGAAATACTGTAAATAAATAAAAATAAATAAATAATAGAATGGAGGACACCTGTCTTGACAATTGTATCTGTGAAAGAGATCTAGGAGTCTTAGTAGACCACAAGTGAAACATGAGCCAACAGTGTAACACAGCAGATAAAAGTGCCAGTACAATCCTAGGCTGCATCAGTAGGCATGCAGTGTCTCTAGAGTGAGGGAAGTAATAATGCCACTCTATTCTGCTTCGGTTAGTTTTCATGTGGAATACTGTGTCCAGTTTTGGGCACCACAATTCAAGAAGGATATTGACAAGCTGGAGTGTGCCCAGAGGAGAGTGACCAAAAAGGGGAAAAGTCTAGAAATCATATCATACCCTATGAGGGAGGTTTGAGGAAGCTGGGTATGTTTAGCCTGGGGAAGAAAAGGTTAAGAAGTGACATGGTAGTCATGTTTAAATATTTGAAAGGATGTTATATTGAAGATGGAACAAGTTTGTTTTCTGCTGCTGCTCCACAGACTAGAACTAGAATATGAAAGAGAATTCTCAAAGAATGAAAAAGTAAATTTGGATTAATCTAAATTACACATTAACAAGTTCTTTCGTAGTTATGTTTCTTTCAGATTAAATGAATATATACCTCTGGATTGCCTATTAAGCATCTTCCTAATTAATATCCCCTTATTGATTATTTCTTTTGCTATGTGTGGTAGGGGAACTTATTGACTTATTTCAATCCCCCCCCCTTCATACAGTACAGTGCTCTTCTTTTGCTTTATTAAAATGAATAGAAAGACAAACTATGACAGCATTGCAGACAAGGTTCCAATATGTTATTGGACCTTTGAAATGTACAGATGTCTCAGCTCTTTATTAGGATGCTGGATTCTAACTAATGAGAGTTAGGGCATAGTTCCTTACCTGGAACCTTTTATTTTGTTCTGAAGTACTGATATCACAGTGGTAATGATTTTATTGCATAGACACTTGGAAACAAGGTATTCACCTCCCTTTCCCCTCATCATTCAGAAGGAAGAAGAACTTTCTAAGAATACTTCTCCAGCAGCTCATAGGGCAATGTATTGAGACCTCTCCCCAGAACATTTGCTGATGATAAGGGCTGCTTAAGCTAAAAATTAATCAAAATGGCTTAATATATACAAATATATGGACTGTCCCATTAATATTTTAGGATTCTTTGAAAGAAGCAGTAAACATATGGTCAGAAGTGATTCAGTAGACCCTATTTACCTGGATGTGTTAAAGGCTCTTGAGAAATGCAGTTACAAAAAGATCCTGGGCAACTATCCCAGTAGTAGTTCCATTAGAAAGGGAATTGGAATTGGAATTGGTTGGAATAAAACAACAGGCAGCAGGTAGTAGGAATAAATTATCAGTTCTCATGATGTGGGGATGAGAGGAGAAGGATCCTTCAAGGGACCCTATTGGGAGCAGTGGTTTTTCAACTGACCTAGGACTAAGGATTCAGTGATCAGGTACCTATGTTTGTACATGACACAGAATTGTTTAGGGTGGATGAAACAAAAACAGATTGCAAAAGGAGCCAAAATGATCTTTCCAAAATAGAGGAATGGGTGTTGAAATAGCACAAATGATATAATGTGAATAAGTGTAAAGTATATTGTGGAGAAAGATACTATCTCCATGAAGATTTCCATACCTGGCTGAATCGTTCCAGGGGTGTTGATTTCCTCTGGATTCCCTCTTGATGCTTACTTTGCGTCAAGAAGGAATCAACTCCCTTGGAACGATTCAGGCATGCTAAGAGGAAGCTGTGTTTCCATGGTGATTGGGGAGTGATTTGGGGAAGTGCTCTGGACTTTCAGACACACACCCTTCCTGAATCTTTTATGGATGTTTCAGGCACCTTTCAGAAACATTTGAGCCAGGTATGAAAATCTTCTTTGTCTGAACTGATAGGATCTGAACTAGCAACCAATGACATTATTCTTTACAGGAGAGTTTGTAGCCCACATTTTTGTTAAAACTAGAAGAGTACCTTGAAAACCTGGTTAAATATTTTGCAAAGTTCTTGAAGAACAAAACAACAATTCAATAATGAAACAATTCAATAATATTAGGCTCTCTCTTTTAATTCCTCCCAAAGTCTCAACTCTTTTTGCTAATGTCCAGAGAACTTTTGTTGTTTATTTGTTCAATTGATTTCTATGCTGCCTTTCTCCCAGAAAGGGACCCAAGGTGTCTCACAAATAAAAATTCTAACAAACTTATTACAATAAAACAATTAAAAACATCAGCTAAAAACAATATAAAATTACAAACATCAAAACCACAATAAACCTGCAATACCCAGCCCATATAACAAACACCCTATATATAAGCCATCCCATGATTACACATTAAAAGCCTGCCTGAATAAAACCATTTTTGCTTGCCAACAAAAGGCAAGCAGGGAGGGAGCCAGCCTTGTTTCTCATGGAAGGGAATTCCAGAAGGTGGGAGCAGCCACCAAGAAGACTCTTTTGTGTGTCCTCACCAAGCAAGCCTGAGATCTTGGTGGGACTGAAAGAAACCCTTCCCCTGAAGATCTTAGGGCTCTAGCAGGTTCATATGGACCAGCATTGTTGTTGTTGTGTGCTGTTAAGTCATTTTTGGTTTATGGCAACCCTAAAAGAAACCTATCATGGCAAAATTCTCAGCTGAAAGGTTACTTTTTGTTTTCCTCTGAGCCTGAGACAGTATGACCCAGTGGATTTTCATGGCTAAGTGGGGATTCAAATTCTGGTCTCCCTAGTCCTCGCTCAAGCCATTATACCATGCTGACTCTCATCCACAAAATCCTTCAATCCAGTTCTGGTCTATACTAACAACTATCAAATTTCTCTATCATCAGAATGTTGGTTTTTTTTTAAAAAAAAATGAATGGGAATTATTCTTTACTAGTACACTCAGAATGAAAACCATATGATTTATCTGTATTCCAACTTCTTTAAGTACCATTTTATTTGTGAAATATTCTTTCAGCAGGAGTGTTGTGTAGAGCAACAGTGACATCCAATGGCTGGCAACATCAGCTTTCCTAGACACATCCCTAGCTTCTGAGCAACTTAGATGGGGGAAGGGAGAGAGAGCATTTCTCTCCTGTTTAATAAGGGTGAATTGGACACTCACTGTTCTGTGTGCAAAACAAGCAGAATGTGTCCCTGGAAACACATTCCAAGGTGTTAGGATTTATCATGAGCCACAGGCTTAAGCAAAACTAGGCATTCTGAAGCTCATTCCATTACCTTCCTAACAAAGTAAGTCCCTTTGGGAGCATGCAAATGAGCAGGAATTATTTTCATATTTCATTTGTATGCCAGTAAGATGTGCAATTGTTGTTCTTGCTGTGGAGGGCACAACAATCTGGAAGCTGCTGTGTTTCTTTCATGTAGCCAAAAGCAGGGGAGGGAGAAGAAATATGAATGCATCGACCATATATCACTTTGCATGAAAAAGAGGGAGGGGGAAGGTTATGACAAGAGTAAAATGCAGCCATTATTTGCCTCAGAGGGAAGCAAAATTTACATTCTCTAAATCAGAAGGAGCTCAAGCCTTAAGGCTGAAGCAAGCTAAATAAATTGGAGCTTTTTATGGCAAGAAGCCCAAAATCTAAATGCCTATTAATAGCAAAGATGAGTAACAAGCTTCTAATAGTTTGATGGCAGTGAGTTTCATTATGCAACAATAAAACCTGCTTTATGACTTGCTTAACTACATCCACTTCTCCATTGTGAGGAACTAGGTCATTTTAGTGTGTGTCTCAGTGTGTTACTCCCATACAGAATTACTTGCTTATTACTGATTCGTTCTGTTCTATTGCTAAAGTTTCTGCATTTGTTAAAATGCTAATTTATGCATGGTCAAGTTTCTCTCTGAAGGACTTATCCTCTTTCTCCACCCTCCTTTCTAAAAAAAAAAAAAAATGGGGTGGGGGCAAGCTGGAAATTGATGGGATACAAATGGCCATGGCTTTTAGGTTAATTTAAGAGGAGAAGTTCAAAGACACAGAACAAAGTAGGTAAAGGGAGGGGAGAAGGGACTGAAATGGGATAAGTGTGTGCAGAAATGGGAACAAGATGGAGACAAGATAAAGAAAAATCAAACATGACCTAAGTGGCACAGACACTTTGAGGGAAGGTACGCCTCTGATGATCTTCATGATTAGAAACCAAGATATTGGCTATTTAGCCAAGCCAAGGACATGTGATAGGAGGCAGAGCACAATGGCTTTTTATGTTGGTTGCCCCCTATACAGCCATTCTCTTTGAAACATGGCCCTCCTCTCCTGCTCAATATACAGTGTGAGTTTAGCTGGTCAGTTCAGGGCCAAGTAGGAATTCTTATCCCCATTACATATGGGGTTTTTTGCTTACTTGGAAAATTGGTTTGGTGAGTCATTAAATAGGATGCTGTCATTGTCTCCGGTGGCAGCAATGGGGGAAAATATTATTAGTTCAGTTTTCACCATTGGCACCCCTTTGGGTGAATGGTTGGGCCCTGGGACAGCCTGTGCAGGTCAAGGGACTTGGTGGTTGGAAAGAAGCCTGCCTTTGAGGTGGACATGGGGGGGTTTGCACTCAAACACACACAATTTCCTCTGCAGAATAATTCCTCTACAACACTTGGAATTTTGACTGTGGGGAGAATACTATGGAGGGTTTTTTTTTTTCTTTTTCAGCAGGAACATAACTACTATATTTGTCCTTATACGCAAGGACAAAATAAATGAGGATTTATTCCTGTAGGTGTGGATATGGATGGGTATAATAATATAAATGAATTGATATCATACTTCACAGATGATATTACTCAATTCTGCTCTCAATCAGTTCTGTTTCTTCTATACTGGCTGCATCCACATTGCAGAAATAATCTAGTTTGACACCACTTTAGCTACCATGCTCAATGCTATGGAATCCTGGGAACTGTAGTTTGTTGTGGTACCAGAACTCTCTGAGAGAGAAGACTAATGGTCTCTTACAAAACTATAGTTCCCAGAATTCTATAGCATTGAGCCATGGCAGTTAAAACAGTGTCAAACTGGATTATTTCTGTATTGTGGATGCAGCTAATCGTGTCTTTGCAAGATCGTAAGCTGAAAAATAAGCAATCATTTTCAAAGCACAGATCACATAGGATTGCTTGGGCAAACAAATTTTCTAGATCACAGAGGAATCAACACTTGGCAAAACAAACAGAAGATAATGATCTAACAACTTCTCACATCTCATCTACTAAAAATAGCTCTCTTATATTTTTTCTGGTTCAGAATAATTCACAAAATCATTTAATTGTGGAAGAAAGGCTAGGGAGACACACCAGTGAAACTTTGAGTCCTAGTTTGAGTCCTATTTGCTGCCTTATAATCTGCTAAAAGGTAGCTAAGGGAGCTGACTTCCTCTGTCCTTCCTGTAATTCAAGCACTGCTCAGCATCCCATAACATGGTCCAGCCACAACCAACCAAGGATTAGATCTTGCCAGTGCAACATACTTATGACTGCAATTCTTCTCATTGTTTCTGGCATGTAACATCCCACCGAAGTCAATAAGACTCACACAGATGACTGCTTACAAGATTCCTATCTAAGCTGAGACATCAGCTTGAAGCTTTCCAGACTTCTTGACCCTGACAAATGAGTTCCTGTTAGGTTACCTGACACATGTATTGGAGCATTTTCTGATTTAATTGTTCCTTCTTTCTATGGAGGTAAAAGATGTGCAACATCACCATCTCTGTGGGCTGTATATGTGTTTCTAATTTGCTAGTTCCAGTAGCTCGCTAGAGGGTATTTTGAAGTGTATACACTCTAATTGTCTCTGCTGGGTGTCTAGGGTGATTCCATAGACGGCTTAACCTCACTATAGGAGTGTTGAGCTTGCGGGTATGTCTCTCATCTCTATTCCTTTTGCTCCTTCCTAAAATTTCTATTTCATATGCCACATAAGGTTGACATGAGTGTACTACACTTAAAAACAGAACAAAATTGAATAAACATTAAATGAGCCAATAGCCCAGAGATAACAAGAACCAATAAAGTTTAAGCAGCTGAAGTGAAAATAGATAGGATGGAATTAGTAAATGGTAAAAATCTTGTTAATGACTTAAATCCAACCTTCCCCAACCTGATGCATTGCACATAAATTCAACTATAGCTCACATAATCCCTGTGAACATGGTGAGTGGCTATGCCAGCTAGGGATTGTGGGAGTCATTATTCAATTCTTCTGGAGGGCACCAGGTTGTGATACACTGAATCCTAATTTCTGTCGCTGACTCCTTTCAAATTTTGTGGCTTTTTTGTTTTTGTTTTGTTTTTAAGAGGCTTAAATACTTACACAATTAACCATTTTTGAACTGCCCGGAATTTAGCAATAGTCAGCCAATTGGCAACCATAGTAACTTTGTTTTTGTTTGTTATTTTGCTGTCAAATAAGTTTCAATTTATGATAATCCTATAAATGAAAGACCTCCATGAGCATTGGTCATCAACAGACTTGTTCAGGTTTTCCCAGCTAAGGGCTGTGGCTTCCTTGAATGAATCAGTTTGTTACATGGTCATCCTATTTTGTTTCTCCCTTCCATTTTATTGAGCATTATTATCTTTTCAAAGGTGTCATGTTGCTATTATCCAAAGTAAAACACCCTCAATTTAGTAATTGTTTGGCTTCTAGGCCAATTCAGGCTTGATTTCCTCTAGGATCTGTTTGTCTTTTTGGTGGTCTATGGTATCTGGAGAAATTTTCTGCTGCATTGTGTTTAAAATAGGTTAATTTTCTTCCTGTCTGCTTTCTTCACTGTTGAACTTCACAACCATACATAAAAACTGGAAATAATATTGGTGGATAATCTTGAGTATGATATTCAATTATATATCTTTATAGTTGAGGATATTCACATCCTCATCTTCTGATTTCTTGACTACAGTCTCCATTTCAATTAACGACTGGGACAACTAAAGAAAACCATTTTTCTATCTCAGTGTATTCATCACCCACGTTAAAAGTGCATCACCATAGAAAAGTAGAGCCAAAGTGTGAATGAGTGCAGCTACTGAAGTGGTAGGGATGCAGTGGCTTAGTGGTTAAGATGCCAATTCTGGCAACTGGAAGGTTGGCAGGTCAGCAGTTTGAGGTCCAAGTGCTGCGTGACAGAGTGAGCTCCCATCACTAGTCCCAGCTTCTGCCAACCTAGCAATTCGAAAGCACATAAAAGTGCAAGTAGATAAATAGGAACCACTTCAGTGGGAAGTCATGCATGGCCACATGACCTCCAGAGTCATCTTCAGACATTACTGGCTCTTCAGCTTAGTAACACAGATGAGCATCACCCCCTTCAGTTGGTTATGATTAGACATTAATGTCAAGAGAAAACCTTTATATTTAACCTTTACTGAAGTCTAATAAATTTAAATATTTCAGAACACATTTATGTGACAAACTAGCTGTGAATATTGAGATTATCATGCCTTATTTCTCTCTCTCTCTCTCTTTCTTTCTTTTCATTTCTTTTCTTTTTTCTTTTTGAAACACAGAAAACTTTCTCAGTTCAAATATAGTTGATTCATAATTCCAGTCACTTTTTGATGAAATTGTTTGGTCTGGACTCATTTCTGACTGGGTTCTAACCTGGATCTGGCTACTGTGGTAGAATATCAGTGCTAGGAAAGAGGCCCATAACAGTGCAATCTTGCTCATTTGTTTGAATATCACAGTTGTTTCAACACCATTGATGCTGGCAGTGGTTTCATGCCCGGGGGGGGGGGGCTGCAGGCATCCAGGCATGGTCAAAAGGTCACACTTGGCTCTCTCCTTTGTTGCAGCAGCACAGGTCTTCTCATAGAGGAGACTCCTCCTCCTTAGCCCTCTCCTTTGCCATGGAAGCAGAGATCACCTTGTGAGGAGGCCTGTGTAGCACTGGTAAAGCCAGGAAGGCCTGACAGGGTGTCACCTCTCTTCAAGAGTGTCATGCATTGTAGACTGCACTCCCTGTGCCCATCTAGTGATGCCACTGAATTTTGGTTTCTGCATTCTGGATCCTCCAGATCAGAGATGAAGAATGCATACTTGGACTCTGAGATGTGATGAATCTCACCATGTTCCTGTACTATGTCAGTAGCTGTCAGAATGTGGTATATTCTGTCATATTATTGTTACTGAGGTTGTTGTAATATATAGCATGTTTAATGTTTGAGGTATATAAAAGAGTTATTTATGGGGTATAGGTTTATTGAAAAATGCTGAGAGTAGTGGGGGACATATATTTGGTGGTGGCTCAAAAGACTGTTTCCAACCTAATGGAGGAATGTGAAGATGTGTGGAGGAGGAGTCTTCTCAGTCTGTTGGTGGGAAACAGAAAGTGGAGATGAGAACAGGATAGGACTAGGGCTTGTGTGAGTAAGGTGGGGTATGGAAGAAAGGGTTGGTATGTTTTAATTGGTAAGTGAATTAAGCTGAAGTCTGAAAAAGCTGGGATGGGACATTGCTAATTTAATGCCAATGTTGATGAATGATACTACTTCTGTCTGCAGGTATCTTCCTGTTAATACCCAAAGTTTTTTCTAGAATAAAGTTTTTACTGTTTGCAACACAGAAGACCTGTCCACTGAAACCCTGGGGGAAATAGCAATTTTTGGCGTTAGCTCTGTTGGCTAGGACTGAATGGAGTTTCAGTCCAACGATATCTAGAGGACCAAAGTTTCTGCACACTTGTAGAATCTCTATCTAGATCTATGTGAGGCATGGCAGTGGCTATCGCTCCAGGTTTTACCCCAAAGCTAAAGGCATTGTATAGCACTGTGCTCCATTAGCATAAATAAGCTCATTAGTGATAGTGACCCAGGTCATCTTTGAACTCACAGGGGATGCCAGGACAGCAGAGGTCTGGGAAGTGATAGCTTTCCAGAATGAAATGGGTGCAAGGGGAGCTTTCCCAACACCCAAGGTGACCAAGGTGACCAATAAATCACTGCGAGGAAGATCAAATGGTACAGGGTGATGCTTGGCACAAAGGCATAAAGATACTTATGACTGAATAATCCCTGATCAAATAACCAGTGAAGAATGTGGGTTGCTCATTTAGATGATATGATGAATTGACTTGTTCCACTGATTTCCCTGTTTTTTAATTTGCGATATTTGGATATGACCTCTCTGCCTCTCCCCTCACCACCCCAGACATTTTTAACATTGCTTTTTGCTGCTGCTAATAGATTTGATATTGTATTGCCTGTATTTTACTGCCCTTTGTCATTAGTCCCAAATAGCCAAGAAGGGGAGTGGACACTGCCTGCATTGATTGATTGATTGATTGATTGATTGATTGATATATCAGGCTATATTTCCTGACAACAGAAGTAATATGTAGTTCTGTGTCTCTATCATTGTCACTTCTCTTCTTATATGTAATTTTAACATCTTTATCTGATGAAGATTCCAGTGAAGCTTCAAAAATTTGCAAGATGTGTTTTGTGCATTTTAGTTGGCCCAATAAAAGAATCACTGTTTTGTGGATTTTGTGGTAAGCAGCTTGTTAGGTTACCTTGATTCCACACATTGAATAAAACTGACTTTCTACTTTCTATCATCTTAAACTAATCACTTGAAACCATTTTCTCTCACATTGGGAGAAAGATGGGCTGTAAATTAAAAGAAATAAAAATGTGTCTGTGTAGGGGTGCAAATAAAGTTTGCAGAGCAAAATCAAAATCTGTTTCAAGACTTTCTTGATCAGGATGGTGCTATATTTTCAACTGAAGCAATGGGACATACATTTACCTTAAATGTGATCATCAAGGTACTTCAGAAAAGGACTGTAGAAGAATGAAAAGGAAGTGGATATTAATTAACTGAAATGTCTGGTCTTAAAAGATGCAAAAGGTAACAATAGAGCCACAATACCGTCATTTGGCTTTTAAATGCATTTAAGAGCCTACCAAATTCTTCCAAGAGCATTAAAAAGACATATAATTATTGGGGAAAAGTACATTCTGTACATTCTACCATACTGTGAGTGACAAGCTTTGATCAAGGTATTTCCAATAAAATATTCATGCCTCCTATTACAAGGACAGTAAATTCAGCAGTCAGTCAGGGGGATTACAGTGGTTGCAGGTTTTTTTTAAAAATAACACCATGAAGGAGATATGCTGTAATTGTTTTTATAAGCTATGGTTTCAAATAGCTTTCATTTATAATAAAAGGGATTTACAGCCCAATCCTCAATTTGAGGTTATGCAACTGCTCAACACCCTGGTGTAGAGACTGGGGCCATAGCCAGCTGACTCCCTGCATGAGCATTATTCCTTCATCACCGCGATTAGTTTGCATGTTGACCAAACAGAACCATCCACATAGATCCAGCTTAGTCACAGCTCAGTGCTGATGATTTCTGGATCACTGCTGGGAAGCATAGAAGGGACTAGTAGCAGAGGTCATTTCACACTTCTCTGTAGAGTGAAAGAAGTGAACCATGCCATGCAGCAGGGTTTAGTAAGATCAGGAATCAAGGGAAAATCCTCTGCTGTTAAAATATTTGACCTGCCGCACCAGATTTTTGACAGCTGTGTTCTTTCTGCTTGTTGTGATCTCAAGGTTTCTGTTTACAGTGAGGAATAGAATGGTTGCTTCCCAGAAAAACAAAAAAAACTTTCATTATATCTGCCTGGGAATAAAGTCCATGATTATGGATTTCTTTCAGGTTATGTGACATTATTTATCTTTTCCCATATATGACTCTACTTTCTACACTCTACTTTCAGAAGTGCTTTGTACTCAAATTCTCTAGGTTCTGCAGCAAGTAGATGCCATCTTGTTGACTAATGTCTGTCCTAATATTTTCAGTGAAACCCAGTCACTAGCACATAACAAGAAAATTCATGGAGATGGTTCTCCTTATTTAGACTCCACATATAAACCTGGCCCTTCTGTCTTTCTTTGCCTTTGGATAAAGGCAGTGCTGAGAAACTGAGGGATATCAAAATCACAGACACTTCACTTGAGAAGGGCCCACTGTCTCTCTTTTTTCCTCATTATTTAAAAAGTCTGCATTGTCTGGTATCTAATTTCTTCATAATCCTTTGCTAGATACAGTAGGAAAATTCTAGGCTAGTTCAAATAGAGTTAAGGATTGTAAAAAAAAAAAATCTATTACATTTCCTTAGTGCTTACTTGTTTTTGTAATCCTGTAGAAATTAGATTACTACAGCATTACCCATTTACTCACTCAGTTCTAAACTGCTGTCTCCACGGCATTTCTCTCACTTATTTTGACAGTGTTTGAACTCTCTTAGCAAATAGCTGTCTTCCTTTTCTTTTTCCTTGGCACTCTTTTTATGACCTGTGCATACCCTCCAAAATTTCACCTTCCATTCCTTTTAGGCATTAATAGAGGCAGAGTGAGACTTTAGGACAGTGTATCTTAATAGGTGGGGTGGGATCCCTGAGGGTGTGTGTGCAAAGATTGTTCAAAGGATGTGTGCAAGAGAGTCTTGGAGGCCCCGATTCCTCCATCCTCCTCTTCGGTGGCATCCCCCCCTCAGGTGTCACCCACCTGAGTTGGGGATGCTGGGGGGGGGCTAATGGGGGGAGCAATGACTACACTGACAGCCTCTTCCTGAGGAGAAAGCTGCCACTGCCTTGAAGGGTGAGAACACCTTTCTGGATTCAGTACCACAGTATCTGCACACTTAGGAGGAGGCTGCTACCCCAGCGAAGCCAGGAGGAGTGCACTCACCCTTCTCCTTTGCAGTGGAAGTGGCCTCCTCCTGAGGAAGGAGTCACACTCACTGCTGCAGCAAATTCTGGAGGGGCATGCTTGCCCATTCTCACATACACCCTCAGCAGCAGGAGGCCCAACCAGGTCTTATCTCTCTTCTGGGGTATCACCCAGTGTGAGCCAACACCCCCCCCACACACACACACACACACTAGTGACACAACTCCTCGTCCTCCTCTTCTTCCCATTTTTTTCAGTCTTGGAGGGGAAGAGAAAGGCAAGAAGGATGTTTGGAGCAGCTGCTTCTGCCTCAAGGAGGAGGAGGATAGCAAGGAATCTCACTGTACTGTTGCCTTTGTGAGGCATCCTGAGACACTGCTTCTTCCCCCCCCCCCCCAATCTGTCCCATCATTGCTCCCCAGATCTCATTGCTGTAGACTCAACACATTCTCTCAGACTCCCTTGGTACCTCTCTGAGTGTATGAATGACTTTCTGTCATACACTAATTCTCTCACACACTCAGTAATGCTCTTTCTCTGACACACTCTCTCATATATGTTCATTCACACAAAATCTCTTCAACAAATTCCCTCTCTCTTTCACCCTGTCTCTCTCACACACACAATCACTCATACTCTTAATCTCTTTTTTGCATACTCACATATACACTTCTGTATACCAGCATACAAACAAGAGAATGACTGTTTATGTTTGACTATATGTGGGAGAGCGTAAATTAGTATGTGTGTGAGTAAAAAAAAGAATGAAAAAGCATGCATGGTTTTATACTTGTCTGTGAACTTAAGTGAATGTGGCTGTGTGTGAGACAGTATACTTTAAATTTGCGCATGTGTTAACTATTGAATTTATTTAAATAAAACAGTTCTAAGATGGATTACGTTATTACCTTACAAAATGTTAAATCCTTCCTTCACTGGTTACCCTTCCCCTTCCACATCCAGTACAAGCTTTTATTATTGACTTTCAAAGCCCTCCACGGACTGGCCCCTCCTTACTTGTCTGACCTTCTTTCTCCTTGCACTCCTTCTCATACCCTCCGTTCTGGTAGTCAAGGGCCCCATTCATACTAGCCCATTTGCTCCTGGTGGAACTGGGCAGATCCGGTTGCCCTCAAACCGAATCTCTCTGTGAAGAAGTTCCCACTACCCTTTATCCCTATTGGTGCAATTTACCTCTCTGAATTTCACACTCACCAAAGTAGTGGTTTCAAATGGAGACTCCCCCTGTCAATCAAATGTCAGTGGTGACGTGCAGCCATTCATCAATGGCATGGGTCCTTTCCCCCCTCTTTTTTTTTTAAACAAGCCAAAATATTTGCATATGCTGTCAAAAAATTTTTTTAAAAAAATACCGGCCCTGGCAGCATCTCATCAAAAACTGGCCCAGGGTCAGGGCCAGTGCTGATGAGAAACTGGCCAAAGCACTCCCAGGCCCCCCTCCTCCTCTTCCTCCTTCTCCCCTTTCTGGCTGAGACAGTGTGACCCCTCTCTTTCTGAGGGAGTGTGATGGCACTCCGTTCCCCTCTCCTCCTCCTTTCTCCTTCTCCTGCTGCTCTTCTTTCTCCTCCCCCTCCTTCCCTTTCTTGCTGAGAGAGTGTCACCCCTCTCCTCCTCCTCCTTCCCCTGCTGGCTCTGAGGCTTTCCCCCAAGGAGCCTGTGGTCTCTTCGGAGGGAGGGAGGGAGGGAGGGAGGGAGAGGACCCAGGCAGGAAGGCCCTCTGTCTCTTCCCATAAGAAAGCCTGGGAGGGAGATCCCTGCCTTCGCCCCGCCGGCTAATACAGGAACTCCAGCATGGCGAAAGCAGGGATCTCCCCCCCCCCCCAGGCTTTCCTAAAAGAAGAGACAGAGGGCCTTCCTGGGTCCTCTCCCTGCCCCTCCCTCCCAGGAGACCACAGGCCTGGGTAAGGGGGAAAGAGAGCCGGCAGGAAGAGGAGGAGGAAGAGGAGGAGGAGGAGGGAACGGAGCACCATCACACTCTCTCAGCCAGAGAGAGGTGACACTCTCTCAGCAACAAAGGGGAGGAGGGGGAGGAGAAAGAAGAGAAGGAGAAAGGAGGAAGAGGAGTGGGGAATGGAGTGTCATCACACTCTCTAGGCCAGAGAGGGGAGGAGGAGGAGGAGGAGGAGGAGGAAAGGGGAGGGGAGCACTGCCATACCATGCCACACTATCTCCCCGCCATCTCCCTTCTCTTCCTGGAGCTGAAGCAGGGCCAGAGCAAGGAGGCCCCAGGACTGGGTAATGGAAGAGAGCTGGCAGGGGAGGAGGAGGAGGAAGCAGAGTGCTGTCGGCTTCAGACTTGGGAGTTTGGGAGCCCTGAGACAGCTCATTCCCTCCCTGGAGCATTCGCATAATCTGTCAAACAAAAACAAAAGCAAAAAAAGGCCTGTTGGGGAGGCATGTTCCTCCCAGTGCCCACCCTCCAACCTTTAGCCTTGCCCCTAAACTTGGCCCGATCATGATCGGAGCCAAGTTCAGATTCACCCAAGACCCAGTTTTCTAAAAAGAAACAGGGAATACCCCACTTTTGGAAAACCCGAGCTAAGGGCGATTTGCACTTCTACGGGTGTGCAAAGTACACCTTCAATAGTGAATAAACCGACTCTAATATGAACTCCCCACTTTTAAACCAATTCACAAACAGGGGTATATCATAGTCTGAACGGCCCCAAGGTCTCCTGTCCCAGCTGAGGATTTCCACTGCTCTGTCCCGGATTCGTCCCTTCTCACTTGCTGCCCCTCACTCCTGAAGCATTCCCAGGATTGTGCAATCTGCCCCAGGATCCCTCCTCTTAAATATGTTTTAAGAGCCTATGCCCTCCCTTCAGTCCATCTGCCTTGGTCCAGGCCCCAGAGGGAGAGAAGAACCACTGGACCTCATCCCCCTCCCACCACCTTCCCCTTTTCCTTTTGTGTTGTCTTTTAGACTGTAAATCTGAGGGCAGGGATCCATCTAAATATAAGATTGTATGTACAACTGTGTAAATTTACAGCGCTATATAAATAAAATTAATAATAATAATGAACTTTCGTAGACTTAGGTCTGTTTCCTCAGCTGCATGTTTGTTTTTACTTTTATTCACATACTACGTTGAATGGGGGAGAGAAGACATCTGCATGTAGATGTAAAGGAGGTCAAATGGGTATAAAAGATGAGAGCCACTGCTTTAGGGTATGTTTCCTCATTATTGGGGCAACGTATGAATCTGCCTCTAACAGCTGTTCTACACTGCCATACTTCCATCCTATTCCCTTCTTGCTGCTCTATTCAATCATTATCAAGTATTACAAAATACATTATTTTATATTCTTTCTTATAAATTCTTTCTTATAAGACACATTTGCTTTGCATTAACTTTACATATCTGCAGGCTTCCCTTGTTCTGTAAATGAGTTTGAATAATAAAGGAAGGATAATTGAAATGGCAAGATTTTAAAAATGGGAATGTTCTTAAATAACACACACTCCAAGATGCTCAAGGTAAAAATCCAAATGTGAGCCATGCGTACAAATAGTATTCCTGCACAAATTTATACGCCAGATAAAATATGTTACCTGTCAGAAACAGCCATAAAAAATTAAATACCTGCCTACTGTGAAGCTTCAGCTATTGCAAATGTAGCTTTCATTATCATAAATGTGGTGGCATGATCTAATTATGCATTCTGTACTCAATTTGTCAGATAACACAATTTAAAAATGGCACAACTAAATCAAACATGTCTACTTATCTATTGAGCAATGGTGAAATTACACATAAAAGGCCTACGTTTACAGTCAATTCTGTGGTTCTACAGAGCTACAGAAGAATTTGTTGAATTTTGAACTTTCAATGGTAGATATGAAAATGGAAGGTAAATATTAGATTCAACATTCTAGGAGGGGTTTTTTAACCATTATGATCACTCTCTTTTCTATATTTACCTGAATATCAATTTAGATGGATCTTCAGTTCCACCTGCTCAATAAAATATCTTTTTTAATAAATGTATCCAAGGAGAGCTTTATTTTTAATCTCTATATAGTGCCTAGAAAATTGGTGATGATGATGATAATACACAGGTACATCATTCTGTATGCAGGTACATAAACTGTGTGTATGATACACACAACTATTGCAATTCATCTACAGTTACATACACAGGGACTTGATCAAAGGACCTTAGCATTCAAAAATTAAGGCAGATATGAAGTGCTGTCTTCTGCCAGGGGTTGGAGTGACTATTGATCCATTGATTTACCCACCTATATCTGGAGGTAATTCTTCCTTCTTTCCTTCCTTCCTTCCTTCCTTCCTGTATTTTAATCTAGGATTAACTAATATTAACGCCCCCCCCCCCCGGGATAGGTTCACCTTAGGGTTGCCATAAGTTTAAAAAAAACCCTGCCCTTCCCTCCCGGAACAATGCCAAGGCAGCTGAGCTGAACTGAGCCACAGCGCAGCAGCAATAACACCTCCCAGCTCTGGCTGTAAAAGAGAGAGAGAGCAGTCATGGTATTAAAAACCTGCCCTTCCCTCCTGGAACAATGCTGAGGTAGCTGAATTGAGCAGCAGCAGCGCAGCAGCAGTAACACCTCCCAACTCCAGCTGAAGGAGAGAGAGAATGGCAGCTGCTTTAAAAACCTACCCTTCCCTCCCATAACATTGCTAAGGAAGCCTGGAGCTTGAACTGTAGCACAGTGGTCAACTGGCAGCTATATCAGGTGTTCCAGGAAGAGACTGCCCTATCCCTTCCAATAACTGTTGGAGGGTTCAACAGTAACCATCACCACCCCATTCCTTCCAGCTAAAACTGTTATGAATGTCAATAGTAATTTATAAGACTGGATAGAAGGTATGGGGGAGGGGAGAAGGGAGTAAGTTAGATATTGGGGGCATTAGAATTGATACATTATCATTTGTAACCACCCAGTTTTAATTAAAAGAAGCGAGACTGGTGGGGAGAGAAGGCAATGGAGGGGGAGTGTATACTCATGATAGTAGACTAGTGGGGCTAGATGAGTTTAACTATGGAGCAACAATAAGAGTAGTGCATTGTAATAGAAGATATGGAGTTAGCAGGGTGAAATATTGTTACAAGAGAAGATGAGATCGATGCTTGAAATCTATCTTGCCTTCCGTTCTCTCTTTTACCCCAAGAGATCTGGAGATCGAGCCAACTCATCCACAGAACCTTTTCCTTCTCCTGTGCAATGCCAGGTCAGTGAAAGACAGAACTCACATCATATATGATCTTTTGATGTATGAGGAAGCCAACCTGCCATGCTTTATGGAAACCTGGCTGGGGGAGGATAGTACTGTGGCTTGGGCTCAAGCACTACCAGCCAGGTATTCCATCAGTGAGCAGGTAAGGGAAAGTGGGTGGGGGGGGAGTGGCCTTGTTCCATAAAAATAATCTTGCTTTGACTAGGATACCTGTCCAGAAAACATACCACATCGAGTGTATTTACCTAACCCTGAAGACACAGGATAGTCTGGGGATAGTCTGTTAGATACCGTTGTCTAACAGACTCCCTAGCCGAGCTGCCACAACTGGTCTCGGAGTTGGTGTTGGAGATTCCCAGGCTTTTAGTCCTGGGTGACCTCAACATGCCACTTAAGGCCAGTTCAACAAATCTAACGGGTGCAGCATGAGAGTTCATGGTTCTATGACAAACATGGACCTATTCCAATTAATTTCTGGGCTTGCACATGTCATACCCTTGATGTGGTGGTATTTAGTATAGAACAGGTATATCCATGGGTGAAGGTAGTTAATATCAGTACATTGTCATGGAGGAATCATTTCATGGTCAATGCCGGGCTAAAGACCACTATTCAATCCCTCAGGAGTGGAGGACCCATTAGAATGGTCTGCTCACAAAGGCTGATGGAACCTCAACACTTCCGGTTGGGCTCGGTGGCAATGGCCGATCAAATCTAGGAAGACTCCTAGAGGAGATATCGCCGCGTGGTGATCCCCAGTACATTACTAATTTAAAATTACCAGGGAGCATACTAATAAAGGGGAGATCTCAATCCCCGCAAAGGGGTGAGATTGCTGGCTCAAGAAGTGCTCCGGTGAGACCCAGAGAGGCAGCGAAGGCGGCTGAGGGAGAGACGCAGGAGGAGAAGCCTCGCAGCTGGAAAGGGTAAGGAGCCAAGGGCAAAGAGACGCCGCGCGGTTTGAAGCCGCGTTGGAAGAGCGGCACAAAACCACCACCAATTTTAAAACAGTACAAGTAAATAATTATAGCTAACAGAAAGCAAGTTCTTGTGAAGAGGAGAGTGAAAATTAAAAGGACCTGACAAGATAGCTACTAAGACTAAGAAATTTCAAAAGATCAAATAACTCTATTAAACAAGGCATAATAATAATAATGAGACAAGACCACAAATATCAAATTGTACACATTTTCTAAAGACTAAAAAAGGGGGGAAAAAGAAGGAAGATTAACACTATAGAGTAAAGAGTATCAAGAGAGAAGATAGGAATTATTGAAGCATCTTTATCATTACATAAATTAAAAATTAGTGATCTTATTAGTGTGAACAAATAATTTGAAATAGACTTTGGACTACCGATTGTGCATATCAACATGGAAATTTAGTCACGGAATTAATTTTGAAACCCACAACAAGGAGGAGAAGACAGATTAACTTGAAAAGGATTAATGAACTGTGTTTTATGAATTTTGCTTGAGATCATTTATATTTCTACTTTTTGATTTTTGATTCTTGATTCTTAGGAAACAACAAGATTATACAAAATCAATTACAATCCAACTAACCAACTTAAAATCATTACAAAGAAACATTAACTAATTGTCTCACAGATTAGTTGTACTATATAAAATAATAATAATAATATTAAAAGCTACAGTCTGATTGGAATTAAACATACAAAGTATCTACAGAAAAGACATAGCTGCAATAAACATAAACTACAGATAAGAATCTCAAAGATAGACAAAACAAACCTGAGAGAAAAACTTTCCAAGGACAAGAAACTGCAAGTCATAGCGGAAGTGAGTTACAGTGAGCTCTTTAACAGGAAGGGGAGACATCTAGTGGTGAGAGGAAATTACAGACACAAAGGAAGACAAGATAACAATATCTATTAGATACCCTACAACGACATCTAGTGGAGAAAATAAATCATTATACCAAAAAGAAAGAATATATAAAGACGCCACCTGGTGGACGAATACATATAAATAGAAAATAGAGTCACCACAACTTAAACCTATTGACACACAAACAAGAAGTGAATAATTAAATAATTGATTAAGGAGAAGAAAAAAAAGAAAAAAAATACAACAACTAGGAAGCAACAAACAAGAAGATAAACAGAAAAATATTAAGAATAACTCTTTTCAAATAATCAAGAAAAATAAAAAAAATCAAAATTAATTAAAAAACAAAAACAAATTAACAGGTGGATATTAATAGTAAAAAATGGCAACAGGATTGAGAAAATATAAAGGACCAGAACAAAGAAGACCATCTACAGAATTTAACACTAAACAAATGGAACAAAACGTGATTTTAGAAGAGATTAAGAAGCTGAACCAGGGGATGAAAGACATGCATCTTGAAATGAGAGAAATGAAAACAGAACTGAAACGAGACCTCAAGACTGAAATCAAAGGCCTAAAACAAACAATAGAAAAAGTAACAAAAGACTTAAAAGAAACAGACATAAAAGTAGAGGTGTTGGAAGTAAAAACAAAAGAGCTAGAAGACAAAACGTTGAAATTATCATTGGATCACGAAAGAGAACAAGATCTAAGGGCTTTATCGGACTTAAAAGCAAGAGAACGATGTTTAAAAATAAGAGGCCTGAGAGAAATACAAAACGAGGACTTATATAATTATTTAATCCCAATTTTGGCAGATTTTGTGGAAATACCATGTACAGAACTCTTGAAAGAGATAGATAAAATCTTCAGAATTAATTCTAGAATTGCCAGGGAAAGAAACCTTCCAAGAGACATATCAATTTATTTTGTACCAACTAAAACGAAAGAACTGGTTCTTGAAAAGAGTTATGATAAAAGACTGATTGTAGACAAAGAAGAATTGATGATTCTGAAAGACATTCCCGCTAGAATTTTGAAAAAGAGATCAGAATATAAATTTTTGACGGCATCTCTTAAAAGACATAATATCCCATACAGGTGGGAAATTCCAGAAGGAGTTTCTTTTACTTTTAAGAAAAAAAGAGTGAAAATCAATACATTAAGCAAAGCAAGAGACTTCTTACGATCATTTAAAAAGAACTTGGAATTAACTGATGAATCAAAAGACACGAATGAACCATCCCGTGAAGAGGAAGAATCCGAAGGAGAAGGTAATTCGAGAAATCAAGAGGAGAGTGATGAAGGAGATGGAGGATTAGAAGAGGCTTAATATCATAACAGGTCAGTAGTGGTTATCAAAAAGAGAAGGGACGAGATAAACAGAGAACAATGAACTTAAAATTTTTATCATGGAACATAAAAGGGCTCAACACGCCAATAAAAAGGAAAAGAGTTTTTCAATATTTGAAGAAAAAAAATTGGGATATCATATGTCTTCAAGAGACTCACATCAAAGAGAAAGATGTGAGTCTCTTGAAAAATAAAAAATTAGGTCACGAATTCGTATCTGCAAACAAAACAAAAAAACAGGGGGTAGTGATGTATATAAATCCAAACTTATTATCCAAGGAAATATTTAATGATCATAAAGGGAATTATGTAGGGATAGAAGTCAAAAATGGGGATTACAAAGCACTTGTAGTGGGGGTGTATGGACCACTAGACAACAAGGATAAATTTTATAAAAAACTTATGAATATAATTTTGGAAACAAACTATGACAATATGATCCTAATGGGTGATTGGAATGGGGTTTTAGAACCCCTAATAGACAGAAAATCAGAAAACATAATTAAAAAAAACCAAGGGAAATTACCGATTGGTTTCTTTAACATGATTAATAATTTAGAGATAGTGGATGTTTGGAGGTCCAAATATGGGGAGGAGAAAGATTTTACATACTACTCTAATAGACATAAATCTTTTTCAAGGTTGGACATGTTCTTTATATCTAAAAAGTGGTTGAAGAAAGTTGTGAAAATGGAGTCAATGCCAAAAATTTTATCAGACCATAATCCTATACAGTTAATAATAAAACATGAAAATAAGAACATGTCCTGGCGACTTAATGAAAACTTATTACATAAAAGTGAAATATTAGAGAAAGCAAAGAAAACATTGGAAAATTACTTTAAAGAAAACTGGGGCAAAGAGGTAGACGATTTGACGGTGTGGGGTGCAAACAAAGCTGTGATGAGGGGGTTTTTTATTCAGGAAAATATAACTTGGAAAAGGAAAAAAAGAGAAAAGATTGACAAAATAAATAAAGCAATTAGGGGAAAAGAACAGAAATTGAGAGAAAATCCCCAAAAAACAGAGCTTACAAAGGAAATAAAAATTTTACAAAAACAAATATCAATGTGTCTTACAGAAGAAATTGAGAAAAATATGAAATTTTCTAAACAATATTATTTTGAAAATGCAAATAAAGCAGGTAAATGGTTGTCATATAGGTTAAAAAAGAAAGGGAAAAAAACTTAATTTTGAAAATTAATACAGGTAAAGAAATAATTACAGATCAAAAGAAAATCAAAGAGAATTTTTATAAATTTTATTCACAACTATATAAAAAACAAGACATAAAAGAACACGAGATAATTAAATATCTGGAAAAGATTGATGTTACTCCCTTTACTAAAGACCAAAGAATGGACTTAGAACAACCGATTTCTAGAGAGGAAGTTAAACAGGCGATAAATGAGATGAAGAACGGAAAATCTCCGGGCCCAGACGGATTCCCGGCTATATACTACAAGATATTTATAGAACAACTTGTAGAACTTTTACAGAGAGTGATGAACTCGATAAAAGAAGACAGATTTCCTAACACTTGGAAGGAAGCAAATATTACTTTGATTCTTAAACCAGAGAAAGATCCACAAGAGATGAAAAACTATAGGCCAATTTCTCTGCTTAATATAGACTACAAACTATTTTCCTCTATATTAGCTAATAGATTAAAAAAGATTTTGACAAATTGGGTGGGGGAAGAACAAAACGGATTCTTACCAAAGAGATACTTAAGAAAAAATTTAAGAACAATGATAAATATTTTTGAATTGGTTAAAGATAAAAAAGATAGAGAATTGGCGGTAATTCTAATAGATATGGAAAAAGCATTCGATAAAATAAATTGGAAAATATTATTTGAAATTTTAAATAAATTAGGGTGCAATGAGAAATTTCAGAATTGGATTCGAGCGATTTATAAGGAACAACAGGCTCACTTGATTATAAATAAAGAAAAAACTAGACCTTTAAAAATTCAACAAGGCACTAGGCAAGGCTGTCCTTTATCTCCATTATTATTTATTACAGTTTTAGAAATGCTAATAAAAAAAATAAAACTAAATGAGCAGATACAAGGGGTAAGGGTTAAAGGAGAGGAAATTAAAATTTCAGCTTTTGCAGACGATTTAGTGTTTTTTACAGAAAATCCTCTAGCAAACATAGAAACCTTAAACAATGAACTTAAAGAATTTGAAAAGGTATCCGGATTAAAGGTAAATGAGGGAAAAACAAACATATTAACTAAAAATTTAAGCAAAAATGAGGAAATAAAATTAGCAGAGAAATCAGGCTACAACATCGTGAAAAAAGCAAGATATCTAGGAGTAGATATTACAAATAACAATAATAATTTATTTAAAAACAATTATAATAAGTTATGGAAGCAGATAAAAAAGGACCTAGATAACTGGAAATCATTAAAACTCTCTTTGTTAGGAAGAATCGCCTGCATAAAAATGAGTATATTACCCAAACTTTTATTTTTATTCCAAACAATCCCAATTATAACTAAAGAAAAACCTATAATGGATTGGCAAAGAGACCTAACAAAATTTATTTGGATGGGAAAGAAGCCTAGGGTGAGATTAAAAACCCTTCAAGATGCTAGAGAAAGGGGAGGATTAGCAGTCCCAGATTTGAGATTATATTTTCAGGCAGCTTGTTTAATGTGGATCAAAAATTGGGTAAATCTAAAAGATGAGAGATCTCTAAAATTAGAAAAAGGTGATATACATTATGGATGGCATGCCTATCTCTATTATAACAAAGAAAAGATAAACAAAGACTTCAACAACCATACTATCAGAAAACCTCTTCTTTGGATTTGGAAAAAGGTTAGGAAAAAAGTTGGAGAAACATTATCATTAGAGACATCACCTCATGAAGCCTTCTTTAAAAGAGAAAAAGATCTAAATAAAAATTGGTTAAAATATGAACATCTTTTAATTAAAGAAAATAACAAGTTTAGATTCAAAATGGAAAAAGAATTAAAAGATAACAATATAAATTTACATTGGTATCTAAACTGGCAACTAAGGGAAAGGTTTAAACAAGACGAAAAAGAAAATAATAAGATAATGGAAAAAACAGAACTAGAGATTATATTAAATCGGGAAGATAAAGGCATACTCGCAAAAATATATAAATTTTTACTAAAGTTAGAGATGGAGAAAGAAGTTATAAAAAACAACATGGTCATTTGGGCCCAAAATTTGGGACACAATATTGATTTAGTTCAATGGGAATTCACATGGGGGAAAAGACTGAAATATACAAGGAGCCAAAACTTAAGAGAAAATTATTATAAAATGTTTTTTAGATGGTATCTAACACCAGATAAATTGGCTAAAATTTACAGAGTAGACGACAAATGTTGGAAATGTCGGAAAGAAAAAGGAACTTTTTTTCACTCTTGGTGGACCTGTAATAAAATAAGAAAATATTGGTGGGAAATTCATAGATTGATTTGTAACATTTTAGAATTACATTTGGAGTTTAAACCTGAATTATATTTGTTGAATATTATGGATTTAAATTTAGAAAAAAAATATGGCAGAATTTTATTTCACTTGACCGCTGCAGCCAGATTAACATTGGGAAAAACTTGGAAAGAGGAAAGAATCCCAGATATTGAGGATTGGATTAACAAAATATATGATCTCGCAGAGATGGACAAACTATCCCGACAGCTGACTGATGGTAACACTGAAGAATTTGAAAAAGACTGGAAAAAAGTGATAACTTTTTTGCAACAAAGAAATGGACTTCTTTCAACCGCGGGTTTCAATGAAGAGTGATAACTGGATTAGTTAACTGAACTAACGACTTGTTATTACACTGTTAAATCACTGTTGTATTGCAAAAAGCTAAAAGTCTAATATATATATATATATATATATATATATATATATCTTTTGATTTCACATATAGATTTAGAAAAATGTATGATAGGAGTTATTAATATAAGATTGGATCATAATTACTGGATAATAGGATTATTTGACAAAAATTCAAATATATTGTAGCATACAGATAAATTTATGCATGAAATTAAAGAGGGATCACAAATCAAGTTATGGTTATAATCTCACGCACAAGACAGGAAGGTGTTGTTTGTAAATGTCATGTTCATATAATTTAGAATGTTTAGTAGGAATGTATGATTATATGTGTGTGGTAGGATTAGAAGGAAGATCATTGTCACAAGATCAAATTTAGAGGAAGAAAGATGGTGATTAGAGGTAAAGAGGGTTCATAGTAAGTAGGAGGAAGTAAGAGTAAGTGAGAAAGTGGCGAGTGAACAAGTGAGACAGGAAGTATTAAGAAGAAGGGAAACTTGAAAGAAGTTCCAAGGAATAAGAAAGAGAACAGGAAAGGAAGCTAGATAGCTAAGAGTGATCGGAATGATTGAAGAGTAATGTATGGTCTTTTATTGTTATTTATTGTTATTGTTATTTTATGTTGTTATGTAAACAGTCTGGTATATGTCGATTGGTTATTTGTTATTTGTAACACATGTTATTTGTTATTCGTTATTTGTTTTTTGTCTAATAAAATAAAAAAAAAAAACCAAAAAAAACAAAGGCTGATGGAACCTGTTGGGTTCCAGAAAGCCGTAGAAGGTTTAATGGTTGGCAATGCTGACAAATCTGTTGAGGTTTTGGTTAATACCTACAATAAAGAACTCACCAAGGCTATAGACACAATCTTTCCCAAGCATCCTTTCAAGCCTGCTTGAAATCATAAACTGTGGTCCATAGAAGATCTTAGAAAGATGAAACAGGCTGGACAACAAATAGAGTGCCACTGGCAAAAAAAAAACCTTGACTCTTATCTGACAAGACACTCCATAGGAAATTTCTTTCTGCACTGTGCGCATTGCATCTGTGAATTCTCATTCAGCAGAGCTGTTCAGGGTGGTAAGGGATCTAACTCAGATACCCACCACCCAGAACCCCTTATTAGAATCTACTATAGCCTGCTATTATGCATTGAATAACAATTTGCAGATAAAATCTCTCAGATAAGAGCTGACATGGATGATGATGGCATTACTGCAGAAGTGAAAGGTGAAGTATCCAGAAACTCTGTGAACAATATTATACTAGATCAATTTGAGTCTGTGAGTACCAAGGACATGTGCAAGCTCCTTGGTAGTGTGAAAAAGATAACTTGCTCCCTCAATACTTGCCCTTCATGGCTGGCCATCCAGGGTGGACATATTACGATATATAATTAACGCATATTTCAGCAAAGGCTGATTTCCAACTTGTTTCAAAGAAGCAGTGGTAAAGCCACTTCTGAAAAAGCCTTCCCTTGACCCCCTGGACAAAAACAACTATAGGCCATTCTCTTATCTGCCATTCTTGAGCAAAGTGATACAAAGAGAGCTGTTGCGATTCAACACCGAGTAGTCTTGGAGGAAACAGATTATCTAGATCCATTTCAGAATGGCTTCAGGACAGGATAAGGAGTTGAGACTTCTATGATCACCTTAGTCAATGATCTCTGGGTATTGACAGGAGAAGTGTGACCCTGTTGGTACTTTTGGACCTCTCAGTGGTCTTCAATACCATCGACCATGGTATCCTTCTGGAACACTTGGGAGAATTGGAAATCGGGGGCACTTCATTGCAATGGTTCTGTTCCTCTTAGGCAGATTCCTGATGGTAATGCTTGGAGACAGTTGCTCCTCTAAAAGGGAGCTAAAATCTGGTGTCTGCCAGGGCATAATTCTGTCTTCAATGCTATTTAATATTTGCATGAAGCTGCTGGGTGAGATCATCTGGAGACGTGGAGCGGGGTGTTAGCAGTACACTGATGACACCCAGATATGTTTCTCCATGTCTCAGACTGCTGCATTGACTAAGGATGGCATCTGTCCTCTGAATGAATTTCTTAAAGCAGTAATGGACTGGCTGAGGAAAAACAGACTTAAACTGAATCCAGACAAGATGGAGATACTCACTATAAATGTGGGTATAGTGATATGTCAACCAGTCCTGGACAGGGTCACACTTCCCCTAAAGGACTGTGTTCACAGCCTGTTAATGCTCCTGGACTCGTCAATCCAGTTGTCTGCTCAGACAGATGCGACATCCGGGAGTGTTTGCTGTCAGCTTCAGCTGATATGCCAGCTGTGGCCCTTCCTGGAGCAAGGGGACATAGAAACAGTGGTACATGTGCTGCTAACCTCACAACTCAACTTCTGCAATGTGATCTACATGGGGCTACCATTGTGCCTAGTTCAGTAACTTCATTTGGTTCAAAACAGGCAGCCAGATTGGTTGCCGGAAAATTTAGAAGCGATCACGTAACACCAATCTTAAAATCTCTTCATTGGCTGCCAATTAGTTTCTGGGTGCAGTGCAAGGTGTTGGTTGTAACCTTTAAAGCCCTGCATGGCTTGGGTCCAGCTTACTTGTGGGAGTGCCTTCCTCCATTCAATTCACCCCACACACTCAGGTCCTCTGGGAAACAACCTATTCATTCATTCAGTTTGAGTCTGTCAGTACCGAGGATGTGGACAAGATCTTTAGAAGTGTTAGGAAAACAACTTGCTCTCTCAATCCCTGTCCCTCATGGCTAGTGGCACAGGGAGGACTGGCTGTTACATTATTGTTACGCCGGATTATTAATACATCCTTGAGGGAGGGACAGTTTCCTGGCAACCTCAAATTGGCCATTGTGAAACCGATATTGAAAAAGCCCTCCCTCGACCCCCTGGTTCACAACAACTATCAGCCAATTTCGCTACTGCCATTTTTGGGGAAGGTGATCAAGAGGGCGGTTGCAATCCAGCTTCTATCGATCTTGGATGAAACGGATTATCTAGATCCATTTCAAACCGGTTTTCGGGCGGGCTACGGGGTTGAGACTGCCATGGTCGCCCTGGTCGATGATCTCCGTCTGGGCATCGACAGGGGGAGCGTGTCCCTGCTGGTGCTCTTGAACATCTCAGCGGCTTTCGATACCATCGACCATGGTATCCTTCTGGAGCGCCTGGCAGAGGTGGGAGTCAGAGGCACTGCGCTCCAGTGGTTCCGGTACTACCTCTCTGGGAGGTTCCAGATGGTGCAGCTGGGGGATGTTTGCTCCGAAAAGAGGGCCCTCAGATCTGGGGTCCCTCAAGGAGCTATTCTGTCCCCCTTGCTTTTCAACATTTACATGAAACCGCTGGGAGAGATCATCCGGAGGCATGGGGAGCGGGGTTATCAGTACGCTGATGACACCCAAATAGTCTTCTCTATGTCTCCGACTGATGCAGTGACCAGGGATGGCGTCGCTCCTCTCGTGGCCTGTCTGGAATCGGTAATGGACTGGATGAGGGAAAACAGACTCAGCCTGAATCCAGAGAAAACGGAAGTACTCTTGATAGGTTCTCCCGGCCCAGGGATGGAGGTGGTTCCACCTGTCCTGAACGGACTCACGCTTCCCATAAAGGACACCATACGCAGCTTGGGGGTGCTCCTTGATTCGTCGCTCCATCTTACTTCCCAGGTGGATGCGACGATCAGGAGCACCTGTTTTCAGCTTCGGCTGTTGAGCCAGCTGCGCCCCTACTTGGACCAGAGGGACCTTTAAACTGTAGTACATGCTCTGGTAACCTCTCGATTGGATTTTTGCAATGTGCTCTACATGGGGCAGCCTCTGTATCACACTCGGAAGCTACAATTAGTGCAGAATATGGCAGCACGGCTGGTCACTGGTGTTCCCAGGGCCTGCCATATAACACCGGTATTGAAAGATCTCCATTAGCTGCCTATTCGCTTCCGGGCTCAGTACAAAGTGCTGGTTATTACCTATAAAGCCCTAAATGGCTTGGGCCCAGAGTACCTGAAGGACCGTCTCTCCCCACATAATCCGCCCCGCACACTCAGATCCACCGGGCAACAACTACTAAGAGTTCCAGAGGCCAGACTTTCTACCACCACGAAGAGGGCATTTTCTATCTCAGCCCTGAGCCTCTGGAACTCGCTGCCCATTGAGCTCCGCTTGGCTGCCTCTCTTGCCCAGTTTAAAAAGGGGTTAAAAACATATTTATTCGAGCAGGCTTACCCCTGATTGTGCTCCCCCCCCCCCTTGTCATCTTTTCCCTCATTATGAGCCGGCTTGGAGCATTGCCATTGTATAGCTGTACTGGGTTGATATTGTTTTAATGTTGTTGGATTGTTTTTAACTTGTGAATATGTTGTACACCGCCCTGATCAGTGGAAGGGCGGTATATAAATAAAGATTTTATTATTTATTATTATTATTATTGCAGCCAAGGAAGACCAGTCTGGCTGTGGCTACCCAGAGAGCCTTCTCATCTGCTGCTCCTAAAGTGTGGAATGACCTGTCAGAAGAGATTCAACATATTGTCATTCTTGATACCTTTAAAAAGGCCATCAAGACAGATCTCTTCCGGCAGTTCTTTCCAGAGTGACCTCCCACTGCACTGATATGGATAGCCCCAGTCTGCCCCAAGTTGTCTCGCTTCAATTATCTCTATTTTTAACTAATTTTAATCTGTATATTATAATGTTGTTTTTGTTTTAAGGTAGGGGGATACGGGATTATGCAGTGTTGGTAATGTATGTATTATGTATTTTACTGATGTATTTGTGCTGTTGTAACCTGACTTGATCCATGGGGAGAGGCAGGATATAAATTCAAAAAAAAAAAAATACATGAAAGTTTGACAATCTGAAGCATGTCTAGAAGACGCTAACCAAAATGGAGAAATAACTGAAAAAGTGCCCTATCAGGAATTGCTTAAGGAGCTGGGTATGTTTAGCCTGGCGAAGGGAAAAGTAAGGGCTGATATGATAACAATATTTAAATATTTGAAGGAATATCATATTGAGGATAGAGCAAATTTGTTTTCTGCTGCTCCAGAGACTAAGGAGTTTATCAGATGACTGAAGTATAATCTAATGGCAATCCAAATGCAATCATGGAGTTTCATGTTATTGTGTATTAAATTATCTCATGCAATTTCAGGCAAAAGGGAAGTTATTCTGCATGCAATCATGGGTTTTACGTCATTGCATATTAAAGCATCTCACGCAATTTCGGGTAATGGGCAGTCATTTTTGGGTAATGGGAAGTCATTCCGAATGCATTCCGAATGCAATTGGAATTCATGTAAATTTGCACGTGAATTCGAATTGGCTCCAATTGGCTCCATTCAAAATAAAGAGAAATTCCTCCCATCTGATAAACTCTAAAGAGTGGACCAATGGATTCAAACTAGAGGAAAAGAGATTCTACCTCATCATAAGGAAGAACCTCCTAACAGTATGAGCTGTTTTACAGTGGAACATGCTGCCCTGGAGACTGCTGGAGTCTCCTTCTTGGAAGGTTTTTAACAAAGGCTAGATGGCTATCTCTCGGGAGTGCTTTGATTGTGTATTCCTGCATGACAGGGGGGCTGGACTGGAGCACCCTTGTAGTCTCTTCCAACTCTATGATTCTAACAACAACAACAACAACAACAACTACCAAATGGGGTACTCTGATTCTGGAATTCATGGTAGAAAAAGCAATTCCATTATTTCCACATCACTCATTGTGCTCCTAACTTGTGGAACAATAGGACCAAAACACTTCAAATTCCAAATAAAATATAGACCATGTATAAGGTGGGTAGAAGGGAATAAACCGCATGCCCAACTCCTTTAGCTCTGGACACACTGCCCTCCCTGTAGCAGGTGCTGTAGAATATATTACCAATTTCCATGAAAGTAGCCTCCATTAAGACAGGCTTAGGAGCTTATTGCTCAGCATTTTAAACTGGCTCCAGCCTCCCAGGTTGGAGTTGAGACTTGGGATGGAGATGAGGGTTATCACACACTAAGTAACTGCTGATTTGCCATCAAAAAAGTGCTGGAGGAGCACAGCTAGGAGCTGACTGGAACCCGAACTGAAAGTGGCCAGTGGTTTGGTGGCGATTTAGTGTGTGATAATCCTGCCTTCATCCCACATCCTGGCTCCTGCCTTGGGAGGCTGGAGCCAGTTTAAAATGCTGAGCAATAAGCTCCTCAGAGTCAACACCCAGAACTATGAATAATATTCAAAGCCCTAGTGCCTTAGTAGTAAGGGTGTAAACAAATGAAACCTAATCCATCTTGCATATATTGCAGCAAGTCAGGGGCTCTTTTCCACTCTGTCATGCACAGAATGAGTTTTCTGTATTTTTTTTTCATGGTAAGAGATTCTGGGTGGAGAATAATATGTAAAATCATATGCTTTTCTCTCAGTGTGCTACAACAAAGCCACTTCCTCACATTTTTGGGTAGAAAAATGTACTTGTGCTCCACACGCTTTTATCTGAATCTCTTTCACCATCATCTTGCACTTTCAAAAATAATGCAATGTGTTCCACAGACCTAACCAGAAAGATCTCCTGAAATTTGAAGGGCAGGAAATCCTTCCTGCCTGGATGCATATGCCATTGAAAGTTGGTAACCCAGCATTGTGAGGTTGTTCTATCTTCAGGGAAAATATTGTAGCAACAGATTCTGTGGTGGAGTTCACCAGCTTCTCTATCAGGCAGACCCCAGTAGTGCTGATGCCTGACCTGAGCCCCATACATCCAAGTATCTGGGTCTATAACTTAGATCCAGACTATCAAAATTCTGTATTTCCAGATGTACTTACAAAATGCTAAGATCTTCAGGGCAAGGCTTTCTCTTTCCCACCACCATCAAAGGCTTGCTTGATGAGGACACAAAAGAGAACCTTCTCAGTGACGGCTCCCACCCTCTGGAATGTCCTTCCACAAGAGGTTAGGCCAGCCCCCTGCCTGCCATCAAACAAAGACATTTTTGTTTCAGCAGGCTTTTAATTGTTAAGCAGGGAAGCTTTTTTACTTAGATGTATGTTCTATTATTATTTTTTTACCTTTTATGTGGTGTTTAAGTAATGTTGTACTATTTAATGTGAGGATTTTATTTATTTTTTTAAGTTACTGTAATTTTTTAATTTTTTTTTTATTTCTGGGCGCTGACTTGTGTCCCACTCTGGGACAAAGGGGGCATATAAATGGAGCAAATAAATAAATAAATAAATAAAATATAAGGCACTATTTTAAATTCACCACTGTGGAATTTCTCTAGGACACTGAAGGGCATTTAAATGGAGACTAATAGCTGTACGAGCTGTGATTCTGAGACTGGACTGCTCAAATCTACCAACTACTTTCCTCACTCTATTTTCTATCCATAACTGAAGCCGCATGTATTCTGCAGACTTAATACCCCCAACCCGCCCACCCACGCAACTTGGTAGTGACTTCTCTTCAGGCTTCAGTCACAAACAACTTTACTCAAACAAAAAGAAGGTTCCTTTAAGATAAAAGGATATAAAAAAGTCTGCATTTGCTGCATAGCATTTCTGGAGGGACAGAACTTGGTAAAAGATGAAGCAGAATAATGAAAGCAAGCCAAACTTCATCTATTTTTGTAGGTGAGGAGAATAAAGGATGACAGTCGACCAAAGAAGAAATGCCTAAGTGTCTGATCTAATCTATTTGTACTGTAGGAGTACTTGATACTGAGTTACCTAGGATGCATCTGAAATTTTAGAAGATGGGTATAAATGTAGTCACATTAAAAAGGACAAACTCATGTTACAAGAAACCAGACTAATAAACTTTCCAAGTTCAAGAAATGTAATCCATTCCTCACAGATCAATCTTGGGATTTATATTGAATTGGTAGAACTGGGTAGCAAAACAGAAAAAAATAGATGAAATTTAGGAGAATATCAAACTGATATATTATGAATGCATTAACATCACAGGAAGTTCCTGGCTGGGCTTAAGGTGTATCTCTTTGGCTCAGTTAGCCTTGCCTACTCCTGAATTCAAGCTGCAATTCTATATATACTAAGAGGAGAACCCCTTTGAATAAAATAGGATTTTTTTTCTAAGTAGAAATATATACAGTTGAGCTGCTTAATTACATAATACTCAGAAAAATAAGCATTTTTGGATAGGCAGAGAATAACAAGATAGACATTCATAGCAGGAAAGTGGTCATAGCACTAGTTCTCAAATGGTGGGCATAAAAGTTGCTCAAATGGGGTGCTAGACTTGGAGGCCCTGATGATGATGATGGTAATAATAATAATATGTTTTATTTCTAGGCCGTCCCTCTGAACGAGCAATCAGGGCGGGGTACAAAGGAGAATAACAATTAACAAAGCAAAAATACAAAGCAGTTATAGCAACAACAAAAATACATAGTAATTATAACAAAAAAAAATTAACAAAGCAAAATACATAACAATTAACATATCAAAACAAGTAAAAAGAAAATCTCCATTCTCAACCCCCCATCCCAATCCTAAAACAATGTGGACAATACACAATCTAAAAAGAAAAGAAAAGAAAAAAGTGGGGGGGGGGGAGAGACAAGACTCCTCCTTAAGTCCAGGAGCCAAGGCATGGGAGTAGCCCAGGTGGAGGTAGGGCAAACAAACACTCTCTCAGCCAAGTCCTCTTCACTGAGCCCTCCTCCCTTCCTCTTGCTAAATTTTTTATGCATAAAATTTACCTAATCTTAAACTGTATTATGAAGCTGTATGTTTAGTTGAGATCGGGCCTTGGTTCAAGTTGGATGATCAGGTTATGTTAGATATTGAAGGCTTTGGTAATCGTTTTGGATGGCACGCTTATTTATTTTATGAAAAGAATTTAGTTAACAAGGAATTTACTAAGCATTGTGTAAGGAATGCCATCTTTAAAGTATGGTTAAGATATAAACCAAGACTTAGTCCAAGAATTCTGGAATGGTGCTCACCCAATGAAGCTTTTTTTAAGGAAACAAAAATACCTAATGGGTCATGGCTTACTTACAAAGATCTAGTAATCAATGATAATTCTACTGGTTCCCCTAGGTTTCTATCTCAGCAAGAACTTGTTAGATCAGGGTTGTGTAAAACATGGTTCTTTTATAATCAACTAAAGAGCAGATATGGAGTCAATATTAAAGGAGCGGGGATAGGAACTGTAGAAGAATCTTTTGAGAGACTTCTCAAGATAAGAAACTGATATAAAATAGCAAATTTTTATGATCTACTCCTAAAATGGGAAAAGGAGGACAAAATTATCAAAGACTCCATGGTAAAATGGGCACAAGATTTTGGACAAATTATCCCGTTGCAACAATGGGAAATGAATTGGACCAAGAGGATCTAAGGGAGCAGATCTAAGGGAGAATCTGTTAAAGATGCAGTATAGGTGGTACTGGACCCCAGTGAAGTCGGCAACTATAGATAAAACAACATCCAATTGTGGAAAGGCTGTAGGTACTTTACTACATTTATGGTGGAACTGCAAATCAGTTAGTAAATTCTGGAGGAAGATATATGGAGTTGTGAAGGATATTCTAAAATGTGATATAGGATTTGATCCCAAATATTTTTTATTGAATATGATGTTGAATGATGAAAAGGAGAAACACTTTGGTAAAGTGCTTTTTTACCTAGCTGTTACCGCACGTGTGACTCTAGCAAGCTGGTGGAAGAAAAAAGGGGTTCCTACTATTGAGGCTTGGCTGAATAGATTAATCGAATATATTCAAATGGATAAACTCATCTGTTTGAAGAATGGTAGGAAGTGGGAAGCCTGGAGGGATGATTGGCTACCAGTTTTGTATTATCTAGAAAGAGAGGGGAAAAATATAAGCTGGTGAAATTCAATATATAAATATATGACTCAGACAAGATACTAATTCAGGATATTTGTACTAAAGTGAAAGGAAGGAAAAAATATATATATTAAAAAATAGAGAAATAGATAACAGAATATATTAAGCTTGTATAAACAAGCAGTCTCTATTATACTCATATTCCAAGGATGTTTTATCAAGATATTAGTAAAAGACCTAACAATAAGATATAGAAATAGATATAGATATCATGTTTTGAAGATCGGAAAGAAGTCCTAGGAAGTTAACTGTAATCTTTTGTTTCCTATCCCTTTACATTATGTATCTGTGTATTTGTACTTATTGTGGAGTCTTGTATGTATATCAAATTGGACCTTTTTTCAGGTCGCTTTATGGAATTAAGCATGGTATGATTTGTTTTTGTTTTTGTTTTCTTGTTTGTAATAAAAAAATAAAAAATAAAATGTTAAAAATATGAATACACATAAATGTCCAATTGAAAATACACAAACTAAATTAACAAAAATATTTTTATTTATATACTACTTCGAGTGGGGGCAGGCACAATATCCACATGTAGATGTAAAGGGGGATCCGAAGGATAAAAAATTTGAGTACCACTGGGTTACAAGATGAAAACCCAACAGCCTGAAAACATATACACTTGTTTGGGTCCACTTGATGAAGCATTTGCCTCATATATAAAGCAATGTTAATGGAACATGGATTGGTTGGATCCAGATTTTTGTGTCTGCAACTGGCCTTGTGGAAGCAAAATATTTCTTCTACCAAATAGCAGCCCTTCCAGCCACCTGAGAAGGTAACAGCACATCAGAGAACTCAGGTGAATGAAGCGAATTGTTGGGTGGCAGAGGGGGGAGCTTGAAAATAATGTGGGTTCACCTTTCATGAGCAGGGCCCTTCTGTCCATGGAAGGGACATTTTTGATCCAACTCTATATGTCTCACTTGTTTTCCATGTTGGGATTCATCCACTTACACGAGGATTTGGTATGAACCCTAAAAGAGAGGAAAAGAGAGTGGTGTGAAACAATCCAGAGGAGGGTAAGAAACTTACAATGGAACAATGCATTCACTTTTGCCTTTTATTGTCACCACCATTACTACTACTACTACTACTACTTCAAAAAATTATTTTAGTACCTGCCCACCCTATCAGTCATTTTAGCATTATGGCAGACATTATCTATTTTCCTTTCCTTCATTCATTCATTCATTCCAGGAAGGGAAGGAAGAACCTAAGCCCCAGATGTAGGTGATTCTACTGAAGCTGGGTGGGTAGGGCTGAGGTCACCATAAGCAGAACCAGTGGGCACCAGACACACACCAGTTACAAGGAATGTGTCACCTAACTTCCTCTCTTGCAAGGACTGAGTGAACTTCCTATCCTCCTGCCCATTTAAAAGGGCGTTAGTTTGGACATACCCCATCTGCCAAAACAGTGGATACCCCCCACCAAACTTCCATGCAAAGTCTGCTGTGCCAAATTTGGATCCACCAGCAACTTTTAAATTATAGGAGGTTTAAGCAAAAAAAAAAAAAAGGGGGGGGGGTAAGACACTTCTCTGGCTGTGTAAACCTTCTAACCCTCCCCCCAAAAAAAACAGTTCAAGGAGAGAACCATCAAAATGCACTGAAATGACTGCTCCAATTCTGCATATGTGAAGGAAGGCAAAATAAAACAATTGGTGATGTTTTCAGACTGTAGAAATGTAATTTTCAGGTTGAAGTCACTATGCTTAAAAAAGTTGAATTCATGCTGTGGTGAGGATACGGACAGAATCTCAGCTGAAATAACTAGGGTAATGCAAATGTGAACTGGAAAATGAATACAATGTACAACACCCAGAAAATGAAGCCAGTTTTGAGAAGTCTGGCAGTCTCAGAACTATTGTCTAAAATTACTGAGAATTAAGTCTGAACATAGAGACATAATTGCCATCCTTTAGATAAGGGGGCAAAAGTTGTCACTTGCTTGAGAAAAAAAGTTGAGTACATTTAGTTTAGCGTTTTCATTTTGGTACTTTCTTATGTTCAGGAAGTGGTGTGTTCACAAACAGTCTTGATCACTCAAAATTGATAAATTCAGCTTTCCTTATTTTTCTGTTCAAATTGAAACACAGATGAATGGGCAAGTTCACATTTGAGAAGAATTTACTAAAGCTCACATATCAATTCATATTTGGGATAGAAAGGTCTTCAGAATTTTTTTTTAAAAAAATCTGAGCCAGAAAGAAAATGACACTGAAATAGTTATCAAAGTAGGTCCAGAGGCCCACTCACACTACACAATTTTAGTGCTATGATTCCACTTTAACTTCAGTTGTTCCATCCTATGAAATCCTGGGTTTGGTAGTTTAGGATGGGAGGAGGGGTTAGAATTCTCTCTCAGAGACCTCTAGTGCATCACCAAACTACAATCCCAAGATTCCATCAAAGCTGAATAATAATCTGAATTTAAATACATCTATATTTGACAATGTGGATTTTCATTTTTAAGAAGTATGCATAACATGTTCTTCCTCATGCTGGAAAAAGTTATTTCCTATTTGATTTGGCTATTGCAAATGGAGGACAATTCTAGTTCAGCTTAGTTTATACCAACTGTTATCCAGCTTTGCACACTGCATATTTAGGACTGAAAAAAACTTAAAAACTGGTAAAAATCAAAAAGTGAAATCTAGAAGAAAAAAAACCTGACAGATTTTTCCAGTCATCAGCACATTTGTCCGAAACGTACTTCAAAAAATAATGGAGACCACATCTACTGCCTTGGCTCAGTGCTAGGGAATCCTGGGAACTGTAGTTTATTGTGGCACCAGAGCTCTCTGATGCCTAAATTTCTCACAAAACTACAGTTCCCAAGATCCCCTAATATTGAGCCATGGTAGTTAAAGTGGTCTCAAACTGGATTATTCCTGCAGTGTGTTTTGGACCATAGTCTGTTTTTTAGAATATACTGTAATGTTAAAAAAAAATAATGGAGCATTACCTTAATAATATGGAAACAAGGATGCTGAAGTAACTACTATGTTTGAACTAAGTTCTCCAAGTTTTGTGGAACTGGGGTTCGATATGTGTGCTTAAACATATTTTACCTCATTCACGGAAAACCTTTGCATGACAGAGAATATGCTTTGAAATTATGGTTGCCTTTGAACAGTACTGGTCCACTTTATTTGAGATGAAGTTCTATATTTCCTTGATAGCTTTTGGCTGCTCTTCTTAGAGAATAATTCATTTAACATGAGTCTTCCTTCAAGAGGTGTCAAGGACTTTTTTGTCATAGAATCCATTAATTTGCATTTAAAAGATTGGGTGGAAATCTTCTTCAACTAATTATAATCAGTGGCTATGTCTTTATGCAAAAGCCTTTGTACATTCACAAAGAAAAAGATCAGCAGACTCAGTTCTGTTTTATGCCTCTTCATGTTTTTCTCCAAATGGTGTTTTATTATTACACTCTGTGAATCTCATTTTAGTTCACATTGCCTCTTCAGCATATATTTTATTGTGTACTTCTGAACATCTTTGGAATTCCAATATTCTTTTATTTAACTGCATATAACTGCCCCTCCCTTCATATCTCCTCTTTACCTACATTATTTTGTTTCAGCTAGGAAAACCACAGGAAAATACATGAGTTTTCTTATATAGCTCAGTGGCAGTCATTTCTTTATTATTTTAGAAGACATATTAAAAAATGCATTTAAAAAGTGCAGAATAGTTACATATTGGAATAATTATGTTCTGATAACCAAAAAAAGAAGCAGGTATATGGAGGAAAGAGTGGATTTAGCCAGACCTTTAGTTTCTGTTTTTACTGCAGATGGTTAGTTTTGCCAAAGAAACAAGAAACAATTATGTAAACCACACAGCAGCTTATCTCTTTTCCAAAAGACAGCACTGTTGGAAAAAGAGAAATGAAAAGTACTGGATGATCACTCCATTTTCTCTGCCATACATACCAGGGAAATGAAGGTTATATATTAATAATCCCAAAATATGAATTGAAACTGATAGACGTGCAGGACAATCACTACAGCAGTGATTCTTAAAGTGTGGGGTGGGATCCCTGATGGGATCCAAGAGCTGCTCAAGGGGATGTGAGAATATGTCATCATCATATTCCCTCCCCCTTAAAAATTATGTGTAAACTTTGCACATGTCTTGAGTTAAATATTGACTGAATTTAAATAAATATGTTCTAATTTGAACAAAATTATTTCCTTATAAAATACAAGTGAGTGTGAAACAATTAAAAATAATAGAAGCAAAGATAAATTAATAATTTCTTTCCCATTTATTTCTAATATATGCATTGGCTTCTGGCCTTGCCTCAGACATCAGTGCTAATGCAGGAATGAATGAAATTCATGAGTTTTGAGCAGAATTTTTCAGAGCAAAAATCTCAAGATTTGAAGTAGATAAGCTAAAACACTTGCCTAACTCTCCTATGAGAGAGAATTTGCTTCAGTTCATTTTCTTTAACTGAAAATTTACCAAAATTCACAAAATTTAAAAAGAAGAGAAATCAAAACTGACAAAATTGCCTAGTCCTGTGGTTTCTCTCTCTTTCTCTTAGTCTTGGCTTCAGAACAAAAATACCTTAAGCATTCAGAAAGGAGGCAGGTGTGGTAGTTAGAAACTTTGTAACTGGCATCCACTAAATAGACACCAGTGGGATTAATTCGTACTGCATCTCAAGCAATTCTTATTCATGACCTGGGTGATGTTGTTTATTTATTAATTAAAATATTTGTATCTCTCCCTATAGCAACAGATCTCAGAGCAACCTACAATAAAGTTATTTTAATCCTTTAAAACAATGTAAATTTAAAAGCATTAAAGATGTTTTTATGTATTTAATCTGTCTAGAAACATATACACTAGTTGAAACAATTTATAACCATGTATGCATACAAATTGGACAAAATCATTATAGACTATAAGCACTTAGATAAAAAGCCTTGCACTCCATGAAAACAGCATGAATGATAACCATCAAAAAAGAACAGTGAAAACATAAAAGCATGTGCTAAGTTTCTTCAGTATTCTCCTGATAATTGGTAAGCAAACAAACAAACAAAGAACACCCACCATCCAGGCAGAGTTTTGCTTTTGCTTTGCTTAGTTGGCAACTGTTGAGTTGCAACACACCTAACATGCATTGTGTTCTGAGAGGTGCTTGATAAACCTTCTTCTTAACAATCCTGGGCTAGACACAAAGAAACAGGAGGTTTATCAACCTCCAGATGGAAAGCCACGCATAGCTGGTGAGCTCCATCTGGAATTGTGGGTCACAAGTTGTTCATGCCTACACTACAAGATAAGTGTCCCTCCAACACTTCCGCCCCCAAAATGTACTCTTAATACAGGTGTTCCTTCTGTCCTCTTCCACATCATGTTCCCAGAGCAACTAAAACTGCCCAAGTTTTATATATTGTGGCCTGTTCTGAAAGCAGTTATATCTGTTACACACTGCTACACAGAATGAAGTCCAGTGAAGTTTCCCCTTTTACACTTGAATGGCACATGTTTACTGTGGTGAAATATATCTCCTGTCTCCTTAGGAAAATAATAATAATGCCAATATGCCTTTGAATATTTGTCTTCTTGATGCTGCAGTCCAGATGTTTGTGGCTTTGTTTCATTCCACACAGGCTATAATAACATCCATTCTACTGGTCTCCCTGCACACACAATTAGAGAACACAGCTGGTACAAAATGCTGTCTTGCTAGTCTTCTACCTGATGCCAGATGGAAAGCAAGTACATAATGACAGCCTTGTCTCAGCTAGTGTCTGTCAATCAGATTTTCTCTTCAGCCCCTCCCCCCCATCTTCTTTTTCATGTGGACACTTTAAAGAATGCTTTCAAATTTTGTCCTGCCCAGTCTTCCTCTTCCTGCCATTTGTTCAAGCCATACCATATTGACCTGAAACTGAAGGAAGTGATTAATAAGACAGGTTGCCAGGAGGAGGAGGAGGAGGAGGAGGAGATTTATAACCAGATTTAACCAGAGTTATAAGGGTGGGTTATACCACCATAAATAAAACAGGCAATTTAGGGCATGAGGGCTGCAATGTCATCCTCAGCCTGCTTTCAAGAGCCCCCTGAAAATTATCAGTGCAGGCCTCAGATGTGTTCCTTCTTGAAAGGTGGAGAAGAAAACTGCAGGAGAAGAAGAGAGGAAAAGACATAGCAAAGAAGATAGAGAGAAAAAGTGAAAAGGAATGGGTAACAGTTCCACCCAGTACTGGGATATGCTCCCAAACAGGTTACAAACAAGACCTTGGCATTTTAAAAAAGATTGTCCACTTTTTATTGTCTTGGACAAAAATAACCAAATGTTAGGCAAAGGCACGCCTAGTCTATTAGTCTGTGGGTGACACACCTTGGTCTAAATGAACATTGTATCTTTATCCTATATTTTTCAGATCTTGCAAAAGGAGATATCCAACACCTCCTTCTGCAAGGTCTCCACTCCACCTGCTCCATCATCTCTCTGCCCTCAAGGCCAGGGAGATGGAGCTGTATCCAGAGAACCTGGCTGTTCTTGTGCACTGATGATTGGTAAAAGAGTCAATATGATTCTAGGCTGCATGAATAGAAGAAGAGTGTCTAGATTGGGGGAAGTAATAGTATTACTCTATTCTGCTTTGGTCAAGCCTCACCTGCAATACTGCATCCAATTCTGGTCACTACAGTTCAAAAAAGGATGTTGAGAAGCTTGAGAATGTCCAGAGGAAGGTGGACAAAAAGGTGAAGGGTCTGGAAATGATACCCTATGAGGAGAGCCTGGGGAGCTGGAAATATTTTGCCTGGAGAAGAGAGGAGATATGATAGTCCTGTTTAAATATTTGAAAGGATATCATGTTGATGGTGGAATAAGCTTTTTTCTGCTGCTCCAGAGAATAGAACACTGAACAATAGATTCAAACTACAGGAAAAGAGATTCTACCTCGACATTACGAGAAACTTCCTGACAGTAACAGCTGTTCCATAGTAGACTACACACCCTTAGAGACTGGTGATGTCTCCTTCTTTGTGAACAGAATTTGGGGTGACCATCTTCCGAGACTGCTTTGATTGGGCATTCTTTCATGGCAGGGGGTTGGACTTGATGGCGTTTGAGGTCTCTTCCAACTCTTATGAGTCTATGATTCCATTGTGAAATGATCAATGTCATGCAAAATTTGCTTGCATCATGCAACATGGCACTTTTGGTATTCCAGGACTCAGTTTCACAGAAATAATGTTTTTAAAAAATGAAATACAGGGGAACACCCTCAGAGTCCTTATTCATGCTGACTATTACCAGAGGCTACAAGCAGTATCACTAAATTCAATGAGAGTAAAGCAGCATGGAACATCATAAAAAATAAGGACAAGTAGGTGAAGGGAAATAACAGGTGCATCATGCCTTTAAAAAAACATAGCAGGCCCAGGGGGGTAATGTTCCAGACAATGGTAGGCACTGAAGTCCTACTGATTTCAAAGTCAGTTAAACATGTTAAACATTTTCACAATTCATTATTAACTGATGGCATTTCCAGCCACAAGATGTAGTGATTATCCTTTGCTTTAGCGGCTATAACCTGGCTCCGTGATTGCTGCACCCACTAAAGGGCAGCCCCCCCTTTTGAATAATGAGGATGGGGGGATGGGCTACACATCAGAAGTGGTTAACACCGAAAGACTTGACAGTGCTAAGTCATAAATGATGTCTTTCCACTTGCTTTTCCTCAAAAATTAAGGAGGATAGTCCTAGAAATGCCAGCTTCATTGGCATTCCACAATATTTTTATGTCTGTTTTTCCACATCTTGATCAATATCTTATTTCATAGAATTATAGAATCATAGAATCATAGAGTTGGAAGAGACCACAAGGGCCATCCAGTCAAACCCCTGCCATGCAGGACCTCCCAATCAAAGCATCCCTGACAGATGGCCATCCAGCCTCTGTTTTAAGACTTCCAAGGAAGGAGACTCCACTACACTCTGAGAGACTGTGTTCCACTGTTGAACAGTTCTTACTGTCAGGAAGTTCCTCCTAATGTTGAGGTAGAATCGCTTTTCCTGTAGCTTACATCCTTTGTTTCATGTCCTGTTCTCTAGAGCAGCAGAAGACAAGCTTGCTTCCTCCTCGATATGACATCCCTCCAAATATTTAAACAAGGCTATCATATCACCTCTTAACCATCTATTCTCAAAGCTAAAATACCCTGCTCCCTAAGTCTCTCCTCATAAGGCATGGTTTCTAGAACCTTCACCATTTTGGTCACCCTCTTTTGGACACACTCAAATTGCTCAACATCCTTTTTGAATTGTGGTACCAAGAACTGGACTCAGTATTGTAGTTGAGTCCTGACCAAAGCAAAATAGAATGGCACTACTACTTCCCTTTATCTAGATATTATACCTCTGTTGATGCAACATAGAATTGCATTGCCCTTTTTAGCTGCCGCATCACATTGTTGACTCATGTTCAACTTGTGGTCGACTAGGAATACTAGATCCCTTTCACATGTAGTCTCATTAAGCCAGGTGTCCCCCATCTATGTGTTTCATCTATTTGTCATAAATACAGTACCTTACATTTCTCTGTGCTGAATTACATTTTGTTAGCTTTACCCTAGCTGTCTAATCTATTAAAGTCATTTTGAATTTTGATCTGTCCTCAGGGGTATTAGCTATTCCTTCTAATTTGGTGTCATCTGCAAATTTGATAAGCATCCCCTCTATTCTTTCATCTAAGTAATTGATAAAGATGTTGAATAGCATTGGGCCCAGGACAGAACCAGAGTTAAGTTAAAAAACCCAAAGGTAAGTGGAAAACTTTGAAAGATCTAAAAGAAAATGCTGGACATAATTTCCCTGATTTAGAATTATACTTTCATGCCAATGCTTTAACCTGGTTAAAAGAGTTGATAAGCCTCTCTAAATAAAAGACTACTTAATCTTGAAGGATTTAACAATAGATACTGCTGGCACACCTACCTCTAGTAAGACAAAATAAAAGAACATGGAGAATTTGAACACTATTATTTGAGGAAAGCTTTATTAAAGCACTGGCAAAAAACAAAATCAGACTTTTATAGAGAAATACCTGGATGGGTTTCTCCACAAGAAGCTTTAATGACTAGAATGAAAATATCCAACCAATGGTTAAGATAAACTGACATTTTAGATATTGGAATGGGCAATCGAGAAGAACAAATGAAAAAATATAGAAGATATTCAAGGACTTGACCAAAAAAATAATTGGCTAGTGTATTATCAGTTAAAAGAAAGATTTAAAATAGACATGGAACAACAAGGTCTGTATCTGAAGGGGAATGAAATTGATAATACATTAACAGAAGATAAACCAAAACAAATAGGCAAACTATATAAGAAGCTTCTGGAAAGAAAACTAGAACAAGATTTAATTAAAGATCATATGCTTAGCTGGGTTAAGGATATTGGCAAAGACATATAGTTATAGGAATGGCTGTTAGCTAGACAACAGACTCAAAAATTCATGAGGTGCCAGAACATCAAGGAGAATTACTTTAAGATGGAAATCAGATGGCATCTAACACTGGTGAAACAAGCTAAAATAAATAAAAACCAACTGGCGGAGTGATGGAAGTGTAAAAATGCCACAGGATCATGATTCCAAATGTGGTGGACATGTCCAGTAATCCAAAAATTCTGGAAGCAGCTCCATAACCAAATACAGAAAAGTCTAAACAATTCATATGACTTTGTACCAGAAATATACCTACTAAATATGCTTCGTAAAGTTAGAATAGACAGAAACAATTGGATAATAATATATGACCTCAATGGCCAGAATTTTATTAGCTCAGAAATGGAAAACAACAGAAACTCCAACCATAGTAAAGTGGATGACTAGAGTGCTAGAAACAATAGAAATGGACAAATTGATGTGTGGCAGAGAAGGAAATTCTTTGAAAATCACAAACAAGAATGGATTTTATTCTTAGATCATTTTAAGGAAACCTGGACTGTAGAATATTCATAAAATATAATATTAAAGAAAACTATACTAGAACAATAAGCTATGTTAACTTTTCAAGACCAACATTGAAGCTATATAACTTTGATAAAAAATTTAAACATAAATTAACAGAGTTGTGAAAGTTCAAAGATAAATCATATTGAATAGACAGTGACAAAGGAAAAAAAAAGAAGGAAAAAGTAAACAGAACAGCCTGTAATTATGGTAATTACAAACTTCCTAAAATAATGGTGGAGGTTAGGAAGTGGGAATGAGATTTAGAACATTTTTTCTGTTTATAATCTTTGTAAACTGTGTTAATTTTTAAAATATTAATAAAAATTAAAAGAGGAGGAGGGGGGCAGGAGGGGGAGGAGGAGGAGGAGGAATTATTATTATTATTATATTATTATTATTATTATTATTATTATTATTATTATTATTTATACCCCGCTCTTCAGCCAAGGCTATCAGAGCAGCTTACAATTTATTAATTAGACATTTCCCTGCCCTCAGGCTTGCAATCTAAAAAGACAGGACACAAAAGGAAAAGGGAATGGTGGTGGGGAAGGGGGAAAGTCCAGCAGATCTTCTCTCCCTCAGAGGCCTGGACCAAGGCAGATGGACTAGAGGGAGGGCTCTTCTTACCTTCAAGCAAGACCTGTTGGAGCTCTGGCTTGCCTTTCCCTCCTCCTCAAGATGGTGGATGAAGGGAGGGCTCTTCTTGCTTGCAGGTAAGGCCTGTTGGAGCTGGCCTGCCTTCCTCTCCTCCTCAAGATGGTGGATGAAGGGAGGTCTCTTCTTGCTTGCAGGCAAAACCTGTTGGAAGAAGAAGAAGCAGCAGCAGCAGAAGCAGAAGCAGCAGCAGCCGCCCCCAGTCACAAACACTGGCAAAATGTCAGGAATTGTGTATTTCACCAGTATCTCTTGACTGCATGTATCTCAACAAAGATGATACATGCATACAGATCTGTTGACTGCATGTATCTAAGCAAAAATGGGAATGTTGAAATTCTTATAGTTTGTTTTTGCACAGTAAGGATATCTTTAGTAGTAGTCTTCTGTCCCTCCAATCTTCTTTGTTTCTCCCCCTCACCCCTCTGTAACCCAATTGCCTTCCCTGAAATTACTTTAAGAAAGCCAATCTGTAACCAATACATTTTCTCTGTTGTCACCAGTGGCAATTAAGAGTTACACAACACTGATTGCATCAGGGTAGTGATGGTGTTTTGCAGAGGGGGAAGTATATGTGTAGTTCAGGAAACCAAAATAATTGATTTGACAAGCTCAGTAATGCATACTGATTTTATATAGTGCTTTAGGATACTCCTACTTTATAAACAGGTACTGTTGGGAAGGCAGAGATCTTTTTTCGAAATAAAATTAATTTCTTATGATTGTTTTTCGACAAGACAGTGCAGATAGTGCTAGTATGTTGTACTTGGACACACTGGGAAATCTTGGGTTCAAATTCCTGTTCAGTTTAGGGGAACTTAGCTGTATCGTCAACTACCAGGCTATCCTAGATATTTTAAAAATATCTCAGTCTTGATTTTGTTTGCATCTCTCCAGATCACAGCTACATTCCCCTCCTACCCTTATTTGTCTCATGTTGTCAGACTTTTATGTTTCTCCTCAAATGGAAATTGATATGCACTTCCTGTATGCATTTTCCATAATGTGTTCATTTATTCATGTGCCTTTCCTGATGTGTGCCTTTCTAACAGACTACTTCCATTTAGAAAGCTATATTTGTGTGTATTTTTTCCTTTTCTTTTCCATACCCATCTAACCTATGATTTCCACATTTATGGTCAAAAGTTTTGTCTTAAAGATTTTAAGATGACCCTATATAAATCATTTCTGACTGTCTTTGTGAGGCAAAATATTTTATGTACCAAAGTGAATGTTCTAATTAATATTTGCTGTTTACTTATCCTATCTATGAGTGAAGTTGGACACTGATATGTGACTATTTTTTACAAATTTGCTATTTAGCTAGCAGACCTGGTTGAAGTCCCTGTGATAAAGCTCCAAATCACATAATCATGTAAAAAGTAACTCACCTGCACTTTGCAATGACACTAAATCAGCAGCTCTGGATTAATCGGGTGTGGCTCAGTTTCTCACATGAGTTCTGAGTCCGTCATCCTATTTGTCTCATCAATAGTGTTGAACTGAGGAAGAATAGTGGAAAGGAGAGAAGATCTAGCCATATGTTGTGCTTTGTGACTGTCAGAACAGATTTAAGTTGTTTATTTTTTCTGAGGTTGCTGGTGTTACCCAAAGAAAGGTGGGGGATCGGGGGTCCCCACCAACTGTTTCAGTGTCTTTAAAAATCTGGGAAGCTGCTTAGATCAAGGACACTTTACAAGAGGTTGGGTAACTTTAGGACCATTAGCATCTGTGTACCAATACTCTGAGGAGGACTCCAACTTTGGGTGAACTAAGGTTTTATTTGAAAATCGATAGGATGCAATCACACCTATGAGAACAATTCAAGCAGACACAATATTTATTGTTAGCCCAAATGGAAATATGGACATTGAATAATGGGTTTTGAGGGATGCAGTGGAGTGATAATTGTCTTTCCAAAGGATAGACTTTGGAAAGCAGAAGTGGCTCAGACTGGGGTCTGAAGGTGACACAGGGCCGATACAGACGGCCACTTTGTGGCGTGGCTGCAGCGATACTAGGGTTATGGACCATGCACCAACCGCACAGTCCCTAATCCTAGTACGGCATAGTGCCAGTGTCATGGCAGCCACCCATCCACATGAGAGCCACCATGATGCCGGCACCACCACTGAGCATCCAAATGTGGCACACAGGAAGTTTTGTCATAACAGCACCACTTTCTGGTTGCAGAGCCACAAGCTTTGTTCCCACAGCAACCAAATGGCTAAGGGAATAAAGCCATGGGAGAAAAGGGCTGAGCGGCCTCTTCCTCCCATGGCTGCAGCTGTCGAGGTGTCCAGGGGCATGAAGCCCCATGGACACTTCTTTCCAGGCCACGGAGAAGCAAGATTTTGCTGCTTCTCCGTGACCTGGAAAAGTGCTGGATTGGAGTCTCTGGGCTGCAGGTGAGGCTGCCCTGGCCCCAATCCTCTGCAAAAAGGGGCAGGTGGAGGCCGCCCATGAATGGGTGGTCTGTATAGCCCCACAGTGAGTGGAAGACTATCTCTGTGCACACAGAGCACTGTCTAGTGTCCAGCTGTGTGCAAGGAAGTTAGCTTTTGAGACCAACATTTATACCTGATACCTAGCCTCTGGGGGGGGGGCAGGCAAAAAGATCTGACTTACTGCTTCAATGCAATGAGACCTCTTTTGTCTCTTGGTGCAAGAGGGAATGTAAAAGGATCTGGGGTGAGGAAGTAGTCAGCACACCCATTTAACTTTGATTTTAGCATTACTTGGATTGTACACATGTCCTTAGGTCTTCACTCCTTTCCTGTTGGAAAAAAAATCATTTGGGGGCATGATACTGGAGCCATGCAGTGGCTTCTTGATTCCTTGAGTTTGTGGAGGAGTTTGTGGAGGAGATAGATTATTTAAATCCATTTCAATCTGGTTTCAGACACACTTATGAGAGAGATCTGGATAGGAGGATTTTATTACTGTTGGTTCTGCTGGACCTCTTGGTGGCATTTAGCACCCTCAACCATGATGTTCTTCTGGACCACCTTTCTGAGATGGAACTTGGAGGCACTGCTTTATTGTGACAGTGTTAGTACCTTAAAGGGTAACCCCAGAAGGCTGCTGGGAAACTCCTATTCAACTCCTTGGTTGTTGATGAATGAGTACACCAATGCTCAATTCTGTCCTACTCTCCCTTGACTATTCAACATCTACATGAAACAACTGGAATAGGTTGTTCAGAGTTTTAAGAGTCAGTGGCATAAGTATGCTAATTTCACCAAAGTCTTTTTTCTCATTTCTGCCTCAGCCCAAAGTAGCTGTTTCATTTCTACACCAGTGTCTGTCATTAGTAATAGATTAAATGAGGGCAAAAACCTCTGAAGCTTAATCCAGATAAAACAGAGGTGATGATCTCTGGAATAGGGATTCAACCCTCCATGCCTGGGATTTCACTCCCCCTAATGAAGCAGTTTCACATTCTAGGTTTACTCATGGTGTCTGCCTTGAACCTGGACAATCAGGCTTCAGTGGTGGCTAGCGGTGCACTTGTACAGTTACAACCATGTGTCAGCTCAACCCATTCCTAGACTTCTGACTTGACTGTGATGAAATAAACCTTAGTTGACTCATGTTTGGATTACTATAACATTCTCTATAAGATGCTGCCTTAAAAGATGTTCGGTACAATGAGCTGCTGCCAGATAATTGACTAGGGATGGAAATAGGGAGCACATAGCTCCTTATTTTGCAGCAGCTCTGCTGGATACCAGTTTATTTCTGGACATAATTCAAAGTGCTGTTATGACCTAGAAATCCCTATATGGCTCATATCCATGCTGTCTGAAGGACTGTAGCTTTTTATATGAGTTTGCCAAAGCTCTAAGATCTTTGGAGGATGCACCTTTCTTGATTAATGTTAGAGGCATGTTTGGTGGGATCGTGGGAAAGATCCCTCTCTGTAGCAACTCCCAGCCTCTGGAACTCTTTTCCCAAGGAGACTAAGCTGGTTTTCTCTTTGCTGCCCTTTCACTGGCAGATGAACAACTTTCTGTTCCAAAAAGTACTTGGGACATGACTGTTCCACATGTTAAAGGCTTTCTGTTTTAATGTGCTGTTCTCGTGCTTGTCTGCCATCAAATTGACTTTGGCCTGGTGCAGACTGGCACTTTGCGCTGGCCTGGAGCCGAAAGTAGGACTTGGTAGAGCAGAGTGTGTGCATGCCCCCGAGCCCTATTGTGTGCTGTGGGTGCCATCTTGGCACGTTGCCATTTTCATGGGAAGCGCCATGGTGAGGTGCCTCATGCACCACATCCAAACATCGCAGCGCACGAGGGACAGCACAGAACCATGCCAGGGTGCATATGGTGCCTCTGTAGCAGCAGACAAAGGAGCCACGTTTTGTGGCCCCTTTTTCCAATCTATTGTTGCCACAACTTGTGGTTGCCATGACAATGATCTGGGGGAGAAAGGGGTGGCCTCTGACCACCCCTTTCTCATCATCTGTACAGCCCCTTTGACTTATGGTGACCCTACGGATGTGAGACCTGCAAGTCACCAAGTCAACTCACTGCTCAGACTCAGGGCTATGGCTTCCTTGATTGACACTGTTCATCTGTAGTGCAGTTGTTTTCTTTTCCCACTGCCTTCTACCACTTTTATGATATGTTTTTAATGTTTTAAGGAGTTTGCAATTTTCAGAGAGTTTAATAGTATTTTAGTCTTGATTTTTATTTTATTTTTTAGTTTAATGCACTTAAATTTATATTTCTTTTCAATTGTACGCTACCTGAAGTCCCAATCTTGGAGAAAAGGCAGATACAAGTAAAGAGACTGATATACTGATTGATTGATTGATTTATTGGTTGGCTCTGCTCACAATCAAAAGTAGAGATTATGCATCTATACTGTATTTATTTCTACACTGTAGAAATAATGCTTTTTGACAGCAATTGAAGTGCTGTTGCGTCATTATTTTTACTGTGTGGGTGCCCCCAATGTGAAGCTGACTCAGTTAATCCTAAAATGACCTATTCTTCTTGTAACTATCTTGATACTTCATGAAACTCTTACTAAGCCAATGTGTCTTCTCTGCTCTGGGACTAGCTGCAAAGTATTGACTCCCGTGATGTTTGCTAAATTGTTATTCTTGCAACCTGCTTTCATATGTGTCTTCATCAGGTTATGAATGCAAAATGTCACATATGATAATTATATAAAACTATCTGAAATGAATGGTGCAAAGGCAGAATAAGGTATAGTGTTCATGTGGCCAGAACATTCCGGGTAACTGTTTCCAATTTTTCATCAGATTAAATTATTTCATGCATTATAGATTTACTTGAGAATTTGTCCTTGAACATTAAAAGATGCCATTTTCCCATGCACTTTATAATCATTATGGATTTTTGGCTTCATTTATTTGTAGATTTATTTTTATGTTTTGTTTAACAATCAAACATAGAACCTGTAGAGTTTATAAAATGTGATCTCTTATTTGCTTTTTACAATCTTATTAGAAAAAAATTGACTTGCCTCCAAGACAGATCATTTTGCTCCTATTACAACACGAGCATAAATTATGCTGGCAGTAAAATGGAAATGGAGAAATTGCAATTATAGATATAAGTAAAGAATGACAAAAGGAAAAAAGTGAAAAGACTACTGAAACATTTATTTTAAGCATTTCCATGAAGGTTGTTAAAGAAACTGACATGAATAGATATATTTGTTTTCTAAGCTTGACAGATATATTTTTGTGAATGTTAATATTTCATTAAGGAATGCATATGAATACTCAGAATTTGTGCCTACAGAATTTGTGCCTAATGTATGATGAAAATGTTTTGTTATGAATGCAAGTCATCTTACTTTATTAATACATATTTTTTCCAATCATAAAAACTCTGTTGTACTTCTGTATAAGACGAAGTTATAAAAGGCTTTTCTGAGTAAGCAATGAAATCATCTTATTCCGTGACCATTTTTAACATTGCTTTGTACAACACAGAGAAAATTATCCACAATATACTACCACCTTCTAAATGTCACATCCAAGTTATGAGCACAAGTGCATAGACAAAAATGACCAAGTCAAGAATTTTTTTAAAAAATGACATAAAGAGAATAGTAAGGAAACCTTTTATAACTTTTGGGCAGACTGTAATTTTAGTGAGGAAACTTAAGCAGCAACAGCAGCAACACATTGATTGTCTCTTGAGTATGTTTTATGTCAGGAAGCTTAGACACAGATCAATAAAATGTATCATATTTGAAGAGGCAAGTATCCTATCTTAACCAATTGAAGCTAGGAGATAATCCAAGTTGAGGTGTCCTGAGGCTCGCTGTGTCATAAGTCTTTCAGACCAATTTTCAACTTGGTTTCAAGGAATAGAAGGTAGTGCCCTCCATGCCACTAGGACAGTGCATCAGCTCCAGTCATTAGTCCAGATTTTAAAGGAGCCGTGCATGATAGAATCATAGAATCATAGAATCATAGAGTTGGAAGAGACCACAAGGGCCATCCAGTCCAACCCCCTGCCATGAAGGAACTCCAAATCAAAGCATCCCTGACAGATGGCCATCCAGCCTCTGCTTAAAGACCCCTAAGGAAGGAGATTCCACCACACTCTGAGGGAGTGTGTTCCACTGTCGAATAGCCCTTACTGTCAGGAAGCTCCTCCTAATGTTGAGGTGGAATCTCTTTTCCTGCAGCTTGCATCCATTATTCTGAGTTCTAGTCTCTGCAGCAGCAGAAAACAAGCTTGCTCCCTCCTCAATATGACATCCCTTCAAATATTTGAACAGGGCTATCATATCACCTCTTAACCTTCTCTTCTCCAGGCTAAACATCCCCAGTTCTCTAAGGCGTTCCTCATAGGGCATGGTTTCCAGACCCTTCACCATCTTAGTTGCCCTCCTTTGGACATGCTCCAGTTTCTCCACATCTTTTTTGAATTGTGGTGCCCAGAACTGGACACAGTATTCCAGGTGGGGCCTGACTAAAGCAGAATAGAGTGGCACTATGACTTCCCTTGATCTAGAAACTATACTTCTCTTGATGCAGCCTAAAATTGCATTGGCTTTTTTAGCTGCCGCATCGCACTGTTGACTCATGTTCAGCTTATGGTCTACTTGGACTCCTAGATCCCTTTCACATGTGGTCTCATTCAGCCAGGTGTCCCCCATCCTATGTACATTTCATTTTTCCGCCCTAAGTGCAGAACCTTACATTTCTCTGCATTGAATTTCATCTTGTTAGCATCGGCCCAGCTTTCTAGTCTATTCAGGTCATTTTGAATTTTGATCCTGTCCTCTGGAGTATTAGCTACTCCTCCCAGTTTAGTGTCATCTGCAAATTTGATAAGTATGCCCCCAATTCTGTCATCCAAATCATTAATAAAGACATTGAATAGCACTGGGCCCAGGACAGAACCCTGTGGGTCCCCACTGGTCACTTCTCTCCAGGATGAAAAGGAACCATTGCTGAGCACCCTTTGAGTTCGGCCAGTCAACCAATTACAAATCCATGTAACAGTTAACTTGTCTATCCCACATTTTGCAAGCTTGTTTGCAAGAATGTCATGGGGAACCTTGTCAAAGGCCTTACTGAAATCAAGATATACTATATCCACAGCATTCCCTTCATCTACCAAGCTGGTAATTTTATCAAAAAAAGAGATCAGGTCCGTTTGGCATGACTTGTTTCTTTGAAACCTATGTTGACTTTTTGTGATTATGGCATTGGCCTCTAAATGTTCACAGACTCTCTGCTTAATGATCTGCTCTAGAATCTTTCCTGGAATTGATGTCAGACTAACTGGACAATAATTGTTGGGATCCTCTTTTTTTCCCCTTTTTGAAGATGGGGACAACGTTTGCCCTCCTCCAGTCTGCTGGGACTTCTCCTGTTCTCCAGGAGTTCTCAAAGATTATTTCCAGAGGTTCCGATATTACATTTGCCAGTTTTTTTAATACTCTAGGATGTAGTTCATCTGGTCCTGGAGATTTATATTCATTTAGGTTAACCAGGTATTCCTGTACTACCTCTTTACTTATTCTGTGCTGAAATTCCCCTATTCTGTCTTCTGCTCCATTATCCTTAGGTTGAGCACCCTTTGCCTTTTCTGAGAAGACAGAAGCAAAGAAGGTGTTGAGTAATTCTGCCTTTTCTCTGTCCCCTGTTAGCATTTTGCCATCTTCTGCACGCAGTGGCCCTACCATTTCCTTCTTCTTCCTTTTGCTTCAGACATATCCAAAAAGCCCTTTTTATTGTTCTTAACCTCTCTAGCCAGCCTGAGTTCATTCTGCGCTTTAGCTTTTCTGACTTTACCCCTACATGTGCTGGCTATTTGTTTGAATTCCTCTTTTGTGATTTCCCCATTTCTCCATTTCTTATACATGTTCCATTTAAAACTTAGCTCAGTTGAAAGTTCCTTGGTCATCCATCCTGGCTTCTTGAGACATCTTCCATTTTTCTTCCTCATTGGAACTGTTTGAAATTGTGCCTTCAGTATCTCCCTTTTGAGAAACTCCCATCCGTCTTGAACTCCCTTCTCTTTTAGTATTCTTGACCATGGGATCACTCCCAGTATTTCTCTAAGTTTATTGAAATCAGCTCCCCTAAAGTCTAGAGTGCGTGTCTGACTATGCCTAGCTTCTCCCCTCCACTGTATTACAAACTCCAGGAGAACATGGTCACTTCCACCTAAGGATCCCACCACTTGCACCCCATCAACTAGGTCTTCCCTGTTGGTTAAGATAAGATCTAAAATGGCTGATCCCCTTGTTGCCTCTTCCACCTTTTGGACAATGAAATTGTCTTCCAGGCAAGTGAGGAATTTGCTAGACCTTGAGGATTTGGCTGAGTTTGACTTCCAGCAAATATCAGGATAGTTGAAGTCACCCATGTGATTATCTGTTCTAGAAAGGCATCATCAATTCCTCTGCCTGAGTCGGGGGTCTGTAGTAGACTCCCACAGTAACATCCCTGTTATTTCCCTTTCCTTTAATTTTTATCCAGATGCTCTCCACCTGGCTTCCAGTATTGACTTCCTGGATCTCTTCACTGGTGTAAATATCCCTGACATGTAATGCTATTCCTCCTCCTTTCCTGTTTGTCCTGTTTCTCTTAAAAAGGTTATATCCCTCTATTTCTACATTCCAATCATGCGACTCATCCCACCAGGTTTCAGTGATGCCTATTATATCATATTTCCCTTGTTGTGCTAGGAGTTCAAGTTCATCCTGCTTATTTCCCATACTTTGTGCATTAGTGTAGAGACATTTAAGACCATGTGTCCTCTTTACTTGCTGCTTTTGCACATTTTTTTGCCTCCTACTGTTGGGTCCTTGCACTGTTTGCCTTGTTCCCTCTATGCCACTTTGACTATTCTCTCCAGCCCTTTTGCTTTCCAGAATGCTGTCTCCCTCCCCCACATTTAAATCAGTTTAAAGCCCTCCTGATCAGATTCTTCAGACTGTTGGCAAAAACGTTTTTGCCAACTGGCGTGAGATGCAGCCCATCCCTTGCCAGAAGTCCCTCCTCATGGAACCGCAGCCCAAGATCCAAGAATCCAAACTGTTCTTGGCGGCACCATCTATGGAGCCAGTTATTCACCTCTGCTATTTTCCTCTCTCTTCCTGGACCATGCCCTTCTACCGGGAGAAGAGATGAGATGACAACCTGTGCATCCATCTCTTTCAGCTTCCTTCCCAGAGCCTCATAATCCCTTATGATATTCTGAAGGCTGTGCCTTGCAGTGTCATTGGTTCCCACATGAACCAAAAGAAAGGAGTATTGATCAGTAGGCTTGACAAGTCTTGTCAGCCTCTCTGTCACATCACGGATCTTTGCCCCAGGGAGACAGCACACCTCCAGAGACATTTTGTCAGGCCCACAAACCACTGCTTCTGTACCCCTCAGCAAGGAGTCCCCCACCACCACCACACGTCTCCTCTGAGGCTTAGCATTGGCTGTTCCCTTTCGTGATACTCTCAGGCTCCCCTGCTCTGTCCCTGATGTCTGTCCCTGCTGCTTTTCCTCATCATCTCTGACAACAGAGAGATATTCAAAGCGATTCTGTAGCTGCAAGCCGCTCACAGAACGTTCCCTGGTTTCCTTACTTCTGTGTGTGACCTTCCTCTAAGCATCTACCTCTGTTGTATGTGGAGTGACCTCCTCCACCCCAGCAGCTTCCTCTGTCTGTTTCCCACCCAAGACATTCTGGTCTGTTCTGCTCAGGACAATCTCCTGCTCTCTATGATGCTGGAGTGCAGATATCTACTCCTCTAGCTGCTGTACTTTCTCTTCCAAGAGGGCTACCAACTTGCACTTGGGGCAGGTGTAGTTCTCCACATCTGTAGGCAAGAAGACAAACATCCCACAGGTGTTGCAGGTGACTGCAGCAGGGCCTTCAGTGTCCAAACTGAGAAGTCTTAAGGAGGCACTGAAACAAAACTGTGGGCTTCCCTTGCTAGACTTGGCCTTTATTCCCAAGCTCTGTCACTGAGTTCAAGTCACAGGGCCTATAGTTATGTAGAGAGCTCCTGGCTACGAGCTCCTTCCAAAGGCAAGTCTCTGACTCACTTCCTGTGATGCTTCAGGCCAGCTCCTCTTCTATTCTCTAAAAACCTCCTTGACTAGATAAGAAAAATCAAAATTCACATGCCGTTAGGCGCCCACCTCTGCTAGCCTTGAGTAGCCTTAAGTAGCCTCCCAGCAATGGCTCCCAGAATGCAATGGCTCAAGTGTAAATTAGATTAGATCTCACCCAAGCACATGGACTAGAGCCTCCTCCTTCTCCTTTCTCCTTTCTTAAAGGAAATGAGAAGGTAAGAAACTAATTTTGCCAAAAGAGGTTCAGCACCTTGGGCAGTTCTTCTAAACTTCATGTTAAAACCTGGAGTAGATTAATTGTCCCAGGACCCATCTACATCTTCCAGAATACTCTGGGCTATCCCCGGGGAATTCTGACCCTAAAATCATGGCTTATAGGCTTTGTGGTGATGATGCTCCCTTTATTTGTATTCTCCTGAGCTTCTCACTCTTCATGCCACTGTAGGTGCATCATTCTGAGGCCAGATATACCTGCAGCGGCAGGTGGTTCAGGTCTCTTTGCAGCAAGAGAGTGGCATTTGGACAGTCCTGAGCCAGCACTGTCACTGTGAGTAAAGAACTCGCCATAGGAAGCATCTTGGTACCTATCAAGAGGCTTTGCGTGCAGCACAGAGATGTTCTACACGCATTGTGTCTGCAGGGTCCTGTCCAGTAGAGCTGTTTAGGGTGGTAGGGGAATTGATGAAGGTTCCTCCTGCGCCAAACCCCCTACTTGACCCAACAGTGGCCTGCTGTGATGCATTTAACACCCACTTTGCAGATAAAATCTCTCGGATAAGGACTGACTTGGACTCCAATGTTTCATCAGAATCCACGAGTGAGGCATTCAGCAACTCTGTTGTTGTCACTTTACTAGATGAATTTCAATTTGTGAGTACCAATGATGTGGACAAGCTCCCTAGAAGTGTGAGGAAGACAACTTGCCCTCTCGATCATTGTCCATCTTGGCAATTCAAGATGAATGTTGATAATCTGGAGCATGTCCAGAGGAAGGCAACCAAAATGGTGAAAGGTCAGGACACCATGCTCTATGAGGAGCATACCAGCGCAGTCTGGGGACAAGTCACCCAGATGCAGCCAAACAATATCATAGCAGAGTTCAGAAACACCCAGCTATTGGTATTGGGAGTATTGATACTGGCCACTTTTCACACTGAAAAGAAACACTCACATTCGTAGTTCTACTGGTCTATGACCATAATAAAGATATACATTCACATTCGTAGCTGATTCATCCAATTATTTTATATTTCTATTTATTTGTCATCTAAACTGAACTTCATTCCTATACACAATATGCAGTATTGTTATGAAAAACATAACCATCATGTTTATAATGCACCAACTAAGGCTGCCCACCACCAGCATTGTTGCCTCTGTGATTTGAGGCATAACTCCCCTGCCTATGTAGACAGAAATAATTTTTTTGGGGGGGGGATGATTTTAGGGTGGAGGGAAAGAAAAATGCCCCATCAAATGTCGCCTGAAAATCCCCCAGCATTTTCAAGTAACTGAAGCTGCAATGCTGCACACTATCAAATCACTCACCTACTGTCATTGCCACTAACAATGTTCTTTTCTTTGCCAGTGCTTCCATTAAGAAAGCTAGTGTGCAATGAATGTGGCAGCTTGGCAGTGGCCTGCTTATGAACATCTAGGGAGGACCATTTGATAGATCTATCCAGAAGTGCCCCCTTCCCTTCAGTATGTGTGCCTATTAAATGTGAAGCTCACAGGAAGCTACTGAGAAGCTGGAAGAGAAGGCAGTGGCTTCCGTCACCTATTTCCTTTCCGCAAGACCTGGGCTTCTTTAGAAAGGAAATGGCAAACTTTTGAGAAAGAAGCCTTTTCTAGTTTTGAGGGTTAGCTCTCTAAAATTTCTTTGTTTTATCTTTTCCTATTTCCTAGTTGTTGAATAACTCACTGTCAGAAATGGGACTTGAAAATGTGAGTGGACTTACTGTCCTTTAAAGTACAGATATAAAAGGGTCATCGTGAGGGTCATTGGGATTAATATCAATGCCCTCAGGGCTTCTTCAGATGTGCATGGAGATATTTGTGCTGCTTTTAGCTTTATACTCTTAAATGGGGGGGGGGGGGCGGGGCAGAAGAAACTTGAAAAAGGGAAAGTATATTGTTTGGTCTCTTAGTAGAAAATGTTTTATAAATTACCTACTGTGAGTATAATGTTGCTATTATTAGTATTCAGCACTTTGAATTCACCTATTTGTATGTTTCATGTGCATTTAACATTTTGCTATAATTGTTTTAAATGGACAGTAATTGCTGAATAGATGATGCATATTGTAATGTATCATAATTACGGTTATTGGATTTAAAGTGTCAGTTTTGTGAGCTGCTTTGAGCACAGTGTAACTATGGAAAATGTAACATACAAATAAAATGAATGGCCATGGGAAATAGTTATTACAAAAATATGGCACCGTGACTGCTCTGCTCTACGGCAGAGACAGATTACCTCCCCTTTTTTTTTTTAAAGAAAAAAGAAAGAGACAGGAAATAATTAAATGCTAAAATTCTACTTTAGAAAGAGGGAAAGTATTTTGTACATATCACACAATTCATTCACTGTACCAAAGAAATTACATTTTACTATTTTAATGGCATTGCAAATATTATATTTCATCAGAATGTGTGATTTATAAATAAATTATTAAAAGAATAAAATGAAATATTCTGTTTAATCATATTAATTTCAAATAACTTCCATTGCTACAGCTATGAAATATGCTTATTCTTTTTTAGTCTTTTGTTACAATCCTCTCCAATGTATTTGGACAATTATCCATGGAAAACTCATTTTTCAGTGTATTATGGTGCTCACCTTTTCCTTGATGTGGTTTAATTTATCTGTGCTTTGGAATTCATATATAGGATATCTCAGTGTTGGTTCCTTCAGGGCTGAACTGAAGACTGAAACATTTGAAATAAACTAGTATTCTATCTGCAGAAGAACCTCAGAACATGCTATAGTTCTTTCTGCTAGGTTTTGGGCTTGTTCCAGAAGTGTGCCTAAGGAGGGCATTGTGAGGCCAGGGATGTCATTTCAGCATGTTAAAACAGCTTCCAAGGCTAGGATCTATTCTATGGCATGCCATGGAAGCAACCATATAGCTGTTCATTATTTATACCAGCACCAGTGAGTCATGGGCTGACCAAAATGGGACATCCCATGGTAGCACTACAGAATACATTCTACACAGAGGGGGGGGGGGGGAAGAGTGCATATAGATCAGGAACCATCAGCAAGTGCTAGAAGAAATGGAAGAGACAAATTCTAGATGATGATGATCCCAGAATCATGTTTCTGCTGCAATAAGGCTTTTAATATACCAAAACATCTACACCAGTGTTAGTTAGTGGCTTTCATTTCCCTGGGGCAGTGAATCAATTTCAGGTATTAGCCCACACTTTCAAGAAGCAGGAGGAGGGTGAGTGAGGGAGTGAAATTACCATGCTTAGCCTTATCCTTCCTCCTCCTCATTGTTCATTGTACAGTGAAGAAAATACCAGAATAGGGTTGAAGTGTAGCTTGTTTCTAAACAAACATACAGAGAATTCTACTGTGTTCCTACCCTCCCAATTTTTGCAGATTCTGGACTGTATGGACTGTTTGTTTGTTTGTTTGATTGATTGATTTTTAAAACGATTTCTAGAATCTGCCTAAACCTTACTTTTCTGTGCTGAAGATTTAGGGTAGTTGAAGCATTTAGATCAAACCCATCTTTGTACCAAATATTCTACTTTTGAGGAAGCTCTTCCAGTCTGGTGTCAGTTACTGGGTAGCAAGAGGGGAAAGAAAGTTAAACTGAAATGAAAAGAGAACTCATTGAGAACACTGATCTAATTGATAGGCACACAAATATTCTTGAGGGGGAAAAAAGAATCAGGGCACCTTTAGGAAACAAGCAACTTTTATCATAGATTCAAAGGCTCATTTTTCTTTTCTTTTCTCTTTTCTTTTCTTTTCTTCTTTTTCCTGTCTTTTCTTTCTTTTCTTTCTTTCTTTCTTTTTTTTGGGGGGGGGGGAGGGGGGCTAAATCAGGTGACACAAGAGAAAGGGAACACAATGGTGGGGAGAATTATCCTGCACAGATGAGTTGACCCACATCTATGTTTTTCAGATTGAATTTAGGATAAATGTGTATGTGAGTGTGTGCACATGCCATGAAATATAAATGGGAAATAGAGTAACCAGTATTTAACTATGCCCATTTTTTTAACCACTCCATTAATACAAACTATAATAAACTATTTATAGATGTTCTGAAAGAAATATTTCATGTTATTTCTAATCATGTGCTTACTTGTCATGATTGTCACTGCTATTTTCATCACCATCTGTCCTATTGTTCTGCTGGGTAGCTGAATGTACTGCATGTGAAGATCACATTCTTTCTGCACAGCAATCTTGTGAAATGCATTAGGTGTACATATTCTGTTTTGGTCAAAATATCCATGTCTGCGTGAAGAATCTGAATATACGTTTACCTAGGACTCTTTCAGATGTCAAGAATTGGAAGTATAATCTAGGGGCAATCCAAATGCAATCATAGGGTTTGACGTTATTGCGAATTAAAGCTTCGCACACAATTTCGGGCAAAAGGGAAGTCAATTTGAACACAGTCATGGGTTTAACGTTATTGCAAATTAAAGCTTCACACGCAATTTCAGGCAAAGGGGGGGGTCATTTTCAGGAAATGGAACGTTACTCCGAATGCAATGGGGATTCCCGTGAATTCGCTAAACAAGCGAATTTACAGGAATTTGCATTGGCTCCATTCGAAGTTTGGGAGAAATTCCTCCTGTGTGAAAGAGTCCCTAGTCTAAATCAAATCCCTCATTTCACCAAATCAGATAGATTGCATGATCACATTTCCTTTCAACATTAGTAATATGGCTATTGAGTTGTACTAACTTAATTTGAAAATGTCAACAACAATCCAACCCCACCACCCACCCAGTACAACTGAGTACTGGAGTAGGAGTGTGGCCCTTTCTGTGATCTTTCTCCCAACATTTTGCTTCGTCTCATACAGTGGAAACACCTGGGAATCTAAGACTGAGATCCTGTATGGCACAGCAGGAATAGTAGTTCCACATGTATAACATCACTGCATTTGTACTCTCAGCATCTGCCCACATATACTCACTGTTTGCTCCTGCAGCCCTCCCTTGTGGCTATCCCACAGCTGCTGGAGAGCTGAGAGGGGGATCCTCTGATAGCTATCCATGTTCTCTGGAATTCTTAGAGGATTGTGAAATCAGTCTGTGTCTGGGTATGGGGACAGGTGCGTCTCCAATTGTCCCAATCTCCATCAGCCATGAAATTGGCATGAGGGTGGCTGCAGTGCCTAAACCATGAGTCCTGGGGATGAGATGGGGGCTTTGGTCACTGTGGAGGATGGAAGAAAATACCAAACTATGTAATCACCAAAAAGGACTGAGACCATCCCCAAATCCTGAATTTGCCCATTGAAGATCCTCTCTGCCTCAGACTGTAACCAAATGGAAATCCTCCTCCTTGTCATTTACATAATAATGGCTAATGATGTTACCCTGAGGAAACTATAGGACTGATCTAGATCTGTGCAAATTAAATCAGTGGGTCTTACAGATCGCCATGACTAATTCAAGCCTCATTGCTGACAATGTCTATTCTAAATATGGCTGATACATAGGCCAGCCAATATTATCCCATATTCCAGCTGTAAGGAGAATTTCAAGGGCCAAAGAGAGAGAGAGAAAGAAGAGAGGGATGGGTGTATAGAGTGAGACTGGGTTTCAGGCAAGAGAATGTCGTGCTTTCTCCTGCATAAAAGAAGTAGAAAACACAGCAAGCAGAAGGCCATGGCAACCAAATAAAGGAATTATTTTCCAGAATCATGTATGTTTAACAGTGGGATGATTTGTGAGGGCCATCACATCATAGAAGAAATCTAAAAAATGGGAGAGGAAGCATGTCTGTCAATAATTTCCACCTATGTGCATTCAGTCCTGTTTGCTTGCTCTTTAGAGATAAAGTATTTCCCTCTCCCCTTTCCAATCTATTTCATGTTCCCCATTTGATCCTGTTCTTTTCCCCAGTTGTATTATCAAATAAAATTACATCTCTTTGGTCTAGCCTGCCTATTCATCTGTCTGGCTTCCTTGATGCATATGTCTGAGAAACTGATAACTTCAGATGGACAGATTTTGGATTCTATAACAGGAGACAGTCTGGTGTATCTATTTTTTTCTCTCTAAAGGTTCCTATTAATGAGTTCTGTAGCTTAGGGTTTCATGCAGTGCACTTTCTTCATTGTTATAATGAATGCTTGTCAGTCTAGGGACTTTGTCACTGAAATCCTGATAATGTCCTCTGTTCTTTAGTTCTCAAGAATTGTGGTACTGGATTATACCAAAGCTGTTCAATTAATAAATCTCATACTGGCTAGTCAGTCTATTATAAACATTTCAGTAAAGTAGCAGGGATTTAAATATAGCTTCTCACTTTCCTCCTTGCACTCAAGACTGATAAAGAGAGTATCAAGAGCTTAATTTCATACAATCACGTGTTTGTGTAGAATTCTGTTCCTTTCAGACAAAGCTTGCAATTCCCCTCATCTTTATGAGACAATAGAAAAGATTCACAGACTTCATCTTCTCACATTCTGAGATTATAAGCATACAGAGATATTGCTGACGAAGAAGGGGAAGGGGACTTTTTCATACTTTCTAAAGGGCCAAAAAAATATACAGACATATAGTTAGACAGATTGCTAGTACTAGTCTAAGCTTGCCTGATGTTGCTAAACTCACTACAGATAACGGAAACATATCAGTGCTGAAAAAAGACTCAGAATGAAAAGCCTCCTATTACATGTTATCCTATATTTTGTTTTCAAAAAGCAATGTTGGTGAGGAGAAGGATTGTGGGTATGAAGTTCTGGGACTTTTTCCAAGCAATAATATTAACATCATTTTGACAGAGCAGCAAGTTAACTGATGGACATTTCTTGCTGTAGGAAGTGCTTTTAGTGATAATAATAAATGCTTTTGGCGATAATAATAAATCACGGTTATTAACTCATTATTGTTATAACCAAAGACTTCATGTGTCATAGTAAGTTTTCTGAGGGCTGTTGAAGTGCACCACCTTATATAGCACTGTGCACCATAACCATTTCCCTCAATGTCTGGAATCCTGCTGATGACACTCACACAACCTTTTAAGTTTATTGACAAATGTCCTTTGTCTCTATGTATTTTTCAGTTTATTGACCAAGGAAGAACAGGATCGCTCCTTGTGTGATTCCTGCTTCAGTTTCAAGGGATAGGCAAGCACTAACTCAGCCATGTAATACCCAGGGGAGAAAATTGCACACCCAGGCATTGCCTAGCTGCAGCTGTGAGACGGTGGAAACCACCACCCTCACATATCTCCTGAATATCCATTAGAAATCCAGAAGGGTGACAGCTTCTGCTTTTCTCCAGCTGCAGAAGTGTATCCAGCTGCTGATGCTGCTTAGGCACCCCACCCTTCTACTTAAGCACCCCACACACTAAATGATCCTGGGAATGGTCCACCATTGGGAAACTGCCTTCCATTGAGTAGCCCAATAGAACTGCCTGGGTGTACAACATTATGTTCCACCAGCATGATGCAGAATTTTAGACAATGCTTTATTGTGAAAGGCAATTGGTGGCACTATTGCCAATTTTTGTACACAGATTGACCTTTTGTTTATCTTCACTGAAAGAAGGGTTGTGCAAGGCAGCAGAAGAAATTTCACCCATCTGAAATATATATCATCTGCTGGATGGCAATTTTTCACACTTATTTATGAGAGGGTAGGAAAAGGATCACAAAAAGGGAACACATCTTGTTGTCAAAGCAACTGGATCAGTACTTTCTTGTATAATAATGCAAATCTGAAGCAATGACAAATGCAAAGAAACAATACACACCCAATTGTAGAGATACATTCATTCATTACAACGAGATGTACATTCAGATATTTAGGCCCAACTGCCTTAACAAAGGAGATGGGTTAGACTCATGGTCTGTGGCCATGCTGGCTGGGGATTTGTTGTTGTTGTTAACTGCCCTCAAGTCAGCCCTGACTCATGGTGACCTGTGGATGAGACATTTCCAAGACCCCCTGTCCTCTACTGCTTTGGTCCTGGAAATGCAGGTCCATGACCTCCCTGTTTGAGTCTATCCATATTTTGTATGGTCTTTCTCTCTTTCTGTTGCCTTCAACCTTCCCTAGCATTATTGACTTTTTCTAATAAGTCATGTCTTTTCATGATGGGGCGAAAGTATAATAACCTCAGTTTAATCATGTTTGCTTCCAGTGAGAGTTCCTGGGATGGCTGGTAACAAACACCAATGGATGGCATCAAGCCAGCAAAAACTGGATTAGCATACAATTTAAGGAATGGCTGGTACCTTGACTACAAACAGAGCAAAGAACCCCAGAATGTAGAGTTGATCTACCTTTGCAAAGAAAACTGTTAGTTTGTAGATATGTAGTACCTCACTAAAACATTTTAAAATGATTGTTATTGTGTGCCATCAAGTATTTTCAGAATTAAGGCAAGCCTAAAGTGAATTTATCATGGAGTTTTCTGAGGCTGAGAGTGTGTGGCTTTCACAAGGTCACCCAGTGGGCTTCCATGACTGAATGGGGATTTCAATCCTGGTTTCCAGAGTCATAGACCAATTCTGAAACCACTATGGACTCTTTCATACAAGGCTAAATTGGAAGTATAATTTAAGGTCAATTCGAATGCAATCATGGGTTTTACGTTATTGCAAATTAACTCTTCACATGCAAATTCGGGCAAGAGGGAAGCCAATTCGAATGCAATCATGGGTTTTACCTTATTCCGAATTAAAGCTTCGCATGCAAATTCGGGCAGGAGGGGGTTAATTTCGGGTAATGGGAAGTAATTCCGAACGGAGCAGGGGTTCATGTAAATTCGCTAAACAAGCGAATTTACATAAATCCGCATTGGCTCCATTCGGAGTTGGGAGAAATTCCTCCCCGTTTGAAAGAGTCCTATGTCACACTGGCTCCTTTAAAATGGTGCTTCACTTAAATCCATCTGCTCTATGTATACCTGTAAATCAAGCTTTCACCATTGAAAAGTAACACATATTGCAAGCTGTCTTCATAGTGACTTGCAAGCATCTCTCCAAGTCAATTGCAAATTATTCCAGGTCAAAGTTTTCTACATTATTTTTGCAATACATTATCATAAACTGCTGGTGTTTTTTCCCCCAAATTAACCCACATCTGCCAGCCATTTTGTTGATTTCCCACTCTTGAAGGGTTCATTAAGATGATGGTTATGGCTTTTAATATGTCACCATCCAAATCAGCCAGATGCAGCTGAGCAGGTTGTTAAAACAGTTGTGCTATATTGGCTAGCACTATTTGAGAAGCGCTGATAAGTTATAACTTTAATATTCTGGTTAGGGCCTGTTGATTCAGTATTACTGCAGCTCTCTGTGTTGGGGGTATTGTGTTCAAATTGGTTTTTTAATGACTGCCCAAGCCTTTTTTATTTGTACAGATCATATTTATTTGTTGTATTACTTCCTGTGTATATTCTCTGACTATATTGCCAATCTATTTCTTCAGTACTCCAAACATGCATGGTTGTGTGTGGGTGCACAAACAAATACATACAGATATGAAAAGCTATACTGAAGTCAAAACCTAGTAATCAGATGCTAAAATTGAATGGTGCACGTGTTGTTTCCCATAATTCATTTTCTATTGCTTCCTCCACATTTTATTGATTTTGCTGTGTCCTGTAAACCGTTGCACAAAATTAATAAGTTTTGGAGCATGGCTTGCATCTTTATGACAAAGCACGTACAAAAAGGTGTTGTGAATGACTGTAGGATGCTATTGCCAATGATTTTGCCCTTCATGTGTTTTGGATTTCCATGTACCAGCATCCGTTCCTGTTGGTTATGCTGGTAGGAGCTCAAAGCATAAAACATCTGGGAGGGCTAAAGGCTGATAACTGTTGTGCTATGAGAAAGCAACCGTTCTGCAGTTCATTTTATTGTCATTGGGGCTTTCTAGATTGGCAAAAAGAAGTGTGTTCATGGCTGCATGAAACTCTAGCCCTTTAGATGAGAAAAAGGGAAAGTGTGCCATGAAAACGCTTTTTTATTATTATTATTTTAGGGGAGAAGAAGCGCCCTTAAAAAGGTGCTGGTTTTCCCAGCTTCTTTTTTAAAAACTGCAGAACAGCGCAGCTCCATCTAAAGGCTGTGGTGCAGCTGCTAAGCATTAAGGAAAAGGCAACTTCATGTCACACTTTCCTGCCAATCTAGAAAGCCCTATTGATAGTACCCCATATATAGCTTAGTTTTTAAAATGGAATTTGGTGTTTCCAGGGGAAAAAAAACAGACTGGTTCCTGAGATGTGCTCACAAATGGATGACTTCACAATGACTCCATACATTAAAAAGTAATAGACACTTGTTCATTCAGTTAAAAAGAATACAGAGAGATATGTTTCTGTAGTCTGCTCTGATTAGTTCTAATCTAGCTCTCCAGAGGAGAAGGACATGACACTAAGACATCGAGTTTCTCTCTTCCAAGAAGCTTATTCTTAATAGCATGGATAGGGGACGTGGGGGGGGGGGGAGGATTCTTTTGATCTTGTATTTTAATCTTAAATTTTAATTTGCACCATAAAAATTTAATCACTGTCCTCCTAGGTTTCAAAGAGAACAGTGCTAAGTATTTCATGCACGCTGCACATTACACATGTAAGGCCAGATCCTTTTGTATTCGCCACAGCTTTGAGGGCTGCTTATTAAATTAGTAATGACCATCGTTGGAGGCTGTCAGCACCTTTCAGCAGACACAGGTTCCTGAATTGCCACTAAATTACATAATAACATCAGAGAGGTTTGTTTTCATAAATGTCGCTGCACTGCAGAAATGATCCTCCTTATTCCATCCGTAGGGGATTCTGCATTCATGTCATATATTTAATGCTTTTTATCATGCTTAAGAAGGTTAAAGTGCAAAAACACTTGCTGTAATGCTCTAAAAACATTTGTCCCACCCTCGCCCCCCAAAACCAATAGTAAATTTCATACAATGCAAGCAGAGTGTCATAATTCTATCAGGTAATGGGTAACCATTTCTCTTCCTTCAACTTGAGCCCAAGGGGAAACAAGGTTAATTCACTTAAGAGACAGTTATTACAACCTGAAGATTTGTTCCACCTCCCTTAAAAGTGACCAAGGGCTCTATTTTCTGAGGCAAAGAAGCAATTTTTCTGTGAGTAAAGAGAGATAAAATGGTACTTAAGCTGCCGTACATTCTGGTTCATAACTTGCAATTGCTCCAGAACAAGGTGCTTTAGGTTCAAGCATGTACTCTTGCCTCAGTAATGAAAAGGTGGCTGACCACAGAAAAGCATTATCTTAGGCAACATAGATGGCATTCTATGTGTAGGCAGCAACTCTGATCATCAACACTTTCCTGCTATTGTAAATCTTATTGCTGCTAACTGAAATATCCCATATAGTAACGACAAATTGTCATGTAGACAAGGTGGCACCAATGACACACGAAGAGGAAGTATTAGGAGACAAGGAGAACCTCAATGTAAGCTGAAGTACTGTGTGTGAGAGTGTGTGTGTGCGCATGCACTGCTGTATGGTGGAAACCTTGGAATGAACTCAGAGGACAGAGAGTGCAGAGTGTAAGGGAGAGGAACTAGAAAATATGGGTATGAATGAATGGAATGAAATTAGAATGGATATTGTGAAAGAATATGTAGCTGGTGTAGCTGGCTAGCTGGAATCCAGAACAAAAATGTTCCATGCCACATGCCACAACATTTTTTTTGTTACAAATACTACTTGTCACATAAACAACATAAAGAATTACCTTAAAGAAAAATTAAAAACCAGTCCACTTCACAGTACAAATGGTACTATCTAGTACCAGAGAAGAAAATTCCTTATCTTCTGAGCTGAGACCTGTTAGGCATATGCAAAATGTGCTCCTGCTGGAGAAACCAAAAAAAGACATCTGACACAATAAAGGTTTCTTCATTTCCTAGATCCTTTTATGCTTGTTGTTATTCACCATGAAGCTTCCTTCAATTTTGTGGGCAATAAAAAAGTGGAAAACTTCTTTTCAGCAAATTGTTCACCACTTTCTTCCTCTCAAATGCTTGCCTAAGGGGAAAAATGTGATAACTTTGTGCTCCTGACATAGCCTTTTATAGAGCCAAATGAGGTACGAAAGAGGTCACACAGCAACTTGTATTTCTGCGAGGAAGCAGAAGTTTTAAAAAAATATACTTCACCTTCTTTGCTTTCTTTCAGATTCTGCTTTGCTGCACATGGCCATGAGTCCACTGCATGCCTGTGCAGTGAAAGTGAATTGTGTGTCATTATCCAAGAGGACTTTACAAGGGGTGTTAAAAGTGGCTTGATTTTATGTAAATGTTGGCTTTCAACTAAATTTGTCTTACACAGAAAGGGTAAGCTAGCAAGGGGAAATACCAACCTATGGGACCCAATAAGAAAAATTGTTCCCAGTTTATCAGGGAAAGTCCTAGGTTGTTTTGGCATCAGAATTCATACCAAGTGTAAATTGAGAGGTGAACATGCAATGAGTTCCTTTTCCCAATGACTAAGATATAATCATATTGTAAATTAACAAGGCATAATGTCATGTATTTCGTGGTATGACTGTAACATTTTAGTTACTTTTATACTTGCAGAGGTGTGGCCACACTCAATGGTGAAGGTTCAAGTGAAGGTTCAAGTGATGGTTCATGGTGTATTTCCTGTTCCTGCCTCAGGAACTGTTGAAATAACAAGGTAACAAGAGCAAAGGTATAACTCAAGAGAGTAACTGTTCCTGGGACATGATGACTTCTTTAACAGATAATTAGATACTAGAGCCAGAAATAACATGGGAAGAAAAGAGAAAGGCTCCTACATCACCAAAAATAAGAGCAATTTGGCATGTTTCAGCATTTTTAAAACAATAAGCACAAATGAAATGAAATAACTACGAGGGGGTATCCAAAAGTTTTAATTATCACCTTTTTTAAAAAATTGACAGAAAGTTTGTTTTGATTTGTAGTTGTTAACTTATCTCTATGTAGTCACTATCTAGATTTACACATTTTTCCCAGCATATCTTGACCCTCCGTATACCTGATATTGTAAAAGTCTGCAGATTGTGCCTTATGAGGGGTATCGTAAAGTAATAATTATCACTCGGATGTTATTATGGCATATTGATGAAATTTTGTCAGTGTCATCATTGCTCCCTAAGTGCACGTTGCTGAGAAAATCAGCTCATTGCGTACTTTATTTTTGTGACTGGCTCTGCCAGAAGTGACTAAAGTGTAAAATCCTCATCAGGCACAATCTGCAGGCTTCTACAATACCAGGTATTCAGAGGGTCAAGATATGCTGGGGACAATGTATAAATCTAGATAATGACTACATAGAGATAAGTTAACAACTACAAATCAAAGCAAACTTTCTGTCATTTTTTTTAAAATGTGACCATTAAAACTTTTGGATACCCCTTCGTAGGTCAGATATGTCTTCCATAAATAAGCAAAAACACTTTGAACCTTCTAAAGACCATGTGTAATCTTTCAGAAATGACTTTTCCCCCCCTATCAGGCTCCACTTTTTTCATGATTTCCATTTTGGTAGCCAGAATTATAGTTCTATGATTATTAGTTTTTTAAAAAATATGCTAGGCATAGCTTGTGAAGCAGCTGATTGGATCTCCACCTTTTCCTCTATTTTACCATTCATGCATGCTCAGAAAAGGACACTGGAAGCTGCTGCTATTTATTTTGTCTATTGTATGCAGGCACACATAGCTACTGAAGGGTGAAATGGATCAGAATCCCATTCTTTCCCCGCTCAAGTTTTTTTTCTCCATTGTTTAGTAGAGATGATGCTGTTGCAACCCAGCACCAAAAGCCCTACTTCATTCTCTTCCCAGTATTAATGCTGCTTGTAACAAAACACTCTTCAAGCTAAGCAGAGCACAAGGAGACTGGCTGAGAAGAATTAAAAGATTTTATAAAAGGAAACTGCTTTTTTTAGAGGCTGTGTTAACTGATGTATGCCTGTATATGTTTTGTATATGTTTACGTACTTTACATAAACAACCATTCAGGCAGGATTTTATCAGGGGATACACACTAATTGATAATTTCCTGTTGCTTTCTTATGATGATGGTCTTGCTGGCCAAGGGAAAAATTCTGGTTTGGCTTCCATGTAAACACCACCTTTCTCTTATACCAACTAACAAGTAGGTAGTTTAAGCTATAAGAGCAATTGGCCCATGCTAATCATATAGGTTTAAGGTGAAATTTGGATTTTAATCTTATAATTCAATTCCCTGAATCTTTAGAAAGGTTTCCATGTAAATATATAAATATATGTACTGGTGGAGTGGTTTGAATGTTGAACTATAGCAGTCTCTGGAGACCAGGGTTCTAATCCTTGCTTGGCCACTGGGTGACCCTGGGAAAATCACACTCTTTCAACCTCAGAAGAAAGCATCTGAACTAATCTGTCTGAGGATGAAGGGAGTTGTAGTTCAACACAATTAGGTTTATTAGGCAAGGAATACTCAGAAGTGATTTTGACACTCTCAAATATTGGCTCCAGCATCCAGTATGCTTTGGTTCAAAGCTTGAGGCACAGGATATTACAAACAGAATTAGTGTGCACAGACATAATTTAAGCAAATATTTGCTTCTTTGTTTTTGATCATTTGGGGAAGTTGTAAGGAATATGTTACCTTTCTCTCAAAGGGAGGGCAGTCAACTTGAAATATCTCATTCTGTAAAAGGCAAAAAGAGTTTAAAAAAATCTACTGCCACTTCAGGAACAGGATGAATAAGAGTAATTTTTTACAACATTAATTGTCCCCATGAGTGCCTGAAGCAAGGCTTCTGACTTTCTCAACACTTTCTTGTATTAGTGAGCAAATAATGATACAAACAATCCCAGTACACCTTGTTGAATATCTAATTTGGCAACCAGGATCTATTGGCTTGCCATTGTTCACATGTGTTACCTTCTGATAGCTTCATGCTTGTCGTTGTTCAGTTTGGATATCCAGCAGTTAGAAGAGAACCAGCAGGTGGAAAGGCATTACATCTCATAATCTTTTCTCCTCCTTCCTCCTCCTCCTCCCCCCCCTTTTTTTGTGGGAACAAAGGTTGCACACCAGCACATCCATTAATAACACAACGTTTCAGCATTTCATTGTATTCTATCTAATAAGTAAATTTTCAGGCTTTGCCAATGACATTGTCATAACAAATGTTAAAGAGAAACTTTGTAGTGTGTCTACTAAGCTATGATACATAAAAGTGCTTTGAAGTAATAAGTTATAAATCATAAACCCTCTCTCCCCCCCTCTCTCTCTCTCTCTCTCTCTCTCTCTAGCAAATCAGACTTAATAACTTTTTAAGGAGGGGAGAGAAGGAAATTTTCAAAGTTTTATGTATTATGTATTGGTATTTTATTATTGTTAGCCGCCCTGATTGCTCTCAAAGGGGCGGGATATAAATCAATTATTATTATCTGTCTGAGGATGAAGGGAGTTGTAGTTCAACACAATTGTTCAACACAATTAGGTTTATTAGGCATTAGCATATCAAGTGTGAAGGAAGTGAATAGACAATGTAAATAGACAATGTAAAAAGTTAACATCATCTAATTATGCTTAAAAATTACATATATGAGTATTTTAAAGCTTTGAACATTTTATATAATTTTCTTATTGATTCTAAGTATCCCAAGTAATGGGAAAGTAATGAAAAACAAGTAATGTACTAAGTTACTTTTCAAACTTCATGATGAGTAATTAATATTATGTAATCACTATAATGAGTTCCAGGAACAAATTACTTTTGAAAACATCTTCCCAGTCCTTTGTCATTGAAACACAAAGAAATTGCATTTTGCAGGAATGGCATTTTTTTGAATTTCCACATTTCAGTGTACCAAACAAAACAAAACAAAAAAGCTAAACTAACTAAATATTCTCTTATACTTCTCACCTGTATACTTATGTAACTAGAGATATAGCTCATGAATCCAAATGTTTGAACATTTTCCTTCATAACATATGGTCAGTCCCTTTGATTTTCCTTCTGAGCAACATGCTGGATTTTGAAGACAATCTGCTTGTTGAGCTCACAAGACAAAAGCACAGCCACTTGACAAGGTGACCGATTGTTGAGGTTATCAGTAAAAACAAACAGGCATCTTGATTTGCTGCCATCTATGCAAATTTTTGGGAGACATGCACCTTGATTGTCTGAAATGATTGTTTTCTGATCAAGTGTTGACATAAACACTTCATTCTCTCCCTTTAAAATTATGTTACTTATTGCAGAGTGTCTATAAGGCTATATAACAGAGAGTTAAGGATTAATGATTATGCACTTTAAAGCCTCACAATATTGATCGGAGATGTTGGCTCTGATGACACTACATTTAAAAAAAATAATAATACGGAGACATTTAAAAGTCAGAGTTTATTGAAAGTGAGCCAATGTGTCCCATGTGCCAAAACAGATAACCTTGCTTACCTAAAGAGACTACCCCTCCTTCTTTGACTACTCACAGACAATAACAAAGAGGTGGACACTGAGATATATTGGCTAAGAAAAGGTATGCAGCCTCCTGCACACATTATCTAAGATTAAAGAGAAGATCTGAGCCTGCTGCAAGATGCAGGACCTAGAGATGAGGACAGATATACATGTGCTTGCTTTATTGCTTGTTTATTACAATATTTATGCCCTGTTCTATATCCAAGGATGTTGGGATGGTATACAATAAATAAAATTCATAAATGTGCATGTGCACAGAGAGAGAGAGAGAGAGAGTAAAAAAAATGCCAACTAAAATATACTAAATTACAAACAATTTAAATAGTTACAATCTTGTACATGTTCAGTTTAGCCCACACAGCTATATTTTAACTTGGCACCAAAATGAAGCTAATGCCATGCCAGTCAGAACTGGGGAAGGCAATTCACAACTTGACAGTAAAGAAGGTCTTCTCCCATGTCTCCAGACTGTGTTTTGGTCCTGTTGGTGGAACACAGAGGAGGGCACCTCCAACAGACCTCAATTCTTTCTCAAGCCTATGTAGGGATGTATTCATAGCCCCCTGAATTCAGACTGAAACATATTGTTAGCCAGTGCAATTCTTTTAAGACTGACATGATATATTGTCTACAACATATTGCAGGATGACTAGTGTCCAAAACACACTGCAGAAATAATCCAGTTTGAGACTGTTTTAACCACCCTGGCTCAGTATTAGCGAATCCTGGGAATTGCAGTTTATTGTAGCACCAGAGCTTTCTGACAGAGAAGGCTAAGTATCTTGCAAAACTCCAGTTCTCAGAATTCTCTAGCATTGAACCAGGGCAGTTAAAACAGTCTCAAACTGAATTATTTCTGCAGTGTGTTTTGGACCCAAATTGAGATTAGGATTGATGTGATTCATTGGAATAGATGATAAAGCTTGGTAAAGTGGAAGACAGCAGAAAAAGACCACACTACAAGTGGATTCATTCAGTGAAGGAAGCCATAGCCCTGCCTTTGCAAGACCTTAGTTGAGAAATTGATGACTGGGGTTCTCATGGGTCTCTCATTTATATGGTGGCCATAACTTTAAACCAGTGTGACAGCAACTAACAACATGTGGTATTCTACTAAGCAGTGGTGTCACTAGGGTTGGTGTCACCCTCCAGGCTGCCTGGCTGGCAATTATCTAGGGATGGAAAGCATATTCAAAGACTTGAGAAAAACAAGAGGGTCTTCACAAGTAACCAGAAACCCTAGCAAGAAAATTCTTCATAAAGTCTCTTTTTCATTTCCCCCCCCCCCCACATCATTGAATAGATTCAAAGACTACATTCCCAGTTACCCCCAGCCAGACTGATCTGCCCCCACCCATGTAGTTGCCCAGGACAGACAGGTGAGGAGGATTGCTGCCAGTACAGCACCATGATCACATCATCCTGCAGGACTTCTGGGGACCCCTGGGAGGTTTCTTGGATTCCTTCACCGGTGTGAACTAGCTACAATGATCAATCATCCTCACCTGACTCTCCTGAGAATAACTGACTGAAGCTTGTCTGTGACTGGCTAATCAGTAACTGATGAGTTTTCTTGTTCAATTGTATGAGGAATTACTTGGTGTGGGCACAGAAAAGAAGTGAGTCAAGGTTGGACTCCATCTCCAACTGTGGGATGTCTTCTAAATCTGCACGTGCAGCAGGGAGAACATTGTTTAGATATCTTTTTCTGCCCTGTGGGAAGAAATCATTTAAACCAGGACATTCCTAGCCTTATCTGAAACTGACATGCTTAAGCAAACAAGCCTTCCAAAAACGTGGAAATCTGAATCTCACCACCAGATAAACACACACACACACACACACACACACAAATAGTGTGTCACTGGGTATGTATCATGCATCAGATGTTCACTTATGAACATCCAATAATACTTTGCTTTGCTTTTTAAAATTTCTTGAGACTGCTTCAGAAGAGCAATATTTATTTATTAAGTATCCCAGCTATCTCCCAACATGAGACTTAAGGTGGTTTACAACAAGGCTGAAACAAAGCTTAAAACCAGACAATTGAAAAAAAAATTAAAACACAATTAAAGAACATATGATTCATTTTAAAAGGTAAAGATAGTCCCTTGATATGAATGTCTAGTTGTAACTGACTGTAGGGGATGTTGCTCATCTCCATTTCTAAAGCGAAGAGCCAGCATTGTCCAAGGATTGCTTTGGTGGTCATGTGGCCAGCATGACTGCAATGAATGCGGTTACCTTTCCACTGAGAAGTGGCACCTATTTATCTAATTTCATTGCATGCTTTCAAACTGCTAGATTGGCAGAAGCAGCGACTAGTGACAGGAGCTCACCCCATCATGCAGCACTCAGGCCTTGAACTGCCAACCTTCTGATCATGAGAACTGGCATCTTAACCACTAAGCCACTGCATCCCTTTTCCCTGATTCATTTTAAAAAGTGTAAAATGCCCTTAATTTACACAAAGGTGTAAAATCCATTAAAAACATAATATTAAAGATAAAATTAAAGTATAAAAAGATTTCCTGCAAACATTTAACCATCAAATGTCTATCTTAAATTAAATTAAAATGCTCTTTACTTGCTGAAGAGAGGAGAGCAGAGAGGGGGGCAGCCCAGCCTCCTGGATTTCTTTCATTTGGGCCTCCTTGCACTTTAAAGGGCCCTTTCACACTGCACATTTATATGTCTATTGATTTCACTTTACCTGACATTGCAACATGCTTCAGATGTATACTTTAAGGAGGAATGTCTAGTATTCATAGCCAGGGAGTTCTTGTGCTTCTAACCAGACTACAAATCCCAAGATTCTATAGGAGGGTGCATGGCAATTAAAATGGAATCAAGGATCCAGGTTTTCTACACAGGCTTCAGTTTATATCATAACTTCTGTATTATATTTTGCTGAGACACAGGAAATCTCTACTCCATCCCACCCCACCCAACATCTTCCAATGACTTCTGGAGTTCCTTGTTTAAAATACCATTTTTCATTATTCTTTGCTGGCTTTCTGAAAATATATTTCCTGTCTTTCTGTCTATCTTCTATCTATCTGTCATCTATCTATCTGTCTATCCAGCCTTCCATTCAATTTTTATCCATGTGCAGGACTGAAGGTGGCTTACAACCATTTAAAACAATGTTCAACTAAAAATCATTAAATGCAAAAGCTAAAAGACAATTAAACTTCATTTTTGTTTTTAAAAATAGCTTTAAAAGCGCACTTAAAACATGATATAATGGCCTAAATAAAAAAAGGTCTTTGCCTTCAGTGGAAAAATGATAGGGAGGTGGCCCAATTGAACCTTCCATGGAGAAGACTTTACTTTGCTAGCCAATTCCACTATGAAGCTTGTCATGGTAGTTTGGAATGGTTTATTTATTCTTTTTTTTCCTGATAGCATTGCCTGTATTTTACTGTTATTTTAATTGTTTGTTATGGTCTAAATTACTTTGAGCATTTGAATCTATGGTAATAAATATCTCTTCTACTATAGTGTGATATAGAACCAGCATAATGCAGTGGTTTGAGCATTGGACTACACCTCTGGAGACCAGGGTTCAAATTCCCGCTTGGTCATGAGAACCTATTGGGTGACCTTGTGTAAGTGACACTCTCTCAGCCTGAGATGAAGGCAATGACATACTCCTGATGAACAAATCTTGCCAAGAAAGTCCCATGATAGGTGATAGGGTCTCCATAATTCAGAAATGTGTTGAAGGCACATGACAGCAACAAACAGTCTGACAGAATCATTTAAATTCAAGTGTGTTTGAAGGAGAAGATGTGTTGGGTCCATTCACAAGAATACTCCCTCTAAATGTTTTATGTTCCTTCACTTCAACTCCAACTTATAGTGATCCTGTCTTTAGGCTTTTCTTGGCAAGATTTGTTCAGGGGACGTTTGTCATTGCTTTTCTCTGAGGCTGAGAGAATATGACTCACTCAAGGACACTCAGTAGTTTTCCATGGTCAAACCATGGGAATTCAAATGTTGTTATCCTAGCATTTAAGTCCAACACTCAAACCACTACACCATACTGGCCCTGCAAATACTGCCATGCAAAATTCATATTATATGGACATGAGCAGGACTGTCTGAAAACATGCTGTTTGTTCATTAAGAACCTGGATGGGTCTTTTAAAAAAATCATTTTTTAGAAGAATACCCTGTAATATTACACAATTGAAAATTGTTATCTGTAAAGAATTTAAGATTCACACCAAGCCTTTCATTTCTCTTTCTTTCTTTCTCTCTGCTTATGAGCAGTGTATGTGTTTTTGCTGTTAATCCTATTTGCTGTGGGTACTCACTATGTTCTCTGTGCAAGCAACTGAATTACTTCTATTTTTCTAACTGTGATTTTCCTGCCCTAATTTAATTGAATATTAGTAAGATTATACAGGGGAACAGAAATAAAAAGCACACTAGACTAACTTTGTCAATTGCATCTACCAGAAAAGTGGCATTTTATTCCTAATCAGCCTACAATGGATTCTGAGGCTGGAATTCTGCCTTTTAAAAGTAGATTGTGAATGTCCCTCCTTCAATAATATTCACACAGGGACCATTTTAATTTTCCACACTCAAACACTGTTGACCTTAAAACCAGGCAAAGTAAAGTATTTATGATCCTGTGTTGTATGTTTTTTAAAAAATGTATTGTTTCAATATTTTTGTTACATTCGTATTTTTGCTGGTGTTTTTTTTAGCATTAAAATCACTCAAGCTGTGCTGGAATATAATGATGTGCACTGAACCAGAGTACAGAAGGATAATTCAGTTCATGGAGGTTATTCTAGCTCATCATGTACACAAAAGCTTGAAAGAAAATGCAGAGGAATCTTGGTTCTTGACATGTGCTCTATTCAATCTCTATTCAAGACAAGGAAGATTCACTTATATACAGAAATATAGGGCTGTACATCTGCAAAGCAAACCAGCTGAACTGGGACTCAAGATGCATGAGCAACAGTAATTTATTGGTCTCCCTAGAAAACCAGTTTCTGATACTGTAACCTCATCAACAATGAACCAAAGAGATATATGTGTCTCTATTCCCTTTACAACAATGTCTCTCATGGTATATCAGTCCCTGGCTACTCAAGCTACCCCATTACAATCAACATTAATTTCCTACCCCCGTCCGCTATCTTTTGTGTTAGATTTTATTTCCTCCTTTTGCACATCTGTTCCCCTCATTTACTCTCTCCTCACCCACTCCTCCAATTCCCTCACTTACTTGTTTGCTGTTGTTTGTTGTTAACTCCCCTTGCAGTTGCACAAAATGAAGCTGAAAAGGAAAACTACCTTCTGCATTCCTCGCCTTCTACAATATATTCCAAAATAACTAACATAAACACAGAGAAAAATCATGAAGTAATAAAGTAATAAGCACACAGGAAATAACTTTATTATTCCCAGGGAGATAGGCTGTCTGGTTTGAGCTCTGGGACCCTTTCACATTACACAGTGATAGTAGTGTTATTCCACTCTAGCTGCCACGGCCACATCCAATGGAATCCTGAGAATGACAGTGGAGGGATCTTTAGAATTCTCCACCGAAGAGTTCCACTTTTGTGTCTCACCAAGCTGCAAACCCCAGGAATCCATAGGATGCAGCCATGGTTGTTAAAGTGGAATAATTCCACTATAATTGGGTAGTGTGAATGGGCCCTAAAATCCCACAGCCAATCCACAGTTATAATACCTAGCAGTTTGGTCTGAGTCTTTTGTCAAGGGTAACTTGTAGCAGAGGGACACATTTTTCTTTTATTTTTGTATATGCTTCGGCACATTTTTTTCCCTTTTTTAGTTCCTCTCATCAAGTAGTCAGTAGGTTCATAAAATGAAGTTCTTCACTAATTTTTTTCTGCTTTTATTCTTCATTGACACCCCCCCCCCCCATTTTTAAACATTAGTTCTCCATGCTGAGGCCATTCTTTCTCATTTTCTCATTAAAAAACAAAAGAAAACCTTCAGAATATATATGTTGAATTACATTTTTCCCCAACAGGATAGTAGTTTAATGGATAAGAGAACTGAAATCATCAGCAAGAGTTAACAGATTTAAATCTCTTTCTTGATTTATGCTTATCCAATCCAAATTTCTTTTTATCTTTATTGGATCCCCAAACAGTGGGTTGATCCAGCAAGACAATTATTGGGTGCTTATGGAAGTGAGGGAGGGAAATAATGGAAGGTATATTTATATGTGGATATTAACTATGGTAATTAAATGGATTTCTTTTTTTAAAAAAAAATAGAGGTTTAGTAGGTAAGATGGATATAAGAACAGAGAGTGGCTATTACATTATTCTCACCTTTCCTCTGAGTTGTGGTCTGATCCCAAATGAAACCATTTACACTTGTACTGTCACCTACAGGTGTTCTTCTGTCACCAAAATATATTGGTTACTGTGATCCTTCCATTAACCGGGGAGCACAAATAGCCTTCATTCCAGGTAACTCTGGCCCTGTACAGACCGCCAGGATGTGATGTCCTGGTGACAATTTTAGGGCAAAGTAGGGCTGGGCGCCCAAACACGCCCAGCCCTAATGATGTCACAGCTGCGACAGACTGACTGCACAGCGCATGGTGCTGCACAGAAGTGATACCGTAAGGTCTGCAATGAAGCCTATGTCATAAAAAGGAGGTGCTCTAGGCAGCTTTTTTTTCTTTTTCTTTTTTTTTTGGTGTGCAGCAGTGCAGCTCCCTTTGGTTGCTGCTGCACCGCTGCGCAGCAAATAGGGACTTCTGCAGACTGCCTTTTTCAGGCAGTCTGTACTGCCCCAAAGGGTTAAATGATGCCATGAGATTAAGTTACATTTAAATGGGGCTCAGTGTCACAAAGGTGGTGAGAGAGTAATTGCCCAATAAGATTGCCTGTTGGGCAGAAGCACAGAGTTCAACATCCTTCTCAGCACAGGTTATAAAAAGCCTCAACTGGCCACAAAGCAGAGAACCCAAACAAAGGGATGCTCAGAACAGAAGCAGAGGCTCCTGTCCCATGTGAGGAAACTTGTCTAGACTAGACAAAAGTGTCCAGACCCCTAGCTACCCCTATGAACATCAACTACAAATTTCATCTGATCTTCTAGTAGAATAAGGGGATGTATAAGGAAATCACATCAGGAACTTTCGATTATTTTACTGACTTGGCTGAAATGATATAATCTATTCTGTAATTTATAACTTTCCTAAGTGTGCCTGAAGGGAAGGTGGCCTTTCATGTAAATTGATATCCTTCTGCTAATGGAGATTTCAAACTTAGAATAAAGCATTTTCTTTTTTGGACGTCTGTCTAAAGGATTTCTGTCTCTCACACTCCTCTTTCAATTTGCCTTTTGTGTTCATCTCCACACCAGGGTTGTGGACAGGGAAGAAAAGTCTATGCAACATCCAAGATGGAAGGTACCCCAAAGTACTATGGAAAGAGGGGGGTTCAAATCAGTAGGTGATGGTTGCTTAGTTCATTTAGGTGGTCTCAAAGGATACCAGCCAGCTCAGGTGGTCCCAAAGGATACCAGCCAGCTCAGACAGATGCAGGAAGAGGGCACAAGAGTCTTAGAGCCAAAACAGATGGCCTAAAGGTGTGGTCTCACGCTGCCCCTTTGTGCACTGGATCGGGGCCACAGCTGTGGCCCTGAATTGGCATTTTCCAAGCCCCACAAAAAGCAGCAAAATGCCACTTCTTTTTGGGCTGGAAAAAAACATCCTTTCTGATGCTGCCATGGCTTTTCCCTATTTCTATGGAATGGCACACGTAAACACTGCACTGCAGAAATGCTGTGATGCCATCTGCTGTGTGGTCAGCAGGGTGGCATTGGAACATCTGGGGTGCATACACCACACCCCTATGCCACCCTGAAGACAGCTCTTTACACTGAGCTGCTTTGCCCCATCTGAATATTTTAACCCCACTCTGACACTTGAAGAATCTTCCTCAGAGGAAGAGCCAAACCTACCACACCAGGAGGATAGGGAGGCAACCCAGTTGGCATATGGCAAGCCAGCTCAAGGTTTAAACAGGAAAGAAAACCTGGTCAGCCTCTACAAAAGGAGTAACTAACCCATACTTTCCCCATCAGACCACAATGTGCAGTGTGTGGCCATAATCAAGGCAGGAGTAGCACATCTGAGAACCCTTGTGACTTAGCGATGTTATCCACTATCTTCTTGTAACAAGTATTCCTGGACTCCTGGTAATGAACTTGGCTTCCCTTGAGTACATCTCACACAAACCCAGACTCTGACCATCTAGACTTCATGGTACTTAAAGTCAGTGCAGGACACTTAGCAGACTGGCAGAGAGAATATCTGAGCAGCATGTTGCTTTGTGGATTCCTCCACTCCTCCAAGTTCCAATCAGCTAGGCCGGAGTGGGGAGGTGCAGTTTCCTGTAAGGGTAGTGTGTGGTGGTTTAAAGGAAAATACTGTTAACTTCAAACAAGACTCATAACTAGTTTGAGGATCATTGATGTTACTTCATGTCAGCATTTCAGTGATAATGGAGATGGTGTGGATGGTTGCTGTTACTAGCAGTACCTTATCTCATTGGTTTATTTTCTGAGCTGGCTGAATTCAGTGTCTCAGTATGGAACAAACATAAGATGATTTCACCTATTTGCAATGTTTGTGAAGTGTGAATCTAAAAATCCTTAGTCAGCAACATGTCAGATTCTTGTTATCTAAATGTACTGGACATTTTCACCATTTCTTATATGTCATTTCACAGAGTTTTTCTGGAAAAATATGCTCTGCCATATAGATGCTGATGGCCACCCTGGGAATTGTAGAAAAACATGTAATCCTCATCCTCAGCCAGTTCATTGCTCTTTTTCTAAGGACCTTATCACTCAAGCAAAATTTGAAGTTATCCCAGGGTCAAAGTGAAGGCAATGCAAAGGCAATCATGGGGTTTCAAGTTGTTTTATCACATGACACCAAACCCAATCAGGAGCCAATCGGGGGTCATTCCAGAGTTAGGTAAATTTGGGGGAAAATAGGATTTACTTGACCATGGAATGAACCCAGATTTGTTTAAGATGGTTCCTGGTTGAAACCCCATGATTGCCCCTGCATTGGCTTCACATTGACCCTGGGATAACTTCAAATTGACCTTGGGATAACTTCAAATTTTGTTCATGTGATAAGGACTTATGAGTCAATTGGCTTGTAGCAGGACCTCCTTTTTGAACACTTAGTCGACTTAAAGCAACTTTCAAGGCCACACTTTTGTGATGCCTTTGTGATTTATTTATTTATTAGCACTTCACCAGTTGCAAGTCATAAAGCCGGGTTTAGATAATGGAGGGCATGGGGTCCATTTGCTGCTCCTTTGCTTTGAAACAACGTCAGCTTGTGGAGTCCCTTCTTCCTTCCTTGGGAATACTTTAAAAAGAACCCATATTGAACATTTCATGATTATAGCTTTGCTTTGGGTTCATAAAGAGACTAAACAGCTGCACACTTTATAAGAGCTAATCTAAATACCTGCTTCTCGTATGTGAGTATAGGGAGATATTTATATTATCTACCCAGCTTTTCTCTAACCGTTGGGCTGAATGCTCCCTGCAGCTTTGCTGACTCAAAATAATGACTTGTAGGGGAGCTCTAATGACAGAACAAGGGGCAATTATAGACCCAGCATGAGGCCTGGAATAACTGTGTGATGTATTTTGTGCAGTTGATTGACCTCGTGTTCAAGTTCATTTGTGCTTCACTGGCATAGATATAGCCTGTGCCTCAGGGTATATGGCTTGTTAATTTCAATATAAGAAGACAGAGAAGATTAGATCAGATCAGGCTGCTCCCAGAAAAACAAAAGCAGCAGCACTGCAAAGAGGATAAGTGAAAGCAAGGTGCGTGGGCGGCAGCAAAAGAAATCTTTGAATGGCTTCAAAGGACAGAGCACAAGGTTATTATAACAGCAGAGATCGTCTTATCACTGATCTTGGCATATCAAAAACCAGAGGAGGTAGCATTGTTCTTTTTCTTTACATATTCAGAGCATCTGGGTTTTTTCTTCTTCACGAACTTTTAAAAGTCGGGATAAATAATTTCTTGAAAACTTTCTGGGATAATCAGTCCATGGATCTGAACAAAACTATCTGAGTCAGTCCCAGTTTCCCAGTTATTTTTCTATAGGTGATATAAGTTTCTGGCATGAGGATTAAGAAAGGTAGTTTCCCACTTTTTGCATTATTTTTCTATACGTGATATAAATTTCTCGCAAGAGGAGAAAAAAGGGTAGTTTTGGGTTGGTAAGGTTGGAGGGTTGGAGTTTTGGAACATGTTTTATCCAACTTTGAAATCCTTTACACTCATCCTTCCACATTTACAGCTTTGACTTCTGCAGATTTGATTATTCACAGATTTTATTAATACATTCTCTCTAGGAATATTTAGGTTCTCCAGCACAACTCTATGGTCAACTTTAATCAAAAGTTGCACTGAAGAACCTAGAGATTCCAAGAGAGAAGACTCCACTAGGCATTTGTAGCTCCTCCAGCGCAATTCTGTGATCAATGTCTGGCAGATGTGGAACATAGAGTTGCACTGGAGGTCCTGGAGATTCCTAGAGAGGTGTACTCACCAGAAAAACATAGTGTTTTTGTTATTTGTGATTTTTCCACATTTGTAGGGGTCCTGTTCCCCTAACCCCAGCAAATGTGGAGGGACAAGCATACAATTTTTGCTAACAGAAACAGAAGAAAAGAAAAACATTGCATGCCACTAGTCACTCAACAACCAAACTGAAATAACTTTTTTGGAAAAATGGTTAACGTTCCTTCAAAATCACACATTGATTGTGACCCAAAGTTCACACTATCAAGCACATGAAGGAACAGCAAACCAGCAATGCAGCAATAACAACACTCCACCCCTCTGTAATACATTTCCCAGTATTTTTTGATACAAAACTACACACTAAAATCTTGAGAAACAGTAGGCAGCAGCAGATTTTTATTGTTTTAATTTATTTAAGGTTTCATGGCTTCCCTGGGAGGCTTAATTTCAAAAATAAGAAAACTCCAGCATTCACTTCACTATTCAATGACAAATGTTAGACTAGATAATGATTTTTTTATTGGTAAGTATGCTTTACATTTTTATTATTTTTATTATGTTTAGAATGTTATATACATAATGATGTTTTCCTATAAACAGTCCATGGTTGTTGAGAGACTGATGGATTTATTAAAACATCGAAAAATTATTTCTGGGGACAGCTGTACTTCATATTCCTTGTGGAATTTGTCTCGCAGAATTCGTTTATTGGTCTTCATTATATAGGGTTGTGGTGATTTTGTCTAGCAGCAGTCTGTGGAACTTTGCATTCATCAGTGAGCAATGTGGATGATTTGTGATGCTTTTTTCATCTGTTCTGTATATGGAACTTTTCCACATAGACTTGTTTTCAAACTATAGTGATTGTCATCTCTCATTGATCCGATCTGAACTTTTACATGTAAGGTGAATTAAATATTTCAAATCTTACATGTGAGCCCACATTTACCAGCAGGTACATGGTGAGTTGTAGGCCTTCTACACCATTTTCATGCTCACCAGAGCTAGATTTAGTGATACATTTGTTGCAATTGCTTCAGCTCCCTTAGTGGCTAGGGGCCCAAAGTTGAAAGAAAAAGGTATACTTTGCTGCTTCTGCTTCTTCCCCATTCAACTGTTGAGTCTCTGAGTGTTTCTGTTGTCATCAACATTTTGTACGTAACTTCAGTACAAATGCCTAGGATCAGGCTATTCTGTCACTAAAGTTGCAGGACTGAAAATGGGTTTCCATTTGAATTTTTTGTGCTGCTATCTGTTGTACTTTGTATTTTATTAATTTATTTCATTTCTGTATCACAACTCCTGGAAAATTAGCCCCTATTTTTTGTACATCTCCAGGGTCCCAACCATTTTGTTCATTGTATCATGCCTAAAGTTCTATTTTTTTGTGGAAATATATAAATAAATATAGAAATATAGAGAGAAATATATATTTAAATAAAGAAATATACATAGAAATATATATTTTCCCAGCTGCTAGTTCCAAAATGATGTGGATACAGTACACACGATGCATGTAGAAGGTCCTAATTTCAAGATGTGGTACTTCCAATGAAAAATATAAGGTAACATGCATTGTCATAGTTCTCTTCCAGAGAGCATCTGCAAGTAAATGTAGGAAAAGCTAAACTATATTACCAGGTAGTCTGACCTGATATAAGATAATTTCCTTGAGTCTTTCTGGGGCTGTATAGACTGCCCAGAGAAGCACCGTGATGGGGACAGGGCTGCCACACCGGCAGCTCCAGAGGCCCCATTCCACTGCTTCTCCAGGTCTGCTGCACCCTGCCATCCCTGGCAGTCCTGAGGGGAGAAAGGGGCCGCCACCATGGCACCTTTCTCCTTGGGGTCCTTGGTGCAGCCATGTAAAGGGCGCACCAAGGATCAGCACCAAAAAGGGAGCTCCTTTTGGAGCCACAGAAAGGGTGCCCTCCTGCGGTGCCATGACATCAGGCGCTTTCTGCGTTGTATAAACATGGCACACACCATGACATCATCATGGTGCACGTGTATGGTTGGCACCATTTTAAAAATGGCTCTGTCCATACGCGCTAGGGTTAGAGAGCGTACAGATGCTGCGTGCTCCCTAATCCCAACCCACAGACAGCCCTTTGAGAATTCATGGAGAATGGATGAGATGCAAGAAGACTGGAGATGGCCAACTCTTGTGCCCATTTTCATGAAACTACAGAGAGGCTAGCATGATATCAATACAAGACTTTTCCCCCAAGAAACTGTTAGCCAGGAGGTCTGTGGACATCTTTGGAAAAACTAGCACTCAAACTGGTTTTGTAAGGGATAAGACACACCAAGCCAAATGTAGTTTTTAATTAAAAATGTATTTTAATGTATTTTTAATGCAATGTTTAGTGATTTTTTTAATATAGCATGTGTTGAGTCCACATCAACAATGTTTGCTAATGAGAATGCACATTATGCATTCTGTCTCGATATTATCATATCATTTGACAAGATTTCTCATGATATATGTGTGTATGGTTAAGAGCATTTTTCAGTAATCTAGCTGATATTATTACTAGTGCATGGACGGTCCGATTACTCAGGCTGGCTAGAGAGGTTAAGAACAATAAAAAGGGCTTTTTTGGGTATGTCTGAAGCAAAAGGAAGAAGAAGGAAACAGTAGGGCCACTGCGTGCAGAAGATGGCAAAATGCTCACAGGGGACAGAGAAAAGGCAGAATTACTCAACACCTTCTTTGCTTCAGTCTTCTCAGAAAAGGCAAAGCGTACTCAACCTAAAGATAATGGGGAAGAAGACAGAATAGGGGAATTTCAGCACAGAATAAGTAAAGAGATAGTACAGGAACTTGGTTAACCTAAATGAATATAAGTCTTCAGGACCAGATGAACTACATCCAAGGGTATTAAAAGAACAGGCAAATGTAATATCTGAGCCATTGGCAACAATCTTTGAGAACTCCTGGAGAACAGGAGAAGTCCCAGCAGACTGGAGGAGGACAAACGTTGTCCCCATCTTCAAAATTGGAAAAAAAGAGGATCCCAACAATTATCGTCCAGTTAGTCTGACATCAATTCCAGGAAAGATTCTGGAGCAGATAACTAAACAGAGTGTGTGTGAACATTTAGAAGGGAATGCCATAATCACAAAAAGCCAACATGGGTTTCAGAGAAACAAGTCTTGCCAGACAAATCTGATCTCTTTTTTTTTTTGATAAAATTACCAGTTTGGTAGATGAAGGGAATGCTGTGGATATAGTATATCTTGATTTCAGTAAGGCCTTTGACAAGGTTCCCCATGACATTCTTGCAAACAAGCTTGTAAAATGTGGGCTAGACAAGGTAACTGTTACATGGATTTGTAACTGGTTGACTGGCCGAACTCAAAGGGTGCTCAACAATGGCTCCTTTTCAACCTGGAAAGAAGTGACCAGTGGGGTCCCACAGGGTTCTGTACTGGGCCCAGTGCTATTCAATATCTTTATTAATGACTTGGATGACAGAATTGGGGGCATATTTATCAAATTTGCAGATGACACCAAATTAGGAGGAGTAGCCAATACTCCAGAAGACAGGATTGAAATTCAGAATGACCTGAATAGACTAGAAAGCTGGGCCAACGCTAACAAAATGAAATTCAATGCAGAGAAATGTAAGGTACTGCACTTAGGATGCAAAAATGAAATGCACAGATATAGGATGGGGGACATCTGGCAGAATCAAACTACGTGTGAAAGGGACCTTGGAGTCCAAGTAGACCATAAGTTGAACATGAGTCAACAGTGCGATGCGGCAGCTAAAAAGGCCAATGCTATTTTAGGCTGCATCAATAGAAGTATAGCGTCTAGATCAAGGGAAGTAATAGTGCCACTCTATTCTGCTTTGGTCAGGCCCTACCTGGAATACTGTGTCCAGTTCTGGGCACCACAATTCAAAAAGGATGTGGAGAAACTGGAGCATGTCCAAAGGAGGGCAACTAAGATGGTGAAGGCACTGGAAACCATGCCCTATGAGGAGCGCCTTAGAGAACTGGGGATGTTTAGCCTGGGGAAGAGAAGGTTAAGAGGTGATATGATAGCCCTGTTCAAATATTTGAATGGATGTCATATTGAGGAGGGAGCAAGCTTGTTTTCTGCTGCTGCAGAGACTAAAACACGGAACAATGGATGCAAGCTGCAGGAAAAGAGATTCCACCTCAACATTAGGAGGAACTTTCTGACAGTAAGGGCTGTTCGACAGTGGAACACACTCCCTCAGAGTGTAGTGGAGTCTCCGTCCTTGGAGGTCTTTAAGCAGAGTCTGGATGGTCATCTGTCGGGGATGCTTTGACTGGGAGTTCCTGCATGGCAGGGGGTTGGACTCGATGGCCCTTGTGGTCTCTTCCAACTCTATGATTCTATAATTCTACCTTGATGGCCATAGCACATCAGAAATGGTCACATTTCACAGTCATTTGGCCCTCCCCACAACACACACAGGAATGCACAAACAACATCCTGTCTACATGCCTGCTCCTTCTAGGCAGGTGCCTCTTCATCCAGAAAAGGCTGTCTACCCAGTTTCTTACTGTGAGAAACACTGACCAATAGCACTTCTGTGGATGATGTATGAATGGTTGGTTTAATTGGGTTTAGTGGAAGTTGTTCAGAACTAACTTCAACTGGAAGTCATTACAGTAACCAGTGATGGCTGGTGGGTTCCATGGCATAATGCAGTGAACCTGGTTTAGATTTTATTTCAGACTTTAAAGATATATCTAAGGTGGTGAAGACATTTTGGAATAGAATTCAGCATCTTTGATTGATCCTTTGAGGTCTGAAAGAAAACTCAGAGCAGATTTACATACAAGTCACCAGATATCACTCACTGGATTCTGTGATAATTTAATAATATCTGTCAATCCATCTGGCTAATCTGCAAGTGACATTGTCACAAATATCTTGCATCCAAACACAGCCACAAAGTATGCTGGGACTGGACTGGTTAAGATGGTTGAAAGAGCATACATTACACTTTGAGTGTTCAACAGTGGCAGCTGATCTTAGACCCATCTGATAAATTTCAGTGATGCTCTGATGTTTAGAAAAGTTATCTTTTCTCTTGTGTTATATCCCAATTACACAGATAAATTCTACAATGCAGCACTCTGGAACCGGCTTTCTTTTTATCCCTGTCATGAGAATGTCAGCAAGACTATTTCTTTTGTTGTAAAAGGTCAACTGCTGATTACCATCTGTATTTGAAACAAAATAGTTTAATGGAACATATCCTGAAGATATGGTTATCTTAACAATAATAATAATACTGATGCTCTAATCTGACATATGCTGTAGTGTTATACATAGACTGACCTTTCTTCCAGTTAATCAGGATAAGATCTCAGTATGTACAACTTTGATTTACCATGTACATGAGTCAACAGTGACAAGATAAAGTGGGGAAAAGGCCTTTGTGAGTTTTAAGTCTGCCATTTATTTGCTTCACTGCATGCATTTTGACTGGTCAGGTTTGTCTAGCAAGCTGCAATCCTAATGAGACCTTTTCTGCAAAGTTTTTGAAAGTGTTAAGATGAAAAATGTACAAAAAATGATTTTTGTTCCTCTGTAATATACGAGATGTTATAGAATTGAGTAGCATACGCAAAATAAAATAAAATAAAATAAAACAGAAAGTCCTCTTTCCCAGGGGGCTTAACATTTTAATTTGACAGCAGAGGGAACAGTACAGGAAGCTTGTAAAAGAGAATGGAGAGAGAAAAGAGAAAAACATGAATAATACGGAACAGCCTGCCACCACACCTCCCAAAATTCCATGCACATAGTGTTATATCAGCTGGGCATAAGCTTTAGACTAATTTCTTTTCTGAGCTCAGTGGCGTGGGAGCTATAATAACTCCACTCTACCCTACAGCATAGGGATTTTAGGAAACAGCTTTGACTACATGATTGGAGGAGCCAATACATGGTTCCTATCCATGGGAAGATCAGACTTAGGAAATCTGTGTTAATTCTAGAGTGAAGAAGCTGTTGATTGGGACCACTCTAGTCTTTGCCTCATGTTAGAACCTACACAATTATACAAGAAGTAGCTCTAGATAAGAGTAGTGGTAGCCTCTTGGATGTCCTTTGTGAACTTCCCAGCTGTTCCCTTCTGCTGGATAAGAGAGTCCTGTATGTCATCTCCTGACAAGTCTGTCTCATCCTGTGGAGACTCAACTTGCAGTCCAGTCAGCCTCTGTATATGGACTAAGGAGAAGACGCTATCTTGCCCTTTCCCTCAGATGGCAACATGTCTTTGGTGGAAGACATGAGTGATACTGCTGTGGCTTCTAAATGCCTCTTCACACAGATAATATTGGAGGCCTGTCTAAGGAAAAGAAAAAGAACATGGTTAAACATGGAGAATGGGAAGGAAAATTGTCAAAACTCTTTCAAATGAGTAAGATGAGGCATGATAATGATGTGCTTGGCTACCACTCCCCAGGCTCTCTAACATGGCGAGGTGCTTATTGTGACATGGCCACTGCTTATTAAATAGGTTAGAAACATTGCAAAACTAAACTCTGGCTGCAGATTCTGTGATATTACCATAGTAAAATGTATTAAAGAGAAACATTTAGGTCTGACAGTGAGTATGTAGCAAACAGGGACCTGCAGCCAATCTAAACTTCCGAGGAGCATCATCAATGTTTGAATAAGATGTTCTGTTACCGTACATGGTAGCTATGAGGAGGAAAGGTCAACTGTGGTGCTGAGAAGAAAGATCAGTTAAAAATCCTCCCCAACAACTTTCCTCTGAAGCTGCTATATGTTCCATACAATAAAACACATCAGTTGCAAATGTTTGTACTCTATTGTACAATGCACACATGTTTTGTGTATTTAAGAATACACCTAAGCATGTAATATGCAAAGAAACTTCAGTATCAAATAACCAAAAAGTTTCTCTGAAGATGCCAGCCACAGATGCTGGCGAAACATCAGAAAAGAACTCTTCTAGAACATGGCCACATAGCCCAAAAGCTCCACAAAATACTATGGATGCCAGCCTTGAAAGCCTTCGACTCCACAAACCAAAAAGTTCTAAGACCGTTTCTTTTCTTCTTAAAAAGATATGTGCATAAACCTTGAAAAACACAAGGTGTTTTGCACTGAAAATTCTTTGCTTGCCAATTACTTTCTCAAATAAAAGTCTCTTTTTTTGCAGGTATATTGCAATGCTCTTTAACATTAGAACAGCTACGAGTAATGCCTAACTACACTGTATTGTCAGTGGCTTTCATGGGAGTAATAACATTAATGCAAATGGCAAATAACAGAAAGTACAATCTCTGCTCATTTTGTGAATTACAGCTTGTGGCATAATAAAAAGGAAATCAGCGGCTCTCTAAGATTTAAAAAGAAAGATCATGTCGCTGGTGGAAAAGGTGAGAAATTATGTTGACAAAGGCTAAGTAGGATACATTCCAAAGTCAATTAGAACCCTAGTTTTATTTCTTTTACAAGTGACACCATGAAATTAAAAGTAAACCTTACCAGCAATGAGGTTTCAAACACTTGGGGAAACTCATTGCAGTTGCGGATACGAAGTGTGTGGTAGATTCAACAAACAAGTTCAAGTTCATTTTCATGTTCCCTCCTTTCTAGGTTTACTGATGCAGAATAATAAAATTAGCCAGGGCCAGAGTTGTCTGAATTTGAAATTCTCCACTATGAAAAGAACACACTCTAGTGCTGCCCATATTGTGCAGCTACACATCATAGTCTTCTATAGCTACTTCTATTTTGTTCAACAGACAGTTCCAGAATCTTCAATAAAATGCTGTCTGGTTTATTTTGCAGATTGCATAAATCTTAAACACATACTCAGAGCGATAGTGTGGGGGTGCAGGCCATAATTGGCCCTTGCCCCATGGGCGCTACGTCAGCCTACACTGACATTCCTTGGGCCTGTGTGCACACTCCTTGGGCTTACGTGGGCACTCTAGGGACTGCGCAGGTGCTCCTCGGGTCCACATGGGTGCCATTCCAGCCCACACGAGTGCTCCTCCAGTCCACAAAGGTACTTTAGAGGCTGCATGGGATCTCATCAGCCCCCTGTGGACCAGGAAGTCCTGGCACTGGAAGTCCCCCCCCCCCCCGCACCCGGTGCAGGCCCATCAGTGACTTAGAGTGTATTACTGACTAGCCAAAATAGCTAAGAGCTATTTAACTGACACTTGGCTGTTGAAGCTGTGCTGAATCCAAAACCTTTTCAGGCTAGGGATGATGGGAATCTTTTAGGACTACCTTTACTCTGGCCTAACTGAGTGACAGCATTGCAGCTGTGTTCGTGGACTGGAAGTTCTGCTTACACAGAAAAATTGTGTCTAATATAATCCTGATCCTCTACTCTCAGATGTTTGAGTAAGGACTGCATTGTTAATCTCAGAGATCTTCTGCTCCAACTCCAATGCCTGTGCTGCCTATCTGCCTCTTGCTCTGATTCTTCCCAGTCTGTTTTCTTGTAAAATATAACAATCCTTTAAAGAGGTATCATCACACAAGAGATATAAACAAGGGAGGTACCAGTAACGATTAGCCATTTTTAGCAATCGGACAGATAAAAAATATCCCATAACTGGGCTATAAAGTTCCTTTGGAAGTAAGTGAGGGAAATGGGATGAGAATGTCCCTCTCCTCTGTATGGGAACTTTATGAGAGATGAGAGACACATTGCCCTCCCATTTCCTTCTTTCACCTCTGAAAGAGCTCTGTTAATTCTAGGATGGGTTCAGAAGGAAAACAATCTGCTAAATATTTGCTTTGGGGCAAGAGATGGAATACAAATAGCAGGGAAAAACTATTGACTTCCTACTCTGCTTTGGGCTCCCAGAAACATTTGGCTTGCCATTTCAAAACAGAAGGAAGATGGGCTATATAGAGTTTCTTTATCGAACATCCCACTGTCTCCATCTATCAGATAAACCCTTGATCTGACCTAGAAGAGGTCCTATGGGTTTAATCTACTTTATGAGTATCATTATGGGTTTAATCAACTTTATGAGTGATTCAGTGGCTTGGATTCAGTGTTTTATTGAAAAGAAAGGAAATGCTCTTACAGTCTGCAGAAGGCTTCTGAACTATAGAGCTTTTCCATGGGCAAAATGAAGGAGATAACCTTCCTTGACTCTCTCATCCTCTGTAGTTCCTCATATGTCCAAAAGGTTGGGGGTTCTTCAAAACAGCAGTGAAATGATGCTGGAGGCAGCATGGATGAGGGAAATCAGTAAAGATCACTTGTTCCTCCCCTGTTTGTTTGGCCAGGAGCATTCCAAGTAGAACTTCACTGAGATAATGTTCCCAGTGGCTTGCATCTTAAAAAAAAAATCCCATTTGAAAAAGATAAGAATTAAATAGACAACAGTGCATCTTGTTGCAGCACCTATGTAACATGTTTATATACTGACTCCATACAACATCTGGTGCAGAGATAGTGCATGCACGCATGTGTGCACACACAGACAATAATCAAAAAGCATAATTAAAATAAAAATTAGGAAATGGAAAAAATGAAAATAAAAATCATGGTTAAAAGCTGTCCTATGCTTGCATGACTGAGTTTATTTGTTGTTTCTAAGGATGACTGAGATAGCACCAAAGTGGCAGGAGATAATAACAGGGAGGCAAGCTCCAAGATGCTTTATAGATTCCTAGCAAAACATCTTTAGTGATATGATTTTAAAGAGTTTCTCTCAGGCACATTGTTCAATTGCTGTGAGGAATAGAAAGCAGGCTCTCTGTGAGAATGACAGATGGCATCCAAGGTGACTTGTCTTACAAACAGGTAAGCATTCGTTCATTTGTAAATGGCAGTCATTTATCAGGGTCTCTACAGCAGGGCATCATGATGGCAGAAATAAAAATTTAAGGGAAGACACTTTATTTCTTTTGCCCCTGAGCAAAGCTGGGTCTTTTAATGCTTCATTTAAAATCATCAGTACCTCTCTCTGTGTGTTTGTGAGTGTGTGTGCTGGGAGGGTGTCATCTTTTGCATTTTACAAGATTGTAAATTTAGAAAAAGGAAGGAATATCTTTTTTCCAGACAGATAGAAGTGTAGAAGTAGCTAATCTTCACAATCTCTCTCTCTCTCTCTCTCTCTCTGTGTGTGTGTGTGTGCCAGCAGGAATGTTAAGAGGGGTATTAGTGCTGGTAGCATAAATGTGCCATTGCAAATGGCTATTTGCAGTCCTTCCCAGAAAAGCCTAATGGTTGCATCAGATGTTTATGACAGCCAAATTCCTAGAGAGCCCTGCAAGTGACATCAAGTATGTGATGGGCAATTCAGTTAAAGGTTAACATTTGCCATGTTCTCACAACAACAGAAAATCCCAATGGCAGTGCAAAACAAGACAGAATTTCATTCTGACAGGAAGTCTCAGATTGGAGGGGTGAGTGCTCATATGAAGACAGCTCAGGGGCACAAGTGGAAGGAAGCTGTTCTGCAGCAGGGACAGATAAATGGCATGATTCTACATCACCATTAGAATCTCATCCTCTTTCTAAGCACAGAGCTTTATTTCATAGAGTTTCCTTTAACCTGAGGCCTTGCCCTAGAAATGCACCCTATGTTCCATCAAAATTAAAATGGAAACCAGAAGCTCTTAACAACTTTTAAAACTGTTTAATGCTGTTTTTCTGTCAGTATCCTACCCTGAGACCTTCTGACATAAGCAAGGATATGTGTGTGTGTGTGTGTGTGTGTGTGTGTTATGTGCCTTTAAGTCAACTCCAGTTTATAAAGGCCCTATCCTAGGATTTTCTTGGCAAGATGTATTCAAAACTGGGTTGCTATTGCCTTCCTCTTAGGCTGGCAGAGCATGACTTGCCCAAGATCATAGAATCAGAATTGGAAAAGACCACAAGGGCTATTCAGTCCAAACCCCTACCATGCAGGGAGACACAATTTAAGCTCCCATGATAAATGGCCATCCAGACTGTGTTTAGAAACCCCCAAAGAAGAAGACTCCACCACCTTCCAAGAGAGCATGTTCAGCTGTCAAACAGCGCTTCCTGTCAGGAGGTTCTTCCTAATGTGGAGGTGGAATATCTTTTCCTGTAGGTTGAATCCATTGTTTCGGGTCCTGTTCTCTGGAGCTGCAGAAAACAAATTTTCCCCTCTTCAGTAGGAAATTCTTGCAATTATTTCAATAGGGCCATCATGTTACCTCTTAACCTTTTCTTCTTCAGACTAAACATACCCCACTCCCTAAGTCTCTCCTCAAAGGGCATGGTTTTCAAACCATTCACTATCTTAATTTACCTCCTTTTGACAAACTCCAGCTTATTAGCACCTTTTTGAAATGTTGTGGCCAGAACTAGACACAGTACTCCAGGTGATATCTGACAAAAGTGGAATTGTACTATTACTTTGCTCAATCTAGATACTTACTTAGAATTGGATTGGCTTTTTAGCTGCTGCACCACTGTTGACTCATGTTCTGCTGGTGATCTATTAAGACTCCTAGATTCCAACAGATGTAGTGTTGTAAAGTCAGATCCTGTTATCTGGACATTTGATTTCTTTCTTTCTTTCTTTTCTTTTCTTTTCTTTTTTTTCCCTTTTTTTGCCTAAGTGTGGTACCCTTTTTTTTAAAAATTGACCTTACACACACAGAGACACACACGACACACTGAAGAAATCTAGGTGGCTGAAGACCTGGAACTGACTTTATTATATGCTCAGGTCATGGGAAGGTCCATGCCCTAATGGTATCGCGACTAGATTATTGTAACTTTCTTCTGACAGGGCTTCCTCTCTCTCATCTCCATCCTTTAATCTCTGTCCAGAACTCAGCTGTGCGTATTATCACATCTGCTCACCGCTTTGACCATGTTTCTCCTCTTTTATCCTCCCTTCATTGGCTCCCCTTCCCCTTCCGCATCCAGTACAAGCTTTTGTTGTTGACTTTCAAAGCCTTCCACGGACTGGCCCCTCCTTACTTGTCTGAACTTCTTTCTCCTCACACTCCTTCTTGTACCCTCCGTTCTGGTAGTCAAGGTCTCCTGTCCCAGCCGAGGATTTCCACTGCCCTGTCCCGGATTCGTCCCTTCTCACTTGCTGCCCCGCACTCCTGGAACCTTCTTCCCCCCCACGCGTGCCTCATCACTTCTCTAAACATCGCCCCCTTTCCCATCACCTTCCCCTCTTCCTTTTGTGTTGTCTCTTAGACTGTAAGCCTGAGGGCAGGGATCCGTCTAATTTAAAATTGTATGTACAGCACTGTGTAAATTTACAGCGCTATATAAATAAAGGATAATAGTAATAATAATAATAATAATAATAATAATAATGCTGTTAACTCTATGAACACACCACTACAAGATTATACTTATTTCTGTTCTCCCATTTTGCCAGCTTCAGGGCCTTAAACTGTGCAAAATAAATCCAAAATACAGCATCCAACCTATAACAGTGTAGATACAGTGGCATGACTGCTACACATGTATTTATATGGACAAGGTTTTCTATTCAAATACTTGAGGCACACCAGCATTTAGAATGAGATGTGCTGCATATTGTTGCACCAGTGAAACATAATATCAGTGTTTCAGCATCCTGTGTATGTATGCCTGTAAAGAATTTTATCACTTTGGCAGTAGTTCATCTCAGGCAAATTAGAGTTTTAGAAAAATCAATTGTTACCACAAGAAGGGTGGGGGAATGGAGTGAAGTTCCAACCAAGTATGTTAAGAGTTTATCACACACACACGACGCATCCATCACCCAAACGTCATCAAAGTGGAGCAAAAGCATAATGTGTGTGATCATCTGGTGTTTCTAGAGTGTAACGTTATTGTTAGTGCCACAGAATCGCCATGGAATTGTCAACGACAAGCTTTTATTATCAGTACGCTGATAAGACTCTATAGGGACCCCGAATCCAGGGATGGAGATATGTCATCCTGTCCTAGATGGGGTCACACTTCCCCTGAAGGACTCTGTTCACAGTTTGGGGGTACTTCTGGACTTGTCACTCCAATTGTCGGCACTGATAGACATAACAGCCAGGAGTGCCTGTTATCAGCTTCAGCTGATATGCCAGCTACGTCCCTTCCTGGAGCCAGGGGACCTAGAAATGGTGGTACATACACTGGTAACCTCTTGACTTGACTTCTGCAATGCACTCTACATGGGGCTCCCCCTGTGCCAAGTCTGGAAACTTCAATTGGTACAAAATATGGCTGCCAGGCTGATTGCCAGTACATCCAAAGCCAATCATATAACACCAGTCCTAAAATCCCTCCATTGGCTGCCAGTTAGTTTCTGGGGACAGTCCAAGGCATTTGTTATACATGGCTTGGGTCCAGATTACTTGGGGAAAGCTTTCTCCTATAAAATCTACCCTGCACACTTAGATGCCCTGGGAAGAATTTACTGCAGCCTAGGAAGACCAGGCTGGCTGCAGTCTCCCAGAGGGCCTTCTCATCTGCCACTCCTGGATTATGGAACAACCTGCTGGAGAAGATCCATCAAATTGCCACTCTTGAAGCCTTTAAAGAGGCTGTCAAGATAGATCTCTTCTGGCAGGCCTTTCCAGATTAGCCTCACACACACCAATTATTGATAGCTCTGTCAACTCCATGAAAGATATCTCACCTCAAGCATTTCTAATTTTAATCAATTTTAATTAGTATTTTATATTGTTGTTGTGTTTATTTTACTATGCTTTTTAAAATAGGAAGGGAGATTGTGTAGGTGTTTATGTTGAATTTTAAATGTATAATGTATTTTATTGTTGTTGTTTTTTTTCTTTTGCAATCCTCCTCGATCCATAGGGAGAGGTGGGATATAAATAAAAGTAGTAGTAGTAGTAGTAGTTATTATCAATATTATCTGTTTTTCTCACTGTACAACTCTTACTTCAGTACATTGCAATAGGAATACCATGGCTTTTAGATTATGACTTTTCATACTCAGTAGTATATCTTTGCTCTTTAGGATCTTTGTAAGTTCTTTCATAACTACCGTCCCTATTCCTAGTCTTCTTATTTCTTAACTGCAGCCTCTGTTCTGATCAATGTTTGAAACAAGATATGAGAATGCTTCGCACTATTTGAATTTCCTCCTTGCTGAGAGTGAATTTGTGTACATCATCTGTGGTCATTATTTTTATTTTCTTTATGTTCAACAGTAAGCCTGCCTTTACACTTTCTTTCTTGGTTGTCCTTAGTAGTTGTTCTAGGCCTGTGATGTTTTCTGCTACCGTGTTTCCCCAAAAATAAGACAGTGTTTTATATTATTTTTGTTCTAAAAGATGCACGAGGTCTTATTTTCAGGGGATTTTCCATGAAGAATAATTCAAATTTATTGTTGAACTTATTATTATTATTATTATTATTATTATTATTATTATTATTAAATATTGTGTGTGTGTGTATGTGTGTGTGTGTATATATATATATATATATTCCTAGGTCTTACTTTCAGGGGAGGCCTTATATTTAGCAATTCAGCAAACCCTCTGCTAGGTCTTATTTTCTGAGGATTTCTTATTTTCAGGGAAACAGGGTAGTAGTATATTGTCATTTTGTATCTTAGATTGTTGATATTAATTCCTCCTCTCAGCGTCCTGAGAGAGGAGGAGGAGAGGCCAGAACATCTGGGCTATTTAGGCCCCCCCCCCAGCTACCCTTTCCCTCACAGAGAAGCAGCATCCTGAGAGAGGAGGAGGAGAGGCCAGAACATCTGGGCTATTTAGCGCCAGCGCCAGAACATCTTTTGCTGCTGGTGGAGGACTTTGGGATGGGCGGAGCGCCGGTGGGAGCAGCGCTCCATAAAATGCCGGCCTGCAGGACTCCCCCCCAACAGCGCCAGGGCCTGAACACCTTTTACCACCTGCGGAGGACTTTGGGAGGGGCAGAGTGCCGGTGGGAGTGGCGCTCCATAAAATGCCAGCCTGCCGGACTCCCCCCAACAGCGCCAGTGCTGGAACACCTTTTGCCGCCTGCGGAGGACTTTGGGAGGGGCAGAGCGCTTGTGGGAGCAGCGCTCCATAAAATGCCGGCCTGCTGGACTCCCCCCAACAGCACCAGCGCCAGAACACCTTTTGCCACATGCGGAGGACTTTGGGAGGGGCAGAGCGCCGGTGGGAGTGGTGCTCCATAAAATGCCAGCCTGCCGGACTCCCCCCAACAGCGCCAGTGCTGGAACACCTTTTGCCACCTGCGGAGGACTTTGGGAGGGACGGAGCGCTGGTGGGAGCGGCGCTCCATAAAATGCCGGCCTGCCAGACTCCCCCCAACAGCACCAGCGCCAGAACACCTTTTGCCACATGCGGAGGACTTTGGGAGGGGCAGAGCGCCGGTGGGAGTGGCGCTCCATAAAATGCCGGCCTGCTGGACTCCCCCCCCAACAGCGCCAGCGCCTGAAGACCTTTTACCACCTGCGGAGGACTTTGGGAGGGGCGGAGGGCCAGTGGTAGCAGCGCTCCATAAAATGCCGGCCTGCTGGACTCCCCCCCCCCCCCCCGCAAAAGCACCAGTGCCGGAACACCTTTCCCGGCCTGCGGAGGACCTTAGGATTTGTAACTGATTGACCTATGCTTATTGTAATTGTATTGTAACTGTAATTGACTATGTTTATATTGTGGATTGCCCATTGATATTGTATTGCATGAGTTAAATTGATGTTATGCATAGGTGATATTGTGAACTATTTGTTGATATTATATTGTGTGCACATGTTAATGTATTAGGTTTTTATTTTTATTTTTCTATCGATTGTATTGTGTGTATTTCATTGCTGTAATCCCGCCTTGATCTGATGGAAAGGCGGGACATAGAAATAAATTATTATTATTATTATTATTATTATTATTACTCCTTCTCCTTCTGTGTCCAAGCCTCTACTTCATATAATATGTTTTGCATATAAGTTGAACAAATAGGGTGAAAGGATGCAGCCTTACCTGGCCCCTTTGCCAACTGGGAACCATTCTATTTCTCTGTGTCCTGTTCTGACAGTAGCCTCTTATTCCAAGTACAGATTCCTTATTAGGATTATCAGATGTGTTAGCACTCCATTGTCTTTAAGGGCATTCCATAGTGTTTCAAGATCTATACAGTCAGAGGCTATGCTATAGTCTATAAAACACATGCTGATTTTGTTTTGGAATGTCTTGGTGCATTTCATTAGGTATAGTATGTTTGCAATGTGGTCCTTAGTGCCTCTTCCTTTTCTGAACCCTGCTTGAACCTCTAGGATTTGTCTCTCCATGTATGGTTAGAGTCTGTGTTGCAGGACTTTGAGCATAATTTTGTTTGCATTGGAGATCAGTGCTATGTTCCTATAGTTGCTGCAGTCTTTTATGTTCCTTTTCTTGTAGATCGGGGTGTATATTGATTGTTTCCAATCTGATGACCACCGCTTTATTTTCCATATTTGTTGATATATGTTTCTTAGCACTAGAGTCGATTCTGTTGGTGTGGATTGTAGAAGTTTGCTTGGAATATAATCTGTCTCTGGTAATAGTACCAATCTATTATGCTTTGGTCAGACCTTACCTAGAATATTCTGTCACATTCTTAGCATCACAGTTCAAGAAGGATGTTGACAAGCTGGGATGTGTCCAGAAGAATGTGACCAAAATAGTAAAAGATCTGCAAATCAAGCCCTATGAGGAGTGGCTTAGGGAGCTGGATATGTTTAGCCTGGGGAAGAGAAGGTGAAGAGGTGACATGATAGCCATGTTTAAATATTTCAAAGGATGTCATATTGAGGAAGGAGCAGGCTTGTTTTCTGCTCCTCTAGAGAATGGGACATGCGACAATGGACTCACACTACAGGAAGAGATTGTATCTCAGCATTAGGCAGAACTTACTGATGGTAATAGTGGTTGGACAGTGGAACATGCTGCCTTGAAGTGTGGTGGAGTCTCCTTCTTTGGAGGTTTTTAAACAGAGCCTGGACAGCCATCTGTTGGGAGTGCTTTGATTGTGTCTTCCTGCATGGCAGGGGGTTGGACTCAGTGGCCTTTGTAGTCTCTTCCAACCCTATGATTCTATGAAAACATTCATTATGTTGTAATCTAATTTTACTTAATCACTTTATCATCAAAATTTACTTAATCACTTTATCATCAGATAGATTCTGTTACAGAGCTCCCTCTAAAAATCCCATTTCTGAATCTATATTGTCCTTTACTGGATGTAAGCAACAGAACCAGGAATTCAATCAGTGTCAAATGTTTTCATTTGCCGTGTTAGATTATTTTGTGAAATAAAAGGCAAAGAGAAAAGGTTGTTTAGAAAAACACATTATGTCCCCTTTTATTTATTAATAAAAATTGAGCAGAAGGTGAAGAATCATGTTTTTACTGCTATTAGTATTTTTTATTTTAATGATAATCATCCAGCAACAAATAAAAACACCTCTACTCCCCTCCCTGCCTTGTTATTCTTGAAACATTCCAATTCATATGTCAAAACAATTGCTGATGTACTACAAGGGTCTACATTATCATCTGCTCCACAGTCTGCCTCTAAGCAATCTTTATCCATAGATTTGCATAACCAAAGATTATGACATCCTTGCCAGGCCTTTTGATATGTCTGTCAGCAAGATGTCAGTTGAATCAGCGAGATCCCTTCCTGATCCCCCAAATAGCTGTAAGGCACTGAACCAATCATTTCAACATGAGAAAAAGTTTGTTTTCAGAGGAAGAAAAGTATGCAGTGGGAGGGAGGCAGAGAAACCTTTGACAAATTATTCAAAAAATAGAAAACACACATGCACAAAAAAGAAAAGTGTGCTACTATTTTTCCTTGGGGGCTCAAGGTGTATGGGTTTTTTCAAAACAGTATTTAAAGAATGTGTGTAACTTGTCAAAGAACAACAATGATATCTGACCCTTTATATTTTGTGTTCATTGTCAACAGCCACTGCCTTAAGCAATAGTTTTATATTTTGTGAAAACTAGACACACACACACACACACACACACATTAAAGGGTTTTGGAATATTTTTTATATCAATCCAAACCCTAGATGCAAAGTCTATTGATGCATAAAGACAAACACTTTAAAGAAAATTTGGACTCTGGTCCTTTGCAGAAAATGAAATACATCAGAAATAGGAACTAACAAATTTAAATTAATTAAATTATGAATTAAGTTGGATGCTTGCTAACAAAGAGAGCCAATGCAGTGTAGTGGTTTGGCTGATGGACTGACTAGGAATCTAAACTGAAATGGCATCATTAACAGTTCTCCAGAATAAAATTATTAATTAATTAAATGACCTAAAGAGCTAAAGAGTCAATGAATTTTCAATTACCCATTTGATTTTTCTCCCTCAAATACAATTTTCTTAGATTTTTGCAAATCTACATAACACACTTTTTAAGTTCCTTGGGGTTGAAGAATTACATAGTTTAGGTTAGAAATACAGAGGACAAATGGGAAGATGGTGGTCATATTTGCAACCAGATGATTTTCTACATCATACAGCTTACAGAACAGTGCTACTCAGTGTGGTCCATGGGGTGATGCTTGTCCTGATGCCATTGGCTATTGGCTGTAGGTACCTGGGGAATTCTCTGGGGGTGGGGGGGGGAGAGAAATAGAAACAGACATAGATATGGGACTAGTTCCTGACACACTATGGGGAAAACTCTGCTGGACCCCCCTCCCCCCCCCCCGTTAGATATCTTAAGAACACTATTGTAGGACTCGTGTAGCCTTCCAGATGTTGTTGGATAGGTGCTCTCAGGATTCCTATGTACTGGCTGGCGCTTCTAGAATTTGCATCTAGAGGACTATGTGATTCCCACCCCTGATTAACAAGTTCTTTTGTTTCAATGGATATAGTCTAAGTAAAATTAGTTTTAAACCAGTGTGATTGATTAGCTCATTTAATTTCACATTACTAATCTGGAGTAATCTGCCATTTGTTAATAGGTCATTATCTAAAGGAATATGTCTTATAGTTGGCAGTTTCCACATTCAAAGCCTAAAGCTCCAAATGTCTTCAATGTGGTGTTAAATGACACTAAAATGGGGTGAAAGGGGAATTGTGTGACTTAAAATCTCAAGGTCTAACAAAGGGCTGGGCATCTAGAATTCAGTTACACTTCTTCCAAAGGACTATGTAAATAGCATTGTATCATCAAGTTTATTCTCAATTTGTGGGTCACAAAGAACAGTTCCTTCATATGACATGTTGTTCATGATCTGTCATAGGGAGGGGATCACCTGTTCAAAGGGAGAAAGCCAATATTTTCACTGGAAATGTCCAGCCTTTTGGATCCCTCTTAATTTATAATCATTAAGGACAAGGCAGCACAGATAAGATGAAGATGCCAGCCGCAAATGCTGGTGAAACATCAGGAATAAACTCTTCCAGAACATGGCCACATAGCCCGAAAAACCCACAAAAAAACTATGGATGCCAGCCATGAAAGCTTTCGACTACACATAAGATGAAAGGTTGCATAACCTCCTAATATGATTTCAACAAAGGATAAAGCAAGCATTTTGTAAGGATATTAACTGTAGGATGTGATGTGTCAAGATGAAGGTACTGAAAACTGGACTGAACTGGAATTTCACTGGTTCCTTTCCAATGCTGTAATTCTTTTAAGGAATTTATTTTCAGAAATCCAGTCTTTTCTGTTTCTTGATATCTCTAGGCTTACTGAGAGATAATAATCTACAAGCTTGGTATGTAGTGAATAATGTCTACTGCTATAGGGTCAGCCTAAGATATATATATTTTTAGTAAAGGGTAAACTGATACTCTCTCTCATCCTAACTAAAGGCAAAGCTTACTGAGCTGGCAGTTAAATCTTACTTCAACATTGATGATGGAATAGTACAGTGGGCCCTTGGTATTTGCATGGGTTTGGTTCCAGGATCTCCCATGGATGCTCAAGTGACATTATATACAACTGCATAGTAGAAGGATGTGGTTTTACTGGCAAAATAAAGGCTTTGCTTTTTGTAATAATAATAATAATAATAATAATAATAATAGTTTCAAACCATAGATGAATGAATTTGTGGATGCATAATCCATGGATATGGAAAGCCAACTTTACCTTCCAACCTGTGTGTGGTAACAGACTGGGGTCCAAAATACACTGCAGAAATAATCTGATTTGAGACTGCTTTAACTGAGCTGGCTCAGTGCCAGGGAATCCTGGGAACTGTAGTTTATTGTGGCATCAGTGCTCTCTGACAGAGAAGGATAAATGTCTCACAAAACTAGAGTTCCCACAATTCCCTAGCACTAAGCCAGGGCAGTTAAAGTGGTCTCAGACTGGATTATTTCTGCAGCATGTTTTGGATCAAGATTAGGGGAGGCAGAAAAAGTTGTGTCACACACACACACACACACACACACCTCTGTCCTACAAGGATGGAAGAACTGGCGAATTCAGGAGAAACAACTGAAGGCTTCCACTGCTGAACCCTCCCCCTAATAGCAGGGATAGTCCCAAATTGCCATAATAAAGGAATTAACAATTCTATACAACTATTCCTGTTAAAATGGCTGTAGATTTCATCATCTCATGCAAGAATCTCCCCCTTTTATCTTCCTTGACCCTTTTGTGTAACAGGGCCAAGTTAAACATTCTGTCACCCATGCGTGTCCCCTGAGTACTATTGTCCCTGACATCCCTTCTTTGACTGAACTGTCAACATTAAATCCTCCCTAACAATTTGAAAGCTTTTTCACATCAGTGTAAAGGCATCTGACACTATATCAAACGTGCAGAGGAAAGACAAAGATGTTTTGACAGATATTAAATATCATCACTCAGCCAAAGTTGGGAGGACCCTGCCTGGCCAAAATTGTCAAAAACCTTTGAACAGATGCTGCGGATATTCCAGTTATTACCTCAATTTCACGCCCTATGTATTCACCATGACAGCGAATTTTGACAGTATGCTCTCCTCTTTTCAGTTCTTTTGTCAGCTATAGACATGAAATAGCTAGGTTACTGCTTAAACAATAGTGATTAGATCTGGTAGAGGAGGAAGTACAGTGGCAATAAAAATTAAGATGCTCCAGTAAGCCTTCAGACTTAGAGCATTTCAGTTCCAGACAATTTTGGTCAATGCCACCATGTGAAGAATACCTGGGAAGTTATTTTTAAGATGGATTAATATAATCATGAGCAATGGTAGGATGAGGCACAAGAACCACACTACAGCTTATTACATGCCCAGTTATAGATAGTTTAACCATGTCATCAGCAATCATCATTGTCATCCATTATTATCTTTATTTATATTCCACCCTTCACTGAGATTCATTCTTCTTAAGACTAACTTTCCAAACTCTTCTAGGAAGGAAGGATGGAAGGATGGAAGGAAGGAGCAGGGAGGAGGAGAAGGAAGAGGAGGATTTAACTGCTGTTGCTTCACCCTTTTATTCCTAGCTTGGAGCACGTCCCATTAAACTTCATTAAAAAATCCACCAAACAGTGATATCTTTATTAGTCAACCAAAATGCCCAATATACATACTGCAAGCTTTCAAAGCTTCACCAGCTTCTTCATCAGGCAAAGGTGTTTCAAACCAAACAGGAGAAAAAAATATATGAAGATGTTAGCCATAGGCCTGCATTTTGCTGTTTCTGTTCTTAGTTAAGATGGTATGGAGGGGCATATTTTGCAGGCTGGCCCCTCCTATTTCTGGCCATGTGGCAACTGTGATATTCTCAAAGTCCAGGAAATTCAACATCCATTTGCATATCAACAAAGACATTTCCTTTGCAATCCAATATGTCTCCATCTTTGTGAGGCCCCAGGCCCCTTTGTAATCTGAGGACACTATATTTCTCAAGAAGCCTCCATGGTTTTGCATTAGGAAAACTTTAGGTGGTGCTGCATTCTTTTCTAGAAGGTGAGTGTGTAATAGACCCCTGACTACCTGGAACAGCTCTGCTAGACTTTCCCCAGAAGATGTAATGCTGGCAGCAAAAAAAAAAAAAAATCTTTGCTGCTCACACTGCCACAGAGTAGGCCTTCAAACAGGCTCTTGCCCATGTTCAGTCGGATTCACTCCAAGTCTTCCGCCAATGTTTCTCTAGTCTCTGTCTCACTCACTTCATCACCATCAACTCCCTAGAGAACCAGGGGGCTAGTTCCATTCCACCCCATAAGAGGGGATGCTCAGGAGCGATCATTGCCACTGCCCTGGCCATTTACCCATTCCAAAGGTCAGCCAGAGCTTCAACATAATCACCTGCTGAGGTGACAGAAAACTCCCCAAGGGCCTTCAGGAATCTATCCAGATCCATCAGCCTAATCGGTTCCTCACCCCAGCTGAAGTCCCAAGTCCCAGTGAGTCTAAACCTGATCAGATAATGATCTGTTATGACAATGGAAGTGGAGAGTTCCTCTACACCAGGATCACCACCCCACCCAGCACAGAAAACAAGGTCCAGAATGTGTCCAACAGCATAATTAAAGCCAGATACCACTTGGGATACACTCCTGGTTGTCATGGAGGCCATGAAGTCCTGATCCACTCCTGAAAAGGCAGTCTCAGCATGGATGTTGAAGTCCCCTAGCACTACTAGCTGAGGACACACCAACACCAACCCTAAGACCACCCCAGCTAGATCAGGAAGGGAGACAGCAGAGTGGTGGGCAGTACACCATCAAAATCCCATTCTGTCCCAGATACCCACCTTTTGGTACACACACTCAAAACCTGTGGACTGTGTGAGGGGGTATCCAGTCAGGGGGATGTAATAACGATAGATCACTGCAACTCTACCTCCCCATCCCCAGGTCTTGCCTCCTGCTGCAATGAGAATCCTGGTTGACAAAGCTGGGAAAGATTAACCCACCCATCCCCAGCCTCATCCAACCAGGTAGAATCATAGAATCATAGAATCATAGAGTTGGAAGAGACCACAAGGGCCATCCAGTCCAACCCCCTGCCATGCAGGAACTCCAAGTCAAAGCATCCCTGACAGATGGCCATCCAGCCTCTGCTTAAAGACCCCTAAGGAAGGAGACTCCACTACACTCCGAGGGAGTGTGTTCCACTGTCGAACAGCCCTTACTGTCAGGAAGTTCCTCCTAATGTTGAGGTGGAATCTCTTCTCCTGCAGTTTGCATCCATTGTTTCGCGTTCTAGTCTCTGCAGCAGCAGAAAACAAGCTTGCTCCCTCCTCAATATGACATCCCTTCAAATATTTAAACAGGGCTATCATATCACCTCTTAACCTTCTCTTCTCCAGGCTAAACATCCCCAGTTCCCTAAGGCGTTCTTCATAGGGCAAGGTTTCCAGACCCTTCACCATCTTAGTTGCCCTCCTTTGGACATGCTCCAGTTTCTCCACATCTTTTTTGAATTGTGGTGCCCAGAACTGGACACAGTATTCCAGGTGGGGCCTGACCAAAGCAGAATACATGCCAGGTCAGCTTGTTCTTCCAGGATCAAGTCCTAAATGGCAGCTATTTTGCCATTCACTGACCTGGCATTCAGCAGCAGCATTTTCAACCCAGGGGGGCTGTCATCAAGGCTATCCAAGCTATTTGGGCAGGAGACAATTTGGGGACAACAAGCACCCTCTTATGCTCCCCACTTCCTTGATATTTTAATTGCCCCCTCCCTCTGTATCTCCCTCTGCCCTGAATGACTCCAATTGTTGAATCTATACACCCCCTCCCTCCTCAGGAAAACATATCCTTCCTTTAGGCTAACAGGATAGTAGCTATTAAAACACAGGCAGGCAAATAATAAAAGACGGAATGGTCAATGCAGGTATCAGATGCTTGTCTCTGTCCAGCAGAAGGATAAGCCTTTGCCCCTATACCTAGTACAGGAGTAAAGTACATTATAAAGAGCAATGCCTGCTGAGTCAGGGCTTCAGTCCTGCCAAGAGCTCAGACCATGGGGGGGGGGGGGCAGAGTTCCAAAGCAGCGACAAACACAGCAGCCTCTTGTTTCCTACAGCAGAGAGACTGTTGTCCTCAGTCTCTCTGTTGGATGTTGTATCATTAAAGAAAATTTTTAAAAGAGTAAAAAAAAATTAAGCTCAGAGGCATCTCCTTTCTCCACCCACAGAGCCTCATCCACTCATTCCTTCTCTTCTGCTGAGCTCCAGAGTTTTAAAGGGTCTTAGGCAAACATCATAGCCCATTTCTACAAAAGGCAGACATGTGGGGATCAGTGATGTCACTCCCCCTTAGGGTGTCATCTGGTATCGTCTGTATCCCCTGCACACCCCTAATTACATCCCTGATTCCCTTCACATTCAGGGATAGCAGCATCTGATGCAATGGCATTTGTGCCTAGTGATGTATTGGCACAAGAAACTGGCTCAGCTTAAACTGCTGGATCAGGCAGCATTTCATGCTGCAAAGCATTCATTGATCTTTCAGAGTATTTCCCCTCAGTCCAGAGGCTCATAACATCTTGCTTATAAATGACAAATGAAGGGTTAATTCATTTGATCACTAGATTCTGCAGTGAATGTAATTGTTTGAGTTTTACACAATTATGCCCCCATAAAGCATGTTGTACTTCTGCTAACAAGACTGCCATTCATTTTTCGATAAATCCTGCATAGAAGTATTAGGGTCTGTGAACTGACAATTGATTTACCACCTGGAAAATTATTCTTTATTGATTTATATTACATTGAATGGAATACAAGCCTATAGCAGCCCTAATCAGAAAGAAAACACTAAAGTAAGTGTCATTCTTATTTAGCCAGGCAATTATAAGAGAGAATTGCTTTAGTACCTCTAGGTGACTTCTACACATTATTGAATTATGAATTTCATCCATGAATTATAATACATAAAAGAGAGTGAGATTCGGGTAATTAATTTTTGGTAATATGAACAGTGTCATTTGTACAAGCAAGTTTTTTAAATGTCAGTTCAGGGCTCTATAATGCTGCATTATATTTAAAGCAGATTTATTTTAATAGAAGTTCTTGGCTTCTTTAGACTGCAAAAACAGTAATTTAGTGTGTGAGGGTATGTGTGTATGTGTGTGAATAATTTATATGAAGTCTAGCCATTTCATAATCAAATTCTAATCCAATAACATAATTTAAAATTCAGTTTCCTTTCCTACATTTTGTTCTTAGCATGAAAAAAAAACCCAAGATAGTCACAGGAATTTACAGTAACTGATACTTTCATTTGTACCATTCAATACCCATTAAAAAAAACCCACACACACATTGGTTGAGATCCTGCATCAGAAGCTTAGCAACAGTCCATCTCCTGATTCAGACTCTGAAACTCACCTTGAAACCCTGTCATTAATTCTGAAAAATGGATCTCTGAGATGCTGGCAAGCTGGGCGCTTCAGGATGACTAACCTCCTCCCTTTAGCAAGTGGTCCAATGAAGAACTACTTCTCATCCTCACGTGGTCACTTACTGACACAAGGGATCTGGCCACATCATCCCCACACAAAATTCCACCACCAAGGATGCCTGAATAAGTTTTAAGGTGAGTTTCAGGGGCATTTACAATTGTGGCAACAATACCACGATTTTAAACTCAAATAGGAAACTTTTAAACAGTCATAAGTTACAACATTGTAAGTCATTAATAAGATACCATGAGGTATAATTTCTGTCCTCAGTATTAAATACTGTTGAACACAAACTTTACTTTGGGTGGGTGGGTGGGGGCTTAAACAAACAAATCTGGTGTTCCATTAAATATGGATAGGATAACATATTCAGCATTTATACTCTCAAGCAGTACAGTCAACCCTCCCTAACCACAGATTTTTTTTGTCCATGGATTCAAACATCCATGGCTTGAAAATATACCTAAAATGTATCAAGTCCAAAAGGCAAAATTTAGTTTTGCTGTTTGATATAAGAGACACTACTTTGCTATGCCATTATATTTAATGGGACTTGAGCATCCACGGATTTTGTTATCCATGGGGGATCCTGGAACCAAACCCCAGAGGATAACAAGGTCCCACTGTATAAGTAATGTCCCTTAATTGGAAATCTTTATCAATTCAATTCACCCATGATTGAAAAGCTGTGGGGAAAAATACATTTATTCTGAGTAGGCCCAATAGTGACAGTCTACATGCTGATACTTCCTGTTGTTGTTGTTCCAAACCATTTCTCTATGCCTTTCACTACTCTGGCTTTTCTTTGCTAACAAAGATTCAGGAAGGACTCATCCCACACTTTCTACAAGCACATTGGTGTCTAAAAAGGCCGATCCGAGATAAACAAGTCTGGTTACAGAAAGCACAGCAGAAATTCTCCTTGGGTGATGTTTCCAAGTTGTAGTTCTTTCTGCGTTGTCATTTCTCTTCGAGACTTGTTCAGCATGAGTTCTCAAAAAAGGCTGCATTATTGTGGATAGTGCGTCTGCATGCCTCCCGATGTGAGGCCAGGGCAGACCATTGCTAGTGATCAATTTGGCCAAACCTGAGGTGTTGTTTCAGGAAGTAATTGTATCTCTTCTTTTTACACTGTCACATGGCGAGTTCACCATAGAGTACTATTTTTGGGAGGTGGTGGTCCTCCATCCTAGAAATGTGCCCTGCCCAGTACAGCTGCGTTTTCAATAGCATGGCCTCAGTGCTGGTGATCCCTGCTTGCTCCAGGACAGCAACATTCATCACATAGTCAGTCCAATGTATATTTAGGATTGTGCATAGACAGGACTGATTAAAGTGTCATCAGTGTTGGCGATAGGTAGCCCATGTTTCAGATTGGTAGAGGAGAATAGACAGTACAATGGCTCTGTACACACTGATTTTTGTGCTTCGTCTCAGGTGTTTGTTGCTCCAGACTCTTTTGTGAAACCTTCTGAATGCACTATATGCCTTTGCTAATCTGTGATTGATCTCTTTATCAATCTTGGCATCTGAGGAGATGATACTTCCCAGGTAGGTGAACTGCTGGACGGACTTAAGCACAGATTTGCCTATGGTGACGTGGGGATAATTGTGCTCTTCCTGTGGTGCAGCCTGGTAGAGAACTTCCGTTTTCTTCAGGCTGACTTCCAGCTCAAACAGCTCTGCAGCTGTTGCAAAGCAGGATGTTAGGTGCTGCAGAGCTGCTTCTATATTGGCAACAAGGGCAGCATCGTCAGCAAAAAGCAGCTCATGGACTAGATAGTGTCTTATATAGTGCGAGCCTTCAGACAACTTAAGTTAAATAAGCTACCATCAGTACGGTAACATATATTGATGCCATCTTCTTCTTTGAGATCTGCCATAGCCCTTTGGAGCATCATGCTGAAGAAGATTGTAAATAGAGTTGGAGCGAGAACACAACCTTGTTTCACACCATTAGTTATTAGAAAGGGCTCTGAGAGAGCATCGCCATATCTGACTTGACCGTGCTGGCCCTCACGTAGCAAGATAATTATTTTGAGGATTTGGGGGGGGGGGGCATCCCAGTCATTCCAGGATATGCCACAGACCTACTCACAGTGTTAAAGGTGTTGGTAAGGTCAACAAATGTTACCAAACATTTGGGTAAATGTTACAAAAATTTTGACAAACGTTACAAAGCATTTTGGTAAGGTCAACAAATGCCTTTCACTACATATCACAGCAAAATGACAGAAATTATTTTTTGGGCTATGTCATCATTATAATTACAGAATTTCATAGCCGGCTATTGCACAGGAAGATCAGCTTGTGGTTTATGAGAACCCAAGGTTTCCCCTTTAACAAGGCTGTCAAGTTGTGCTCAACTGTAGGGGGCAGTGCTCATTTCCGTTATTAAGCCAAAGAGTGTGCATTGTCAAAGATTACTGTGATCATGTGGCCAACATATTTGCACAGAATGCTGTTACTTTCCCTCTGAAGTGATACCTGTTCATCTACCTGCACTTCTACATGTAGATAGGGGTTGGCAAGGCTTCACCTCATACAAACTATAGTCTATAGTACTGCAAGAAGTCTTGTTCAAATGGTTCTTATTCAGCATTGAAGGGAACATTCTACAGTTCTGAAGTTCTGATGTATGGCTACTGATTGCCATCATAAATGTCTCCACATATATGAATGCCTCTATAAGACTGGAACCTACTAAAGCTATGTAACTTTGTCATTTTGAACTAAATGACCTTGGGTTCCTGCATAAGCATCTCAAGCAACTGTACACAGCCACAAATTCACAAATAACCTGAAACTACAAGTGTCCAAAGCAAGGTAAATAGTGTTGGATTGTTATGGGGAATATTAAGACTGTATATAAACTCAGTGTATCAAGGAAGGAGGCTTGTATTTTTAAGGAAAATATATTAGGGCACTGTGATTTCTGTATGGAAGGCCTTCAAATGAACACCAAAATTTCTATACAGATATTGTACTTTTTACACACACAAAAACTGCACAGAGAAAGAAGTGTGTGTGTCTCTGAGTGCATGCTACATAACCTGTATATCAAATCCTTCTCCAGGCTGTTTTATTCTAGTTGTTCCATAAAGCCTACTCATCTTATAGGAAAAATTCTAATCATAGAATTTCTTGGTTTCTTTGATGATCTTATTGCATTATTATATGTGTTCTTTTTTAGTTCACTGTATTTTATTTTTACGTTGAATTCAAATAAAATTCTATAGGAAAGGGAAAAGTATCACCTTGGCTCCCCCCAGTGCCTGTTTTGCAATCTAACAATTCTGTATTGCAGATTTTGATATACACTGAAAGGAGGCTTGCCATTTTGTGGGGGGCTATTGCTTCATGGAAATAGTGAAATCTTTTGGTAGTTGAACTACCCCATCTCAGATAAGAATGAAACTTGTCAGTAACAGCCTGTTGTGGAATGAAGAGACTTTGAATCTTTAGATGCTACAAGACAGAGTGGGATACAAAAGTCTAGGAATATATGTGGTATTCTGATTGGGAATAAATAAGACTTTAATTTCAGTTTTCTTTGTATCCAGATTTCTAAAATTTCAAAGCAGGAGAAAGTGGAATTGATATTTCTGTCAAAACATGTCTTTCTCACATGGATGACAGTGCCTGAGAAAGCTGACGGAATGTATATGAACTGTGAGTCCCAGATTCTGGGAGCTATAGTGTGGTTTTTTTGTTTGTTTGTTTTTGTTTTTGTTTTTTAAAAAAAACTTTCCAAAATATTTATAAAGCTCTGAACTGCTGATTTTATATGGATGTGTGTATGGTGGGGGTGGTGGGAGAACTGGCTCTGATATAGTTGCAGTCATACAAAGTCTTTCCCTCTTCGATCTTCACAAGGAAGTAAATTCAGAATAATGTCAAAGATTCAGCATGCCAGTGTTGAAACAAACAAACAAACAAACAAACCCAGACCCTGTTTTGTCCTCACAAAATGACATTTCTTCCCTCAAGCCTCTATCACTCCTTGCTTTCTTTCGGGGAAACCAAGGTGTCTGGTCTTTAAACACCAAAAGGCTGGATTTCTTTGTTGTAGATGAACAATTTAATGAAAATGATATTGAAATGCCTTTTCTATGAAAAGTAGTAAATCAATTACAAAAGCAATTTCCTTACCCAATATGATTTTATTGTGTTTGACCAGGGCATTTGATAAGCATTAGTTCTTGCTGAGAGCAAAGAGTACATTTTATTTCAGTTTTGGCTTTTAAGTATTGAAATGGCTGGTTTTTGAAAGGGTAGTTTTGTTGAACACTTCGTTTCTTCATATCTACATATCTATCTGCAGAGAGACATGTCTGTGTTTGCATGTGTATGTGTGCAAATGGACAGGATCCAACAGAACAGCTGTAAATGGGGCTGTAAGTGGAATCAAAAGTCAATTATTCATCTTCTACTGAAATTCAATACATGGCCTCAAAACCTGCTCTGTAAGTCTGGCAAATCCTCCAGATCATGACTTCAGATTGGAAAGAAGGTTGCAGGCAGGAGGGGGGGGGGGAAGGTTCTATCATGCTTTTGGATATTGGCTTACATAATATTGGATTTAGCCTCCTTCTCCCTGTCTGTTAATCTGTCTGTCTACCTGCACACAGAAACATTATCACCTGGACCACTGATTCATATTTTCTGGAGAAAATGACTGAAAGAAGGTTGAACAACTCAGCAGAGATGTTGTTATGAAGAATGAAGAATCAGGTACAGGGTGGTAAGGGCAAATTGGTATGAATAGATTTAAGTAGAAGAGATTAGCAATACTGGAGTCTAGCAACAGGGTGAAGTCAAATCCAAACTGCTAGTCTAAATGAGTATGGATCCAAACTAAATTCTCTCCGTTGGGCTGGAAAAAAGCTTGTATAAGCTTAAACGTATACGTGTTTGTCTACTAGGTTCAACAAGGCAGCTTTGAACAAAACTTTATATCTCCAGCTAATTTATTTTATTTTATTTGCCTTAGGTTTTATCCATTAGGTACTTTATTGACAAAGCCTTATATTAGCAAATAGACAATATATGATAGGTGCAAAGCTGGAGCTAATGATCCATTATTATGTGTCTAAAATATGTTCCATTGCAGCTGATGAGACTGACCACAAGTAAACACACATACAACCAGAGCTGTTGTTCCAGAAACAATCAAGGAGAGAAGTTGATTATAGTCAAAGGCACTAAAATAACTTTAAATTCAAATACTGTGATTTAGTTTGTTTGTGTATAATGGGCCCCTTTTTTATACATTTAACACAAAATATTTTTTCTTTGAGTGAACAGGAAGCTTCTGTAAGGCTTTTGCATATAGCTTCTCATTATATGTTGCTGCCACACCATCCACACCTCATTTCCTTTGAAAGCAATTATAGTTGAGAAAAGTCTGCTTGTCTATCTGCCCTAATACTAATTTAATACCAGCCATTTCTCTGATATATTCATTCTTTATTTGATCCTATCTATTTTTATTAACAGTTGAAAGGAGACACCTCATTTCACAAATGATTATCTTCTCATTCATGTTGCTTGCTCACTCTCTATGTCTGACAATGTTAACATAATATATGAAAATTGTATTTATGCATTTGTGGATATGGAGGTTCCAAAAGAGGAGCCAGCTGATATTTGATATCATTTTCTTTTTGTCATTGAAATGTTATCTTCCTCTCCATCATTCTCAAAAATAGCATCACCACACATGGATTCTTTGTTTCTTGAAGGATATTCTTATTATGCCTTTTGCAGGGTGTCAAACAAAAATAAAAGATACAGAGACAAAAGCAGAATCCTAAAACACGATTGATTCATTTCCCTGCTTTTTCAAAATTTTATCCTCAGAAAAGCCAGAACCACAGTGAACATTTCAGATGTAATCATTTGTGGAAATTCTCTCCTGAAATTTAATTTGTTTTCATAAAAACACACTAAAATGAAATGATAGTACAGCTTATTGGCAAAAAATATGATTCATTGATTTTAATTTAAAAATTGCTTGCTGAGATTCACCTGAAAAACCACCTCGTGCGACAATAGCAAAGGTGCTTCCAAGGAAACACTCAGAGCAATTTTCTTTTGTCTCCTCTCCTGCTGAATTCAATATTCTGGATCCACCCATAAAGTTAATGGAAACTTTATTAAATTGTGGATGCCTTTGATCTATGGCAGATAGCACTTGTCACTTATTTGAATGAGAATGAAATGAGACACACTTCTTTCTAATAGGAAACTCTAGGGATAATAGCCCTAACCACATTTTGCCACTTGCTCTCTTCTGCCCCTGAGTACTCAGGACTCATTCTCGCTTGTCCCAAAGGGTAGCACAGTACAGATATAATAGGCAGATCTAATGGGTAGTTTCAAATGGGTAGATTTCAGGTGAACATTAAGAGAAAGCTCTTAACAGATAAGGCAGTTGGACAATGGATACCATTACCTGGGCATTGGACTATCCCTCACTGGAGGTCTTCAGTCAGAAATCGGCTACATTGGATACTCAAGCTTTTGATTTATTGTACTTGAACTGCTGTATTGAGAATGGGAATGAATTAATTCAATGGCTTGAAGGACCCTCTTCAATTTCATTATTGTTGCAACACCAATACAAAATGCTGTACTTAAATAACTTGACAATTATTTGACTTTTTTGACCACAATGGCTAGAGTATTCTGGGAGTTATGTCAAAAAAGCAACTTTCCCACACTCTGGTTGTGAAGACAAGATGGTGGAAGGAGAATTTATGCACATTACCTTGGACTCTTTGGAGGAAAGGCAGAAATGTAATCAATAAATTAATATTAGAAAGATCAAAATTGATAGCATCTCTGGAATAAACCAGGTTTGACAGTGGAACACACTCCCTTGGAGTGTAGTGGAGTCCCTTCCTTAGAGGTCTTTTAAACAGAGGCTGGATGGCCATCTGTCAGGGATGCTTTGATTGAGACTTCCTGCATAGCAGGGGGTTGGACTGGGTGGCCCTTGTGTTCTCTTCCAGCTATATGATTCTATGATTCAGCTCATTTAAAAGGATAGAGTATGGGGATGCTCCCTACAGCTATTTCCTATTAGAATGATTACTAAGGCATTTTGTACAAGCTGTAGTTTTAGAAAATTCTTCAAAGGTAACTTTAAAGGCATATCCAGTCTTTGCTGCTGTTGCTGCTGTGTCACATCTGAATTATGGTGACCCTAATGTGACCTTATCATCTGGTTTCTCAGCTACATTTGTTTTTTTTTTTGGGGGGGGGGTTACCCTTGCCTTCCTCTGAGGCAGAAAGAGTGTTACTTGCTCAAGGTCACCCAGTGTGTTTCCATGGCTGAACAAGGATTTGAACTCTTTTCTTCAGAGTCATAGTCCAATGTTCAAACAACTACATCACATTATCTCTCTCCTATCCAGTTTTTGGTTTCTCTATCCCAAGTTTTTCTTTTTTTGTTGGTTCCTCCTAAAACTGAATCCGCCTTGAATCTCATTTTAGGAGATAAATTCAAATAATAACAACATCTGTCAATATAACAGAAAGATGTCTCTGAATGTTTTAGCTTTTAAAACAGTAAAGACCCAAGGTGTGTAATATAATAGTTTACCACACTTCATTCTCAGAACATTCTCAGAACATTTTCAGAATGGTACTTCCATTCCCATCCGCTCCCATTTTGTACCATTCTGAAAACGTTCTCAAAACATTCTGAGAACGCAATATGGTAATCTTAATAGTCATTTCCTCAAGAAGCTACCCCCTCTCAGCATTTCAATGGCTGAATTTAAAGGAGCTGTCCACAGTGCTGAACAGTATCCCCAAAATAGGCTCAGTACCTTGCAGATTTAGGCACTTTCCTCAGCCTGCTGATATGGGAGCCACCAACCAATGTGGATTAGTGTGGTGTGTGTGTGTGTGTGTGTTGTGTGTAGGGGGAACAAGGGACATGGCCTGGTGGTTGCTCCCAGACTTTGAAGCTCCCTCCTTAGACAGGCCAGGATGGCCTCATACTTGCTCTACTTCTGTCCATTTTTACCAACTGATTATGGTAGGGCTTTTAATGCCGTGTGATGCTATTTTTAAGGCTGGTGTATAGTCTTTTAAAGAATTTTAATATTTTCAATGTTTAATTTTTAAAATAATAAATTTCTATTTGTTTTTAAATCTTATATTTATATTTTTATTAGTGCTTTTGTTTTGTTTTTAATTTGTAATGTTTTAAATACGTTAGCCATCATGAGTCTCTTTATCAGGACAAAGGAAGGATATAAATGAGTTGTTCGTTGTTGTTGTTGTTGTTGTTGTTGTTAGTCTGTGGGGGTCTGCTGCAATGGAGTCTTTTATGGTTGCTTCACTTGTCTGTTTTCATGCCTAGTGTGTTCAGGATGGTTTTCAATGTCATTCTAATGACATTTTAAGACTATGGCCAGAATTCCAGAGTTGACCCATTGAACTATTTCTTGAGTCAACAGAGGCGTAAATCACAGTGATTAAATGGCTCTACTCTAGTTGCAACTATCAGTGGGATTTAAGCAAGTATATATTGCTTTCATTGATTGTGCAGAATAAGGTATTGAATTAGATGTCACCAGATGTGTAAATCTTCAGCTTGAAATGCCAGTCTTGATTATTCATAATACATCTCTTGAATGAAAACTATACAATTTTCTGATTGGATTGGTCTGCCCAATCTCACTAACTCACTAGCCTCCAAAACGAATCCCACCTGCTTTGCTACTTGTAAGCATGGAAAGGAAATGAGAGGGAGTAAGTCCCGTCTCCACTTCCAGAATCAGTGTCAGGTTTAAGAGAGTGCTGTTCATGAACACCTGTGGACCTGACGGGAGAAGAATGCATGGCACCATTACAATAGCAGCAGGTATCAAGGATAGGCAGCCTAGTGCTGAAAAAGTAACAGAAACAGAAACAAAAAAAGTATCCAGAACAGTTACTTTTTCCAGGATGTTTCTGAGCAATAAGGTATCAATTAAGATGGTAACAGCTGCTGCAGAGGCATAGCATACAGAATCAGCAACAGTGGAATGTCCAAAACTACTGGGCCCAGCCACACTAAATGTCCTGGAAGTGGCTCAAATAATTTTGCAGCCTAAGACACAGGACATAATGATCCTATTCTATACAGACTGGCAGTTAGAATCATACAGTCATAGAATCATAGAGTTGGAAGAAACCACAAAGGCCATCAAATCAAATCCCCTGCCATCCAAGAAAACAGAATCAAAACACCCCTGACAGATGGTCTATGACGGTGACACATAGTCACCCAACTCTTTTCTCTTGTGGCAGCGAAATGGGTTTTGTTATCCCACCACTGTCACCAGTTCGTGACAATGCCACATCATTCACTTTACTGTTTCATTATTATTATTATTATTATTATTATTATTATCCCATCTCTCCCTTGCGGATTGAGGCTGGTTACAACAACACAAGTACATCAATAAAACATATAATACATACAAACCAACACTACATAATCCCCTATCCCCTTACCTTAGAACAAAAATGACATTATAAAATGCAAATTAAAATTAGTTAAAAATAAACATAGATGGCAGCCCAATAGGATTTGTTCTCCCACCAATGCCACTTATTTGTGACAAGCACATGTACTTTTTAAAATCTTTTCCTTGTTAATTTGTGACACTACCACCTACATGTGACAGTCACTTTATTTTTCTTGTGTATACCAACTTATATGAAACTAATTCCCAATTTGTAAAAGTCAGTAGTGTGTTTACTTATTCAAGTCCCAAGCCAGTATGTGAACAATAACAAAACTTTACTTGTTTTTTTTTTCAAAAAAATTATTGATTTAAAATATACATAATATACATATCATAACATAACATAACGTAACAAATAACATAACATACAGACCAGTTCTCTCCCCATTGTTGTTGCTAGGCTGGCCAAACTCTGCCTTCTCTCCACATTGCCATCCTGCCTCTGTTTAAAAATCTCTAAAGGAGGAGACTCCACCACACTCTGATGCAGCATATTCTACTGTCAAACAGCTCTAACTATCAGGAAATTCCTCCTGAGATTTAAGTGGAATCTCTTTTCCTGCAGTTTGAATCCATTGCTCCTTGTTCTAGTCTCTGGAGCTGTGGAAAACAAGCCTGTTCCCTCATCAATATGACATCCCTTCAGATATTTAAACGTGATTATCATGTCCCCTCTTAACCTCTTTTTCATGAGGCTAAACATCCCTATCTCGCTAAGCCACTCATCATAGGGCATAGTTTTCAGACCTTTCACCATTTTAGTTGCCCTTCTCTGGACACAACATTCTTTTTTAATTTATTGACCAAACTGGACACAGTATCCCAGGTGAGGCCTGACCAAAGCAGAAATACAGTGGTACTATCACTTCCCTAGATCTAGACACTATACTTCTGTTGTTGCAAGCAAAAATTGGATTGGCTTTCTTGGTTGCCACATTACACTGCTGACTCAGTTCAACATTTTATAGGCAACCAAGAAAGAAAACATGCAAACTGAACAAGGGATTGCTATCACAGCAAAGGTAAGAGTTCTAGCAGTGAACTATTTTCAGTGTCTCACTCAATTAGAGTCATTTGGGGTCTAAAGAAAAAAACCATTGGCAGATCAGAATACTTATTTGGCAGCAATACCCAATTTTGTCTCATCCCTCCCTACAGCTATAATCATGGAATAGTGAAAGAATCCATCAAGAAAAAAAGGAAATAGTTATTCACAGAAACAATAGTTAAACTATGAAATTTACTTCTATAAAATGTAGTGATGGCACCAATGTGGATAGCTTCAAAAGGAGACTGGACAAATTCACTGAGGATATTGTTTTCAGTGACTACTAATCATGATACTGCCTCCAGTTTTAGAGGCAGTCTCCATAACAATTACTGGGAAACAAGAGTAGAAGGCTGCTCTTGTGCTCATGCAATGCCCATAAGAGCAGTGTGCTGGACTAGACTGGTCTTTAGTCAGATCCAACATGGTTCTTATCTTCTTGTAATGTGTTGGCCAAGGAGTTCTACATCTGATTTTTTATTTTATTTTTTACAAATATTAAGGACAAAACATCAGCAGTGGACCCTTCCCATTCACCAGGTTCAGTACCAGCCCTGCCCCACGGATGGGAAAAAATGTAGATGGTCATGCCCTATATTATTTAGTGGGTAGCAACATGTGCACATCCACATCAGCACATCCACATGCAAATGCTGGCACTGAATAATATGGGCTGTGGTGATCCACAGGTGATCAAATCCATGGGTTGTTAGCCCACCAGTGTGGTAGGCCCACTGTATTATTAATTGTATGACTACAGTTTGCTTTATTAAAAAGTAATAGGTTAAAGCAGCAAATAGAACTACTTTCTGTTCTAGAAGGTGAGAATGGATCAAAAGGAAAATTTTAAAGTCAGAAATCATAATGCCATTATGTCACTTGATCTGGACACCAATATTGATTGATGCAAATACTTGGGTATATTTATTAATCCAAAAACCTAGTGTCTCATTTCTTTTTATTTTATTTTTATTTTTTCTGGAAAGGGTCAAAACTGGACATCAAAAAGTAACATGTTCATGTCAGGGGCAAGATCTCTTCTGAGAACATTTAACATCTTTAATTTCCCCTGAGATGTACTAGTATACAATTAAGTTGTTAGATAATGAATTTATTATGCTATTAAAACGCTAATTGCATTACAAATACATCCTCTTATTTCTGAAATATTTATGATGTAATTGCCTGAATAATTACAACTCATTTGGCATGCCTAGCTGTGTAATCGTATGCATGGGTCCTCAGAAATAAGAAAGAATCCAGTTTGACACCACTTTAATTTCCATGGCCCAATGCTATGGAATTCTGGGAACTGCAGTTTGCTGCAGGACCAGAAGTCTCTGAAAGAGAAGACTAAATGTCTAGCAAAACTACGGGGCTTTCTAGATTGGCAGGAAAGTGTGACATGAAGTTGCCTTTTCTTTAATGCTTAGCAGCTGCACCACAGCCTTTAGATGGAGCTGTGCTGTTCTGCAGTTTTTAAAAAAGAAGCTGGGAAAACCAGCACCTTTTTAAAGGCGCTTCTTCTCCCCTAAAACGCAAAAGAAGCGTTTTCATGGCACACTTTCCTTTTTTCTCATCTAAAGGCTAGACTTTCATGCAGCCATGAACACACTTCTTTTTGCCAATCTAGATCAGGCCTACAATTCCCAGAATTCTATCACATTCACACATGACAATGAAAATCATGTCAGACTGGATTATTTCTTCAATGAGGATGTATCCCAGGTAGAGTACTACATCCACATTGATTAGGTCCATACAGTTAAGGCTCTCTTACCTGACAACATGCCCCACTGCCATAAGTGGGTCATAGTGGGTCATGAGTTATATACTAAATTCCATGTTGTTGGGGTTTTTTAAAAAAATAAAAATAAAAATAGCACCCCAGTTTTCTAGAATTCATCCAGAAAACATCTGCACCATAAATTTTTCTAGGAACTCTGAGACCATACCCTAATATAGGTGAGAGTTAGATTTAAATACAACACACAAGAAGGCAAAGACAAATCTTGTGAAGAAAACCCCATGATGACCTTAGGGTTGTTATGGCAGAAACTACTTAAAGGCATACAACTACAACAACAAACAACACAGGTTAACACTCTACTATGGTCACTTAGCCAATGTATTCAGCTGTCACTCTAAGATCTAATATATATCTACCACTAAAAATATGTGTTTCATAACTGTGGTCCATGTAGGAAATACAGGATACGTTCTAAAGATAGAATCATAGAATCATAGAGTTGGAAGAGGCCACAAGGGCCATCCAGTCCAACCCCCTGTCATGCAGGAACTCCAAATCAAAGCATCCCTGACAGATGGCCATCCAGCCTCTGCTTAAAGACCCCTAAGGAAGGAGACTCCACCACCCTCCGAGGGAGTGTGTTCCACTGTCGAACAGCCCTTACTGTCAGGAAGTTCCTCCTAATGTTGAGGTGGACTCTTTTTTCCTGCACTTTGAATCCATTGTTCCGAGTCCTGGTCTCTGCAGTAGCAGAAAACAAGCTTGCTCCCTCCTCAATATGACATCGCTTCAAATATTTAAATAGGGCTATCATATCACCTCTTAACCTTCTCTTCTCCAGGCTGAACATCCCCAGTTCCCTAGGGCGTTCCTCATAGGGCATGGTTTCCAGACCCTTCACCATCTTAGTTGCCCTCCTTTGGACATGCTCCAGTTTCTCCACATCTTTTTTGAATTGTGGTGCCCAGAACTGGATACAGTATTCCAGGTGGGGCCTGACCAAGGCAGAATAGAGTGGTACTATAACTTCCCTTGCTCTAGAAACTATACTTCTATTGATGCAGCCTAAAATTGCATTGGCTTTTTTAGCTGCCGCATCGCACTGTTGACTCATGTTCAGCTTATGGTCTACTTGGACTCCTAGATCCCTTTCACATGTGGTCTCATTCAGCCAGGTGTCCCCCATCCTATATCTGTGCATTTCATTTTTGCATCCTAAGTGAAGTGCCTTACATTTCTCCGCATTGAATTTCATTTTGTTAGCGTTGGCCCAGCTTTCTAGTCTATTCAGGTCATTCTGAATTTCAATCCTGTCTTCTGGAGTATTGGCTACTCCTCCCAGTTTAGTGTCATCTGCAAATTTGATAAGTATGCCCCCAATTCTGTCATCCAAATCATTAATAAAGACATTGAATAGCACTGGGCCCAGGACAGAACCCTGTGGCACCCCACTGGTCACTTCTCTCCAGGATGAAAAGGAGCCATTGTTGAGCACCCTTTGAGTTCGGCCAGTCAACCAATTACAAATCCATGTAACAGTTACCTTGTCTAGCCCACATTTTACAAGCTTGTTTACAAGAATGTCATGGGGAACCTTGTCAAAGGCCTTACTGAAATTGAGGTATACTATATCCATAGCATTCCCTTCATCTACCAAGCTGGTAATTTTATCAAAAAAAAGAGATCAGGTTCGTTTAGCATGACTTGTTTCTCTGAAACTCATGTTGACTTTTTGTGATTATGGCATTGGCCTCTAAGTGTTCACAGACTCTCTGCTTAATGATCTGCTCTAGAACCTTTCCTGGAATTGATGTCAGACTAAATGGACGATAATTGTTGGGATCCTCTTTTTTTCCCTTTTTGAAGATGGGGACAACATTTGCCCTCCTCGAGTCTGCTGGGACTTCTCCTGTTCTCCAGGAGTTCTCAAAGATTATTGCCAGTGGTTCCGATATTACATTTGCCAGTTCTTTTAATACTCTAGGATGTAGTTCATCTGGTCCTGGAGATTTATATTCATTTAGGTTAACCAGGTATTCCTGTACTATCTCTTTACTTATTCTGTGCTGAAATTCCTCTATTCTGTCTTCTGCTCCATTATCCTTAGGTTGAGCACACTTTGCCTTTTCTGAGAAGACGGAAGCAAAGAAGGTGTTGAGTAATTCTGCCTTTTCTCTGTCCCCTGTTAGCATTTTACCATCTTCTACACGCAGTGGCCCTACTGTTTCCTTCTTCTTCCTTTTGCTGCGGACATATCCAAAAAAGCCCTTTTTATTGTTCTTAACCTCTCTAGCCAGCCTGAGTTCATTCTGCGCTTTAGCTTTTCTGACTTTACCCCTACATGTGCTGGTTATTTGTTTGAATTCCTCTTTGGTGATTTCCCCATTTTTCCATTTCTTATACATCTTCCATTTAAAACTTAGCTCAGTTGAAAGTTCCTTAGTCATCCATCCTGGCTTCTTGAGACATCTACCATTTTTCTTCCTCATTGGAACTGTTTGAAATTGTGCCTTCAATATCTCCCTTTTGAGAAACTCCCATCCATCTTGAACTCCCTTCTCTTCTAGTATTCCTGACCATGGGATCACTCCCAGTATTTCTCTAAGTTTATTGAAATCAGCTCTCCTAAAGTCTAGAGTGCGTGTCTGACTATGCCTAGCTTCTCCCTTCCACTGTATTACAAACTCCAGGAGAACATGGTCACTTCCACCTAAGGATCCAACCACTTGCACCCCATCAACTAGGTCTTCCCTGTTGGTTATGATAAGATCTAAAATGGCTGATCCCCTTGTTGCCTCTTCCACCTTTTGGACAATGAAATTGTCTTCCAGGCAAGTGAGGAATTTGCTAGATCTTGAGGATTTGGCTGAGTTTGACTTCCAGCAAATATCAGGATAGTTGAAGTCACCCATCACTACTACATCTCTCCTTTCTGAGTATGTGATTATCTGTTCTAGAAAGGCATCATCCAATTCCTCTGCCTGAGTCAGGGGTCTGTGGTAGACTCCCACAGTAACATCCCCGTTCCCTGACAGATGGCCATCCAGCCTCTGCTTAAAGACCTCCAAGGAAGGAGACTCCACTACGCTCCGAGGGAGTGTGTTCCACTGTCGAACAGCCCTTACTGTCAGGAAGTTCCTCCTAATGTTGAGGTGGAATCTCTTTTCCTGCAATTTATATCCATTGTTCCGCATCCTAGTCTCTGCAGCAGCAGAAAACAAGCTTGCTCCCTCCTCAATATGACATCCCTTCAAATATTTAAACAGGGCTATCATATCACCTCTTAACCTTCTCTTCTCCAGGCTGAACATCCCCAGTTCCCTATGGTGTTCCTCATAGGGCATGGTTTCCAGACCCTTCACCATCTTAGTTGCCCTCCTTTGGACCCGCTCCAGTTTCTCCACATCTTTTTTGAATTGTGGTGCCCAGAACTGGACACAGTATTCCAGGTGGGGCCTGACGAAAGCAGAATAGAGTAGCACCATTACTTCCTTTGATCTAGACACTATACTTCTATTGATGCAGCCTAAAATAGCATTGGCCTTTTTAGCTGCTGCATCGCACTGTTGACTCATGTTCAGCTTATGGTCTACTTGGACTCCTAGATCCCTTTCACATGTGGTCTCATTCAGCCAGGTGTCCCCCATTTTATATCTGTGCATTTCATTTTTCCTCCCTAAGTGCAGAACCTTACATTTCTCTGTGTTGAATTTCATCTTGTTAGCATTGGCCCAGCTTTCTAGTATATTCAGGTCATTTTTAATTTTGATCCTGTCCTCTGGGGTATTAGCCACTCCTCCTAGTTTAGTGTCATCTGCAAATTTGATAAGTATGCCCCCAATTCTGTCATCCAAATCATTAATAAAGATGTTATTTCCCTCTCCTTTAATTTTTATCCAGATGCTCTCCACCTGGCTTCCAGTATTGACTTCCTGGATCTCTTCACTGGTGTAAATATCCCTGACATATAATGCTATTCCTCCTCCTTTCCTGCTTGGCCTGTTTCTCTTAAAAAGGTTATACCCCTCTATTTCTACATTCCAATCATGCGACTCATCCCACCAGGTTTCAGTGATGCCTATTATATCATATTTCCCTTGTTGTGCTAGGAGTTCAAGTTCATCCTGCTTATTTCCCATACTCTGTGCATTAGTGTAGAGACATTTAAGACCATGTGTCCTCTTTACTTGCTGCTTTTGCACATTTTTTTGCCTCCTACTGTTGGGTCATTGAACTGTTTGCCTTGTTCCCTCTATGCCACTTTGACTATTCTCTCCATCCCTTTTGCCTTCCAGAATAATGTCTCCCTCCCCCACATAACTCAGTTTAAAGCCCTCATGATCAGATTCTTCAGACTGTTGGCAAAAATGTTTTTGCCAACTGGCGTGAGATGCAGTCCATCCCTTGCCAGAAGTCCCTCCTCATGGAACCGCAGCCCATGATCCAAGAATCCAAACTGTTCTTGGCGGCACCATCTACGGAGCCAGTTATTCACCTCTGCTATTTTCCTCTCCCTTCCTGGACCATGCCCTTCTACCGGGAGTAGAGATGAGATGACAACCTGTGCATCCATCTCTTTCAGCTTCCTTCCCAGAGCCTCATAATCCCTTATGATATTCTGAAGGCTGTGCCTTGCAGTATCATTGGTTCCCACATGAACCAAATGAAAGGGGTATTGATCAGTAGGCTTGACAAGTCTTGTCAGCTTCACCGTCACATGACCGATCTTTGCCCCAGGGAGACAACACACCTCCCGAGACATCTTGTCAGGCCCACAAACCACTGCTTCGGTACCCCTCAGCAAGGAGTCCCCCACCACGACTATGCGCCTCCTCCGAGGCTTAGCAGTGTTTGTTCCCTTTCGTGATACTCTCAGGCTCCCCTGCTCTGTCCCTGATGTCTGACCCTGCTGCTTTTCCTCATCATCTCTGACAACAGAGAGAGATTCAAAGCGATTCTGTAGCTGCAAGCCGCTCACAGAACATTCCCTGGTTTCCTTACTTCTGTGTGTGACCTTCCTCCAAGCATCTACCTCTGTTGTATGTGGAGTGACCTCCTCCACCCCAACAACTTCCTCTGTCTGTTTCCCACCCAAGACATTCTAGTCTGATCTGTTCAGGAGAATCTCCTGCTCTCTATGATGCTGGAGTGCAGATATCTGCTCCTCTAGCTGCTGTATTTTCTCTTCCAAGAGGGCTACCAACTTGCACTTGGGGCAGGCGTAGTTCCCCACCTCTGTAGGCAAGAAGACAAACATCCCACAGGTGTTGCAGGTGACTGCAGCAGAGCCTTCAGTGTCCATACTGAGAAATCTTAAGGAGGCACTGAAACAAGACTATGGGTTTCCCTTGCTAGACTTGGCCTTTATTCCCATGCTCTGTCACTGAGTTCAAGTCACGGGGCCTATAGTTATGTAGATTACCAAAGATTTAAGGGCTTTATGGTTAGGGAAACTCTGGGTTGCTCTCTGGTCATTTTTGTAAAGAACCTGAACTAGCATAAAAGAAAATAATAATGAATGTGTTCATGTGGGGAAACAGTTCCCTCTAAAAAATTTCCTGTACTTTTCAAACCTGAAAAGAGCCACATCTAGTGCACATCCATGGCCTTGCCAATAAACTGTAGAATGGTGCCTCAGTCTATGTGGCAGAAAACTGGATGGTCTTGCTTTATAAAGGACTTTCTCATGCCTGAGCTACATGCCTTAAGTTCTACCTGGTCTGCACTAATGGACCCTTTCTTTGTCAGTGGTTCACTTTACATGTGCAGACTGACAAAGCCTTTCAGAAACTCACAGACTGCTATGTCCATGTGTTCTGTGATACATTAGTATTAGTGCTTTCCATCAGAACTTTACCCTTTTAGTAATGTCTGAGAAATTGGCTGAATCAGGAGGGGTTTTTTTCCCTTTATCAATAAGAGAAAGAGGTTTTGGGTGGTTTTTTTTACCTCCCAGATCAAATATTGCAATTTGCAATTTAAAAAATCCATGTATTTTCAGGCTTGTAATATATTCCAAAGAAAGAAGTGTTCAGCAACATGTACACATTTGAAAAATTTGGAGACAAACAAAACACTACTCACATACACACACACACACACACACACACACACACATTAATGTACCCATTCTGTGGACAAGCAATCAGGATATCACTGGATTTCCCCATTTCTTAAAAGATTCCATCTGTATGCAACAATAGCTCCCCAAAACTCCTGGATGATAATGCCACTGGCCCATGTTGGCTGTGCGGATTCTGGAAGTTTCAATAAAAATAATATAAATACATTTAGGTCAAAAAAGAAGTCTGGGGAAATTAACTTGGTGCATCTGCTTGTTCCTAGTCCCTTTGGCGTTCTCCATCCTTCAGAGGCATATCCCTTTGTTTCCTGAAGTACAATCAACAGAGCTCAAACACTGAAGATTCTGTATTTCATATTCATAGCCATTTGTATTTTACAAGGTAAATTTGATGTATGGACAGTGTGAATGTCTATGGACAGTAAGACCAAACCCTAGGCCCTAGAAGATAGGATGAGTAAAAGGTGGCTATGATATATCTCCAGATGTAATGGAAGTGATAACAATTGACAAACATAGTATTCTGCTAGCCACTGGGATGAAACATGATCCTCCACACATTCCAATGATTGATACAGGACTCTCTGTCCAAGATACCATCAATATATGGCTTGAAGGAACAGTTCCATGATATAAAAAGCAAACAATCACATGCAGCACTGGATGGTTTTCAGCAGATCTTCTGCCAATTTTTTTATATAAAAAAAAGTTTTCTGAGTAAATTTCTTTCTGAAATAAGAGCTAGTCATCATTACTGACACCAACTGGCAGCAACCCTGTGGTCCAATTTAAAAATGCAGGAAGTAGAGATATGTTGCTTTGCAGAATCCACAGTGTCTCTCAATACATGTACCTCATGGGTAGAATAAAGATTACTCTCTTTTACCTTCTGTCATTATCAGCTTCAGGAGTGGAAGGCTCTAGCTGGTATATCTAGGAAGTCTCTGATTGATTTCCCTGCTGCTTTTACTTGAGGGTTTGCTGAGATTGCACCACTTCAGCCTTCCTTGGAGAAACAGAAGATTTCTGTTTCCAATACTGCTTCCTTCTAATTTGACAAACACAAATATTGCCCCATAAAGAACAATGAAATGCCACCCAGCAGAACACAAAAGCCATAACAGAGACAAATGCCTTGTGTTTAATCTCTTATCTCTTCTAAAAGCCTCAAGAATGTGTTTCCGTTTCATGCTGCTGGCTCTTATTTATGAGCACAGATTGCTTAAGGGAGCAAATTCTCTAAATAGCTACAAAGCCATTATGATAAGAACAGCAAGGGGCCGGTAAAATCTTGACATTTTGGATACCTAAAAAGATGATGATGTGTTTGGTAGGTGGATCATCACAGCAACCAAACCCTTTAGGCTGCAGTCAGATGAAATTTTCAAATTCAATTTAATCAATAGCAAGGAACAGAAGAGAGAGAAAGAGAAAGAGAGAGAGAGAGGTTCAAGGAAACAGAACAGTATGATGAAGTCTATTCATCATCCAGCTCCCAACATTTACAGCTGAAGTGATTGCCCTCACTCCCGTAATTGTCCTCTTGGGTCTACATGCAAACACCCTAAGGAAAGGAAAGAGAAAATAGAACATCCTACCATCAAACAGCTTGACTAGTGTGATCAGGATGAATGGAGGAAGTGAGAATGGAGGTTATGGCAGTGATTAACCTGGAACAGTCATGGAAGACAGAATCTGTGAAGATTATGTTTGCCCGGTGCAAAACACATATGCATGTAGGACCAAACTACATATCATGTTCATCATACATTTCTAGAGCATATGACTCATTGCTCTAGATTTTCAATTTTTCAATAAAAGGAAGCCATGCAGGCATTCAGATCTGGATCAAGACAATGGGAAGGGAAGAGAGTGGGTTTTTTCCCTTTCTTTTAGTATTTTTATAATAAAAGTTGACAAGTACTCTTTAAGCTTCTAATTTCCCACCATCACCACCCTCATTCATTTGGGTAGAAGGTGACAGAACCAGTGTTAAACTGTCCTCCCATAACATAGTCCTGACCTGGAGTAGATTCCAAACATATCCTTGAAGGTGTTATGTTTCCAAGTATATTATGAGTACTACAGAGTCTACATGTCAACCCTTGGAATGTTAGCCTAATGAAGTGGTACACTGTAATCATCATAAGACATACAATAGAATTTCCTCAAGATCAAATACACTATTTTTTCCAGGTGCTTTTTTGATTCCATTTTATATCACTGAACAAGCTACAGTGTCCTCACAACCTTTTTATGAAGAGTATCACATGCCACTATGATATTGCAGTTGCAATACATTAGTCTCATTTTTGGCTGGAGCTTATCATATGATGTCATACCACACCTGGTGCTGTGCCATTGTGTAGCATTTTTGGCTCATCTGGATATAAACCACCACCACCCCATGTGTGTACACCTAAACTTAAAAGGATTCCTGTTTTATGGTATCATTTCAGGTAGTTGACCACAGTATTTTCTTTCACCTTTATTATCTATGTGTTCTGTAGCAGTGACTTCTATACAGTAATTATACCCTGCCATAAAATAGATCAAAAATATTATATGGCTGGAAGTTAATTAACATCGGCAGCATTCCAACATGCATGTATACTTTCAATGATTTTTGTTACAAAAACAATGCAGCAAAATTCCTGCTTTCTTTCTTTAGATGCGGCTCACATTTTCAAGACAGGAATGCAATAGTACACATGTCTGCTCAAAAGTAAACCTTATCAAGTTTGGTGAAACTTGCTCCTGGGCATCTTGTGCCCTTCCCAATATTATTGAATGGCAGCTCCCATCATCCTCCATAATTATGCTGGTTAGGGCTGATGGGAGCAACAAAAATTGCACAGGCCTGTTACCCATACTTATATGGGAGTAAATCCCAGGTACATGTACTTCACCAAGAGTATATTGGGTTGCAGTCTAACTTGCTTGCTTGAAGTACAAGGGATGGTTTCCCAAGCTATGACAATTGCCATATTTGCTAAACAAATTTAATATGCAATAGAGTCTAAAAAGAATATTTAATAAATACCAAAGTCTGTGCACACAGCAAGAAATAGCAATGGTTATATCTGCATATTTGTTCAGGATAATTGATAGAATGGCTAATTAAATATTTTAAAAGGTAATCATTTAATTCACTGTGTGTGAGAAATTGGAAGTTAGGCAGTTGCTTATTGGGCTGAACTCTTTGTAGATTTAAGCAAACACTTTCAAGAAGCCCTGTGTTTTGGGGGAACAGTAGCTCTAATTAGCTGGGACTTCCTGAAATGTTGGGTGAATCTTAAATGGATAGGCTAAGCAGTAGAATCACCTATTTGCCCTGTGTCACCTAAAAGTGCCTTATGTATAGAAATGTATTCTTGCCTTAGGCATATTACATTCCTCTGTATACTTGGGCTTTGTTCTGTTTAACAAAAGAGAATTAATTATCAGTGGAAAAAATAAGATTGTGTTGTTTATCTGTCAATATACAAACATTACAGGAAGCTACCTTATATTTATGAATGAGACCATTGGTCCACTAGCTCATTGAACATCAAGAATGGGCAATCTCTACCCTCCAGCTGTTATTGGAGTGCCCCTTATATTAGCCCTACCCATTTTAGCCAATGAGGAAGGACGAACTTCTTTTTTTTTAGTCCAGGCTTTTAAGTTAATATTTTATATGGTTTTAATTCTACTGATACTATGGAGTTTATCAGATGGGAGGAATTTCTCTTTATTATGAATGGAGCCAATTGGAACCAATTCAAATTAACATGAATTCGTATTGTGTTTGGAATGCATTCAGAATGACTTCCCATTACCCGAAAATGACCCCCATTGCCCAAAATTGTATGAGATGCTTTAATTCACAATAATCTAAAACCCATGATTGCGTTCGGAATGACTTCCCTTTTGCCTGAAATTGCGTGAGATACTTTAATTCGCAATAACGTGAAACCCCATGATTGTGTTTGGATTGTCATTAGATTATACTTCCAATTTCCGACATCTCGTAAGTTCCAGTATCATTTGCAGTGGAGGCGTTCCGTCCCCAAGAAAGACAAGAAGCAGATTGGCAGGGAAAAAGACCACAACTTTATTAACAGCAATACAAAGGTAGGGTTGGCACCAAAAGCACGAGGTCTGGATCTGCACATCACCAACACCGATGTTGAACTGATGTGAGGTTGCTTGTACGCCAAGCATCGGGATGACTCGAGGCAACACCACGCCCTTGCGCAATTAGGCAATTGCGCAGCTACCATAGGAAAGTCTCTCGTCACCGGGAGATACTCCATGTAACCGACGGTTGGCCACCTTGCACCAGATGTTTCCTGGGTCCAAAGGACTCCCGATCCAGTGCTACCGAGCACTGGAAACCAGCCCACCAGATCCAGAACCTGTGCTACCGCCCACAAACAAAAGTTGTGACAAGCAACACCACTCCAGGGGGGGAGGGGGGAGCCAAGCAGATTGAAAAGGCGCGGGGGGCAGCCACACCATTCCATAAATAGGCCAGGGGGGCGTGGCCTGCAGGAGCCCCTGGCTGAGGAGCCAATGAGGGGAGGAGGCAGGAAAAGGCGCCCAATCGGCGTGGAGCCTGCCCAGACAGCCCGGCCCAGGAATAGGTGCGCACGCGCACGCACGGGGGAAGCATGCTCCAGAGACCTTCTCCTGCCGGCGGGAAGCCCACGGACGTGCAGGTTTCCCGCCGTTGGGAAAAGGCACCACCGGCCATCTTGGGGCTCCAAGCCCCACAGCAACTGTGCCTGCCCGCTTAGGGTGGGAGGCGCCATGTAGGTTTTCAGCTTTTAGAAAAGAAAAGAACCTTTCCTCAAACTTGAAAAGATAAATTCAAAAATAAATAAATTATTGAGTCAAGGGAATAAAGCAAGAGGCATGCCAATGAATGGAGTTAATCATCATTTTCCTGTGTAGTTTAAATGTATACTCCCCACTTGAGTGTCATTGGACAACCAGCTAGGTACAATCTTTCCTTAAGTACAACTATGCCCCAATTTAATCAGCTAAACATTGCATAGTTTCTTTTGTTCTTTTATCCACTAGAGTTAAGAGATGGGGGGTGGTTTGTTACAATTAATTTCATTTGGCGCATTAGCCAGCTGATTCCATTATCTCTAATTTGCACATATGGTTGAAAGCTACATTCACATATCTGGATTCAATTTCCTTTCATATATCTCTTTATTTGTGAAAGTGCTGCATTCAGAACAATTTCATTAATTGGCCACCTTGATACTGCCTGAGCTAACATATCATTCTTTAAACTCTCTTCATGATCTCTTTTAAAGATAATTTAGCTTCTCCTCTGTCAGCTTTAAAAAACCCCACACCATAGTCATTACTGCTTCATGTATTTCTAATTTCCTTTCGTCTCTTCACGCTTAACATTTAATCACCCCTGTTTTAGGAATATAGTGGAATGTTGCTCAATATCTCTGCAATACAGCCCGGGAGTGCTCAGAAGTGCACCTTTTCTAACAATATTTCTAGTCTTTGTCTTACCAGTTGGCCAATTTCCATTTTGCTCATTGTTCTCATTGCAAGATGTCACAAATATTGTATTTGTCTTCATTGACTAATGATGTCATGTGTCATTTAGCTGCATATTAAGTGGACTACTCTTTCTTTCTCTTCAGCCTGATACAGGTTGGATTTAAGAAGGGGGGAAAGGTAGTTAGGAAGAGGTGGTTTAAATCTTTTTACTCTATCATTTTTCAGCCCAAAATAGTGAAGGGAAAAATCAATTTTTCTAACTTTCCCATCAAAATAATTGTTTAAATTCAAAGTTCTGTCCTCAGTATAATTTGTGATTTTTGGTAAATTCTGACAAAATTCTCTCTGCCAAATTCTGTGCCCAACATCAAGAGAACCATGTTACAACTACTTACTCCTACAGAATTTAAAGATGAGGGACCTCAGAGAAAAACAGAAGAAGCAATAACCCTGATTCAAAACAAATTTGACTAAATATCCAAGGATTCAAATGAAGTTTTTCAGTTAAGATTTCTAATATTATTATTTTATATAACCCAAAAATGTATAAATATACTTAGAAGCAATGACCAACAGTCAAGACAAAACAATTCAAACTAATAAAAAGGGAACAAAAAAGAATAAAACATAGCATAACATGGAATACAAATTACACAAACAATAACCAATATACAAACTATAACGTATCCATTAGTATTTGGTTTTAGCCGTTATTCTGTTGGTCTTTCACATTTACTATATTATATTGTTAGTCTACTAGTAATAAAGACCTCTTGTTTTAACTTTGCCTTTATCTTTATATTATAATCTACTACACTATTTAATCTATTTTTCAAAACCAAACACTGGTATGAAGTTGAAGGTTTTTCATGGCTGTCATCCATAGATTTTTGTGGATTTTTTGGGCTATGTGGCCATGTTCTAGAAGAGTTTGTTTCTGATGTTTCTCCAGCATCTGTGGCTGGCATCTTCAGAGAAAAACCCAGACAATAATATACAAAAAATAATAGATTCCCCCATTTTGGGGAGGGGGGAATTTTCCCATATCACTGTCCTTAAAAATCGCCACTGATCTCTCTTTGCTCAGTCAGGTCAGCTTGTCCTTCTCTGCCAAATCACATAGCTAATAAAGAAAGTCAAGAAAGAAAATGTAAAAGCAGGTTGATAGCTGACCATTAGGAAAAGATATCATCAGAGTATTTCCTGGCAATTCCTGACCCCAGCTACTCTCAAATGGGTTTCTTTTTAGTCCCACAAAACATCAGAACATATCACAACAAAACTGTTATTTTGTTTTCCTTCCTGTTTTTTTTTTTTTCATTTTTATAAAGTCTACCCTCCATATTCATGGCCTTGAGAGTCACAGTTTTGATTATTCATGAGGTCAAGGCCACTAATGTGGGCATTCCTCCTCCCTTTCCTGGCCCGATCTCTCCTTGGGCAGCCCAAGGAGAGATCGGGAGGCAAAAGCAGGAGGTGCCTTGCCCCCTCAAAAATCCTTGTCCTCCCCATCTTCTCCTTGGGCTGCCCAGGGAAAGGATGGGGGAGGAGAAGGGGCAGGGAGCCAATTAAAGGGATAGGTGGGTGGGGAAAAAAAGGAGCACACAGTATTGCTCCTCTTCCCCTGCTCACCCTTTCCTTTAATTGGCTTTTAAGTGAGGGATGGAGTTATTCGTGATTTTTCCATATTCACAGGGGTCTCATTCCTATAACCCTGGCAAATATGGAGAGAGGACTGAATTTTACAGTGTATTGGTGCAGCAATGAAGAGACACAATTGCAATATAGAATTTGGGTAATATACGAACAGCATTTCAAATATTTTTTAAAAAAAAATTAGAGGAGAAGATTTGCTCTTCAAATGACAGGATCACCTAGGTAAAATATGCACCCATTTTGAAAAAAAAAAATGGAAGAGCTTTAGCACAGATCCCAGAGGTCAGACTGCAAATAGTTCCCCAAAAGAAAAAAACATGTGGATGCAGAGCCAATAACATACAGCAAAACCTGCCAAAAATCTAAGGAATGCTTTGCCAAAAAAAAAAAAGAAAAGAAAAGAAAAGAAAAGAAAGAAAGAAAAAGAAAAGAAAAGAAAAGAAAAGAAAGAGAGAAAGAGAAAAGAAAAGAAATCAAACTAAAAGAGCCTGAGTCTCACCTTTCTGTCCTTCTCTCTATTTCCCTCTCCAACAATCAGGCACTGATTATGAACTTTATCACACAAGCTCCTGTTCTCACAGTGATTGTGTTAACTGAAAGAAACATATACATACCTGTTTGGGAGTAGTACCTATCATCTGTCTTCAACTCTGGGATTGCTGCTGAAGTGGCCATTGACAATCTGAGACCCTCTTTTCCAGACTGTTCCTTAACCCCATCTCCCTGCCTTGTTGCTCTACCCAGCAAGCCTTTCAGGGCACAGAATATTAGCCATCCAATTCCTTTTGAACAATGGACTAAAATATGGAAACAAAACCTTAAGTTTACTAGAGTATCAATCTGGAAGATAATTATTATAAACTTTTTAACAGATGACACCTAACACCAGTTAAATTTGCCAAAATTTATGGAAATTCAAGAAATAATTGCTAGAAGTGTTGGGAAGAAAACAGTACATTCTACCACATGTGCTGGCAATGGGGGAAGGCCAAAAGATATTGGAAAGAGATACATAAACAAATAACAGACACTCTAAATATCAACTTCCCATTAGCACCAGAAATGTATCTGTTAAATATGTTAACTGAATTACATATGACAACAGAAAAAGAATATTGACAAGTTCTTATATAACAGCAGCAAGAATAATATATTCAAAAAAGTAGAAAAATCAGTAAATTCCGCATACTGACAAATGGATTTAAAAACTGATGGATATGTCAGAGATGGATAAATTAACTACCTATCTTATTGATAATTCAATACCAGACCATGAAAACAAATGGAAAAAAGTATCCATTTGATGGGAAGCAACAAGGGAAATTAACATAAGAGATTAAAGTCAGAAAGATCAAACAAAGGTGGGGAAAGATACTGGATAGATTATAAGCATTAAAAATGTAAAACTTGGAAATAACAAGATAAAAATATTATTATAGGGTTAGTATCAAGAAAGAAACTGATAATATGAACATAACAATTAACATAAAAGAACAACTTAAATATTGGAAAATAGGAAGCTCGGTGTCTTCAGTATGCTGATTACACTCAGATATATCTCTCCATGACAAGATTGTCTGCTCAGACCTCAGATGGCGTCTGTCCTCTCAACTCCTGCCTTGTGGCGGTAATAGATTGGATGAGGGGAAACAAATTGAAGCTCAATCCAAGCAAAACGGAGGTACTCACAGTCACAGGCCCAAAACCGGGTTTGGGAATACAATCTCCAGTTCTTGATGGAGTCACACTCTCCTCTAAGGACTGTGTTCGCAGTCTGGGGGTCCTCCTAGACTCGTTGCTTCACATGACTAGTCAGGCAAATGTGACAGTCAGGAGTGCCTGTTACCAGCTTCAGCTGATCCACCAGCTGACCCTTTCCTGGAGATGAGGGATCTGGAAACTGTGATACATGTTCTGGTAACCTCACGATTGGACTTCTGTAATGCACTCTACATGAGGCTACCTCTGTGTTTAACTCGGAAACTACAACTGGTTCAGAATATGGCAGCCAGACTTATTACAGGTACATCTAGGAGAGAGCACATGACACCTGTGCTAAAATCTCTCCACTGGCTGACGATCAGTTTCCAGGCACAGTACAAGGTGTTGGTTTTAACCTATAAAGCCCTACATGGCTCGGGTCCATCATATCTAAGGGAAGAAAAGTCTGAGTTCTGTGCAAAATGACCATGCATGAATTTTGTGCAGAATATGTTCTGAAGTTGTCAGTTCATGATTCTTCTCAACATAGTTTCTCAATATTCAAAAAAATGTTTATAAAGCCTTTTTCTATTATTATTATTATTATTATTATTACTACTACTACTACTACTACTATTTGAATTACAAGAAAACACCTTAATAAAATACATAGGTTTATAATACAGAATAAAAAATGACATTAAAAAACAACACCATTACACATAACACATTTCTTTCAACACAGATCTTTACTCTTCCACCCACTACCTTCCATGTCCCCATTTCTCTTAAACATTTACAAGACAGACACATAAACATTATTATTTCCTTGACTGTTTCTGTTGGGAATTGTAAATTACCACTTTTGATAAGTACCATCTGATAGTACCAGTATTATCAGTATTGCCATTTTCTAATATTTTTGTATAGTCTAGCTTTCCCTAGTGGAGAAATGGATTCCTCGTCAGTATGATGGTTATTATATCAGAATAGGCAAATCAGATGAAGTCCTCCAACCTCTTCTAAAATGATCCTACCTGCCTCCTGCCAAATCTATGCTTTAAAAGAATAGCATAGCTCAGTGAGGCAGAAATAGCCTCCTCTCCACCTGAGCAGACAGAGCAGGTGTGGGAAAGAAGATGAAGACAGGAGAAAAGTGTGTGAGATACAGGATAGAAGGATGGATGCCATTTTAGAGTGTGGCCTCATGTACTGCTCATTCTAGTTCTGAACAGAGTGCATGGTCTAGTCTAACCTGTACTGCAGAATTAATGCTCTTTGACACTGCTTTAACTGCCGTGGCTCCATCCTATGGAATCCTAGGATTTGTAATTTGTTGTGGCACCAGAGCACTCTCACAAAGAAGGCTAAACATGTCACAAAACTACAAATCTCAGAACTCCATAGCATCGAGCCATGGAAATTAAACTGCATTATTTCTTCAGTGCAGATAATACCTCTGACAGATTTCCCACAAATTAGGGAATAAGGCTGTCCATTCTTGATTTAAATGAAAATTAACATCAAGCAGAAGAAGAGAGACTTTTGCATTAGTAGAAAATTGGTTATTTTTTTTTTTTAAAAAAAAATAACATACCCTTTGGAATTTATACTGCTTTCATTTTATAAATTTGATGACAGACATATAGTTGTATAATAGCAAATGTGTTATAAGTGTTCTTTGTGTGCTTGGGGTTAAAGTGGAATAGAATACTCTAATAAGTCAGATCTATCAGGTTAGGAACATAAATTTTCTTTGAGAGTGAATAGTTTTTTATTAATAACTCCATTTTGTGACTGTTTTTACAACATGCATTCAGCTTGGAAGGAGGAATAAAACACTTGCTACCTATCAGTGATTTGACAACTTCCAACCATTATAAAGATTGTATTATTAAAATGCTTTTCCAAGAAGAGTTACTTCACATCTGAATGATTTCTTAATGCATCATGATATGAATTTGTTTCCTTCACTTTTGACTAATATATCTCTGATTGGGAAATAGAAAGGTTGCTGTTTTAAACTCCCTGAACCCAAATTAAATCTCTAAAACTGTGATTGGGAAATTCTGGGCACCAGTGTAGGCTCAATAGTCAGGAAGGAGGGCCTAGAAGATCGACTCAAAATAAAAAAGTCAAAATGCATATAAATAAGAACCATTGGGTTCAATTCACTGCTGCTGTTAATTTTGTTTAATTTTAATTTTATAACACAAACAGTGTTTCTAATGTACAAAATCTTATTTTTAAGCTCTATATCCAATGACTCTTCAATCCAAAATTTGAGAGAAGAAGTGGAACAAAAAGAGCTGAGGATGGCAAACATACTGAGGTGAATGTAAGAAAATTTGTGACACACTATATATCGGGGCTGAAACATGGGAGAAAGCTTGAACAGAAGCTATAGAACAAACTGGTATTCAAACTGAAGAACAAAACAGGACTCTACAAAAACCCAGAAGTCAGGCCAAAAGATAACCAGAGATATCAGAACACATCAGAACTCAGAAGAGGACATGTTCTTCAAACATGGCCCAGCTGAAACAGGAAGTCTTTTATTGACCAACCATGAAAGAATGAGACCAGACAGTATTTGGTGTTAAATAAAGGCCAGTTTTGTTTACCTAAAATGTAGTTAAATGTTTGAGGCCTGGGGCTGAGAAAACTAAGAGGGGAGGAACCTATGATGCCTTCCCAGCCACCCTTGGGCAAAACACCAGACCAAAAGGGCAATCCAAAGAGATTGGTTGCTATATTGGATGGCCATTTAGGAAGGCCAACCTGGAGGGCTCCTTCCCAAGCCCCACAACTTTATACTGTAAGAGAGGGTAAGCCCTCAGTTCAGCCCCAACAGCAGGCCCTTCCTCAACCCCCCCCCCCCAGTATCATGTTACAGAACCCAAACCTCTACCACAAAGGGAGTGTCAAGATGTACATCAATCTCAAATCTTTTCCTCCAACTATTTGCCATGGACAAGAGATAAGTATCTCCTTATTCCCTTTCCCCCACTAGGCCTGCCAAATCAGTGCTCACCCCTTTCTGCAAATCCTCCAAGAAGATTGAATTACCTTCTTCTGATAAATGGACACTGTCCACTCTGTAAAGTTCAGTCCATCAGGAAAGTATGGATGCGGGAGAAAATGCCCCAAACCCCTCCCCATGGCATTATGGATTTTCCTATTTATCTGTCTGTCAGCCAAGGGTTCCCCATCACCTTGCCAAACTTGGCATGGCAAAATGGCTGACCAAATAAGGGACACCCCGCCTCCCCTGGAAAGGCCATGTGTCTATTATGTCTCAGAAATTGTGCAGGGCCTGAAGGCTGAAGTCATTATCACTAAGGTGAATTACCAGTACATCAGGGGTAATCTCATATGCCCCTCGAACAGCAATGGCATCAGACCACTTCATCTCGAGCCTCTCACTCTGTGCCACTCCACTATGGCAATGCCTCCCAATCTGAGCTGCTCACTGAAATGACTGGTCTGGGACTGTTAGGCTGACCAGTAGACCATACTGTGACCACAGATCAAAGACCTGACACCTCAGTAGCAGAGTCAGGAAACCAAAGAAAAAATATGTTAGAAGTAACTTCCAACAAAGTCCAAGGGACAAACCCACCTCTTGAAAGTTGCAGATTATTTAAGGGCCATCACCCAATTCACAAATGTTCTGTTGGTTCAGGCCCAAAGCTGAAGCAGCAGATGCTGCTCCAATCCTAAGAGTGTGTGCCAAAGCTGATGTCCAAAAAACCCAGGTGCTGCAGTGACTTGGAGGTAATTGATCAAAACTGATGCTTTGTAATAGGAGAATGCATCCGCATAGCAAAAAGGGAGCCCCCAAAGCTGCACATGGGCCTGTAATGTTTATAAGGGGCATAATGTTGCATTAGTGCAGCAACCAAGTCTTACATCTATCCCCTTACCTTTCTGATCATTTTTGGAATTTTGGATCCAGATCATGGCATTTCTCCTTGTCAAGGTTAAATCACTGAAAACCAGTCCCTATTCAACCCATCTCTGTCGGAAATCAGCTCTATGTGGACTAGATGTATAATACAAAGTAGCAAAAGGGATATGTGAGGGGGTGATGAGCCCTTAAATAGTCTCCCTCTCACCCCCTACAAGTGATCTCACTTGGGCCTATGGACCAAGCATAAAGCTTCCTGGTCTCCCTCAGAGTGCTGTTTGCCACACAGCTTGAGGACCAATTATAGTACTTTCTTCTTTCCCAGAAGGATCTAACACCTAAAAGGACAAAAGTCCAGTATATATGGTAGCTGTAAACACAAATTGATTTTTTTATGCTATAATGTACTTCTACATGTGTTTACATATACTTTAAACAAAATAGCTGGCATGCAGTACCTGCTTCAATTTGAGGCTGAGCCACTGGGGATGTGGAAAGGCTAGCCCTTTTTCTTTGCACTTACTAAAATCCCATAGACCCTGCAAAATCAATTTCCACTGAACATTCAACCCAAACTAGCTAGCACAAGGATGAGATACTGTGGAATGCTAGAGGGGCTGAGCATTCAAAACAGGAGGTAATTCATTGTCCTTATAACCAGGGAGGTAAGCCCAACATTCTACTTTCAACTGAGACATTTCTGTGCCATAAGTTGGGGGTAAGCTTTTCTTTTTGTTCTTAACTTTTAAGCTTCAGCCAACTTTTCATACAGAGCTTCCTGATGTACTTGAGTGAAATGTACCTGTACAGCAAACTTTCCGTTGCTGGCAAACTGCCCGAGTATGTCTCTGAGATTGTCTCTCTATTACAGAGTAGCTGTGTTTGAAGGAGCACATTGGGGATTTGTTAAATTGAAAGAGCAACTCTTTTAAAGGCTCAAGGAAGAGATGCAATTAGCCTCCTAATTCAAACCTGATGACTGAAGTCAGATTATCCTTTGATTTAGAACAACCCTGAAAGACATTTTAATGGATAGATGTGTCCACTGGTGAACAATTAGAGCTGTCAGGATAAGTGGTCAATTGAAGAACTAGGTTAAACTGCACCTTTTCAGAAGTTCCATGACCTTGCACTTTGAAATCTTCCTCCAGAATCACAATCAGAAGCATTGACTGCTTAACTGAAGTGTCAGAATCTAATTATAGCTGAAGGACCCATTTGGAAGGGCTGCATTGCTTTCAGATATCTCACAAACTGCATATCTCACAAACAGATGATGGCAAAAAGGACAGTTACAGGGTGAGTAAGTTTAACAAAGTATTCATCCCCAGGGATGCATCATGATCCATCCACACCCCTGGGGATGAATGCTGCTCTCAGCCGAGCAATAGCAATAACAGCTTTGTTTATGTACTGATTCATATCACCTGAGCAGTCTCTAAGCGGTTTACAACTGTAAGCTAATTGCCCCCAACTATCTGGGTACTCAATAAAAGATGCAAGCCTCAGTCAAGCTTGAGCCCTGGCTGGTATTGAACTCTCAACCTTATGGTTTGTGAGTTGAGCTACAGTACAGACATTTAACCACTGCACCACCAGGGTTCTAATTCTGCAAGTTTATGGAGTCGAAGGCTTTCATGGCTGGCATCCATAGTTTTTTTGTGGAGCTTTTGGGCTATGTGGCCATGTTCTAGAAGAGTTCCTTTCTGACGTTTCACCAGCATCTGTTTCTGACATCTTCAGAGCATCTTTCTCTGAAGATGCCAGCCACAGATGCTGGCAAAACGTCAGAAAGGAACTCTTCTAAAACATGGCCACATAGCCCAAAAGCTCTACAAAAAACTTGGCAAGTTTATACCTCTTCCTAGAGAGATTGGTTCTTAACTGACATCATGCTGTGTGAGAAGGAAAAGGGAGAGGCTGAGGAAAACATCCATAAAGCCTGAGCAGGGTATTATTTATTGTCCTCAGAACAACTTAGTGTAATAGAAGAGCCTTTGTGGTTCTGTTTGGATGAATGCAAATGAAGAATCCTTCTTTTCTCAACAAATATCAGTGAGTTGTAATATTCAAGCAGACATCACCTGATTGGTACGCTCTGTCCACCCATGTCATATGCACTGTGGCTCTAATGATGAAAACATCTCAATGAGTTCAATGTAAGATCATGAAGATAATAGCTATACTGTATATATATATTGGGAGGAATGGAATTCTGATTATCAAGGCAGCATGGGATATTTTTAGTCCATCCCTCCAAAACAGACAAAAATATCTGGAATGGGGCAGGGACCAGGTTGGAGAACACCTCACTACTATTTGAATATCACCCTGCCTCGAAAGAGTTATCACATGCAGTGAGCACTTGATATCTGCTGGGGTTTGATCCACCCCTATTACGAATATTGGAATTTTATAAAATACCCCTACAAACCCCTATCCCAGAATGCATCTGCAGAGGTAATCAGGCACTCCTTCTCCTTGGCATCCCATGATCATAGCAGTCTCTAAGCAAATCCTGAATCTATAAAGTGAAGGCATGTCTCCTTATGACCCTAATGGAAAGGCATTGTGAGAGAGGTCTTTTGGCTGCATGGCCTAAAAGTGAAGGCATCATGTACCAAGCGAAGCCTGAGTTGGGAGTCGCCCCACAAAGGAGAAATCCTAACACTTTCAAACAGTTTTATGACTTGGTGACACTTTGCAGATACAAGCTATTCCGGTATCAAGTGTCCTTTCTCATCAATGAGAGTGCCATCAACCAAGGGATATGTACATCTGGCCTCTCTTTGATGTAAGCATCCTCTACTGAGGATGTGACCACAAGCCTATTTAAACTCTTGCTATTGCTTTGTTCTTTGTTCTGCCTTGGAATCTCAGACGGACCCCTGGTCGTTTGGGGCTCCATGCAGTTCCACCAACCCCCCCTTCCCTTTCCCCTTCCCTTTCCCCACAAACCCTTCTCCCTACCTCCCTCCATTGTGATGCTGGCTGCATCAGCCTGGATTCTAGAAGAACCATCTCAGACAAGTATTTCACCATTAGAAGGCCTGTTCTTTTAGTTTCCCATATTTCCTTCTTTCTTCTATTAGCCTTGTGTGATTGCGTGCGTGTATGTGTGTGTGAGAGAGAGTGTGTTTCCCTTTGCATCAATAAACTAGCTTAAAATCCAAAGACTTTGCCTTTGTGTCAGTTCCTGAGATTTCTGGTTGCTCCATAAAAATTCTGGGATTCAAGATCTCATTTGGTAATTGTAAGGAGCCAAGATTGGTATATTGAGCTAAGTGATATTCCCCTAATTTGAGTAGTAATTCTTACACCCCCATGGATACCAAAATCCATGGATGTTCATGTCCCATTATATACAATGGATAGCAAGACTGATATCCATTGTATTTAATGGGACTTGATAAATACAATGGATAGCAAAATATTTTCAAGCTGTGAATGCTTGAATCCATAGATAAAGAATATGTGGGTGTGGAGGGCCAGCTGTATAATCTGCTACCATCTTCCTATTACCCTTACTATTCACATCTCTACTCACCCTTCAGCAATTGGTTCAGCAATGAGGCTAATGCCCTATGCCTGAAGGCAGTGAGTGTCCAGAGAGAGATTATTGTAAGGAAAGCAGTTACAGATAAGTCAATCCAGTCCACAACATGCAAAAGTAATCCACAAATATGAAGGGAAACACAAGGGCAAGGTCACAACTAGTCCAGAAATTGTAGCAGAAAGCAGTAGTTCAGATAACTAAAGCCAAAGAGGGGTAAACCAAGGAGTTGTTAAATATAGCTAATCCAAAAGTCAAATCCCAAGAAACACACAAGCACAAACAGCACTGCCAGCCAAAGAGAAAGAATGGTTGTGAGCAACAAGGACACCCAGCAGCTGGTAGAATTTTTATACCTGGTTGCCTCTGGATTTGGTGCTTGATTAGTCAGTGTTTCTATTTAACAAATGTTGATTCTTATGAAGCTGTCCCTTCTTTCGCCACAGGACTTGAAAACTGAATGATTCTTAATTGTCTATCAAGTGCTGCTTTGGAGCAAGCCCTTCATCTGCTTTGGCTAGGGAGAGAAACATCATCTGGAGCCAGAAACTGCCCACAGTCCAAATGTTCTGTGTCATACTCCAGAGGGCGAGTGATGACAACTAAACAGGCAATGCATAAACAAAATTCACACACACACACACACATACAATCAACTGGGTCATCTCACACTTCATTCACAAACTTTGTTACACCACTGTGACCCCACCTCCATAGACTATTTGAATTTCCTCTGCATAGGGTGAGGAATTCTTCTGGACTTAAAGAGATGAGAACTGATGAAATACCCTCCAGACTTGCTATTTTGAGTACTTTATTCAGAAAACTTCTTGAGCAGAATTTGATGTTGATTTAAGGGCAAGAGACATTTGACTCTCCACCTGGACATGTTCTGTTGCTGATTGCCCAGTATCCATATCTGCTTTTATTAGTGCAAGCCAATTTCTAGTTATACCACTACTTAGTTATAAAGAACTTAAGGAATTCACACTCTTCTGACGTATGAATTCCTTTACCTGTTATTCTCAGAAAGAATTTTAATATACTGACTAACTATCTAAAATACTGTACACCAGGAAAGGTTACATCTCAGTGCCAATGCCAATTAGCTCATCCATACTAACTCGAATCTGTGAAGAAGAGGGGGGCTGGCAAAGGGAGGCTTCAGCCATCAGTGGAGTGATGGCCCTTGACAAATAGCCTGCCTAGCTACTTCGGGTAGGCTTCAGGTATAAGTGTGGATTGCCTACAGGGATCCATAAAGCTGCCAGACAAGCAAAAGCAATTTCCTCGATTACAAGCTGAGCTTCTTATTCATCTTGAACCTTTCAGAGGATGCTGTTCAGGATACAGGAGACAGGAAAGCCCTAACGATCAGATTATTAGAAGGATGTGTCATTCTGGGACTTGAGCACTCCTTCGTTTTTCATGGCACTGTGGTCTTTATATGAGCCAGGCTGGCACCAGCTGCTACTCTGCACTTCAGTTTAGGAGCCAGGGTGCCTGTCTTGTCTGTATCCATTCGTAGTCAGTGTTTCCCCTCCAAGCTGAGAGACAGGAACCTCACAGCAGGCCACATACACTGTTTTCAAGACAGCTTGCCTGTTCAATATAGATAGAGCCCACTGAGTATATGAAGACTGTGGTAAAAAGGGGGGAATGGTGGGCACCTTTTAAGTTGTTTTGGAATATTTAAGTTATAGCGTGAACATCTATAAATCTCTATCTCTGGGCTTCCTCCTTGTCTCACCTCCTCATATGTTCTGTGTCCAGTCCCAGTCCTGTTGATGTTTCTTTGTTGTCCTACAGAATGAAATTCCTTCCACTGGAAGAGTAGTGATGGTATTTTTTTAAATGAGAATTTTAAAAAGTGTATGTATTACTTGCTCACTTTCCCCTCCTGACTAAAACATTTTGCACAAATTTGAAATGCATACATTTTTACATGCACTTTTCAAATGCATGCTTTAGCTTTTGCAAAGCCACAGGTGTTTGTAAGTGTGCAGATTTTGAAGAGCAAATTGCATCTGGAACACATTCAGGGTGGGGAAAGCCCATATTAAAAGCTATCTGTAGTGGATTTGTCACACTGTCACATGTCCCTAGCAGAAATGAACACAGATTTATAATATTTGCAAGTTATATCTTTGTTGATATTTACTAACTTTATTCAAAAGCAAACTGTATTTTTCATCAAGTATCATATCTGTCTTCTAATATGTGTCTTCTGCATCTCTAAGTAATTTGAGATTCCATTTGATTATAATAAGATAACAAGAATAGAATAACATCATCATAGATAAGCTTCTCATTCTACAAGTATTTGCAAAGCTGTAATTCAAATTTCATCGTAAAATTACACATATTCAAGAGACAGCAACCCAATTCAGGTGCTATAGAAGTGAGCAGCTAAATTGCATAGAAAGGAGATTGTGCAAGCTTTGCTCTCTTTTTGTTCCTCTGTACAAATGAATGGAAATTTTTTGAAGAGGAAAGTTTCCTCTGTCCATCAAGTCTCTCTATGTAGTACAGAGTACAGGAAAAATATATGGATAGATGAGACTCTCCTCCTCAGAAAGTTACCGTCCACCTGACAAGAATATTGACAATAAAGGGTAGTGGAACTAACATGCTCACCTTTTTCACATAGTTAGGTTACCTGTTTCAAAAAAAGGGGGGGGGGCTTTCTATTTCTTGGAAGGCATGAAGAGTCCTGGTGGCACAGTGATTAAATGCCTGTTCTGCAACCACTCACTCATAAACCATAAGGTTGTGAGTTCAGTACCAACCAGTTACTCAGGCTTGACTCAGTCTTGTATCCTTCTGAGGTCACTAAAATGAGTACGCAGCTTGTTGGGGGCAATTAGCTTACACATTGTAAACCGCTTAAGGAGTGTTTAAGTGTACTGATAAGCGATATAGAAATGTATTTGCTATTGCTATTGCTATGTTCCTGTAAAACAAACTGGAACACAAATTCTTGCATTTCATTTCGTATGTGAAAATAGGATTAGATTTATTTCAGAATCCTGCTGGTGGTTTACACCAGTGTAAGGCACTTTTTGAACCAGAGTGGTAACGAGAGAAGAAAGCAGAAAAAGAAATCTCAGTTGCCAGTGGTAACAAGAGAAGAAAGCAGAAAAAGAAATCTCAGTTGCCAGAGAAAGCTGTTATCCACTGCCAAAAAGCCTGGGAATTGGCAGAGATGGTTTTTCTCTTGATAGAGATGGCTTTTGCTGCTGTCCTACTCCCAGTATTACAGAGTCCACAGCCATTTTACTGCTGCTATCACACCAGTGGTATGGCCACACATGTCAATGTAATTATGCTGACCAACAGTATTGACCCCAGAGGTTTCTCAACTGAAATTAGCAATGGCAATGGCTATCAATTAGGTAACTAAATGCTGTTATTTACATAAGGACCCATACATGGAGAATGTATTTATGTATCAAGGTGTAGTTATGGAAGTAAAGGCCTAGCTGGAAGGTGAGGTACTGAAGACTAAAGTCATAATAATGTTTAGGCAGTCCAACTAACGTGGATCAATGTGGCATAATTTCCTTTAGGTAGAGACATCTTCACACAATGTTTGTTCCAGGGTGATTTTTACATTAGCAAACTGGACTTGTGTTAATGGAAAAAACACAAAAAATCACTGGGAAAAAATAATGCAATGGTTAAGTGATTATAAGCCAGCAACTGGTTCTCTAATTTGAATCTCAAAAATTCCTGTTGCACAATATTTTTTAAATCCCTTTTTAAAAACCTTTATTGAGGCATGATCCAAACGTCTGCCTTGCATCCAGATTCCTGGTCCCTGGCAAATCCTTGACCAGATACAAAGAATATTACCTTTTATATAATAATCTCTAAGAGTAGCTGGTAGCCAGAGGCATATGGCCAGAAGCCAAAAAGGCCATTTTGCTCATATTTCAGCTGGATGCCACTGTGATTGCTCTAACTGTTTCCTCAGATTTTCATTGATATACAAGTTGAACTTCCATATTCAGATGATATTTAACTGTGATTCCCACAGATTGAACAAAAGATTTAGAATTCCACTGAGACTTGTGTTAGAGCTTCTGCAGCATCTGGTTGATTAAGGTTGAAATCAGACAGCTGAACCCTAGGAAGCCTGGCTGGTTACGTCTCTCCGTTATCCCCCCTCCCCAGCCCCAATCCATCCTTCTGTACCCCAAAAAGTTTCCTCTAAGGAACCTCTGGGGTATCCTGCTATAAGTGTTACATATTTGGAGGGATCTCCAAATCACCACTTCCCTCCCCATCTCACCTCTGATGAGCAGGAGGACCTTTAGCTTAGAAGACAGAGGCATCTTCAGCTCGCAGGACAATATCTTTCTTCAGTTACAGTCAGTATAATGCTACAATCTTATGAATGTTCCTGGGTTAAACAGGTAACAAAACTAGGCATATAGAACCTAATTCCTGTTCTTTTCTGATTTATTTTAACTTCTCCACTTCTTTTCTGCCAGAGATGTTGACTTGTTGAATGTCATTACATAGCATTTCCTAATGACAGCAAAGCATCTACTTGAGATGGGCCTAATGACCTGGAAGTAATTGGAAGAAGTTGGCAAACAGAGATAGCTGCCAGAGCACAAACAGGCCTGATATTTTATTCACACATGCTTCTAGCTACCACAATAAATCTGGATCAGCTACTGTACTCATTATGAGAAGAGATAATTACAGCTTGAGAGAGCCCGAATAAACTCACCTGGCGATACTACACAAGAGAGAAAAAGAATGAACTCAATTAAAATAATGGGCCACTGCTTTAGAAGGAACGGCTGCCCTTTTATCTGGAGTGCGCTATAGATAGCCAAATGAAGGGATGGATGGAGCAGAAGTGATTACGTGTCATGCGTAGCTATAGAAAGTGCACATTTTGCTGCAACCTTCATTTGCTTATTACTTTTGAAAGCCAACAGCTAACTTACCCTGCCCCTCAAAATTATTCTGTTTTTATCTGAGTTCTCTTTTGGCTCACAGCTTGCTTGGTTTTAAAAATATAGAGAGAAGGATGTTCAAAAGAAGATAATGTCTGCTAACTGGTACTCATTGTCTGCTAGGAATCCCCTGACCCCAGGTTGTTCTTCATTTGCATTGTTGAGTCTTGACCTTGCCGTTCTTCAGGCCTGGTAGCCAAGCCTTGTTTACCCTCAGGGTTTCCTCTTTCCTGTTGAAATTGTCCAGGTGTTTATGGATTTCAATGGCTTCCCTGTGCATTCTGACATGGTAGTTGCTGGCATGGTCCAGAATTTCAGTGCTTTCAAACAGCATTTTATGCCCAGGATGGTTTATAGCATATTCTGCTACTGCTGATTTTTCCAGCTGACCCAGTCTGCAGTGTCTCTCATGTTTTTTGATTCTTGTCTGCACACATGCGTTTGGTGGTCCCTATGCAGACCTGTCTGCAGCTGCATGGTATGCGGTAGACTCCAGCAGCTATGAGAGGGTTTCTCCTGTCCTTGGCTGAGCAAAGCATTTGCTGGATTTTCTTTGTCGGTTTGTAAACCATTTGAAGGTTGTGTTTCCTCACCACTTTCCCTTTTCTGTCTGTGATTCCTTTGATGTATGGTAAAAATATCTTCCCTTTGGGTGGTTGCTTGTCTTCCCTCCTCTGGGTTTTTCTGGGCATGGCAGCCCTTCTGATGTCTATGCTGGAGTGGCCTGTAGAGCCCAGTCCAGGTGTTTCAGTTCATCTTCCAAGAAGTGGGGTTCCCAGATCCGTTTTGCCTGGTCTACCAGTGTTTTTATTGTGCTGCTTTTTTTTGTCCTGGTTGATGGTTGGAGTTCTTGTGCAGGTATCTGTCCATATGTGTAGGTTTTCTGTATACTGTGTGGCCCAAACGTTGGTTTGGTTTGCAAATGACTAGGACATCCAAGAATGGTAGTGTTCCTTCCTTTTCGTTTTCCATTGTGAATTGGATGTTAGGGTGGGTGTTGTTCAAATGGTTCAGAAATACAGCCAGACTAATTAACTTTCTCTGGGCAGAATCATAGGAGAAAACAGCAGAGTGTTGAACTATTAAATAGGAATAAATCTATTTCAGAATATTGAAGCCTCCTAGCCATTTCTACCCCAGCCTGGTTAATGATGCAACAAACACACACATGCAATGTCAAAGTTCATGTTCAATGGCCTCCTTCAGTGTGGGGACTTCTTGTTAAATCTTCAGCTCATAGTTAGGCCTGTCAACAGTGAGGTGATAGTGAAATGGCCCGGGTAAAGAAGAATTAATTGGATGGGCATTGTATGTTGCTGTTGAAAGGGCATGAACTCCTCTGCCCCCTCCCATCTGAGTGATGATGATCTGGATTTGCCTTAGGGCAAGGCACTGGTCCCACAACTGAATTTCAGGTGATTATACAGTATTGTGCTGCTGAGTACAGTGTTGCTATGGTCTGCCATGCTGCTGAGGCAGGTGTGGGAGAGGAGGGGACATCTGAGGTCTGGTTAAGGCTTGTGGAAAAATAAGCAGGGAAATGAAGAACACTACGAGCTCTGAATTGATTTGAGCACTTTCCTCTGCCCCTGCAAATTCCTGACATTTGTCCAGAACTGTACAACTATGATGGGCCATGGCATTTTCTTTTAAAAAGCTGGTCTGTAATAGGATTTGTAGGCCATTTTGGCAGGATAGTGCAGGGTGGAGGTGTTGTTGGAGCTTTACACAGAAGGTGTGGCTTTTACACTAAAGCTATACATCCAAGGGTCCTTTCTTGGTGAAAGAGGCTCCCTGCCTATTCTGAGACTTATTGATGATGAAAGGAACAACTTGTCGGAGTGGGCTGGCCTGGGCATGTCATTCTCTTCAGTTTTGGAGCTTGTAAAGAGTATTTGCCTGAGGCAGTCTTTCCTTCATGGAAATGGTTTTGTGGTGGCTGTCTAGGAGATACAGATTGCCACTGAGGCATGGATGAAGGGAAAGTCCAGTGGGATCCCACTCTCATTAACTACCTGACTTTGGGTCTTTCCAAACCTGGGCATCATATATCACTTTCAAGGACACATCTGTTCTCCCCCATTCTATCCCACACAGCTGTATACCACACATAAACCAGAATTTTAGTTAACTGGAAGTTCAAAGTATGGTCAGCCTTTTCCTTGTTCACAGCAACTCAAAACGTGGGGAAAAGAATGAATTCACAATGGCACCTGAACAACATAAGGCAATCTTTACAATCACCTTCCCAAAAACATTTTCATAGAGGCATTCTACCACTAACCATGGTTGACCCATTTAGGGACTATCCATTATTTCCTGATATTTTGAGGGTTACATTCAGAGGTCATGGAGTTGTGTGCTACTTCAAAATCCATTTTAAAGGTAAATACATTTCTCAGCTTTCTTTGCAAACACCAATGCTGGGAGAGATTCCCATTTCTATATTAAAAGGAGTAGGCTGCGTTACAGATTTGATTTACCAGAAATGTGATGATTTTTGGTACAACTGTCTTTAACAGAGAGCTTGGAAAATGACTTTAGAATTGCCTTATTAAACATCAGTTTAGTCCATTATTGTTACAGTTACCTTAATTTCCTGTTTCCTGTTTTGCAAAAGTAATTAAAATAGTTACTTTTCAGTACTTAAGAAACCCACTTGGATGTTACAAGCTACTGGCCTACGATATAGAACATGCTCTCTTGCCATCTACCTCCTCACCACCACATACCATAAGGCATAATACCAGTCACACTCTTCCCAGTAAAGTTGCACTCACAATTTGGACTATTTGGACTATTTAGTTGAAAAGAGTTCCATGCACTTTTAACCCTATAATTTACACGTCACTGTGCTCATTATGGAAATAGTGCTCTGATTCCTCCTAATGGAAATAATTAGTATAAAATTGTTTGGAACAATCAAATATGTGGGATGAAGCCTCCAGTTTAGCAGCAGTTCTGTATAATCATATTCGAGAGTGGTTTTTAAGAATCCATTTTCCCCCTCAAATTAAAATGTGAAACACAATAATGCCACTGATTTTGCTGTCAGATAATCAACACCGCTGACTGGGAATGGGTGGAAGTGGAAGTGGAGAAGGGGGCGGTAGGAGGCTTATGAAAAACCTAGGTACCTGCAACCATAGCATACCCTTCATACTAACATCTTTGGAGGAGTATACAATATGCAGAAGGGTACAGTAAGTCAGTGCATACTTCCTTGCATATTTTGGCAGCAAAACATATATTCTTCCTTAGATTAAGATTCTAGTCAGCCACCCATGCCCTTTTCTAGGATCTTCCATTCCAGTCCCCACTAACTCTGCTCTCTCACATCACCAATCAACATTATATGTTCACTGAACATGTTCAGTCCTTGTCACAGGAGATTATCACATGGGAGGGACAGCATCCTTCTCCCGTCCTTCCCCCATCCTTAAAGTTGTCTAATTGCGTGATCAGGGATCACACTCCTGTGTGCTTTTCCTATCCTTCTCCCATCATTAAAGTGACATGGAGTACTACTGTCAGTACTGTTCCCTAGATTTCCCCCTGAAGGTTGTTACATTTCTGAAGTTTTTGGTACCTTCTGGGAATTATGATAAAAATAGAAATAATGATGATAATGTTATTATCCGTTTCTCTTAAAGAGTGTCCTACAACTAAAATGCACAAACTTTAAAACAAGGAAACACCATCTACTACAAATCAGCACTGTCCCCTATCCAAGAACAAATCATAGAGACAACTTTGGCCTAATGGTTATCTTATATATTAAATGACACCAATCTGGCCCTCATGGATGTAGACAATTATTCTGGGGTGGGAAGAGATTACAAACATTTAAGAATCAGCACCTTTTTTGTATGTTCTGTCTTTTAAGGCCTCAATTCTGTACATAATAATAATAAATATTAGTAAAATTTATTTATATCCTGCCCCTCTACAAGATGCAATCGGGACAGTACATACTTTTGGGGTGTAAGTACTACTGAACTCAGTGGGCCTTACTTCTGAGTAGATTATAAATGTGATTGTAAAACAGAGTTGAGAACCTTGTAGCAATCCAGATGTTGCTGGAATGCAACCCTTATCATTCCTCATTGTTGGCTTTGTTGCTTCAACTGCTGCGAGCTGGAGTCCAACAATATCTGCAGGGCCACAGGATTCTCCCTCCTAGTTTAAATTGTCTGATGCAGACCAAGAAGGAAAATTATTGCCAAGTCTCTATTCATGATGTCACCAGGATGTCCTGATGGGTCCTATATTAGGAGAAAAGGATATTAAATAAATGAATGAATGAATAAGATGAGAAAGAAGTTTCAAACCTCTACTACACTTCTGCTATGAATGGAGGTCCCAGACTACCTGCAAGATGCCAAAGCCATTTTAGAGTCTGGGTGAACTAAAAGTTGTAGCTGGAGTGAAAGGCAAGATCAGGGGAGTGAAAGGCAAGATCCCTCCCTGCTTCCACCATCATGGGGCGGGGGAGAGAAAGGCTTGCCCAAATCCATTAGGCCTAGCCTCGATTAGAACCGGAGCCCCCCCCCCCCCCCGGACCATCTGCCTTGGTCAAGGCCTGAGAGGGAGAGAAGAACTGCTAGACCTGATCCCCTTCCCTTCCATCATTCCCTTCTCCTTTTGTGTCATGTCTTTTTAGATTATAAGCCTGAGGGCAGGGAACCGTCTCATTAAATAGACTGTATGTACAGTGCTGTGTAAATTTACAGCACTAAATAAATAAAGCATAATAATAATAATAATAATAATAATAATAATAATAATAATAGATTTTCACCCCCACCCCTCTTGGTTCTTTTCTCTCTTCCCCTGCATTGTTTAATGTACTTTGGGTCTCAGACACATCGTTAAAAAAAATCTCAACACAATAAATGTTAGACGTAAGCACTCTCCTCCCAACAATCTCCCTCTTCCAGCTTCTATTGCTCTTCCTTTAATGAAAGGATAGCTGCTTTGCCTTTCCAGTTTGTTTTGTAGTTTCCCATTTCCATGTAAATTGCAACACACTTTATTGTGTGGCTATCCAACATGGCAGTATTTTATTATTTTAATTTGTTCGAACCCTCTGAATTTGGTTAGTGTGTCCCATTCAGTGCTTGGGATTTTTACAGATGAGCAGATGTTCACTCAATAGGACCTCATGTTGAGCTAATTATGGTGTCTCCTCTCCCCAAGAATTAGTGCAATCAATGATACCAACCCCTAGGGGAACCACAGGGGTTTACTTCTAAGCAAGATAGAAGCTGAAGCAATAGTCAAAAATCTGCCCTTGCTCTTACGAAGCATGCTGCAATGTATGTTTGGGATTTTTAAAAAATAAATAAATAATTTCCTTCAAAATGTATTCTGCTAATGCATTGGCTATGGCTCTTTCTTTCTTTCTTGTCTTCCTTGTTAGCGATCTGCTGCAGAGCCTGCAGCAAGAGACTACAGTTCAGAAACAAGCCAACTAACACAGCCTTATGAAAAACAATGTTGTTGCTGAATCAATATTTTCATGGCCTCAAGCTATTGGAAATGATGGGGTGTGTGCATTGTGTGTTTTAATACTCCCTGTATAATGCAGTGTCACTTCCAAATCAAGCGCCAGATTTTATACTGACAGGAAAAGGGAAGGGGATAGATTTCTTTGGGAAAAACAGAAATTTTGCCTCAGTGTAGAAGATATAGATCCAACTGATATGGATTGATGATGATGATGATGATGATGATAATGATAATGAGGAGGAGGAGGAGGCAGCAGTAGGGAAAGGAGGCATATGATGAGTCCATCAAGGGAAAACATTTTGTTAAAGCACCTAGATTTTATGAAGGCAGCTATTGTGGCTTGACCACATTTCATGCAGGCTATTGAAACATCTGTTGTAATGGCAAAACAGTGACAAAAGGTTGTGTCATCATCTTACTGATATTATAGTGCAAAACAACAACTCCTGTAAAGTTTTTGTTTGTTGATGATCTGAAGTAAGGACATTTTGCAACTATATTTCTAGTTTTTTCTGTGAAGCAGAAACAGAAATAAAATTCAAAACAATTTTGATAGAATGGGAGATTAAGCTGAAACTAACAAAATGAGCTTTTTGCAGTGAACTGAGGGAGACATCAAATAGAGAGACTTGTCAGTGGTACATGTGAAAGGATTCTCAGGATATCACTAGCTGAACATGAGCCAGCAGTGTGATGTGGCTGCAGAAAAGGTAAACAGATTTTTTGGCTGCATTAACATAAATATAATTTCCAAATTAAAAGTAATTGTTCTGCTTTTATCTCCACTAGTCAGATCTCACTCACTATGTCTGAGTGGCATATATGAAAAAGAATGCATGCAAACTGGACTGGATTTAGAAGAGGGCAATGAAGAAAGACACCTGTGAGAAGATTAGAGAAATTGGGTATGTTCACTTTCTCCATTCTCCATGTAGACAATAAAACTTTGGGGGGTCGGGATGGGGAAGGAAAGCAATGGCAGAACTCTTCAAAGACCTGAGGGACCCTCAAGTAAAGACTTGTCCTATGATGCTCTGTAATATAGGATTAGATCTAGTATGCTTTACTTACAAAAAGGTAGATTTGAGTTGGAAGGTTCTTCTAACAGGGAAAAAAAAAAACAATTAAAGCCAGGGAAGTTTCCCCTACTGGAGATCTTCAAGCAGAGATGAGATGGCTACCTACTGGGGAACCTCTATCTCTTGATGGTATGCAGGCTCCCTTTCGAACAGTATGATTAAGTGAGGCAAAGGCACTGGCTTATTTGATAAGGAAACCATCAGGTCTTAGGACAAATACTAGAGCCACCACAATGGCTGAGATTCCAAGTTCTCAGTTTTGCCAATATCTGTTCATCTCTTTTGTATTGCAGCATGTCAGCATATACTGTTATGTATGTATTCAGACAATGTCTTTCATTTAAGAAAATGATTGACAGCACAACGTCATATTGTTGGGGGAGGAGTAGCAAAACCATAGAGGAATTTGAGAATTTAGGGCTAGTATGCACAAAGGAAGGAACTGGCAGAACGACCTCTGAGTATTCTTTGCCTTAAAAAAAAAACCCTATGAAATTCATGGGATCACCATGGGGCAAGCTTTGTCAGAGAGGGATTTGCACTGCCATCCTCTGAAGCTAACAGAGCATGACTTGTGTGTCTTCAAGTTGTTGCTGACCTATGGCGACCCTAAAGTGAAACTATCATGGGGTTTTCTTGGCACATTTCATCAGAGGGGAGCTTGCTATTTCTAGCCTGAGGCTGAGAGAGTGCGCCTTGGATTTTTCCCCTAGACATTCTGCCCCCGGAAGCCGAAAGTTCAACCCCCAGAAATCCTTCCCCTCAAGGCATAAGCCCTTCTCCAGAAGTCCCACACTCAGGAGTCCCCCCCCCCAGCACTTGGTGACACCTGGTGCAGGAACACCACTGAGTTTGGGCACTCAGTCTTTAAAAGATTTGCCATCACTCACCTTGGCCAAAACATTTAAGCTCTGCTTAAATAATAGTTTGTCAACAACTAATGATCACAAGCTGCAGTAACCAGGATCACAAAACATAAACTAGTCAGACTTCACATTAATCAGAGTTATTTTGAGTTTGGATGTTAATTTAAAAATCTGCTCTGTTTCTCAGGACCATGCCAGAGGATATATGATCAAGGAAGAATTTTTTGTGAGCCTCAGATTTATCACTAAATTGGGGGGGGGGGGGGAGAGAGAGAGATCCACAGGGTACTCTTGGCTCAGTCCTAAAAAAGCCTGAGGGCAGAGTGATGTTATGAACTGGAAAAGAACAAAGAAAAAAATGAATTTCCTTCCATATGGTGCCTAAAAAAAACACAAAATGACAAAAATTAAATGATATGATGTTCATCAGTTTGTTCTGTCTATTTTTCTTTTTCTTTTTCCTTTTTCCTCTTTCTTTCTTTCTTTCTTTCTTTTTCTTTTTCTTTCTTTCTTTCTTTCTTTTTTTTTGATGGCTAATTTAAAGTGTTAACCATTGTATAAATAAATTGTTTATGAAAAAATTGAAGGAAAGCTGCCAGGTTAACATGAAATATTAATAGTTCCGAGGATAGGGGTTGCCAGAGTGAAAACTGGAGACAGCTCCCTTACCTTTAATGGTTGTGTAGAAAGAGGAGTTTCAGTAGGTGTTGCTTGTTATCTGGTTGCTTTGCAAGCAATACCTGCTGAAATTCTCTCTTCTACATAGCCATTAACAGTAAAGGACACCTTCCCAGTTTTTAGTCTGGAAACCATACTGAGGAAAGCTGGTCATGCTTCAGATCATACATATTTTGTGTGTACTTGTGTGTGATGGACACTGCTGGCTTAGTCTTCTGTATCTGCAAAAAGTCAGCCCTCAGGAGTATATGTGTGAGAGAGTGTGTGTGAGTGAATGTATTGTTCATGACAGTGGTGTTTAGTTTTAATTGGTACCAAGCTAGCCAGCTAAGAATTCTAAATGAAATTTCATTTCTCTGTGTACTGCTGATCAATATTCACTCAACACACAACAGCTCTTTGTATCTCAGTGGAATAAAATAAATTGTCAGTCAGCACTGCACTTTTTGTTGTCGTGGGGTCTTTTTCTTCCCCTAAGCTAAATTATTCACCTTCTCAAAAGGCAATTTGATAAATGTTTATTTCTTCATAATGCATTCTAACAATCACTGATTTGTGACACTTGCTGTGAATAGAATTTAAATTCATAACAGAAGCTTTCTTTCTCTCTTTTTCTAAGATGATGCTAAGAGAGATGAACGAGAAAGCGGCTCCTGGAATGTTGCCTCTTTTCTATTTCAGATATTGTGGTGGCCTCCCGTGGTATAAGGGGCACTAATTGAATTTAAGAGATGTAATAAGTGAGAAGCGCACCCATTCACATTGCATCAGAATAAGAGCCAGCTCAATGGATTTGGCAAAAGCGGCAGCACCGGGACAGCATATAAGCACCAATTTCACAGCAAAGTGAAAAAAGACTGCAGAGCGGTGGGGTTCACTGATGAGTTCCAACAGAGGGCAGGGAGAGATATATTGGGAGATGAAACTTTTCCCAGTACATTGCAGTATGAAAGGAAATCGCCAGAGATAAACTTGGGTTTTCAGAAGCACATTCTCATGAAATATAGATTTATTTATCCTCTCTGAATGCCAGAACAGTTAGCATGAGACTGAGCCTTGCATTGTTTACTACACAGAGATGATGATATGCCGCCCCCTACTTCTTCTTTGGAATAAATGTATTGCCCTATCTTTGACAGTTAAAGTAGGGTATGAACATGATTTGGGAAAATATGTGTAATATTAGGTATTTAATTAAAATTGTTGGATTTAAGAGTTTGGACAAAAATCATATTTAAAAAGACATATTATAGATTCACTCTAATTTAAAATTATTAAAATGAAAAATAAAATAAAATCCTGGTTTGAGAAATGTAACAGCTGACACAATGCTAACATACTTAAAATCCTAATACTCCCTATTTCCCAAATACAGTAACTGACAACAAATGTAATAAGTAAAACGGACCATAATGATGATGATAAATATACTTTAGGTTTATACAGGCAACAATATCACTGGATAGCAAGTTAATTAAGGAGGCAGGAAGGGAAAATCTAGGACCTTTTGACAAAGCTTAACTTTGTCCCTAAAATTTTGTCTGTACTCTGTGCATCACCCATAAATAGGGGACAGAGTGCCCATTAACACAAAGTACGGACAGAAATAAAATCGGTGGTTTCTTCCTCCTTTGGAAGGCACCTGAACAACTTAAAGTTCAAACTTTACAAAAAAAATTAAAAATGAGGAAATAAGTGTATATTAATTCACATCACATCACAGGCAAAACTTTAAAATGGATCAGGGCATATATATATATATATATATATATATATATATTAATTGGAGGGTGTGAGATTAGTTGGCATCTGATCCTTCAGGAACTGCACCCTTCCCTCACCACAGTTACACCAAACTTCCGCAGCAGCTACAATTACTGGGCTTCCTTCTGTTACCAAAGAGTCCTGTCCGGCCTGAGACCAGACTGTTTCAAAAGTTTCTAAAACCAGTATAGAATCAGCCCAGAGTATAGAAAATAAATGGGAAAAGGACTGGGGGGGGGGGCGGAATGCAGATTGGGATTGACTGGCTCCTGAAAAGTACTGCTTTTCTTCACCAGGTTTTGTAATAATTTTCAACATTACATATACCGTATCTTGTCAGTTCTGCACTGGTGTACAGTTCCATCACACCTCAGTGTCTGGGTGAGGTTGTCTCTGACATTTGTTATGATGCACTGCATGGCCATGTGAAAGAACACATGGTTTCACTTAGATTGGGGAAAAGTTCAGGGGAATAGCTGCGGGACATCAAAACAAGGGCATTATCTCCCCTTAAGAATTCTGAAAACCAATGAAATTCTCCTTCAGTCCCTAGATTTCTATCATTGTTGTAACATTTAGAAATATAATTTAGACATCCAAAGAAAAGGAGTAGGCAAAGTTACCAGGGAATATGAACACAGTTCTATATGTGAACAACTTTCAATATCTCATTGTCTGTAATGTGAGAAATTTGTGAACTGAGAAAAATTTTGTTTGGTGAGACAGAATTCTCCTTTTGCCTCCACCTCTAGCTATGCCTTTGGAGAACCATCTCCTTGATACCTGCCTTCTGGCTTCTTGTGCAGTAGAGTGAGAAAAAACAAGAAACCCCCAGTTGTGAGTGTTTAGCAGAAGCAAGGGGGACAGATCACAGCTGACACTGTGCTCATTTTCTTCACACTCTGTCTCTTGCTGAGGCAGAATCCAATTGTATTGCAAAAAGTGGAAGCAACTGCTTTTTTCTCATCCTACATTTGCTCTCCTGCCCACCCGCTCCCTCACTGCAACTACAGACACTGGCCTTGTTGCTCTCAGTAGGCCCATGGGAAGGACAACCCTCCATATTTTATGTGAAATCGGTGAGGGCATCACACCCCAGGTTCTCCTCCAAAACGTGAAGGAAATGGCACTGGAGAAACCTACTTCATCCAGCTTTCAAACTGATCCACTACACAATGGATACTATGAATGGTTTCTAGCTTTATCCCTGTTGACTTTGTGTTAGAAAAGAGGGAGGTAAAAAGAGGGGGAAAAGAAAGCACTTGTAGTGCTGGCAGGAATACTTTGAAGCAAGTTCTAAAGAACATGATGGAATCAGAGTTCATCCCATCCTTCACGTTAGATCTCAAAGAAACCATGCCTGCTCTTCTCTCGTGGGATAAGGCAGACCTGGAACATGCAGAGAGAATCTCACTGAGAAAGTTGACAGGTAAATGACAAAGATGATTAGTGAGAAATGGCCTAAAGCATCTCTGCAGCTGCTATCAACAGGCTACTGGGAAAGCTACCGACCATGAAAGACTGTTTTGTGGTAGGCAAAAGAAGAAAAGACCAAAAGTGGAGAATGACAGAAGCCAGTAATATGCATTGCACACAGATGGAAGCTATTTGTGCTAATAGCCAGTACCACCTCCTGTCCCCTGCTTCTCATATCCACATTGGCTGAAAGAGATTCACTTTTTTTCTTACTATTTCTTTTGCTGCCCTGCTGGTCCTCTTTTGTTTCCTCTTGAAGCACCATTACATTTGTATCTAGAATTTCTTTGCTGCTTCACTGCCTTCTATTCTTTACCCATGGAGTACTAATGAATCCAGGGACAATTCAAATGTAAAACAGGGCAGGACTGCTGAAAAGAATGCCACTACCTTTTTTGCCTTCCCCCCCACCCAAAGGGTATTTTGATGCAATGAAATTGCATCCGTCTTTTTCCATGATTTCCATATTCGTGCTGCTCATTAATCCTGTTTTTCTACTTCAATCCATTCTTTCCCTGTTTCATTATTTGCTATATATTATATATAGTGCAGTCCTTCCTACACCTCAAATTACCCTCCCACTTAAAAAAAAAAACACAAAAAACTGAACCTCACCCCCACCCTTGGTAACACATTTGCAACATTCAGCAATATACAGGAGCAATCTTGCTCAGTAATTGCTAAGAAAATTCTGTCCCCCCTCCTTATTGTATTCCTTGCAAATATAATTTCTTTCTGTCTCTCTACCTCCTAGGTTCCCTGCTGAGCCAGTGAACTCTGATAATCATTCGGGTAACATTGAGATAGAGATCAACTGATGCAGCCATCTCAATCTCAACTTTGACTTTCAAGTCCACATTTACTAAGATGCATGTATTACCATCTAAAGAAATATAAAGTCCTTCTTTCTAAAATGAAATGTGCTTTTAGCCTATGGTGTAAAGTGCCCCAGATTTTAAGAAGCAGAAGAGATATTCCTCAATATTTCTAAAAATGGCACAAGTATTCCTTCTGTGGAATATTTTGAGGTGTAGGAAAGGGATATTTACACAGTTCATTGCTAATTCTTCCAGTTAATTTGTAATAAATAAATAAATAAAACTTTTATTTATACCCCGCTTTTTGCCGGAGCAATCAAAGCGGCTTATAACATTTAAAACAATCCAACAATATATATAAATTACCCCCTCCCTTAAAAGGGAATTAAACAAATTATGATTAAAATTTACATAAAACAATTAAAATAAATAAAATTTCAACAGTTCCCAACAATAACAGTGCACAGTCATTGTCCTATGTGCCTATGTGGGGGGATATTTTTGGCAAAGTGATTTATTCCGGGAAGGCCTGCTTTTTTGATGGCTTTTTTAAAGCCATCCAGGTTGGTACTTTCACAGATCTCGTCCAGCAGGCCATTCCATAAAGTGGGAGCTACTGCAGAAAAAGTCCTCTGGGAGGTCACAACCAATCTGGTCTTCATTGGTTGCAATAGGTTCCTCCCAGAGGATCTAAATGCACAGGGCAGATTATGTGGAAGCTGGCGATCCCTTAGATAAGTTGGGCCCTAGCCATGTAGGGCTTTAAAGGTCATAACCAACACCTTGTACTGTGCCCAGAAACTAATAGGCAGCCAGTGGAGTGATTCAATATTGGTGTAATATGGTCACTCCTTGCTGTTCCCATAATTAGTCTGGCTGCCATGTTCTATACCAAATGAAGCTTCCGAACTAAGCATAAGGGTAGCCCCATGTAAAGCGCATTGCAAAAATCGAGTCTTGAGGTTACCAGTGCATGTACTACAGTTTCAAGGTCCCCTGGTTCCAGGAAAGGGCGCAGTTGGCGTACCAGCCGAAGCTGATAACAGGCACTCTTGACCATTGTATTCACTTGATCTCTCATGTGAAGCGATGAGTCAAGAAGCACCCTCAGACTGCGAACACAGTCCTTTGAGGAGAGTGTGAACCCCTCTAGGACTGGAGGTTGCAGCCCAATACCTGGTTTAGGGGCGCCTACTGTAAGTACCTCTGTTTTGGATTCAACTTGAGCTTGTTTTCCCTCATCCAGTCCATTACTGCCGCAAGACACCGACTGAGGGGAGAAATGCCATCTGTTGTCATTGCTGATGACCGAGACAGAGAAGGTCACTGTTGTACACTTTTGTACACAGAAGGTAACTTTTTTCTTCAATGTTAAAATATATGAACAATTGTATAAATATTTAATTCAGCCCAAGATTTAAATCCATATATTATAGAAACAGAGCTTATTTTAAAGCCATAGGGGTTTTGTTTTTGTTTTTGTTTTAATTAAGGCTGTAAAATTACAGAAGTGGTACCTTTGTTGGCTTTAGAATGTCCAGCAACAGATTTTTTTCAGTGTACTATAAAAATACCACAATCTATTACTGCTTAGAAAATAAGACTACAGACTTTTAAAAAGTAATTACAAATATATTTATCAAATTGTTCTTATAGAATTTCTAACAAATTATGTAAACGAGCTCATTCCTATTTCAGAGCCCTTTTGATTTTAGACCAAAGATGATCGCATATGCCTTGATTTTCATCTGTGAAATGTTAGCAGCTGTGGACTCATACAGATCTTGTCAGACTGCAACTTCCATCATCCTGCACCAACATCTATGCTGACAAGAACTGCTGGATGTTGCAGTCCATCAAGTTCTGTATGAGTCCACACCCTCCAACATTTCACAGATGAAAACTGAGATGTGTGGCTGAGTAACTTGAGAGTGTGGTCAAGATGGCAAAAGTTATTAATAAGGAAGAACACATAAGGTAAACTTTAAACTGGCATCTCCTCCCTGAATTACCAGTTAAGAAAGTAAGGGATTGGCAAAAAAAGTTCTCTTCTATACTTGCCCCAACAGCTTGAACACATCAGAAATATTCACCAATTGAAACTGGTCCAGTGTAATCCTATTCATAGTGTTGCTGAACAATCTATTATTGATTTCTCCTTCAGTGATGGCATCTCAGTCACCTCTTATGCAACAGATTTTATATGCAAAATGGTTATTAAAACTGTATCTGTGATGCTAGCCCTGACCAGACAATGATCTGTCCATGAAAACTCAGAGGTATTAGTCACCTCCACCCACAGATTCATATGTTCTGATCTGAAAACCATATAATGGTCTTGAAACCAATTATGATAGGCCCATGTTTGTCATGGATACCATGAATGAAAAAGCTGCATATGTCAAATTGGTCTCCAGTGGTATGTTGATGTTGCCCAGAATCAGACATCTGGGGAACTCCAAGAACAACTCCAAGACCAGTTCCATGAGCTCAGAGGCTGATAGACAGCAGTGTGGGGGATGGGAGGTACTCTCACAGAACCTCCAGTCTATAACTGGTTTTCAGACTCAACTATACATACTCAATGTGGCTCAACTCCCTAATAGGCAATTTGGTCAGATTACAATGATCTTTATATACCACAGCCTCCTCACAAGGCACCCACTTTCCCTGACCTGCTCGCTAACACAGTCCCCAACAGGGAGAGCTGGAGCCCATGTCACGCCACTATGTTGCTGTGTGCCTTCAAGTCAATTCTGACTTATGACAAACCTCAGGTGATCCCATCATAGGATTTTCTCTGCAAGCTTTGTTCAGATGGGGTTTGCTTTTTCCTTCATCTGAAACTGAGAATGTATGACTTGATCAGGTAAACCCAGTGAGTTTGCACAGCTAAGTAGGGGATTTGAACTCTGGTCTCCAAAATCATAGTTTAGTGCTCAAGACACTCCACTACACTGGCTCTCATTAACTATACATATGAAAATTAGAATGTATGAAAATTAGCAAATGTCATTCTGACATGTGAAGGTACTAGCTATCTCCATTTTGGCCATTCCTGCCCAGGCAACAACTTCCAGTGTCAAAAGCTGTCTAGAGCAGGGGTGGACAACTGTCAGAGGCTAAGGTGCCATACTGCTCTCCCCAGAGACACTGGTGAGCTTCACTCCATCCTTACATTCTGCCCTATGACAATAAAAAAGTTCCCAAGTACCCCCAACACCCTAGATCTTAAATCTCTAAAGCCATTTTAGGCTGAAGCAAGGCTTTTTTGTAAAGCAGGAAGTGAGTTCTGAGTCACTTTGGCCCAATCTAGATGGGCACAAAGCGGTGCGATAAGGGCTAGAAAGCCCGCCTTTAGGGTTAGGGGGGGCGCAGCTTTCACACCCTCCCTAACCCTAAAGCGTATGGACACCACCATTTTAAAATGGCAGCATCCATACGGACGCACTTTGAGAGCGCCATCATGTGCGCAGCTGCTAGACGCGATGCGCACAGGATGACGCCTTTGCGCCGCGGGAAGGCGCAAATCGCGCCCTTTCCGCGGCAGAAAAAAGGAGCTCCAAACAGAGCTCCTTTTTAGCATCGAGTCTTTGCTGTGGTTTTTAGATAGCCACGGAAAGACCCAGGAAGGAAGGGGCCATGGCAGTGGACCCTTCCTCCCTTCAGCCCTGCTTCCTCAAGTGGAGTGCAGCGGGCGCCCAGGGCGCCTGCTGCACCCCGCTTAGAGGCTGCGGGGAACTGGCAGTTTGCTGCTTCCCCGCGGCTTCTGGAAGCAGTGGGATGGGGCCGCAGAGGCTGCCGGTATGGCAGCCTCAGCCCCATCCAGCTGCTTCCTGGGGCAATTGCGGACCACCCCTTTTGGGTGGTCTGGAAAGCCCCTTTCTGTTGTAAAAAAGTTTCTCCTGAGTCTAAAAGAGGAAGCATCTTCTGTGCCCCTTCTTGTTGTTAAAGAAAGGCATGAAATGATCTTGGAGGTTGGGACATGTTCCAAACTAAGCAACTAGAGATGGACATCACCTAATGGGCAAAGAGCTGGAGTTGCTGTTCAAAGAATACAGAGCCAGTCCTACCATTAGGCAAAAGGAGGCAGCTGTCTCAGGAAACAGATTTTGGAGTCGTTGGGCAACAAATCAATAATTATTCACTTTGTTATTACTGTTTTATATATATATATATTTCTGTGTGTTTTTGTTTTGTTTTTACTGTTCATAGGATTTTTCCTTCCCTGTGTACTTTAAGTGACTATCTTTGGTTATTATGCACCTTGACTTTGTGGATGGTGCCATTTGCTGCTGTGCCTCAGGCAGAAAATGTTTTTGGGCTGGTTTGGGCAGAACATAACCTTAGAAAAACAGATGAAGCAGATGCATATTAAGTCATACTACAGACATGCAGTAGGATGAGGTCTGAATAAAGTGCAATAGTTCTGAACTGGCTGTAAAAGCTGCCTCACTTTGTAAGACTACAGATGGAGAAAGTCGTTAGTGAATGCTCCTCCGTGCAATAAACCTCCAGGAAATAGAAAATTAGCACATCAGAGAGAAAGATGCTAGACCAGCTCTTTGCCTGCTGTGATGGTTTTCTCTCTGCCAGGAATTCCTAAACATAGAAGAGCATTCAAAAAGGACACAGGCACATGCCCTATAGTATCAAGTAGTTTTCTATCACTTCATTCTGATGTATGGATCAAGTTCAAAGAACATGCACTTTATGTGTGTAGTGGCAACTAGTGCCATCAATGTCATCTTTAGTTGACTGTAAATACATTCTTATTTCCAATAGTAGCCCATGCATTTCTCTTATGGATAGGCAATCTAGTGCCCTTCAAACATTTTGTACTGTGGCTGCCATAATCCCTTGCCTAGCACATGCTGGCTAAAATGGATACAAGCAAGCAAATCTGCCTTCCTGTCTCTGTCCTTATTATACCTAAGGCTTTCAGAGAAAGTACTTGGCTAACCTTCGTGTGTGAATGTTTTTTAAAAAAAAAATTACTTTGCTAGAAACTAGTTAGAATGCCCAAACAAGTAATTCATTGCCAATACCACATTGGACAGAAAATAAAATAGGATCCTCTCTATTGTAATATAGAGTGCATAAAATCACAGAGATGGAAGCGTTCTCAAGGACCATCTAATTCAACCTCTTGCCATCTAGGAATACACGACTAAAGCACTCTGAAAATATTCCCAATCTCTGTTGAAAGACCTTGCAAGATGGAGAGACCACCATCCTCTGAGGTTGGTCAAGCAGCTCTTACAGTAAAGAAGTTTTCCTAATGTTTAGGTGGAATCTCTTCTTTTAATTTCAATCCATTTGTTTATGTTCTATTCTCTGAAGCAGTAGATACTTGCTCCGTCTTCTGCATCAACTCTCTTCAAATATTTAAAGATGGCTACTGTATCAGTTCTTAACTTTCTCTTCTCCATACCCTAAGATGTTCCTAGACCCAGAGTGGTGTAGTAGTTTAAGTGTGGAATTAGGATTGCATCTAAATGCAAGCTCGGTGCCCCCTTCCAGTGCCTCTGAGCCTGGAAGCCATGTGTGTGCAGGTAAGAGGTACCCAACTTGCTTCCTGACGGTGTTTTAAGAGCAAGTCAAGTGCCTCTTTCCTCAGCCTCTGAGCCTGGAAAGCATGTGGGGGGGGGGGTGCAGGCAGCTCAGAGGCCCAGGTAGAAGAAGCCTGGCTTGCCTGCTCAAACTATTTAAGAGCAAGCCAGGTGGCTCTTTCAGTAAGGACAAGGTAGATCAGCAAGCAACCAACAGGTTGCCCTCCTCAGAGTTCACCACTGATGCTATCTCCTTCTCCTCATGCCTTGTAGTCCAGTGCTAGTGAGTAGAAATATCTCCTTGCCTTCTCATCCCACATGCTCAGAAGCCCCTCACTCATCCCCACCCCCCAATATGGTTTTGTAGTTGATGTGATCATTCAAGTCATTTGTAAGTAATGGAGACCTTATGGACAAATCTTACATAACGGAGGTTGTAGCCAGAAGGTTTTTTTTCAGAAGAGGTTTTATCATTGCATTCTTCTGAGGCTGAGAAGGTGTGATTTGTCCAAGGCCATCTTGTGGAATTCAGATTCAAACCCAGTCCTCCTGGTACTCAGGCCATTACACCATGCTAGCTCTCTAAGAGCACCTCTTAGGGTTTTCAAAAAAGCTGTTAGCTGGGAAAGGTAACTTTCTACTGGGGCACACACATGCATTCTCTGAACATGTGGGCTTGTTTAGACAGGATAAGAGAGGAGAGAATTGCAAACAACATGCATTTTGACATGGGCTTCTGGTTCTACAGTTGTGACACAATGCAAAAAAAAAATATATTATGGATCTGGGCCAAGGCAATCCTGGTAACAATTGTGGATTCTCTGCACTGATACCTATGTATTTGCTGTTGGATGCCATATAGGGCAACCACCTCCTTCTGTCCCTCAGAAGTCCCGTGCCATTAATAGCTGCACAACAGTTAAATGTTCAACAAATACACATTCACCTGTCATGTACTTAGTGTGGGGAAAACTCACCATTTGATGAACCATTATGCAGCTAGTAAGAGATTCAGAAATCCTGCTGTGAGAAAGGTGACAAACGTAATAGTCCCATATTCTGTTTTGTTTTTAAGGAAATGTTGCATTAGTTGCAAATTCTGTGGTTGAAAAACAATTTGAAGAAACATACTTATCTCTAGTGTTTTTCAGTCTAAGCTTGCAAACTGAAAAGTGTTAGCAACCTCTCTCTCTCCCTCTCTCTCTCTCTGATACACACACATATATAACTGTGGTTCATTTCACCAAAAATGAATAAGGCAATGCACTGTGTTGATGTGCATGGTTTACAGAGATAGCACAAGCCAAACTATATGTGCCTCTGCTTCTCAGTTTGACAGAGGCAATCTGATTTCTTTTTTAATGCACTCATGAAGTGAATGGAAGGCAGATTGTGGTTTAAAAGTATCTTCCTGTAAAAAGATGTGCCAAAGATATGTATAAGTGAGCATGGGGCATGTTCACAAGGCCTTCCTCCCCACACATACCCATGCCAGCATGCCTTTGTGTGCAACCATGAAAACCACCCCAAAATTTGATAATTTTTCATACCAAAGTTATGGTTATGGTTAACCACATGAAACTATTTAAATGTAAATACATGCACGGTATTGTAATTTAATTGTATGGGTATGGTATTGTAATTTAATTGTGTAATTTTAATATTGCTAGTTATTGATGTCACTACTATTGCCATTACATTCAATGATATGTGGGAATTGCAATTTATGTGTAACATTAGTACAAAAGCATTACTAAATATTCTGTATGGTTTAATACAGGAGGAAGTCCATGGGGGTGACACCATGAGTTATCACACTGGGTCGCACCAACCCTAGTGACACCACTCCTGGAGACCAGGGTTTGAATACTATGTCAGTCATGGAAACGCACTGAGTGACCTTAGGCAAGTCACATTATTTAAACCTCAGTGGACAGCAAGGGCAACCCCCTCTGAACAAATCTTGCCAAGAAAACCTCATAATATGTTCACCTTAGAGTCATCGTAAGTCAGAAATACACTGAAGGAATACAACAACAAAGTTGTTACTAATACAGCTTACTTTCTACAGTTCACTCTGGGCACACTTCCAAACAATCTGCCACAAAACACTATAAAATTGAATTTGCCTCTTCCAGAAAGTGCTATGACATGAAAATATATCCATTAGTGAAAAAATGGATAAAATGAATAGCCTGTGAGCTCATAAATGCAACATGTCTCCCTTCTACTATTTTATAAGAGTCTGGCTTGTTGGTTGGTTGTACCTTTGAAATGTCTGCTAACCAGAATTCTTTGTACAGTGTACAGTGTATTTTTTTAAAAAAATACAACAATATACCATTAGAAGAATGAGCAGCAATAGAAGAATATATATATATGACAAAACCAACATCAAGAAACAAAAACATTACATACAATCAAGTAGAAAGCAGCACTAAAAAGGTTTTAAAATACCTCATTTAAGCTTCCTTGGCTCTCATCCTCACACCACTTTCCTTAGAGTGGTGTAGACTGCAATTCTGGGAGTAAGTCATATGGAAGCAAGTTGTATTTACTTCTGAGTAGACATGGGTATTTTTGCGTTGCAAAAGTCTAAAGCAATAGGTTGGGGAATGCAGCCTACATGAGCTCCTGAAGCAATCATGACAGTTGGGTAGCACTGGAAACCTAGGGGAATCAGTTATTCCCCTAGAAATCCAGTCAATTAAATTCAGTCCGGAAGGATACCAATCTAATATCAAAGATATTGCCAAAAGGATCAGTTCCCTGGAGCATAAGGTTAATGATTTAGAGCATGTCAGCTTGGCCTGAAGCAGAGAAAATGAAACTAGAAACACACACGCACAAAAAGGTCAAACTATTAATAGATATAAGAAAATGCAACTATTACAAGAATAAATCAAAGAAGGTACACAAGGGCTTACTGGCATCTCACTTATCGGAGATGTCAGCACATTTCTATTTTTATGTAGCCATTAATTAATATCTTTTCGCCTCCATATTTAGGGTATAACAGAGCACTTGAAATGTGAGTCAAAGTTCAAAAAGAAATAAGAAATAGGACATAGTGACCCAGTTTTGCTGTATTAAAAATTGCCTAATATCAACTTTAGCTGAACAAGAAGAAAAAAACAAAAGTATGGGGGGGGGGAGAGAACAGGAAAAAAGTACACCATCAATGAATACCTCTGGAGGTGGGGGGGGGGAGCCACAGGTATTGTTTATTTAGCTATTTAGTGCCTTAAGTGTTTCTGAGCAAAGCTCTTTACTGAAGGGGTAGCTCTGCAGGTCCCATATAACAGGTCTTTGAGTGAAATTAGAATATATCTTCATTTAGATAGACTATACAGAGTTCATCTCACTGAAGACATCTGATCAAAACATGAAGCACATTTAACTTCTAAATAAAGCACATGGTGTTCTATGGTGTTTGATCTAATTTATCTGAGGGGATTTTGAAAGCATTAGGCCATAGCCATCTTGTTGTAGGGCGAAGAGATTGGGGGTGCTGGGCACATAATCTAACTGAGAAACCATTGCCAACTCCTGGAGATGCTGGCTTTGCAACACCTTCTCTTTCTGATTGCTGTGCTCACCTTCTATGAGAAAAACAAAGAGCAACCCCAGGGTAAGAAGTAAATTAACTCATTTTAGCTGCGGTACTGGAGAAGAGTGCTGAGGACAGCCAAAAAGACAAACAAATGGAACCCTGAATAGATTAAGCCTGAACGCTCCCTAGAAGCCAGGTTGATCATGTTGAGACAGTAGTACTTTGGCCACATCATGAAAAGGCATGACTCATTAGAAAAGGCAATAATGTTAGGAAAGTTAGAAGATAGTAGAATGAGAGGAAGACAGCACACGAGATGGAAAGACTCAGTCAGGAACTTCACAGGCCTGAATCTACAGGACCTGAGCAGAGCAGTGGAAATGTCACATCAGGGTCGCCATAAATTGGGGTCAACTCAAAGGCAGTTAACAAAAACAACTCATATCTTGCGTTCTCTGACTCTGTCTGTGTGTATGCAGCTGTGCAGATTTATGATGCACAGGGCACTGTTCCAACAATTCATGCCCTTTTGGTTGAACAGGTTTAACAAGGAGGGGGAAAGTTCTCATCAACAGTTTCAGGATCAGGTATTTGTAACTATATATACTTTGTTTTTCTCATGCTGTGGGACCTGGAGAAGTATAATTATTTGTATTTTACAAATTTCCATTTAGAAAGCATCTGCCCCATTATTCTGAGCAATGCCTCCATTAAACAAAAAGAGTCCCTGGAAGCTCCCTGGGGAAGTATTAAATGTTAAGGAGAGCACCTTTCCTTTCTTTTGTCAGCTTGATCTCATCTAACTGATGCTTCCTGTCAAAAGATTGTACTGGGTTATTTCATTAGATAGATGGAGTGAGTTAATCTGATAGGTAATTGAATGGTTAGCATCAGAATGAGCTCAAAGGGTTCCAGTTTATTAGCCTATTATGTTGAAATGTTTAAAGCAATTATTAGTTCCAGTTTGCTCTGTACTCCATCTTCTAAAGCATTTTTGTTATATTTGCTTTGAAGAATAAAGACATTTGTTGATTTGGCTAGATTCCGAAGCAGTGTAAAAGGGATGAGAAGCATATGGTCCTCTACATTGTCTGAGGAGGAGACCTAACTCCTTCAAAAAACCATACTGCCAAATTCCTCATCTCCATTTAAAGCAAGCACTGGGAAGGCACAACAGACAAAGTGCATTGAAAGCATGTAAATGTTTGCTTTTAATGGTTTGCAGTGGTTTACAGCTGAATTTTGATAGTAATCTACTAAAATGCAGTCAAAACTCACAAAATCCTTGCTATAAAATGATGGAGGAGGGAAGTTCCTGGTTGGTCCCAACTTTCACCAGTAGAGTTGCAGTCCTCTGCATGTATGGATGGGTGGGCACAAAACTGGCCCCCAAATCTGACAAAGTTATCCACCCAGGCATTGTGAAAATATAAAATCTCCCAAATAAGAGCCAACTTGGACGCTGGTACTATGGCAGAGCTGATCAGTGAGGTGTCCAGCAACACCATGAATGAGATTAAACTGGATTGATTTGAGTCTGTGAGTACTGAAGATGTGGACAAACTCCTTGGTAGTGTGAAGAAGACAACATGCCCTCTTGATCCTTGCCCTTCATGGCTGGTTGTCCAGGGTGAAGATGCCATAATGATGTTCTTGCAATATGTTATTAATGCATATCTCAGGGAAAACCAATTTCCACCTTGTTTAAAAGAAGCGGCTGTAAGGCTGCTTCTGAAAAAACCTTCCTTAGATCCTCTGGACATGAACAATTATAGAACAGTCTCACATCTCCCATTTTTGAGCAAAGTGATTGAGAGGGCTGTTGGCCTTCAGCTCCAAATAGTCTTGAATGAAACCGATTATCTAGATCCATTTCAAACTGGCTTTAGGACATGATATGGAGTTGAGACTGCCATGGTTGCCTTAGTCAATGATCTTTGTCTGACTATCAACAGGAGAAGTGTGACCTTTGACACTATCAACCATGACATCCTTTTGGAATGCCTGAGAGAACTGTGAGTCAGGGGCACTGCATTGCACTGCTTCCAATCCTATTTCTGAAGTAGATTCCAAAGGATGATACTTAGAGACAGTTACTCCTCAAAAAGGGAGCTTAAATCTGGTGTCCCTCAAGGTGCCATTCTGTCCCCAATGCTATTTAACACATATAAGAGGCCGCTGGGAGAGATCATCCAGAGACAAGGGGCAGGGTGTTATCAATATGCTGATAACACACTGCCCCATGTCTTCAGATGAGCTCTGGTGGTGCAATAGTTAAATGCCTGTACTGCATCCAGTCACACAAAACCATAAATTGCAAGTTCAGTACTAGCCAGGGCTCAAGCTTGACTCAGGTTCGCACCCTTCTGAGGTAGCTAAAATGAGTACCCAGCTTGTTGGGGGCAATTAGCTTACAGTTGTAAACAGCTTAGACACTGCTAGTTCAGTATGAAGTGATATATAAATGAAGCTGTTTGTTTGTTTTTCTTTTAATGACACCCACACATATCTCTCCATGCCTCGGATCACAGCTCTGACTAAGGACAGCATTTCTTCTCTCAATGAATGTCTTAAGGTGATAATGGACTGGATGAAGAAAAACAGACTGAAACTGAATCCAGATAATATGGAGGTATTCACTTTTGGAGTCCCTAACATAGAGATATGTCAACCTGTCTTGAATGGGGTCATACTCCCCTTTAAAAACTGTATTTGCAGCTTGGGAGTGCTCCTGGACTCATTGCTTCAGAAGACAAATCATATAAATGTGACGGTTAGGAGTGCTTGTTATCAGCTTTGGCTGATATGCCAGCTGCATCCCTTCCTGGAACAGCGGGACCTGGAAACAGTGGTACATGTGCTGGTAACCTCACAACTTGACTTTTGCAATGTGCTCTACATGGGGCCTAGTCCAGAAACTTCAATTAGTTCAAAACATGGTGGCCAGAGTAGTTACCAGGACAGCTAAAGGTGACCATATAATACCTATCTTAAAATCTCTCTACTGGCTGCCTATTAGCTTCTGGGGTCAGTACAAAGCGTTGGTAATGATCTTTAAAGCCCTTCATGGCCTGGGTCCAACCTACCTGTGGGATCGCTTGGTTCCATATAATACACCGCACACACATAGTTCCTCTGGGAGAAATAAAGTTGGCTGCAGTTACCCAGAGGGCCTTTTCTTCGGCTGCTCCCAAATTATGGAATGGCCTGTTGGAAGAGATCTGAAACATTACCAATCTTGACAGATTTAAAAAGGCTGTCAAGACGGATCTGTTCCAACAGGCCTTCCCTGAGTAATCTATTTGGTCACACGCTGACACAGATTATCATGCAGAATACCCATGACACCCGTTCCCCTGTCTCTGACTGTCTTAATGTTTTAAATTGTATTTTATTATTGTTATCTAAGAATTATTATGACCTTGTTTTAGGACGGAGGGGATAATGAGATTTATTTTTATGTATGTATTTTATCACTGTTGTAAGCCTCCTTGATCCTGAGGGAGAGGCGGAATACAAATAAATTATTATTATTATTATTATTATTATTATTATTATTATTATATTATTATTATTATTATTATTATTATTTTCTCTCTGATTATTGAAAATGTATGAAATATTAGTGTGATTTTTTTTAATGGGTAAAGAAGGGAAACAAAAGGGCAACATGAATAAGTTGACTTCAAAATAGTCTAAAAACATATTTTCTGCAAACTAATAAACCTGGTAGTGTATAACTACCATAACTCCTAAAACCTGGAGAACATAAACTATGGTTGGTTGAAGACAAGCTGCCCTCATAGAATTCCAGAAAGTAACCATTCTTCTTCTGTAATAGGCTGAGGTGGAAATCACTAGATCTCCAATTTGAATCAGTGAAGATTTTCATACATGGCTGCATCACTGCTAAAATGTCATCCAAACATCCCTAAAAGGTGGGGGAAAGCACCTGTGTCTGAATACCAGGGGCACTTCCTGAATCACCATGGAAACATGGCTCTCTCTAGCATCCCTGAAACATCTCAAGAGGATTAGATTTCCTATGAACGCAAACTTTGCATTCAGAGGAATTCTGCTCCCCAGGAAGGATTCAGGGATGCTAAGGAGTTTATCACAAGAGGGGAATTGGAAGTATAATCCAATGGCAATCTGAACGCAATCATGGAGTTTTGCATTATTGCATGAAAGCTGATCACGCACATTTTCTGGCAATGGGAAATCCTTCCAAACACAATCATGTGGTTTCACGTTATTGCATGAGAAACTATTACACACAATTTCAGGCAATGAGAAGTCCTTCTGAACGCAATCATGGTGTTTCACATTATTGCATGAGAAACTCACACACAATTTTGGGCACTGGGAGGCAGTTTTGGGCGATTCCGAACGTGATGCAGCGTCAATACGCAATCACTTAAATTCGCTGAACTAGCGAATTCACTCAATTCCAAACTGGCCCCACTTTCATTTCTTTCGAAACTGAGAGAAATTCCTCCCATGTGATAATGTCCTAAGAGGGAGCTACATTTCCATGGCAATTCAGGAAGCACTCGTGGCATCCAGGGACAGGTTCTTCCCCTACCTTTTAGGGACATTTGAAGGATGTTTCAGCAGCAATGCAGCCAGGTATGAAAATCTTATATGTTGTAGGTATTGGCAAAGAAAGTAATGCATAAAAACAATCTGGATTTTGGTTTGTCACTTTCTTAAAATTCAAATTAATATCCATAAAGCTGCAACGTCAGCATCTGGTGGTACATCCTAAAAAGTAACATATTATATAACATATAAGAGAAGGTTAAGCCACACTTGAGCCATTGCATTCTGGGAGCCAGTGCTGGGAGGCTACTTAAGGCTACTCAAGGCTAGCAGAAGCTTCATTTCCTTTAAGGAGGAGAAAGAAAAGGAGGAGGCTGTAGTCCATGTGCTTGGGTGAGATCTAATCTAATTTACACTTGAGCCATTGCATTCTGGGAGCCAGTGCTGGGAGGCTACTTAAGGCTACTCAAGGCTAGCAGAAGCTTCATTTCCTTTAAGGAGGAGAAAGAAAAGGAGGAGGTTGTAGTCCATGTGCTTGGGTGAGATCTAATCTAATTTACACTTGAGCCATTGCATTCTGGGAGCCAGTGCTGGGAGGCTACTTAAGGCTACTCAAGGCTAGCAGAAGCTTCATTTCCTTTAAGGAGGAGAAAGAAAAGGAGGAGGTTGTAGTCCATGTGCTTGGGTGAGATCTAATCTAATTTACACTTGAGCCATTGCATTCTGGGAGCCAGTGCTGGGAGGCTACTTAAGGCTACTCAAGGCTAGCAGAAGCGCGAATTTTGATTTTTTTTATCTAGTCAAGGAGGTGTTTAGAGAATAGAAGAGGAGCCGGCCTGAAGCATCAGAGGAAGTGAATCAGAAACTTGCCTTTGGAAGGAGCTTTTAGCTAGGAGCTCTCTACATAACTATAGGCCCCGTGACTTGAACTCAGTGACAGAGCTTGGGAATAAAGGCCAAGTCTAGCAAGGGAAGCCCACAGTCTTGTTTCAGTGCCTCCTTAAGACTTCTCAGTATGGACACTGAAGGCCCTGCAGCAGTCACCTGCAACACCTGTGGGATGTTTGTCTTCTTGCCTACAGAGGTGGCGAATTACACCTGCCACAAGTGCAAGTTGGTAGCCCTCTTGGAAGAGAAAGTACAGCAGCTAGAGGAGCTGATATCTGCACTCCAGCATCATAGAGAGCAGGAGATTCTCCTGAACAGATCAGACCAGAATGTCTTGGGTGGGAAACAGACAGAGGAAGTTGTTGGGGCGGAGGAGGTCACTCCACATACAACAGAGGTAGATGCTTGGAGGAAGGTCACACACAGAAGTAAGGAAACCAGGGAACGTTCTGTGAGCGGCTTGCAGCTACAGAATCGCTTTGAATCTCTCTCTGTTGTCAGAGATGATGAGGAAAAGCAGCAGGGACAGACATCAGGGACAGAGCAGGAGAGCCTGAGAGCATCACGAAAAGGAACAGCCACTGCTAAGCCTCGGAGGAGGCGCGTGGTTGTGGTGGGGGACTCCTTGCTGAGGGGTACAGAAGCAGTGGTTTGTGGGCCTGACAAGATGTCTCGGGAGGTGTGTTGTCTCCCTGGGGCAAAGATCCATCATGTGACGGAGAGGCTGACAAGACTTGTCAAGCCTACTGATCAATACCCCCTTCTTTTGGTTCATGTGGGAACCAATGATACTGCAAGGCACAGCCTTCAGAATATCAAAAGGGATTATGAGGCTCTGGGAAGGAAGCTGAAAGAGATGGAGGCACAGGTTGTCATCTCATCTCTACTCCCGGTAGAAGGGCATGGTCCAGGAAGGGAGAGGAAAATAGCAGAGGTGAATAACTGGCTCCGTAGATGGTGCCGCCAAGAACAGTTTGGATTCTTGGATCATGGGCTGCGGTTCCATGAGGAGGGACTTCTGGCAAGGGATGGACTGCATCTCACGCCAGTTGGCAAAAACGTTTTTGCCAACAGTCTGAAGAATCTGATCAGGAGGGCTTTAAACTGAGTTATGTGGGGGAGGGAGACATTATACTGGAAGGCAAAAGGGATGGAGAGAATAGTCCAAGTGGCATAGAGGAAACAAGGCAAACAGTGCAAGGACCCAACAGTAGGAGGCAAAAAAATGTGCAAAAGCAGCAAGTAAAGAGGACACATGGTCTTAAATGCCTCTCCACTAATGCACAGAGTATGGGAAATAAGCAGGATGAACTTGAACTCCTAGCACAACAAGGGAAATATGATATAATAGGCATCACTGAAACCTGGTGGGATGAGTCTCATGATTGGAATGTAGAAATAGAGGGGTATAACCTTTTTAAGAGAAACAGGCCAAGCAGGAAAGGAGGAGGAATAGCATTATATGTCAGGGATATTTACACCAGTGAAGAGATGCAGGAAGTCAATACTGGAAGCCAGGTGGAGAGCATCTGGATAAAAATTAAAGGAGAGGGAAATAACAGGGATGTTACTGTGGGAGTCTACTACAGACCCCCGACTCAGGCAGAGGAATTGGATGATGCCTTTCTAGAATAGATAATCACATACTCAGAAAAGAGAGATGTAGTAGTGATGGGTGACTTCAACTATCCTGATATTTGCTGGAAGTCAAACTCAGCCAAATCCTCAAAGTCTAGCAAATTCCTCACTTGCCTGGAAGACAATTTCATTGTCCAAAAGGTGGAAGAGGCAACAAGGGGATCAGCCATTTTAGATCTGATCTTAACCAACAGGGAAGACCTAGTTGATGGGGTGCAAGTGGTTGGATCCTTAGGTGGAAGTGACCATGTTCTCCTGGAGTTTGTAATACAGTGGAAGGGAGAAGCTAGGCATAGTCAGACACGCACTCTAGACTTTAGGAGAGCTAATTTCAATAAACTTAGAGAAATACTGGGAGTGATCCCATGGTCAGGAATACTAAAAGAAAAGAGAGTTCAAGACGGATGGGAGTTTCTCAAAAGGGAGATATTGAAGGCACAATTTCAAACAGTTCCAATGAGGAAGAAAAATGGAAGATGCCTCAAGAAGCCAGGATGGATGACTAAGGAACTTTCAACTGAGCTAAGTTTTAAACGGAACATGTATAAGAAATGGAAAAATGGAGAAATCACGAAAGAGGAATTCAAACAAATAGCCAGCACATGTAGGGGTAAAGTCAGAAAAGCTAAAGCGCAGAATGAACTCAGGCTTGCTAGAGAGGTTAAGAACAATAAAAAGGGCTTTTTTGGATATGTCCGCAGCAAAAGGAAGAAGAAGGAAACAGTGGGGCCACTGCGTGCAGAAGATGGCAAAATGCTAACAGGGGACAGAGAAAAGGCAGAATTACTCAACACCTTCTTTGCTTCAGTCTTCTCAGAAAAGGCAAAGGGTGCTCAACCTAAGGATAATGGAACAGGAGAAAGAATAGAGAAAATTCAGCACAGAATAAGTAAAGAGGTAGTACAGGAATATCTGGTTAACCTAAATGAATATAAATCTCCAGGACCAGATGAACTACATCCTAGAGTATTAAAAGAACTGGCAAATGTAATATCAGAGCCATTGGCAATAATCTTTGAGAACTCTTGGAGAACAGGAGAAGTCCCAGCAGACTGGAGGAGGGCAAACGTTGTCCCCATCTTCAAAAAGGGAAAAAAAGAGGATCCCAACAATTATCGTCCAGTTAGTCTGACATCAATTCCAGGAAAGGTTCTAGAGCAGATCATTAAGCAGAGAGTCTGTGAACACTAAGAGGCCAATGCCATAATCACAAAAAGCCAACATGGGTTTCAGAGAAACAAGTCATGCCAAACGAACCTGATCTCTTTTTTTGATAAAATTACCAGCTTGGTAGATGAAGGGAATGCTGTGGATATAGTATACCTCGATTTCAGTAAGGCCTTTGACAAGGTTCCCCATGACATTCTTGCAAACAAGCTTGCAAAATGTGGGATAGACAAGTTAACTGTTACATGGATTTGTAATTGGTTGACTGGCCGAACTCAAAGGGTGCTCAACAATGGCTCCTTTTCATCCTGGAGAGAAGTGACCAGTGGGGTCCCACAGGGTTCTGTCCTGGGCCCAGTGCTATTCAACATCTTTATTAACGATTTGGATGACAGAATTGGGGGCATACTTATCAAATTTGCAGATGACACTAAACTGGGAGGAGTAGCTAATACCCCAGAGGACAGGATCAAAATTCAAAATGACCTGAATAGACTAGAAAGCTGGGCCAGTGCTAACAAAATGAAATTCAATGCGGAGAAATGTAAGGTTCTGCACTTAGGGAGGAAAAATGAAATGCACAGATATAGGATGGGGGACACCTGGCTGAATGAGACCACATGTGAAAGGGATCTAGGAGTCCAAGTAGACCATAAGCTGAACATGAGTCAACAGTGTGATGCGGCAGCTAAAAAAGCCAATGCAATTTTAGGCTGCATCAATAGAAGTATAGTTTCTAGATCAAGGGAAGTTATAGTGCCACTCTATTCTGCTTTGGTCAGGCCCCACCTGGAATACTGTGTCCAGTTCTGGGCACCACAATTCAAACAAGATGTGGAGAAACTGGAGCATGTCCAAAGGAGGGCAACTAAGATGGTGAAGGGTCTGGAAACCTTGCCCTATGAAGAACGCCTTAGGGAGCTGGGGATGTTTAGCCTCGAGAAGAGAAGGTTAAGAGGTGATATGATAGCCCTGTTTAAATATTTGAAGGGATGTCATATTGAGGAGGGAGCGAGCTTGTTTTCTGCTGCTGCAGAGACTAGAATGCGGAACAATGGATGCAAACTGCAGGAAAGGAGATTCCACCTCAACATTAGGAGGAACTTCCTGACAGTAAGGGCTGTTCGACAGTGGAACACACTCCCTCGGAGTGTAGTGGAGTCTCTTTCCTTAGGGGTCTTTAAGCAGAGGCTGGATGGCCATCTGTCAGGGATGCTTTGACTTGGAGTTCCTGCATGGCAGGGGATTGGACTGGATGGCCCTTGTGGTCTCTTCCAACTCTATGATTCTATGATTCTATGTTAAGAGGTGATATGATCGCCCTGTTTAAATACTTGAAGGATGTCACATTGAGGAGGGAGCAAGCTTGTTTTCTGCTGCTCCAGAGAACAGGACTCGGAACAATGGATGCAAACTGCAGGAAAAAAGATTCCACCTCAACATTAGGAAGAACTTCCTGACAGTAAGGGCTGTTCGACAGTGGAACACACTTCCTTGGAGGTTTTTAAGCAGAGGCTGGATGGCCATCTGTCGGAGATGCTTTGATTGGGAGTTCCTGCACGGCAGGGGTTGGACTGGATGGCCCTTGTGGTCTCTTCCAACTCTAAATTTCTATGATTCTATGATTCAATGATCACTATGTTGCATTACATCTTACTATTAATGTTTTGATAGTATTAAAACTTACTACTAATGCTCAACTGTATCTGTTATGTTTTTAGGGTTTGTACTATCTAAAAAGTGAGAGAAGCAAATTAACGTTTTGTCTCAGTTCAGAAATTAAGTTTTGAGTATTGGTTCAGTAACTTGGCTGAATATGGAACTGAGGATACAATTGGTGCTTTTTAGGTGAAACAGCTTGGAAAGGCTGAAGATGGTCAACATCCCAGCAGTGAGATGGTGCAAAAGTAACTACAACAAAATAAGGCCACTTTTCCAAAATGATGGTTAGAAATAGCAGCATTTCCCCCCAACTGCGTATAGTAGTCAGTGTGGGGAAGCTTGAAGCTTGTCTCAGTTTCTGAAAAAAGAACTAGCTTAATCTTTCTCCTAAACTGTGATGATGCTTTAGAAGGGCAATGCTCTGATTTGCTTATCTCTTTTTCCCTGGGGAGGTTGGGGGGGGGAGAGATTCAGAGAACCTCTAACAAGATGGAATGATTTTTTTTTATCGTTGTATCACTCAAGTCATCCCCTGTCCCTGCCTCCCCCTTCTACTTACTTTTGCATGTAGAATGGGCTGAAAACCTTGAAAGATAAAGGATGCAGCAGCAGCAGCAGCAGCAGCAGCAGAGGGACCATAGCTTTAATGCATGCCTTCTGAGAGAGGTATTTAATGTTATCAGTAATACTATAAGCTAGATGCCTTTGAGACGTTCCTTGGGGCTGTTGCTTTAAGAGAAATACTGACTGGAACAGTAACCCTTCATCCATAAGGTCATAGGAGAAGCTATTCTCATGGACTCCATGAAAACTGATGTGAAGGATATGAATGAAAGGGAAGGAAAGTTGCCTGCTGCATAGGCACATCCAAAGTAAATAAATAAATACACTCTTGAAAGGAATGGCACAGTTTCTGGGGTGAGTGAAGAAAGCACAAAAGAAAAAGATAAATTATCTCAGGACACCAGATTCACTCCCACGCAATAAGTCATTGGTAGCTTGAGAGGTTGGAGCAAGAGCAGATTAGAAGTTTTGGAAGCTTTTAATAAATCAAAAGCTGGTTGACTTGTCCAATGCACATCCTGGGGCTTCTCTGCCTAGATCAGCTCTAGACTGAAAAGCCTTCCTGAAAGCAATTAGATAACGACTAGCAAAAGTGTGCTTTTGAAGGCATGTTGAAGTCTGCTCTGCACAGTAAACACACACACAACACACACACACACACACACAGAGGATTCTAAAAGCAGAAAAGGCTGGAAATCAGGAAGAAGTGCAAATGAAAGACAGAAGCTGGGGGAGGGCTTGCTTATAACTACATTGGCATACATTCTTTTCCAGGTGAGACACTCTCAATTAAGATAAGCAGACAATCATTGGATGAGCCTAGTTTGCAAATTGGGCAAAATACAAAAATAGTATGCAAACAATTCCTTATTCCAGGAGAAACAAGTATATCTGAGCATTCTTTACTTGGAATGAGGAGGAGGGGGGGGGATCTGGTCATAATTAGAGAACATATATTAAATTTAACCAAGTAGTTCTTTCTGCTAAATGAGGTGGTGGTGGTGGTGGTGGTGTGCCTCAAAGTCACTTTTGACTTATGGTGAGCCTAAGGCAAACCTATCACAGAGCTTTCTGGGGCTGAGAGTGTGTGACTCACCCAAGGTCAACCAAAGCATTTCCGTGGCTGAATGGGGAATCAAACCTTGGTTTCTAGAGTCATAGTCTCATGCTCAAATCACTGTACCATGATGATGGCAGCACCTAAATGTAAAAAAAGGAAGAGAGAGAGGGAGAGAGATTTGTGATGAGTAGATGGCAAAGATTCAATAAACAGTGTTATGTACGCAGTAAAATAACAGGCCAAGTGAAGCAAAGCTATATATTTCTCTCAGTGGCATTTATCTGTTTGACTGACTGACTGACTGACTGTCTGTCTGTGATGTGATAAGTGCTGAGAGTCACAGCCAATAAATTTCAAAATGTCAAGTAATAGCCCAGGCATGAGTGGGCAGAGCTCTGTTGACTGTGAAGTGGGAAAACCTCAGAGAAAGATATTTGTGGGAAATCAGTATTTTGTATTGCAATGCAAACTATCAAGAGGGAAATTGACATGAAGATAATAATCCACTGACTTAGTTGGCATGTTACACTTCCTGCAACCCCAGGTTCAACAGCAATCACAAAAACAGACAGACTGGATCAAGGTGTGGAAGCATATCCTTCTTTTCCTCCACAGCTACTTTCAGTCTTCTTCAAACTGCCTTCTTTTTCTCTCCTGTTCTCTAAATCTTGAATATCAGTATATAAGGGGTTTTCTGCTTCTTTTTACTGACTTTAAACTCCCAGATGTGTTTGTACAGCAGTATAACACTCAATCCCAGCCTTCACAGTATCGTAACCTGCTGGCAAGGACTTGTTCTTAATTGCTGCTGCCAGCCTGTCTTTAATTATACCAAGGAGATAGGCAATTCTGCCTAAATGATGCGTGTGTGTGTGTGTGTGTGTGTGTGTGTGTTTATGTACACCTTAAAATGAGAGTAATATGGATTCTGGACTCCTCAGGGTGGATCTGAGCTTTCCAAGGTCCTTTCCAAGAATGTATTCAACCAAGCAATGGGAATCGAAACTTGGCATACTTTATGAAAAACTCATATTAAATGAAAGGCTACATTACAGAACACAGGAGCAGAAGAGAGAATATAATATAAAACAAAAGATTGTTTCAGTGGGTTCTTTCATTGCTCTTTCTCTAGGTTAGAATTAGTGAGCAGTCCTTGAAAAGACCTTTGCAGATTGTAGATGGATTTGTTCAAGGAACCTCAAAGAGGTCTTTCTCAGCATAGAGCAACATTATCCCTTGGGATTCTAGCCCTGGGTAGCATCCTTGCTCCAAAAGACCTGAAAGCCCTTCAGAGCAAGTTGTCTAACAGCTTTCAGACCTCTAAAATTTACAAAGAATTTAAATTTAAGTTTAAAGGGAGGGAAGGGAAGATACCACTGTACTAACAGATATCTACATAGGTTTTAGGCCATACAGCATCAACGTAGAGTCCAAAGAAGAGGGGGAGGAATCCTAACCTGTAATGTATAGAGAGGTCAGCAGATCAGTTTTATTGGCCTTGAGACCATTAGAAATGAAGACAACAGAAAGGACCCAATTCCTTGGGAGTCACCATTGTCAAGAAACAAAAGGGGACTGAATTCATCTCACAAAACTCAGACTGAATCCAGAGAAAACGGAGGTACTTGTGATAGGCCCATCTCACCCAGGGATGGAGATTTGTCAACCTGTCCTGGACGGGGTCACACTTCCCCTAAAGGACAACGTTCGCAGCCTGGGCGTGCTTCTGGATTCGTCGCTCCAGCTGACTGCTCAGGTGGAAGCGACAGCTAGAAATGCGTGGTATCAGCTTAGGTTGATATGCCAGCTGTGTCCCTATCTGGGCAGAGAGGACCTCGAAACATTGGTACATGCACTGGTAACCTCTCAACTGGATTTCTGCAATGCGCTTTACATGGGGCTACCTTTGTACCAGGTTCGGAAGCTTCAGTTAATTCAGAACGCGGCAACCAGATTACTAACGGGGGCAACAAGAACCAAACATATCACCCCCATACTAAAATCTTTACATTGGTTGCCAATTAGCTTCCGAGCGCAATACAAAGTGTTGGTTATTACCTTTAAAGCCCTATATGTCTTGGGCCGAGTTACCTGAAGGAACGCCTCCTCCCCCATAATCCGCCCCGCACCCTCAGAATATCAGGAAAGAACACCCTGGAAACCTTGAGTACCAGGTTGAAATCGACTTCCAATAAAACCTTTTCTTCGATGGGTCCGAAATTATGGAATGACCTCCCAGAAGAGATCCATATTATTACCACCTTAGATGCCTTTAAGAAAGCACTAAAGACGGATCTCTTCCGGCGAGCTTTTCCACCTGACTTGTTGTGATCCACTGATAAATTGAGACCAATGACGGACAGTGATACCTGACGTATGTTAGATTAAGGATTAATTGCTTTTAATGATTTTATGACTGTAACTGATTTTAGTAATTGCACTTGGAATGTGTAGATTTTATGCTGGAATCCCGCCTCGATCCTTGGGGAGAGGCGGGAAATATAAATTATTATTATTATTATTATTATTATTATTATGTGGGTGTGAGTTGTCACAGCTAGCTCTGCCCCATCACTGATGTGGAGCTATCCTCTCCACTAGCTCTGAATTAAGCAGCCATACAAAGGGAACTTGTGTATCCAGGGATCCTCCACATGAGAAGGAATCCATCCCTTCATGAGGTAGTCTTATGCTCATGTGCTAAAACATATATGTTGTTGTTTGGCTTCTGTTGCCAAATGTATGGCTAGTGAAAGTTGTGGAAAACACTGTATTATTAGAGTGTCACAGCAGCTGGAAGAACCTTGTACTTTCAATGTGAGAGGAGAATTGTGTCACCTCCCCTATCATCTCAAGCTGAGACTCTCTGGTGGGATGAGCAGGTTACACAGAATTTACAATTTACTTTTTCAGAGGGCCTTACCAGGAAAAAGGCGTAGGTTCATTTAACGTATGTCACAAAGACAATTAAGCCGAGGAAATGAGACAAACGACACATGAAGAGCAACTGACTGTTGTACAAGTTTTTCAGGCTCCCAAAATGGAATTTGGTCCTTGCAAAACTGAACTAATCTTATAAAGCCAACTGGAATCTTCAAATCATGCACTGCAATCCCTTCTTTCCCATCTCACCCACTTTCCTCCGTGTGTGTGTGTGTGTGTGTGGTGTGTATGAACACACATGCATAAAAGTGGGCAACCATCTAGTTAAATTCCATGCACAAGCTCTACTTAATTCCCTGAGTTTTCTTCCCAGAAATCCCAAAAGCCATTTGCACATTTACAAGATCAGTAATTCACTCTGCTTGTCCTACTCAAGCAATAAAGTGTGTGATGCTCACTAAGTGGCAGGAGGCAAACAAGCAGATTTCATAGAATTCAAGGTCGGATGGGACACCGTTTTAAATTAAGAAAGTACTGCAGTCTACAAAATACTTCAAGGTGGCATATTCTAAGAGAAGGAGGTAATGCTACTAAAAATATCATAGCAGGGGTAGGGAAGAGATGGTGGAGATTATGTAGATACACTATTTTCCAAGCTAATGAGGAGGACTCATATGAAATGTAGAAACAAACAGGATTACAAATATGTGAGATTAGCCAATTAGGCATCTTGTTTTCATTTATTTAAAAGTTCAACTACATTTCAACATTAGGAAAAACTGACTTTGGGGATCTTTTTGTCAGATTGCTTTGCATTTAATGAGCAAGAACATTGTTGTTCATTAGAAAGGCAGCCATATTTATTTTCAATATTCATTTATAGTTCATGGAATTTGGAGCTTATTAAAACTGGCTTGCCTCTATCGAGTTTAAAGCTTAATTCAGGTGTCATCCTGATCTTATCAGGAGGTTTTTGCCACTGAAATTGCTTTTTTGACTTAAGAAAATGGCCAGCAGAGCATTCTTGGAAGTGGAGATGGACACTGGCTGTATTCAGTCAGCAAATTCAGCGGCAAAAACCTTCTGACAAGATCAGGATGCCACCTGAATTAAGCTTTAAATCAGATAGAGGTAAGCCGGTTTTAATAGCCAAGCGATAAGCTCCAAACATTCCAGTTTTGCATTACAACAAAGACACATCTCCCAAAAAAGTCTTCTAGATACTTTAGAACTAGGCAGAAAGCTGTGTCAATCTCTTTTCTGCAAATGTTAGGGAAAAGGAAATATGTACTTTAATACTGCTAGTTGTTTGTGTACTTCCTCCTCTTCCTCTTACAGGTTCTGTTATCTTCCATCAAGCTTGAATTTTCAAAAACTGTCTTCTCATGTCAATAGTTGCTTGTGGTTGTAGTAGATGAGAGATCCATTGGGAACACACACATACACAAACACACTTAATTTTATACATGCACACACAGTTCCTTGTAAGTGTGCATCTACACTGTAGAAATAATGCTTTTTGACACCATCTTTAAAGAACCAGGGATCCATCCTATGAAGCCCTGAGATTTGTAGTTTTGTGGGGCACCAGCACTCTTTGGCAGAGAAGGCTAATGACCTGTCAAAAATACAAATCCCAGGATTCCAAAGGATGGAGCCCCAGCACTTAAAGTGGTATCAAACTGCATTATTTGGATACCGGTAGTGTAGATGTCTAGATGCATCTTAAGACTAACAACAAATTCTAACAAATTCAGACTTGCATCCAGGTATCTCACATCACATCTTTACACAGCAGCATCGTCCATAATGTCGTGTCACCCAGTGCAGGTGACATGCTTTTTCTGGCTCCTTGCCACCTCCAAGGAGGAGGTGACAAGGACAAGGGCTGTGGCAGGGAGGGTGGGAGCGCAGGAACATGCTCGGCCTGCATGAGCCTGTGCCCATGCCAGCTTGAGGAATCCCCACCCCTTCTGCCACTCAAGCCCCACCCCTAAACTGGGTGACACCAGTGGCAGGGATGCTGCTGGGTAGAAGTGCCTCCTGGATATGACCACAGGTGGAGCAAATAAGGGGATGGTACTCTCCCCCACCCACCCTCCATCTTGGTTAGGCTGAGCTCTGCCTGATTGCAATAGGGAAGCAGAGCAGAAAGGAAGTTTAAAAAGTTCTCTTCCCATCACCCTAATTTGCCTGGCAGGACAACTTGGACCAGTGAGGGGAAGTTAAAAAAACATAGAGTGAACTAAGAAAGATGTCTTTGATGCTGAGAAGATGGCTAGAAACCCCGCTCTGCACAGCTTGCTCCCAAGATGGACCAGACACCCATGGGCAGTCCCCATCATGCAAAGTTAAGTCACTTGATTTTTTTGTTTGTTTGTTTGTTTTTTGCCTACACCCATATATGCACACTATCAAACAAACACACTGCCTGTGACTGCCAAATATCTCCCTTATCCATCCAGATGCCATCCCACTGGATGGCCCATGTCACTGATCACACAGTCGCACAAGCGATACACCAACCATACAGTGCATCATTGTGCTCAGTGACACATTGGCAAAGCAGAATCATAGAGGAATGTACATCCCCTCCCCCCTTTACCTTATAGCCCCCTGTTGGACTGGCCAGTTTGTGTGTGTTTTTATTACATCCATTGCATTACTGGACATTATGACATGTTTGTCATAATTTTGCCCCATGGGGTGTGTGATGACTCACTGGTGCAATGGGTTGATGGTGAACATATATGCTCAACAAAAGAGCAACACCATATGGTGAGCAATGGCACCAGTGACTGCATCTCATCAGGCCCAGGGCACAAGCTCTGGACCACTTCCATAAGCTATCTGGGCTTTCCCACATTCCCACACTCAGGCTGTGCTGTTTATACACTGGTGTAATAATGCACACTTTCCACATTAGAGCAGAGCAAAAGGGTTTCATTTTGCTCTGATTTTTCACCTCGGAGTGTGGCTTTGTCCCAGTTTCCCCCTTTTTGGCCTCATGTGTCATATAAACAGCTGAGACTCGAAATGGAGTGAAACTGCTTTTCTTTTTTCTTTTGGCCAATGCAGACAGGCCCTTTTTGACACTAATTCTAATATGTTTTTTTTTTTAATTTACTCAGAAATGGCTACAGTTTGGACTTTGTCACCATGGTGACATGAAAAGCTTGAAATAAAAATAACGTCATATAGTTCAATCTAAAAATATGTGAAAATTAGTTTACCAGATAGAGTTGAAAAATCCATCATCTGTTTAGTGAAAAGACTAAATGACTAGTATTTATATTTCTGTAATAATCTGTTAATAGTTTCCAAAAAGTAGTTATTGAATTATGTTTAAAATGCTCATGAATGTATTCAGTTTTTCAGTGGAACAGAAAATAAAATTTTAAAGGAATATTGTGGAAGAATGTCTGTGTCTATTTCTCTACAGTTTAGTCAGCAAATTCCACTGTTCTCTCTTGAGGGTTCAATATGCCTACATATCTCAACAAATTATGACAAAGAATGGGAAAAACGATACAGCCATTTGGGGGTGAGAGTCCAAGTCAATGAAAGACAAAAATTGATATAACTCTCAGTATTGACTCTGGTCCAGGACATGAGATAAAGTGAACCGGTTCTGAATCAGTCCATGCTGAATAATAATAATAATAATAATAATAATTTTTATTTCTAACCCACCCCTCTGCTCAGCAACCAGGGTGGCGTACCACAAGGTTTAAAACAGACAATAATTAAAACACATTTCCAACCCTGTCCCTAACCTTCCCACCCCTTAAAACTAAATTAAACTAATGCAAGATTAAAATAATGATTAAAACAACATAGGTGGAATAGGGCCAACTTATAGGACAATACGATATAGCAAGAAAGGCATCAAGGGGGGAGGATGGTAACCACAACCCTTTAAGCCGGGAGAGTTATTCCGGGAAGGCCTGCTGGAAGAGATCAGTGTTTACTGCTTTTTGAAAGCTATCCAGAGTGGAAATAAGACGGATCTTGTCCGGCAGGCCATTCCATAGTCTGGGAGCGGCAGCTGAAAAAGCCTTCTGGGAGGTCTGCGACAGCCTGGTTTTCATAGGCTGTAGCAGATTCCTCCCAGAGGACCAGAGTGCACCGGGGGGGGGGGGGTCATACGGGAAGAGGCAGTCCCTGAGATAAGATGGACCCAAGCCATGTAGGGCTTTAAAGGTTAAAACCAACAAGTGGTGAGTCATCTTCTGAAATGTAAAGTTATGGTCTGAACGTAATCTTCAAGTTGCTTCCAATCCCTAGTATGGTTTGCCATACTGAATTTCCTCAGATCCAGGCATATATTTATACTATGCCAATTACTATAGTTTAAATCTGTTTATGCAAGTTAGGCACATTAATTGATGTGTTGTTTTCTCCCACTACATTTCACATTTCATACCATTTTTTACAGCTATAGCTGATCTGACAGAACCATTAACAAGTAAATTTTATGGATTTGGAACATGGAGACCCAAGTTCAAATCTCTAATTATGGAATCATCATGAATATATATATATATATATATGGAATTCACCATGTGATTTCCAACAACAAACCTATCTTACAGGATTGCTGTGGTGATTGAAAGGCAGAAGAAAATTATATGAAGCGAGCATGTACATTCTTAGTGCAGTACAAATAAAGGAACAACTACAATAATATTAATATTTTGTCAAGCACAGACACTTGCAGTGGTATTCTCATCAGATCACTATTTCTGTTATAATTTTTAAAATGTCAAAAAGCTACAGATCCATGAAAATAGATAGGAAGCACCTGAGAGTGACTGGCATCTGATTCACTGGGGAAAAATGCAGCAGAAACTAGACAGAAATAGCTGTAATTTAAAAGAGGGAGGGAAGTATGGCCTGATTCCTTCAGAGAAGCAGAATAAATACTTTATTATAAGTACAAAACAGTCTACTTAATTGACTTCAACCTATTACATATTTCTCAAAACACATCTAGTAAGCAGCTCATCTATGGTAGCACATCTATGGTAGCACATACATATGCAGTGCTGATATGCACTATGGTAGCACATATGGTAGCACCATTTCACTGTTTATCAAAACATAGCTGGTAAGCAGCTTGTCCACAGTAGCTATATATGTGCTCTGGTCCAATTATTGTTTGTTAATGCTAAATTAAGGTAATGAAAAATGTTTGTACTGTTGTTGTTGTTGTTTTTACATTTGCATTACTTCACAGTTAACTAATTCCTTTTTTGTTGTGTGCCTTCAAGCCATTTTTGACTTATGATGACCCTAAAGGGAACCTATCATAGGGTTTTCTTGGCAAGTTTCTTCAGAGGAGGGTTACTATTGCCATCCTCTGAAGCTGAGAGAGTGTGACTTGCTCAAGGTCAATCAATGGGTTTTTATGCTCAAGTGGGGAATTGAACCCTAATATCCAGAGTCGTAGTCCAGCTTTCTTACCACTGTAAGACAGTCTTTGAAAAGAGTGCAATTTTCGAAACCTATTCACAGTTTGAGACTTACTCTGTCCAAAATTTGAACATGGTTGTTTTGCACAGGAAACAGCATTTTCTGCACATAAAACAGGATTTTCTATACAAAACATCATATTTCTGTGCAAAATATTATTTTCTGCACAGGAAAAAAGCTATTTACTACACAGAAAAATGCAAAAACTGGAGCCCACTCAGGAAAAACTAGAGACACATCTCAAAGTGCTCCCTCCCTCACTTCATCTTGCACGCTTCTGGTGCATCCCTCATTTGATTCTTGAATAATGTTACTCGGACCACTCACTCTTCTATTTTCACTGTTGCTTTCCCTGCCTCTTTTCATTCCCTTGCGCACTTGCACACTGCCACTCTCACCGCTCTTACCTCAATAATTTAATTATTCTAGAAAAAACTGACAGAAGAATGTCTGAATATTTTGCCCCATATCTCCACTTCTACAAGATACAGAGGTTTACATTTTTAAAAAAGAATAAGAAAGCTTGAAATATAGGCTAAATTATGGTTCCAATTGGCACCAGGTGGCATGCCTAGAATCTGGGTAAAATACGGTTGTCTGGGTGATATGGCAACCCTATTAGTAAGAGCATGTTCCTTACCTCATTATAGCTCTAAGAGTATAACATTCAGCCTACCTTGTAAATAAGTTTTGCAGGCAGCTGTTTCTCAAATGGAGAAGAATATGGCTACCAGAAAATGAATTCTAAACAGACAACCATTTTAAAAGTTGATAGCTTTTTCTAGTTGATATCATTTGGATTCAACCTTCATGGCATATTGTCCTCTTCTCCTTTTGCCCTAATAACCCAGATCTTCCAATAAATGTAAACATTTCATATATTTACCACAGCTGAACCTTTCATCTAGCATTTGTTCCATCATTGTCTAATATGAACAAGATCTGTAGGGAAAGTATAATCTCTATTTTCTTTATCCTCATGCCATGTGCATTAGCAGATAATAGAACATCATAAAATATTTAGAGAGAATAGCAAGTGTTTCTACTTGCAGTCAGCGGGTTTTTTTTATCCACAATCTGAGCAGCTGTCATATTAGGATCAGTAATGTATAAATCATGTTCCAGTGGAGATTGATTTAAACATCAGGTCCTATTGGTTTAGGTTCTCTCTACAGGACTTCAGAAAGACACAATATGATCATTGGTTAGATCTCTGCTTGTCAGAAAACCTTAACTGTGGCAGAGGATGTTCATAAGGACAGTCCCATAGCCTGTAGACATTTCTGTTTCCTCTTCCAAATAAAAAGTATGTTTTTAGTATTATTACACAGTACAACATATGTATTAATGATCACATTCAGGTTTACATTAGTTCTTATTCCATTTTCCTGTACATCTCATACAGTCATAATTATTGACAAAAAACATAGAACTGGGTGTGCACCATTGTTAATAATTTCAAAAGAAAGATGTCTTGTGATAAGATTTAAAACTAATTTAGTCCAACATAAATGTTATGGACTCAAGTCGATTTTTTCAGGAACAGAAGGCCTATGGTGAAATAAATTGGCTAGCCTTAAAAGTTCAACAGGACTCCTTACCTCTTTTTGTAGTAAAATAGGCAAACATAGCTGTCTCTCTGAAATTTGTTAAAAATATTGACACATACCTGATCTAGATCGGCAAAAAGAAGTGTGTTCATGGCTGCATGAAAGTCTAGCCTTTAGATGAGAAAAAGGGAAAGTGTGCCATGAAAACACTTTTTTTGCATTTTAGGAGAGAAGAAGTGCCTTTAAAAAGGTGCTGGTTTTCCCAGCTTCTTTTTTAAAAACTGCGGAACAGCGCAGCTCCATCTAAAGGCTGTGGTGCAGCTGCTAAGCATTAAGGAAAAGGCAACTTCATGTCACACTGTCCTGCCAATCTAGAAAGCCAATATCAATAATAGTAAAGTTTGTGCCAGAAAGTTGTATTTGGTTGCAACAAAGTAGTGTTTTAAATGTCTAGAAGACATAACAAAGTCTGTATTGGGTTTTATTCAGAAAGTTCTCCCAACTCTTACTGCAAGAACTGTTAACTGTTTATACAGTTTTGAATCCAACTGCTGGACTCAGCAGATGGGCCAGGATACTTGGGTTGAACCCATGCTATTCTGGCACAAGCGCTCACCCAGGTTAGTCCTCAGATTGGCATGGGGAATGGGGAGGTGTTCACACACTCATAGGTTTATGAACTCAAGACCAGGACAGGCATACACTCCTTACCTTACCCTGTGTCACCCAGACTGAGGAAAGAAAAAACAGTCACCATGTCTGACGTGGAAACAGGGCACCTGGTTGTACCCATGTGGCCAGATGCCCCATTTCCACATCAGATGTGGTGATAGCGGGTTCCTGGGGAAGAGAGCTGGCCAGCAAGGTAAGGAGCATGGGGGAAGTGTGAATACTCAGGTTTTGCCATGTCATTTCTTGGAAACTCCATACAAAGCCAGAAGTATTTTACTCAAGGGAAAAGTCTAGTTACCCTGGGGTCAAGTACAGATCTTGGCCCAGTTATGATCTGGTGGTGTACACATTCTAATGTGGAAAAATGCTACTTTTTTTTTTCTATAGCCTCAAAAATTGGTGCTCTCGGCCACCTCACAGAGGGCTACCTCACAGAGGGCTTTTTCTGTTGTCACCCCCAGATTGTGGAACCACTTGCTGGACGAGATCCATCAATTAACTTCTCTAGACCGCTTTAAAAAAGCTGTCAAGACGGATCTCTTCCAGCAGGCCTTTCCAGGATAGATAATCCCATCCTTGGGAACCCCTTCTTCAGGACAGTCCTCAATGTTTTCCCCTGAAATTTAATTATATTGCTGCCATAGTTTCATTGTTATTGTCAAATGTGATATTTATTGCTGTTTCAAATTGTTGGTTTTAATCTTATAATTGATTTAATAATTTTTAAGGGGGGGAGGGAAGTAAATTTTGATGTATTATGTATTGTATTTTTACTATTGTTAGCTGCCCCGATTGTTCTCAAAGGGGCAGGATATTAATTACTATGTGGAGAAAATTGCAAATTAAGAAAAGTGAATGGATTTAAAATTAAAAACTCTGGGCCCTTCAGGCTGTTAGAAAGAAAGATAATATCTCCCACCCTGAAAAAAATAAAATCTAAGGTTTTCAGATATCCCCTTTTCTTCTATCTCAGTACCCTTAAAATGTTCCCAGCATTTAGAAACATCAGGCTTTTATTCATGTGCTTCTAGTTGCCAGAAAAATATTATCAGAATTCATCAAATCAGATAAGTATTTCTGCAGACTTTTTCATCAGGTAAGTTCTGTATGTTAAGGGGTTACCCAATGTGTATGTTTTTATATGATTTTATATTTCATAATGTTTATATGTATATGTTTTTCTTTCATATTCTTTATCCACCGCCTCAAAAAACCTTTAAAATATCCAAGAGCAAAAACATGGCAGACCATTCAATTATTAAATAGCATTCATTCTTCATCACATTCCCCCCCCCCCCACACACACACACAAACACACACGTTTTCCACTGGATATTCTCTGATCTCATCTGATCTGTATTGCTACAGTATTTGCCAAAAATTCCTCAATCATTGCCAAGTATTGTGAGAGGAAAAGTGTTTGTCAGTGAACCAATGCAACATACATAGCGACATTCTGACAGGAAATAATACAGGTGCTAGTGAACTCTGCTTCTGCTGCCAGGTGGAAAAAAGAAAGGAAAACCCACCCCTTCCTTGAAATATAAGCCCCAACATACCTGAGTACATAAGCACATACCCATTACATTGTTCTGTGCATTCATTTTGGAACGATGAAGAAACTAAACAAAATGGGCCCCATTCAGTTCAATTGCTGCTAAGAAGGAACTACAATACTAAATCTCACACAATTTCCTTCTGTGCTGAGCTTCTGTCAATAGCATTACTTACTTTCACTCTTCCTGGTGCCATTGTAAATCATATGACTATGTGTTGATTTTTTTTCTCCTTTGAGGTTAATTAAATTAGTCTCACTTTCCCCTCTCCCTTGCCATAACTGTTTTTGCTCTTATCATATTCTCCTGCTGTAGGATCATGGCTGATGCAAACCCTGGTATGGTGAGATTAAACAATGAAGCAAAACCAGGAGGTACACACTGCTCTCTGCAGCCCTTTCTTTCAGTAATTAACTTCCTTAGAAATGAAGCCCTGCATTAGCTCTGACACTAATGGACATCTTGTAAAACAAATGGTCACAGTTCTCAGTTTCATTGTAATACAAGCACAAATGTTTGCTTAGCATTAAAACTGTAATAGTAATCCACACAGCCCATGACAAATAGTACGTGTATGCATTTGGATTACACTGCTGTGTAGACTTCAGAATACCCTATCTTTATGTTCAGAAATTAACATTCAGAAATGTTGTAAAACAGGAAAAACACACTGTCAACACACACACACACACACACACACACACACCTTGGAGATTTAACTATGCATTTTCTTAAGAGACATAAGAAGGGCCACAAGAATAACCTTGTTAGATCAAAACACTATTCTGTTAGAACAGAAGCACTACAGACTGAAAAGCAGAGCATAAAAATGGTTGTCCCCTTGCATGTGACCAACAAGAAGAAAGAGAGGCATGCCTTAAGATACTGAAAAGGTATATGTAAAATGCTTTTTAGGTAGTAAAAGAGAATAGTTGCAGCATCTTGCGATGTGTCTTCTTTTTCTTTTGTGGAGTTCACTGGATTTCTCCATTTTCTGCTCCTTTTGTTTTCCCTCTTGTGTGACCCAAGCATCTCCTACTCAGATATACTGCATATAAATTTGTCTGCTCTACGCTAAGCTATCCAAAATGAGTGGTCGCTTCATCTCAGTACTAGAGCCCTGTGTAAAACAAACATACATAGCTTATTACCTGGCAGAAAATCACCAAATTAAACCAGAGGAGAAGGAAGGAGGAGGAAGAGCAATGATAAAAGGTAAAGGTGTTCCCTCTTGAAAAGGTTGTCAAGTTGTGTCCAACCATACAGAATGGTGCTCATCTCCATTACTAAGCTGAAGAGTCAGAGTTGTGAGAGACTACTCTGTGATCATGTGGCCAACATGATTGCACAGAACACTGTTTACCTTCCCACTAGAGTGGTACCTATTTATCTACTTGCATTTGCATACTTTCAAACTGCTTGGCTGGCAGAAGCTGGGACTAGTGATGGGAGCTCACCTCATCATGCAGCACCCAGGCGTTGAACTGCCAACCTGCCAATCTTGCAATCAACAGAGTCAGCGTCTTAGCCACTTGAGCCACCCTATTATATATATTTGGTTTCAGTCAAGAAAAAAAAACTTTTCTAAACTGCTGCAGTCTTCTACTGGCTGTAACGGGAACAACCTGAACTACATTGTGAATTTGTCTAGAAACATACTAAGCCATGAAGATGTATCCCTTCTTCTATATGGCCTATCCCTCGAGTCTATCACATCTAAAGGCAAGATACAAAATACAAGTCTGCCATGACCTAAAGGGGGCTTTGTGCCATCTTAATTCAAATAATGATCCTGTCATTCCATTAATCAGGGTAACAACACATTACTACCATCTTTCCAATGCTCCTCTAGACAGACAATACAACAAACATCCTTTCAATGGCACAGAAACAAAAATTATATACAGACCTTGCCCAACGGTCATAAACATTCAGGGGTTTTTTACACATAGAGCTTCTGCCATGGCATCAAATCATCAAATGTCATTGTTTATCAAACAATAAGAGCACAAAACTGGTCTTTGTGTTATAGCAACATCTGTGTGGTGACCTGTTAGACAGTGAGCCATTGCATAATGATGGGAACCACACATTTGACAAACTACAATATCCACTTGGTGAAGTTGGGGGAATTGGGATGTAAATATCTCTTAGTTTTGTTTTACTTGTATTCTGAATCCGACTAACATTCTTGTCCCATCACATTTCAATATCATGTTGAGAGGCTTCCTCTTCCCTACCTTCTTGCATAGAAATCCATGTGCATTTTAATGTGGATTTTTCCCATTGTTTAAAGCAGGTTTAGGCATATTTTTCAAATATGTGCATTTTAGTTGTGCGTTTTAAAAGAACACATGCTTTTGTACACATCTTTCATCATTAAAATATATCATAAGCCTCAGAAATGTACAGAATCCTGAGACAAGTTGTGTTTTGTCCCAGTGCTGGTCTGAGGTGATATTAAATGATTAGCTGCATAACAAAACACAAAGTCAACTGATTTCTTTACCATTCCTAGTAAAAGACAGATTGACTGGTACCCAAGGATAATATAGTACAAGATGCTTCCAAAAGAGTAAACAACAAAACAAGGTTTGTTGTTACTTAGGGCTCCCATTAAAACCATCCAAATGCATCTTTGCATCTTAAATTGTTTATGTTACTCTAGATAACGACAGGCCTTCTTCTTCACGGGCCTTGTATGTTGGTCTGTTCTTACTTATGAATAGTTATCCAATCCAAGAGAGCTATTTACCTACAACAGACCACAAAAGAGAAATATTAACATAGAAAGCAGATCCTGTTGGAAAACCCATATTCCAGCTTGGACTTATTATATACCTTGAAAAAATTCAAGCAAGACCTAATAATGACATCCACAACATCAGGGGTTTATAGTTCTGCTGTCATCTTTCCAGTAAGGCTGACATGATATTGAAAGGATATCTAGCGATATATGCCATCAATTGCTGGCAATGCCCTACTTAATTCTGTAGGTCAGACTGTGCAAAAGAATAAATGGGCAAGATCTGACATTAGAAATGGCAATATTTTAAAAAAAAATCTGACATTCTGCCAATGGCTATTAAGATGGCTATTTTTGTACAAAGGAACTTCAAAGACAGCTATCAACAAAACTTTCCGGAACTATAATTCATCAAAAGATTCAATTCTATGTCCTGAGCAAGAACATTTTTCTTTTTTAAAAAATGGCACTGCATGTGTTAATCAGCCCACCAATGCATTGACATTTATATTACTACCTACAGTCATTTTGTGGACGAAAAAATATTAAGGTAATTAATATCATTATTTATTTTATTTATATTTTGTATTTCATTTCTCTCTCTGACCTCCCTCAACAAGCAGTCATTCAAATTCCTTTAATAACCTCAAGTGTTATGACAGAAGGGGTAAAAACTGCTCTCTACATCATACATAAATTTAAAAACTTACTGATATGTGCTTCCTGAAACACCTTTCTGGAAGCACCTCCTGAACAATGTGGAGCTAGAGTGGGAAAATTTCTTGCTAAAGATTCTGGAATATGTTGATGCTAACCCCAAAGAACATATATTTTTTCAGGGAATAAAGCCATCCATTCCCATCTCTGTTTTGCCTTCCAGAAGGTAAATCCCACCCCCAATATTGGATCAGAATGAGTGGGTGATTCTTGTATTCCCTCAAGGCTTTCTGCATTTGTAACAACATCAAGCTGTACAGGGACAAGAGCCACATGGGTCTGATTAGCTCTCTCCAACTATTGGGCATTAAGAAAATAAGGAGCCATTTACCATTTCATCTGCTGCATAAAAGGTACAAGGCAGCCCATACAAAGGGAGAGTAATGTAAGGCAGTTGACAGTTGACTATAGAGGTTAATCCACTGTCCAATAGTTTTTTTTTCCTGTGTAGGAACCCTAGAATATCCCACCTTTGTTCATCGCATTTTAATCACCAACATTTGCAAGCATCTATTCACGAAATGCTAAATTCCATATTTTCAGGCTTCCTGATTGTTTGCTTTACCTTACCTTTACACTCTCTTCCTGCTTCACTGTAATCTGCAGGCAATTTTTCTCTTCTCTGTCTCAACCCCATTAGACTGTATATTTGATTGTGAACAAGAAATCGGTAAATAAAACTACTTTTATGTGTTTTCCATAGCAGATTAAGAGTGCTTCTTTCTCTGCTAGATCATGGGCGGGTGTGGGTGGGTGTGGTCCTGATTATTGCTCAGCCAATTTTATTACTCTGCTTGAGAGATCCAGTACACTCTCTTTCATAGCCAACATATACAAGTGATAAGAGTTGAATAACGATTCATTTCTAATCCTTCTGGGTAGATAAAAGCATGTTCTTATAAGAAATTTTTAGAATAGGTCTGAACATTGCTTCAAAAGAGGAGAATTTTTCCTCCTATCCGGTATGATGTATCTCAAGGGTGGAGATTATGTGGCCCTCCAGATGTTGTTGGAAATCTGAACAAACAGAGTCTGAAAATAGGCAAATTCCACCAACCCAAGCCAGAATAGCTAAATATTGAAGAATGCTGGATTGCTGTTACAGTCCAACATGATTCCTACCTCTCTTGTATCAGAACATTGTTCTAAACTAAACACATTTTACATAAACCTCAGAATATACTGACTCTCTTCAGCAACATACACACAGGAAGTCACACATACATACATGCTAAGATCATTCCCCCTTTCCTAAAGAAAAAAGTACACTTGCACACAATGTGATTTCAGGGCAGAATCAATCTTTCTGTCTTTTGAAGTTTATGCTTGAAACTGAAACCACTTTGGCATGATGGGATTTGTGTTGGTGCCCCATTTTCAGTCTCTGTCAGCCAGCCTGTGTAGGTCACACTATAATGGATGGTGAAAGGAGACAAGAAAGATTTAATAAGGACTTAAGCTAGCTGTTCATCTCTGTTGCAAACTCATATCAATAACCACTTTATTTGTTTACAGATACATCCCATTCCCCCCAGACTGTTGTTTGTTTCATGTTGAATACACAATTAAAATGAAAGTGGGAGAAAGGGAGTCTTGACAAATCCATGACCATGCAATATTGAGAGTTGGCAGACAAGTATGCAACATGGTGGGGAGTTGCTCAGCTCCAGCTTTGTTTTATTTTATATAGAACCTTTGAAAACACAAACAAAATAACCCTTGAATGGGCAGTCCTCCCTCCCTGCTGTTGAAATATATTAACTTTAGACAGAATTGTAGTATACCTCAGCCATACACGATTACAAAGCTGCAGTTTTGTAAAGGCGGACAAGCAATTTGAAATGGCTGTTTGTTAATGAAATGGCAAAAAGAATAATGGCATCTGAAGAGCTTGCAGCATCACCTAGATGTCCCACAATTTCAATCAAGTAACATTTACAGTTTGACCTACACCATTTCTCCCTCTTGACTCCTCCACATTCCCATCACCCTTTGTGTCCTTCAGGATCAAACATCACATCACGGAGGAATGCTTGCTAAAGGGCTGCATATTTAGACCTTGGAGGAATAATCCTGGAGGGAAATACAGATATTCACCATGTATTTGAATGATGCTGTACATTTCATAAAGCTAGAGTGGCACCAAGTGGCCACTAAATGAACTAGGGCCTGAGATCACACACACATATATATTTACCTTCAAATCACTGCAGGCCATGTTTGCTCTGTTATTAGTTAAAGTAAAATGGCCTAGCAGGTCAATTCTATGAGGGAGAAAGCTGAAATTACTCAAAATCCTGTTCATCTAAACATATAACATTTTAAAATGTTGATGTAATAACCTCCTAGTAGGGAGCTTACAACAGAACCTAAACATTCTTTGATGGAAAAAAAAACATTGAGCATTTTTCTGGATCCTCCATATCTTTATGGATGTCATGATCAAGCTATAGGATTCTGACATTTTACCTAACAAGACAAAATATTAGGCGTGGAAAGAGTATTGGAAAATATTAAAATGATTTTGGAGCATCAGAAAACCTTGACAAAGGAAATCCTGGCTTGACAAGGACTGATTCTGTGCAAAATTTACATCTTTTTGTGCAGAAAAGAGTATTTTATGTATATGAAATAGATTTTCTGAGCAAAAAAAATAAAAAATAAAAAAATAAAAAATAAAAAAATAAAAAAAGAATTTTGCACTGGATAAGACCCAAACTTCCACTTGTCTCCAAAAACTGTGCAGTTTTCAAAGGCTTTCTTGAAACATAAAAAAGTGCCTAAAAGTACTTGCTGCTTCCTTTGTCAAAGAAAATTTTAAGACATTGCATCCCTACGCATTATAAGGATCGGGTTTCAAAATTCTGAACCTAAGCTTCAAGATATGGACATAATAAGGAGCTGTATGTTTTTAAGCTGGGGGGGGGGGCGCTGTTTCTTGCACAGAAAATTCTACAGAAAATCCTGTTTCCTGTGCAAAACAACCATGTGCAATTTTTGCACAAAAGATGTCCTGAATTGTGAATAGGCTTCAAGAACTGTGTGAGTTTCAAAGAATTTTCCACAGCAAGAATAAAATTATTAAAATTACTTCTTTCTGCATTTAAGAGGAAACTTAGGCCCTATAGAGACGGGCACAAGGCACCATCCTCAGGCCAAAACTAGGGCTGGGGAGCGTGCAGCAACCACACCTCCCCATCCCTAGTTCATATGTATGGCACCATTGTGAAACTGCACCATCCATACACATGCACAACGATGGCGTCATGGCATGTGCTGCATCTATATGGACCGGTGACCGCCTGATATCACTGCGCCACAGCAGAGTGTTTGGGGCACCCTTTCAGCAGCGCAGAAAGTAGCTCCAAAATGGAGCTCCTTTCACACAAGTGCTTCGTTCCCATGGCAACCAGTTTGCCACAGGAATGAAGCAATGGAAAAAGGGTCGAGGCTGTTCCGGGCTCTTCCTGAAACTGTTCCTGTGTCTTTGGTGGTTCCTTACCCCTTTCTTCCACCTTTGATGCGCTACTGCCCTAGCTTTTGAGATGCTGCACTTGGGAACTAAGTGTCCTCACTCCAGGTTCCAGCTAGCCTTTTCTGCCCCACAATTCTTCTTTCACTCACAAGGCATAGGATTTATTTCTCATTCTGCATCAACTTGGTCATACTTCCCCATGAAGAAAAATAAAACAAGAGCCATTTATTATCACTGCTTTAAAAAAAGAATGAACTACAGAGCCTTCTCATTCTTCTGAAAAGTAATGTCATTTCCACTGACTGCCATGAATTTAAATGCATTCCAAGAAAAACACTACTTGGTAATGCATTACTTCTGAGTTCTGATATCATTCCACCAAATAGCAAGTTTTCCAGACTCACATACACTTGCATCCACACATTTCTTACCATACACAGGTTTATACACACCAACAGTTACTCATTAATGGAAGCTTCTCCAAGCAATGTTGGTCATTGTAATCTTGTATGGAGAGCAAGCATGGTGTAGTTGTTTGATCATTGGGCTATGATTCTGGAGACCAAGATTTGGATCCTGGGTCAGCTATGTAAACCCACAGGGTGAGCTTGGGCAAGTCACACTCTCTCTACCTCAGAATATAGCAATGGATGGCCCTCTGAAGAAACTTGTCAAGAAAACCCCATGATAGGTTCACCTTGAGATTGTCATAAATCAGAAATGACCAGAAGGCACACAACAACAATATTGTATGAGGCATCTGTAGCTATTAGAATGATGAAATCATCAGATCTTTATATAAAATTATATAAAAACAGGTCTTTATATAAAAACAGGTCTTTATATAAAATTAGGAATGAACAAGGGTGAGAAAACCTTGGTCTTCAGATTATTTTCTCATTTCAGAAGGCTCTTCCAGCATGCTAAATGGAAGATCAAAGGTTCACTGCCTGTGGAGTGGAGGGAAGGCAACATTTGTTTTACAGTAGTTCTGAAACTTTGTTCCACAAATCAGGGATGCTACAATCAACAAAGGGTTAGTTGTTCATTTTAATTTAATTTAATTTTAAGTTCCTGTTGCTCTTACATAGTCCTGGCCTCCATATGTTTGCACTGTGACTATTAATGCACACTTGATGATCTGTGTTGTCAGAGAAGTCTCACTTTCTTTCTGATAGCCTCTACAAACAAATAAAATGTCCTTTTATTTAGAAAAGCATTTTGGCCATGAATTGCTACCATAGTGACTGTGAAATTTTAAAAACTGTCATATGGTTTTAAAATAATTTTACTGTTATATTCCTTTGCTCTTTTCCATTGCTGTTCTATTTTATTTTTATATTCTAAGGACAATTTCAACCTGTTAGTTTATTGTTTTATTTTGTTGCTCACTACCTTGAGCAGTCTAGAGAAAATAAGAGTCTAAATATGTGGAATATTAAATACATATATAAATAAATGGCCCTGTGCAAAGTACTTACTAGTACTTTGCCCAGTAATTACCCCAAAATCAGTTGGATCCTTTGTAGACTCTGTAATTGTTGGGACCTGTTCTCTGTATCTTAAGAGCCAGAAACAGTTGCAAATGAGAAAGAGGAAGAAACACCTTTGTTTTCCATGAGTGACTATCAATGTGCCCAGGTTTTCCTCAAAGTTAAGTATGTTGATTGATATATCGCTTTGTGTAATATCTCCTGCTTCCTTGGAGATCAAGCAAAGCTGAATGGCAAGTGCCCAGAAATACTTACCTATCAGTTTATTGTAAATGAATTGCAGGATGTTGTGCTTGATTCTGAATTCTTTTATCAATGGATGTTTATCCTGGGATTAATGGATCAGGATGAATGGCAGACTGAAGTGCTGGATGCTTTTTTACAAGATGAATGATCCTAAATCAGACCTCTTTTGTTTGAAGAGACCTAAATTGCAGAGGGAATATTTAAACACAGAAAACGAACATCTACAGATAAGATACTGCAGTTTTGTGTTAAGCAGAAATAACTATTGTTGCTTCTTCAATTTCCAGGACCATTCCTGCCATGAGTAGAGTGAGGAGACCATATCAGGTGGTAGATGCTAAGCACTAGTAGTGGCAGCCTCCTGGTTGTTCTCCATGAGCCCTCTGTCTCTCACTTTTAAAAGACACCACTGGTTATGGCACTCAAGCTGTTCTAGGACCCCTACATCTACTTGCTGCCTCAGATGTGGAAGAGGATTCTATACCTTATCAGTTTTAATTCAGTGATCAGTCCTATCAGTTTCTGTATGCTGAATGGTATGGGGGTGTCATCTTGTCCCTCATTTCAGGTAGAAAAATGTTTTAAGCCAGCCCTGCCCATTGTCTACTCACTCAGAAAATAGGAGGTGGAGCATTTGTGATGGGACAAAATGGGACCACAACTTTATTAACCCTTTAACATTAACACTTATCAGAAGATGGCTAGTCCCTAGTGTGGGCTTATTTGAGGTGAAAGGTGCCTTCTTGACTCCTTCCTCAACACTCCATTAGGTAAGCCACTACAGCTTCGGCGACAAAATATATGATTATGCATTACCACAGATCAGCCTTCCTGCTCAAGGAAAGATGCCCACCTCCATTAAATCCTCCTAGGCTCCATTAAAAGTAGTGTTGGAGATCAGATGAATCAGCAGAGATAGTGCCCTCACCCAGCCCTGAGCCCTGGAAGCCAAAGGGAAGTTCATATATTGTAAAGGTATCCCTGGGTGCTCAGTGAAGTTGTTTGTGTCTTATTCCTCCTGCACAACCACCACAAAAAGGGGAAATGCTTCAGGTTAGCTTCTTTTCCCAACTATGCCAAGGAATGTGACTCCACCAAGTCACCAAAAAGTTATCTCAGTACCTCACTCTAATAAATGCATCCTATGCCTCCTATAAATTCCCCACCATAGCTGATGTATGCAAGCATTAGCAACTGTCCCACAGTTCCCCAAGCCCATTCTCAATTCCATCTTAGTTTTATGTCTAGCTTTTTCCAGTCAATGGGAATTCTCCACACACACCCCCCCCCAATCTGATGGGTCAAAGCAGCAAAACATAGAATGGCAATGTCTGACCACTGATTCTTCATCTCTTATTCTCTGATAAATCAGCAATAAAACAAGGCCTTTTCCTTCAAACCCTAAACATCCAAACAGTTGGTAAGCACACTGATCACTCTTCACACATGTCTGTCAGAAGTTCACTCCTCTTTCTTTCCTCCCATCTCCACCATTTCACTATTGTTAACCCACTGAGGCCAAGTTGTGAATCCCATGTCATTCACTTCCTGCCATAAAGCTCTTGCCCAGTTGGATACTCTAAGGTTCACCACCTGGTCACTTATGTCCAACTTAGATCAAAACCAACAGTTTGCTATTCCAAAGTTCTCCATAAAGGACAGTGAAAGAAGTTAAGTGCAAGAAACAGACCTCAAAATGTGAACCACAAATACTAACCCAAGTAGATCCCAAACTCAATTAGGGGACCTGGAGATTCCCCAAGGAGTTATCTCCCTGATCCAGCTATTTAGCATTTTCTATAGGCAGAAGTCTTTAAAGGCATCGTCCCACTCTTCAGCCTTGGCTCCTATCATTTCGGAGTAACATAGTAACTAGTGCATAGCTTCTGTCATTTCACGACCAATTTTTTCCTGAAAAACTGAACGCAATCATGGGGTTTCGCGCGATTGCGTGATTTCTCACCACATGCAATTGCTGATTTTGCGAACGCAATCATTAGGTTTCGCGCGATTGCGTGATTTCTCATTACATGCAATTGCTTGTTTTTGCGAACGAAATGGGAGTTTTCACGTAATTGCGTGAAAGGTTATTATATGCTTTTGCCTAATATGCGAATGTGGTCCAAACGCAATCAGAAAATAGGCAAATTCGGTGAACTAGCGGACTTACAATTCCTATTCCCTGGCAATTTCGTATTCATTTCGCTTTTTGGGGGTGTGATAGGCATTTCTATTCATCCCCAATTTCGCCATCATTACTACAATTCCCATGATCCTTCATGGCGCTGGCTTCTCCTTTTTACTTCCTGTAGTGCCCAAAATGTTTTGCCATGCATGAACAGGTGGCCAGAAGAGGGAGCACTTTTATGCTCATCTAGTGCCAGCTTTACCCTCATCTTTTTGCGTGATTCCTGCCTTCCAACAGTTGCCACAGCAATGCCTCCTTCACTTGCCCAGTTAAGATGAGGTCCCCAAGGGCTATCCAAACAGACCCCCCCATCTGCCCTGGTTCCCATTCATTCCATAGAATTCATGCATGGCACCACTTGTCCGGGTAGATAAGAATTGGCACTGTTACAGTGATTTCAAGATGACACTCACGTCATGGGGCATGGGGTCCTGAGAGTCTTCTATTCTGACCAATAACATGCAGCATGATTTGATGGGGAATTCCTGCATGGCACACCAACATCTCAGCGCACATGGGGCTTTGGGCACTGGTCCAACATGGAGGATGCTTTGATGGGGAATTCCTGCATGGCATGGCACACCAACATCTCAGCACGCATGCGACTTAGGATGCGGGGCCAACATGGAGGATGCTTTGATGGGGAATTCCTCCATGGCACACCAACATCTCAGCGCGCATGCAGCTTTGGGCATGGTCCAAAATCATAGATTCATAGAATCACAGAGTTGGAAGAGACCACAAGGGCCATTCAGTCCAACCCCCTGCCATGCAGGAACTCTCCATCAAAACATTCCCGAAAGATGGCCATCCAGCCTCTGATTTAAGACCTCCAAAGAAAGAGACTCCACTCCAAGGGAGAGTGTTCCCCTGTCGAACAGCCCTTACTGTCAGGAAGTTCCTCCTAGAGAGAATCTCTTTTTATTAATATGGTAGAATCTCTTTTATTAATGTGGTAGAATCTCTTTTTATTGAGTTTCCATCCATTATTCTGGGTCCTGTTCTCTGGAGCAGCAGAAAACAAGCTTGCTCCTTCCTCAATGTGACATCCCTTCAAATATCACCTCTTAACCATCTCTTCTCGAGGCTAAACATCCCCAGTTCCCTGAGGCGTTCCTCATAGGGCATGGTTTCCAGACCCTTCACCATCTTAGTTGTCCTCCTTTGGACTCGCTCCAGTTTCTCCACATCCTTTTTGAATTGTGGTGCCCAGAACTGGACACAGTATTCCAGGTGGGGCCTGACCAAAGCAGAATAGAGTGGCACTATTACTTCCCTTGATCTAGACACTATACTCCTATTGATGCAACCTAACCTCTAAACAGAGGCTGGATAGCCATATGTTGGGTGTGCTTTGATTGAGAGTTCCTGCATGGCAGGGGGTTGGACTAGATGGCCCTTAGAGTCCCTTCCAACTCTAGGATTCTATGAATAGCATTGGCCTTTTTAGCTGCCACATCGCACTGTAGACTCATGTTCAGCTTATGGTCTACTTGGACTCCTGAATCCCTTTCGCACATAGTTTCATTCATCCAGGTGTCCCCCATCCTATATCTGGGGAAAAAGCACAGCAAGTAAAACCCTTAGCTGCTTGCAGGCTTTCACGTGAAAATGAGGAAGAAGTACTTTTACATTTCAGGGAGGAACTGGAAATTGCAGAGGGAGTACCCAAACTCAATGACCTGGAAGTACATGAGGTCACCATGGCATCGGTTGAGAACTGGGCATGTGCAGGAGAGCAATTTCGCATTAGAAATCCACTGGTGTAATAAGATATTCCTGAATGTGTTTGTATAAATGTACAATAATGTATAATAAGCTTTCGCGCAATCGCGTGATTTGCGAATCCATAGCGCAATTTATTTTGCGAAATAACCTAGCTATATCATTGTGTGATGCACTTTCACGCAATCACGTGAAATTTCGAATTGAATACGAAAATTACTATTGCGAAATTGAGAGAAATTCCTCACATAATAGCAGTGGTGCTCTCTGATATGTGTCAGGCTGCTCAACAGAGGCACTATCCTTTCCACACTGTCAGGGCACCCCCTCTTTTATTTTCACCCCCTTTCTTGCACAGTGCCAGGCAGAGATTTGGCTTCTTTTGCATAGTTCTCATGAAGCCCATAGTCAGCCATTCTTTTTAAGGTGCCCACAGAACTGAAGCCACAACCACTATCTACTCTTCAGCTGATAGGCCTGATACAGCACAAGGCTATTGTGGCAATCCCTGTGTTACCTAAAAGATGGGTTGGGCTTGGGTTTGCCAACAACTGTGTCACTGTCTCCTTGAATGTTGGGAGAATTGCCAACACAAAGAGGGTTTGTGAGAGGTAGCTAATGGGGGGGGGGTTGGGATTATTTCACCTATGTATACAAGTATTAACTGCAAAAAGAATCCAGATTTGGTAAATTAAAAAGGTTTTATTTAGAAATATGCAAGAGTACAACCAAACACACAATAGAAATCTAATCAGAATAACATACAAGCTTAACAAAAATAGAGGTATGTAATACTGGATAGCAGAGGCTTAGGGTTTTATAGGGGGTGATATTTACCAGTGAATGGAAAGAGAGATGCAGCTCAAACTGTGGTTAGTTGGACAGAACCCTGGCAGGTGGCAATTGTATGAGCAGAGTGAGCATGTGTGGATTGGATAGTTATTCCTTGTTTGATATTCTCAAGTGGTATGTAATGCTCCCACAAAAAATATAAAGAGTTTGATTGCTTCCCCTTTCCCTGTGGAATGGACAAAAAGGGCTTATTATTATTATTATTATTATTATTATCCCGCCCCTTTGAGATCAATCAAGGCGGCTTACACAATAAAATGGCATTACATCAATAAAACAGATTTCATCCCTCCTCCCTCCCCCCCTTAAAAAGATATTAAATAAGTTACAATTTAAAACCCAATAATTTAAAAACTACATCAATGCAATACAATAACAATAGACAACACAGAACAACGCAGCATGTTCCTGGGAAGCATCAGGGAATCCTCAACAAAGGGTTCCTGAGGCCTGGATTAATTATCCTGGGAAGGCCTGCCAAAAGAGATCCATCTTGACAGCCTTTTTAAAACTGTCTAAAGATGTCAATTGACGGATCTCATCTGGCAGGCCATTCCACAATTTGGGGGTGACAACAGAAAAAACCCTCTGGGAGGTAGCCAAAAGCCTAGATCTTTGAGGCTGTAGCAAATTTCTCCCAGAGGACCAGTAGATGGTCTTACCTCCAGATTAACAAAAGAGTGTCTGGATAAATATGGGACAACCTCAAGAGAAATAGATAGGGAAGTTGGCTAGGAACACAGCAGGGGGTATTAGGAGGTATAGTCTTACTTCCTTAATACAATGGACTTTTTTGTCTCCAGAGGAAGAGGATATATTGGAGGTGGGGGAGGACATGGTGATCAGCAACCCATTTTGCATTTATTATGGTACTATTGAGATCAGTTGTTTCAATTATTTTCCTACATTCTTTCAAGATAAAGCTTAAAGCTTAAAGTGGGTGGTATTTCCCCCAAGAGGTGATGGAAAGATCCAGGGGTGTGGTGAAGGGGAAAGGGAGAAGCAGCGAGGTGGTGAGCAGAAAAGGGGCAGTGGGGATGGGTCCCTTCGGTGAAAGTATTGATATGAAAGAAAAACAAGTGGAACCAGTCGCCTTTAAGACCATAGTGGGGATGTGGGTTGCATGAAACCTGTTTTCAGGGACACTTGAAACCACAATGCAGCCTTGCTGATCATTTTGTGTGATGGTGTTTCCTCTTTTTTGTCTGCCCACATGAGCTCACTTCCTTAGCTGTATCATTTAGTGGTGACGGCAGTGGTGGTTGGGAAACTCTTGCAAGGTTTGGCTGCACCCTTTTTTGCCCCAATGAAGAAGGATTAAGAGTCCTTTCTTGCCAGGGAGAAGCTTCTCCCTTTGCAAGTGGCCATCTTAGGAGCAGCAATTTAGAAGCTGGCTGAGCAGTGACTGAGAGGCCTTTTGCCTACACTGGCCTTTTCTGGAAAGGTGGCATGGGTTGCTTTTCAATCAGCTGTTCAATTGCTGCACTCAGGGCGACCAGGTATAAAGCAACCAAGATTGTTTATTTTGAATTTGCAGGAGTATCAAGAAATATACAGGAGGGAGCACTAGAGTTGCTGCCCAAGATAAAAGGGGGCAGCACCTGGAAAAAGTTTGGGGACCACTGATATAAATCTTCCACATGTCTTTGCACCAGTGTGCCTTTCTCATTGGAAATTTCCTAGTGTTCCCAAGGTCATCATGACCTCTTAAAACATGCCTGGCTCTAGATATCAAAATATGAAACCCCATATACAGAGCAGGACATGTTGGGGACACTTGTCTTCCATTCCTTCTTGATCCTTTTTAGAGTTTAAAACGGCCAAGGAAGCCAGTGTGGAGCTTAAAAGCTCTATTTTTATCCTGCCCCAAAAACCAGTAGCATCACACTGCCTACTTTGAGGGGCCCAGGTTTGCCAGCCTCATAGGTGAGGAGACTTCCAAACCAAATAATCAGTCTATCATTCTTTTTATATATACTGTATATTGCTTTAAGCTTTATCTTGAAAGAATGTAGGAAAATAATTAAAATAACTAAATGAAATAAAATATACCGCACACACACACTGGCCAGTATTTCCTGTTAACTGGGCTGCAGATAACACAGACATCTTGATAGGAATGAAAGAAGATAAAATTGTGAGTTGCTTGTGCCGTTATCACTGTAATTCAACTTTCTGCAAAGAAGAAGCTGCTTTTGCTACAGTTAGCTAAATGAAACCAGCATGAACATTCATGGGTTGCCATTACATGTAAGCACAGTTAGCACTCTTTCCTCCATGGAGGAAGGGCAGGTGATAGCTTTCCTGGAGCCTGATTTACCTTATGCTTCATAATGGTTCTCCTGCAGGTCAAGTACATATTTATTCTTGACATAATTCAGTGGCATGCAGTGTTTCTTGCTCTTAAGATTTTACAGATCTTTTCAAAGTATTCAGGTAGCAGGCCTGAACCGCTGAAATGGTATTCAGTTTGTGCTAGTCTTTTACATATTGCCATTCAAAGTACACTGCATATGTACTGACATTATGCATGCTTGTGGTTGATGTCCAGCTGCTAGATTCTTTGTGCAAAATCAGAATGCCAGCATTTTATTGTCCATTACTACCAAGTATAAATGACAAGTCACTAGACCTACAAATGTTGCAGTACAATGTATTCCATTTCATATTCTAACAAATGTAGTAGCTAAAATATGTTTATGCATTCTCCAAAGTTACACATACTAACAGCCTACAAGGCTTTTGGAAAAGTAAAATCAGTGTTTGCACCTGAGCATAGATTTCTGCTTAGTTTTGTTTGTTTTACAATCATACCTCATGTAGTAAGTCAAAGTTTTCTGAAGAGTGCCCCATAAAAAGATGCCTGTGTTTTGAGATATTCTGGGGAGGTTCTTCTTTCTGTCCCCCCACCATCACAGGTAGATGGTGTGAGAGAGAATCTTCTCAGTGGCTGCCTTCCCAGAGAACTGGTCATGTCTTTTTTGTTTGAAAACTTTTTTGTTTCAGCAGGTCCTGAGGGGCCCTTTCATAATATGTTCTTGTGTTTGGTATTTTTAATGCTCATGCTTTCTTCTGAATGACTGTCTTGGGGCGGTAACGGACTGGATGAGGGAAAATAAGGTTGAATCCAGAGAAAACAGAGGTACTTGAGATAGGAACCCCAGGCCTGGAGAAGAAGCTTTGTCAGCTGGTCCTGGACAGGGTCACACTTCCCCTAAAGAACTGCATTCGCAGCTTGGGAGTGCTCCTGGACTTGTCCCTTCAGTTGTCTATCTATCTCAAATAGATGCGATGGCCAGGAGCACTTGTTATCAACTTTGGTTGATACACCAGCTGCGTCCCTATCTGGACTGGGGGGACCTTGAAGCATTGGTACATGCGCTGGTAACCTCTTATCTTGATTTCTGCAATGCACTCTACATGGGGCTACCCTTGAGTTAAATTCAGAAGCTTCAATTGGTTCAAAATATGGCAGACAAATTGGTCACTAGTACATCTAGGTTTGACTATATAACACCTGTACTAAAAAATCTGCACTGGCTGCCAATCAGGTGTTGGTTATTACATTTAAAGCCCTAAATGGCTTGGGCCCAGGTTACTTGCGGGAATGCCTCTCCCTACATAGTCCACCCCGCACTCTCAGAACCTCTGGGAAGAATGTACTACAACCACACAAGACTACACTAGTGACAACTTCCCAGTTGACTTTTATTTTTGCCACCCCAAAATTATGGAATAACCTGCCAGAGGAGATCCGTCTTATTACCACCTTAGAGGCTTTTAAGAAAGCTGTCAAGACGGATCTCTTTTGGTGGGCCTTTCCACCTGACCCTGTGTAAAATAGCCCCATCCACCTCATTGATTATGATTAGATAAGGAATTTTAAACATTAATTCTGTTATTGCATTATAGGAGTGTTATTTTGTTGGATTTATTATTGTATTGTGCTGTATTGCTGATTGTATTTTATCGGGTTATACTCCCGCCTTGATCCACTGGGAGAGGTAGGAAATATAAATAAATGTATCATCATCATCATCATCATCATCATCATCATCCCGACCTATTTGGTAATAGGGACAGTGCCATTTATAAGAAGACTATTTCTTGCTTTAAGCATGTAGAGGTGAAGGAATTGTACCAATGTTCTAACTATAAGTTTGCTTTGAACTGTGTTATGCTTTTTCCTGTCAAAACACCTAGAGTAAGAATACTGGTTCTTCGGGGAGGAGGGGAAAAATCAACCCATCACACTCAAGCATTAGTGTGATATATGTCTGCAGAAAACATTCAAGCTGCACTTTCATTTTGGCAGACACCCTGAGCTGGAGATTTCAAATTCACATTCCACCTCCAGTTTAACAAACTGTACTGTAATGCAAACACATTAGTGGCCTTTTCAACGTTAACAACATGAAAGGTCAATGATGCTAATACTTGCATTTCTGGTAGATTTCACAATGCAGCTCTTCTGTGTACGGCGCTTTTTTTTTTTTTTTTTAAATGATGATCAAATTTCCCATCCACTTTAGAACTCAGTTTTATCTACAAAATGTAATGGGAATGCTATCTTTTTAAGGTACCTCTATTCACTTGACAACTATCTTCTCCTAAATCTGCAGTGCAGATTTCTTTTTCCCTTCTTTTTTCTTGGTGAAATTGTGGAACAGACTATTAGGCCAGCTTCTGAAATGTCAGCCTGTGTCTGGAGTTGATTCAGCTTCTTAGAGAGGAATATATATTTTCATCTTTAGCCTCAGAAGTAGCCTAGCATTGTATGAATGCTGCTGTGGAGTATGGCCTCAGGCAAATTCAGAAATATGTAGCAATGCAATTATTTGAAACCAAGAATGTGTGATGAATGGGCCCAATTTGCTCTGGAACTCTTTAAAGATCAACAAAGTCCTGGATGTTCTGGCCTAGTGACATATAAAAATACCTGGCTGAGAATAAAAACAATCTCCTATGCCAACGATTATCTAAGTGCTTTAGACACTATCAAAGATAACTGTTTTGCTGCCCAGTATAATACCCACACATCCAAAAATGCAGCAGTGCTTAGCATTTGCTAGACTGGGTCCACTATCCTCATCATTTTCTGTTTGTTATGTTCCCAGTTTCAGGGACTAGCAAATTTTTACGTTTTGTAGGTTAAAATAAAGGACCTTGGTGTTACTGCTCATCTTCTTGATGGTTTTTGTGGAAAGTGGTTATAATAATTTAGAGCATAATCTGTAGTACATGATGTATGCTAAACATTCCATGAGCGATAAGAGCAGAAAATTCCAACTAGAGTTAGCACATAGCCTGTTTTGTACATGGTCATATGGAACAAAGTATTGGGCTTTAGTAATTACATTTATAACCTGTCTTTCTTCCAATGAGATTAGAGCGGTCCATGTTAGGTAGTTCAGGCTGAAATAGGCCCAAGGTTACGTAGTCATTATCAAGACTCAGTGAGCATTTGAACCATCTGTCTAACAGTCTTAATGATGACACCACACTGGAACACTTAGACAACTTATTAAACAGACAGAATGTAGGGCTAATGATGGGAGTGAAATGTGAAGTGGATACCCAGGCACATGTCTACCCTCAGGGACATTGACATTTCATTTGTCAGTCGAATTTATAGAGCTTGCTCTTACTCTGTTCCATGTGTAGCACATGGACAACAAAAATATGTCCACCCCACCCACTCCTTTCTCTCCAGGGAAGAAGAAAGCAAGTAGCTATAACATTCATCACCTCAGAAACAAGAAATTTAAGAGCAGCAACAGCAGCAAACATAAAGAGTGTTAAGAGTGAAAGTGTAATTGGGGAAAAATAAAGGGTACAGAGAGTATGGTGGAAAAAACAGGTGAGATCACAGGGATAGTTCAAGGAATAATGTGGATGTGAGACTATTTCAATAAGTAAATTTAAGAAATCCCTACTGAGAAATAAACATATCACATTTGTGTCACCTTTCCCCACCTTTTCTGTCACTTCAGTCTTTTATCAGCTGCATCCTACAATTGTTCCTGTGGACACTGACAACTCGCATTCAATACTGTACAGTCTTTTCCACAGCTAAGGAGGAAAAAAACCTCATCATACCAGGTGATTCAAAAATAATGGTGCAAAATAGAAACATAGATTTGGGAGAGACCACAAGGGCCATGCAGAAATATACAATTAAAGCACTCCCAACAGATGGCCTTCCAGGCTCTGTTTAAAAACCTCCAAAGAAGGAAGCCTCAGCATGTTCTAAGCTAGCTGTCTACCAGCTTTTACCATCAGGAAGTTCTTCCTAATACAGTATTTAGGTGGAATCCCTTTTTCCCATCATTTTTTTCTGGGCTTTTGCTGGTGAAACATCAGGAATAAACTCTTCCAGAAGATCCACATAGTTCAAAACCCCCACAAAAAAAACCTATGGATTCCGGCCATGAAAGCCTTCGACTTCTCATCATGTCCTAGTCTCTAGAACAATAGAAAATAAGCTTGACATTTTTTCAATATTGAATCATGGCTTTCATGTCACTTCTTAACCTTCTCTTCTAAAGGCTAAACATAGCAACCTCTCAGGTACATGAATAGGGGTGTGCAGGATGTGTGGACAACATCAGGTGACACCTTAAGGAGGGTTGACACCATGGCTCTTCAAAATATGAATTTTGGCAAAATCAGACTGTGTTGTTTGCCTGTGTCACTTCAAAACACTGAAGAGATGGTGCGAGTGGGATGAGGGCAAGTGAGAGAAGAAAGGAATATCCCCATGTATTAAAATAAACTTTAATTTTTAATTATTTTTAAGATATATATATTATTATTTTAAAAATCTCTTTAAAACATTACATGACATCTTACCAAATGTTTACTTTAACCACATGAAACTATGTATATGTAAATACATTTAGGCTATGGGAATGATATTATGTCACAACTATTGCAATTGCATCCACTGATATACAGGAATTATGATTTAGGAGTGATATTCCTAAGAATTTTGGATGATATGGTATGGGAAGAGGTCGATGGGTGTGTGTGTGTGACAGTTTGAGTAATCTTATCAGCTTATGCCACCCCTAGTGATGCCACTGCCAGCTCCCTAAGCAAACCCCTATAGGGCATGATTTCTAGACCTTTCATCATTTTGTTCACCCTCCAACTTGTCCTCATCTTTCTACATTCCAATATGTCCTCATCGTTCACATTCCAACTTGTCCTCATCTTTCTTGAATTGTTGTGCCCAAAACTAGACACAGTATTCAAGGTGAGGCTTGACCAATGCAGAATAAAGTGGTACTATTATTTCCCTTGATTAGGACACTATACCCCTATTGACGTAGCCTAGAATCTCATTGGCTTTTCCACTGCCACATCACATGTTGACTCATGTTCAGCATGTGATCCACTAAAACTTCTAGATCCCTTTTGCATGTACTGCTATCAAGTCACCTATCTTATATCTGTGCATTTAATTTTTACTGCCCAGCTGGAGAACAGGAGAAGTCCCAGCAGACTGGAGGAGGGCAAACGTTGTCCCCATCTTCAAAAAGGGGGAAAAAAAGATCCCAACAATTATTGTCCAGTTAGTCTGACATCAATTCCAGGAAAGATTCTAGAGCAGATAATTAAACAGAGAGTCTGTGAACATTTAGAAGGGAATTCCATAATCACAAAAAGCCAACATGGGTTTCAGAGAAACAAGTCTTGCCAGACAAATCTGATCTCTTTTTTTGATAAAATTACCAGTTTGGTAGATGAGGGGAATGCTGTGGATATAGTAAATCTTGATTTCAGTAAGGCCTTTGACAAGGTTCCCCATGACATTCTTGCAAACAACCTTATAAAATGTGGGCTAGACAAGGTAACTGTTACGTGGATTTGTAACTGGTTGACTGGCCGAACTCAAAGGGTGCTCAACAATGGCTCCTTTTCATCCTGGAGAGAAGTGACAAGTGGGATGCCACAGGGCTCTGTCCTGGGCCCAGTGCTATTCAATGACTTGGATGACAGAATTGGGGGCATACTTATCAAATTTGCAGATGACACTAAACTAGGAGGAGTAGCCAATACTCCAGAAGACAGGGTCAAAATTCAAAATGACCTGAATAGAATAGAAAGCTGGGCCAGTGCTAACAAAATGAAATTCAATGCGGAGAAATGTAAGGTTCTGCACTTAGGACGAAAAAATGAAATGCACAGATATAGGATGGGGGAAATCTGGCTGAATGAAACTACGTGTGAAAGGGATCTAGGAGTCCAAGTAGACCATAAGTTGAACATGAGTCAACAGTGTGATGCAGCAGCTAAAAAAGCCAATGATATTTTAGGCTGCATCAATAGAAGTATAGCGTCTAGATCAAGGGAAGTAAAAGTGCCACTCTATTCTGCCTTGGTCAGACCCCATCTGGAATATTGTGTCCAGTTCTGGGCACCACAATTCAAAAAAGATGTGGAGAAACTGGAGCGGGTCCCAAGGAGGGCAACTAAAATGGTGAAGGGTCTAGAAATCATGCCCTATGAGGAACGACTTAGGGAGCTGGGGATGTTTAGCCTGGAGAAGAGAAGGCTAAGAGGTGATATGATAGCCCTATTCAAATATTTGAAGGGATGTCATATTGAGGAAGGAGCAAGCTTGTTTTCTGCTGCTGCAGAGACTAGAATGCGGAACAATGGATGCAAACTGCAGGAAAAAAGATTCCACCTCAACATTAGGAGGAATTTCCTGACAGTAAGGGCTGTTCGACAGTGGAACACACTCCCTCGGAGTGTAGTGGAGTCTCCTTCCTTGGAGGTCTTTAAGCAGAGGCTGGATGGCCAATTGTCGGGGATGCTTTGATTGGGAGTTCCTGCATGGCAGGGGGTTGGACTGGATGGCCCTTCTGGTCTCTTCCAAATCTATGATTCTATGATTCTAGTATCCTACATTTATCCTTATTAAAATTCATTGTATTAATTTTGCCCCAGCATTCTAAGCATCATTTTGAATTCTGTAAAGATGTCCTTATTTGTCTTTGCACAATTATTTTTGAACCACCATGCATAAAGCAGATGTGTGTGCATATGTGTCTTCACATGTCAACCTTGTGCATTTCTTTGGATGCTTTCACACTGCAGAATTAATGCAGATTAACACCACATTGACTACCATGGCTTGATGCTATGGAATTGTGGGAGTTACAGTTTTGTGAGAAAGTTAGCCTTCTCTGTCAGGGCCTGCAACAAACTACAAATCCCAGGATTCCACAGGATGGAGCCATGGCTATTAAAGTAGTGTCAAACTGCATCAATTCTGCAATGTGGTAGTGATCCTGAGCAAAAAATTCTCAAGTTTTGCCCGTTCCTTCCTCTGAAATATAGCTTAATAGCACCTGGTATATCCTTAAATTTGGCTCAGAAAGGACATACTCTATCCCATTTTTCCATGTATTGAAGCATTATCCTTTGATGCAATTGCATGTTTGGGTTATCATGCTTGTTTTTCAGGAATGATTCTCCTGCCCTTTAAGTCCATTTTCAATGCTTGACTGGTCCATTTCACATGTGGTGTTCATGGGAACTACTTCTCAGTCTCTCTACACTATCTGGATAGGGGGTATATGCTCATAATTCCATTCCTGCTCCATCAAGTTCCACGTGGCTTGGAAGAGCAGTAACTGTTGGATGACAAAACACTATGCAATTGTCTTTATCTATGTTCCTCTCACATAACATATCCCATACTAAAGAGATAAGTGTAAATGGAACCAAAATCACATCTTAATTGGTGTATGGATCCTTTCAAGCTTGGATTTGGAAAACCATTGCTCATTGGATGCACATAGAGGGAAAGATCATGCCTGTTGTCCCCACACCCAACTGCTATACATTTCATCAGACTGTGAACAGGGCCAACACAAGCTAAACTATACACATATCAATACTATCTAACCACCATTCTCCTGAGGTTGCCCTCAGCCAGTTCATCACATCTCCTCTTTGATTTCCACACTACATCCCAATGGTTGATTTCCACACTACATCCCAATTCATATGATTATCTACTCTTCTTGGCTTTAGGCAACATCATTCCTTCTGCTTTTGTTCCCCCAATGACCATTTTTAAAATTGAACTTGTCGCCTTATTTTGAATTGAATTGACCTTCTCACATTCAATGCATCTGAGGAAGTAGGCTCATGTCTATGGAAGCTCATGCTACTTAGCTTCTTTCTTTCAGTCACTCACAAAGGTGCTATAAAATCCCTTTGCATACAATAAAGGTCTTCATCCATGTAATGGATGCATATGTCAATCCTATTCATATTTTCCACTGAAAACATTGATCTGACAATACAGAATATTTCAGATCACACAGTCATAGCTCTAGACTCTTTCAGACGTGGGAAATTGGAAGTATAATCCAAGGGCAATCCAAACGCAATCCTGGGGTTTCACGTTATTGTGAATTAATTCTTCTCACGCAAATTCGGGCAAAAGGGAAGTCATTCCGAATGCAATCATGGGTTTAACGTTATTGCGCATTAAAGGTTCTCACGCAATTTCGGGCAAGGGGGGTTATTTTCGGGTACTAGGAAGACATTCCAAACGCCTTCCGAACGCAATGGGGATTCATGTAAATTCGCTAAACTAGAGAATTTACATGAATCCAAATGGGCTCCATTCGGATTTGGGAGAAATTCCTCCCGTTTGAAAGAGTCCTCTGTGATTTACTTTAACTAAAGTAATATCTTGTAGAATCTTGGGATCTGCAGTTTAGGGAGGAATTTAGAATCTTCATCCAGAGAGCTCTGCTGATGTCTCTCACCAAACTGCCAATCCCAGGATTCAAGCATGAGAGTTAAAGTGCTATCATTGCGTTGTGTGAAAAGGTTCCAGGATTCCATCTACACTGCTATGCTCATTCACCAAATTGGCACTTTTTCATTTCAACAGGTGTCAGCTATTGGCACAAGCTAGTACAAAAATAGTTGCACAAGAAGCCAGTAAAATAGCGCCCACAACTAGTAAACCTCTTTTTCTGTATGTCCTTGTTCAGGCCATCCTACAAGACTATATGGAATGTCTCAGTTTTATTTTATATGAGAAATAAACAGCCATATAGAATCAGGAATATACACACACAGACACATATATAAATTTTGTTTTAGATTTTGCTCATTACAGGCAATTTGACAACTTGTCAGAGTCTTGGGCTAACAGTTTAGGAAGTCTCCAATTAACTTTGTCATCAATAAGTGATGAAAGCATTGATGGTTTTCATAAAATGGAGCAAAATCAAACACCTCTAAATAAAATTATGCAACAGTTCATAATTCATCTCATTGCACGGTATGTTTTAAAATACCTAAAATACCATGCAGGGTAAGGGAACTCAATGAGCTACATGATAATAATGAAGGCCCTGACATGTCAAGAGTTAGGCTTCTTGGCATTAATTAAGGCATTTAAGTTTTGTAGTAGCACTGGCAAGAAGCAAATTAATAACATCACCTGTGATAGATATTATCAGAATATCATTTTGTAAGCCTTTTAAGCATCACCAAGAAACCAAGTAATTCAAACTTCTGAAATATAAAACATGATGGTGCTTAGATAATAAACTGCCCCTGTTAAGTGTGTGCGCTCATACCAACATATATGGAGTACAAATCTTTATGGTCTCTTCCCGGGTTTCTGAGCCAGATAGGCGTGAAATTAATTTATTTTATTATCAAGAAGGGAGTAACTGAACAGATCCTCCCAACAACTCTGGAAATGAGGGCAATAGAACCTTTCATAAGGCCAGCCATCTAAGAGCAACAATGCATCAGTAATAGCCAGCCAAAATGGAATTCAAAGTACTAGTCAGGGGTAAGCATGTTAAATATGCTTTGACTAGTCTCACTAGGGAGGGCTTACAAAAAAAAATCCACTGAGCTAATTTGGCTATGCAGAAGTATGACTCAAGAGAGAAAGGGATGTTGAGGTTTTTCAAAAGAATTTCCATAAATTAAATTCATTCAAAAATAAAACCGTAAAATTGGCATTTTACAGGGATTATCTGAAAACTAGGTTCTTTTCACAGAAACATTGTTATTTCATCAACAGAAGTAGTAATTGGTGTCTTCTGGGAGGAAGGAAAAGAACAAGGAGATATACATGTAAATCTTCTGAATGCTATACAGATTACCACTGTACAGACTACAATTAAAGTCCTTCACTCCAAGATGTTGCTGTCTATATGGCTAAGATAATGGGCAAACTTGCTGCCGGTGGGCAAATCCTGATCATACATTATATCACACTTCCTAGCAATTTTGATGAAAACTACAGGTGGAGAAAGATTATAATGGGAGCATCTAATTGAAATTCATCTCTGTTTTAGTTCAGATGGAAGACATGCTGCTTGAGCCCTGAAACATATTCAATTTTATTCAAATTAGATGCTGGGTTTTTTTCAGGCAAAACTACATTTAAAGAAAAAAAAATGTTTGAAAGAAACCTTGAGGAAGGCTATAAATCTTTACAGCTATATTTTAAGATGTGTGTGTGTGTGTGTGTGTGTGTGATATATATATCAGTACTCTCCATTCCTTCATGTTGCAAGCTCTAGGAGGCCTCCATGCTGAGGTTTAAAAAAAAAAAAAAGCAGTGATATGAATCCCATAGAGATATGCCATTTTGATGGCATCTTGACATATTTCACTGACACTTCTAGTCACTCCAAGTCCTTGTGGATTCACTGGGATATTAGCTTTTCAGCATGGTGCCTTCCAAGAGCTTTCTATCAAAAATGGACAGCCCTCTTTCCTTCTGCTTTGTCTGGCTGGTGTTTCTAGTGAAATAGGGGGAGAACTAAAGTCTTTGACAAAGACAGAATCCAACAAAAGTTAAAACAAATATGGTAATTCTATCATATTCCCACCCATCTGTGTTTTTTTAAACCAGAAACTTGACTATCTATTAGCATTTGACAAGGAATTATGACACAATCACTATATTAAAGGGAGAGATGGTGATATGTCACTTCATCCAAGGAACTGGTTTGTTTGTGCATGCTGCATAGATCCTCTTGATAGTTGGCTCATGTCTGATCTTCTAATTGAAATATAGCAATAAGAGTAGGAATTGAATTATAATTGAATACTATCCACATTATCTATTAGCAACTTTTTTATTTAACAACAATACATTAAAACATACTCGCATTATCTATTAGCAACTTTTGAAAGTGTAGGTTTTCCAACTTCACAGTAAATGATTCCCCTAGCAAGATCACAGCTGAGGACACAATTGCCATCAAGTAATTTATGAACAGAGTGTTTTCCTTTTGTTTACACTAACTTTGAACCATTTTAAGGTTGCTGACTCATCTAGGTTAAGACAACCATGATAATTACAGTGTTCTAAAGAAGGCCCCAACCATTTCTACTATACAAAGTTGGACTCAGAAATGGAAATGCACCCAAGTTTCATAATAAGAGAGTAATTGGATATATTGAAAATATGTAAAACCTAGCAGTTCAAAAGCATGGAAATGCAAGTAGATAGATAAGTACCACTTCTCAGTGGGAAGGTAACAGCATTCAGTGCAGTCATGCTGGCCACATGACCACCATAGCAGTCCTCAGACAAAGCTGGCTCTTCAGCTTAGAAATGCCCTCCTACAACTACAGATCCATGTCAAGGGACTACCTTTACCATTTAAAACAAATGAAGGCTCAGTCCAACCCTACACAATGATCACTTGTACGTGGTGGCTTGCAGAGAGAATATTTCTTTCCCTTCACTATTGCTGCTTACTCCACTCTCCACTCTTTCATATACTACAAACTGGCCATAGCTTCAAGCAATATTTAGTTGCTTCTTAAAAGACAAAGATCTGGGCTTGTGTTTGGTTCTTTTAAACCAAGATTTGTAAAGGTATGGACTCCAGCTCCCACCATTTGCCACCCAACATAAAGCATTGGCTGGGATCGATGTGCTTTTTTGGGACTGGAGCTTAACAATACCTGGACGTTCCCCTTCCCCTAATCTGAATCAAACATGATTTCCATGTCCTAAAATGAGTCTCTCTCATAAAACTCAATGAAGACAGTTGCTGAGGACCACTGAAAAATTGTGTGCTGTAGTCTATGTAGCCTTGACATGGTTTCTATATTTTGGTCACAGTGGAGTACAATGAAATGTTGGAAATATGAATAAGATGTTTCAGCTTCAATTGGATGAAGGAACCTAAGTGTTCAATGGGGCTTTTTACATTGGCAAGAAAGTGTGATCTGAACTCGCCTTTATGTTAATGCTTAGCAGCTACATAGCAAGCCTCCGGTTTGCATTAAAAAAGTGCAGAGCTGCTACATTGAGGGGTGTGGGAACGACGTATCTGAGTGGTCTTTTTTGTGGCTCAGCAGTTACATGGGAAGCTGTCAGAACGCTACAAATACAGGCGGAGCTGATACATGGGCAGCAAGAAACGCAGCTTTAAACTGCGATTTTAATTTTTTTTTTCCTTGCCGGCTGCGAACTGCGCTGTTGCGCGGTTCGTACCGCCGCCAACAGCACTATTCCGATGATCGAGGCTTGAACTGCGCTATTGCGAGGGTCGAGGCTTGAACTGCGCTATTGATAGGGTCAAGGCTTGAACTGCGCTATTGATAGGGTCGAGGCTTGAACTGCGCTATTGCGAGGGTCGAGGCTTGAACTGCGCTATTGATAGGGTCAAGGCTTGAACTGCGCTATTGATAGGGTCGAGGCTTGAACTGCGCTATTGATAGGGTCGAGGCTTGAACTGCGCTATTGATAGGGTCGAGGCTACGAATTGCGCAGTTTTAAATGATTTAAAGGGGGCTCCTAATTGATTTTGACAGCAGCCACAGACCGAGCATCTGCAAGAAGACAAAGGAGGAGGAGTGCTGGCCATTGACCCAGTGACGTTGGCATTCGTCAGCACAGGGTCACTGTGGGCATCATCACCAACATGGATGCCTCCTCTCCTTTGTGGTCGGCACTTGTCGTCAATGTTCAAAGCACAGCCAAAGCTGCCGCCTTTGCCTCCGCTAGTGCTGCCAGGATCGTCAAAGTGACCACTGAAATGACTGCTGTGACCACTGAAATGATAGCTGATGATGACAGTGATGATACAGAAGAGAGAACAGCTGCAGTTGGTGTCTCACTGCTTGAGCAGTGTGAATTAGCCGGTGGCATTGCTATGTCCGATTGGGCCTTGACCAGATGGAAATGAGGTCTGAGGTCTCTGCATGAGACCAAGACATCCCTCTCCCCCTTTTTGGGCCACTTGTAGAAGTCTCTGCCATTGTGCAAAGTGCCACAGCAAAGCCTCGGCAAGAGTGTCCCTAGGAGCGGCTGACTTGGACAAATGCAAGTGGGAAATGGCGCTGGAATGTGTGTGGGGGTTCGTGTGAAAATTGAAAGTTTCCTCTTATCACTGCACCTGTAAAAACATCCGCCACCAAAACTGTCAATATCCCAGAGGCGCTACTGCGCATGTCTAGGGTTAGGATTAAGGGCGGAGCTAGGGTTTGGGAGCTTTAAAAAACTGCGCAGTTAAACCCCAGCTTTTACACCTGGAGGGCATAGAACGTTTTAATTAGGAGTGGAGTCCACACCACGCATGCTCCCAACTACGATCCATTCTGATCCGCACCAACAGCGCAGCCTTTAAATGGGCGCCTTAAGGAAACGGAGCCCCATTTAACTGCGCAAGTACACCTTAGCCTTTACATGCACTAGCGCTGTAACGCAGTTATTAAAAAAGTAGTGGGTCAACCGAACTACTTTTTTAAAGCGCGTTTTTTCCCTTAAAACGCCAAAATGGCGTTTTCATGTCACACTTTCCCATTTTATAATGTAAAAGCTGGGTTTTCACCCAGCCTTCAAAACACCTTTTTTTGCCAATGTAAAACGCACCCTTGGTTTTCATATGGGTCATTTCATGTTCACATCTGGTGGTGCCTGCCACATGACTGTATCACTTTAGAATACATACATATGGATGTCCTAGGAGGTGACCCCACCTCCTATAGTCTCCTTGGATACCAAAAGCATATGAGAAAGCATTTACTCCAATGTATGTTCTTGTCAAGTGTAGGTTTATTTTACCATCATGCTTTCAAACAACTCTCTCATGTATTTTGAAATGATGCAATCATGTTATTCATTGCATTGCTGGTATTAGATTTTAATTAATTTTGACTCAGTGGTGGACAGTAACCAAACCTAATCAAATAAGTACAATTCCAATAAAAGCAAAGTTTAAGGAGAGTCAAGGTAAAGCTAAATTGTCATTTCCCCAAAACTTCACTTACTTTATATTTAATTTTACTCTGATTTATGACTCAGTCTCCCAAGTGCCAACTGTATATAAAAATTCATTAACTTAGAGGAGGCAAATGTTAGTTTTTCACAATAAAAAATGCATACTGTTTATCCCATTATTGCTTACGAAATTAGGTAACATGCCTTCTAACAGCTTCCACCAGAATACTGTTGCAAACCACTTAACTTACAATAATAGAATATTGACTAGATACAGTGATATGTGAGACAGTGCTCCAGCCAGATTAGACAAATTCCATGCTGAGTTAGAGTCCCTGTTGAAAGGTGTTTATTCCACCTTAACAGAAGACTTCAAAAGAGATTAGCCAAAAATTGTTAAGAGGATCAAATGGGAAATATTTTTCTTTAATGCTTTCTTTTTAATTTATAAACACTTAATAATAATGCATTTTCCTTCTTTTATGCAAATTCTATCTCTATGCAAAGTACTAAGAACTGGACTAAAGTTTTAGTGTAATGGAACATAAAATAATAATAAGAAGAATAAGAAATGAGACTCTGTTTTCTCTCAAAATAATAGCCTCCAGGGAACCAGTATTCAGGGAGGATTATATCAAGGTTTTAAAATGGCAAAACTTCTATTCATTGAACAATGCAGGTCTGAGAATACCACAGGTTAGTATTTGGTATTGATGTTGGGTGTCTGCATATGAGTAAAATAACGTGTCCAGGAAATTGGCTTACATTAGTGGTATCCCTTGTATTCTTTGCGGTGGGCTTCCGGCACACAGAAAAAATGCTTGAGTGAAGTGGTACCTTTGTGTATGGTAGGAATGGGGAATGTATGGCCTCCAGATTTTTTTGTTGTTGTTTTTCCTCATCTGCCTCTTTCCCAAAAATTGAGACTCAAGGTGAATGTTGATGGACTGCAACACACATAAATCTTCACCACCAGCTTTGCTAATGGAAACAGCAGTCTAATAACATCTGGAGGCCACTAGTTCCCCAGCCCTCAAGTATGGTCTATTTGCTAAATTAGAATTGGAATGGCCTGGAAAAGGCCTACTGTGAGCACAGAGATTGTGACAGCTGCACGTATACTCCTAGCCATGGGGCCACCAATCCTCACATGCTGGGTCTCTATGCAATAGACCTCACATAAAGTGGGATGACTTAGGTTAGGCAGCTCATGGCACACCACAAAAATAAAACCTCATAGGAGTTTTGATCCAGTGTCTACAAGATATCATGGGGATCAAGCAGACTGGCATTTAAAAATAGATTGAAGCTCATGCTTTCAAGAGCAGGCTAAGACCCCACTGACTGCACTGGCAGCTCCCAAGGTGGCCACATATGCACACCACAATCTCCAGCTGAGTATTTATTTTATTTTATTTTGCAATTTTTTCACCCATCATCCATGTGTGCAATTGTACAAACACATCACCAGGGGCTCTCTAGATGCCATTCCATTGATGGCTGACCGCTTTGATTGTGCACACAGTTGCACCTGTAAACCTCCACTGGGACACTGGCAATGCACAGCCAGGTCCCCTCTACATGCCCCCTTCACCCCCTTCATCTCATACCCAGTCTTGCACAGTCTGGTTTGGGTATGTTGTACTTATATTCATTGGAGGTGTCACACTTCCACTTTTTTGCAATGCTGCACTGAACACTAGGGTACAGCCGCTCCTTCCTTTTTAAATAAGCACCTGCACAGGTTCATTTATATGCAACTTTAGAGTTAGGGTTAGGTGAGTGCTCCTTTGGGACTTGGTGTTTATATGCATGGTCAATCATGCATGCTTTCTAGGCTAGAACAGTTTATTTCTGCTTCTATTCAGTCTGGCTCTTCCTCCCCCCCTTAAAATGGCCGCTGTGTGGTTTCCAGCTGCTTCAGGAGCATGCGTCATCTAAACACCACTCAAGGTGGCCTGAAATCACTTCTTTTTCTAATTGGAATGTTTTAACCATGTATGTGTTGTTTATGTTGTACACCACCCTGATCGTTGGAAGGGTGGTATACAAATAAAGTATTATTATTATTATTATTATTATTATTATTCTTTTGGCCCAGTTGTTTGAGGCCATACTTCAGGTAATAACTTCCATTGTTTTTATTTGTTTTTCGTAGGTTGTACAAATGAGGAAATCAAAATAGTTAAAGATTTGCCATACCTTGGATCAAACATTGATGAGAACAGAGATTGCAATCTCCATCAGCACAGGGTTATGGTCCAACCATATTTTTGATAATACAGTGGACCCTTGTTTTCCGCTGGGGTTTGGTTCCAGGACCCTCTGTGGATAACAAAATCCATATATGCTCAAGTCCCATTAAATATAATGGCACAACAAAATGGTGTCCCATGTATAAAATGGAAAATCAAGGTTTGCTATTTGGAATTTATATTTTGGGGGAATATTTTAAAACTGTGTATGCTCAAATCAGTGAATAAAAAATCCATGGATAAGGAGGGCCAACTGTACATCCATTTGAAAATTTTTTATTAAATTAAATTTTATTAAAAAATAAAACATGCAGGTGGATTATAAAGACCCTGTCCAAGTTCTTTATATGAGGTAACATAAAATGTTCCATATATATATTTATATACACACAACCAAAACCAATTATCCTTTTTCCTATCTGCAGTCAAGTGCCTTCCTAGCATGAAATTCCTCGCAATGTTTTTGCATAGACTCCTGGCTCAGTGTATAAGCCTATCTTCAGTCTTGAAACAACAGACTAATTCTTATACAGTACCATTAGTTTTGGCATGGAGAAAAAAGTGGCTGACAAGGAGTCCTGTATGAACTAAAAGAAAGAGGCTGCCCAAAAGCTTTCAAATCAAAACACTTTGTCTCATCTTTCTGCATAATTGTTCTCCATTACCTATCTCTTCATTCATGCTTGGCACCAAGGGCCCCCTATCTTTGAGCCAAGACAGGTATGTATGAGCTGCCTTGAAATGCAAATTTCCTTTCATGCAGTCTGAATTCAGCACAGCCAGTACTGCTGGGGGGGGGGGGGGACATATAGCAGGTATTGCTTAATTATCACACAGTAGAGGGCAGAAAGATTGTACAGGAAGAGGCGAAGTGGCAGAAGCCAACATGGTGGCTACTACATTGGATATTAAATGCCTTCTGTATTTTTCTTCCATGCCTACAAACTCAAAGGTTGCTTTCAATGATCCATTTGTGTGTCATTTGTCTAGGGACCCTGGTTTCTTTACAGTTCTGTGGAGTTACATTGGTGTAGTGTTATGCTGCATGAGCTCCCACCATCTCAGCCTTAGTTTCCAGAACTTGTATAAAAGAAGGGATGAAGCACCTTCTTTCACAATATAGATCAGAACAGCAAGGGCAAATCCAAGTGATAGCCCTACAGGAGTAGGTCCACTGAATCACTTTCTAGATGCTAAATCAATCATTATGTTAATTTACTAATTCAATGGGTCTAATCTAGTTGAGACAACCTGATTTAGGCCCACATCTGAAACTACCAGTGAAATGTCTTGTTCTATTGGCTTTAAAAAATTGGTCCAGGGATTATGTCTATAACAATACATTAGGGGAGGGGAGGGGGGATATAACAAGAAATCATATTTTTTACAAAGTTTACAGTAAAGCATGTGTGTATCTAAGTTCAACTGCTTACTGCTGTTATATGTTTTCACTAGTTTATGGCTTTTAATTCATGTTGCGTGTTTTTAACTATATGTGTTGTATTTTAATCTGTTACTTTTCCCACCTTGATCCTTGGGGAGAGGCAGGTAAGAAATTGTTGTTATTTCCTGGTCATTTTTGTGTTATTATTCAGTGATATAAGATTCATAAAAGATATATTTTCAGAAGGGTTAGATAAGCACACATATTTATGATAAATGTTTTACATTTTTAGAAATGGTAGTTAAAAGCTCCAGTTCTTATATGGATATCCCAATGTAATGGGCAAAAGAGATCTATTATTCAATTGATTAGTACCTTAATGCCCCACACTTCCTGTAAAGAACTCATTATAATTTACTTGGTTCTTCCCCCTCCACATCTTATCTTTATGACAGGCTTGTACAAGTGATTGGACTAAAGGAGTGCCAGGTCCAACATTACCCAGTGAGCTTTACTGTTAAATTGCAATCTGAATGTTGGACTCCCTAGTCCTACTACAAAATCACTCTACACTGCTTGCTCTCCCTGTCTGTCAAGGACCCTTCCTGGCTTCTCATCTTCATCATTCCATCTGAACACCAAGAAGAAACAGTCTGGGCAGAATAGGACACAAATCTAAGCTAATGGGCTTCTCCAAACGGCTCTAAAGAAATGCAAGTTCTTATGATACATTTCCTTGGTTTTGGCCTGACTTGATTGATTGTAGTTGCTTCCCCATCCACATGTTCCTTTCTTTTGGGGATCTGTTTGTATTGATTTCTTGGTTCAGCACTATGGATCTTTGAAAGCTTCTTCTTTTTTTTAATCTGGGATGCACATTTCCCAAGGTGATCCCAAAGCACGAAGCACAAGTCTTCTTGCCTGATTTTTTTTCCCCTTAGCATTATAGGGTTATAATGCAGAAGTGATATTTCAGTGATAAACTGTAGCACTATAACCCTAAGATTTTTTTTTTGTAGGTTTGCATTTTATGGAGAAGACAATGATTTTTTTTTTGTTCCAGTATGTTTTGGAATTAAAAAGAAACCAACTGGAAGATGGGGAAAAAATGATGAATTGAAATAAAATGTTACAGCTGGTGCCAGGAATTGCTGGCAATAGTACAAGACAGCTGTAACAAAAAACTTTGTGAACTACAGCAACATCCCCCCCCCCCCCCCCCGATGGAGCCCATGATGTGCGTGGCTCTTGGAAAATTTTAAAATATGTCATTGCATTTTAAAAATCCACTTAGACATTAAGATACCGTTTCTTTACTCTTGGATAACAGAAATGGGGCTTCCTTGTTGTTCCTTGCTGCTTTGCCCCACACTTGCTTCCCTGACTGAGACATCTTTGCAGCATGTGAAGGGGAGTCCCTGCTATTATCTCTGATCACTGATCAGAGATTAACAGTAAGGATTCCAAGGACTCTTCTGATGATTAGGGAGGCAAACAAAAAGCATCAGTAGAAGTTGTAAGAACAGAATCATGCTTATATACATTAATGAGAAAGATTTATGAGTCAATTGAATAAAGAATATGTTTACTTGCAAATATATTCTGGAAGCATTGATGAATTAACATAGAGGTAGGATTTTTTTTTAAAGTGCAGACCACTGACACCCCCCCCCCCATGTCATCTAACTCCTGTCCCTCCCAGCAAACCATTTTTGTTTTCCTGTACAGGGAAAAATACTTGGCCAGCTCTTGGAGCAACAGCTCCTCCAAATGCTTGCTCAGATGTACACCTGCTTAGTCCCACACTTGCTGTTCTGACTGGGATATCTTTGCAGCATGTGAAAGGGAATACTAACTATTATCTCTGATCACAGATAAAAAAAAATAACAGCAAGGATTTCAAGGACTCCTCTGATGCTTAGGGAGCTGAGTGACACTCCTCCTTCATGTTCTGCTCATCATATAACCTGGGGTGTTTCATAATGTACAAAGTACAATCTTTGTGTAGGTTTAACACTAGGTGGGGAAGCTTAGTGGAATGGATTATGCACATAGTCTAGAATTTCTCCATTCTTGGATTAATGGACAAATAATTTTTTTAACAATGGCAGGTGGGTCAATTGAGAGCTTTGTCACCTTGTCCTGAGTCATTTGATTCCAGTTCTGCATTTCTGTTTCCAGTTCAAAAGCAGAACATTTGCTTCAGTTTCTCCATTTCTTAAATATGAATATTATTATTTACCCATCCTTTGAGGTCTTGAAAGACTTAATTCATTGTTTGCACTTCTTTATTGCCTTTCACATAAGAATCTTGGTGTACTCTAAGTAATATTTGTGAGTAATTTATTTCCATTATTCATTTGGGAGTTTAGCAAACAAGAAGAGCCACTTATTGAAATACATAATCATGCAGCAGTAAATAGGAGATCAAATTACAAACAAAAGAAGTACTGGGGAGAAACATGTTTTTCCATACTGTGAAATTCTCCCTGAGCAAAATCAAAAAGATCAGCTGTGCTCTGAAAAATAATTTTATTTTAAAATGTGTGGGTTGGATTCAGATTGAGCTATTCTTAACACCTAGCAATATTATTTTAGACATGGTAAGAAGTATATACATTGATTAAAGAAATCAATTGAATAAAAATACATAAGTGTAGACTCATTGAAATAGATCAGTTTCAGTGTGTCTATTCTAAGTTTGACTAAGTAGATTATTGCATTACATTTGCTCGCTGTATAGATGTGGGATGTAACTTTAAGATGGTGGATCTTACTGCGTTCACCTGTCACCGGGCAGCAGGCATCCCATTTGCAATGTGGGCCTCTGCCACAGCTTTTCAAGAATGGGAAAATCCTGCTTATGAAAAGATGTGAAAGAAGCCCAGGTTGCAAAATGGCTGCCTGCTGCCTGGCAACTGGTGAATGTCATAAGATCTGCCTTCTTAAAGTTGCATCCTGTGTCTATGCTGGGAGCAAAGGTAATGCAATGATCTCATAAGCATGGATCCAGCCCATTTTTCCAAGTATGAAGTCTTTCTTTGCTCCTGATCGTTCACAGGAATTATCAGCAGTTACTTAAGTTTATCAAATCTCCTTTCCTGCTCTTATCTACACAAGGAAAGTCACAGTACAACCTGAGCTCTTCCCATGTTCAGAAGAAACCAGGATTTTGATTTGAAATCGAGAGAAGACAATTTTAAAGACAAAGGAGAATGAGTGTCAATAACTCAACTGGCAAAAAAAAAAAAATACCATCCTGATTTTGGGGTTCTCACAGTTAATTGCTAAAGATGTAAGGCAGGGGTTCCATACCTTTTTGACTTTTTTAGACCTTTTTAGAATCATTTTCTGTGGTGGATCCCCTAAGAGGTCTACCGTATGTCTTACAAGTTTATGGTGTCTAGGAATAATGTCACTTTTTTGTTTCTCATTCTTTAATTTCATTCAATTTTTATTTCTTTCATTTTCCTGGCGTGGCTGCAGAGCACTTGGGAAGTGTACGCAGAGCCCTAGGGACTCCTCAGAGCACAGATTGGGAACCACTGTTGTAAGGTAACATTTTTGTCACACAGAGTGACAGGACATGTTCCTTGCACAACCCCTTCCATATGCTTCAGTAGAAATGGAGACTAGATTGGATCCTTGAGCTCTGAATGTATCTGAAGGCTGTGGCTTAATGTCAGTACTGAACATGGACTACATCATAGTCCACATGCCTGGTGTTTGTTTGTTGTTTCACTCAAAAACACTAAAAAAAAAACTGGTTCACTCAGCATTTTTCCTCCACAACCCTTCTAAGGGCCAAAACACATTGTGGAAATAATCCAGTTTGAGACCACTTTAACCACACTGGCTCTATGCCAAGGAAATCTGGGAACTGTCGTTTTTGGGACATTGGGGCTTTCTAGATGGGCAGGAAAGTGTGACATGAAGTTGCCTTTTCCTTAATGCTTAGCAGCTGCACCACAGCCTTTAGATGGAGCTGCGCTGTTCCGCAGTTTTTAAAAAAGAAGCTGGGAAAACCAGCACCTTTTAAAAGGCACTTCTTCTCCCCTAAAATGCAAAAAAAAAGCATTTTCATGGCACACTTTCCCTTTTTCTCATCTAAAGGCTAGAGTTTCATGCAGCCATGAACACACTTCTTTTTGCCAATCTAGAAAGCCCCATTGAGTCATCTCTGAGAGAGAGTGAGAGAGAGCTCTGGTGCAATAATAAACTACAGTTCCCAGGATTCCCCATCACTGAGCCAAGGGAAGTAAAGCAGTCTCAAACTTGATTATTTCTGCAGTGTGTTTTGGACCTAGGTCTCCCATATATCACAAAACAGGGGAGAAGGCCCAAATTGGCTGAACCGAAATCAGAATGACAAGGCATCACTTTCAGTTTTTTTGAGAGATATATTGTGAAATATAGCCTCCATGTCCTCCAGAGCTGCCCCCCCCCGGTTTACACAGATATACTCTTTCACACACATATACAGTTTCTGTCTGAGCAAGGGAATCTGCATGTAAAAGACAACATAGCTACAGAAGCTGAGAAGAGATTGATATATGATGGAGATATGGTTGGAGAAACACGGAAGTATGAGCAGCAGGAATAAATTATCTTCATTTATAGGACAAACAGTCTCCCTTATGTTCAATGTCCCTTACTTCCTAATAAATGTAGTTAGGGTGTTCATTATTTTATTATTTATTGAAATATTAATAATCAACACTTTATAACCAGCCCTCTTGAAACAGATTCATATTAAAAGAAAGAGGATTCTGACTAAACACAAGGAAGAATTTTCTCATAGTAAGAACTTTTTGATAGTGGAACAGATTACCCTCAGATGGTGGTGGACTCTTTCACTGGACTCTGTTTTTAAACATAGGTTAGATGGCCAAGTCTCCAGTATACCCCAGCTTCTCTGGACTAGCTGGAGTAGATGACATTTGGGATATCTCCTAAAACTATGATACTATCAATGGATCAATGAACAGGATAGACTCAAAATAATTCAACATAAAACTGTAAAGATATGAACCACTATCCACCATAGTCTTAATGCATATAAAATCAGTACAATAAATAAAACAAATAAAACTAAATCAGCAAAATAAATAAAACAAACAAAACTAAGTTATATTTGATACACACCCACAGTTTTCTGTAAATAGCTAGGTCTTCATGTGGCATTGAAACATGATTGGCATTGATGTCATCCATGCTTCTAGAAGGAAGGCATTCAACAAACAAGGTGCAACAGCCCAGAAAGCTTCTAGTCTCCATCTTGAAATTAGTGTGATGTTGTACTCTGGCGTTAATAGAAAACCTGCTCCATTTCCAAGGGTCTCATTCATTTTGGATAATTGTCTCCATCATATCTGGATGCTCTGTGATAACAGAGATATTGGTAGATGACACTGGCAATAGTCATAAATGACGGGAATGTAGTGTTCCTATAGAAATGCATACAATTACATTTCCAATTTTAAAAGTAAAACTATGTTTTATCTTTCCTATGTATCCAAGGCATGCTTCCTTTGAATTGTCTATTTCCTTTCTCCAAATATACAAACTGCACCTGTTCTGTAAAATGAAGCTGTCAAAGAAGACGAAGAGAATCAAACCTACATGAATTTGTTATAGCAGCCAGTGATGTTAGTAAAATGGGAAATCCTGCCTTTCCGTTCCCTTGCTCCTTTCTTCCCCAGCCAGCAATCACAGAGGGCATCAAGACACAGATGGATTACTAGACTGAAGAGAGTATTGGTGATTTTATTGATGAGCCTCTCAAATCATCACTAAACCAAAATAAGCTGTTCACTTCCCAGTTGGGAGTCAAAACAAACTGATTACTGTTGTCTCAACCTTTACTGATGATAAATGAGGTGGCTCAGGCCCTTGACCCACATTCAGAGCTATTCTAGTGACCGAGCCAAAAATCTTTGAGCTGGAGGAAAGACTGGCTAATGAAGCTTGACTCTATTCTTGATACTATTTCCCATTACTCAAGCTATAATTGATTTGCCCAAAACAGCATGCATATATATATATATATATAATATCAGAGAAGTCAAGTTATCTCCATGGTATTTATGATCAATTCTTCTGTCCCATCACCAGCACCAAAACACACATTCTTTTAGACGCACTACAAGCTACAAACTCTGGGGTGGGGTGGGGGGGACGGTTTCAGGTATAGGTACATTACTTCAGATCTATATAAAGCATAGTAAACTGTTTCACATCTTTCAACTGTCCTGATTTGTCATTAGCAGTTCCAGTTCATGCTTTCTCATCCCACTTTTTCAGCTGCTTTTCAACTGGCCCAGTTTATCACTCCTCTTACTAAAATCATAGAATCAAAGAGTTGGAAGAGACCACAAGGGCCATCCAGTCCAACCCCCTGCCATGCAGGAACTCCAAATCAAAGCATCCCTGACAGATGGCCATCCAGCCTCTGCTTAAAGACCCCTAAGGAAGGAGACTCCACTACACTCTGAGGGAGTGTGTTCCACTGTCAAATAGACCTTACTGTCAGGATGTTCCTCCTAATGTTGAGGTGGAATCTCTTTTCTTGCAGTTTGCATCCATTGTTCCGCATTCTAGTCTCTGCAGCAGCAGAAAACAAGCTTGCTCCCTCCTCAATATGACATCCCTTCAAATATTTAAACAGGGCTATCATATCACCTCTTAACCTTCTCTTCTCAAGGCTAAACATCCCCAGTTCCCTAAGGCGTTCCTCATAGGGCATGTTTTCCAGACCCTTCATCATCTTAGTTGCCCTCCTTTGGACATGCTCCAGTTTCTCCACATCCTTTTTGAATTGTGGTGCCCAGAACTGGACACAGTATTCCAGGTGGGGCCTGACCAAAGCAGAATAAAGTGGCACTATAACTTCCCTTGATCTAGAAACTATACTTCTATTGATGCAGCCTAAAATTGCATTGGCTTTTTTAGCCGCTACATCGCACTGTTGACTCATATTCAGCTTATCGTCTACTTGGACTCCTAGATCCCTTTCACATGTGGTCTCATTCAGCCAGGTGTCCCCCATCCTATATCTGTGCATTTCATTTTTCCTCCCTAAGTGCAGAACCTTACATTTCTCTGCACTGAATTTCATCTTGTTAGCATCGGCCCAGCTATCTAGTCTATTCAGGTCATTTTGAATTTTGATCCTGTCCTCTGGGGTATTAGCTACTCCTCCCAGTTTAGTATTATCTGCAAATTTGATAAGTATACCCCCAATTCTGTCATCCAAATCATTAATAAAGATATTGAATAGCACTGGGCCCAGGACAGAACCCTGTGGCACCCCACTGATCACTTCTCTCCAGGATGAAAAGGAACTATTGCTGAGCACCCTTTGAGTTCGGCCACTTCCTCCTCCTCTTTGTTCTCAGCTTACTTCATTTGCTGCAAAGAGTTAAATATGCAGAAGTAGTCTGCACTCAGCTCAGCAGTGGAGAAGCAGGGGCAGAATCTTGCCCTTACCAATAGGGGGTGGGGAAGTAACCCAAATTGCTGTAGTCTTTCCTAGCTTAGGTGTTAGTCTTCATCCATTGTCCATCACTTTTGCCATCTTGATATTGTACTCTGATGTTTCTTGACCACAAGTGTCCCAGTTTTCCTTTATGAAATGTTGGAGAGTATGCTGCGTAAATTTCTTGGCAAGACCTGCCACATTGAGTGAAGCTCATGGTAAATTTTGTGTATTAGAGGATGGAATGTGCATGTAGTAGGTGATTTTGTCTCATAAACCACATTATCAGCAACTGCTGGCCAAATGGCTTCTAAACAGAAAGCAGCTGTCTTGTGATTCATCTTCTCCTGCAGCAAAATATCATGGAATGACCCTTCTTAGGGACAGAAGGATGTTAGATCCTTGTCAGCAGACTAGGTGTGAAGTCTCATCTACAGACAATGGTCTGAAGAAAGTCAGAAGTTGACAACCAGGAACAAATAGCAATCAGGATTCAAAGGGCAGCTAGAAAGCTATATCAAAAACAAACTGACAGCCTGTACAGATGAGCATTATACACCAGCATCAGGGCAGAGTGGGAGCATGGCGTCCACAGGACACATGCCTGATGATGCCCTGATGCCAGTCACACCATGCACCCAACCGCACTATGAGCAGCATTACGGCACTCCTTTGGTGCTGTGTCCAGATGATGCTGTGCCAAAAGGAGTGCCAGAAGGTGCTGTCATAGTGGCAAAGGCGCCTTTTCTGCAGCACAAAATAGAGCCACTTTTTTGCAGCTCCTTTTTGCACCATGGAAATGCCAGATAGTGACTGTGGTATATAGTTGCAGCAGCCCAAATCTGTCACTGAAAGGAGTGGCTTCAGGCCACTTTTTAGGGATGGTGTGTTTAACCCCTAGGAGACAGAACCAAAGAGAAGTCAGAAACAGTGGACAAACCAGGGAGCAGGTCTACAGACTAAATCAGCAGACAAAATTAAGAGAATAAGCAGACTTGTTCCTCAAACAAGGCTCAGATAGAAAAGGAAGTTCTTTGTATGTCTTCTTGCCTAGAATGAGCTTTTGGCCAACTCAGCAGATGGGCCAGGCCACATCCAGAAGGTTCTTTCTGAGAATATGTAGTTACATACTTCGTCATATGGGTCAGTAATCAGATTTCTGACATGGGGAGGAAGTAAAAATATTAATTTGAAAGAGTAGGAGAGACAAAGGAGTATGATCCCTAATAGTGTGGTGGGTGGAGGAAATGATCTGTGGGGAAATAAGTGTTTGTATTGCATTGATCATACCTCTGTCATGTCTAGCCAATGTCTCCTGGTTGCTGTTGGGCAATATTTAAGTCTTGTTGCTAAGTATGAGATTAACAAATAAGAAGTCTATGGTCAAATTTCTTAAATTAAAGCTATTTTTTCAACAGAGATGGGAAGAAAATTATGCACATAATACAGCTACCAATAAGTAGTTATAATGGAGGATAACAAGGGTGTAACAAAGCCATTTTTCAAAAGTAATGTAATGAGTAACAGCAAAATTACTTTATTGCTATAAAAAGTAATTCTACTTCTACTTACTTTTAAAGGCGTTTTATAGTATTATCAAAGGAATTTTTCTTACCATTTTCTTACTGATTTTCCCTCTTCAAAAATCTATCCAAAAATAACAGAAAATGTAATGAGCAGTGCAACATATAACAAGTTACTCTTTCTAACAATGTAATCAGAAATAATGGTCATTTTTTTCAACACTGTAAACAAAAAGAATTACTTTTTAGAAGTAACTTGCAGGTTCTGCCTTTTTAAAGGAATTTTTGAGCCCAATGTTTTCAAAAAGAGGTGATGATCACTCTCTCTTTCAAGCAGTCTGGAAAGTGGTTAATGTCAACCATCCCCATGCACCCCCCTTCCCAATACTAACCTTATTTTGTGTGGGACTGATCTTTTATTATAGCCATCGTTGACATGGGAAATGCTCTCTTGGAACTTAGGAGAGGACAATCGCGATTCAACCCATGAAAGCATAATAGGCAGCAGACAATTTCTCCAAGATTACTTTCTATAAAACTGAATTGGCAGCATCTGCTCAATCTAGTGTAGATAAACAGCGAACTATTTTCCATCTCATTAACTCAGAGGATGAGATATCAGATAAACCCCTGGGGGCCATACACTTTGTTATCACATTTAAGGCATTTCCTAGACTCACTGCTCTGGGCATGGCCAAAACTTAAAACTGCAATTAAACCATTTATATTTGAAGGTAGCCAAAAAATAAGAAAGCTTCAACTTAATCTGACTGTGTCTCTAATTACTAGACACTTAACCTAAATTATTTACCATGTCCTCAGCAGTGATGTATGGTACATGTAAATCTCAAAACAGGACTCTAATAGAATTATCTAATACTATTAAACTGCAAACAAGTACCCATTAAATATTTATTAGCAAGACTGCATTCACTTAAGATATATTGGATCATCAGCAAAGCACTTTGCTAACCTTTTCTGCTCTTCAGCCGCATGGTTTAAGGATTCGAAATGAGCTAATCAGAATCACACCTATTGATTAACTACCAATTACACTACATTGGCCATAAGAAGAAGATGAACAAGAAGAAAAAGATCCTTCAAGAATTGACAGAGTATATTATGGATTTGTAAATAAATAAATTGTGCCCTACAATTTCAGTCAACAGGTTTGCTACAAGCAAGCTTAACATACTTATGAAGAACTATCACTCATTCTGCTTCTAAGCAAAGATGAGCTGCATTAAGTTATTTCATGGTGGGGGTTTCTTTGTTCATTTCTTTGTTCTTACTTTAACTATGAAGTGTGCAACAGTTTTAAGTATTTTAAAATACACTACAATAAATTTGTAACACACTCCCACATCAAACACGTAAAAACTCACCAAATATGAAGCTGTAAGAAAAAACAGATGTACAAAAACAAAAATAAGAACTAGAAAAGCCCCTGAAAGAAATGCTTGGATAATGGAAGTAAAGTGAATGGTCCCTTAATGAAATCAGATTCACCTTTTAGACTGTAAGCCTGAGGGCAGGGATCCATCTAATTTAAGATTGTATGTACAGCACTGTGTAAATTTACAGCGCTATATAAATAAAGGATAATAATAATAATAATAATAATAACTCAAGAGCAAAAAAAAAAATAGAAATTAAGGAGGTTATCCTCACAAAACAGAAAAGGAAGGGATCTGGGGAAATACCCTTGTAATGTGAGTGCTAACTGGCCCAATGTTGCTTCTAAAGCAGTAATTATAAAACAGTGATTATAACAGCTATCATGGGAGCCTCCACACAGGAAATCCTGTCAAGCTATCCAATTAGATATCAACTAGCATTGTATTCCTACTGGTTCTGTCCATTCATTCAAGACTTTATGGTTTAAATTAAAATAGCCTTTGCAAGGGAAATCTTGTTAATATTGTCCTTCCTAGATTTGGCTTTCCTCAAGCTTTCCCTCTTGCCCTCATATGCAGTATTGATTGTTCCATACACCACCACAGGGGTGATTATCCTTTCCATCCTCTGCAGCTTTTGCCTTTCAAAGGGTAGACCTCTGGTGTCTGACAATGACAGGTCCAAAAGACCCAGGCTAGGGTCTTGTTGACATCTGGTGTGTGTGTTAGGTTCTCTGCAGAAGCAATTGGACACTTTGATCCAATAAACACCTTCCTTATTCAGTTCAGGTTCATTTCTATGTAGCGGAGATGTGCTGGGACTGCAATTACATGTGAATATGCACTTTCCTGGCCAAGATCTGGCATGGAATCTCAATCTAAGTCTCATGATTGCAGGGCCATAACAAGACTTTGAGCTGCATGGACTCCAAGCAATGGCTCAGAGACCTGAGAAGCCCCGATGCCAGCCCAGGGATGCCCAGTGCAACAGCATCCCGTCAGGAAGCATCAGGGTAAGTCTTCTCAGACAGTGTGTATCAGTCTACCCCTACTCAAATTAGTGTGTTGTTGTCCACTCTTTTGTGCATTCAGTTATACAACATTGTCATTCAACATGTTGGTGTTACACAATCAACATGTAATTCAATACGTTGTGATTTATGCAACCCTAACTTAAAATTTTGTCCCCAGTTTTCCCTTGCTGTTTGAATATATTTCTCCATGTCCCATTTTTCTGAACAAGATATGATCAGGTGTTATGGAAGGACTCCAGCCTGCCAGGCCTTAGATCTAGAACACGACCTAACCCTGGGACTATACAAATATGTATGGACTTGTCTGTGGCAATCCATGGGCAAACAAATGAATAAATCTACCTTTTAATCAGACTTTGAAATAATCTTCTTGAACTTTTTATGTGCAAATGCCTTGTAATTTCTCATTATTATTATCTTTTTAAATATCATCTTTTATGTTTTATTGCATCACTATTGCTATGGATTTAAATTCCCTATGCTTATGCCTGAAAGCTTTGTTGTGTTCATGATCCTGGCAATTAGGTCTTTATATAAAGAACCAGGCACCCCTCCATCCTAGAGGTAGAAAAGAAACATATTAATCATTAAGTATTGCTTATTAAGGTTTCTTTGTGGGGGTGGCAGCTGAAAACTACAATTTTGTGTGGTGTTGGTACAGAAGATTATTTTAACCTCCTCTCAACCCCGCACCCACCCCCGCAAGTCCATAGTGCCTCTGTAGGTATAAGCTAAGAATCTCTGAATTCATAGTCAATGCAGGTAATGCATTAAACAGAGCCTGTCAATTATCTCCATGTGATGTATTGGTCTCCAATGTAGAAAATCAAGGCAGTGCTGGCTTTCTTCTTCTGATTAGAACATTTGGGACACATATCTAACACAGAGGTGATTTCTGCTGTTGAAAGCTCCCTTCAACATCAGCAAACATTGCCTTCTTTGCAAGGAAGGTGGGGGAGAGAAGAAAGCCTGTATAGCTGAAAGACAGAAGAAAGAGAATGGAAACATGTGACACCTGCTCTGCATGAGTAAATTGGCTGCTGGAGGCCAAAGGCAGTGAAAATCAAGTCCAATGAGACTTTTCAGGGAACAGAGCAAGGAGAAATTGCCCTCAGGTTACGAAAAGTAGTCACTGCATTAGTTCCTCAATTTGAAGCTTCTCAGTGGCTGAAAGGAAAGCAATCACAGTGAACTACCACTGGAGAAGCTGAAATCATTTAAGAATCATGTCAACTCCAATTTGTTTTACTCAGTCTCTTCTCAACACAACCAGATGCTGCTCATTCCAAAGCTCCTTAATTTCAGCACACAGTGTTAGGTTTCCTCTTTCTTTTCTAATTGTAGCTAGGCTACATATGCCTCCACAAAATTGTTAGGGCAATTGCCTCCAGGATGGGAGGAGGGAATTCATTCTACACTCAGACTTGCATTGTAGGAGTGATATCATATACACACACAAACACACACATTTATTCTTCCACCAGCCATCTTCTGAATGGATATACCATATGTCCTTGGTTTATATCAACCATTGGCAAGTCTTTAGAAAAATATAATGCTATTACACAAAATAAACTGAAGCACTTAGGTAAGGAAAAAATGTCATAAATGTAAACTGGGTTTATATGGGTGTATAAAAGTCTGCCTCTAATGCATTTACCCTTACACCACTTCTGGAAAATTCATAAGAACTATTACCAGCATATAAACTGTGGCAAAAAGAGACTGCAAGAAACACAGAGGGTAAACTTTCACATTCCACAATGAACATCAGAATTTATGAGATATTCAAGACTGTCACTTAAACTCTGCATACATTTTTATTTTTTTAAAAAAACACCCTTACTAAATGGTTTGTTACTTGAATTGTAACTACTGAAAGATGCTATATCCCCCTGTAACTTCATTTCCCTGTTCCCTAGGCTACACTAGTGGCCTTTTTACTCTATACAGTTATAGTACAGTATATAGCATTGCAGAATATAAGTGTACCATGATTGTGTAACATGAAAGGGTCTCAAGTGTCCGTTTAGCACTTTTAAGGAATGGGCAGTGAGTATGAAATCAGGAAGTCTAGGTTTTACAACACATTAATACGGTAGAGAGCAGAGGCCCACACAAATACAGGTGAGAGGGAGAGATGAAAAGAACATGTGAAAAGATTCAAAGATATTTGAAAAACATGTCTTTTGAGTATCAATAAAGCCTGATGAGAATTTGCTTATTGCTTTTTGCACAGAAAACAGACCTTTCTGCACAGGAAACATTCCCTATGCAGAAATTTTAATCTTTGCCTAGAAAAAAAAACTGTTTCTGCAGAGAAAATGCTGCTGTTGGGAATCAGAGCAAAATTTGCAAGTGGTTGATTTGCACAGAATTCAACTTCTTTCTGCACAGAAAACAATATTTGTGCATTGAAATATTATTTTATGCACAGAAAATGCTGTTTCTTAAGAAGCAAAACAACTATGTGAAAATTTTGATCAGGATAAGTCCCAATTTGCAAATAGGCTTCAATGACTGTTTGATTTTTGAAGACTTTCTCCCAGTGGGAAGAAAATTGCTAAAATTATTCATTGCCTTGTTCAAAAAGAAGATTAGGGAAGAATTATGTATCTAAGAGAAAGAAAGTCTTGCTAATTATTCACACACAATTTAAAAAAGTACCATATAGCATGGTAGGATTTATAAATCAGCACTATATGGCTGATTACATTTAGTGCAGCTAACTCCAGTGTCAGTGCCTCCTACCCACACATAATCTAATCCTCATGAAAACAGCCTACAATGGTTTGCTTTACCAGAACAAAGAGTGCAATTCTTTTTAAGTCCATGCATCTAATGTACCTCTGCTGTGTTTCTATTGTACCTGATTGCAACTCCATTGTACTCCAAGCCAAATCAGCTCACAGAAAGTGATCCATGGCTGTCTGCATCTTGTTGCTAAGATGTCTCTGTCTGCATGCTTTTTATTAATGCTACAATTTGATTATATGTTGTTGGTACTGCAGAAAATGGCAGGTTCAATCATCAATCCACATTTTTGACACAAATCCCATTCTTTCCCAAGAGGTACATAGAAAAAAAAGAGCAGTGTTTCACGCTGCTTAACAGAATGAAGCAGTGTAATGATTGTACAGATGAACACAAACTTGTTTTCTATGTTTTCATAAATGAAACCATGCACAATTTTTTACCTCTGTTCAAACTATAATTTGAAGCAAATGTTTAGCTGGACATTAAAACAGATGAGATTATACTAGAATGACCATGTTTTGATTGTAATATTTACCATGGAGTAAAACAGTTACCACTTCCCTACATTCTCAGAGAATTACAGAGAATATGATATCCATATGGGTGTGGGAGGATTGTGACATTAACTTCTGCTGAAATGAAATTTTATTGCTTTTTTATTTTTAGTAAGGATTTTTGAAATGGAAAAAGGGCATGGAATGCATCTATTATACCAAAGTGTGGTTTTCTTTTTCTGTTCAAGCAGAGTGAATTAACACATATGTTGAACAAATATCCTTATGCATACTATGAAATAACAGCTGTAAAATGCTGATCCTATTATCCTTTCTTTCTGTTAAAATATAACTTTATCTTTGCTATAAAAAAGGGCCAAGTGATTGTTTGAAACAGCCTTGCCTAACCAATGTGATTTCCCAGCTTCTGTCTCTATAGTTATATTGCCAATATGGCTCCAGAACTACTGGATCTAAAGAATGTTCTCTAATTTTCAATGCACTATGATATTTTGAACAGAATGAGAGGAGCTTAATGTGGGTGCCATGAAAGAAGTCCAGATTTGTTTCAATCAGTTTTTACTCTCTTTTGATCTTTAATTATAAAGAGAAATGTAGATGAGCTATATCTGCTTGCCATGATCACAGCACAGGAAATATTTATCAGCTGGGGCTACAAATGCCAATTTGAGATATTGGTGGTGCAAAAATATTGAAATGAAGCACTGAATTTACTTACAAAATTACAGTTGCTCCCATATGCCTGTTTACATAAGCACTTTCCTTGTGTTGATGCTGAAATTGCTTGTGACAGTCTTAATTTCTAATTTTATAAACGTGCACATATATGGCTTCCAACAACCAACATCCTACAGTATTGTTACATCTCCTCTTCCTTTTTGCTGTCTGCATTAAGAAAGTGCAGTAAAGGCTCTTGCTTTTTTGGTGGGGAAAAGAGGAGAGAAAACTGGTTTTTCTGTACTTTATATCTGACTGGCTCCTTTTATAACTGTAGACTTGCTACTATAGCAAGTTATCTCTTGGGATATTGCTTGAATTTCTTCAGAGTTTGAAATAACCACTGTAATAGTCTTAGCAACTATGGCCCTGTACAGACCGGCACTTTGTGCCGCCCTGTGGTTGGAGTGCTGGATGCCCTGACTCTGCCCCCAGGGCATTATGATGCTGTGTGCCATTCCAAATGGCATGTGGCATCATCACATGCCTCTGGGGCTGCATCCAGATAATACAGTGCCGAAGGGGTGCCATACAGCTGTGCTGCTGTGGCAATGACACTCTTTGAAGGCTGCAAAAAGGAGCCACTTTTATGTCTCCTTTTTACGCCATCTAGATGCCAGATCAGTGCAACAGTGTGAGGTTGCCACTGCCCAGATCCAGCCAGGAAAGGGGCGGCGGTGCCTATATTTCTCTAGTTCTTTGGGACTCATACTACTGGCTGACTGTTACATGTTTGGGTCTAATGAAATTAAAGCTCACTCACTTTAGGAAACAGCTTTTAGTCTCAATACAAGATCTCTTTTTTTAAAAAAAAAAGTCAGCGAAATATCCCCGTTTACAGGTTTTAATTTGTTCAATTCTTGTTCACGGGAGTTGTTGTTCATGTGGAGTACCTCTGGGTTCTGTCCTAGGGTCATTACTCTTCAACATTTTTATCTGTGACTTAGGTGATGAGATGGAGGGAATCCTTATCAAGTGTGCATTTGATACAAAACTGGGAGGAAGATAGGAACAGAATTCAATAGGATGTAGATAAACCAGAAAACTGGGAAGAAATTAATAAAATGAAATTCAACAGAGACAAATGCAAAATTCTGCATTTGGAGCACAAAAACCAAATGCATGGACAAACAACAGGAGATACAGAGCTCAACAATACTACATGAGAAAAAGACCTTGGGATTATTGTTATTCATAAATTGAACAAGAGCCAACAGTGTGATGCTGCAGGAAAAAAGCCAAATGCTATTTTAGCCTGCATTAATAGAAGCATAGTTTCCAAGATGAGGGACACAATAGTCCCACTATATCTGGCACTGACCAGACCTCATCTGGAGCATTGTATTCAGTTCTGAGCACCTTATTTTAAGAAAGATATAGACAAATTGGAGCAGATTCAGAGAAGTTGAACAAGGATGATAGGAAATCTGGAGACACAAAACATATGAGGAAAGGAACAGGAAATGTTCAGCTTGGAAAAGAGAAAAGTAATACCTCAAGGAGTGTCACAGAGAGGAGTGTGTTGGGCTGTTCTCTGCTGCCCCAGAGGGTAGGACCAGGTCTAATGGTTTGAAGTAACAGGCAAGTAGATTTTGATTGACGATTAGAAAGAACCTCTTGACAGTAAGAGCAGTTCAGTAAAGGAACCAATTACCTAAGGAGGTGGTGGGGTCTCCTTCTCCAGACATCTTCAAAGAGAGGCTGCTAGGGATGCTTTAGCTGGAGATCCTGCACTGAGCAAGTGCTTGGACTTGCTGGCCCATGAAGCCTCTTCCAGTTCTATGCTTCTATGAGTGTTTTCCCTCCATTGTCCTACAAATTATTTCTTTTGTAAAAATACTGGGTGCAATTCTAAACTGGCTTCCTAACTATGTAATTACCTTAGTTACATAATTAGATAGTATGTCCTGTTCAACTATACTCTAATTGAATTTACCAGGTAGCAGCCACTGCAAATGACAGGGGTCTGTTCACAGGTCAACTTAGATGCAGTAGACTGTCATTTCAATTCCCTGTAAGCAATCTCTGGCATGATGGACAAAAGCAGGATCCCTCTCATAATCGCTGCTTGCACTGGAAATTGCTTTTGTGGTGTATCTGGAAACATTAGTCTGCTGTGTCCCCATTGTCAGGAAATCAGATCCCTGTTGCTTACAGTGGCTGCTGTATGGTAGGTCCAGCCATCAGCCAGCAATGCATCCTATGGTTGGTTGGTTGGTTGGTTGGTTTTACATTCTCGAATTGGCTCTACTGTTATAAAGGTATTTTATGTATTTTGAAAATCCTGTAAAAAGTTGTAACATTATTCTTATTGCATTAATATGGCTAGAACTATGTCCAGATTTGACTAGACTAAATTATTTGTACCTGGGTATTCAGGAGACTCCCGAAGGCCTTCCCTCAGACTCCATTAATTCTCTCACAATATCATACGTTTGAAATACCACCTTTTCTTTGTGAACCGAATTGTACAAATCTTACCATGAAAATCCTATGATAGCTTTGCCTTAGGGTTGTCATAGGTCAGAAACGAATTGAAAGCACACAACAACTGCAAACTGGTCAAGTTGTTATTTGACATTGTTCTGACTTTAAAAAAAAAAAACCCTTCCTTGAAACATACTTACTTGTGAGCTAAGGTATAGATTTAATTTTAAAAAAGGGGAGAGAAAGAAATCTCACCTGCCTCCCCCCCCCCCCCCCCATTTCCCTATAGCCAGCTCAGACTAGTTGATTGGAGCCTGTAGCTCTCTTCATGTTCTGATGTGCTTCTTAGATAAATTACCATGCATTTAAAACCTTACCTTGTAGCATGAAAAGAAAGGCTATCCATAGTTAAATACTCCCTTTCTACTAAATATTCACCAAGCCTGCATTTCCTCCTGTGGGGATTCTGCATGAAAAGGCTGCTCTATCGCACTGCCTCTGTATATCAAGCCCGAAAGCACCTGCTGTGCTGCTCAAAGCATGAGGTCTGACACCACAGTCATTTTAATGCATAGTCAATAGGCGGTTGTGGCAGCACAGTACTTGCATGGAGAGAGCAGTGGCAAAAAGACTCAAAGAGAGTGGCAGGCAGGTTATTCCTTCATTCCCCAAGTCAGAACCCAAAAGCCAACACATTTTTGAATCAAAAGCTGGATGCCCACTGCTTTCAGATGTGGGAGGAAAACTCTTTCATATAAATGAAGTACTACTGGGTTATATTTTTCTATTGACCCACAAACATAATTATATTTGCTCAACCTCATCATGTCTGGGTACCAATGCACCTTTTCTTTTTTTTTCTTTTTTTCCCCTTTTTTTTTTCTTTTTTCTTTTGCTATTAATTCGGTCCAGTTGATAGATGACACATGTTGCCCATCCTGTCTTGATCTATTTTCTGCAGTTCATTTTCATTCCTGACTGAAATACAATCTTGGCTCAAAAACAGAAAGAAAGAGGTAGGGATGGATTTAAAACAGCTTGCATCCTTTGATTGGGGACAAAAGGTTTTACTTTTATTCCAGGTGTGGAAGAGGGACAGAAACAGAAGTCTATGCAGCTGGTGATACACAATATAAAATAACCCACTAGCCACGCATGGTGAGACATCAGTATATCTCCTGTTCATCAACCAACCTACCTAGATCTGCAAAAAATGAAAGTTGAGCCCAATGGGAACTTGTTAAGATAATTTGTTTGAACAAAATTTAAAGTCTTCAGGGGAGATGTGGGAAAGGTTGCCCAAATCATCCCACTGGACTGCCTTTTCACCTGTTTCTCCCCCCCCCCCCCTTTGCCTGTTTCAAAGTTCCGCCAGCAATTGTGATGGAAACTAACTTACTTTCTTTTCTTTTCTTTTCTTACCAAAAGTTTACATGGTTAAACAGTACAGATCTGTCTCTTTCATATTGGACTGTGAGCCTTCACTTGGGTACAGAGGATATGATTGTGGATTCAGTACCTGTGGTATCATATGTACATTATTATGGATAAGGAACAAACACTCAAACAGTGGGAAATAGTGGTTCCAGTGTCAGTGGGGAAATGAATTTATTTGGTAGAAATCCAGGCTTTAAAAATCTACCAAAGGTGCTCCACCTTGTCTCCCAAATAAGTTCAGTACCCTGGATAGCTCCCTAAATCTCAGAGCAGATTTCACGGCCACACTGACTTTCCAACTACCTCTGCACTTAACCCTCCATTAAGGTGTTTATTACAGTCACAAGTATTCCCTAATAGTGTAGAAAACTAATCTTAGTGCACTTAGTTAAGGCTGAAATAATTGCTTTTCTAATTTTAAAAAAATAATCAACTGGACTGAAGCAAGCCGAAGACAAAGGAATGAATAAATGATCAAAAGGTGGCATTCAGCCTCACCTGCTTCTGATTATGTATTCAGACAGTCCAAGCCATTTATGGCCTTTTGTAAAATCTGAAAGGGAAACGAGCCCTCATTTTAATGCTGTGCAGGGAGATGCCAAAGTAATAAATAGTCTTCTAAGCCCAGTTAAAAATAATTGCCAGCTTTTCAGTTCATAGTTTTATACAGAGCTTGGGAAAGTTACTTTCGGACTACAACACCCAGAATCTCCACAGCTATTAGCTATTATCCACACCGGCTGAACATTTTGGCCATCATAGTCTAAAACATAACTTCCCCAAACTCCAATTTTATATACACCATCAACGACTTCAGGAAGAATGTATTTGGATTATATAAAAGTAGCAAAGGGGTAAGAAGAAGAAAGGGGGGCATAATCCTATTCAAATTTGGGGGGGGGGGGAAGCATGGAATCACATAAAACCCTTTTTCCCACTTAAAAACATTGGTATATATCATTTTCACCTTCCTTAATGAGTCTTTCTGTTGTCGCTAGAGGTTTAATTAAATTTGTCTTTTCTCTTGAAATGGGATCTGTAGCTGATGTAAGGCGCTGACAGCTCTATGTGGTACCCTCTCATGGGTCTTTCATACTATTTTGTGAATCCTAAGGTTCCATGTGTAGTAGCCCTCTCTTTCCTGATGTTGCAGTTCTGGTTCGGTTGACACACACACACACACACACACACACACATGGAGTAAGTTTGCATGAGGCAGAAAATTAAGAAGTTCTACAGGTTTAGATGTGGTTTTTGCAAGAAAAAGAGCAGAGGTACAAATGAAACTTGTCTCCCCACAAATTGTTCCTAATGAGGGCTTTGTCTTCAGACATGCTGGCCTAGGTATCTCGGGAAATTGGAAATTAACTACTAGAGGAAAAGAACACTATGCAACTTGCTTGAATAGAAGATGTCTTTAGAAAAGGCCATCTTTTAAATGCAACATAGATCTTCCAGGATGCAACATGGATCTCCCCAGCTGATACCTTACAACTGTTAGCCTATAGGGCTCCTTCCAAACATGCAGACTGCTTTTTTTGCCAATGAGAACATTCTGTGGTGGTGAACATGGGGTCCTGAGAAAGTACAGCAGAAGACATATGTCCTCATAGTGCCAAGACTTCCCTCCCCACCTCTCCCCACAATCACAGACACACAGAAAGAGTGCGTTTAGCTCAAACCCTCATAGCCCAGTTTCATCTCTGAGTGAATTTTTTACCAATGAATGGACTTCACCCCTTTGCTATCCAAAATATTCAATGACTCCCACCCAGCCTCCTGGCCACACACCCACACAGACACATACATACTTCTTTACTCAGGAACATACACATTAAAATATTTATACCCGCACACCTACAATAAGATAAATGTTCCTTTCATGTTGCACACAGTGCAATATGTTGAGGCTCCAGACCAGCATGATGATGATGATGATGATGATGATGATGATGATGATGATGTTTATTTATACCCTGCCTTCCTCCCCATACAAGGACTCAAGGCAGCTTACAAATCTAAAACAGTCCAAGTAAAAACAATATAAAATATGCAAAATACAAGTTTAAAAAACAATTAAACAATACAAACAAAAACATTACATTATTATAAATTTAGAGTTTAAATTCTTTAACACACACACAAAAAAAACAAACAGCATCTCTGTCATGTGAAAGCCTGGCTGCATAGAAACGTCTTTACCTAGCACTGGAAGGACAGCAGGGAGGGAGCCATCTTGGCCTCCCTAGGGAGGGAGTTCCAGATCCTGGGAGCAGCCACTGAAAAGGCCCTTTCTCTTGTTCCCATCAAACATGCCTGAGAAGGTAGTGGGGACAGAGAGAAGGGCCTCTCCTGATGACAACAGTACTCTGGGGAGCTTGTACAGGGAGATAGGATCCTTCAAATAGCCTGGACCCAAGCCGTATAGGGCTTTATAGGTCAAAACTAGCACTTTGAATTGTGCCTGGAAATGGACTGGGAGCCAATGGAGCTGTTGCAACAAGGGAGTTGTATGTTCCAGTTAACAGTCTGGCTACAGCTCTTTAGACCAGCTGAAGTTTTTGAGCACTTTTCAAAGTCAGCCCCACCTAGAGCACATTATAGTAATCCAAATGGGATGCAACCAAGACATGTACCACTGTGGCCAGGTCTGACTTCTCTAGGAATGGGCACAGTTGGCACACAAGTTTTAGCTGTGCAAAGGCACTCCTGGTCACTGCTGATACCTGAGCTTCCAGGCTCAATGCTGAATCCAGAAGTACCCCCAAACTACGAAACTTAGTTTTCTGGGGGAGCATAACCCCATCTAACACAGGATGAACCTCAATTCCCAGATCTGTCTTTTAATTGACCAGGAGCACCTCTGTCTTGTCTGGATTAAGCTTCAGTTTGTTTGCCCTCATCCAATCCATTACAGCAGCCAGACACTGGTTTAGGACAGAAACACCTTGGAATTAGGTGGAAAGGAGTGACAGAACTAGGTATCATCCACATACAGGTTATACCTTACTCCAAAACTCCGGATGACTTCTCCCAGTGGTTTCATGTAGATGTTAAAAAGCATAGGGACAGGACTGAGCCCTGAGGAACCCCACAGGCCAATGACCAAGGAGTTGAACAGGTATCCCCCAGTACCACCTTCTGAGAGTGCCCCACCAGGAAAGAGCAGAGCCACTGTAGAACAGTACCTCCAGGCCCCATCCCAGAGAGGTGGCTCAGAAGGATACCATGGTAAATGGTATCAAAAGCGCTGAGAGATCCAGCAAAACCAACAGGGACACACTCCCACTGTCCAATTCTCTGGTAGGTCATCCACCAAGGCCTACCGAAGTTGTTTCTGTCCCATAACCAGGCCTAAAAGCAGACTGACATAGATCTAGAATAATCCATCTCATAGGAATGCTCTACCATTAGGGAGAAAGTGGCAGTTTCCTGGGGGCAAAAGCTGTGGCAGTCCCCTGAATATGTATCCTGAGCTCCCTGGCTATTCCTCTTGGTTGGCAAGCAGCGTCCATGCCATGGACACCATGGGTTTCTCCACAAACTAAACTGCTCCTCTTGAATATAGTGAATAACACTAGCATGGCCCATCATCAGTGCTGACATAAAGTTCAAATGCCACTCCAGTTTGCTTTTGTATATGTAGAGAGAGAATCTTGCTATTTGCCTCAAGTAACAATTTTTTGGGGGGGAAGGGTCCACCATGTTCATGCTTGATATACAGACTTAGCAAGTGTGATGTAGGTGCTCCACATGAAATGGCATGTCCTATATTCTTATATCTGCTTGAAGATTTAGTAAAGGCTGAGTAACTTGCTGTCAGGGGACTCAGAGGCTGGAGTATCATTTGGTCTACATTTTAAAGTCATGTTATATAGCACTTGCTTGATGTTTGATCGACATATCTCCTTCTATCCTTTCCTCTGCATGCCAACACAGGGTATAGATCTACCTGGGATACAGAATTCCCCAGTATAGTCCAAGATTGTGGACTGCAATCTTTTGCTAGCTTTTCAGAATATCAGGAGGAATATTCAGCCTAGACCTATAGTAGTTCATATGCAGAAGGTAATAGCCAGTGTGCCATGAAGTATTCTGTCTCCCTCATATGCCATAGTTCTGTTACTGATGCTGGCAACAAAATTAGAAGTGCAATACAGAAAAACAGAGTTGTGAATTTCCACATTATTATTTTTTTAGCCAAAGCATTTCCTTCATGTATTGAATAATTTGTTGCATTATGTGTGCATTATGCTTCATTCCACATCAATCAAAACTAAAATCCTGTTGCCCCATATCAGATCCCCAAATATTCAACAAAGTTTTCCATAAAGCAAAGCACAGAATATATCACAAGGGTAAAGGACAGGATATTGCCACAGAAATTTAGTATTATTAGTATTTAGTATTATTAGTAAGCGGAGGAGCCCTCCCTCTGCCATCTACATCATCAGAGGGAGATTCAGTCCAGGATTTTGTTGTAAGAATTTAGAGAATTACTGTTAATATCTTAATTGTAGTGAGAATTAGCTATTTGGGGAGCTTGGAATGATAACTGCAAGTAATTATATATATATATATATATATATATATATATCTTCTCTGACTCTGGCTCTAAAGAGCTGGTTCTGCTGCCAGCTATGTTCAATCAAAAACAAAAGTTCTGCCGTTCAAATGTTTGTGGAAAGCCAATGCAGTCTAAGGCAATAGTTGAATCATCTTCCGCAGGCAATGAGAGAATGGTATTTTGACTCTGGGGATGGATGATTAGGCTAAATGTCTGTCGTGCAGAAGGTTTATCTATAAACACTGCAGCAAGGCGTTAGATTTTTACCACAATAAATGGTTAGTTGCAATCAAATGCTGCTCAAACGAAAAATGTGGCCCATCGCTGTAATTACCAGTCTCTTGACTGAAACAAAGGGCAATTACAACACGCTGAAGAAGTGTGCTCGCAACCATGAAGCACTTGATTATAGAGTGGGGATGCAATCAGCAAGCAACATATTTTTGTCTGCATGGGTCTAAGGCAGAGATCATTGGGGGTTCAGGCTAGGTAAACTCAGCCTATAAAACTGCATCTTGTTTTTAATACATGTAATGACAGCATACACACACACACATTTCCCCCACACAAACACATATATAGGAGGCCTGAACAAAGGATGGAAATGAGCTAATTATGTAATAGTATGGTGGAGTTGGTTTCTTTAGTTTCTCAATCTTAGTGAATTTACAAGTTGGTTCATAGGTTTTTGCATACTGCTGCAAGTTTGCTTTCTCATTCCTGCCTCTGGAAGAGTATGCTGTGCTTAAAGCTGCTATTTGTAATGAAGATTAGCTCCTGTGGGAATGTGTTTGCTAATCACAGATTGGTGGGGTGGGAGAGAGAGCAGTACTGTCAGAGTACTATCATAGGTATCAGCTAAAATTTCCTGTATAAGCTAAGATTTTTTGTTAAACTGAGCCTGGAAAGTAGATAATGCAATTTACATCCTATAGGGTGAGACAGTCTTTCAAACAAAAAGAAAGGGGTTATTTTAAGCCAGTACCCCTTGTCTCCCTAATATTATTCTTTCTTTCATCCCAAATACCTATGAGACAAAAGAGAAAAAAGAAAGCTGCATCAAGGCAGAGCAATGTGAGATCTCAGGGGAGGTTAGAGGGAAAATGAGGGGCAGCAGTTAATGGAGAGTGACACTCATGCAAATTAAAAAGTGAACATAGGTCTCCTGTCAAAACCAACTATTCTTTTCATAACCTTTAAAAAAATCTTTGTTTCTATGTCCTTCCCCCCTCCCCCCACCAACCCATACAGACCAAGAAAAAATCCTTAAAATGTTTGCCAGTGTTATCAAGGTCATGTTTAGAAACTGGTTACCAACTCAGTACCACAACTGGATGGAATGCATAACTGAAGAGTTACTCGATGGAATGGAAACAGCTGAAGGATCCAATTTGGTGCATGGGGAAGCAGTGACTAAACATGGTAGAAAATGTTCATTTCTGGTTCTGAAAAGAGTTGTAGCAGATGTAAACCAAACAATAGTTAATATCACTACCAGTTCCATATTAGCCCTCATCATGCACACAGTTGCCTTAAGTCCCAATTTTGGCAGAAAAGCAGGATACAAATAAAATCACCACCACCACCATCTTCATGTGAAGGGGTCCATGTGATGAAGGAAAATTGAGATTTTCTTCTGGCCCAGCCCTGTTATTGCATATCTTCTATACAAAATGATTGGGTGATTGGTTGACTTAAACACTTTTATCTTTTCAACTATATTTTACTCTTTTATATGCAATCTGTTTAAGATTGCAATAATTTAATTCTGTTTTAGTGTAACATTTTTCTGTGTTGTTTTTTTTAATTGGTACTGTTTTAATCTTGTAAAATGCTCTGAGTCCCAGTTTTGGGGAAAGGGTGGAATTATTATTATTATTTCCTTAATAGTGATACAAAGAGTTCTCAGTTGGCCATGGATGTTGTGATGGGAGTACAGGAAGTCATTACGGTCTAAGCTGTGCTTCAAGGTTCTAGACCTTTCTAAACAGTATTACTGGGTTAGAATATTCAACACCCCATTGGCAGAATCTCATCCAATAATTGCATAAACCTGGCATTAGCTCAGTGGCAAAACACATGTTTTGTGTGTAGAAGGTCCTAGCTTCCCTCTCTACACTCCACACAAAAGCACCGGATCCTGGTGTCAAGTATATAGTCAAAACTGTGACCCTGCATATCCTTAACTGTGTGGAGGGCCTTCATCCAGACACATGTGTGAAAGGTTGTTACATGCAGGTCATATTAAGGAGGGAAACCTACCAAGGCACCATATAGTGCTGTGTTAACACCTTACTTTTCTTCCAGTCAATCATGTATATCACTTGTTACATTCCCTTTAAAGTATTTTATTATAACAGGTGAACTCTTATTATAAGAGTTCTGAAATTATGTTGTAGTAAACCTTGCTAAGCTATGCTAAGCATGGCAAAACCAGTAAAGTTGCTGACTTCAAACACACAAGTTCAGAATCTCCTCACTCTCCTTGGGAACAGAAGAAAAGGATTGGTTGACTGATAAATTTATAAAATTCTTTCCTATCTAGGAGCAAGTGTCCAGGAACAATAGCAGCTGCCATGTTCATCAGTGCCTTCCTCTTCCCACCTCCTGCTTCAGTTATCTCAAATATCAGCTGCCTCTCACACCTAGTATATTTTAAAGGAGTGCATTATTAAGCCCATCTCCTCTCCCTCTGCATGTGTTATCTTGCAAATACATCTGATCATCAGTTTTTCCCACCCCATTCCCACTTCACTGTCTAGCTGTACTGCCAAAAGAAGGATAAAGCTCCCACAGACAAACTGAAGAAGAAAGACAAAGAGAAGGAAGTCATTCTACCCCTTTTCCCTGCTGTAGATGGCACTATGGGTTTTTATGTAACTGAATTTCTCCTTCACACATAATTCAATCATCCATTAGGTTTCTGTTTGTTGCACTCACAAGGGACAACATGCACATGAGCCAGATGTCACATGCAATTAGCACTGTCTCCAATTCTAATTAATAACATCAGACACTGTGTCTGTCTCCCTCACCTCCCACCTTGAAAGCCTTATCACTTACATTATATAATGTCAACGTCTCTGACTTAATCATTTTCCATCCTCATACAGAGCCAGAGATATGACATATCACTGAGTTATCATCATCAGTTGCATACAAATATACACAGTTTGACTGGTGTGGCTGCTACAGACAGTATCGGTCACCTATAATCTACATACTGAGATTTTTTGTTTTGTTTTTTCTGCAAGTAGGGAAATCTAGATGCCAAGATGACTAAACCGAGGTTGTCATACTTTGGGACATATCATGAGAAGACATGACTCTCTAGAAAAGACAATAAGGCTTGGTGTTAGCATGCCCTGTACTCCTTGCACTGAATATGGAGCTTGATGTTTTCATATTTTGAAATCTAGAGAAAGGCATGTTTTTAAGAGGTCACACTGACCTTTGAAATATTAGGAAGTTTCCCATGGCAAAGGCACGCTGACCCAAAAAGAGGTGGAGGATCTAGACAGCACTAAATAAAGGTTAAATGGGTTTGATGATCACTCCATACACCCCACCCCCACCCCAGGTTTATTCTCTCTCAATAGGGACTGAATGAATCCCACCACAAAGCAATTACTGCCTCTGTATTTTCTGGGATTCAGTACTCCTGCAGGCTACCCCACCTTCTGGCCTTTCTACTGTATAGGTGGAGAGAACAACTGTGACCAAAGTGTGGATGAACAACATCAGCTTGAGAAAGTGTCCAGGAAGAGCACAGCTGTCATGTTACTTAATGCTTTCCTCTAGTGTATGTGTGAAAAGATAGGCACGGATGGGTCAGTTTGTCTGAGACAGATCTGCAGCATGTGAGAGATACTGACTCTGTAGAGGTGCATACAGCCCTGCATATGAATCCTAGGTTATAAGGGAACCACATCCATTTGGAAGAGCTTATGTTCCCACTTCTGTGGGTTGATGAAAGATTGGCTGGAGTCACAACTTGGGACTGCTTATATGCTTCCTGGGAAAACTGAATGAAAGATATCCTTTTCCAACACCAGCACTGGTAAGTCCCACTTCTAGCCAATTGGTCAGCTTCACTGATGGCTGGTCTTTCTCACCATCTACATGAGGTTTGTTCTCAGGAAGAAGACATTTTTTGACCTTGTATATCTTTATTACGATCATAGACCAGTACAAGGAAGAAGACATTGTGTCAGTTGAAAAAAAAAACAAAAAACCAGTGGTTTTCTTGGGAGGTCCCAATACATTGGGGACCAATGTATCTGTATAACTGTTAGCCATTTATATGCTAAAAAAAAGTAGCCATTTAAAGTTACATTGAATGTAAACATTAATCTTAATCCCCTTCACACTTTTAAACAGTAAAATAGGACGTCTTTTGATATCCATGTATGTTTAATTTGCTACATGTTTGCAACTTCGGTCATTGGTTGTTTGGAGAATTCACCCTCTTTCTCTGTGTACTTTTATCCAGATATCTCTTCAGTCTTGTTTAATTTTCTTTTCTTCAAAAGAAGAGATTATTTTTAGTGACAGGTTGCAAACCTTTTGTAATTATAATCTAAAACTTTACAGAGCTTTTTCTATTACCCAGCTATACACAAGTCATATGAGGCATCTAATATTGTCTCTGAAGTTAAATTTCATGCACATGAATAACAGGTTCAGATCCCTGGACTTTGTTATGATTGAGTCTGTATGGTTTTAATTTCTTTGCTATGGCTGGAGAGCAATCCTTTTAAAATCAGCATCTACAAAGAGAAGTTTTCTTTTTCAAAATATATCAATCTTATGAAAGGTTTCCCTGCTATGATATATTCTGCTACTGATATTGAAATGGCCACCTGGCATGGACAGATAAAAATGCACTAGTGATTTTCAAAAGGTCAGCTATTTTGATGCTACCATATATTTAGAAACCATAACGGTGAATCCAATTCACTAGGAACAAACATCACTTGATATATCTCCTAGCTGGATTGTGCACACTGCAGTCCTACACCATGATTTGCAACATTGCAATATTCATACCATACAAAATATAATTAAGGCCAAAATCAAGCCGGACAGACATTTTCCAGATGACGAAAGTAAAAATAATAATAGGAAAATGAATTATGGCAGGCTAAATGCAATTATGCTTGGATGACAGATGCAGAAATTGTCTGGAATAACTGTCAAGATGCTATAGAGTTAGAAAGGTGCGTGTGTGTGGGGGGGGGGGTTCTGTCTCACTTTTCAATTTCTGAAGCTCGGGGGGGGGGGGGGATCTGGCTATGATTTATATAAGATTTCCAGTAGACATTTTGCTGACAAAGAAAAGCATAGAAGCACCATCTAGTAAGTTGTTTAATATGCTTATGTCCTGTGAATTTCAAATGGTTTTATAAATGTGTCAACTGTATAAAATATGTGACCCAATTGTGGATCCAGTAATGAAGCAAGATGTCCATTTGAAATCATTATAATATAGGCATTATTTTGGCACAGACCAAATATTCACACAATATGAAAGAAAGATTTTCATCAATGTCATAATGTGTAACTGCAGTGATCCCCATAATGTTACAGTACAAAGCCACATCTAAAAACAATGGTGGATAAATTGCAGTTTATTAAGGTGAGATGTTCATGAGCCTTTTGCCCACAATATTTCCTGGGTTAATTTCCAGTTTTCTGGGTTAATTAATCATGCATGAATTTAGAAACTATCATCAAAATAATGAAAGCAACAAAGCTCTTAAAGAAAATTTAGACTGTTGGATCATGTGCTAGTTCCCATAACTATAGTTCCCTAGATCTTAAATAAGCTATGGTTATTTAAGGCAGCAAATAGTAAATCATAGTGAACCAAGGCTGGTGGAAGTGGGCAAGTGAGTGTGAAGTGTGCAGAACATGGCTTGGATATAAAATGAATAAACTATAATATAGATGTCTGTACTGATCAGATCAAGACTTCTGAGTATATGATGTTCACTGTTGTGGTGATGGTAGTGAGCAGTATAAACAGAAAATACCGCTTTTTATTTAAAATGAGAGTGTATTTCTCTAGAATATGTAGTTGTCAATTAATAAATACATTTTTAGACACACAAAAACAATATTTAGGTTAGGCTTCACAAAGCCAGAATGGTTGTGAATGGTAAGACCCCAGTATTTCAGAAGTTTTTTTAAGCACTAATGCAGAACTGTGACAATATTGTTCTGTACTGGGATTTTACATTGTCCAATATGATCACATGATCAATATGGTGCATAGGTGAACCTAGGTTCCAGCTGCTAACCAAATCATTAAATTCCCAAGCAAATCCTTTCCACCACCACCACCACAACCCCACTATGCCTCTCAGCCCTAACTTACCTTATGTAGGGCATGACAGGAATCTAAAATAGCAGAATTAAGGAGTGCTACAGAGTGTCTGACCTTGACAAGATTAACTTTTCTGCTGCAGTTTCCTACAGGTGTGAGTAATGCAGAAACAAGGATAATATTTTTAAAAGTCAGTCCTAAGTATGACATAAATTGCTCAGCATTTACAATGGAGATGGAATTTGTACCTGACTCTTGCCAGCAAAACCAGTGCTACAGGACAATGAGATCTGCAGTGCAATATCTGTAGGACCACAAGTTGTTCATCCCTGATCTGGATATATAGCTGGCTTAGCAACTGGAAGGTGTCCCCTGTAACAGAATCTTTATCATATCTCTTCCTCCCAGCAATCCTCTGTAGGATCCAAATACAACTCCTCCTGTGGTCTAGAGCAGGAGTGCACAAAGATGGAAGTGGAATCCCCTCTGCCAGTTCACTCACAGAAGTCACAGAATGGCAGAATGTATGGTATTGCTTAATCTCCTGAGCCTCAGCTCGCTTATGGATGGCCTTACCATGTTGGCATATTCATACCTCTTATAAATAACTTTCCAAGCTCTGCCTAGAGTAACAAGCCATTGATTCTGTTCAAAACATTCAACTAGTGAGTTTTGGTGGTGAAAGTTTCAGGAATCTGAGATCAAGGGAATAACAAAGCAGAATGGCATCGTTCAAGGGACAGGGCAAAAATTACTACCTAATTAACCTGAACAAGTGGAAGGACTGTCAAATGTGAGACAGGTAGAAGTAATAGAATAAAGTGGGATGATTTCCATCAATATGTGTCTGACTTTTCAAATTCTGAACTATATAGTTAAAAGGGAATAGAGATATGTGTTTCTAGTTCTAAGGGTCTGAGTCTTTTTCCCCAAAGACAGCTGCAAGCACTAAAGAGAATTTGTAATTATAGTTCACATCATTTTGTCTAATTCAGTTAACTTGGAATTATGAGGCTGAATTTTGGTGCTTTGTTGGGTACTGTGACCTAACACTCCAATATGAATTAATGCCTTTTATTTTCAAAGTTTTATTTCCCAACTGCAAAGCTCTTGTGCAAACTGGAGGGGAGGGAGAATCACAGCACTAATTAATCTATGACAACATCCATGAGAACAAATTTCAAAACTTTACCAGGCCAGTCAAAATGACACAAAGCAATGAGCAAGTTTCTGGATTGTTATGAACATTGCATCAGGTGAATATCAAATTGTCTTCTTGACCTTCCAGCAGAGACTGAAAATCATCATAAATTTCAGGGGAAAAAATGGAATATTAAGTTAAACATTCACTGGGAAGGAAACCCTTAAGCAAAATAAGGCAAGAAGTGTTAGGAAAATGAAAATAAAGGCCAAAGATAGACCATTCCCACCCCCACCCCTTTCTGGCATTGTCCTGTTTGGATGATGCACATTCCAAATCCCAGTTCTGGTTTGATAAAATCATTCATTTATTTACATATAAAATACCATTAATAAAATAATCAAACAAAAAAGTCTCATTTAAAGCACTTGGGGATAAGAAGGTAGACCAACATGTCTCCTAGAGTAAATGCCACCTGGAAGATAAATTGCAGAATGCACTAACACAGGCTGAGGTTATGGCTGCCAACTTAGATGGCTTGAAAAGGGCATAAATTTATGAAGGTTAGGGGCCTCAATGGCTTCTGTGTAGGGTGGTTGTATATTGCCTCCAGTATCAGAGGTAATATACCTCTGTATATCTGTTGCTAAGTTATTGTAGATGGAAAGTGCAGCTCTACTCTTGCCCCACTGGTGAGCATCCCATAGGCATCTGCTTGGTCAGTATAGTGAAGAGAAGTTTGGACTAGACAGGACTTTCATCTGATCCAGCAAAGTTCTTCTTCTGTTCTTATGCATCCCAGCTCCAGGAACTCCTGGATGAAATGGATTATGCAGATCCATTTCAGTTTGGCCTCAGGCCTGGCTATAGAACGGAGCCTGCTCTGGTTACCTTAGTAGCTAACCTATGCAGGGAACTAGATAGAGGAGTGAAGTTGAAAGCTTTCATGGCTGGCATCCATAGTTTTTGTAGGTTTTTCAGGCTATTTGGCCATGTTCTAGAAGAATTTACTTCTGACATTTCACCAGCATCTGTGGCTGGCATCTTCAGAGAATGCTGGCATGGAAAAAAGTGGGGTATATGTATATATACTGTATGACCCTGTGTAGGGAGGAGTGGTTTCCATGTTAATCTGTGTATTGTTCTCTTGTTGAATGGCAAGGCCTCAGCGTGGGAGGATGTGCAAAGTGAATTAGTGTCTGTTTAATTAGTGATCATTGTCTGCTGGGAAAACTCCTTACCCTGGCTGGTGGTTTTTTGCTTTGTTTTGTTTTGTTTGACATTTGCATTTTGCTGGGTCTTGATTTTAGTGTTTTTCAGGACTAGTAGCCAAACTTTGCTAACTTTAAGGGTTTCTTCTTTCCTGTTAAAGTTGTCTTGGTGTTTGTGGAATTCAATGGCCTCCGTGTGCATTCTGGCCTCATAGCTGTTGGCATTGTCCAGAATTTCAGTGTTTTCAAAGAGCATTTTATGCCCATGATGGTTTATAACATGGTTCTGCTACTGCTGATTTTTCTGGCTGACCCAGTCAGCAGTGTCTCTCATGTTCCTTGATTCATGTTTGAACATTGCATTTGGTGGTGCCTATGTAGACTTCTCCACAGCTGCATGGTATGAGGTAAACACCTGCAGCTGTGACAGGGTCTCTCCTGTCCTGTTTGTAAATGATTTAGAGGTTGTGTTTCCTTACCAGTTTGCCTACCCTGTCTGTGACTCCTTTGATGTATGGTAAAAATACCTTCCCTTGGGGTGGTTATTTGTCTTCACTCCTCTGTTTTTTTTCTGGGTCTGGCAGCCCTTCTGATGTCTGAGCTGGAATAACAATTAGCCTGTAGAGCCCAGTCTAAGTGCTTCAATTCATCTTCCAAGAGGTTGGAACAATAGAGACGGCCAAAAAGGGCTGTCCCTGTGCCGTGATTAGGGTTGGGGAGCGCACAGCAACCGCACACTCCCCAGCCCTAACGTGTATGGACGGCGCCATTTTAAAATGGTGCCATCCATACAGGTGCGCTGCCATGACGTCAGGGCACATGCCACATTTAGACAGTGTGGTGCTCGCCAGACATCATGGTACCGCTGGAGGGCACTTAGGGCATCCCTTTCAGCGGCACAGGAAAGAGCTCCAAAATGGAGCTCTTTCCACGTGTACGCATCGCTGGCACGGCCTTTACATGGCCATGCCAGTGATGATGAAGAGGAAGGGACACCCGGTTCCAGTCTGTGGGGAAGTGGTGTTTTGCCGCTTCCCCATGGCCTGGAAAAGCAGTGTTTTGCCGCTTCCTCTCAGCCTGGAAAAGCGGTGGATTGGGCCCTCTGAGGCAGCTGTGAGGCTGCCCTGGTGCCAATCCACTGCTCAAAGGGGCGGCTACAGACCACCCTTTTGGGGCAGTCTGTAAAGCCCCACAGATTCATTTCACCCGGTCTACCAGTGTTTTTATTGTGCTTCTTTTTTGTCCTGGGTGATGTTGGAGTTCTTGTGCAGGTATCTGTCCATGTGTGTAGGTTTTCTGTATACTGTGTAGCTCAAATGTTGGTTCAGTTTGTGGAGGGCCAAGACATCCAAGAATGGTAATGTTCCTTCCTTTTCTTTTTCTTTCCTTTTCCATTGTGAATTGGATGTTTGGGTGGATGTTGTTCAGATGGTTCAGAAATACAGCCAGATCTTCTTCTCCATGGCTCCAAATGATGAAAGTGTTTGTGTTTCCACATATCGGAACCATGTTGTGGGCTTTTTGGTGCTGTTTCCAGGGCTTCCCATGGCTACCCCATCTCTCTGCTTGTAGAATCTATTGTCCCACTGGAAGTAGCTTGTAGTGAGGCAATGTTCAAACAGGGCTGTGATGTCTTCTGGGAAAAAAATTGCCAGATGAGTGTCCTGGTGTCCATTATGGGGACTCTGGTGAACAAGGAGACCACATCAAAGCTGATTAGTATGTCTCTGGGTTTAAGGTTGAGGTTCTTGGTTTTTTCTATGAAGTGAGCTGAGTCCTTGATGTAGTGAGGGGTTTGCCCTGTATGGGTTTGTAATTGTATAGTCAGAAACCTGGCCAAATGTTTTAAATGACCTCACTAAGGGTTCAAATGGAATGGAATCCTTGTGGAACTTGGTAAGTCCATACACTCTTGGAGGGAGAGCCTCAGATTTGCACAAACATTGGCTTGTACTTGGCTGAATTGAGGAGTTTTTGATAAGGGTGTGCATTTTCCTGGTGATTTTGTTTATTTATTTATTATTTATTTATGGTATTTATATCCCACTCTTCAGCCCTAAAGGCTATCAGAGCAGCTTACAATTATTATTTTTAATTAGACAGTTCCCTGCCCTCAGGCTTACAATCAATCAATCAATCAATCTATATATACACACAAAGCATATCTTGAAATTCTTGAAGAAGAAAAAAAAAACAGAAATGAAGACCCAAATAAATGAGAAATCATATGTTGCTGGTGGGAAGAAAACCAGAACTGAAAGGGACAGATGAGATATGGGCATTGTCCTGATAGCCAAGGAGAGACTAGAGCAGCTGAATATTAATTTGTGAAAACTAATTAAATATTTGTTGTTTTTTTCTAATAGAAACTAATTTTCTTGAGAAACCACCAGCAACTAAATCAGTGCTTCTGCTACCTGTAAATGCACTTGTGCATTTATGGAATCTACCCATTAAAAGAGTGTCATTCATGAAGTTTTAAATCATTATAACAATAATTATAATCACTGTTTCATGATGAGGTAGGAATAATTATGCTAGATGCTCAAAACTCTGTATGGATATTGTGCTGACAGAGCTTGATTTCAGTTTGGCTTGTTTCTTCATGAACTGGCTATGGTCCTAACTTTTACAGATCAATTAAAGAAGAATTAATATACAACCACCATCATGTTGAAGTGAAACAAGAATGATTGAATTCCCCATTGTAGCATAGCCATTTCCATAAAGAAGCTCTTCTGAAGGTATAGCATGTCTGACATTTTAAATACAGAGACTGTGGTTTGCTGCTATTGAAATGTCATTTTCTAAGATGCACCAACCCTGAGGCAATATTACTAGAAATATAATTGAGCATATATTCAGTGGCTCAGAGGACTGCTAATGAGAAAGGAGTTTTTAATCGCTAGGTCACCAGTTCAAATCCAGGCCAAATGAATCATCTCAAGTCAGTGGGATATTCACTAATAATCATCACTTAGTAATGTGTCTAATACTGGAGGCCTGTATTTCAAAATATCAGCTGAGGTATTTAATCTGAAAGCATGTTAAATGAGTACTATTTTCAGAAGAACTATTATGATTCTTAAATGGTTGATATAAAAGATGGCATCTGTGTTATTTTGGTGATAAGTAATTAGACTGTTTATATCTATATAAAGAGCTTTGTAGCCTCAGTTCAGATCATAATTATAGTATTTCTTCATGTGCCAAGCATCAAGGCAGAAAGATTAATATTAGATATCATTACACTTGCTAAGGACATTGCATCTAAGATGTGATGAAGGTCACTTTTCAAAAATCAAGGGGAGCATGCCCTAAGAACTCTAGGGTTGCATTTTGGGCTTTCGCAAGACTGCCCTTCCTTATTGGTTCCTATTATCCTAGTTCCCCGCTCTTTAGCATGGTTACATCAGAAGTAAAAGGTGCTTGAACCCCATGATAAAAGAAGTAGGATCAGCACTCTGACTACCACAGCAGCCAACAATGCCTCCAGAAAACCCCAAAGCAGGACATGAAGGTGATGGCTTTGCCTTATTGCCTCCCAGCAGCAGGTATTCATCCTCTTTTTCGCCATGGGTGTTGCATATACACATGATAGCAAAAATCCTTTGACAGTCTTTTTTGCTGCATGGCTTTATCTCTCTCACACTCCTGTCTTTAAAGCCATCTAAGCTAGTGGCAATCACTTCTTGCTGAAGTGAATTTCATAAATTTTATTTTTCAGTTGTACGAGGAAGTAGTTCTGGATCCCATACAGTCACTTGGCAGAATGAAAAGACCATTCTGCTTCCCTTTCCTACTTATGATTACTGTCAAAGAACTGACACTTTATAGGGGTGGGGGTGGGGGGTCTATAAGCATCTAAATGGCAGAGGAAACCATTTCTATTGTGATATCAGTTTAAGGCTGATCTGTTTGGGAGTCATGAAACATTCAGAAATATATTAACTGCTGAGGGAATGAAAGTGTCAACTACATAATAGTTTAGCTTCTGTGAGTGAAGTGAAAAGGTCAGTTTGGCTAGAGAAAACACAGGGCAAAGGAGCAGGAGAAATAAAGTGGTGAGGAATACAGCTGCATAGAAATGGGTCCCAGGAGGTAGAGCTAAGCTAACCAGGCTCCCAGATTCTTACTTAGCCATGATCTAAAAGGCTAATATGGCAGAATGCCTCACTGAGCCAGCTATGACCATCACCATTGTGCAATAATACCAAGGGAAAATGGAAGAGAAGAAAGAGGGTGGTTTGTACCATTTATTTATTTATTTATTTATATCCTGACGTTCCCCCAAGGTTGGGAAACAAGGTGGTCTGCAACATTAAAACACATCAGAATGACACCATAGGTTATAAATATTAAAATATATACTAAATTAAAATATGTATGTATAAAGATAAAAACATCACATTATTATTATTATTATTATTATTATTATTATTCTTTTTTAACAAAGATGTCTAACACCTCCATTTAAATCCTGTTAAGTTCTTTCTCTGACAGAAGAAGGGCAACTGGAAGAGGACTGGCTTTATCTCACTGGAAAAGGCATCCCATAGCCTAGAAGCAGCCACCAGGAAGGCCCTCTCTTATACAATACAAACCATATAATAGTCATATCTGCAACAGTATGCTACAGAATACTGAGGCTGCATGTATTCAGAGCTATGGAAATCTGAAATTTTTGGTTTTGTAAGACGTTTAGCCTTCTCTGTTAGAGAGTCTGGTGCCACAGCAAATTACAAATCCTAGAATTCCGTGGGATGGAGCCATGACAGTTAAAGTAGTGTCAAACAGCTTCAATTCTGCAGTGTGACAGCAACCTCATAATTGCAATCAGTGCAGGAAAACCTTTCACATACTGTAATTCCACTTTAAGTGTCATAACAGCATCCAATGGATTCTTGGGGTTTGCAGTTTAAAGAGATGTATTTAGAATTCTCAGCCCAATGATTTTGTTACCAAAGCCTTATTCAGCCTCACCAAAGTAGAACTCCTAGGCTACCAAAGGATGTAGCCATGACAGTTAAAGTGGAATCTAAGTGCTATAACAGTGAAGTGTAAAGGGGCCAAGAAACCAGTGGTTCCCAAGTTTGATTCCCAACTGCCAGCTATTGACTTATGTTTGGATGATGGAAGTTGTAGTCCAACAACATAGCTGCCTTGGATTGCATGCTGGGAGAAAGCTAGGATATAAACGAAATAAACAAGCATACATTTTGGGTAGAAGTCTGAGGATACAACCACAGGCATAGAGCCACAAGACTTGCCTTAATTTCATTTGAGTCTCTTTTGCAAAGGATGTGAACAGGTTATTTGTGAAAGAGATAGAAGTGGTGCATTTGTAATACAAATTAGCATTTTAGTGGTTGTATTTTATTCCCAAAGTAACAAACTACTGAAGTAAGATATGCTTCAAGCTTCATGTGTAAAATAAAAACCCCACACCTTATTACACAGAGAAATGGCTAAGTGTGATGAACAACTGTTGCCACTCCACTGGCTAATGGGATAATCGTTTTCCAGTGTTGTCAAAACTAAACCTTTTGATAATTTTAAAGCCCTTTAATTTATTTTTTAGAAGAAGGAAGAGAACAGCATCTATGGTTAAGCAAGCACTTCATTACCTCCCTATCTTTGGTCATAAATTACTGTTTACCTGTCAGATGAAATCACAACACCCACAAGGTACACTTTGAAGTTAACCTATTGGATATAAAGAGTTGTTTAAAGAGCTGTTAAAGAGCAGCTTGATCATCAGGAGAAGCCCTTTGAAGTTGGGAGCTAATGGCAGATTATTTCTATTCCAAGTGATCAAGCAATTAATGAGATAAAATAGTGGGAAGACAGGCTTAATAGAATTATTGTGACTCAATCACAGGCTAAACCTTCCATCAAGCACTAGGAAAGGGAGCTGAAAACAAGCAAGAAATTGGGTTGCGTAAGTTCATGGCAGAAAGAAAATAAAGTGGAAGAAGCATTCAACTTAGAAAAAAGCAGCAGCTCTTTGTTAACCTTCTATGGCAGAACTAAAAATATTTAATGCCTGTCTTTTGCATTCCATCTCCAGTAAAGAAAACAGAAAGTTTTCTTCAGAAACACTGGGTACACATGCCTTATACACATGGGCAGAAAGAACAATTATATAAAGTATAGCTACACTGCTAATTGTTTCATGAACCCTGGAAAAGTGGACACCCGTAAAACAAGAAGAAGAGAAGCACATGCTATTTGGAGCTGCTATAAATAAACTTGATGAGAATGGGTACATTTAGTGTTTGAGCAGTGTTGCCTCAGAAAATAGTAGAAAATATGATGTAAAGACCAGAGCATCATTTTAGAAGAGGTTAGATCAGCCTGGTTTAGTAGTTAGAGTGTTGAACTATGACTCTGGAGACCAAGGTTCGATTCCTTGCTTAGCCATGAAATGCACTAGCTGACATTGGACACCACACATACTCTCTGCCTCAGGGGAAGGCAATAGATAACTTTCTTTGAACAAATCATGCCAAAAAAAAAAAAAAAAAAAACCATGATAGGTTCTCCTTAGGGTTGCCACAGGTCAGAAATAATGTGAAGGTATACAATAAAAACAACAACAAAGTCTCCTATATTTGAAATACTTGGAACTAGAGGTGTTTTGGATTTCAGATATTTTTGGATTTTGGGATACTTGTATTTGCATATACATGTATACTGAGCTATCTTGGAGATGGAACACAAATTGAAACACATAATTCATTGATGTTTCATATATACCTCACACACATAGCCTGAAGGTAATTTTATGTAATATTTTAATCATTTTGTGATTGAAACAAAGGTCACATAGATTGAACCATCAGAAAGCAGAGCCACACATGAAAAAAGTTGGAATATTTTGAATTTCTGTGGGAAACTGTTTGCACTAAGAAGTATTAAGTGTTGTTTTTTTGTGGGGCTTTTGGGCTATGTGGCCATGTTCTAGAAGAGTTCCTTTCTGATGTTTCGCCAGCATCTGTGGTTGGCATCTTCAGCCTGAAAGTCCCACAAAAAACTATGGATGTCGGCCATGTATTAAGTCTTCCGACAGAATAAGAATTTTCAGTGACATGTGTATGTCACACCTGAAAATGCAATGGTTCAGTTGATATGGTTTAGACTAGCCATCCCCCAACTTGGTACCTTCCAAATGTGTTGTCTACAACATCTTCTATCCCCAGCCAGCATGAGCATTAATATTTGGAGAATATTCAGTATGGCTGGTTCAGGAGATCAGGAACAAGTTCTCATCTGTCTCAAGTGTAGGTGACCCTCCCCACCCTTTCCTTTTTCTTTTGCATGTAAGGGAGGAAAGTAAAAGGTTCTGCTTCCTTCTTAAGAATAAACCATAGTTCTACAGTATGCTGAAACTCAGAAAACCAGGGTTTGTTCTAATTTAATTTAGCTTAGAAACCAAGATCATACTATGATTTTGGATTCTTGGTTGTTAACAAAAAAATGTAATAAGAAAGTATCTTTGAATTAACCTTAAAGTTTTAGCTCTTATGGTTATTTCCTCTTTTTCCCCTCTGTTGTTGTTGTTGTTGTATTTTATTGGACCAATTTCTGGGCCATTCAATTCACAACTATTTAGCACTGGAGAGCTGGATGAAGTGAGTATTGTTAACAGAACAAGACAGTAGACATTCCTTGAAAACCTGCAAGCTGTTTTGCACACACAAAAGCACATACATGGTTACAACTAAATCATTAAAACTGGAGGTTGTTGGGATATTGTAGCAAAAATGCTGCAATATCTTTCAGAAACTGTAGTTACTGTATTTTAAGTCCTTTGAAATGTCCATCATGTTCACACAGGAATGAGTCCAAAGGGTTAGGAGTGGCTGCTTTTCCTTTGCCTAGCTTTCAGTTATGTGGTATGGATAAAATCCTAGTTCCTCTACATACTGTAAGGTGTCTCAAGACATAGGAACATAGATGTAGCAATGAGGAGGCAAAAGTGGGGTGGTGTCCCCTAAATAAAAATTCTGTCCCCAATGAAATTGTCCTTCAGTTCCCAAATGTCCAGCATTGCAGTAGCCTGAATTACAATTGATCTTTCAGAAATACATTAGAGGCATCCAAAGAACATTAGAAAGGAATGAAAACAGAAACCAAATGATAGTTCTAAATGTGAATGATATTTAATGTTTCACTCTTTGCAATGCAATGCTAATAATTTGGAGACTGAAGGAAAATTTCACTGGGTGCACATGTGTGCAAAGGGAGGGAAGATTTTTTTTTAAGGAGAGGTAAACAGTAGAGCCATGAGATACATAAAAAGAGTGGTCTTGCCAAACTTAGTATGTTGCTTCCCACTCAGCTGTTGTGTTTTTCTCCCCCTTTCTTTGACTTGCTCCTGTCTACATGCTTCTCTCCTCTCTGTGATAGACTGTTCACATGTCAATCTAATTTCCCTCTGTTTTACAATAATGATCACAATTGATTTTGCCCTTTGTGGCCCATGACTGGGGGTGGGGTAGTCCTTGGGAAAGGAAACAACCAAGATTTAGCATTGTTCTTGTCACATGTCTCATGGTTTAAGCGACATAGGGCTGAAATCTCCTGCCATTTCATCGTGATTTATGGAAGCTAGAGTGGAGCACACTAAGATATCAAACGAGATTGCCTGTTGCTTTCAAGGGCTATTTTCTTTACTTTTTTGACATTTTGTTTGCTTAAGAAATGTTTCATCTGCTCTTCCCCAATATATTTTTTTTTTAAAAAAAACTAAGTAGTGCTTGGATTGTGTTCTGTCAAAGAAGTGCATCTACTGAAAAGAGACTTTGGCTTAAAGTTTTCTTTAAATATATGGGCTTTTGTTGCAAAGTACAATATTCTAGAATGTATACAGTGGATGAAGGAATCTCTTTACTGAAGATAAGCTGTATACCCAAACAGCCCAGCATGCTATAGATGGAGCGGAGCTAAACCCATTTTATCATGACCCTGATCCTGTGTGGTAGGTTAGCCTGGGAATGGGGATGTTTGCTGCTGAGCAAGCTATTATACTAATTTGATCTCCTTGGTGTTAGTTAATTAGTTAGTTATTCAATGCTTCAATTAGATGGACACCCCACTTTTCAATGGAGATTAACAGCATCCAATTAGAAGACATACAGAAGTACAACATAGATATAGACTGGTCTGTTTCCATGTGTCTCTCGTAGTCCTTGGCCATGGCTGGTACAGCTGAGAATCCAGGCTACTCCATCTCAATAATGGTTCTGTGCATGTATGTGCCTTCAAGTCTCCTGTCAGCTTATGGTGACCCCAAGAATTCCATAGGGTTTTCTTAGGTATGGAATACTTAGAGGTGATTTTGCCGGTTCCTTTCTCTGAAACATAGCCTAAAGTATATATAGGATTTATTTCTATTCTGCCTTTTTCTGGTGGGGAATCAAAGCAGATTACAACAGTCAAGCAAACAGTTTAATTTATATACCGAAGAAGCCCTCTCTTGACCCCTGGACAGGAACAACTACAGACCAGTTTCCTTGCTCCCTTTTTTGAGCAAGGTAATTGAGAAGGCTGTCACTTCCCAACTCCAAGCTGTCTTAGATGAAACCGATTATCTAGATCTATTTCAAACTGGCTTCAGGACAGGATATGGAGTTGAGACAGCCATGGTTGCTCTGACCGATGACCTCCACTTTAGTATCGACAGGGGTAGTGGGACCCTGCTGGTGCTCTTGGATCTCTCAGTGGCTTTTGACACCATAGATCATTCCATCCTTTTAGATCAACTGAGGGAGTTAGGGATCGGAGGCACCGCTCTCCGGTGGTTTCATTCCTTTTTTTCCAGAAGATCCCAAAGGGTGAGGTTCGGGGACAGTTGCTCGTCTAAAATTGAGCTTAATTGTGGCATCCCTCAGGGCGCCATTCTGTCCCCGATGCTAGTCAATATTTATATGAAGCCGCTGGGTAAGATCATTCGGAGGCATGGAGCTCAGTGTCTTCAGTATGCTGATGACACTCAGATATACCTCTCCATGACCAGATCGTCGGCTCAGACCTCAGATGGTGTCTCTCCTCTCAATGACTGTCTTGCGGCGGTAATGGACTGGATGAGGGAACACAAATTGAAGCTCAATCCCGATAAAACGGAGGTACTCACAATCTCAGGACCAAAGCCAGGTTTGGGAATACAACTTCCAGTCCTTGATGGAGCCACACTCTCCTCAAAGGACTCTGTTCGCAGTCTGGGGATACTCCTTGATTCATCGCTCCACATGACAAATCAGGTGAATGAAACGGTCAGGAGTGCCTGTTATCAGCTTCGGCTGATACACCAGATGTGCCCTTTCCTGGAAATGAGGGACCTAGAAACTGTGGTACACGCTCTGGTAACCTCTCACCTGGACTACTGTAATGTACTCTACATGGGACTACCCTTGTGTCTAACTCGGAAACTGCAGTTAGTTCAAAACATGGCAGCAAGGTTAATAACCGGAACATCCAGGAGAGAGCACATAACACTGGTGCTTAAAGCTCTCCACTGGCTGCCAATTAGTTTCCGGGCCCAGTACAAGGTGTTGGTTTTAACCTTTAAAGCCCTTCATGGCTTGGGTCCATCCTATCTCCGGGACCGCTTCTCCCCGTATGATCCCCCCCCCCCCGCATACTCCGGTTCTCTGGGAGGAATCTGTTACAGCCCTTGAAGACCAGACTGACACAAACCTCCCAGAGTGCCTTTTCAGCCATTGCCTCCAAGTTATGGAGTGACCTGCCGGGTGAGATGCTTCTTATTACATCTATTGACGGCTTTAGAAAAGCCTTAAAGACGCATCTCTTCCGGCAGGCCTTCCCAGATAGCATTTAATTTCCCGGCTCCATATCCACTGCCATATCCACTGCCTATTCCTTCTCTTAGCTCCTCTTCCCCCCCCCCCTTCGAAATTGTTTTATACAGCTCTAGGCAGTCACTTTTATATGTTTTATTTGTACTATGTTTTTAATTCTTAGCTATTTAATTCTATTTTTAGGGGTGGGTGAGGGGGATGGGATTGTTGTATTTTAACCTGTGATGCTTTTAATCATGTTGTATCCCACCCCGATTGCCAGTTCAGAGGGGCGGGCTATAAATAAATTATATTATTATTATTATTATTACCACTTCATACCGCCTAAGCAGTGTCTAAGTGGTTTACAACTGTAAGCTACTTGCCCCCAACAATCTGGGTACTCATTTTAGCGACCTTGGAAGGATGCAAGCCTGAGTCAAGCTTGAGCCCTTTTGCTGGTATTGAACTCGCCACCTAATGGTTTTGAGTGAGTGGCTGCAGTACAGGCATTTAACCACTGAGCCACCAGGGCTCCTGGTGCCAAGGAACCTGGTATTCCTTGCCAATTTCCCATTTAAGTGCTGAGCCTGCTTAGCTTATGAGATCAGATGGGATCTGATGCTTTCAGAGTATTCAGGCATAGCAATGAAGGATGGGTGACTGACAAAGATGATAATTGACATGAACAAGTCTTTTGTATGCTAGTGGTAAATCTAGTCTTCATTTTGGTTTGAGCTCTAAGGGAGCTATCCAGGGTGCTGACAGGTCCAGCCCCTTGATAGTCCTTAAAAAGTAAGAGTAAAATTCTGAGTAGATTGACATCTCCACTGACATGGTAGCTTCCAGTTCTCATTGGCCCTTTAATTGGTCTGCAGAATCTTCTGTTCCCTCTAATGACTAAATGAAGGTAGACCATTGGCTGTAATAGTAGAGACAAGGAGCAACAGCACATGTTTCAACCATCAGTATGGATTCTGAAGGAATTTAGAAATATATTTGCTATAATTTGTTGTACATTTTTACAACCATTTTAAAATGTGGTGCTTTGTTTGTTAAAATGCAAACCACATTAACATGTTTATGTTCTACTGGTCATTTTACTTTTACATTTAAATACTATTAATTTGTCAAACATGTATTAATATTCATTAAATTTTCTTAATATTTTAATGATAGTGAATCAACTTTTTTAAAAAATATTTTTTAAAAAATGACATTTAGTGTTTGGGTTGACACTAATGTTTCCAGGCTCTGATTCTAAAGTAGAGTGTGTGACTTGCAAGCAAAAAAAGTCCAAAGTTGAATCCACTGTTTCTTCTGCAGGTGGTACAAAGACCTGTGCCACTAGCAGTTAAACTGGACAATACTGGATTAGATGGACAAATTGTCTGATAAGGCAGCTTCCTTTGCTCTTCACTTACTATTCCAGGTCTGTGAGGTTTTCTGCTAGTATTATGGTGTCATCAGCATATCTTACATTGTTGATATTTCTTTCTCCTATTTTTACTCCTCCCTCTTCCATGTCCAAGCCTACTTTCTGTATAATATGTTCTGCATACAAGTTGAATAGGTAGGTGATAGGATGCAGCCTTGTCTGACCCCTTTGCCAATTGGGAACCATTCTGTTTAGTAGCTTCATTTTTATACCACTTCATACCACCTAAGCAGTCTCTAAGCAGTTTACAACTGTAAGCTAATTGCCTCCAACAAACTGGGTACGCATTTTAGCGACCTCAAAAGAATACAAGCCTGAGTCGAGCTTGAGGCTCTGGCTGGTACTGCTTCTCCATGTTCTATTCTGACAGTAGACTTTTTTCCCAGAGTACAGATTCCTCATTAGGACTATCATGGGTTGGCACCCCCATGTCTTTAAGGGTGTTCCATAGCCTTTCATGATCTGTGCAGTCAATGGGGCTTTCTAGATTGGCAAAAAGAAGTGTGTTCATGGCTGCATGAAACTCTAACCTTTAGATGAGAAAAAGGGAAAGTGTGCCATGAAAATTTTTTTTTGTGCGTTTTAGGGGAGAAGCGCCTTTAAAAAGGTGCTGGTTTTCCCAGCTTCTTTTTTAAAAACTGCAGAACAGCGCAGCTCCATCTAAAGGCTGTGGTGCAGCTGCTAAGAATTAAGGAAAAGGCAACTTCATGTCACGCTTTCCTGCTAATCTAGAAAGCCCCATAGGCTTTTCTATAGTCTATAAAGCACATTTTCTTTTGGAACTCTCTGCTACGCTCCATTAGCCATCATATAGTTGCAATGTGATCCCTGGTGTCTCTTCCTTTGCTGAACCCTGTTTGGATCTATGGGATTTCTCTCTCCATGCATGGTTGGAGTCTGTTGCAGTATTTTGAGCATAATTTTGCTTGCATAGAACCAACTATGGTTCTATAGTTGCTGCAGTCTCTTCTCTCTCTCTCTCTCTCTCTCTCTCTCTCTCTCTTGGATGGGGATTTATACTGATCTTTTCCAATTTGGTGGCCATTGTTATGTTTTCCACATTTGCTGGCATACGTTGGTTAGCACTAGTGTTGACTCTGTCAATATATATTGCAACAGTTCTATTGGAAGATCATCTGTTCCTGGAGACCCTTTTTTCCATTTCTTTTATTGCAGCTTCCACCTCTGTTTTTAGAATCTGGGGTTGATCTTCATATGGCTTTCATTCCATGTGTCCTTCATGTTGTCATCTCTTTTATATAACTCTTCTGTGTATTGAATCCAGTCTTTCTTTCTTTCTTTCTTTCTTTCTTTTGTCATAGTCCTTGGTTTGAACTTTCCTTTGATTTTTTTGAATCTTGTGGAATAGGTCTCTCATTCTTCCCTTTTTGTTGTTGTCTTCTATTTCTCTACATTGGTCGTTGTAGTAATTATCTTTATCTTTGCACACTAGCATTGTACTGTTGCGTTCATGCTTCTTAGTTTATTCCTATCTTCTTTTTGTTTAGTTTCTCTTCTTTCCTTTCTTGCTTGTAGTGTTTTATCTGTCACCCATGGTTTCTTCACTTTCCTTTTGTCTATTGAAAGTGTCTTTGTGCATTCCTCTTTTTTTATGTCCCTGGCTTTAGACCAAAGCTCTTCCAGTACTGCAAATTTGTTTCTTACATTGCCCATGAATTCTGTGGAAATGTTGTTTAAATCGTATTTTGGTATAACTGGTTTTGTTCTCTTCTTGAGTTTTACTTTTATTTTTGATATGAATAATTTGTGATCTGTGCCACAATCAGCACCTAGTCTAGTCTTGCCCACCAGTAGGGAGCTTTGCCATCTTTTACTTCCAATTATATAATCTATTTGGTTTTTGTGTTGGCCATCTGGAGATGTCCTTGTGTATAACCTTTTCTTCACAAAAATCTATCAGATGCTCACCTGCTTTATTTCTTTTGCCTAATCCAAATCTGCCTACTGTTTTTGTATTCTTCTTTGCTTCCAGCTTTTGAGTTCCAATCTCCACTTATCAGCTTGATAGCCTGTATTGGTGTGTTGTCAATTTCTTCCTGTACTCCTTCATAGAATTTATCAATTTCTTCTTGTTCTGCCTCAGTGGTTTGTGCATATACTTGAATTATGGTGATATTCATAGGTTTTCCATGGAGACTTATTGAGATGATTCAGTCTGTTTTTGCATTGTATTTTCTGACTGCTTTTGCAACATCTTTTCTTAGTATGAAAGCCATCCCATTTCTTTTTGTTTTCATTCCCTAAGTAGAACACCATGTGGTTGTCTGATTCAAAGTGGCCCATTCCTGTCCATTTTAACTCACTCAGTATTACTATGTTCCATTTCCATTTTTATTATGTTTAGTTTTCCTTGGCTCATGCATCTCATATTCCATGTCCCTATTTTATGTGTGGTGTTGCTTCTGATGGGATTTGTCTTTCTGAGCATGTTTACTACTTGTGTCATCATTTTTTACTGTATAATTACAGCGCTTTAGAAAAAAAATAAAGTTTAATAGTAATAATCCTTAGTTGTTCTTCCAAGTATGTTTTCCTTCAGTTTTTATCTCTTTCTCTTAGTGTTCTTGTCCTGCCTGTGTGACACTGTCAATTTCTCATCATTGGGTTTTCTCGGGAGGGGGGGGTTTTACACATGGAGGACCACCTACACCTCCCTGTGTGCAGTGCTAACAGGTGTTAGCTATGATGTCACTGCTGTTCTTTCACTTTAGTGACCCCCACCATTACTGCTGCTGTCCAGTAGTTGTTTTCCTATGTCATCCTCCCTCCCCTCATTATTGTTGAATTGTTTCCCTACCCTTCTCCTCCTTCCTCCCTCTTTTTCCCTTTGCCCACATGACCTTCTTTATTTTATCTCTCATCTGTCTTCTGGCCCTTGTTCAAATTTCCCTTGTCCATCTTCTCTGTCTCTCTTCTCTCCTCCTTCGGCAAGGTGGGGAGGGGGCTGAGATAGTCTGTGTCTCCCTCTCCTTCTTGACTCACTGGCTTCCTTTTAGCCTCATGGCTGTCTCTTTCCTTCCCCTTCCTTCTAGCTGGTACTCCTCTCCTCCTGCTGGAAGGTGGGGGGGGAGGGGCTGAGATGGTCTGTGCCTCCCTCTCCTTCTGTGACTCAACAGATTCCCTTTACCCTCTTTCCTTTCCCTTCCTTCCAGCTCTTTCTCCTCTCCTCCTTCTGGGGGGGGGGGAGGGTTGAGATGGTCTGTGCTAGGGCTGAGATGGCCTGTGTTTCCCTCTGCACTTCTTAGAATACTTAGATCTAGGGGTTAAAGGCCTTACTTACATCAAGATAAGCTATAATCACAGCATTCTCTTCATCTATCAAGCCAAAAAGAGAGAGATACACTTAGTCTGGCATGACTTGGAGAAACTCATGCTGACTTTTAGTGATTATGGCATTCCATTCTAAATGTTTACAAACTGTCTGTTTAATTATCTGCTCTAGAATCTTTCTTGTATTGGTGTCAGACTGACTGGCAGTAATTGTTAGAATCCTGTTTTGTTTTTTTGTTTTTTGTTTTTTTTCCTTTTTGCAGAGGCGATAAGATTCACCCTCCTCCAGTCATTCAGGACGTATCCTGTTGACCAAGAATTCTCAAAGATTATTGCCAGTGGTTCTGAGATTACATCTGCCAATTCTTTTAATATTCTTGGATGTAGTTTATCTGGCCATGGAGACTTTAATTCATTTAGAATGGCCAGGCATTCCTATACTACTTCTTTACTTATTCTGTTCTGTGTTCCCCCTACTGCATCATGTGCTCCACTTTCCCAAGGTTGAGCCGTTTTCTCCTTTTGTGAGAAGACCAAGACAAAGAAGGTGTTGAGTAGTTCTGCCTTTTCTCTGTTCCCTGTTAGAATTTCTCCATCTTCTCTATGCAGCAGCCCTACCATTTCCTTATTCATCTTTTTGCTACAGACATAATTTTTAAAAAGCCTTTTTTATTGTTTTTAACCACTCTAGCCAGCCTGAGTTCTTTTTGCACATTTGCTTTTCTGACTTTCTGCCTACACATGCTGGCTATTTGTTTGAATTCCACTTTGGTGATTTCCCTCTTTGTACATGCCCCATTTCAGACTTAACTCAGTGAAAACCTCTTTAGACATTCATCTGGTTTCTTTGGACACCTCCTATTTTTCCACTTCAGTAGAACTGTTCAAAATCATACTTTAATAGCTGATTTTTAAGAAACTTCCATCCTTCATTAACTTCCATCTCTTTTAGCATTCCTGACCATGGAAATAAACCCACTATTTTCCTAAGTTTACTGAAATCAGCTTACTTGAAGTCTAGAATGCATATCTGACTATGGCCCTGTTCAGACCAGCCATTAAGGTTGGCCTGGGGGCAGAGTCAGGGCATTGTATCCACATGATGCACACCCTGACTCTTCCCCCAGGATGCTATGATGCTGTGTGCTGTGCCACATGGTGTGCAGCATCATGGTGCTCTGCCAGTGCTTTGTCCATACAACACAGCACCGAAGGAGTGCCACCAAGCCACGTCAATGTGGCTATGGCACCCTTTCCAGGGTGAAAGAAAGAGGTGCTTTTGTGGCTCCTTTTTGCATCCTGGAAAGGCTGGATTGGGGCCGCAGCAATCCCAATCTGTCTGAAGAAGGGGCAGCTCCATGCTGCCCCTTCGGAGCTGTCTGAACAGCCTTCTTCTACCTTCTTCTACCTTCTGGACAAGGAAATTGGCTGCAAGGCAAGTGCAGAATTTGTCAGACCTTATATTCTTGGCAGAGTTTGACTTTCAACAAATATCAGGATAGTTGAAATCTCCCATTACTACTACATCTCTCCTTTATGAATGTGTAGTTATCTTTTCCAGGAATGCATTATCCATGTCCTCAGTCTGGCTTTGAGGTCTGTAGTAGACCCCCACAATAACATCCCTGTAGTTTCTGTCTCCCTTAATTTTTACCTAGATGCTCTCAACTTAGCTTCTAGAATTTAAGTCAGGGATCTGTTCACAGGTGTAAACATCCTTGACATATAATGCTAATCCTCCTCCTTTCCTATTTGGTTTATTCTCTAAAATAAATTGTACTGCTTTGTTACTATATTCCAATTAAGACAATCTTCCACCAAGTTTCAGTGATGCATGTTATATCACATTTGCTTTGTTTTGTCAAGAGTTCAAGTTCATCTTGTTTATTTCCCATGCTATGTACTTCACTGTACAGACATCTAAGATCATGGGCATTCCCCATAGCTGCTTATTTAAGTTTTTTTCCCTTCCCACTTTTGGGTTTTTGTATTATTTCTTCAGTTCTCTCTATAGCTGTTGGGCTATTATCTCCAGCATGTGATGCACTCCTGCCCTAAAGAATACTACGCCCCATTCTTTGGGTATGGTTCCTTCAATAAGCTGAAATTTCACTCAACGGTAGTATTGTTTACCTCACATTTTGATCAGCTTGTCAATAAAAGCATTGTGGGGGCCCTTTCTGAAAGCCTTTCTGAATTCATTCTGTATTATTCTGAACTCCCTCTAATCCAAATTTGGCAGCCTCCAAATTTGCTATATTTCACATGTCATATAATATTCCAAAATGATAACCATGTTTGTTAGAGTATGTTTGTGTGGCTCTGAACACCTGCATTTATTTGGAGTAGCTAAGTGTGCCAGTAACACCACGTTACCTAATATGGGCTGCAACACCTTTCCTTTGTCTTTGAATCAGCTTTTGCAAGGTTGAAGAGTTGTTTCCCTTCTCAATGAAGACTAAAGCAAAAGTAGATAGTGCTGGCCTTCTTTTCTGGCTTTAGGTTACTTGTTCTGTAAGTGCTAAGAAGAAATTTGCAGCAAGTGTAAATGATATCATTTTGTAAAATTCCATTTCTTAGAATGGAGACAAACATGAGAATAAGGATGACAACAGAAACAGAAAAATTACTGGAGAAGGACAATATTATTGGGTTAAACTATGCCAGCAAAAATATATCATAAATGAAAAATTTAGGTAACATATATTAAAACAAACCATGCAAGTATTGCCCAGTGCAGACATAATTTAACGCAGATATTTGGTGCTGAAAAGTCAAACTCCACTGCCTGAATCAATTTTAGCCCTTTTCACTGCTGATGGCATTTTAAAATCTCTGCAATGCTCAGCCACGATATTCTGTACAAATACAGTTGGTGTCAAATGGGTAATTTATGGATGCAATTACCGTAACACTATAAACAACAAGGGTGAAATGCACAGACTATAAAATATGGGCATATTTCAGAAAGAAAAGGCTGAATAAATTGTAGAGGTCCTCCGGTAAGCTACAATTTGCAGATCAAGATTCCAAAATGAGTTTTTTCACTGATTTGAAAGCCATAGATTAATTTCAGCCTAATGACCTTGTTCCTTAAGCACAACAAGTTTAATTCATGTCATTTTGAAGACTTCTGACATGTCTTACAATGTCACTAAACATGTTGTACTGAGTATTGGTCATTAGTATGGGACCAATGCTATGTCTCTGTTAATGAACATAAATATAACAACATGAAATAGGTCATGTAAGCGTGGTCTTGATACCAGACAAAATATGTCTTATCCTTGAGTCTTGCAGATAAAAGATTTGCATGGTTTTCAGCAAGCATTGCATTTATTATCATCTCTGCTCCCTTTCTTCCTACACAATGACACTATTGTTCTTACAGGAGAGGACTTTAAAATACACACCAACACTATCTGATAACTTATGAAAGAAAGAAGAAAAACAGTCCTATGACCATGGGATCTAGGTAGGGTACAGATGTATCACAATTATTACTGGCTCATAATCTTAAGGTTGCAATGGTAAGCTCAACATTGTGGTACAGACAACTGAAAATTGCTGATTCCACTCTGAGCTGTCACATTGCTATTGCCGTCTTTACTGCCTGCTCCATCTCTCCTTTGCTGTGGGGTGCTCGAAGAACAGCACACACCAGCTCTGCCATTAGCAGGTAAAGGAAGAGGATAAAACAACAGTAACTATAGCAACACCAGGGCAGAGTATCTCTTTGTGTATGTACTTGAGAGCCTGCAGATTGTTCAGGATAGAAGAATAACCTTCTTGACACATTAGGGAGAGACTCCCCATGGAGAAATCCAGTTGTTCTCATACGATTCAGTTAATAAACTCGCTCAGTTCTATCTCAGTTGAAATTAAATAGTTAAAATACCCATGGAAAAGAATGGCACAAAATGCCACCTGCAGCTTTGACCAATTAGCCTACACAGTTTTCTCCCTGTCGGGGCAGGATTGGTCTTATGCTTAATAAATTTGTTAGTATAATGATAATATTTTGGGGGACTGGGTGGGAATACAATATTTCTTCCTCTTTTAAAGCCTTGTACCACTTACTGCTACCTATTGTTTTTGAGTAAGACAGCAAACTTCTTATTTCAGGTTTTGAAAAAAGGTATTTTAAAGATGACTTGTATTGTTGTCTTATATGAATGATGTTCACTGAATGACAACTACTTGAAGGGAAACTGTGAGGCTACTTCACCTGTTAATTTTCCATTCTGAGATTAATACTAGTGTTTGCTCTCTCTCTCTCTCTCTCTCTCTCTCTCTGTGTGTGTGTGTGTGTGTGTGTATGTGAAAATCACATAATAGTTGGCAAAGTTTCAAAAATATTATTGAAAACATTTATGTGTTAGCATTAACCTTTTTTTGAAAAAAATATTGGCTGCTTGTGAGTAATAAGTAATGTTAGTATTTGGTAAGAAGCTTAATGTGCTACTTTTAAAAGCAGTCTTAAACACAAAAAGGGCCCCCAAATTCTCCCAAATATCTCTCCAAACATTTTGAAGTAATGCATAAACATTACATGTTAAACCTAAAGTCTAATGATATTAGTCAATATTACATTATTTACTAAAGTAACTTTTTAAAAATGTTGATACTTGATATATGTTGCTTCTGAACAAATGTATGTGTTGGTGTGTATGCTATTAAATAGCAGGTGCAGATTTTAAAAATCCACTTTTTCTATTTGTTTCCTACTGTTTACACCTGGATAAAAAGGAATTTGCACTGCTTTTTGCTTGCAGGATGTGATTGTTCCTCCCTGACTAATCTCTCTGTTCAAAAGAATCAAGTGTGAAGAGCCTCTGGCCAATAGCCTTACTATCTCCAGGGATTTAACTTTAGGTGAGGGGAAGTGTGTATATCCAAAATAATGTCTATTTGCCCTCAAACTGGCATTCACTTCTGTCAACCTTATGAATGATTGACCTCCAAGACACCCTGCTATTAACAGCTCTGCTCAGGTCCTGCGAACTCAGAATTGTGGCTTCCTTGATTGAGTCTATCCACAGGTAATGTTGTTTTTCTCTATTCCTAACTTCCTTCCCCTTTATTGAATTTTATTATCATTTCTGGTGAGTCATGTTGCCTTATGATATGTTCAAATTATGATGCCCTCAGTTTAGTCATTTTGGCTTCCAGTGTCTTAATTTCCTCTCAGACCAATTTATTGATCATTTTAGCAGTCCAAGGAGCCCTGGTAGTGCAGTGGTTAAATGCCTGTACTGCAGCCACTCACTCAAAACCATAAGGTTGCGAGTTCAAGACCAGCAAAAAGGCCCAAGCTTGACTCAGGTTTGCATCCTTCCGAGGTCGCTAAAATGAGTACCCAGATTGTTGGGGGCAAGTAGCTTACAGTTGTAAATCACTTAGACACTCCTTAGGAGGTATGAAGCGGTATATAAATGAAGCTGTTCGTTTTGTTTTTATCTATAGAACTCTCTTCCACCACCACATTTCACATGAATTGATACTTTTCCTGTTAGTTTTCTTTACTGCCCAGGTTTCACAGCCATACAAAAAGAAATAGAAATACTTGCCATAGATTATTCTGATTTTGGAATGTAATTATGTATCATTAGACCTGACTATTGATGTTTGAGTCTTTTTAACAATTTCTTCACTACAGTCTCCATTTGAATTAGTAGCCGAGCTATGGTTGAGAAAATTTTTTAACTATTTCAGTGTCCTCCTTATACAAATAATATGTGGCCATTATTTTCTTTTCCTAATGTAAAGCTGTAAAGCCTCTCCCTTGACTTTCATCCATAGTGATTCCAAGCCTTTTCTATTTTATGCTGACAATGTGGTGTCATCTGTTTATCTTAAAGTCTTGATATTCTTTCCCCATTGTCATATCCTCATCCTCTGCATCTAATCCCACTTTCCATAATATTTGTTCTTCATAAATTTGCATAGAAAAGGTGATAAAATACATCCTTGACTGACCTCCTTGCCAACCAAATTCTGTTTCTCTGTATTGTTTCCTGACAGTGATGCCTTATCCTATGTACAGGTCAGGTCAATAAAATGCCATGGCATAGCCATTTGTTTTAGAGTAATTAATAGGTTTTCATTATCTATACAATCAAAGGCTTTTCTATAAAGTACAGGCTGATTTTCTTCTGAATTTATTCAGTGTGCACCATTAGCCAATGCCAATTTGCATAATAATAATAATAATAATAATAAATATATTTATTTATATTTCCCGCCTCTCCCTATGGATCAAGGCAGGATTACAGCATATAAAACAACAATACAATGTATTCGATACAATATTACAATATAGTAAATTAAAATTATCCAATTAAAATCAATTAAAATCGATTATATGGTCTGTCAGAGAGGTTCACCAAGCAGGGGTTCGAGGAAATATGATCTCTAGAGCCTTATTTTCTGAATCCATCTTGGACATCTGGCATTTCTTGTTCCATATATGGTACAAGTCTTTGTTGTAAAATCAGGAGCATATAGAATTTCATACAAACAGGATAAGGGAAGTGGAAATGAAGGTAATAGTGGGAATATCATGAATAAACTGATGAAAGCAGGAGGAGGAAGTGGTTCATGTGTGCCATCTCTACTCCCTAGATAAATATTCTTCTTTTGTCAGGGCCTCATTTCCTTCTCTTTCTTTTTCCCATCTAGCTGCCAGTGATGCACAAATGAGAGAAAGTCTGACCCCAGGCACTCCAGGTTCTCCCTGCCTATCCTAGGCTTCCTGCAGAGGCAGAAGCCACACAGAAGCCCTATATAAGAGACTGTTTATATGTCAGAGAGTGTATCTACACTGCAGAAATAATGCAGTTTGATATGACTTTAAGTGAGGTAGCTACAACTTATGGAATCTTGGGGTTTGTAGTTTTACAAGGTCTTTAGCCTTCTCTGCCAAAGAGTTCTGGCACCTCACAAAACTACTAATCCCAGGATTCTATAGGATGGATCCATGGAAGTTAAAGTGGTGTCAAACTGCATTATTTCTACAATGTAGATGCCCCCAAAGTGAAAAAATTCCTCTTCTCTCTCATTCCCTTGATAAAAGAAGGGGCAGTCCAGTAATAGGAGGATGGGGACATGAAGCCCAGTTCAGTGGTCTAATAATAATGTATACAAGGCTCTTGCCAACTCGTATAGTGAACAACATACAAGAGATGCACACCATCCTAACCTCAGTAGGAAGGGGTGAGATTGTTCTTTTGATTCATTTAACTTTCCAAAATTCACCCAATTTCCTTTTTAAAAATCCAATGAAAAAAAGCTTGTGTTTATTTTCCCAAAATAAACCAACCCTGATTATGCAGACAAAAGAGATGTAGAAGAAAGAATAGCTGACAGATTGGGCAAACCCAAACATTTAACATTTGAGTGCTTCTTATATTCACCACATCTGTGGGTCTGAATAAAGATTGCTATGGAAAGTCATACTCTCTCAGCACCAAAAGATGGTAACATGTGAAGAACATTGATGAAACATGTGAAGAAAAACCCTGTGTTAGGTTTAGTTTACAGTAGTAAGTCAAAAGTTACTTGAATGCACACAGCACACACATCTACCTTCTTCCCAAGCAAACTCCATTTCTTTATGAATCACACAGCCAACAGAGACAGTTTTCATACTAAGGATAGCTCTACCTACTGAATTTGGCCAGAGTGTTGAGAGTTTTGTCTTGTTTGTTTTTTATTTTTGTTTTTTATTTTGGAATTCTTGAATTGCAAATTTCCTCATGAAGAGAACTTGATTTTTTTAAAAAAAAATGAATGTAAAGGAAAGCAAAAGTGACATATTCATCCATACCTAATCCTTCCAGTTCAGTCTCAGCTGTGGCTCAGTCTAGCAGCAAGGGAATTCTTCTCTCCCCCTACAAATGCCAATGATCAATCAGATGTTTTCAATATAAGAAGAGCCCTGCTAGGTCAGTCTAGAGGATCTTTCCCTCAACATCCTCCCTTCCACAGTGACTTATCAGATACCCAGAGGAATCCCAGAAACAAACCTGATGGGCTATATGGTAGTCATGTTTACATCATGATTTAAGGAATGGTGTCACTAGCCTGTCTAGTACTAGAGTAACATAAAACTCAACTGGACTGGATGCTGCTGGCTTCTCCAAACAATGCAACTTTCCTTCTAAAACACACTTTTTTAAAAAAAGTTAGCTTTGGTATGCTTTTTTTGTTCTCCTTTATTCAATGAGTTACAAAGCTGTCACACATGAAGGTAGGCTGTGTTTATTATGTGCAACAACATAGAATGGAGATAGAAATTGTATGCACACACATCCTTGCTATAAAAAATGCATATTTTGAATGCAACCTATCCTTTCTCCATCTTACGGTATCTTGATTTCTTTATCATTTCTCTTGAAATTAGAAATTTGAAGTTGATGGAGAGCTTATGTGGATGGTCTTGCGCACAGTTGTCTTTTGTAAGGCAAGGGTGGGAAACACGTTAGTACTCCCATCAGCCCTTGGTGTTCAGCCCATGGTGAGCTGTGATCAGAGTTGCAATTTTGTCTTTTGTCTTAAGCAAACAAACAAAACATAGACCAAACACCTATATACAGTAAGATGTGCATGCAGTAGCCAAAACCTTGCTCACAGGAAGTCAACAAGGACACGAATACAACTGCACCCTCCTATTTGTGTCACCCAAAGATTGAGGGGAATATATAGCCATCCTGTCTGGTAACTATTGATAGCCTTATTTTACATGAATTTTTCAACTCCCCTTTCAAAGCTGCCCATGTTAGTAGCAATCACAATTTCTTGTGACAGGTTAAGAGTGTGCAGTATGTAAAAGTACTGTAATTCCTTTTCTCTATTCTGAGGTTCTAACAATTCAGCTATACCAGATGGCCCCACCCCCAGTTCTAGTATAATGAGAGAGTGTGAAAACCTCCTATCTACTTTCTTCATATATGTACCTTCAATTTGCCTGTTGACTTATGGTGACCACATGAGTTATCGATAGATTTTTCTTACATTCACAATTTGATGCTGTTCAGTTGTGTCTCCTCCATATTCATCTTTTTCCTCTTCTTAAAAAGCCAAGTCATATGCTCTTTAAAGACTTGCAGAAATATCCAAGGGAAAGTTCCCATGGACACAGACCTAATGAATCAAACAAAGTAACATATCTAATTGTTTAATGCCTATAAACATTTGGGTTCTCCTGCTTTTTCTCCAGTATTTTTTGAAAAAAATCTCATGTTAAACCAAAATCAGAGTATTTACACAACTAAAACCACACAGCTAGTGAAAAGAAATCCAGTGTTAATGTAACACAATTTGCTAATATTTGCAGACTGCTAGATTGCAAGCAATGAACAAATGTATTTTCTCTGCAATGTATTTGTGGGAAACACAGGCAAATACAGGAGGCCAAAAAGGAAAGGGAAGAAAAGCAATAAATTATTGTTTGCACAATATTTGCTAATCCCTTGCTGATACCTGCCCTGGATTGTAAAGTCAAATGCTTATGATTTCAGATTTAGCAAATCATTTTCCCCAAGCTCTGGGATACACTGGTGCACAGTGCTTGCTTGTGGCAGTTTTGCTCTTTTCCAATTCTCCACTGTGTAAGAAACTGCTTACAAACTGGGCAGGCTGCCAGAGATAGAATATTGAACATTCAGGGAGAGTGAGTGGCAACATTTATGTAATTGGAATCCATTTAGAGAGCAGTACTGTGCCACTTTCTTCAGCAGGTTACATGAAAATCCAAGAAATGTGTTACACAAGATTTAAGTCAAAGCAAGAAGCACTCTGTGCGGTTCGCTCACATCTCGGACTTTCAAATTCTTAAATTTGCCCTTTACTGAAAAAAGTCAATGATTTCCCCAAGAAAGTTTGATTAGTTTCTTTTACTTTCTGTAATGAAGTGCCATCCTTTTTACACTTGAAAGGATCTTTGTAATAATGCAACATTGATCTTTTGAATACAGATGAGCTAACCTAGATAATAGGATTTGGTACCCAAAGATGGGACTCCAGAAACATCTGTAAGACTCCAGTGCCATCAAGAGGATTTGTGAGATGCAGCAGCCATTGATCAAGCAAAATGGTCCTTAGCAAAGCTTTCTTTTCCCCTCCTCCATTATGTTGGAGGTGATCTTTTCAACTCGAGGAGCAGCCATTAGAAACAAGCTGAAAATTTAACATAGAAAAAGCTGACAGTATTGGGGAAGATGGCCACAGCGTACACCTAATTCATGAAGCCATCAGAAGAAATTTTGTGTATGGTATATTTAAACGTTTTTCCACCTTTTTTAAACTTTAGCTTCATGCTAAGTCATAGTTTTCAAAACTGAAACAGTCCTTTAAACAGCCAAAGAAACAACAGGAACAGCACAACAAATATTTTCCAACTATTGAGTTAGATATCAGGCAAAATATTTTTAAAACAAAAACAAATAATCTTCCCTACTGACATTATCCATCAGACAGGAGTGGGGAATCAAATGGGCAGGAAATCAAATCCATCTATCCATCACTTTACTTATATCTTGCCTTTTCCCCAGACTGGGACTCAAGGTGGCTTACAAAAAACCAGGGAATATATATCATTTAAAAATCATACAAAATTAAGATTAAAACGGTATTAAACAGCAACAGATTTAAAACCACTAAAAATCCTACTTTAAAACTTTTTTTAAAGTATAGCATCATAAAACACCCTTCCTTTTCCTCCTCCTTCTCCTTTTTCTTCTTTGATTAAAAATCAGTTTTCAAAGGTTTGCTGGAAAAGAACACCATCCTAACTTTGGAGGGAGTTCTAAAGTGCGGAGCAGCCACAGAGGCGGCTTTCTCCCACTTTCCCACCAACTTTGTCTGAGAAGGGGATGGACAGAGCAAAATTCCTCCCCTGAAGATCTTAAAGTTCAGACAGGCTTATATGGGAAAATGTGGCCCTTCATATAAATTGAGCCATATAAATTGTTACTCTGGACAAATCTATTTATGCTGATTATGGTAATGATGATAATAATAAATCATTTTGAATGAACAGTTGGTTCTGTTGTAGCTATCGCTTTACATGCTATACTTATTTATCCACCTTAAATTGCTGCTGCTGTTATTAGGTTGGGAAATAGTATAAAATGGCTAAGTTAAAATTCCGTTGTCTCTATTGCTGTGGGCTTTGTGTACTTTCGTCACATCATAAGAAAATCATTAGAAAAGACAATAGTGCTCAGAAATGTAGAGGACAGTAGAAAGAAAAGGAGTCCACATGCAAGATAGCTGGACTCAATCAGAGAGGCCATGGGCCTGGGCCTGCAAAACTGAGCAGAGTTTTGGAGGACAGAGGATCCTGGAGAGGTTTCATTCATGCCATGAGTCAAGGTTGACTCAAGGGCAGTTAACAACAACAACTAGAACAATAGAAATGGAACTTAGGATCCCGGCAAAGGCTATTGTGAGCTGCAGTCCAGCAATTTCTGGATGTTGCCCATCTTTGGCTTAAACCAGTGGTTCCCAAACTTTGGTTCTCCAGATGATTTGGACTTAAGGTCCTATAATTCCTGACTGCTGTCCAAGTTGGCTGGGGCTTCTGGAAGCTGAAATCCAAAGCAAATAGAGGACTGAGTGTTGGGAACCACTTGTCTAGACCATTATAGTATGTTGGACAACAGTTACACTCTCCAATCTGAAAGGTTAGAACCTGGGTATGATCTCACTTTTTCCTGTTATTCTCCTCCCTTCAATCATACCAATAATTTATAAACCCTTAATTATTGTTTTCTTTAAAGTTTTTTGTTCTTCCTCTATTATTATATCAATTATTCCTCTTTGTTCTTTCCACAGCATTATGCTTCAGAAAGAATAACCAAAATTGTATACAATTGTGATAGGTGCATCTTCAAATTCCATACTTGGAGCTATTCTGTTTTTAACATATACACCAAAGTATTGTAGAAGGCACAAAACTCCCAAGTATGGAATGGGTCTGTGGAATGCATTGAGAACCAGCATGGCATGGTGGTTTGAGTGTTTACTGAGACTCTGGAGATCAGGTTTGATTACCTGCTTGGCGATGAAACCCACTTGGTGACCATGGGCAAGTCATATGCTCTCAGCCTTAGGGGAAAGCAATGGCAAACCTCTTCTGAACAAATCTGGCCAAACAACAACAACAACATGATGGGGTCACCTTAGGGTCAGAAATGACTTGAAGGCACACAACAACAACAACTGGATACACACTGTGGGCCATGGGAGGCAGGTTTAACCCTGTGTCTTATGTCTTCAGGCACTATCAGGCACTTTCCTTAATGGAGTCACAGTGTGTAACTCCAAAGAAGTGATAGCTCCAAGTCTTGCAAAGTACCCACACACACACCCTCATTCACATGGACCACCTACTTTCAAATATTTTTGACACCACATTAAGCATATCCAGTAATTGTCTCAGTTTGGCAGGGCAGATTTGATTAATGATGAAAAAGTCGTTCTACTTTTCTCCCCTGTTTGAAATTTTCTGGTTCATCTTTCCTTCCCTCACTTTCTCATTTTGTCCTCAGCTTACTTCAGTTACTGAGAACTGAGTTCAAAGTGCAAAAATAGTTTGCTTTTAATTAATTCAGCAGGAAGGGGAGGGGACAAGAGGGGACAGGAGGGAAAGGGAAAGGGAAGGGGAAAGGAATATTGCCCTTTGCAGCAGGCTCCATATCTATTGTATCCTCTCCTAACTTGTATGTGTTTTTGCCTCATTAATAGTTTTTTTAATAGATTCAGATTGAGACTGAATCCGGGTAAAATGGAGGTACTGATAGTTACCAGCCCAAAACCAGGCTTGGGAATACAGCTCCCGGTCCTAGACGGAGTCACACTCTCCTCGAAGGACCCTGTTCGCAGTCTGGGGGTGCTCCTAGACTCGTCGCTTCACATGACCAGTCAGGTGAATGCGACAGTCAGGAGTGCCTGTTATCAGCTTCGTCTGATATGCCAGCTGAGCCCCTTCCTAGAGATGAGGGATCTGGAAACTGTGGTACATGCTTTGGTCACCTCATGTCTTGATTACTGCAATGTGTTCTACATGGGGCTGCCCTTAGGCTTAACCTGGAAACTTCAACTGGTACAAAACATGGCAGCCAGATTAGTCTCTGGAGCTTCAAGAAGAGAGCATATAGCTCCAGTGCTCAAATCTCTTCACTGGCACAGTACAAGCTGCTGGTTTTAACCTTTAAAGCCCTACATGGCTTGGGTCCATCTTATCTCAGGGACCACCTCTCCCCGTACGATCCTCCCTGCACACTTCGATCCTCTGGGAGAAATCTGCTAAAGCCTATCAAGACCAGGCTGATGCAGACCTCCCAGAGGGCTTTTTCTGCCACCGCTCCCAAGCTCTGGAACGGTCTGCCGGACGAGATGCGTCTCATGACATCTTTAGAGTGCTTTAAAACAGCCTTAAAGACGCATCTCTTTCGGCAGGCCTTCCCTTGAAACCTTTGACCCCGGCTCCAGACTTAGACTATGCTTTTCGCCTATGTCTCCGACCCTTAACTTATGATGTGGCCGCACAAGAAGGGGTCTGGATATACCTATACTGTTTTTAGATCCTACAGTTTTTAATTTATTGCTGATTTAATTTATTTTTAATGGGTGGGAGGTTGGAATGTGGGTTATGGCATTGATTTACTTTTAACTTTGTTTTAATTCATGTCTTTTAATATGCTGTATTCTGCTCCGAGTGTTCTTACAGAGGAGCGGATTATAAATAAACCATTATTATTATTATTATTATTATTATTATTATTTTGTCATCTTGATGACATTCCAGTTTTGCTTGGTAGATACTGTATGCCCTAGTTTTCATCTGTGAAATGTTGGAGAGTATGGATTGAGGATTTTTAAAATTAACCCAGACATTGTAATGGGAAGGATTTCTCAGTCCCCTCCTGTAAATTTAACTTCTTGGTGTTTATGATGATAGTTTGATTTCTGTATTTTCCGGCATTACATTCTGATTTAAATAACCTTATTATCTTTGCTGCTGAACACCATGACGCTATTTGATACAATTGACACTGAGGATGGACAATCTAGAAAGTTTAAAATAATGAACAAATAAATAATGTTCATCACTACATAGACTTCAGTACAAAGGTGATATTTTCAACAGGCACAATTTTCAGGGGCAAATGATAGCTTGAGAGAGGAGCAAAAAAAAAGTGGGGGAATATGGTGGGAAATTTTTAGCATTCCTCTCACCACTTTGTGGCCAGATCTGGAAAGGGGCTTGCTGTGGTTGCAGCTCTCTCTCTCTCTCTTTCTTTCTTTCTTTCTTTCTTTCTTTCTTTTACAAGGAGGAGGAGAATCCCAAGTAAAAGATTCAAGGACATGTTTAGATGTCACATCTAGTATGACCCCAATTCCAGCACAGGTCAGGAACAGCCAAGCGGGTTGCAAAAACAGAACACAAAGTTCTGATGTGGGTCTGCCCCTTAATAAACTGTTTGGGAGCCACTGGTAGAAAAATTGCAGGTTTCGATTTCCTGAAGCTCACTCACCAGACTGCATGGGCAGCAGAGTTATGTTTCTTAAATTAGAAATAAACAGAACATTGCAAAGCCTCCCATGTTTCTCACTGTCAATTGAATTACACAATAAATGGGCAAGCCCCTGAGATATGAATGACAGTGATGGCTAAACAGTGTCCAGCTTCCTTTCCATCCACATCGGTGTGCCTATTACAGTGGTGACATTTCCAGCTTTATACCCCCTAGTCTGTAATTGCTCTATCAGAGCAGAACTGAGCCACCTATTCAGATTCTTAGCATGTGTCAGTCAGACTGGAAAATGAAGATGAATTACCTGTTTTGCCACTTCCACCACTATAAGCCCACAAAGAAATAATATACAATGTAAAATTTTAACTACCTGTCTCATTCTACCTTAAACAAGAAATTCCCTTGCATTTTAATTTATTTATACAGATTTCACCCTCCTCCCAGCAAAATCTAACAAATGGTCTGTGGGCTGTGTGCCAGCAGAGCAAAAAGAAAGCAGCCTCTTTGGTGGAGCAGGGATGACCTCTTGTGGTGGAGAGAAAGAAGTACTTCCCAGGAACTAACAACCAACAGCTATAGGTTGCAATTTTTCTTAGCATTATTCAGCCAGCAGAGCAAATATTAAAAATTAAAGCAGACTCCACCCAAGATTTCTTCACACCCACAACACTTCCCTTTAGATGTTGCCACACTTTCAGTACACAAAGACTGCCTCAGCAGGCAGCTTGATTCAAGTTTGAATCCTTTTCTCGGTGTTTGCCTGGAGAACAGTTGAGAAACTCCTAAATCCACAGTGTTTAGGAGCGCCTACTTCCAAGATACCTATAGGAAGGCTGTAAAAACGAATGCAACCTGGAATAGAGTTGCCCATCAGCTGGAGGAGAAGCATACGAGCTAGCAATGCTAAAGTACAGTCAGCCTTCCATAGCTACCATATGTGGCTTGAAATTTTTAAAAAAATCTCCAAAGCAAATATTGATTTTGATATTTTATATAAGGGTCCCAATTTTGATACACCATTGTATATAATGGGGCTTGTGCATCCACAGATTATGGTAGCTACAGGAGGTCCTGGAGCCAAACCTCAGCAGATACCAAGGGCCCACTAAAGCATGGCAATGGGCTCTAATGGGCTCATGTCATCTGGATTTCTATGCATTCGATTTCCTGGACAACTCACTAACCATGAAGAAAAGTTAAGCTGCAAGAGCATAGGACTAATCTGACATGTTGACAAGGAAGACAGGTCTGAATCAAGACATTTTGTTGCTTGAGGTGAGTAACAAGATAGCACCTTCCTCCTGCTATAGACACTCACTATCAGCTGACTCTTATTGCTAGCAGATCAATTTAGAGCAGAGATGGGCAACTATAGAAGGCTAACATATTCAGGGGTAGCTGTGATAGCCATATAGCAAAATAAAATTAAATACAAAACTCACAAAAGAGCGATGCCATTATTGACCAGCCAAAATGCACAAAAGATATCACAGAAGTTTTTGAAGCTCCATTGGCTTCTTGAGCCTGCAAAAGAAGATTTAAAAAATCATACAGGTGGGGGAAAATGACAGTGTTAGTCTACATTTTGCATCAGATGTTGTCTCTGCTGTAGTTCAGTTGGTTTGGAGGGATCTCAATGCAGTCAGTGGGCAATAAAATGTAAATTCCATTAAGAACTTTTGCCATCTTGCACACACTTCAATGTTATTCCACCATACATGTCCCTGTTTTCATCTATGAAATGTTGGAGGACTTGCTGCCATTGCAGTTCCTCTCCCCATCTGCTCTCTCAGACTGCATCGACACTACAGAATTAATGCAGTTTGACACAATTTTAATTGCCATGGCTCAATACTATGGAATTATGGGATATGTAGTTCTGTCAGAGAGCTCTGGTGCCACAACAACTATAAACCCCAGTATTCCATTGGATGAAGCCATGACAGTTAAAGTGGTGTCAAACTGCATTAAATCTGCAGCGTGGCAGTAGTCTCAGTCTGCCTAATGGAAGGGATAATCTTGAAGGAAGGCTTTGAGATACCAATTTTAAACTGTCTCACTCTAAGTAAACAGAATCACTGAGACTGAGTACCAGTTCCTGAAGCCCCACCAATTCTGTTGCTTCAATCAAATGTGCCTTATTTTATTCTTTATTTATTTTATTTATATGCTGCCTCTCTTCTAAATTGGACCCAAGGCAGCTCACAATTTTTTTAAAAAAAACAACAGAACTTTAAAAGACAACTTATTTTGCTATTATTTTCATCCCATCTTTGATGCCCAGGAAAATTAGGTAAGTGTAACTTGCAACCTTATATTAAAATATAATTTCCATTTTAGAAGGATGAACTGCAAAGGAAACAGAGGCTCTTCTCATTCAAAAACTCCATAGAAGACCAATAGATGCAATTTTATTTTTGGTTGAAGTAAGTCAACATTATGTGCCTCCCATTGATCTAATGTAGTCTACTCTGGTTGGCATTAGTAATTGAATCTAGGCCTCTGTCCTAAATGCATACCCTCCAACCATCCAAATTTGGCAGAGACAGTCCTGATTAATGACAGTCCTCTATCATCCCACTTTTTCAGCTGCTTCTAAAATGCTTCCATTTTTCTGTCCACCTCCCACTTTCCCCTTTTGTCCACAACTTACTTCAATTGCTGCTAACAGAATCTTGCCCTTCCCATGAGAATCAGGCAACACCAAACTGCCATAGCCTCTCCTAGCTTGTATGTTCCTCCTCATTAATAACTTTCTGCACCTCTGATGTTGCTTGGCCACAGGTGTTCTAGTTTTCAGCTATTGTTGCTTGAAACAGCTTTCCAGACTAAGGAACTTCCTGGCTTAGAGTCCTGCTCTACCACTGAAGTACAAGAGGCAGAGATAACAGGCCACCACCTCTGCACCACTAGTGTCTGGCTTTGCTGTAGACAGCTGGATGCTTCCTGAATGATTGGCTCTAAGGTCCCTCAAAGCCAGGCACTGTGTGGAGTGCAACTGGGAAAATCACTTGTGCTGTAGTAAAGGTGTAGTCCCTGGTCAGTTCTCCAATATGCCAGACCTGGCTCCAAGGTTCTACAGAGCCAGATACTTAGGAAACAGAAATCTCTGTACAGCAGAGCCAGATGTAAGTGGTAGTAGGTACTTCCACTGTTGCCACCACTCCCTCCTCTTCTCCCTCTTCCTTCAGGAAGAGATTTCCAAACTGTTCTTCATTTTCTTGCAGAGTGATGTGGCACTCTCCTTTACCATCACTGTTGTGTGTCTTCAAGTCATTTCCAACCTGTGGAGATTCTAAGATGAATCTATCACAGGGTTTTCTGAGGCTGAGAGTATGTGACTCCCACAAGGTCACTTAGTGGGTTTCCATGGGTGAGAGGGGAATCAAACCCTGATTTCGAGAATCATAGTCCATGCTCAGACCACTACACCATATTGACTGTTGCCCACCATTACATTCTCCTTTTTGGGGGTAGAGGCTGGATGGACAGTTTCAAGGAATACCATTGTCTCCCTCTTTGGGTGTGTAGGTGAATTGGGGTCTATTTTATGCCTAAGACACTGGGAGTGCTTGGTGAAATGATGTGATGTGGTTGTTGCTGTGTGCTTTCACACGAGGCTTTCTTATCCTTTCCTTCTGTAGTTACTTAATGGAGCAGGGACCTAGCTTTGTTCAAGACTACTTTTTCCAGGATAGACTCAGAAACTCCAAAGTCTTAACAGAATATTTGGCTAGTATATTCTGCATTGATTTGATCACTGCAGGCTCTGGCTCAGACTGACCAACACAACTCACCTATTTGCCATCATTGTTCTCTGGCCACAGCAAGGGGCCTAAGCATTCAAGGGAAGAAGCTACAGGACAGGAGAAGCCATTAAAAGAAACATGCTGTTTAGACACACAGCCAGGATACATTCACTGAATTCCTGACATCCTGACAAAAGGGAGATAAAGGATAACAAAATCTTCCTCTTATTAACTGCAGAAGCTGCCAATTTACTTTTTAGAAAGAATGATTTCCCATTCATTAAAGTGTTAAGAAAAATAATAATAATACTGCCATTACTTAGTATCATGTTTGGGAAAAAAACAAAAACAACTGATTGCATTACTTGTTACTCTTCTGCTAGCTGCATTAGTCATCATTTTTCTGTTATTTTTTGAAACACTATTATGGATAAGAGGATGACATACATTTTTAAAAGTTGCACTCAGAATGCCTCTAAAATGCTCTGTAAACACATTTTAAACATTCATGTTTGAAAGTAATATCATTCCCACTTGTTCTACCACTTTGGAAGTATAGCTTTCACCGTTTTCCCCCAAAATTAACTCATAGCAAAGTTGTTTATTGTTGTTGTTAATTGCCTTCAAGTCAGTTTCGACCCATGGTGACCCTGTAAATGAGACATCTTCAAGACTTCCTGTCCAATACTGTTTTGCTTAGATCCTGCAATATCATTCCTGTGACCTCCCTAATAGAGTCCATCCATTTAGCATGCAGCCTTCCTCTCTTTCTACTTCCCTCCTCCTTGCCTAGCATTATTGATTTTTTTGCCCCAGATGAATCATGTTTTCTCATGATGTGGCCCAAGTACAACAGCCTCAGTTTTGTCATCTTGGCTTCCAGGGTGATATCTGGCTTGATCTTCTCTAGGGTCCATGTTTGTTTTGGCTGTCCATGAAATCCTCAACACTCTTCTCCATCTCAAACGAATTGATTTTCTTCATCTCTTCTTTCTTAACAGTCCATCTCTCACATCCATACATGGTAAAAGGGGATGTAATGGCTTCCATGATTCTAACTTTTGTGCCCAGTTGTATATCTTTGCATTTTAGGATCTTTTCTAGTTCTTCCATTGCTGCTCTCCCCATTCTTAATCTTCTTCTGATTTCCTGGCTGCAGTCCCTATTCCTCTCAATAATCGATCCCAGGAATGAAAACTCTTTTACTAATCCTATTTCCTCATTGACTCAGTTGAATTTGGCTAGATTCTCTGTTGTCATTATTTTTGTTTTCTTTGTGTTCAATAAGCCTGCCTTAGCACTTTCTACCTTGATCTTCCTTAGTAGTTGTTCCAGGTCTGTGAGGTTTTCTGTTAGTATTATGGTGTCGTCTGTGTATCTTAAATTGTTAATATTCCTTCCTCCTATTTTCATTTCTCCTCCTTCTGTGTCCAAACCTGCTTTTCTTACAATATTTTCTGCATACAAGTTGAACAGATAAGGTGAAAAGATACAGCCTTGTATAACCCCTTTGCCAATTGGGAACCATTCGGTTTCTCCGTGTTCTGTTCTAGCAGTGGCCTCTTGACCTCTTGTATCAGATGTGTTGGGATTCCTATATCCTTAAGGGTGTTCCATAGCCTTTCATGATCTATGCTGTCAAAGACTTTGTTGTAGTCTATAAAACACATGCTGATTTTCTTTTGTAATTCCCTGGTGCACTACAATAGCCATTGTATGTTTGTAATGTGGATCCTAGTTCCTTCCCTGATCCCTATTTGGACCTGTGGGATTTCTCTCTCCGTTTATGGTTGAAGTCTATTTTGCAGAAATTAGAGCATAATTTTGCTTGCGTGGGAGATTAGTGCTATGGTCCTATAGTTGCTGCAGTCTTTTATGACTCCTTTTTTGTAGGTGCAGATGTATATTGATAATTTCCAATCAGTTGACCATCATTTTGCTTCCATATCTGTTGACAGATGTTAGCTAGTACTCTTGACTCTTTCAACATGACAGTAGCTAAGAAAGTAGCCTCACTTAACAAACAAGATTGCAGCAGTTCAACTGGAATATCATCTTTTCCTGGTAATTTGTTTTGTTTTGTTTTTGCTATTTCCCTTATTGCAGCTTTCACTTTGCTTTTTAGAATTTGGGGTTCATCTTCATATGACTCTTCGTTCTACATGTCCTTCATTTTCTTATCTCTTTTATATAACTTGCGATCAATTACTTAACAATGTTAATTATTATATAACAATGTTACTTGTGATTTATTACTTTCATGCTTTAAATTAAAGTTCTAGATGAATATTAGTATTTATTTGGGTTAATTATTAAAATTGTTGTAATTTGTTGAGATACGTATCTCATACATTGAATGCTATGGTTCAGATGAGTATTTTAAAAAGTAAACAAACTTTAAATATAGCTTTAAGGAAAGACTCAATAATTGTTAGAGATTTCTGTTCATTTGTCCCTGGTCCAATGTTTCCTTGCCCTTTCTCAGAATCTATGCTCTCCAGACATGGGCCATGCTGGTTGCTTACGGCATTTACAAACCAAAACATCCGAATGCTCCCTACTCCTGTACTACAGATGGTTTTTTTTTGTTTGTTTGTTTTAAAAAAAGGTTACTGTGGGCAATGTTGTTGTCATTGCCTTTTTAAAAAATAGCAAAAACAACAATTCAGATTCTTGAGGCTTTTTTAGTTCAAAAGCTACAAACATCACACATGCTGTTGCCTGTTATTTCTCAGGGAGCTGTAAGCTAACCTCTGATCAGTTTCACATATATTAAACACTAGTTGAACATGGCATTTAATGCTGGCCTTTAATAGCCTTAATTGCCTGTTGACTCTGGTATAATGATAAAGCCTTTTAGCATCTCACTTGTTCTTGTGTGCAGCATGTGACCTCTTTCAGTCAGACTAATGAGTAATGGTCTATCATTCAGGGTTTTAACAACATCAGCATCATCCGTCTTCATCTTTCTCCACTGACTTCCCACTGGCTCTTTGCAGCTCAGATGTTTGCATGAATAACGCTTGTCTCTGGGGCTTCATCTGCCACTGATGCTCATTCCTTCCCATACTAGACATGAAAAGTCATTTTACCTTTAGAAAGATGCCTAACACAAATTTCATACATTTTCTTAGGTTTGTCATTGCCTTGTTCTGAAATATAGCTTAGAGCAATGCTATTCAGTGGTGGTTTGCCAAATCACAAGTTTTCAGGAAAGAAAGGAAAAAATGTAGCCAATGACTACAAATATGATGCTGGCCCCTGGCACACTTAGAAAACCCCTTCCAGTCCTTGACATTAAATAGCTTTGATAGCCCCACATTCAGATATTAGTCAAGGTATTCAGGCCTCTTCCCTGTCCTTGTAACATGCCCCAAAAAATTGGCAAGAGGATGCTTAATTTGCAAAATAAATTATAGGCATACAATTCAGTGTTTCTTGACATGGTAACAGATTCCTGCCCAAGTGAGCTTAGAAATGCATGATGGTTCTGGTTACACCACCTCTTTTTTCTTTGAGCACACATTTCAATGAACTACAGTCTAATAATATTGTGTGTTGTTAACTAATGTTAAGTCAACTTCAATCTATAGTGATCCCACGAATGAGAGACCTCTAAGTCACCCTGTCATCAATAGCCCTGCTCACATCTTGCAGTCTCAGTGACTTCCTTGATGAGTCTATCTGGAATTTGGTATTCCTCTTTTCCTACTGCCTTCTACCTTTCCAAGTATTGTCGTCTTTTCTAGTGAGTCATGTCTTCTCATCATATGGACAAAGTGGCATAGAGTTGGACTATGACTCTGGAGACCAGGATTTGATTTCCAGCTTGGCCATAAGACCCACTGGATGAACTTGGGCAAATCACATGCTCTCAGCCTCAGAGGAAGGCAATGGTAAACCTCTTCTGAACAAATCTTGCCATGAAAACATCATAATAGGTTCTCATTGGGATCACCATAAGTCAGAAGTGACTTGAAGGCACACAGCAATAACAACAACAACCAGCAGTCTCAGTTTAGTCATCGAGTTCAGGCTTGATTTGGTCTAGGACCCATTTATTTGTCTTTTTAGCAATCCATGGTACCTGTTCAACTCTTTTCCAAACAGATTTCAAATGAGCCATTTTTTTTTCTATCATCTTTCTTCACTCTTCAATGAAGAACATAGAAACAGAAAATCCAATTGCATGCACAATCCTAACTTTTGTACAATATTCAGTGATATATCTTTGCACTTCGGGATCTTGTCTAGTTTCTTCATAGTTGTCCTTCCAAGTCCTAGTGGTCTTCCGATTGCTTGACTGGTCTCCATTCTAATTAATGACTGAGACAAAGTATAGAAAACCTTGAACTATTTCAGTGTCTTCATCATCAGCTTTAAAGTTATGTAAATCATATGTGGTCATTATTTTTGTTTTCTCAATGTTCAGATGTAAACCTATCTTGGCACGTTCTTCCTTAAATCTCTTCATTAATTGTTCCTAGTCTTTGCTGTTTTCTGCTATCGTGATGTCATCATCTGCGTTATCTTAAATTGTTGATGTTCTTTCTTCCAGTTTTCATGGTTCCTTCCTGAGTTAAATCCTGCTTTACATATGACATGGTCAGCATACGTGTTAAACAGATGGGGTGATACAATGCAGCCTTGCCTGATCCCCTTACCAACTGGAAATCCTGGTCTCCCAAGTCGTAGTTCAACAAACTACTAGATCACATTGCATCCTAGAAAAAAAAATTATTTCACTACACTTATGTTTCTGAAGCTGGATGGAATTCTGTAGTAGGGCTCTTTCCTTTAGACTACTGTTAAAATAGCTGCTTCCCTGCAAAGGCCAGGAAATCCCTCTCATGTTGTTTTATGCCTTCTTAAATTGATATTTAATACTTGAAAAGTTTACACAAGTTTTAAAAGCTTTGGTAGTCTCTCATAATAGTGTTCCATACTCACTTGAGCTGAATATTAGATGTGTCTTAAGGGAGCAGCTGGCCTTGTTGCCACATAAGAACAGTGTTAATAGCCAGCAAACTATCCAGTTCACCACTTGACACAAGCCTAGAATTATAGTCTTGTTTTTAGCAAAGAACCTGCATTTCTTTTTCAGGTTTTTTTCCCCCTTGGGTCATCAAGCTAATTCCTATCTTGTCATGTAGCTTATAATATGAAAGCTGGGCTAAAAGGCTACCTAAGTCTTGCAGTTTCTTCCCTCATATCATACCCTTAAACTGTTCTGAACTGGCAGTGACAGTCCGTTAATTCTTTTTCAGTTTTTTAAAAATGTCCCAATCTCTCTCTCCTCCTCTCACTTTCCCCCTTGTGTTCAGTTTACAGTACTTCACTTGCTGCAAACTGAGTTAAAAGTGCAGAAGTAGTTTGTAGTCAAATAATTTGCGGGAGAGGGGGGTAGGAGTATAAGGAGTTTTGCCCTACCCAGTAGGCTCAGGCAAAAATAAACCGCTGTAGCCTCTCCTACCTTGTGTTCTTCCTCACGATTAATTTTTGCTATTTTGACCACACATTTCTGTCTTTATCTGTGAAATGACAATATATTATGCGAACCCACAAAGATCACAAAGCTAACTGTAAAAATAACCAAGATGTCAGGCAGGTAGGCTTCTTGAAATAATGGATCAGCCATTAGTTTCTTCATTTTGGGTCATATTCATAATTATTAGTAGGCAATCACTGTCAAAGAGAAAAACGAATGTCTTGTTCTTCGCCTGTGAAGCATTACACTTAACACTGTCAGTAACATTAAAAAAAACCAAACAAACATGAAGGCATTCTAAGTGGTACAAAAATATTTTTGTGCTATGCACTCTGAACATAGGAAAGACTGGTGGACTCTATTGGCATTCATAAAAATTCAAGTCTGAAATCTCAGCTATATGGAATCTGACATCTGAAACTCAAACTAAATCTTAACAGATTTTATCAGCAGTGCAGTAATCCTGTAAAATACCTATTGGATTTGAAAGTGTTTTTATGCTTCAGTGCTTTCCAAAATGTCCTTAAGTGATTTGCTCCTAAACCAGTGAAGGCTTTTTTATGATTATTATTGAACGTATGGGAACCCAACTTTCTGGGAAATTGCTGAGAGTTATTCCTTCATGGCTTGGAACTTGCAAGTTCAAGAAGCTTCTGTCCTTTTGATATTTTTGCAGTTTATCAAATCTCTACTATGAAGTTATTGGAATGCATCCGTCTCACTTAGCTTAAGCCAAAACTTCTACTGCAATGTGACTTTGTTCACAGCTAAAGAGGATTCTTCAAGCCAATCAATAAAGCATGGAAAATATGCAGTAGACTTTGAAGGACAAAACAGAAGGCCAACTGTACTCTGCTTATTAATATGAAGTCAAAAAAACACAAGAACTTGGAATCTGGAAGGCTATTGGTGCAAATTACTGCTGCAAACCAGTATCTCAGCAGGACACCATCTATAAAGATAATTGTTTGGCATCCACACAACTGTTTAGGCATTAAATGAGGACTTTGTGATTTTATTCTCTGGGGCAGCCTCTCCTACCTTAATATGTGTGAAATATTTTGAGTTACAGTTCTCAGCCCTTAGTTGGGGATGGTGGGAGTTTTAATTGAACACATCTGGAGGATATCAGGTAGGGGAAGGCTTCTCCAGTAATTTCTGTGTAAAAAGTGTGATGTTAGCTGTTTAAGCCTAATGTTTAAACCATAACTTTTGCTTCTGCTTAGGCTTTGAATTTTGTTCCTGAAATATTGGTTTGTATGTGGTATCTTGAGCTACTTTGTGCAAGAATAGTGCAAAAATAGATTTTGAGCACATAAATAAATACACTTTTGTTTGTTAGAGTATCAAATGAAAACACCTACAGATTTTCACCAAATTAGGATGGAATGACTTCAAATAGAGGCTATGTAATATGTACAAAATTCATTTTGTAAGGGGCCTAGAGCATCAATTAGAGAGGCATGATCTCTGAAGGGGACAGAGACAATGCTCAGTGTGAAGAATGTTGATCATTCAAATAGATAGGCACTCATTTTCCAGAGCAGTTGAAACTGAATGATCATTAAATCACAGTTAATGATTTAATCACAGTTGATTATTATTATTATTATTATTATTATTATTATTACTATTATTAATTAACCTTTATTTATAGAGCGCTGTAAATTTACACAGTGCTGTACATAGAATCTTATATTTAGACGGTTCCCTGCCCTCAGGCTTACAGTCTAAAAGAGATAACACAAAAGGAGAAGGGAAAGGTGGTGGGAAGGGGATGAGGTCCAGTGGTTCTTCTCTCACTCTAGGGCCAGGACCAAGGCAGATGGACTGGAGGGAGGGCTTGACTTCTTAATACCTAGTTAAAAGGAGGCATCCTGGGGCAGACGGCACAATCCTGGGAACATTTCCCTAAACAATATAGTGTTTAACTTAATTTTAAATCTGGTTATAGAGGTGATGAGGTGTATATGTGGGGGAAGAAGGTTCCAGGAGTGAGGGGCAGCAAGTGAGAAAGGGCGAATCCGGGACAGAGCAGTGGAGATCCTCGGCTGGGACAGGAGACCTTGACTACCAGAACGGAGGTTACGAGGAGGAATGTAAGGAGAAAAAAGTTCAGACAAGTAAGGAGGGGCCAATCCGTGAAGGGCTTTGAAAGTCAACAGCAAAAACTTGTACTGGATGAGGAAGGGGAGCCAATGAAGGGAGGATAAGAGAGGAGAAACATGGTCAAAGCAGCGAGCGGATGTGATAATACGTGCAGCTGAGTTCTGGACAGAGATTAAAGGATGGAGGTGAGAGAGAGGAAGCCCTGTCAGAAGAAGGTTACAATAATCTAGTCGTGAGACCACTAGGGCATGGACCAGAGTCTTGGCAGGGGAGGCTGAGAGGAATGGACGGATTTTAGAAATGTTGAAGAGAGAGAATCTACAGGCCTTGGCAGTGGCCTGAATCTGGGGAATAAACGACAGAGAGGAATCAAAGATGAAACCGAGACTGCGGGCTTGCTGGACCGGTTGAACAGAAGTGCCGTCAACAGAAACAGAGAAGGAGTATTGAAGGGTGGGCTTAGAAGCTCTGTCTTAGACATGTTGAGCTTTAAGCACTGATGCTGGATCCACTGAGAGATGGCAGCCAGACAAGATGAAACTTGCTGTTCAAGCTCTGGTGAAAGGTCAGGGGTATAAAGATACAGCTGATTCTCCTGAGCAATCCTAGATACCACAAATAGTTTTAAATAAAGTAAGAGTACAGTGGTTCCCCCGGGTTACGAAGGTAATCCGTTCCGGATTACCTTTCGTAACCCGGAAATATTCGTTTCCCGGGGGACCGCTTTAAGGGACGGACCGCGCGGCCGATTTAAAGGGGCCGCACGGTTTTTCCCTTTCGTTCCCCGGGGATTTCTTTGGATCCTGGGGGAATTTTGGCGGTCCCACCGGTTTCAGCTCCCGGGGATTTTGTTCCCCGGGGGCTTCATATCCCGGGGGACCACTGTATAAGACACCTGTAACAGAAATAAAGCAACAAAGAGTCTTGCAGAACCCAAAAAGATTAGCAAGTTTTATTTAGCATTAAGTATGCTTAAGCTCCAGTTGTTTGCCAGATAATGCAGATACAATACCTGAGTGAAGATGCGAACAAAACCTGAGTTACTATGTCATTTTATGAAGTTGTGGTTTAGATCATTTTCACAATCTAGAACTCATGAAACACAGAACATAGATGTAAAGTTACAGCTATTTGAGCATTTCTAAGTTGCCTTGAGCTCTACGTTTGAGGAAAAATGTATTAAGCAGTACAAAAATACACACGTAAGTTCAGCTCTAGATGGTATTTATTGTGCTGCCTTTTTAAATATCCACATGAGATACCTCCACAAAAAATTGTTCAGCTGGAGATTGACTCAGTAGAATGTACTGGCAAAATGCAAGTTACTTTTAAAGAAGCATTAAACAGCAACTGGGTTATTAGTCATGTCAAAGAGGAGGTCAAAAGAAGCAGGTTCTAGAAGAAAAAAAAAACAAGTGATTCACTCTTCTGTGGCATTGTAAAGGCTAACCGAGTTATTGTGACAACAGCTTGGTGAGGGATGTTTAATAAGCATATACTGTACATATATAAAATTAATAAGCATATACAGAAACACTGTCACAGGAGTACTCTTTTACACAGTAGTGTAAGTGAAATGCAGAGCAATTAAAATGCCTCATACAGTGATCCCTCAAAGTACTCCAACAAAAAGTTATTTTTTTATCATTGAAGTGATACAGGGTGCATAGCTGGACATGATTTTAACTATATAACTGAGGGGCAGTCAAAAGTGTAGCTCTCCAGCTATTGCTAAACTCCACTATCTACCATTCCTTGCCCCTGGCTATACGGCCTATGGCTGATGGGACATGCAGTACAGCAACATTTGGAGGGCCTTATTTTACTCATAACTTGTTGCTTTACTAATGTAGTCTTACCTTGTTCTCTTCACAACTTAGAACTCTAGTGCAATCATCTGTTAATGTCTGATTACCTCACAAAGGAAACAATGCATCTCAAGAATGAAAAATTCCCTGACTAGCTTTCAGTTCATCAGTTTTTTCCTCTCCAGTTTGTGTCTGCTTGGTATCACATCCTTGCTATGTAAATTGGTGCTGCTGGATGTGAAAGTTCCCCAACTAGCAAATAGGTGAAAGAACTCGCTAGCTTATTTCTCAAGAAAATCCTTCCTATAAAAACTAAGCTGCAGGCATATTCATGGCACAGCTGCTTCCCCCTTCCTATGTAAGGAGCACGTGGGCTATACAGTGTCCAATTGCCATCGCTGAGTAATTTGTTGTGGCCACAGATGATTCTCCTGTCCTCTGAGCTCCCCTTTAAGGGCCTGAAGTCCAAATCCAGGAGACAACAAAAATAAGCCAGCCCAGAGTCACACAACACAGTACAAGGTGTTTCACAGATCCTTCTGAATTTGGAAGACAGAAAATCAATCATTCAAATTAAAAGACTGTGATAATCATAGCCTGTACTGACAGTGTGGACAAAATTAAAATGGAAAGCATCTCCTAGGCTTTATTTTCAAAAGAAAAATTACCAAGATGCAATCAACACATCAGTATAGAAATGTGGGGGGGGGAGATACTGCAGAAAGCTGGTTCCAAATCTGCCATGAATATGTCCCCATACAGTATGTGGTAATCATACAATCCCTCAAATCTTGTTGGATTGAAACTTCCAGTATTCCTTACCATGGCCTATTCTGGCTGGAACTGCTGGGACTTTCAGTCCTACAACATGTGAAAGGCTATATGAGTTCCCCTCCTACTGCAGAGTCATCTGCATAATTTAAACAAAGGTATTAATCTGATGAACTGCCCACAAACCTCATGTTATGGTGTTTCCCCAAATACAGTAACTTATCCACATCCTGTGTGCCTGATCCAAGTTTTACACTACTATCAATAAAAGTCTAAGGGAAGAAAAAGGATGTTTAAATTTAATACTCCTTGAAAGTACAATCGACATTATCATCTCCAAATAATTCATAGTCTTTCTGTTCCTAGTAATGAAAAAAATGAATTAAAACAAAAGAGCAAATGAACTTGCACTAAAAATACTTGTTTTGACCTTCATTGTTCATATGTCATGGGCACTTAACCTGTTCAACTTCCAATCAAGACATGATATTTTTATGCATTGGCTTGATATTTTAAAATAAAAATAAATCTAAAATGAAAATCTATACTAGGAAAAGGGAGCCAACAGGAAAGTCGCAAATGTTAAACAGGTATCAGTAAGAGTTTGGTAAGAGAAATGCTCTGGCTTCTACATTTGACCACATTTTAATACAATCACAGAATGGAATGTGGGCTGAATGGATTACTATGTGTTACATAATGATGGCAGACAATTAATAAGATAGGATCAATTGATAACAAGAAGAAACTGCAAACTGCAACTAAGACAGATGTGTGTCTGTCTTTATCTCTGAAAGAGAACATCACATTACAAAATTTCTATGTAGACTCAGTATCACATAAGGAGTACCATACAAAACCATGTATGAAAATCTCTGCATGAAATTTGTATATATCTCATATGTGAAAATGATAATAGTAAAGCCCACATTTTTATTACTGATGTGCTTTTCTTTTTGAAGTGTTTTTAACCTGTGCTTTAATTTAATTCTGACTTAACATTCAATCTTAATTTGTCCTTTTTATTCAATATTACTATAAGTTATTCTGAGCCTCAATTTTGTAAGAAAAGTGGGAAAAGAAAGAAAAATTGTCAGCAGAAACAAAAATACTGTATATATTTGAAATTTTAGCCAAAAAATTAACTCCCCAAAAACTGGGTAAACTTATCTATGGGTCAATAATTACTGTTCTTTAACTCTTTATCAAAAAAGGAATCACACCCTTCTCTGACTGGCAAAAGGTGAGGGTTTAGTCCATCCTGGGAGAACCTTTTAAAAAAGCACCAACTTTCTTTACTCTCCGCCAGAGCACAGCTTTTGGCCATTTTGAATGCCTGGGCAGGAAAATAGTAGCAGTAGCTGCTCTATAGCATTTAGTCTCAAAGAAGTGTCAAGAGGAATTTGGCTTTGAAGGATCTGAATAAGACATTTGTGTATGTTCCTCAGCTTCTCTAGGTTAAAACCAGGCAAAGTTATCACATTAACATTAAAGGTTTTAATCACTGCTAACATAGTTTACATTTTCTTTGCTTTGCCTTTACATCCCTTTTAACATGTGAATGTTTTCTTAGCCCTACCTGCACTTGGTCACCTCCCCCACACACTGCACAGCCATCATTTGCCATAGTTCCCTTCTCATCCATCCATCTTTTAGAGTGAGAACAATTATGCCTGCCAGGATTCTGTAAGTTATTGGGCATGGTTCTCCTTTGCTTTGTCCTTTACATCCTGTGTTATATGCCCCTAAATTTTATCCTCAATTTATCCATGTATCATATAAAAATCTGTAATTCTGGCCCCTAAGCCTAGCCTTTTTGGCTTATAGATGAGGTCAAATTATACATAAGTAGATAAATAAATACATAAATAATTTTTATTTATATTTCCTGCCTTTCCCTGCAGATCGAGGCGGAATCACAACAATAAAACAATATATAAAATACAATTAATAAAATAACATTACTGTTATGTAAATTAAAATAACTAACACTCATCTAACATTCATACAAACAGATCAGAAGTGGAACGTTTCTTTAAAATCTCTTATAAGAGATCAGATGGATAAGCCCACTGGAAGAGATCTGTCTTAAGTGCCTTCTTAAAGGCATCTAAAGTGGTAATAAGACAGATCTCTTACGTTAAGCTATTCCAAAGTCTGGGGGCCACAGCAGTGAACATTCTATTGGAAGTTGATATTATCCTGTTTTGTGTGTGTGTGTGTGCGTTTGGGTGCTCCAATAAGTTCTTTCCTGATGTCCTGAGAGTGCGGGTCGGATTGTGTAGGGAGGTGTTCCCTCAAGTAACTCGGGCCCAAGCCATGTAGGGCTCTAAAGGTAATGACCAACACTTTGTACTACAGCCAGAAGCTAATTGGCAGCCAGTGCAGAGATTTTAGGATCAGTGTTATATGATCCAATCTAGGTGTTCTAGTGATCAATCTGGCTGCCACATTCTGAACCAATTGCAGCTTCCGAACTTGATACAAAGGTAGCCCCATGTGGAGTGCATCACAGAAATCTAAGTGAGAGATTACCAAAGTGTGTACTACTGCTTCAAGGTCCTTTTGGTCCAGGCAGGAGCGCAGTTATTGTATCAACTGTAGTTGGTACCAAGCACTCCTAGCCATAGCATCTATTTGAGATGACAGCTGCAGAGATGGATCCAGGAGTACTCTCAAACTGCGAACTTTGTCCTTTAGGGCAAGTGTGACCCCGTCCAGGACTGGTTGACAAATCTCCATCGCTGGACTTAAAGTACCATTATGATAACAGTCATTTAATGGTTCAAGTGAGGGGTCAGCACTTGCCAGAGCCCATGGCTGTGCATTTTCAAAGGTTCGACAGAAAATATCTATGAGGCAGTACCATTCTGACCAATTTCCCAGTAGGCAACATAAAGGGCGTGAAAAAAAGAATGGAGTAATCCAGATTTTGCATCCCTCTGACATGGCACTCTCAGCCAGCCATGTAACCCAGGAGACACAGGGGAAAAAACCTGATAATTCTGCTGTGTGGCACCTGATCCTCTTCAAACCTCTTTGTGGGAAGAAAAAACTTCACACATACAAGTGAGTAATGGTATTCCTCAGAACAAATGAAGATAGAAATATAGAACTCTGTAAGAGGTGCTCAAAAAAAGACAACACAAGATATTATACCAGTAAATACATCTTTAATGTCATATTGTATTTTTAACTTATAAAGTGTGCGTCAAGACCTCAAAGTAAGATGAAGTTAGAATGTAGGAAGTAACTGACACCAAAGTGGCCTCCAAAAGATGAAAGTGGGAAATGTCAGAAAGTTATCTACTGTCTTTCTGTGAATGTTTTATCTTGAAAGGTCAGTTGACAAAAAAATGCAGGCAGGAAAGAAGACAGAAAACACATCACCAGAAGCTGCCTTGTGGTTTTTGTTTTTTGTTAGCAGAGAGCTTGTATAGCATACATTCCAGCACTTCCAATACAGAAGTGAAAACACAAAATTTACACAACGGTATACTTAAACTGCAAGTAAGTATCCAGGGTTAAATGTCTTCAATTCAAGCTTTTTTTTTTTTTTTGTTCCCGTAAATACGGTAAATACAGGTATCTAAAGTAGCTAATCCACCTGGTGTATGCTTTGGGGAGGGAACTGCCAAGAATACTTGCATTCTTATAGCTCTGATGTCTGAACTAAATTATGAGATTTCAGATGTTACTTATTAACTACTCATTTAACAAAGAGATTTGGTAAATTTCTGCATTTAGTGGGATTCAAAGAGCTCAGATAAAATCCTAGCCAGCATAAGGCAAGGAGAACATCCATGTTTCATGCTTCCAACTGACCAAAGAGAGAGTCTAGATAAGCAAATTACTGTGTATACAGAAGCATGCATCTATGGGAAAGATAAGGAAAACATGAGTTTAAAGATGCAAACTATTGTGAAATTCTCTGAAGCATCAAAACTATATATTAGTTGCAAAAATAAAGTGTTACTTTAGTATATTTTTTATCATAGCTAAAGCAATCTCTAATGCTTCCAACTATAATTTCAACCACAAGAAAATAGCTTCCAAAATGAAACATGAAAGCCCCATGCTTTAATTTTTTTATCTCTCTCTTTCTTTTTCTTTTTTTGGCAATTAAGGAAATGAATGTTAAGGGAAATTCTGAATAGCAAATGCAAGCACACACAAATACACACAGCTGTACTTTTCAAAAGTTAGGAAACAGATCTTCTTATCTAAGGTTACTGATGGCTGTAAGAATCACATCACTAGATATTTATGTAAGCAATTGGCAAAACAGAAAGAAGTATCAAACAAGATTCTTTGCTATAATTTCACTAGTGCAAGACCATGATTTTTACCTGATTTGAATTAAACCTGAAACATACAACACTCAATACAAAACTAGCCATTTTCCCTGCATTTTAAAAAAGTGCCTCATACCATACTTACACTAAAATATTTACAAACTAGTGGAAGACAGTCTGTCTCCATCTCTTGTCGGTCAAAAAAGGCCAAAGTGATTCCTTAATCCCAACCCGAAAGGGAGTTTGTTGTTCAATGCCCAACATGCGCAGTCTGGAACAGTCAAGATGAGCATTCTTGGGACGAAGCGCACCCACTACTGGGCTATCTGTAATCTAAAAATAATAACAGGCAGCAAAGAGATATACACAGATTATGTACAATGAAGAGTTTAGGCATTTGTTCCATAGGATCTCCCAATTTCTCTTGCCCATAAACAATATACAATATTGTCCTAGATTTTCCCATAGTAGGACTCAACAACAAATAAATAACTTTATTAGTACTGAAAGACAAAGGCTTATCTGCCCCCAAATCCTTGGCTGAGTCTTACTCTAAGGATCCAGCAGGCCATCTAAGCACACAGGGAATGCAGCTACTTATACTCATGAAACTGCTCCTAAGGGTAAAGCAAAGCTCGAACTATAATTCCAGTAGCCCTGTGAGCTGGGATACTCTGGGAATTTTAGTCCACAGTTAATATTTCCAAATGCTGAGCTGACATAGCTGTCTAGTATTTTAAATGCAAAACTAAGAAATTACTCATTCTTGGAGGAACCAAAAGTTTTGCCTTTTCTTTAGCAGCCCACTGAATTGCTGACCTGAGCACAAAGGACAGGACTTCACTCCTCTGGCAACCTGTTTAGTTTCTATACTGTGAAAACAGGAAGGATGGAACACCCTGTCCATTCTTCACTAAGGTTCTGATTTACCAGCATGGAATACCATGCACTTGCCTCCAAGCAATTTCTTACCATGTAAGGCCAGTGTGGTGTAGTGGTACACTAGGATTCTGAGAGACTAGGGTTGTAATCCCCACTCAGCCATGCAAACTCACTTGATCTTCAGCAAGTCACACTCTCTCAGTCTCAACAAAACAATGGCAACCCCCCTCTGAACAAATCTTGTCAAGAAAACCTCATTATAAGGTGACCCTACGGTGACTCTAAGTTGGAAACAAACTGAAGGCACAAGAACAACAAGAAGCAAACACTTTGTAAATATCTTAAAAACAAACAAACAAGAAGCCCATTAGTCCAGTGTTTCACAGTACAACCCTAGAACAGAAGGACTGAGGCCAGAATGGAAATTATATTCAGAAAAAATTATATCCTATCCGCCTCAGTATATGGAGACGATAATACCATGCTAAGCATCTAGCCAATTATCAGATACTTTTGAAACTACATGATGAAAATCTAGAATCATCTCAAAGTAACAAAAAGTTTAGCAGTTTACATGATTTGAAGGTAAATATTGCTCTACAACATAAAGCAAATCCAAATATGTTCACAAATAGTAGAATGACCTTCCTGTCTGTGTGAAAGGTTTTAGACTATGGGTAGAAATCACACAGCCCTCCAGATGCTGTTCGATTGCAGCTCTGTGGCTATGATGGCTATGACATTGGATTTAAACTCCAATGATACCTGGAGAGCTAGATGATTCCCACTAGTTTCAGATTATTACAACAATTTTGGCTATTACTTACTGGCCTCAAGTGGCTACTAGGAAGGTTGAATGCATCAGCCATAGCACGGGCCATTTCAAACTTAGTCATCTGCTCATTACCAGACCAATGGAATGTTCCTTTTATGGAGGGATCCTAGGGAAAAAGAAAAACATGAGACATTTGGATTCTTATGTATTCTATTATGCTAAGATGCACCAGGAGAAAAATTCTCTAAGGTAGATTGGAGGACATACTAGCTGGAAAAGATGGAACAGCTAATGTTTTTGGATTAGAAAATTACGTTTTTGTTTAACACAGGGTATCACATATGATTACTGTAAGGGTGCGAGAAAGAATTTTGATCGCTTGAATATAAAATGTCCTGTTTAATTACAATTCCTGGCCATATATTGTTTGATGCAGTTCAATATGGATATTTACACTTTAAATTCATTCACAGCGTTTTCTGATAAATGACTTTAAAATGATTTTAAAATGTGATTTCGGGGAGGGGAGTTGTTTGTTTTTTAATGGACAGAGATTTACAATGCAGGTTGAGTTTCCCTTATCTGCAATTGGGACCAGAAGTGTTTTGGATTTCAGAATTTATTTGGCAAACCTCTTCTGAACAAGAAAATCCCATGATAGGTTCACCTTAGGGTCACCAAGGCACAGAATAACAACAAATATTTGAATATACATACATAATGATATATCTTGGAGATGCGACCCAAGTGTAAACACAAAATTCATTTATGCTTCATATACACCTTATACACATAGCCTGAAGGTAATTTCATACAATATTTTAAAATAATTTTGTGCATGAAACAAAGCTTGTGTATAATGAACCAAAAGAAAGCAAAGTTGTAACTATCTTAGCCACCCATGAAAATAGTGGTGCTTGGAATTCTGGATAAGGGCGACTCAACCTGTACTTACAAGTATTTCCTTGTCAAGAAACCACTTCTATCATACAGAAGTGCTCAGTGCTCACCAGTGCCCTACAGAACTCAATGACAGAGACTGAAATCAAGCATCTTGTCTTGTATGATTGTCCAAAAACGCTATAAGGTGCCCACCATCTGAAATGATTACATAAACTATAATCAATAAATTCTGTAGTACACAAAACATATTAGAAGGAAGCATCTATATAATGCAACAACTCTTTCATTTTTTCCCAAAACATTGTCCTCTTTCATTATTGTGGTCTACATTTCACAGTGCATTATGACTGCTGAAGTTCTGGAACAGCATCAGTTCCACAATGTGCTGAAACGAAAGCTGAAATGAATAAGAAAAGCCTCAGTGAGTCGCTCTTGCCATAGGCACACATACACACGCTGAAGGAGCCTCCAAGTTTTACCCTTGACCTATCCACGGGTCATGGCAAAATCCATACTTTTGGCCCGAAAACCTGACCTCGACCTATACATGAAGTCGACTTATAGTTGAGTATATACAGTAAATGTAAAGATGTCATGTTCAGAGAGGAAGAATCCAACAGAGCTGCACTTGCTGATGAAGGGGACAAACTTTTTTTTTTTTTTTTTTTTTGCAGGAGATAACAGCACTCTCCACTCTCAAAGAAGCAGGATACCTGCATTCTTTCCAGCTATTTTTCCACATCCATTACAATCTATTGACATATTTACTGTTCCTCTTGTCTCCTCTTGTCTCCTCTCCAATATTCAAGCCCCGACAAATATTTATATTTTCAACGTGAAACCATTCCATAAACCTTTTAACCAGTCTCAGTCTGAACAATGTTATACTCTTCTTGTTACTTGTATTAACATTAAAATGTTACAAGCCTAATAGAGCAATTATAGTCGGCCCTCTGTATCCACGGATTCTTTATCCAAGGATTCAAACATCCACAGTTTGAAAATATTCAAAACATATATAAATTTCAAAAGACAAATCTTGAGTCTGCCATTTTATATTAGGGATACCTGTTTAATATGCCACTGTATTTAATGGGACTTGAGCATCCATGGATTTTGGTATCCATGGGGGAGTCCTGGGACCAAATCCCAGTGGATACCAAGGGCCAACTGTAACACATATTTTTGAATTCTTGAGTATTCTATGAAACTATGATGGAGTCATCCCTGGTACAGCTATAGTTGTAAAAAGCAGCCCTTGAAATCATGACTTAATTAACTGACATAATTTCTCACCAGCATTCTCTTCTCTGCTAGCTGTCGGCAAATACTGGCTACATCCTTGACGTAGGTAGGAAATCTTTGCTGCCAGTGGTCCATATTGGCTGATTTATTATTGAATTGCACTTTATCAAACATAACTGTCACAGCACTCTCATCCAGTCGTTCAACCTCTCCATATAAAATAGGAATTCTAAGCACAGCAGCATCTAAAAGATGAGAAAAGCTATAAATAAAAAATGCATTTAGGTACCATGAACTTCTTAAACTGAGCTTGCAAAAAAGGCACAAAATGCCTTCAAATTACTGCAAGACATTTCACCACCTCTGAATGATGATTACTTATGGTAGGCTTTTTAACAGCATTGGTAAAAAGGTGAGATGTCAAAAAGACTTCAGATAAAACTTTCAATTTTATGCTATTACTCATGCAGTAAATGCTGGGTTACATTGAAAAGCATTTTAATGTATAATTGAAAATACATTAAGATAGGAGTAGGCAATAATTTAGATTCAGTGAGCAAAAGAAATACATAATAGCAAATACTACTTTAAATGTCCTTCCATCTAAAACCCCACTGCTTGAAAATCAAGGGATTATATAGGGGAATTATGTATGACAGCTCCGCGCAGGGCAAATGACTATGACTTCCTAACAAGTAGACTACAAAATACCACATCTTATTCTGCCTTGCATATTTAAAGGCACACAAATTGGTTGGAAGAAAGTGGCATCCTGATCATACAACCTTCCAGCTTGTTACTTCTCAAACTATGAAGAATATTTTGGAAATGAGATCCAAGTGGGACTGGTCAAACTGTCTGACATTTTAGGCATGAATAAAACCAAACCTTTGCGTATGGTACTATAACAAAATGTGGCAATACTTTCAGTAATATATACCAAGATGATGCCAGATAGCTGTATGTTGCCAAAGATCATCCAACAGATTAAACCTATTCCCCTTTGCACATAGAAGTGCTTTCACTCAGCTGAGTTGGTAACAGAAGAAACTGTTAATATCAGCTTTCAAGTTCAACTTGCCCTATGTCTGAAACACACAAGACGACAGTGGTGTGCTTCTTCTTTTAAATCAAAATATGAATTTTGTTCTCCTTACCTATGCAAAACTAACATTTTTTTTAAAAAAAGAAAACTTCCTGTCCTGTATATCTTTCTCTGTCCATTGCCAAAGCTGCACCTTTCCAAGTCAGCAGTGTAAGCTTTATGTGACTTTCTATTACTCTGGATTTAAATGAACATGGAGCACTTGGAAAGAGTTTAACTTTCCTCATTATGCTCTTTTCTCTTTAAGGGAAATGGGAATAGTCAGAAGAATTAAACTCTTCCTGTGAGGAAAAAATGACAAAAGAAGTTTCATTCACATATTAGAAAAAAATTCTTTTGTTTCTTCTAAATATATAAAAACATATGTTCTTTTGAAATATTATCTTTTTAGCTCATTTTATGTCTATATTCTCTTAACATTTCAAAAACACTCCTGTATGTGTCTTATCAAAAGCATGTGCAAATGAGTACAATACGTCTTTCTCCTAAGTAAATGTACAGAATTGCAGCCACCTCAGTTTAATTGTTAAGAAAATTTTTAAAAAATTGTTAAGAAAATAGAAAATTCTTAAGATGCCAGTTCCTAATTTACACTAACCTTTACTGTTCCGCAGAACCGCCTTTTCACCATCTAATTTAGTTTGACCATACAGATTTAAAGGATTAGGTACATCATTCTCCTTATAGGGAGGATTTGTTCCATCAAATACATAGTCTGTACTTATGTAGACCAGAAATGCTCCTATTTGTGCTAGGATAAGAAAAAAGAAGTAATCTTAAAGGTGCACAAAGCAGCAGTTAATGTATCTTTCATTAGAAAGTGACTTTCTGAAACAGAGCAAAGGTTGTCTATCCCCAAATCTATCTCTAGCAAAGGGCAGTGAGAACTTACTATCTATTCCCTGTACCAAACTATTTTATTCCAACCATTAGGGACATACATCTCATAGATGAAACTCTCTTAACATCAGGTGGACTGCCCTCTAATGCCATCTAAAATAATGCTGCACCCCAAGAAGAAGAAAAAAAACACTTTTTTTACCTGCTTCTTTTGCTATGTTTCCTGAAGCAGCCACATTGAGCTGAGAAGCAAGATCTGGCTGACTGTCCACAACATCCGGCCTTCTCTCAGCTGCACAATGTATTATCACATGAGGCTAGAAATTAAACATCCATTTCAATACAAAAGAAAAATGCATCTGTAGCAAATCCACACTGCTCAGCCAAGTAGCATAAATGGGAGAATATTTAAATTTTCAGCTACCCCAAGAGAGCTACAGCAGTGCCAATAATGTGTAAAATTCAAGATGTTGTTCAATTGCAGCTTCCATGAACCCTCATCATTGTCTCTAATGTATAGGCTGATGGGAGATCAAATCCAACAACATCTGGAGGGCCACTGCAGTCTTCTAGTACTAAAAAAAACCCCTTACTCTGGTCAAATCTAGCACAGGATTTATATAACCAGACAAGATAAATTTTGTGACTATTTTGCCCTGCTTATTCAGCAGTGTTATTTTAAAGACAAATTTCAGGCTGGATTCATAAATACAACAAAAGCTAACACAAAAGATTTTAGAAAGTTTCTTTTTTTAAAAAAAAAATCCCAGTACAAGGCTACTGTCTTAACAACACTGGTGTGTTTTCTCATAAGTATTTCACAAGTAACAACAAGTTTCTAAATTTGCAAGAAAGGCATATGATTTATTGTTACGCAGGCTATTTACATAGCTTTTTACAGCATAAAAACCATACATAAAACCAGAGCTGAATACTGTGATAGCTAAATATGGACAATTACAGTTAATTAGGTAGAAGAGTTCCTGTGTGCTCCTTTAACAGTAAATTTGGAACCAGAGACAGAAAGAATATAGAAAGAATAGGAACCAATTCCTATTCCACACATACACACACACACACACACACATATATATATATATATACATACACATACCAGTGCAACACTTTTCAGGAAAATGTTTTATCGAAAACTAACAATATGCACAAGTGAACTGGACTAGTCAGATAAGGCTAGTTAGATATTTTATATCCTGCCTCCCAGGAACCTTGCATAAATAAACAAAAACATTTTGAACTTTCTAGCAACTACTTAAAAATGTCTTCCAGATTGCATCTAGGGATCATTTTTTTTTCACCATCCTCCACTTTTGTTAATATTTCCATTTTGGTGGCCAAATTCAATGTTTTTTAAATATGCTGAGGATAGCTGGTCAGGGTACTTTATCTGGTCTACTCTCTTTTTCTCTGTTTTGCTGTTCACATATGTTAAGCAAGGGATTCTGGATGCAGCTGCCGTTTACCTTTCCTGTTGTAGGCAGGAACCCATAGCTACAGTAGTATCACCTAAAGTAGAATCTTATCTCTAGCTTTTATAGCACTGTTTACTATATACATACTGCTGCAACCCAACACTGAAAGACTGCATTGCCCCAGCCATCCTTCACCAGCCTCCCAATAATGATTTTACTTTAAAAAAAAATTCTAGTTAGATGGAGAATAGACAGGGTTGGTTGGGCATAAAAACACTTGCAAAAAGGAGCTGCTTTGACAGAGACTTTATTTACTGCGATATGCCTGCATTTTAAAGGTAGACTACTGAACTGTAAACACCTTCTTAGCAATGTGGATAATATTTGTTTTCTTCTCCTTGCCACAATTCTTACCTGAAAATCCTGGATTAGTTTATGAACAGCAGCAGCATCCAGAAGATTAACTTGCTCAAACATGGGGCGAGCCCTACTGTACCCACAACCGACAGTGTTCCAATTATTTGCTTTGAATTCCTTATACACAGCTCTACCAAGGAGCCCCGTGGCACCCGTAACCAAAACACGTCTGCTGGGGATATCAACATCATCCTGTAAGATAAGAACGTGCATTTATTTATAACCTGCTCCTCTAATGAAATACTCAGAGTGGGGTACAAGAAGAATTAAAAATACAGAGTAAAACAACAATCATCTCTCTTCCCACCCACCCACCCCTTAAAATTAAATAAAACTTATAAATTATTACAGTAATGTTGTGGTTTCTCCACGGCTTTACAGTGTAATCCTTTGCTTGTCTACTTTGAAATAAATTCTACAAGAACCCACAGGATTATAGCCTAAGTTAAGTATGTACACAATTGTCATCTTTACATGCATAGAAAGCCCAACAATATATAAATATCGAAAACAACACCTGCAAGTTGCTTTGTATTGCTTGTGGCCAAAATTTACACTTTCAATATTACATAAAAAACAGCCTACATACATTTGTTTGTGTGTGTTCAATGTAACTCTGACATACAGCAACCCTATCACTGGGTTTGCCTTTCTATGAGGCTGAATGCAACTAGGCAAAGTTCACCCAGTGGGTGTCCATGGCTGAGCAGGGATTTAAACTCTGGCTTCCAGAGCTGTAGTGCAATGCTCAAACCACTACACTATGCTGGCCCTCTATGGCTATGTTACATCAAAAGTGATTGGTACTAAAGGGCATTTTCTTGTCATTGCTATATGCATCAGTCAACTCTGAGTTCATGTCAAGTATGGTGAAGAAGATTAGTTACTTAAAGACCGGGGGGGGGGGGGGGGTGACAAAGATCAGCTCCCTCTAACAGTATTGGGAATGAAAGAGCTCCATTTGGAAATGTCCCCATGCCAATTATGGAGAAAGACGCCTAGATCCATCCACAGAAGTGTATGAGCCGGCTCGCATTTTGTACCGTAACGTTTCCTAGGAAGAAATTCCCAATGCTATACACTTTTAGCTGGAGGTAATATTCCACCAAATTCAGTAGGGGTCATTCTCAAAACAAAACAAAAGATTAGGACTGGCTTTTAGGCAGTCTCCTTTCGTGGTCAATAGGTTTTGTTAAGAGTTATGTTTAACAGAATAAAGTGGGGCTTATTTCTAAGGGTGCACCTTGTTGTTGTTAACTGCCCTCAAGTCAACCTTGACTCATGGCAACCCAATGGGTAGGATGCCATCTCCAAGACGATCCCCCAAAATCCTCCAATGCTCTGGCCCTGAAGACTCAGACCCGTCCATGTCCTCTCTAACTGAGTCTACCTATCTGGCATGTGCAGCCTCTTTCTCTTTCCCATTCCCTGCCACTTTCCTAGCATTAATGTCTTTTCCAATGAGTCAGGCCTTCTTGTGATGTGGCCAAAGTACAACGACCTCAATTTGATTATCTCTCGGCTTCCAGGGAGATTCCAGGCTCAATCTGTTTCATTTATTTATGGCATTTATACCCCGCTCTTCAGCCCTAAAGGCTACCAGGGCGGTTCATAATTATTGTTTTTAATTAGACGGTCTTTTTGGCTGTCAATGGTATCCCTAAGCGCTCTTTCTCTGGGGCAACGCATTACTGAAACGAACTGGTTTTCTTCGTGTCCGCTTTCTTCGCTGCCCAGCTCTCACAACGGAGGAGGCAGGGAACGCAATGGTTTGGACTTGCCTCAATATACCAGTTTGTAAATATATCTCTGCGCTTTGCAATATAATAGTTATGGCTTCAGCCTGTGGAATTATGGGAAGTATGGCTAAGGCTGCCTCCACACTGGAGAAATGACCCGGTTTGGCAGCGCTTTAACTCTTTGTCTCATCAGTTGCTATGGAATTCTGGGAGTTGGAGTTTGTTGTGGGCCCTTTGGGCCCACAACAAACTCCAACTCCCAGAATTCCATAGCCTTGAGCCACAGAAAGAGTTAAAAGAGCTGCCAAACCGGGTTATTTCTCCAGTGTGGAGGCAGCCTTAGCCATACTTGGGTCGTAAACCCAATAAACTTCACGAATAACAGAAACACTCTCTCCCTCACCCTCCCGGGACTACAACTCCCATCAGCCCCTGCGCCAGGCACACACAGAGCGAGGAGCATGATGGGAGATGTAGTCCAGCCGCATCCTGAGCGCCACTACACAAGCCCTCCCTGGGGCTCAATACACCCGGGGCGGCTCCCTCCTCCTCCTTGTTTGTTTACCGCGGAGCCTCACCTCCTCGAGCCAGCAGCGTCCTGGCTCGAAGTGGATCCGGAGCCCCTTCTCCCACCCGACCATCCCTCTTCTTCTTCTTCTCTTCTTCCTCTTTCTCGGCTGTTTGTGTTGCTTGCTGCCGGTGACGTCACCTGGAGACCCTCCCCCGCCCTCACAGCCACACAACTGTCTCCGCAGCGCCTTAGGCCTAGGAGGCGGGGCTTGCGCAACCCGCGCCGCTGATTGGCTCCTCCCTCCTGGGAGGCGGGGCTCGGGCGCGCGCGGACTAGTCTCCCCAACCTCTGCGCTGAGCGCTCATTGGCTGTGCAGCGCACCGCCCCTCGGGGACGGCCGTTGGGTCTTCTCTTCCCAGCATGCACCGCGCCCCTATTAAAGAACTGGCCCGTTATTAAATGGAGCAGTGGCCAGGCAGTGGCATAGGTTAAGGTTGCCTCTAAGGGAGGGCAGCTGTAGGAACAGCCCCTGCCTGACAGAAGAGGCTGGGGCACCTTGATGAGACGTTTATGATAACATACTTAGTTCTGGCATTGTTTAATTATAAACGTGTGGGTGACTTGGCACCACAGGATTTTGATTTACACACACACACTTATATGAATATAGTAGACACTTGTCCCTCCATAATTGCTAGGGTTAGGGGCACAAGACCCCTGTGAATATGGAAAAATACCACAAATAACAAAAACACCATGTTTTCACCTGAGAGAGAGAGAGGACACCTCTAGGAATCTCAGGGTCCTCCAGTGCAACTCTGTGGCCAATGTCTGACAGACACTGACCATAGAATTGCTCTGGAGAAGCTTCAAAGGCCTAGTGGAGTGTTCTCTTTAGGAATCTCTAGATCCTACAGTGCAACTTTTAGTTAAAGTTGACCACAGAGTTGCACTGGAGGACCTACATATTCCTAGAGAGGACAGTAACCGAACCCTTGCGTAATGAAACCCACAAACACCAAAGCTGCAAATGTGGAGGGAGTGTGTGTGTGTGTGTGTGTGTGTATATATATATATATATATATAATTGGGTGCCTTCAAGTTACTTCCAACTTGGGGCAATGCTACAATTGATTTCCAGCTTGGGACAACCCTATAAGCCAACTTGCAGCAATCCTAGAATCATAGAAACATCTTTGAGTTGCAAATGCACATTAAATTTCCTTGAATTTGAAAATCTACCAGTGACCACATGGTCAAAGGGAAAGGTGCCAACCTGCAGACAGCCCTCCCTACCATCTGAACTAAGAGTAGGAGCAGCAAAATGCAGGCCTATGGCTAACATCTTCAATTTTTTTTCCTCCTGTTTGTTTTAACACCTTGCCTGATGAAGAAGCCGGTGTGACTTCGAAAGCTTGCAACATGTAATTGTGCATTTTGGTTGTCCCAATAAAGGTCTCATTGTTTGAAGCATGGAGTTGGCAATGGGAAACCCCTCTGAACAAAGCTTGCAAACAACATCATGATAAGTCACTTTAGAGACAGCAGAAGTCAGATTTGATTTAAAGGAAAACAACACACAAGTGTTGTTTATAGAAACATAGAGACCCCAAGGGCCATCCAGTCCAATCACTGTTGATTCTCAACCAGGCACAGGACTATTGTTAAGTCCAAGGATTTATGTTTGTGGCACAGGAGGATTTATGTTTGTGCCCTATGAAATTTGTTTGATTTAAGCTGACGAAGACTACATAGAGTCAAAACGGCCTCATAAGTCTCCGGAAGTAGCTGTCTTGCCCTCCAGGATCCATGGACATTGCCTTCACCCTCCAGGATCACAAGTGCCATTTATTATTTTGTGGACTCTTTTGAAAAAATAGATAACATATTACTTAATATATGTTTTTCATGACTCTGATAGCACATAAAGTTTGGCTGGCAGATGTATGGTTGGTTCATCATTCTGAGATAATTTTACATATAAATAGTTTGTTCAGTTGTTTTCTTCTTCCACTTTGTTTGTTGGGCCCCACAACAAACTCCAACTCCCAGAATTCCAGAGCCTTGAGCCAAGGCAATTAAAGCGGTGCCAAACCGGGTTACTTCCCCAGAGTGGATGCAGCTTTGGAGTGTGATATTATAAACAAGTCCCTCACTTCTGAACTTGTTCCCTATCAGACCCTGTCATAGAGCTAGGTCGTTTCCCTTATAGGCTTTAGCTCTCACAATCCCTAACATTTGGACTTTCAACACAACCAGACCCTAACTATATTCTGAAACCAAAAACCCTATTTGACTCCAGCTGTCAACAATGGAATTCTTCCCCTCTTACTGGCCAACATGCTATTGGCTGTCACCAGATGACTCCTGATTGGCTTTCTCCTGATTGGCTGTTGCTAGCCTGGCCTAATTCTGCCTGATTTTCACAACACGCTGCAAGCTTTCAAAGCTCCACTGGCTTATTCATCAGGCAATAAAAACAATAATATGGGGGGGGGGGGGGGAGAGACCTCCTCCTGCAAGAAATACCCCTCCATTCCATTTGAGAACAAAGACAGCTAAATGCAGGCCTACGACTTAACATCTTCAGTTCTTTTTCTTCCATATGGTTTTTAACACTTTGCCTGATGATGAAGCCAGTGGAGCTTTGAAAGCTTGCAACATGTATATTGCACATTTTGGTTGGTCCTATAAAGGCGTCATTGTTTGGATGTTATTGGATTTGCTATATGGCCAATGCAGCTACACCCGATGTTCTAGGGATGCGTGTTTCACTGTTGAACACCTTTTACTGTCAGGATGCCTGCAATTTGTTTGTTTTTTTAATTTGAAAGATAAAATCTAACCTTTCCCCTTTGAGCCCACTATAATCAGCAAAATTAGAGGTCTGGGGAAGAAACACAAAAACAAGAAAACACTGAGGAACAAATGGATTAACTACAGTGGGCCCTTGCAATCCACTGTGCTTTGATTCCAGGACCTCCTGTGGAGACCAATATCTGGGGATGCTCAAGTCCCATTAAATAACAGTGGCATAGTGAAATAGTGGCCCTTAAATAAAATGGCAAAAACAAAGTTTGCTTTTTGGAATTTATATATTTTAAAAACATTTTCAAGATGTAAATAGTTGAATCCGTGGATAAAAGATCTGTGGATATGGAGGGCTGACTGTATTGTAGAAGCTGAACATTATCTGTCAAGAAGCATTATTTACAAAATTGCTAAGAAAATGGGCACTAAAGAAATGTAGTGTTACAAACTTCCCATCTAGTTTAAACCAGGTTACCACACCTAGTTAACACTGATATGCTAGGAATGTGGCACAGCCAAGTATTGCACTGGCAGGGTAGCATTGCAAGGGTGAGAACTGAAGGCTCAGTGGAAACAAACGTTACCTGGAATTCCATAATGCTGAGATTTTGCATGCCAAGTAATGGGCTCTGTATTTGGCCTGTTGCCTCTTGCAAAAGGACATTTAAAATGCTTTAAAAAAATAATGACTTAAAAGGGAGATGATGGTAGGAAAGGAGGTTTTTTGTTTGTTTTTTCTATAGAGGGAATTGTTTGCTTATTTGTTTGCTCTCCCCCTATAATACACTTAGGATTTTTGTTCGTTTCCTGATTTTCTCCGCTTTATTTTTCTTTGATATGTTTTACTGTTTGTTTCTGTATATATGAGGGGGTATCCTAAAGTTTTAATTATCACCTTTAAAAAAAATTGATAGCAATTTGTTTTGACTTGTAGTTAACTTATCTCTATGTAGTCACTATCTAGGTTTATATATTTTTCCCAGCATATCTTGGCCCTCCAAATATTGTAGAAGTCTGCAGAATATGCCTTACAAGGGGGTATCATAAAGTAATAATTATCACCCGGAAGTTATTCCAGATGGTGAAGCTGGGAGACAGTTGCTCTCGTAAAAGAGAGTCGACATCTGGCGTCCCTCAGGGCGCCATTCTGTCCCCCATGCTATTTAACATTTACACGAAGCCACTGGGAGAGGTAATCCGGAGACATGGGGTGCGGTGTTATCAGTACGCTGATGACACCCAAATTTCTCTATGTCCCCGACTGCTGCAGTGACCAAGGATGGCATCTCGGCTCTGAATGCCTGCCTGGAGTCGGTAATGGGCTGGATGAGGGACAATAAACTCAGGTTGAATCCAGAGAAAATGGAGGTACTTGCGATAGGTTCCCCCAATCCAGGGACAGAGATTTGCCAACCTGTTCTAGGTGGGGTCACACTTCCTCTGAAGAACAAAGCCCGCAGTTTGGGAGTACTCCTGGACTTATCCCTCCAGTTAACATCCCAAGTGGAGGCGATAGCCAGGAGTGCATAGTATCAACTACGGTTGATATGTCAACTGCGTCCTTACCTGGATAGACGGGACCTTGAAGCAGTTGTACATGCACTGGCAACCTCTCATTTAGATTGCTGTAATGCGCTCTACATGGGCTACCTTTGTATCAAGTCCAGAAGCTTCAGCTGATCCAGAATGCGGCAGCCAGATTGGTTACGGGGTCATCAAGAACAGATCATATTACCCACATATTAAGATTGTTACATTGGCTGCTGATCAGCTTCCGGGCCCAATACAAAGTGTTGGTTATTACCTTTAAAGCCCTATATGGCTTGGGCCCGAGTTACTTGAGGGAATGCCTCTCACTACACAATCCGCCCCACACTCTCAGAATCTCGGGGAAGAACCTGTTGGAACATTTTGACACCAGACTAATATTGACTTCCCACAGAGCATTTTCTGCCGCAGCCCCAAAATTATGGAATGGCTTACCGGAAGAGATCTGTCTTATTACCTCCTTGGACGCTTTCAAGAGGGCACTTAAGACGGATCTCTTCTGGCGAGCCTATCCTTCTGACCTTTTATAATCTGAATTACTAAAAACACCTAATCTGGAACCAGAACACAGAATATTTGATTGAAAGCTATGTATATCTGTGATCTGCCTAGGGTTAGACTATATTACTGGATCATGTTCTTATTGTCTTTATGATGATTTTTAGGATTTTTTTTAGTTTATTGTTTAAATTGTGTATACTGTTTTTAAACTATGCTGGAATCCTGCCTCGATCCGTGGGGAGAGGCGGGAAATAGAAAATAATAATAATAATAATAATAATAATAATAATAATAATGGCATATTGATGAAATTTTGTCAGTGTCATCATTGGTCCCTAAGTGCCATTACTGAGAAAATCAACTCATTGCATCCTTTATTTTTGTGACTGTCTGTGCGAGATATTGAATATGGAAATAATAATAATAATAATAATAATAATAGCCCACCCAATCACGAAGAATCCGGGCGGGTTACAACAATAACATACACTGAAGTTACAGTAATATTGAAAAGACTGGTATATGACAGTTGATATAGTCAGAAAGGCAAGAGTGAAGTGAGGATCAGGGTTAAAAGTCAGGTGTTGTTGTTGTTGTTATTATTATTTTTAATATGGTGACAGAGGTGAATACAGAGGTTTGGTGTCTGATGGAGATATAAGTTGCATAGTATCTCACACAGGTACTTTAAGGGCATCTAGGGGCTCCCAAGTTGGTGGCCACAGCAGTAGGACAGGAGAAGGTTGCTACATTGGGTGCAGAAGTGGGGACAGGGGAAAGCCCTAACTCTTGGTGATAACAATGAGATTTGTGGAAGTCTTCACATTTGGTGGCAGCAGCAATTTAGGCTGGTGAGAATGTGGTGGGTTAAGTGGCAAACCCCACAACTATCTTAAACATTTAAACAGTAAAATGGCTCAATAGAAGCAATCCTGCAGTCACAAGCACCACTGGATAAAAGGAAAAATTCTATCATGACTAAGCGAAATGTGAAAGGTTGTGCTTTCAGGCTTCGGATTTTTAAAACCAAAGCAAGCAAGAACTTTTTAAAGCCAGTTTACACATTTATTAAGAATAGAACAAAAACACAAATACATTTCTCCTAAATTTCACTTAGTTGGAGAGGTAATTCTCTTTATTTCTTGATAATAAAGATTGTATTTTTTAAAAGAAATTGAAAACCTTAATTATATATCATAGAGGGTAAATAGGTTATACTCAGGGTGCACTGCCTTATAACACAGCAAAAATGCCAACTGATCTGAGAAAGCAAATACAAAAATTAGTTTCCCTGGCACCTGCAAAAATGTCTGGTTATTATTATTGCTATTAATATTAAGTTTACCAGATGCTTTCACCCCTAAAACTGTACAAGAATTAAAAGACACCAGTATTAAGAACAAATATAGAGAAAATAGATCTATAAGTCCTCCTCCTGAATCACAGGGATAATCTGTTATAATCAGAAAAGTTTACCAGTCATTTTTTAATAAATACTTATGAACAAACCCATGGGCAGATGGTACATTAAGTATGTCAGGATTATCATCACTTTCACCTTAAACAAAGGACAGTCTGAAAGGATATAGCCAGTTACTTTATTATTTAAACAGAGGTTTTAAAATGATAGCTATACCATCCAGCTATACTGAGATAGCCTAGATATGTACAAACTATTTCATAGGATACACCAGTTACTTTCTTCAAAAGTGAAGTGCTCGGAGCTCCTACATGTGATTTTGTTCCTGTTCTGCTGAGAGCAGTTTGGTTGTTCTTCTGTTACCTATTGTACAAAAAAAGATAGAGTAAGGTGCTTGAAAAATAAGGTTTCATGGTGTCAGATAAAATTATTTGAACACTCTGGCAAAATCCTTTCAAGTTTCTGAAATTTATTTAGGAGACACTCACTTTCTTTAAAAGGTGTTTTGGGAGGAACATTTTCCTTGGGAACATGCTGAAAAGCTTTTGAAGGATCAAATCGCTTGACACCCTGAATTTGATTGATTTGCGCTTGAAGCTCTTCCCGAACTTGTTTTTCCTTTGCTACCTGACAGCGCAGCTTTGATATTTCCTGAGAACAAATGAGTATCTCAATGCAAGATCAACTCCATGTATTGCAAAATATGACATTGTATGACATAAACCAATTCAGTCAGTACTCTAACATCTACTACTTAGGCCTACTAAACCAAATGAGTGAAAAACACTTGTATAATAGTTTGAAATAGAATTCTTGAGATGAGAATTAATTTGTACTGTACTTCCCAACCCAAAGCTCCCATCATCAGGAAGTAGAGAGTAAAATAGGGCAGTAATTCTCAATCTTTGTTGCTTCAGTTGTTTAGGACTTTAGCTCTTAAAATCTCTGACCACTGGTCAGGTTGGCTGAGGCTTTGGAAATTTGAACTCCAAAATATCTTGGGGGACTTGCCTGAGGTGCAAACTTGCAGGCTATCTGCTTTTTTTTTCTTTTTAAACCCATTCCCAACTCCTGCCTGATCTTGTGTTCTCTACAGGTTCACAGCATTAATATTATACAGTAGAGTCCTGATTATCCAACATTCGGTAATCTGACATTCTGGACTATCCAACGTTGGCTGAATTAGGACATGCCCCCAGACACGCCCCAAAATGGCAGCGGCGATGGGCAAGGAGCCTGAACAGGCCCAAGAACAAGCTGTTGATCAGTGAGTTGAAGGCTTTTCAAAATGACTGCAAGGCTTTTCATAATAATTTCAAGGTTTTTATTGGACCCTCCAGATTATCTGACGTTGTATTTCACTATCAGCTGGTCCCGTTTATGTCAGATAATCAGGACTCTACTGTATAAGCTTAAAGGTTCTAGTCAGGCAGGCAACAGGCTGTATTTCAAAAAATGCAATCTTCATTCTTTGCAAAATCAGGGACACCTAGAGGTGCCCCTCAAGTATGTGCAATTTGCTAGCTTGGGGGGGGGGGCTATTTTGCTCCTAGACAAGCAATCGCCTGAACTTCCATCTAGCAGCAAACATATAGCTCCACATAAATTAACACAAACCTGTTTCAGTTGGGTGTTCTCTTCTTTCAGTTTCATGACATGTTTGATTTTCTGCTTCTGATTTTGATGGCCCAGCAGCTTAGCATATGCATCATTGATTTTGTTTAACTCTTCTTGGGCAGCACCATGTTCATTCAAAAGGGCATTTTTCTCTGCCTCATATGCATCAAGTTGTTGCTGAAATTAACATTTAGCATATGCTGAACAACAGTCATCAACATATCACAACCCTCAATCCAGCATCCCCTCAGCACAGCATAAATACCTGCTTGTAGGCTTACTCTGCACTGAGCCATAAATCCTCTTCCCAACTTTCTGTAAAACCCTTGAAAGCCTCCCCACATGGCCATTCCATGCTTCATAGAAAGCAGTCAAGATCAGAGAAGCAGCTGGCTAATTCTCTATAGCCAGATACAGAATAATTACAGCAGCATACCCAGAAGACTGGCGAATTTCAGTGCTGATGTCATCATTTCATATCTGGATATGGGGGAGGTATCCAGACACTTCTCCTGTCCTATCTGCTTGCTGTGAAATACTGAATGACCATGTGAAACTAACTGAATTCCAGACAATCAGGGACTTCCTAATACTCTATTTGGATCCCATTGATGTGGCTTCACTGATTAAAGGCATCTCGATCTAGCAGTGGCTTCCCTCAGGACAATGGGAAGCAATATAATTTTGGGGTAATTCATTATCTTCTATGAAGCCCACCCATCATCACAGCTCATTGTTAGAATCGATGGATTCTGTCAGATGAAATATATATTTATATGTGCGTGCATATTTTGATTTTGGTGCATATACATATATGTGTGTGTGTGCGTGCGTGCATGTGTGTTGGGGATAATGGGTGTTGGGATGCTTTTGCTATAGCTAGCTAGTAGATGTAGATATGTAGTAGCTGAAAAGTTCCAGGTGGCTGTTATCAGTCAGACCTTGAAACTCTGGTCTCAGCGGCTTGGAGTGTAAGGGAAGAGATGAGCCTGGCAGTAGCCATTAGGGGGACAAGGGGGGACTGTGAGCTGTGGGAAGAAGGTGGGAAGCTTATTTCATGCACTTTTGCTGGGAGTGGAGTGGGAATTATAGGGGTTTTTATGTATTGAGTTTGCCGGGGTTGGGCAATTTCAGCTTAAAAGCTGAATGGAGCTGAGATCTATCAATAAAGTTCTGCTTATTCACAATAAGCCTGACTGATTGATTGGCTAAGGAACCGATTCCTTGTTCTGACACTCACACAGTCTAAGAAAGGCTTCCCAACAATCCAGAGTGGATTTTGCAATGACATTGGGCATCATAGTAGGAAAAGAAATTGCCATGTGCTGTTTCCTTCACCCATGTTCCACTGATGAAACCTTTGTTGGATCTTTCTATCAGCACAGAAACACCTTTGTACTTAAGGGATAACTAATTGAAATACTGCTCATAAATATATACTGGATATTAGCAGAGTTAGGCAACAGAAACATCTGGAGAGAATTCCAGCTTAAATTCAATAATTCTAGGATTTGCTGAATCAGTGCTTAAAGACTAACCTGGAAAGGTTTTACTTTGTTAGACAGATCTTCGTATAGAACACGCCAGGTTTCTATACTGTCTTTATAATCTGCTTCTAACTTTTCTGCAATAGTTTTCCTAAGTAGAAACAAAGAAGGAATATAAATCACTTTTCTTTTTTAAAGGGCTTCGTTTGTTCTAACAAGCTGTGTTTGTTGAAGATTCCACTTCATTTTTCATTAGATATTTTGACTGGATGACTAATAAAACTTGCCTTTCTATTTCAAGTTGTTTCTTGAAGTGTTCACTTTGCTCTTCTAATTTTGCTTGCAGATTAGCAATGTGCATAGCACTTGACTCATTGATTCTTTTTATTTCTGCATCTTTTAATGTGATTTTTGTCTGGGCATCCAACAGCATCCTGGTTGGAGAAGAAAAGAAGAAGCTTTCTAGATTAAAGTGCAGTTGGGCATTGGCACCATCTTGGGCTGAAAAACAAATACCCAGAACAAAACAGTGCACAATATATTAAATAATTTACCAAAATAAATATATTTTTCTTTCAAATACAGCAGGCCCTTGATATTCAGTGTGGTTTGGTTTCAGGAAACTGCCTCTGCCCCCAGGGATACCAAAATCCATGGATGCTCAAGTCTCATTAAATATAATGATAAAGTGAAATGGTGTCCCTTATATAAAATTGCAAAATTAAGGTTTGCTTTTTGGAATTTTTATCAGTGTTAAAATATGTTCAAGCCTTGGATGGTTGAATCCATGGATATAGAGGGCTGATTGTACTAAAACCATCAACTGTTTCAGTTTAAGCTTTGGAGAATGATTATGTCAGAAAGTGTGATGACATGGCTCAGTGATGAGACTGTGGTTTCAGTCAGAGGTCTGAAACACAAGAGAATATTGTGATATGCTTGTTCTCTTCATGAAGACTGTTTTGTGTTCTTCATGAAGACTGTCCTGTAGATTTTTCAGTGCTATCCATACCTTGAATATTCTTCCTTTGTCTTCTTAGCATGCTGAAGCTCTTCCATTGTGTCAGTATTCTGGTGGAATGCTTTACTCATCAGAAGTATTTTTTCCTCCATAGTAGTTTTCTCTTCTTTGAGGCATGCAATTTCTTTCTCAGCACAAGCCTTGTAACTACAGAGATTACAACATTTCCATTTGAGTGTCTATTTTCACACCAATGTGAAAAGTTTACCTGCTTTCAGATTAATCCTACCTGCAGTGAAATCTTGTCCCCAAATGAGGTAATAGATGGGGAATTTTTTCCAGCTGATACTTTGGTCAGGGTGGCTTTCCCAGCCCCATACCTTTATATCCTAGGGAGATCAGAGCAGATGAAGCATTTACTACTTCTAGCTGAGTACAGCAGTAAGACCTCCTCTTGCTGGTAACCCTTGTGGGTGAAATCAGGGAACTAGCTGAGGCATCTTCTGTGGCTGAAGGTTTGCTATCCCTGTACTAGACTTTACGCATATGTTTCTTTCACACCATACTGTTATAGTACTTTGAATCCATTGAAACTCATGGCTCCATATTATGGGACCCTGGGATCTCTAGTTTCATGAAGTTTTAATAATTCTCTGCCAGAGAGCTTCAGTAACTCTTTAAACGACAAATCCCAGGATTCCAACAGATGCAGCCATGCCAGTTAAAGTGTTGTGACTAGGTACTGTACACCTTATTGTAAGTGCAGGAAAAGAAATGATGGAGAAATGATCCAGAAGTGGTAAAGGCAACACCAGGTATCTGCACCTTCCTTGAAAGGGCCAGATCACTTCATTTCTCCTTGGGGTTGATTTCTGATGACTCACTCTGTTTTTGAAATTCTTTCTTTGTGATTTTTATTAATGTTTTTCCAGTTTTACTAGTAAACAGGAATACTTAATTCTTTAAAAAAGCAGTGTAATTTAAACATACATAGAGTGCCAAACAGGTGGGTTTCTATTAATATTACTCGTGTGTTGTATTAAAGTGTCTGGCTAGCACTTCCTCAAATGTTTCACTGCCTTTGGCAAATCCCATTTAGATATAAAGCACTGCAAAAATCTGAGAATTCTGCAAAAAACAAAAATCTCACCAATGGCCTTCTCAATTTTTAATCTGAAATTTGTCCTGTTTCTTGAAGCTGATCTTTGGATTGTTGTACATTGGGGTCACAAGAGACTGCAGATCAAGTGAAGGGCTCTGACCTGGCTAAATATATTATCAGCAAGTTTTGCTTACTCAATAATAAAACTTTTACAAAGATCCCTTGCTTTAATAACTTTACCTTGACTAATCACTGTGAAATGCTTAAAATGTAATTTTTAACTAAATTACAAAAATGAAAGCAACCATACCAATATAAATAAACCCCATTTTAAACTGATTTCAGAAGCTAGACCATAGTCAGGCCTAGTTAGTGCCTGAATGGGAGACTACAAGGTTATGCCACATAGTTTCACATAAGGTTAGGAGAGAAACCTGCATGGAATCCCAGACAGGTGCTACAAGTCAGAATTGATAATATAGGGTTAGACAGGCCCAGTATTCTGACTTAATGTGTAAGACAGCTTCTTACATTCCTGTGATGAGAGGGACAAACAAGAAGAGTTTACTCCTGTTGCAGAATATCCATAAACTTCAAAAAATAACTACCCAGAAAAAATGAACATCACAGGCCAAATGTGTTTGCAGTCTGGAAAAGAAACACTCATCTACAAAAGGAGGAAGGGGAAGGGGAAGTCCTCAACCACTCACTACAACAGCAGCATGGGTTCCTTCTGGGAGAAAGGTGGCATACAAATGAAATAAATAAATAAAACCTTACGTACATTTCAAATTCAGCAGTGATCTCTCCCAGTTTACACAGGGCATTGCTGTGCTCTCTTTGTTTCTTCTCAATGACATTACTGTGTAGTTCAGTCATTTTCTTTAACTCTGCATTCTTCCTATATGGAAACGAAGTAAAATATAAGTTTTAAGAACCTCCAGGATTGGAAGACAGAATAAAAAGAAAGTCTCTACAATCCAGTGCCTTCAGTTATCAGTCTAAGGATCCAAGGAAGCCTGTGGTTTAAATATCCATTTGATATGGGCAAAAATTAAAATAATGTATGGACCTAATGTTTCTGATACTTCTCATTCTCACTTAAGTCCTTGTATATAAGTAAAGCCATTCCTAAATATGTGAAGTCCTGGGGAGTGGTGGAATGGAAAAACTGAGAAAAACATAGTTTTATTCTTTTTTTCTGAAGTTACATTTTCTGGAAAAATGGAATAAAGTTGATTATTTTCTTTTAGATGATGAATAAAATGTTTCATATGAGGTTTAGATCTAAAACATTTTATCTAAATGTTTTCAATAAACTTATCTGTATCTCTCATATAATGGAAGACAACAAACAGTTGTGCTACTCAAAATGGTGGTCCATAGACAGACACCATTGTGCAAGGCATTAGCTAACAGCCTATCACATGTATTCAAGAAACAAAGAAAGTTGGAGCCAACAGACACAATATGGTTTTGGTCCCTGGCACATTTGGTGAAAACGACATCAGATAGCCTGGGAAACACTGATGTATAGTGCCAAATCACTTATTCCTGGCCGCAATTTCCTTTTCACAGTTCTTTTTTTGGTTCTTTATGCCTGGCTTTGACACTAAGGAGGGAGTGTTGTTGTGTGCCTTCCAAGTTACTTCCGACTTATGGCGACCCTATCATGGGGTTTTTTTTTTTTTTTTTTTTGGAAAGATTTGTTCAGAGAAGGTTTGCCATTACCCTCTCCAAAAAGGGACAGAAGACACAAAATACTTTCATTTCTTTTACTAATATTAATGGTTTCTTAGGTTCCTGCTCTTTTTGTTTTCTCGCTTAATTCTCTTTAAAAATGACAAAACCAGATAAATTCTTTATACCATAGTTCAGATGTTCCTTACAGTTCAGCACTTTGTAGCTCAATTAGTAATAAAAATAAATTTTAAAAAAGTAGATTGAACCTGTAATTATTGTCTGAGTAAACTGTACTTCTTACATACCAAACATGATAATTCTATGTCCATAACACAATTTACATTCCTAGAGCAACACCTTTCAATCTGTAAAGTGTGCTGCAATCGCATTTTTCAATAGAGAGAGAGAGGTTTATTAAATTCATTATTTCCAGAAATTGTACATCTCTAACCATCCCCCAATCTTTGGTTTGTTTGCAAAAGGCAGCAGAAAGGTGATGACACACAAGAGGGAGGGGGGAAAACAAATAGAAGAAACATTTATATACCTGTTATGGGTAATTGATATATTTGCAGTCAATATTTTAAGAAAGCAAATATGCATGCACACAGAGAGAAAGAGAGAGACATGGTTAATATAATTAAAAGGCATATTTCTCATTATTCAAGATCTAAACAAGCAGGTTTGATTAATAACTATGGGATTAAAAAATATTAAGGTTGAAGAATCTGAATTTAAAACAAAATTTTAGATTATCACCATCTGTTTACATGAGTTGTTTTACAATTGCTACTTGGACAGTTTCTTGCTCTCAGACTTACAATATAAACAAAATAGGACACACAAATAAAAGGGGATGGCAGTTGCAAGGGGATTAGATCCAGCAGATGATAGCTTTTGTTCTTTCCTTCAGATACCACAATACGTAGCAATTGGAATGGACCTAGGCATGATGGATTTATACCTAGTTTTTATATAATGGATATATAATGCAGTAATGCAATAAAGCGCTGGGTGCCTTTCAATTCATAACGTATATTATTCAGTACACATTCTTTTACACTGTCCTGTAAAATGTCTTTGGCAGAGAAGTGGTGAAGTTGTTAGCTTGATGGAAATGTTATCAGCATATCAAATTCCATGAAACACTTTGTTATCCAGAATATCTATAAACACTAACCAATGAAGCACTAATCTTGATGCTATCCATTTAGTGTCAGTTAAAATATCAGCAATAAAACCAACCCTGAATACATATCTGGTGTATAGGTAATAATGAATATTTCCCACATCAAAATTTGTAATACTCAAAATGTATGTGTCCCTTTCAACTCCACTGTTCATTGTATAGGAATAGGGAATATTTCCAAACAGTTCCTAACACAGGAACTGATTTAGGACTAGATCTCTCAGAAACAGCATGTGTCTTTTGGTTTACTTTCAATTGTTGGTGAAGCTCAAATAACTGGATCTTCTCCCACTAAGCTAATTTCTTTTTATTGGATAGTGTATACTTATATACCATCTCATCTGCATTTGAAATGCTCAGTTCAGGCACAGATTTGTCCTGGTTTATGAGAAAATGGTTTTCATCCTCATCATGTGAGTGCATTTCTGTTGTCTAAAAGGGCCTTTCCCCTCCTCCCCCTCAAGCCATCCTCCAAAGAATCATCCAGTCCTCCAGAAAAGATGAGAATGGGGGAATCCATTCCACTGGCAAACAGGACACAGGCTGGATGTTAAAATAACATACAGATTTCTGCCTTTTCTACTTACCTTTCTATATGTAGAGAGTTCTTGTAGCAACTTTGAGACTAACTGAAAGACAGAAGTTGGCAGCATGAGCTTTCGTAGATTTAAGTCTATGAAAGCTCATACTGCCAACTTCTTTCTTTCAGTTAGTCTCAAAGGTGTTACAAGATTTCTCTACATACTGATTCTACAGACTTAACACAGATATACCTTTCTAGTTTTCCTTCCAGTTGTGCTATTGTCTTAGCTTGGGATTCAGTCTTTTCTCCCAAGTGCTTCAACAATTTCTCATCTTCAGCATCTTTGGCATGTAGTTTATCAACTTCATCCATGGTTTCTCTCAGTTCTCTTTTTAAAATCTCTCTCTCTTTAGCCACTTCTTCTTGGAGAGCAAACAGCTTCTGTTGCGTAGCAGCTGAGATCTCCTGAAATGGATCCAGAAAAAAAGAAGAAGTATACTGAATTTACCATTAAGGTAAATAATCTGCCTAGGGAAAGAAAAAACTGACCAGAATCCTCTTGGAATACTATGCTAGAATAAAAATAGTTGCACAAGCAATTTTGCTTTCTCAGAGATTGTGTAAGTGTGGACTCTCATGCAGCCCATAACTTCACAAAAACACAATCAGCCCTCTTTTACATGTTGGACGGTGGTTGGTGAGCTAACTGACCACCAGGGAATGAGTGAGCTGAAGAATCTGGCAAAAGAAATTAACACTGAGGAGCACTCAATTTAAGCAGCAGAAAATAGGAGATATGTCTCAGGGTGCTCAACACATGAATAATTTATTAATAAAAAGCCTAACATGTTTCAGTCCATGCATTTTCTCAAAGACCTTATTCAGAGCTATATAAAATCATAAAAAACAATGAATGAATACACAATAAAACAAAGCAGAATCTTCTAATGTATGGAACTCTTATTACATTTGTACACTGATTATGGCCTGTATATATATGTTTGAAATTTAACTTCAAAAATGTCAAGAGCTGAAATTTTACACATCATTTACTGGACAAAAAGAGGAATAATGTGAACTAACACTAATGATTTTTTTAAAAATGTTAGCACACAAGGAAGAGGACAAAAAGAAAGGGAAGTGTTTTTCTTTCAAAGATGTTTCAATACAACTGAGCTGAAGAAAAAGGGAACTTTGAAAAACTCACAGAAAATTTTGCAGTGCAGGAGAACAAGTTCCACATTTAGGCCTCTGAGGAACAAAATTTTAATTTTAAAATACGTTCTACCTTTCTTCTTTTCTGAATTATTTCATCCATGATATTCACATTTTCTATACCCTAAAATCTTTGTTGTAGATAAATTTTCTCCCAAGAAATGGCACATTATGGGAACACTTGTTTTGTTAAGTTACAAAGGTGCTCCCCTATACATTTCGTAAGAGCCCATTGTGATGGCAACAATGTGGAACTGCCAACCTTTCACTCTTTTTTAATGTGTGCCACCAATTTGTCAAGATGGCCACTATTCCAATATGTGAGACTTGAATTTAGGACTATCTTAAGTGACTCCTGCACTATAGCTCTCTTAACATGCTGGCCCTCTGGGTTTCAAATTTCCTCCCTAGCTTAGCAACAATTATTCTTTGACAGCCAGACAGCCATTATAGGTAGCAATTTTTGTTGGAAGAAACTTATGCATTCTCTTTCCCCTCTTTATACAGACAGGTTTCCTATTCAGGTTCCTCTGTCTTTAAGACTGTCTCTATCTCACTATTCTAAACTGATAATCTTACAGTTGGTATGTGTCTCTAGCTTGCCTGCTAGTCTTTCTCATATATATATATATCTTCCTGCTATATACAAGACTATCTTTAGTTTAAGATTTTGTTGTGTTCTGTATATATTTGTTAAAGCCATTATTATTTCTTTTTAAACCACAAACTACATGTTTGTTGTTTCTTTGAGTTAGTCTTTATTTATTTATTTATTTTTAGGAAAGCCTATTAAAATATAATCTGACCCACACTTCTGCTGTACTGCTACTGAAAGATGGACTCTGACAGGTTTGACTTTCATACTTGCTTATTTTGTTTCCCTGGGAAACTCAAATTGCACTCCACATTTTTAATATGCTTCAGAAATCACTTCAGACAGCTGCTTGTTGAAACAAAGAAAGAAATTTATTTACAAGTCAAGCTGAATAAAGCATCTCTTCTAGTGCATGGTGTTCACAATGGATACTGTGTATAAATACTTTATTAGTTACACAGTTGAACAGCTTCTTTAGCTTGTCTTTCTAACAGTTTGTTTGTAGCTTTATGTATGTTCACTTACAAGAAGTTCTCACAGAACATTTATTAAACTTTTGTATTTTATAACCTTTCTGATTACCTGTGACTCCACTAGTCACCAAACACTATGTCTCCCGCAGGACACTACAACAATTTAATTAAGGACACTCTTTGCCCCTTTCTTGGGTACCTAAAACCCTTTCTAATTGCCTTCACAGCAACCTAACCTAGCCTCAATGGCTCTTCATCCCTCAGGACACACTAAACATCAACAACCCTTTCAAACCTGCTCCTTTCTTTACATACTCACTCCTGGGAGCAGCCTCCACCTTTTATGGCTTTGCTCCTATTGGCTAGTGCCTGTTGTCTTCACACCCATCTAAATCTTAAGGTACTTGCACTGAATGGCATAGATCAGAAAACTGCTGCTGAAAGTAGTAACATAGTGTGGGCATTCCTCTCTCAATTAATATGGGCTGTAAATACAGTCATCTTGGAAGTGTGTTTGAAACAGTTGCGATGTCCACAGGAATGGTGTCCTGTGAATTTAGCTGCACCTGTCAGAATGTTGTTTGAAGTGTGTTTTTGTTCCTTGAAATTGCTACTCAGCCAAATGTCCCTAATGTTTCTAGCTCTTTTAAAGGAAATCGGGGGCTTTTCCAGACAGCTTGATATCTGTTGATTTATGTACCATTTTTTAACAAATAAAAGCCTATATGCAATGTGACTGAAGATGAGGATACAACAGAGACAGCCGGACTGTGGCTTGTCTTGTTTTTTCACAAGTCCAGCGCATGGTGTTTGAGATGCTTTGAGAAGGTAGAAGGTGTCCTGTGGACACTCTGTCCACAAATGGTTCTGTCAACATGAAGTCTACATTTCTGAAATCAGTGTCACTAAAACAGTGCTTTACTCTAAGGATCTGTTCATTGGGAAGACTGCATCTGACAGATTTGGAGTGTGAGTTGCCAAAACAGCTGTTGCTATTGCCATCTGTGGATTTTTTATGTGTTCTCCATACATAAATTGGCCACTGCCAGGGTTATGATAGCTTTTATTAAGGTAAAAGGAGTGGCTATTTCAGCTGGTAAGACAGTGAGAAACAGTGAGTCTCACTTCACTCCTGTCCAAAGTTTGCTTTACAATGGCCAAAACCTCATCTTGCGGTGTACTGGTGTACATCCATATTAACTTCAAAGATGTTATTTTTTTTAAATAACTTTGTAGAGTCCCATATATGGGATGGAAGTTTGGGACTAAAAGGATTTTTTTAAATGGTCCAAACATAGAGAAAGTGGCTCTAGAACCGAACTACAGCCTGCTTCTATTCAGAGGCTTGGAAAGAGAGTTACCGTCTGATAGTCAACCCAAATTGAGACAAGGTAGATTTGATTATTTTAGTGATAGCTACTGTGAAGTTCTTCTCACATAAACTACACTGATCTTTCTGAAAGCTGGTGGGGAACTTCATTTTTATAATGAACACTGTCCTGGACTACAATGACTGCTCCCTTGTCTTGTTTCTTTAACAATAATAGAAGACCAAATTCTCTTAAGGCTTGTTATGCCCCAATACATTTATTTAATAGGGGTGGAGTTGTATTTTCTAACGTAATGCCTGAAAGATCAACTGCTTAGACTGTTACAGCTGGACCTGTCGGAGGAGGGGGCTTAAGCAGGGAGGGTATTCTGAAACCCACCATGGTAACTGAAGATTAAGACCATGTTGAGCACTTTAAGATGTGTCCCCTGTTTTCTGCCTCAAGTAGTTGGCACCTGTTGCACTATTGTGGATCCAGCAATTAACTTATATTAAGACCACACTAAGAGTATAAATGATCTCAGCCATTCTGAAAAGGTTAAAAGAAGGATCTAAGCTTAATATTCCATGGTTTCAATTTTTTCCAAATTTACAAAATGTCCATACAGGATTTGGAGTACATTTCTACCAAATTTTGCAGCCCCTTGGGTCAATTTAGGATTAAGAGAACTTATTTTTGAAACTCAAAACATGGTTAAAATGGCCCCATGCCCCCTAGAAGCATTTGGAGGCATAAAAAAAAAATCAATTTTCTTTGTGGGAGCAGGTGCAATCCTCATGGTCTATGAGGGGCCTAATGTGGATCCCTAGCCTTCCACAGTTGCCCACCCCTCTTCTAGACAAAGTTCTCCCTCCATCTTTCTGAACTACTTGATGAATGGCTCCAGAAAACTTCCCCACTTCTTAGAATCACATGTTTTAAGGTGACATGAAGGAATGCAGTGGATGTGATTCTCATCTCCTCTCCAATTCCACTGGTCCACCAGTGGAATCACACTATCTTATTCATCCCGTGGATGCTATTTTTTCAAAACTAATTTGAGAAGTTTCCGTGGTAGCCAGAAATCCTACATTCCTCTAAATACTGCCATTTTAATCTGGTTCATCATGCACCCATTACTTTCAAGAATGGGATATGTAAGGAAACTCGAAGGGTGTAGGACTGACACCTATCCTGCACCTTGTCTCCATCCCCTCGCTGATTTTTCTTTCTGAAAGCCATTTGTCTTAATTACCTTACAGACTTCCTTCTGCTTTTGGTGCTCCTTTTTTTCTAGATGCAGTTGTTCTTTCAAGCATTCTATCTCAGCATTCATAGCTTGTTCCTTTTCTCCATATTCAGTAAACATTTTCTCTAAAAGAAAATTTATCACATAAAGTCTGTTGAAACATATATAGTATAAACACACACACACACACACAAATATTCTTACGCAATATACAGTATAGCCTAAAACAAAATGTTATTCGTAAGTAGATATGGAACCCATTCACACTACACCATTACAACATTATAATTCCACTTTAGGTGCCACTTTAGATTGCCACTTTAGATGCTAAACTCTGTGGGATCCATGGATTAAGATTTCTTAGCTGAAGAGCGCCTCTTGTGCTTCTGACCACACTGCAAACCCCAGGATACCATATTGACAGGAGGCCTAACCTGAAATAATCAGGAACTAATTATTAATGACAGCATTTATTATGCTATGATTCCACTTACCTGTCTTCATTCTATGGAATCCAGGGATTTGTAGTTTAGGAAGAAACATTTAGACTTCCCAACTGGGGAGCTCCCCTGGTGGCTTGACTAAACTGCAAACCCCAGGATTCCACAGGATGGAGCCATGTCAGTTAAAGTGGATCTTGATTCATTTACTAAGTTCACATTGATTCAATGGGCATACTCTAGTTAGAACTAACAGATTTAGGAATGTTTGCCTCCAAACATTCTACTCTGACATTTTCTTACCTTTCTAGAGCCCTGAAAACAAAATCAAGAATTTGAACTGGTTCTATCTCCAAACATAAATTGTTCCAATTCAAAAACATGTCATATTAACCTTTATAGAACAAATTTATAAATATCATATTAAAACTACTGTTAGTATACCCTACAACCCTTCCCTGGAATACAGGATTTAATATTTTTTACATATAGAGTCAGACATGTTTTTAAGTGGCCACAATGACCTTTGAAACATTAGGAAGTTTCCCATGTTAAAGGCATGCTGGCCCAAAAACACATGAGAGAGCTAAACAGCATTAAATAATGGTTAAAGGGGTTTGCTGATCATGCCATCCCCCTCAAGCTTTATGCATATCCTCTGGCAATACAGATTGAGTGAGTCCTATCGCAATGCAATTAAAGACCATAATCCCTTCTCATCCTGGGTGTATTTCTGTTCACTCCTTTCTATCCAATTCTCCAAGGGTTTTATCATATCCAATCAATTTTGTTACTCCAAAGTTAAAGGTATCAGTTATTCCAGAATCCCATTGTCAATTCCCTGGGAAGACCATCAGGTCTTTGTCACACTGTAGGATAGCACCAAGTACCCCTCAAGGCAAGAAAATCAGATATAAATATCTGCCCCAGACATAGCCTTCCTGTGAACACAGTCTGCACTCAGTTTGCCCATGAACCCTGTTGCATTGGTTCTGAATGTTTGCTTGCATCTTTGCACATGTCTAAATAAAACTTTTTTATTCATCAAAAGTGGAGTCTTTCTGAAGTTAGTACTGGTATACATGGCTGGAAAGATCCCCTTAAGTTACCCAAATTCTTGCAGGCCTCCTGTTGAGCTAATAAAATGCCCCTAAAATACCAAGGAAACACTGTTGCTGTTGGTGAGGACACGAAATCCCATCTTTTGGGGTAACACTACCCAGAACTTTTAATGTCTCACTTGCTTTCTGCTAAAGCAGTTTGATGACCAGTAACTCTTGTTAGGTTTTTTTTCTTGCAAAGGTTTCCTAATGTTTGATTATTTTATATGCCCAGAAGCAAGATATTATCAAAAGCAGACATTCCAACTCTTCTTTTGCAACTTAGTATATATAAATGAGACAGGTTTTAAATGTCAAAACAAGTGTCTATAGGCTAGCATAGCATTTTGATCAATTTCTCCTTGAGTGCAACTTTAAACAGAACTGCAAGCGTCTCACAAAGTTATTTTCTTTAAAAAAAAGTAAAGACTGCCTGCAAGACTGTTTGTCCCGAACAGAACATAAATGCATATGTAATTAAAATACATTGGTGTGTAAGCAAAATGTGTTCCAAATCCTCATATATCTGATAGTCTATGTGTTAATACTGTACTGGTGGTGTTATTATCTTGAAATGCAACCCCAGATCCTTGTCAAAACTTGGAACATGGTATAAACAATGTAACACAGTTGAAAGCATTAATTGGGTTCTTTTTTTTCCTGCAACCGGAATGGTCATTCATTTTGTTAAATAATGTTTGAAAAACTGGGCTACTTAGTTTTGGTCTACACATCATACTATGCTTTCAGTAAAATCCATGTCCTTAGTTCAAGTAAGACCACAAGTCATTCCATAAAACCATTATACACACTTTGGGAGGAGACTGACTATCTGACAGTGGAGAATTTTTATTAGGCTGAAAAAGAATTTAGATATATGTAGATATTACTTTACTCATAACAAGAAGTGGATGTGATATACACGTCAACTGAGATAGGCTGAATCTCAAAGACTAACCAAAGAAAAACAAATGGATCCTCCTTTGAAAGAAATAGAGAATGTTCCACCAAAGCACATTATATATTTGGAGCTACCTTTTTGCTCTTCAGCCTTCTTGTACTTTTCATTCAGTTCTTTGACCTGTGTTGACAGCACCGTGTCTTTCTGTTGAAGAGCAGTCTGCAATGTTTCAATGTCTTTATTCTTGGCTTCTATTATTTCCTCTAAATGGGTGATATCTAGATTGTATTTATCATCCATTTGTTCTGCAACATTCCTGTTGGAAATGACAAATACCTACTATTGTATTGTAGTTTATTATCTTTTTTCAGTATCTCCCCCTTTTCTCTGTCTTCTTCCTAAAATTAATCCTATCTTTCTTCTCCTGCTTCTTTCCACACCATTTCAACAGCACCTCCCATCTTTCACTCTCTACCAATCACCATCCACATGCAAATATATCCCAATCATTATACAGATGTCACACAATCTTCATATAGTCTTCTTGCCTAGGTACTATTATATTTTTACAATTTATGTAGCATTACAATAGATGCTAATAGCAACTATATAGACATAAATCCTTAGTTAAAACCTGTGACACCAGTTCAGGACTCATACATGGAACTATAGCTTGAGGATATTGCAGCTTTGGGTGCTTGTCGATTTACATGTGAAATGCAGATGAACATGTGAAAATATAATCATATATTATTTCTGTTCCCATTTATGAAGGAAGCCCTAAGATTGTCTCAATAAACCAAACCAGTGTTTCTGTACACTTGACTCACCCAAGCTCTGCAATATATTCCACGAGCTTCTCTGCATCATATTTCTCTTCAGATTGTTTCTCAGTTTCCGTCCTAAAATCAAGATGAGAGCACAAAACTATCTTTTAGAGAATGGGTAAAAAATATTTTAATTACTAGATTGGCAGAATGAATGGTCTGATTCATCTATTGTTCCTGCAATAAGAACAGAAAATGCACATAGCAAAGAATACATTTAAGAAATGGGTATTGCATGAGTGCCGAATCAACCCTGGCAATCAATGGGTTGACAGATGTTGCAGCCAGATTGCCCTCACATACATGAGTGCTATTGTGCATAATCATCTTTCCCCTATAAGATAGGGTGAATCAAAGTTATTCTTATTACCATATATCAGATTACATTAGGGCAGTGGTAAGAATTATAGGGCCTTTAAGATCATGTCATATTGCAACTTCAACTTCAAGCATTACTTACCATTGTTTATACTGAATGTACTGGCTGGGAAGCCAGTCAAACAACATCTGAAGACTACATGATCCCCACATTTGCAGTAAGGGTACAATAAAGTGAGTACCAAATCAGTAAGCATAAGTTCATACTGTATGAGTATAAGCTCATACTTGTCACTATCCCCTCCCAACACACAATCCAAGCCTGGAACATTCAATGAATAAAACAATTCTTCAATTTCAAAAGGTGGCTGAGAAAGTAACACACAACCCCTTCAGAACGTGAAGACAAACACATTTATCTTTGCCTTCATTAAATTGAAGTTAACACAAGACTTAACAGTTGAAAATGTGTGGTTTGACTTACAGTTGTTCTTCCAGCTGTGCTACTTTTTCTTTTGAATGGTCCAAGGTTCCTTGAGGTACATTAAGTTTAGAGTCCATGTCTTTCTGCCTAACAAAGATGACCTAAAAATCCAGTCAGAACCACTGAGTTAGGACATTTCCTTTTATTTATTTAAAATATTTACTATCCTTCACAGAATTTGGACTTCGGGGCAGCAAATATTTAAATTCTTATATCAGAATTTAGAATATGATTGGGTCATTGAATCTGCCCATATGCAAACTTTGTTTAGCCAGGAAGAAATTTATACACTTCAGAACAGCATGGGCTACCTGTGATTTACCCAGTATCAGCTGAATTCCTGCCTCATCCATTTGAAACTCTGCCATTTAGAGATTCATAAATTAAAAACAGAAGTTCTAGCACATGAGCATTGACTCCTGCCATCTGCCACACTGAACATGTACATGTAGATATACTGTAGCAGAAACTCATTGAAGTCAGCAGCAGCTGCACTGTAACTTCTCTCCCTAATAATTATTTTCACTGCTCTTTGTGTTGCTCTTTGAATGTTTTAAATCTATTATTGTAACTGCTTCAAATTATTTTTATTTGTGCTTCTCGTGTGATCCTCTCAGATTTTGTGATACCAAAACACTATACAGATATTATAAAAAAATAAAGATAAACTCACCCTCTTCGCATTCAGACGATTCCTGAGCTTCATTAACTCTACCAATAGATTGCTCACTTTTTTCTGTGCCCCATCTTCAAAACACTTAAATGGAGAGAGAGGGGGGGGGTGTGGTGGGATGGGGAAAGTTTCGCTTTCAAATTTCTATCTGACGAAATCATTCCAGAAACTAATAAGCCAATGATAATATGTTTCAGATCACTGATTTCAGTGTGGGAGAACTAAGAGGTTAAGTCCCACGGTGTCCAGTAAAATTAATTCCTAAGTTATTTATGGGGGACTGACAAAGTAAACATTTGCTCATAACATAAAAAGCATCTGCATGTGTGTCTTACGTCATTTTTGAAAGCCAGACAGCTCACAAATAGTTATAGAAATTCTCACCTTGAAACTCAGTGTTAAACGGAAAAATGGATCCTACTTGAGTTTGTCACTGTCTAAGATTACACTGAGGCACAAATTGCTACTTTCAGAAATTGTGAAGAGACAGTAACTAGTTATGCTACCTTTAAAAATAGACAAACACCACAGAAGACCCAAAGACCTTAATTATCATACCTTTGTTTTGAGCAATTCATTGGTCTTGCTCAACTCCAGAAGCTGTTTTTCCAGAGAAGCAACATTTGCCAGAAGAGAGGTTTTCTCCCTCACTACAGCACATAGCTTTGATTCAGCTTTTGCAAGGTCTTCTTCCAGAGCTTGCAGCCTTCTATCCTGTTGTCCTCGTTCTCCAATTAGCACACGTATCTACAATATGCATGAAGGTGTTAACCGCACTGATAAAGAGTAAATGATCCCAGACATTCTATTTTGTGTTACATGTGCATAATAGCATGTGCCACCTAGTTTAAATCCTATTGCTAATCCAACTAGATTAGACCCATTCAATCAACTGCTGAAAGGCAAAACACTTAATGTTAAGTCCCATGTTTTCAATAAGTCTACTCCGTTAAAAGTAACATCTGAAATTTAAGCCACTACAAAAGAATACAGGATGAGTCTCCTTTATTTGAAATGCTTGGGACCAGAAGTATTTCAGAGTTTTGAATATGTGGAAATACATAATGTGATATCTTGGAGATGGGACCTGAATCTAACATGAAACTCATTTACCTTTCATATACACCTTATACACATAGCTTGAAGACAATTTTATATAAAATATTTTTTATAATTTTGTGCATAAAACATTTGTGTACACTGAGCATCAGAAAAGCAAAGCTGTCACTATGTCAGCCACCTATGAAAAAAGTTTTGCATTTTGGAGTATATTGGATTTTGGAATTCTAAATAAGACTCAACCTGTACAATACATTTTATATGCTCTATAGTTACTCACAGAAAGTAATAATTGTTGATTCTTCACATTTATGCACTGCCTTCTCTCAATGGATTCAAAATTGTTTTCAAAGAAATATAAAAAGTGAAAACAAGAATCAAGAGATGCTAAAATACTTTCACAAGTGCAGCAATAATGCTTTAAGAATTCAGTATGAAGACGAGCCTGTGAGTTATCCATGTATCCTACTGAGGGAAATGCCTCTTCTGTTACAAAAAATTTATTATTTTATGCATCACTTGAAAGTCTGGGGAGAAAGGGAATACTGGGGGAATACAGTGTACAATAAGGTCTAGTATACTGTGTCACTGTCTATGAGAATGTAAATGTTTTACTTCCATTAAGTTGATTAAGCTAAGAAAGTTTTAAAACTAGAAAACAATAATCAGACAACCATTATACAGTGGTCTCCCGGTTTACGAATACCCCGGCCTACGAAAACCCCGGTTTAAGAAAGAGCCGGAAAAACGGCCCCGGTTTACGGAAAAAACCCCGGTTTAAAAAAAGAAAGCGGCGGGAAATTCAAATGGTGCGGGGGCTGGTTTAAGGGGCCCCGGTTTACGAACTTTTCGGTTTAAGAAAGGGGTGCTGGAACGAATTAATTTCGTAAACCGGGGGACCACTGTATAGGTACTCTAAAAGAACTAAATTTTTATATTCCCCACTAGATTGTTAAACCTAATTGCTAACAAGATAGTGGTGCCAATACCTCTTTTTCCAGCTCCTTTTGGTTTTTCATATCTTTCGGAACAGTCAAATCCTTTTTAGCCTTGGTTCCAAAATTACTTGGCTTTGAATGCAAGAAGCAGAGAAACCAGATTAAGGTTAAAAACCAGAAAATTGTTTTCAGGCATATTTCTGGAAAACATTTAAAAGTATAAAATCAGTTTATCTGGAAGGAGATTTGACACCTGCAGCTAGAAATATCATATACCAGGCTTACATTCACAGGGATATCTAGCAGTCATACCAGTGTCACTTTGCTGAAAATAGACAGAAGAATAATTCCACAAAATTTAAATGTGGCAGTTACCTTTTTTCAATTAGAATTGTGAATCTGAGTATTGTCTACACCCATATTAATAACCCAAGACAGTTGTCAGTATGGGTTTTGTCTGAGGTTTTGTCTTCCCATATTTGCCTAACAAATTACTGTATTACCAGAGTGATTTAGGGCTTATCAGAGCTTGGGAAATTATGTTTCAAAAATGTATTAAATGTTAAATTTTCCAAAGTAATAGTGGCGTGTTTATTTATACCCTGCTTTCCCCTCAAAATTGGGATGCAAAGCAGGTTACTATTTAATAGAATTAAACTATTACACCATCAGAACAAATCACACAATAAAATAATATAATGCCATTAAAAGACATCAAAGCTCTTTTAAAAGTTCAGTTTAAAACAATACAGCACCCCTAGCCTGATCTTTAAAAACTCTGTTTTAAAAGCCTGTCTGAATAAAAGGGTTGACAGAAGAACAACAAGGAGGGGGGCATTCTGGTCTCCCTGGGAAAAGAGTGCCAAAATCTAGGGGCTGCCACCAAGAAAGCCCTCTCTTAAGTCCCCAGCAACTGTATTTGTGATGGTGGTAGGACTGAGAGAAGTTCCTGATGATCTCAGAGTCCAGGCTGGCTCATACAGTATATCTGGTTAATGCTACCTGTTATTTGGTGCTCCATTGTTATTAATGGATTACCTTTAAAACTATTTTTTTTAAAAAATACAAAATCACCCCCTCCCAAATCCTTACCTTCAAAAGAACATTTAAGAAGTCATGAATAGATTTAAGTCACTTAAAACTAAATCAACAACTACGTTACCAGGTCTCATATTACTCGATTGTTTTACAGAGGGGCGGGTAAGAAATAAATATTATTATTATTATTACAGTATTTTAAATAGTAATATGATTTCTATGAATTGATGTCTATGTTAGACAATGAAGAAAGCTAACTGTGATAAAAAAAACCCTCATTCTAGACATACTGTGGGAGGAGATTTTTTACAGGTACTATGGACTGCCAAGACAAATGGAGGGGTCTGACAGCAAGTCAATCCTAAACATTCACTAGAAGCCAAAATCACTGAAGTGTGTGATAACCTCAGCTTATATGTTGAGAAAAGGGGACTCATTGGAGAAGGCAATAATGCTGAGAAAAGTTGAAGGCAGCAGGCAAAGAGGAAGACTGTATTATAGATGGAATGACTTTTAAAAATGAACTCATGGCTTTTCATTTGGAAGAAATACAGGATGAGTTTCCCTTATCTGATATGCTTGGACCAGAAGTGTTTTGCATTATTTTTGGATTTTGGAATACGAGTGTTTGTACATACAGACTGTACATACATACTACCAGTATGATATCTTGTTATCATAATATGATCTTATATACATTCATGATATCTTGGATATGGGACCCAAGGCTAAACAGAAAATTCATTTATGTTATATTTAGACCTCATACACATAATCTGAAGTTCAGGAAACAAAGTTTGTGTACACTGGACCATCAGAAAACAAAGGTTATAATTTCAGTCACCCAATAAGAAAGTTTTGGGTTTTGGAATATTTTGGAATTCTGGATAAGGGAGACTCAACCTGTAACAGGAACTTCTGGAACTACTTTATCACACTAGGGGGCAAATAGGATTTAAACGAGAGTTAAAAAGGAAATGCCCTATGTTTATCATAGGACATTTCCTGTTTAACTCTCGTTTAACTGCCATGTGCTTTTTGAGCTTTTCCATCTCTCTTTCCAGCATTACTTGACCCACATACAGCTAAGGTTTCCAGTTTGGAACTTCTGTTTTTGTTTTTATTTTATTTTAATATGTTCATTTATTGATTTTAATGTTGTTGTGATTTAATCCTGTTTTAAGGGGGGGGGGGTTGGGTGATGGGATTGTATATTTTAATTGTATTGTTTTTTAACCTTGTTGTAACCCGTCCTGATTGCTCGTTCAGAGGGGCGGGCTAGAAATAAATTATTATTATTATTATTATTATTATTTAAATCCTGTTTGCCCCCTAGTGTGATAAAGTAGGAAGTCTCTCATTCATAGGATCATCACAAATCAAAGCCAACTTGATAACCCATAACAACACCATCATCATGTTACATAATGGCTGTTATCCATAGGTTATGAACTTCTGTTTAGGAACAAATGATCTCTGGTCTCTTTGTCAAAATGGCATAGTTATAAAATAATAATCTTTCAGTGACGACAAAGAAAAGTGCCAACAGAGAAAGAATAGCCATAACATAAATACTACTCTTGGCCGCTGAGATGAGAGTTTTCTTCCATTCACTGGGGAAGGCGGAGGCTTCATATTATTTGGATTCTGCTGGTTTCCAACATCCCCTATAAAAGGAAAAAAGCAATTATGTGAGATATTTAGTTATCTATCATGAAAATACTTTCACCAGATTATATTTTTTCAATTGTTTATTCTATAGTCTTAGATTGAAAATGTGAGAACACTCAGTTAAATAAATCATCTGTTTAACACTCTGCTTACAAGGAGTCTCATATTACAGCTAAATTAACAGGTCACAAAAATTTTAAGAAATGTTATCTAATTAAAGACACAGATTTAAATCCAACTGCTAGTCCAAACCAAAGCTGACCATTAAATCAATTGCTGAGTAGCAAGTCAGCACTTTGGTAAACCATTGTTTTCCGGTCAATCTACTATCATTAGGGACAGAAAACTAATCACAGAGTGAACGTAGAATACACAAAACTATAATTGCTTCCCTCCAATCAATAGCCTGAGAAGCACTGACCATTGAACTGAAATAACGTATGATGCAAGAGAAAAGGTTTTTACTTATTTACTTCATTAAATCCCTTCTTTCTCCCAAGTTGGGACCCAAGGCGGTTTGTTTGATCTGAAGTGTACTGTATCTGTATTTGGAAGGGAGACACACATGCACAACTGACCACAAGCCACAGCTTGCTCATCTTCAATAGCATTCAGTATAAAAAGATTAAAAGTTTGATACTATTTATACTGTATTCATGTTTTTATCTTGCTTTTCAACTAGGAAACAACCCTCAAGGTGGCTAACAATAATTAAAAACCAAAAAAAGAGAGATTACGATCAAGTTAGACCACAAGATTATTATATTAATTGAGCAATTAAAATCAACAATTCACTAGTTCTAAACGCCATATGAAGAGTAGCATGTTCCAAGAACATGGAGATGCAGCGTGTGAAGAGTGTGTGTTTGTATATTACTGATTTAAATTAATTGTTTCAACTAGGTTTTAAGTATTTTTAGTGTTTTAGTTGTTTTAATCACATTTTTAATAATCTTGATGTTTAATTCCTTTTTAAATTTTGTAAATTAATGTTAAGAGTCCAACTCTTTTGATTGCAAGATCAACAGGTTGGCAGTTTGAGGCCCAGGTGCTGCATGATGCCGTGAGCTCCCATCATTAGTCTCAGCTTCTGCCAACCTAACAGTTCGAAAGCATGCAAATGCAAGTAGATACACAAGTACCACTTCTCAGTGGGAAGGTAACCACATTCAGTGGAGTCATGCTAGCCACATGACCACCAGAGCAGTCCTTGGAAAACGCTGGCTCTTCAGCTTAGAAACAGAAATTAGCACCACCCGATACAGTCAGTTAGGACTAGACATTCATGTCAAGGGACTACCTTTAATCTTTTACCTAAATTAATGTTTTACTTGGACCTTTTAAAATTATTGTAAACCACCTTCAATCCCATTTTAGGAGAGAGGCATGACAAAAGTGCAATAAATAAATAATAAAAGCAGTGGGAGTGGGAACTGAATACAACTCTGAAAGAAACAGATTCCACACTCTGGAAGCAAGAGGAGAAAGCCTTGTTGTATGTGTTTCAAGTGGACCAGAGCAGGTTGCAAGATCTTTTACACAGGACAGGCTGTCTCCTAGGCTGCATCTGCACTGCAGAAATAATCTGGGTTGACACCCACTTTAACTGCCATGGCTCATTGCTATGGAATTCTGAGATTTGCAGTTTGTTGTGGCACCAAAGCTATCTAACAAAGAAGGCTAAATGTCTCACAAAACTACAAATCCCATAATTCCACAGCATTTAGTCACAGCAATTAAAGTGATGTCAAATGGGATTATTCAGTCCAAATAATCAGGTCCTAAATGATTTAGAACTGTAAAAGTTAAAACCAATATAAGCCTGTTTGGCATTTGGTGAGGACACAGGAAAGAGTCTTCCAGGTGGCTTCCCACAAGTTATGGGAGGTTTGGTTGGCCCTCTCTCTCTTCTCTTTCTGGCAGCAGGCAAATACCCCTTTATTTAGGCAGGCCTTGGGCTTGTAATTTATTGTGGCAGAAGGGTCTTTTAGTGGGGCATTATGCTTTTATCCATATTATTGCATTTTAATGTGTTTTTAAACTATTTCATTTATTATTATTTTTTAATATAGTTGCTTATTACCGGTAAATGTTTTTTAAAATGTAACAAATAGGTTATCTGTACTGTACTTTAATTTACTGGAAATCAACTTGGGTCCCATGCCCAGAGAAAGGTGGGATATAAATTAAATAAATAAACATCTTAAATTGTGTCCACCTTTCTGAACTGATCAAGGTCCAAAGGAAAAGAAATCTGCTGATTTGCAGAACTGGGCACTGTATCAAGATCCAGTATATTAATGTATTCAGTGAGATTTGATTGCAGGTTCATTGTACAGAGGACTGCAACCTAAGTCAGGAAGAGACATGATGATGATAAATTCATTTACAGTTGGCCCTCCACATTTGCAGCTTTGACTTCTGCAGCTTTGATTATTTGTGGTTTTGATTAACATGTTCTCATTAGGAATCTCTAGGTCCTCCAGTATGATTCTATGATCAACTTATGGCAGATGTTGACCACAGAGTTGCATTGGAGGACCTGGAGATTCTTAGAGAGATGTTCCTTTAGGTAAAAAGAAGTGTGTTTTTATTTGCATTTTTCCCACATTCATGGGGATCCTTCACACCTAACACCCCTAACCAGGAGCCCTGGTGGCGCAGTGGTTAAATGCCTGTACAGCAGCCACTCACTCAAAACCATAAGAAGAAACCTTGTGGTCTCTTCCAACTATGATTCTATGATTCTATGATTCTATAAGGTTGCGAGTTCAAGACCAGCAAAAGGGCTCAAGCTCGACTCTGGCTTGCATCCTTTCGAGGTCGCTAAAATGAGTACCCAGACTCATTGTGAACTGCTTAAACACTCCTTAGGCCATATGAAGTGGTATAAATGAAGCTGTTTGTAACTTCAGCAAATGTGGAGGGACCACTGTACATGCAAACACTAAACATAGTCATGAACACAATGAAAGCTCAGAATGGACACTCTCCATGTATGAAGCAAAAAGGCATGAACCGGAAAGCAGAAGCGTGTTCACAGTAAGGAAGCCACAAGGACATGCAAGGAGCTGCCGATGATCTTTGCCATTCGTAGCTTAGTTACTCACCTGTTTGTATTCTGAACCGTTCTGACTTGTCGAAAGATACAGGTCCTTTAGAGGGATCTGAAGTTTTGATATCATAAGAACCTGGAGGTGGAGCACAAGCTAGATAGGGTGGGCAGGGGTGTGAAGCATAATCAGAATCAAAGCCCCAATGATGAGAACCCAATTTTTTAACAGCTTCAGTGGTTTACACATGACAGCAAAAACATAAGAAATCTGTATACAGTTTACACTCTAATAAGGTGGGCTCAGGATGACCAGATGTCATAACCGCAAAGGAGGACAAAGCACTGCAAAATGCAGGACATTCAAGAAAAATGTTGGGCATTACCAGATTAAAACTAAAAACGCTGATATAAATGTAAATTCATGCTTCTTAGCCAAATTGGAGGACATTTTGAAATTCCTGCTGGATGGAAGGGTGACATGTAGGACCCATTCGAGGACATCTGACCAGTCTGGGTGGGCACCAGTCAACTGGCACTTACTGGACGGGTGTTTTCGATAAGCGACAGACAGTCCCCTTGTACCAGTACAGCTATTTTGACTGGGGGTGGCTAGGGTTTAAGCTGGGCATCTTTGCATTCACTTACTGCCTAGTTCTATGAAAGAGGGCACTGAATGGTTCCCAAACTTTGGTCCTCCAGATGTTTTAGACGTCAGCTCCCAGAATTCTTGACTGTTGGCCAAGTCCAAAACACCTGGAGGACCAAAGCTGGGGAATCACTGCAAAGAAAAAAGCATGTGCTTTGCCAATGAACAATTCCACGGTATATCCATATCCTATTAGCCTTAATAGTGATCAACCAGTTCAGGAAAGCAGCCTGGAACAGCCTACTGTTGAAACAGGAAATATTAAGTATCATGAACAAGTATCAAGAGATATTATTACTCTCTAAACAAAAGAGTGGCAAAAGGGGAACACACCCAGACTGCTTGCATGAGTTGTGCCATCTGAGGATGATGGGAGATGCAGTTCATCATCTGCAAGACCATAGGTTCCTGACCCTTGAACCAGGGAGTTGTTTAGTCAGACCTAGCAAAGCAATTCTGATAAATCTCCTTCCTCAAGTCATGTCGGCTAAGGAGGAGTGCTGTAGTCCACTACATTTGGAGGGTCCCTGGCCGGGAAAGGCTGTCTTAAAAATAGGAAACACTTTCTATGTGCCTGCCAGATGGAAAGGTTGCTGTGGCTGTTGTGTGCCTTCAAGACTTCTGATTTATGATGATCCAAAGGCTCATCATGGGGTTTTGCTGGCAAGATTTGTTCAGCAGATGGGTTTGTGTTAGCCTTCTTCTGAGGCTGACAGAGTGTGACTTGCCCAAGGTCACCGAGTGGATCAAGGCAGCTAACTGCAGTATTAATCCAGTCTGGCACCACTTTAACAGCCACGGCTCAGTGCTATGGAATCTTAGGATGTGTAGTTTGTCATGCCACTACAGCTTTCTGATGGAAGGCAAAATATCTCAGAAAACCAGAAATCTCAGAATTCCACAGCACAGAGCCATGGCAATTAAAGTGGTGCCAAACTGGATTATTTCTGCAGTGCAGATGCAGCGTAAATGAGTCCCTCATGGAAAGGTCATTCTGTATTCTGACAATAGCCACTGAAAAGGCTCTCTGCACACTTGTAGTTTGCTGAGGCACCAAATCAGGGTGACCAGATGTCCGTCTTTTCAGAATATGCCCTCCATTTCAGACTTCTGTCCAGGAGGAATTCCAAAATGACCTCCATTTTGAACATGGCGCAGAAGCATGAATTTATGTATTTTTTTGTGTGTGTTTTTAGCTTTTATTTGGTTATGTCCTCTGGTTTTTTTTCTCAAATATTCTCCATATTGTGGTGTCTTGTCCTTCTTTGCGGTTAGGACCTCTGGTCCCCCTGCACCAAATCCTCTGGCAGGATAGGCTAATCATCTCACAAAACTACAAATCCCAAAATTTCCATAGGTTTAGAGCCTTATAGCAGTTAAAGCGGTGCCAAAACTGCACTAACCCTGCAGTGTAGATGCAGCCTGTGAGAAATTTAGAAGCCAACTAGCCTGGAATAAAACAGTTTGACCCCACTTTAACTTCCATGTGCTATGGAACACTGGGATTTATAGTTTGGTTGCGCCACAACCCGAGCCAGCCCTCTGACAGGGCAAAGCCAGTTATCTCTGGCAAAAAACTACAAATCCCAAAATTCCACAGCATTGAGCCGGCATGGCAAGTTAAATGGGTGCCAAAACTGCATCATCCATCCTGCAGTGTAGAGATGCAGCCTATGAGAAGTTTAGAATAAACTTCTAATAAATAACATTTATTTTAAATATGAACAAATATAAAGATACTGTAAATATAAAATAAATGATAAATAAAATAAAATATTCTAATAAAGAAAATACCTGGAATAAAGCAGTTTGGCACCACTTTTAAGTGGCTCAGTGCTATGGAATGGTGGGATCTGTAGTTTTGCACTTTGTCAGGCGAGGCTCAGTGTCTTAAAAAGAAAAACAAACAAGCTACAAATCCCAAAATTTCCATAGTTGGGGGGGGGATTTGAGGTGTTTTACTTAAGGTAGTTAAAGCGGTATCAAACTGGATTAATCTTGCAGTGTAGACGCAGCCCTAGAGCTCACGCCTATCAGTTAGCAGTAGCCCTTGCCAGCCTTTCCCATTGAGCAGAAAGGGAGCCAGTTAAGCCACTTACTCGATGCCTCGTTGAAGCGCCTAAGAGGAGCCTTAGGGAAAGACATGATGATGACCAAACTCAACGTAGACCAAAGTTAGTGATTTCAAAAAAGACGAAGCTGCCGCCCTTTATAAGGTCAGCCAATCAGAGGCGCCGGAACGCTGCCTGCAAGTTCCGCCAATCAGAGCGGGGAGGAGAACCGTGCATGGCGCATGCGCACCTGCTGGGAAGCGCAGGGGCTGACGGGAAAGCGAGTCTTTCTTTCCAGCTTTGTTTACTTTAAGGGTGTGACTGAGGCGTTTGTAGTTTTTAGCTGGAAACGACTGTGGGAAAAAACGGAACTAAATTATGTGTCCTCTCTCGAGTACAGCCTCATTGCCCTCTGAGAACTGCGCATGCGCGTGTTCGTGCTTTCGTTCCTGGAGTCATTGGTGGTAGTAGTAGTAGTAGTAGCCTAAGGGCGCATGCGCGCAGTCGCGGGGCGTGATCGATCATCGTCGTCGTCATGTCTGGTCCGTTCGAAGAGCGGAGCGGTCTGGTCCCGTGCGGGACCCCGTGGGGCCGGTGGTACCAGACGATGGAGGAGGTCTTCGTGGAGGTGGAGGTCCCCCCAGGCACCCGCGCCAAGGAGGTCGCCTGCAGCCTCCAGAGCCGCCACCTCTCCCTCGCCGTCGCCGGGAAGGACGTCCTCAAGGCAAGAAGACAGACCCTGAGAAGACTCAGAGAGAGACAGAGAGAGAGAGAGGGCTCCAGGCAGGAGGAGGAGGAGGAGGAGGAGAACACTGCATAACAAAGGCTCCTTCTCTCTCTCTCTCTGTGTCTTAGTGTACACCCATATATATATGTGTGTGTGTGTACGTATATACACACCCATATATATATATATATATATATAAGGACCCATACATATACACACACATATATGCCCATGTATATATACTCACACACACACATATATATATGTACTCAACTATAAACACCCCCATACACACACACACATAGGTACTGTATACATATATAAGCACCCATACGTATACACGCACCCATCATACACACGAGGCTCCTTCCTTGGAGGTCTTTAAGCAGAGGCTGGATGGGCATCTGTGTCAGGGATGCTTTGATGGAGAGTTCCTGCATGGCAGGATGGGGTTGGACTGGATCAGGGCCCTTGTGGTCTCTTCCAACTCTATGATTCTATGATTCTATATACTCGTATACACACGCAGATATATGTATGTATGCATGTATATATATATACACACACATTCATGCATACACCCATATGTATACACACATACATATATATATATATATATACACACACATATACACCCATGCACACACACACATATATAAATACTGTATACAACCATACATATATAAGCAGCCGTACATATCACCCACCCACCCACACCTATACATATATACACACACACCCATTACATACACCCAAGTATATACATAGACACCCCACACACATATATACCTATATACACACGCACACACACACACCCATATATACACACATTACATACACCCATGTATGTACACACACACAGACACACACACACAGAATATATATACATACACATGTGCATACGTACATTTTTTGCTCTTGTTGTGTGCCTTCAAGTCATTTCAGACTTATTGGGACCCTAAGGGACCCTATCATGGGGTTTTCTTGGCAAGATTTGTTCAGAGGAGGTTTGCCATTGCCTTCCCCTGAGGCTGAGAGAATGTGACTTGGCCAAGGTCGCTCAGCGGGTTTGATAGCTGAGTGGGGATTAGCACCCTGGTCTCCCAGAGTCCTAATCCAGCACTCCAACCAGTACACCACAATGGCTCTCATACATGCATATATATATATACATACACATGTACGTGAGCCAGTGTGATGTAGTAGTTTGAGCATTGGGCAGTGACTCTGGAGATCAGACTTCGATTCCCCACTCGGCGATAGGAACCCACTGGGTGACCTTTGGCAAGTCTCGCTCTCTCAGAAACCAGTGAAGTTGCCTTCTCCTTTTAACATTGGAAGAAGACAAGGTTGGAGAACATCTGCCTGGCGTCAGATTGGTATTGGACTACAACTGCCATCGTGGGAATGTTGGGAGTTATAATCTAATTTTATATTGATTGAATTTGTAACGTGCCTTTCTCCTGGGTTGGAATCCAAGTCATGTGATAAAATCTATCTCATCTGGAAAGCACCTAGTTGGGGAAGGTATATTATGTTTTGACAATCTGATTCAGATATGTTGTGGTTGCACATTAGGTCTGTAAACAGAAATAATCTCAGAAATGCTATTTTTATCTTGGGTTCTTATTTTGGCAGCATCTGTCCATCCTCTTTTTTTTTCCTCCCCAAATGACTTATGTTGTTTGTGTACTTTACAGGTTCTTCTTTACCTCAGTTTTTGAGAGATAGCCCTGCAGAAATTATGTCCTTAGTTCCCTACATTCATTACGTGTAAGGAAACAACTGCTTACTTTATCACATTTTAAACCAGATGATCAAATGATTTGGAATAAAATCCCTCCATTTGCACAGAATAGAGTAAAAATACATGAGAGCCATATGGTTGAAATTCAGCTGATAGTTGCAGTGTTAGGATATGATAAATATATTGAAATCCTTGTAAAGTGTAGAATTACAGTGGTAAAACTCTGCAACAGTAAGCTTCTTTTATCAGACTGTTTTACTGTACTAGCTGGCAATTTTTAAACATGTTCTGTTGATGCTAATAATGATCATTTACTACTTTAGGTGCAAAACTAGCAAATTTTTTAATAGGTATGAATTTGAGACATTTCAAGATATTAATCAAGTAAGATTTAGTTTCTTGTGGCCATGTTCTAGAAGAGTTTATTCCAGATGTTTTGCCTGCATCTGTGACTGGCATCTTCAGAGAATGGCAAAACTTCAGGAATAAACTTTTCTAGAACATGGCCACATAACCTGAAAAACCCACAAAAAACTATGGATGCCAACCATAAAAGCCTTCAACTTCACTTTGCAAATAAGATTTACTTCTGCAATATGGATCGTGCTGCTGGTTTTTAAAACAAAAATCTTGACATTTCTTTCAGGGTAAACTCTTTGATTCTACAATAGCTGATGAAGCAACATGGACACTAGGTAACACATATTTAAGTGAACTTTTGAGAAATTTGGTTCAAGTTTCATTGTTGACTTTTCCTCCCTTTTGTTTTGTTAATGAAAACCACATAGTGTTTTGATCCTCGTTGCAAGGGTTCAGGAGGACTCCCATGGAACTCGGGAGAGCAGGGGGTACGGAGAGTGCAGGCTGCATGACGTGATACCTTAAGAATGGGGGGGACACCACTGCTCCCCAAGCATCTGCCTTTTGGCAGAAACGGGATGTGGCATTTGTCTGTGTCCCTTTAAAATGCTAAAGAGATGGTATGAGTGGGGTGAGGCAAGGCTCAGTGGGAGGAGAAATGGGAGACCCTCAGGTTTTTTAAAAAGTAAATTTTAAAATTATGTTTACATTAAATTTTTGTCTTCTTTTTAAATTTTCTTTTAAAAAATCACGTTACCAGATTTTCCCTTTATCGACAGGAAACTATGTGCATGTAAATTCATTTAGGCTGTGTGTATGATCCTGTAATTTAAAGGTATAATTTTTCTAGTTGCTTTTGTCACAACTATTACCATTACAATTCAGTGATATACAGGAGCTACAATTTATGAGTAACAGTAGTATAAAAAGCATTACTAAGGATCCTTAGTATGATGTAGTATGGGAAGAAGTCATCTTGGGGTGACACCAACCCCAGCGATGCCACTGCAGCAGGGTCCATTTAATTCTGCTCTTTTCACACCTCTTGTCCTTTAGAAGGGTGATCTGCATTTACTCCAGCATACCTAACAAGCTCTCCCTCTATGTTAGGTTTGTGGTATCTCAGAGCAATCCTAATTTGACAAGGCATAGAAAGGAGTATTGGATGAGACATAGCAGGTATACACAGGCAGCATCTGCACTGCAGAAATAATCCATTTTGACACCACTTTAACTGTCATGGTTCAGTGCTGTAGAATTTGGGGAATTGTAGTTTTGTGAGACATTTAGCCTCCTCTGTCAGAGAGCTCTGGTGCCAAAACAAACTACAGTTCCCAGAATTCTATAACATTCTGCCATGGCAGTTAAAGTGGTGTCAAACTGGATTATTTCTGCAGTGTGGCTGCAGCCATAGACCTCCCATTTCTACTACTGTCTATTTTGTTGCTTGGAATCAGAGGCATCTGGTATTAAGTCTGTATGGGGCATGTTTGTCAGACTTTTTGTTGGACCCTTGCAGACATATTTGTTTTCAACAAAGCACTTTCCCAAACATGTTGATTGTTTTGTATGCAAGGATCCACACAAAAGTACTTGACACTAGTGAGTGTCTAAATAAACACAACAGAGTTCTTCATAGTATATTCTCTTAGGATGAATAAGTGAAGCAAAAACATACCAAAAAGCCTAAAGACGTTTACTTCTTGATGTTTATCTACGCAAATTATTAGCTATGGTGATGAAGGAGCTGTGCAGGCTGGCCTGGGGGGGGGAGTTGGGATGTGGTGTCCGTACGATGCACGCCCCAACTCCTCCCCCATGTCGGTGTAATGCTGCACACCGTTCCACATGGTGTGTGTCATCTCAGCACTCCTCTGACGCTGTGTCCACATGACACAGTGTCAAAGGAGCACCTTAAAGCTGGGCTATAATGCCCATTTCAGAGCGCAAAAAGGACCCGCTTTTTGTGGCTCCTTTTTGCACCCTGGAAAGGCCAGATCGAGGCCGCACTGTACAGTTGCCACAGCCCCAATCTGAGGCAGCTGCAGGCTCCCCCTTATGGGTGGTCTGCACAGCCTCTAAGTTAAAGAGACACTTTCTTCCCTTGCTGATTATTTTAAAGAGTAGACCTATATGGGATGGAGGGAGTTGCCATTTGGGTGTCATCAATAATTTTGTTTGCCCCCTCTTTTCTTCTCTTGTAAAGAGGACCAGAAACTGATACGAATTGTCTTAACAAAAACTAACCGTGATGCTGGAAACTGTTGGAGTTCCTTGCTGGAGAATGAATATGCTGCTGATCCTTGGGTCCAGGACCAAATGCAGAGGAAACTTACTCTGGAGAGGTTCCAGAGAGAGGTGAGTTTATGGACATCAGTTAATATGTTGAAACCAAAGTTTATTTGTTGATAAAGCAGCATATTGAAATTTCATTTATTTATTTATCCTTCCATTCCTTCCAAGGTCAGGATGCAAGATAGCTTACAATATATTAAAACAACACAGTAAATTATACCAATTAAATTATACATTAATTTGAAACATCCATTGGAACACTTTAAAATTAAAACTGACATTAATGTTCAGCAACTCCAGTTAGATCTGTTACTAGTGGAAGGACAATAGGATGGTGGCTTGGACTGTAGCCGCACTGAAGAAATTATACAGTTTGACACCACTTCTGCTGCCATGGCCGTGTACTATGGAATTCTGGGAGTTGTAGTTTGTTATGGCACCAGAGCTCTCTGGCAGAGAAGGCTAAATGTCTCACCATTTTGTGTGTGTGTAAATATTTTCAAACCATGTTTCGTTGAATCCTTGCATGCATAATCCTTGGATACAGAAGGCCAACTATCATATAGATTTTTAGGCAGGCTGTGTGTTGAATTTTCCCATATTCAAACTTCAGTCTTAAAAATTTCTCTAGGATTAAATTTGATTCAACTCAGTGAAACTAGATTCTGCATAAATGTGTGTAGCAGCCTGTTGTGTGTAACTGCAAATTGCAGGGGGTGGGTTTGATGGTGGCATACAGTAGTAATGGTTGTCTTTTATCAAATGCATTGAATGTGGTTTTATAATTAGCTTCATAAAATATGAAAATATGAGGGGCTGTAAAGTAATGAGTGTATTCATTGTTGAAATTATTACTCTTGAATGGCATTATAAAGGCATTTCTATTCTGCAAGTATAAAGTCATATTTTTAATGTAAATGTTTGACATTTGTACCATGAATGGAAAAGCATGTTGTTTTTGTTGCTTTTGGAAAGAGTTAACCAACATTGAAAGTCAGCCTGACAAACAAGCTCACAAGGAATATAAATGGAATCTGATTATCTCTTTGCAGAACCCTGGATTTGACTTCAGTGGAGCAGAAATTTCTGGGAACTACAGTAAAGGAGGGCCAGACTTCTCCAGTCTTGAAAGATAGCTCCATGCTTTTGGCTGTATTTCTAGAACTAAAAAAAGGAATATAATATGGTCAATAAAAATTCATCTGTGAGAGTAGGCATTGGCTTACTCATTCTCAGCAGCTTTAAACCACAACACAAGAAGGGGTTTTATTATTTTAGCATGTGCTAATGCAGCAATGAAAAATAAACACCTGACACATATATATGCAAATCAGTGTTATGTGTACACTGTCACTGCTTACCAAGACTACGGACGCATTTTCAATTAATGTAATTGTTTAAATATGGTATAAATTTAATTGTTTTTTGTTGAACCAGCAAGAAGTTGTTTTTGAAGAGCTATGAGTGCATAATTCTTTGAAAAGTGGGAGAATTCTACCTACAGTAAATGTTTCTGGGCCTGGTAGGTTAGTAAACTGAGGCTCGAAATGACAATAGTGTTTCCTTGCAGATGTACTATGCTGTGGCATAAAGACACATTATTTTAAAGGCTACAGTATTTTTTAAAAACAACAACACTTGCTATCCTGCTCAGATGCTGTTTAAAACCTCTCCAGTCAAAATCAGTTTGATTCACATGGAAGGGGCCTTGCAAATCCAATAGTGGTAAGGTGTGGTACAGTGAGTATAATAGTTTTGTGCCAAATCCCACTGTAAACACAATTTTTAATGAAAACAAAGTCAAGCTGCAGTGTTGCACATAATAATCTAGAAATAATAACTGTTCTAGGAAACATAAGACTCCAGATATTACTGAATCTCATGCATTGTGATCACCTGGCATTAGCTGTGCTTGTTAGGGCTGATGAATGTTACAGCCCAAGAAGGACTACAGGGCTAAATGTTCCCCAGTCCTGATCTGAGGGTTAGGCAATCAGGTACCCTCCAGATGCTTTGGATTCCAACACTCCTAATCCTTCTTCGGATTTTGGAAGGTTGTAGCCAGAATAGAGAGAAAGCACCCAGTTGTTCTTAGGTCTTTATTCCAATTCAGTAAAGTGGTTTGTTGAAAAGTGCAGAAAACTCAATATATTTGTAGTGGCCTCTTCTGTGCAACTTAGGTTTGGGAATGTGATTTAACTGTTTTGGTTCCTCCCTAGGTCTCTGCTGGCTGATGAGATTTAAAAACAAAACAAAAAAGCCTTCATTTGAGCACCAGTGCATTCTTCCCTCCCTGTGGTAGATAGCAAATTGCTTTTCAACACTTAAGTGTTTCAAAAGCAGCCAGTATCTCATGCTTTTGTTTGAGAAATACTGGTGTAAATAAAGTCCTCTTGAGTAGAACTAGGTCTGCATTTTTCTAATTACTTGCATCTGTTCATACTCTGCGGCCTGTAAAAGTAAATGCATGCTATTTAAAACAGTATTTTAATGTAAAGTTAGAATAATTTTTTTTATTTCTTAGGCAGTTAGGAAATGTTTGGTGGCAATTGAATTATAATAGGTTCTGAAATCTGGTAAACACAAACATGTTTTGTTTTATAGCTCAGATAACAGTTGTATTTGTATATATACACAATGAACTGAATAAATTTTAATTTTAGTTTGTTTGATTTCCTCCCTAATTGTGCACGTTTATGTCTATAATTATTGTCTTTAAACTTTTAGCTGCCTATGGGAAGAGGTTCCATATTTTTTCTATGAAAAAATTGCTGCACTTAGAAGTCCCTTTCAATGGATTGGTTGATAGCTTAATTGTGTGATACAAAAGCTAGGTGTTAAATGTTCCACAGACCCAAGGCTGTTATTTTCACTGTTAAGACAATAAAAGTAGAATGTGTATTGTCTACAAATTGATCAAACTGCCTGCCTTCATAAATTTGGTGGGAGGTGGTTGGTGTGGAAACAATCTTTATGGAACAAAAGACTTGGAAATATAGTGGCGGGGGGGGGGGGGAACAGTTATATTTAAATTACAAAGTTCCATTTTTTGAAAATGGATCCATACTGTTGGAAGCAGAACCACTTAAGACTTCAAAATTCATTGATTATTAATGTATTTTCTGCTCTGTATTTTTTTTGTACTGAGAAAACTGAACTATTAATGTGATTAAGATTTTTGAAAAGCTATCCTGCTTAAATATTTGGTTATTCAGTGTGCTATGCTGCTTTACAAAAAGAAAAAAAAATGGTGTACAACCTCTTAGCTTGCCTGGTATAGCAATATAGCCAAATATATCAAGTGCCTTGGGCTGGTCTTGACTATCAAATAGCACACTCTTAGCTGACTACAGCACAAAGTCACATGGGGAGAGCGACAGTTCTGTTTGAAGATGGATGTCATGTGAGTAACAGCTTCGCAAGTGGTATATCATTTGATAAGCTGAAATCATTAAATGTTCCAGACAAAAAAAAGATACAAAAATTAAAGCATTAATTCTTCCTGGACCTCCTTTTCAGTGAAAAGATTCATGCTTGACGTTAGTGCAGTGGGCCCTTTAAACTGCAATGGTGTAGTCACACTTGTGGCTTAAGGGATCAACTAATCTGGAAGGAACCTCCACTTCCATTTAGGACAGGATGGGAGCTGTGGCCCTCCATGCATTAGGCCCAAGTCTCAGCTATCATAGCCACTGCTGAGGAATGCACTATTGGGGGTTACAGTTCAACACCTAGAGAGCTGCATGTTCCTACCCTTGATAGGAGGCAGAATGGCTGCTTACATAAAAGTAGATAAAGTAGTGTCTCTTTAGTCTGCAAGCCAGCTTTATATTTCTGAGGTCCACATTTTCTTTATGTCTTGCAACATACTTCTAGAACTTTAGAAAAAGGTGTTCTTGGATTCCCCCCCCCACTTCCTTTTAAAGCTAAGCTGGATCCTTTCACCATCTGCTTTGATCCTAACAAGGCATACCTATGATTTACATGTTTTCCCCTCTCCTTTGCTAAGCAATAAGCAGGAAATGGTATGCTGCTTGTAGAAGCTAGTATGTGGATGTATTGCCCTAATTCATTTGAGTATTGTTTCACATTTGAATATGAATGTCATTTCTGTCCTGTGATAAAAATACATATACAACAGAATTAAAGGAGTATCTTGTGCTAGGTCTGATCTTTGCTAAGAAGTGTGAACACAATTGAGTTCAAAGAATAATTCTGCCCACCTGACTTCGCTTGGAAAACAGAGGGAAAACCTTATTCCTGGAGCATCTTACAATAAAGTTTAAAAGAGCTGTTTACAAAATGAGACAAATAAGTTAATTTATACAATTCCTTTTCAATGTTTTATTGAAAGGTGCACTTGTTGCTTACAAAATGCCATGACACTTGGTATTACAGCACTTTATCCTTCACTGAATGCTTTCTTTTGCATTCTTATTCTCTCCCAATTTGTGAACAGGTAACAAAGGCACATTAGAAAGTTTTTTTAAAAAATATGGTCACTTATAAAACATCCTATCATCTTGTTTTAACAAGCAGATTGTAATGAGGTAGAAGTATAAAAGGTCACTGGATTAGACCTGAATAAAGAAAAGTCTTTGTATTTGGTTATTTGTCACTATCACAACATGCTTACTAGGTTTGGGCCCTTTCATGCATGCAAAATTGTAACATATCTTATGAAATTCTACAATTTTTGGCTGGAGACACCACAGGAACTCTAGCTGAGAGCTCTTAAATGCCCATCCCTAAACTGCAAATCATAGGATTCCATACATTGTTGCCATGACAGTTAAAGTAGAATGATAACACTATGGGTGCATAGTGAAAGGAACCACCCCCCATCACTTTGATAACGTTAAAGACAATTTAGTTTCAACTAACGCCATTCTCATGAAATTAATTCAGAGTAAACATCAGGACTAATACTAACAAGAAATGAGATACTACACATTTTAACAAAGGCTAGAAGTTGATACAAAAATGGCAAGGATTTAAGAACACTGTGTCATGGCAAAACAGTACTAATGTAGCATCGCTCAGCTTGCTTTACATTTCAGAAGACAGCAAGTCACATCAGAGAATCACAATGACAAATGACACCCTACTCTGGCTTCCCCACCTCCGCATTCAAATTGGAATCCAATGTGCAGTTTAATGGGCTAATCTAAAGTGTAACAAGTCTTGGCTAATTTCCATTTGTATCAGTGTGAAAAAGCCTTCTCTAGCAAAACTCCATGACTACAGCGGCAGTTTGCAGTTTACTTTCAACTAAGATAACTTTTCAAACTGCAAAAAATGGCATTCTATTAACACTTTTAGTAAGGTGCTGAAAAATCAATTTAAGCTAAGGGATGACTGCAAATGAGTCACAAAGTGCTATCTCAAAGCCACTACCATGTTTGCAAAAATGTGTCTGAGAAGAAACAGTGGATCACTTCACTTTCAACTGCAAAGGCTTTGAAATAAATTTAACCTTCTGCAGACAAAGGACTGGATCCTGACTAAGTTAGCCTAAGGGAAGGTCATATTGAAATCTGTAAAACTGAAGCCCAGTCATAACTTGACCCAGTGATTCTAATAACACATAGACTCAAGCTCAGATCACTCTGGAACAAACCTGGAACGCTGACTTTTCTTTTTTTAATCCAACCCAGTTTGTATCATCTGTCTACTTCTATTTTAAGATGCAGCCAACATTCTCAGCTGGTGTGTGCCCTACAGTTTTAATTAAGTTTATTTTTTAAAAGAAGATTGTCTAATTTCATTTTTAATAGTACTTCCAAAGAGTTTAATACTTAGCTAGAATTGTCTTTTATTGGTTTTCTTTCACATTGAAGGAAGAACTCTCAAGATTTTGGTATCTTGGTGTTAGGCAAAGACACTAAAGATACTGAACACTCCATTTTAGATGAAGTGACTGCATTCTCTTTAGTATCCAATGGTGACACAAAGGTTTAATAATAGTTTCATATTTCTAAAGTGCATTATTGATTCAAGCAGTAATGGAATTCTGGATACAGTTAGAAGTTTAGTTTTTGCTGTCTTCGGCTGTAAAAATTAGTTATTAATACTATGAGCCATAGCTAAACCAGCAGGCTCTGGAGCACTAGTACTACTCTAGTTTGTAAGGTACTATGCACATGATTTTATATTGCACTAGTCCAAACACATATTTATCCTGAGGTTGTGCATATTCATTTTCAGCCAGTAACAAGTCCAGGAAGTGTTGTGTAAAATAGAAATGTTTTGGACCAAACAAACTATTGTTGTTGGCTCAGTATGAAACACTAGACTAGATGTCATGTGTATGTTTGAAGTAGAGGAATCATTCTTTAAGCATGTCTTCATTTTCTTCAACAGAAATCCCATGAGACGGTGGGGAGATAAAAGCAGTCTTGCTGGAATGTGCAGCGGTCCTGTAAGTCAAAAGCACCCAACATGTAGTCACAGTCTAATCAGTCATAAACTTGGCCTTCAATATGGTAGGAGGCATCCAGTGGAGTCTCTGCTTTAAATCAGATCTTAGCCCTAAAGGTTGTACCTATGATGCCAATCAGTAATCCATCTTTTCTTCTTCAGGACCATTTCTAGCCAAAAAGAAAAAGGAAACTCATTAGAAGGAACTCTGTTTTTTAAAGGTGCTCCATTTAAACAGCATTGCTTACAAGTACATTTGCTTTAGGGGTGACAAAAATGTTATAGCAGGAAAAAGATCTGCACAAACTTTCCTACAATTTCACTTTAGTCTGACCTGGATTTTCCTCTACATCAGTTCAGCCCAGTCTTTTGATTTCAGCTCTTCCCAGACACAGCAACATGATTTATGTTCAGGAAAGTTGGGAGTTGTAGCCCAAAATATCTGGAGGGGACCAAGTTATGAAAGGCAGGGATCATCTGTCTGTTCTATAAAGGCATTCCTGTTTTTTAACCTTGTTGTACCCCGCCTCAATTGTTTTACAGAGGGGCGGGTAAGAAATTAATTATTATTATTATTATTATTATTATTATTCCTGTATGTGAAAATGGCAGAAATATATTCATGTGCACCACTACTAATATGAAAACCTATGCCAAAAATTAACAGGTCTCCATCTAAGATAACTGTCTTGTGCCACTCCTAACTGCTACCAATACTCTTCCCTTCATTCTAAAGTGATCAGAAGAATTAAGCAGGTTGCAAACTTTGATATTTTCACAAAGCCAGCACCAAACTAGTGGGCCTCAGCATGGTTGCAACAGACACACTACCCTAGACATCTGTAGGGAACAAAATTAGAAATACATCATTCTGAACCCAAGCTCTTTCCCATTCGCACCTCTTTAACAAGCATCTTTGAACAAACTATACACAGCTGTGCAGGACAAAGAGTGAAAAAAAGATGTGAAATAAACCTCTTTAATGTGAAAACCAAGTGTAACAGTAAAGCAGGTGTGGGAGCCACAAGCCCAATAGCAATAGTCAGGTGTTCTAAAACATGAACAAGGTAAGTGCATAAGATTTTCCCATGGTGTTCACCAGCCTTGCCACCTGGCATCATTTCCATCTTCCACACAGAGAATAAATTTAAGGGAAAAACTCCCTTATCAGTGGTAAAATCAATGTTTCAAACGCCTGAGTATAGACAAAGGGAATTTGAAAACTGCTTTTAAATTGACTGCGTGGTCATGATTGCTTTTTTTAAAAAAAGATGCTTAGAGATTGATGATGATAATGACAACGATTATTATACAAAGAATTAAGAGATTTCCCAACATCGTACACACGTGCAGTTGCTAGGTTTCTTGGGGATGCATGAGAACAATACTTCTTATCCATTTGTAGCTCATTCCAGTTTACTAGGCAAAGGCAGTTAAGAATTCTACAGAAATCATGTACAGCATGCATCTGAAGGGGAGTTGTATATTACTAGGACCCATATCACAAAACATAATTTTTAAAAAACACTCACCTTTTAGAGACCACTTTCTGGGATAGTTGGAAGATGGGCTATTCTGTAGTAACTGTGCTTTAGCTGCCTTGCGGTGCGCCCAGACACAATCCACTTTAATTTCTGAACATTTGGTTTGGAGCACTTGCTTGAGGAATACTCTGAGAGGCACTTTGACACAAGTTCCTTCCAAATAGAGAGCTCTCTGCCATTCATCTGCAGAAGGCAAATGTGAAAATAACAGCCAATCAATATCAGCAGCAAATATGCTGACTGTTATGTGCATACATGTCCGTATGGCACACACTAGTCACCTTTCAAAGTGGATGCCAGCAATACAACTGGCAGGTCACAGGTGACAATATACACTTTTATACGCAGCAATGGTTCTAGGCCACTCTGCATTTATCAAGCTGCTACCTCGGATTCCCAAATTTTGGTCCTCCAATTGTTTTGAACTTCTACCAGAAGCCCCAGCCAGCTTGACCAACATTCAGGAAATCTGGGACCTGAAGTCCAAAATATCTGGAGGACCAAAGTTTGGGAACCACTGTGCTACATCTTTGATGTTCTTAGTCAAAGTGCAGACACTCTGGCCCTGACAAATGTACAAAAAGTTATTGTCAACATATTTAAGCTAAAGTAGTACCTTGAGAGATTTATCTACAAAGTACCATTCTCTTGAGCAAACAGGAACCACAGGATTTTTGAAAGACGAAGCACTAACTACCCATTTCAACCAACACACAATTCTACGATAAATATTTCTGTTAACAGTTGAGCTACAGCAATGTGGCACCAGTGGTTCAGGACTTGCAATTTGTTGAGCACAAGGCAGTTTGATATTGGGCAACCATATTCCATTGTAAGTAGTCAGTAAGGTGTTGGCTTTTTAGACTGTGACATCAACAATCTTTTCTCTGAATTGCACCACACTGAATCATGCACTGCTGACAGGGCTTCCTAACTAGTCAGACCTTAGCTGTTGAAAGATCCAGGAGATTGATTTCTCACTGTAAGCTAAATTACGCTAATCATATGCAGATGACATCTACAAAAAACACACTGAACTTTCTAACAAAAAAATATTTTCTAACAGAAGAAAATATTTGCTAGAGATGCTAACTAATAAGTTTGAGGATGGTGAAACTATCAAAGCTATGCATTTAAATGTAGCCTACCTTAGAATATATTCGGAGACTTTCTATCACTTCCACCAACTCCAGCAGTTTTTCTTCTTCAACTTCCAGAGCCATTACTGAAAGAGCCAACACTGATGGCTGAGGAAGAGACAGTGCAATTAAAACTACAACCATTTACGTCAAGCTTTGACAGAACTCATGAAAGTGCTGATCAAAATCCTTACCTTCGCTTTAGAAAGAACAATCCTGCAGTGACATGCCTTCAGCTGGGCTTCTAGTCTCTCGAAGCTAAGGTGGCTTTTCCTGTGGAAAAAACAAAGCCTAGTTCAGTTGCTTGCAAAAAAACAGGGTATTTTTTATCATTTTAGTACTAGTACTAGTTTAGTACTAGTTCACTATATCAAATCTCCAAGGTTTTCAATATGCATCCTAATATATTGCCATCTGCAGATTAATGAATAGCATTTAGCTTTTGACTCACAGGAGGTTTCGGAACTTCAAAAACCATCTGTAGTTCGCAAAGAACAGGCACCTAAAAAGCTAGGCAAAAATTCATTTCAAGAAGTTAACTGTTATCTCTCCCATCTGCTTTCACTCACACATACAAAGATCATAGACCATAGCTGACATGATTAACACCAGATTGATTAAGCAGGGGGAAAAACCCTCTTACAATAGTCTTTCTAGCTGTAGATTTGACAGCAAGGACTTACAGACATACCTTCCGATTTGTGTGGATCCATTCTGGACCCTCCCGCAAATTGGGAAAATAGCCAATATTGGAGCTCCATTGATTACAATGGGGGCACCATTATGTCCCTCCTGGCTTGCTGTCCACGAAAAGACTGAGAGTCAGGAGGGTTGACTGTAGTTATTACATCCAGTTAAACGGCTATTCTGCAACAATGTATACTACTAATATATAACATAGTGGAATTTTTCAATTCCATGCTTCTTATCCTCCTTAAAGGAATAGTCAATTCTAAATTCATTCAGAAGGGGAGACTGTACCTTTCACAGCTCAGGCTTCCATGCAGGATTGAATAATAAAATTGTAGAAACTGATAGGCAGTTGTTGCTTTCACTTTCCCACATAATTTCTCTAGAAGAATCACCTCCATCCTCATGAGGTCGGAAACGGTGAACTGATATTGGCTGATCCTGATTAAGTCAGTGGCTAGTGGAACATTTCTCTCTTCTTGTGTGGCTTTCACAGCCAGGTAGAAGCAACTTAGCCCAACACAGCCCAAGTGTTTTGGCTGTACCTAGAAGACAAAGGTTCACTGGAGTTCAAGGTTCACAGGACATTTATGTACAACTATGCTTGCTTTACAATTAGGCAACAACAGGGGAAGGGGGGGGGACCCAGGAAATAAATTCTTTGGAATTCAAGAGAAATTTTGACTTAGGTTTCTTGAACATAATGGATTAGATTCCCTTAGTCTTGCAGAGTAAGGCATAAAAGTCAATGCAATAAGTTAGTCATTGATTTCAATGAGTCTGCTGTAAGTAAGACAAAGTTTCAATCAAATCTATCATTTTTACAAACCAGTCAGCTATTTTGCAATAATTTCACCAACCAACTACATGTACCATTAACACTAAACTGTCTCTGGTGCAACATAATATTGTTTAGGAAAAGCAAATAAACTTTTCTTGCTGTCTAGCATTCTGATAAAACATACTATCATACAGGTTTCTCAATGTTCTAAGACTACTGATAAACCTCTCTGCAAGAATGGCGAGTGTTTAACATGTAACACTTAGTTGCTTAATACCTTTTGAGACATGTACTAGATGAATGCAATTCTTCAGAATGCTGCCTCTTTTTAACACTGCGCGCCAGACAAAACCATCTTTGCCTGCAGGTTAAGTATTACATACAGTTTCATAATGTTCCTGTATGGTTTCAGCAAGACTATGTGCATCTAGAGGTGTTATGCAGAAATTCACTTTGTTCTATTTCCCACAGCCCAATGCATCCTGATAATTTACAACATGTACTAATTACCCACCAGGAGGCCAGTTGCCCATACACAACTAGGTTTTCTACAGGGCATCTGCCCTAAAGGCCATCCTCCAGCAGTGTGCCAAGTAGGTGGATACAACTAAACATCAAATGCAGCATCATTTTAGTCTGCACTGTCTTTCAAGCAGTTCACCCAAGTTTCCATTTAATCCTTTTAAACTTTAAAGGAACATGCATACAAAAACCCCAGTAATGGTTGAAATTTGAATTGAAATCAAGCACCACAATCCAGTGGTATTTCCTAGAGTTGTCTGCCTTGAAGATCTTTTCATTGTCAGCCCTTCATCTACCTGTCCAGAGTGTTGCAAATTGTTCAAATGGTACACTTGGCAGATCTGAAGGTAACATGCCTACTAGATAGCCTGTAACCCAGGAGTAGCCTTTTAGCCCTCCATTTGGACTTCAAATCCCATTAGCCAGAGCCATCATAGCAGTTATTAAGGATTATAGGAGTTGTAAACTACAATATCTGATAAATGAAAGGTTTTCTGTCCCTGCTATGACACAACTTCCCTTTGAACGGAGGGATATTCAAATGCAAACTGATATGCCTGCCCAGGAATATTCTGGACATCAGCAACAAGTCTTGACCTCACACTCGTTAGGTCAGCCAGCAAATAATATCTGAACCATTCATTATGACACATAACCCAAAACAAAATTAAAATACACAACATTGGCTTGAGTGTGCATGCTATGTTCAAAATCAAGGCACATTCCACTTGTGTGCCTGTTTTCAAGATAACTGGGAGCAACATTTCTCAAACACTGTACTTGTGTTGTGTGGTGAATTTATTCAGTATTTTGTGAAAGAGACAGAGGGTATACTTTGAGCAGCCCAAGTCCTGATTCCATTTAATAGGATTGATTTACAAAGCGTAACAGCACATAAGATTACAAATCAACACTGTATTGAATGCACGTCTCCCTGGCAGCTGAAGTCTTAGAACTCATATATTTGTGAAGTGTTACACAAAAGCAGAGATAAATTGGCTTATAACTTAGTAGTATAAAGACCTACCTTCATTTTTGATAAAAACCTGTCTAAAAAATTCACAGCAAGAGAAAATGTCTCTGTACCAAATCCAAAGAACTGAAGCAAGCTAAGCAGGTCTTTCACTTCAAAGTCTCTCAACCTCGCAGTCATCCGGAGCCCATTATCATGAGCAGATTCAATTATTCTTAGGCCAGAGAACTTTGGCTGACATCTTAACTCTTGATCCAGTAACACATTCAGCTGGTGCAGCAATTCCTGAGCCTCACTCGTTGCAAATGTTTCAATCATCTGAAATACAAGACTTGGTTCAGAATAACTGCCTACAGCAAAGCATGTACTTGTCATTCTGTATGAGGATCATATTTGATTCTGCCATTGGTTACAAGTGATCAGCAATTCTGCAAAATGGTATCCTCCAAATATGCCAGACTATATTATCCCCAGCCAATGTGACCATTGTTCAATGTTGATGGGGGCCATGGTACAACATATATATAAGTCTGCAGATTAGCGTCAGTGGTGTAGAACTATAGAAACATCACATGGACCCAGAGACATTGTTAGAGAGCACCTCCCAACGTCCCTAGTCAATGGAAAGGAATGCTGGGAGTTACAGCTGAACATATGGAGGGCCAAAAGGTTTCTGCCTTTGCTGTGAAATTGCCACCCAAAGGTAATGTGTTATGATGCAAGCTTTATTGGTTTACACACTTTTCCCCCAAAGCCACAGTGACCAAGGTAATGCAAAAGGCAGGTGCAGAGTGAGGACTGATAAAAGATAGCTGATGATCTGGCAACATGTTTCAAATAAATGGGAAATCACTGGCTTTGGGGTGGGGAGACATGCTCAGAAAACCACAAGAAAACAACCAACTTTGGGATTCTGGTTACAGAAAACTCCAGCGCATGCACAGAAGCCGTCTTTATGTTAATTATTACAACGGCATCCAAATCTATATTAATAAGAGTTTTCAATAAATTTTGATGAATTCCAGGAATTAGACAGGGAATGAGCAGAGGCCTTACACACTACATAATTATTTCACTATGCTTTCAATGTAACTGCCATGGCTGCCTTCAGAGTATTTAGGCCTAAATTTATATGGAAACTTATACGCTGTATGTTAAGTTTATATATTTATAAAGAGTCTCCTTCTTTGAAGGTCTTTAAACAGAGGCTGGATAGCCATCTGTTGGGGATGCTATGATTTTGAGTTCCTGCAAGGCAGTGAGTTGGACTGTATGCCCCTTGGGGTCTCTTCCAACTCTATGACTCTATTTAAGAGAGCCACATCTGGATGGCCTCTCTCTCAGTCTCAGGGGTACCTGGCCTATAAAGTATGGGAATCAATGGGATGCCTTTCCCTTGGGCTTTGTGAAGCCCTGTAGGGTGTACTGGTATCCCTGAATAAGGTGCTCTCCTAGGACTTCCCTCAGCTCACCAGGTGATTTTAGGCCTTTCAGCTTGACATATTTCAGAGAGATACTGTTAAGGTTTTTTAAAAATAGAGGCCTGCCTACACGACCGACCTTGAGATCCTTGGAAGAAAAGTAGGATACAAACACTTTAAAAAATATATTGGATAAAAAGTCAATTAGGCTGCATACAGCGTACATGGAAGAAAAATGCATTCAATATCGCACAAGATGTCTCATTGGGTACTTGAGAATTATTTCAAAATCAAAATAAATAAATAAAGAACAATCCAAAATCCAAAACGTCCCAAGCATTTTAGATATGGGAGACTCAACCCGTGGGAGCATTTGTGAAGACAGCACTTCCCCCCTTTTTGCATTGGATCCCAGTTTTTGGGCCTGGAGATTGTGGTTTCACAGGTGTGCAACTTAAAGCAAATATGCCAGGTACCACTCAACTCTTAGACCAAGGGATGTTGTAGCAGCACCTTTGAGACTCACTAAAAGGAAGAAGCTGGGAGCAGGAGCTTTCCTAGATTTGAACCTACTTCCTCAGATGCATGTGTAGACTCAAGTTGGCTCAAGTCTAGGAAAACTCCTGCTCTCAGCTTCTTTCAGTGAGTCTCAAGGGTGCTACAACTGGATCCCTGATTCCTCAGACTAACAGGGCCATGTGTTTGATTCCTACTCAAATCTTAAGTTCTTCCACCACCAGCTCCCTCTATGGCCCAGGCCTAGCAAAGCAACATGCCCAGGCTTGCCCTTGGCAACCTCCAAAGAGGATACACACAAGAACCCACCTTCTTCTCTTTCCTTATTATTATCACTGTATTATTATTATTGTCATTATTATTACTGACTCCTTCCCCAAAAGTGGGGCACAAAGCAGCTGACACATTAAAAACAGCACCATCCAAACCATACAAATATGCACATTGACCCATCAACAGAATAAAATACAAAGGACAAAAGTTGTTTTTTAAAAGAAAAAAGAGTACATATTTAAAAACAGTTAAAATGGTAAAATACACTGAAACAATAAAAATAATAAAGATTAATATGCATACCCTTAAAACCTTATGCAGCAGAAGAGGGAGAAAAAAACAAAAACAAGAGCAGGGAGATCAAGGCAGGCTGGCAGCTTTCAGAGCTGAAGTCGAATTAAAATTTGAATTAAAATTAAAATAATAAATTTAAAATTTAAATAATAAATAAACAAATGCACCAGTAGCACGCACTGTGCCAAACTTCTGTATTTAAAAACGAATTTTTTGCCCTTCTTTTTAAAGAAAAAGAGTTGCCTATGGAACTGCTCCTCCCAGAACTTGCTCCTTCTTCCTCTTCCAGCTGAGACAGTGAGCCGGTGTAAGTTCCGCCCCCGGCTTATATAGCCCCACGCCACGTGCCGGTCCCTGCCATTGGCTAGCGAGCCTGAAGACGTCAGAGGCGAATTCTCCAATCGGCTTCAAGTTGAAAGGGGAAGCCATAGAGGCGAGGGAGAGAAAAGAGGGCCATAAGCGCCCTCTCACGTTCGATTTTCAATCGACGCCGCCGTCCTGCCCTGTTCTAATGGTAGAAGAACTGTAACGCGCATGCGTATTGGAGTTCTTCTTTGTTTGTTTGTTTGTTTGAGGTACCCACCCTGACTGTTTTCCACTTAGGTCAGTTAGGAGCAGCTACACTGTAGAAATAATGCATTTTTGACACCACTTTAACTGCCATGGCCCCACCCTACAGAATCCCTCTGGACTTTGTGGTTTGGTGAGGCACCAGCACTCTGGGGCAGAGAAGGCCTTGTAAAAACTACAAATCCCAGGATTCCATAGGATGGAGCTGCAACACTTAAAAGCGGTGTCAAGCTGCATTACCTCTACAGTGTAGGTTGACCAGCCGCCCTCCTTTTCCAGGACTTGTCCTCCATTTTGAGCAGGACTGAGAACAGGGTTCCAGAGGTCCTCCTTTTCCAGGATCTGGCCTACATTTCAGCCTTCTGTCTGGGAGGAGTCTCCAAATGCCCTCCATTTTGAGCAGGACTAAGAAGCATGGATTTATATGAGTGTTTTTAGTAGCACTCTATTTTTTTGAATGTCCTCCATTATGGGGTGTCTTGTCCCCCTTTGTGGTTCCAACGTCTGGTCACCCTGGTGTGTATGTTATAACCAGAGCCTCAAAATTGAGTTGCAATGTCCATGCGCCTTCGTCTATAAGAAGACTGTCTTCAAGGATTTAGTCATTAAAAGCCTCCTTGAGCAAAAAGGTCTCTTTCTGCTGAGAAAAGACAGGCCTGTGCTCTCTCCAAATGGGGTTGGGAAGCTAATGGGACTTAAGATTCAGCACGTTTTTGTAAGTTGTTGTTGCTCTGGGCCTTCATAGAATCATAGAATCATTGAGTTGGAAGAGACCACAAGGGCCATCTAGTCCAACCCCCTGCCATGCAGGACCTCCAAATCAAAGCATCCCTGACAGATGGCCATCCAGCCTCTGTTTAAAGGCCTCCAAGGAAGGAGACTCCACTACACTCCGAGGGAGGGTGTTCCACTGTCGAACAGTCCTTACTGTCAGGAAGTTCCTCCTAATGTTGAGGTGGAATCTCTTTTCCTGCAGTTTGCATCCATTGTTCCGCGTTCTAGTCTCCGCAGCAGCAGAAAACAAGCTTGCTCCCTCCTCAATATGACATCCCTTCAAATATTTAAACAGGGCTATCATATCACCTCTTAACCTTCTCTTCTCCAGGCTAAACATCCCCAGTTCCCTAAGGCGTTCTTCATAGGGCAAGGTTTCCAGACCCTTCACCATCTTAGTTGCCCTCCTTTGGACATGCTCCAGTTTCTCCACATCCTTTTTGAATTGTGGTGCCCAGAACTGGACACAGTATTCCAGGTGGGGCCTGACCAAAGCAGAATAGAGTGGCACTATAACTTCCCTTGATCTAGAAACTATACTTCTATTGATGCAGCCTAAAATTGCATTGGCCTTTTTAGCTGCTGCATCGCACTGTTGACTCATGTTCAGCTTATGGTCTACTTGGACTCCTAGATCCGTTTCACATGTTGTCTCATTCACCCAGGCGTCCCCCATTTTATATCTGTGCATTTCATTTTTCCTCCCTAAGTGCAGAACCTTACATTTCTCTGTGTTGAATTTCATCTTGTTAGCATTGGCCCAGCTTTCTAATATATTCAGGTCATTTTGAATTTTGATCCTGTCCTCTGGGGTATTAGCTACTCCTCCTAGTTTAGTGTCATCTGCAAATTTGATAAGTATGCCCCCAATTCTGTCATCCAAATCATTAATAAAGATGTTGAACAGCACTGGGCCCAGGACAGAACCCTGTGGGACCCCACTGGTCACTTCTCTCCAGGATGAAAAGGAGCCATTGTTGAGCACCCTTTGAGTTCGGCCAGTCAACCAATTACAAATCCATGTAACAGTTAACTTGTCTATCCCACATTTTGCAAGCTTGTTTGCAAGAATGTCATGAGGAACCTTGTCAAAGGCCTTACTGAAATTGAGGTAAACTATATCCACAGCATTCCCTTCATCTACCAAGCTGGTAATTTTATCAAAAAAAGAGATCAGGTTCGTTTGGCATGACTTCTTTTTCTGAAACCCATGTTGGCTTTTTGTGATTATGGCATTGGCTTCTAAATGTTCACAGACTCTCTGCTTAATGATCTGCTCTAGAATCTTTCCTGGTATTGATGTCAGACTAACTGGACGATAATTGTTGGGATCCTCTTTTTTTCCCTTTTTGAAGATGGGGACAACGTTTGCCCTCCTCCAGTCTGCTGGGACTTCTCCTGTTCTCCAGGAGTTCTCAAAGATTATTGCCAATGGCTCCGATATCACATTTACCAGTTCTTTTAATACCCTTGGATGTAGTTCATCTGGACCTGGAGATTTGTATTCATTTAGATTAACCAGGTATTCCTGTACTGTCTCTTTACTTATTCTGTGCTCAAATTCCCCCACTCTGTCCCCTTCTTCACTGTCCTCAGGTTGAGCACCTTTTGCCTTTTCTGAGAAGACTGAAGCAAAGAAGGTGTTGAGTAATTCTGCCTTTTCTCTGTTCCCTGTTAGTATTTTGCCATCTTCTGCACGCAGTGGTCCTACCATTTCCTTCTTCTTCCTTTTGCTGCGGACATATCCAAAAAAGCCCTTTTTATTGTTCTTAACCTCTCTAGCAAGCCTGAGTTCATTTTGCGCTTTAGCTTTTCTGACTTTATCCCTACATGTGCTGGCTATTTGTTTGAATCCCTCTTTGGTGATTTCCCCATTTTTCCATTTTTTATACATGTTCCGTTTAAAATTTAGCTCAGTTGTAAGTTCCTTAGTCATCCATACCGGTTTCTTGAGACATCTCCCATTTTTCTTCCTCATTGGAACTGTCTGAAATTGTGCTTTCTGTATCTCCCTTTTGAGGAACTCCCATCCATCTTGAACTCCCTTCTCTTTTAGTATTCTTGACCATGGGATCATCCCCAGTATTTCTCTAAGTTTATTGAAATCAGCTCTCCTAAAGTCTAGAGTGCGTGTCTGACTATGCCTAGCTTCTCCCTTCCACTGTATTACAAATTCCAGGAGGACACTTCCACCTAAGGATCCGACCACTTGCACCCCATCAACTAGGTCTTCCCTGTTGGTTAAGATAAGATCTAAGATGGCTGATCCCCTTGTTGCTTCTTCCACCTTTTGGACAATGAAATTGTCTTCCAGGCACGTGAGGAATTTGCTAGACCTTGAGGATTTGGCTGAATTTGACTTCCAGCAAATATCAGGATAGTTGAAGTCCCCCATCACTACTACATCTCTCCTTTCTGAGTGTATGCTCATCTGTTCTAGAAAGGTATCATCCACTTCCTCTGCCTGAGTTGGGGGTCTGTAGTAGACTCCCACAGTCGCTTCTCACTTATGGCAACCCTAAGGCAACACTATCATGGGGCTTATTTGGCAAGATTTCTTCAGAAGAGCTTTGCCGTTGCCTTCCCTTGAGGCTGAGAGGGTGTGACTCGCCCAAAGTCATCCTGTGGGTTTACATGGCCAAGTGGGGAATCAAACCCTGGTCTCCAGAGTCATAGTCCAGCACCCAAATCACTACGCAACACTATTTTTGGATAAGAACTAAAGATAAGAGAAGAACCAGGAGATAAGAACTGGATAAAAGATGGAAGGATTTTTGCGGAATGGTTTTTACTATCAGTGGACTATATTGGGTTTTTGTATATAGTGGCTGCTTCTCATTTGGGTTGTCCCTTATCTATACAAATGGATTCATAAAAACCTGGGGTTCTAGAACTATAACCTGTTAGCAGGATGTGGCGTGCAAAGGAGAGGACTTGCCACATTTGGAGCCAAGTGGGATTGGCTTGTCTCAAGGCATCGAACAAGCTATCAGGAGATCTCAGCTTTCCTGCTTCAAATAAGTCCATTATTCTACATATTCCACATTTTTTTCCAATTTCTGAAGTAGGCTAATGTTGCTAATCTATGGATCTTATCAGACGGGAGGAATTTCTCTTTATTGTGAATGGAACCAATTGGAGCCAATTTGAATTCACGTGAATTCGCTAGTTTAGCGAAGTTACGTGAATTCCAATTGCGTTCGGAATGCGTTCAGAATGACTTCCCATTACCCGAACATGACCCCCCATTGCCCTAAATTGCGTGAGATGCTTTAATTCACAATAACGTAAAACCCATGATTGCGTTCGGAATGACTTCCCTTTTGCCTGAAATTGTGTGAGATACTTTAATTCGCAATAATGTGAAACCCCATGATTGTGTTCGGATTGCCATTAGATTATACTTCCAGTTTCCAACGTCTGATAAGGTCCTATCTCATAAAAGCTGGAAAGAGTAAGTCATTAGAGAGCAGATATAATGCCTAAAATACTAGACCGAGATTTGGGAGAACTATGTTCCAGGTTGACCAGATGTCCTTTTCCAGGACATGTCCTACATTTCAACCTCCTGTCCAGGAGGAGTTCCAAAATGTCCTCCATTTTGAACACCATTAAGAAGCATAAATTTACTTTGAGTGTTTTTAGTTTTTATTTGGTCATGTCGTTTTCTTGAATGTGCTACATTTTACAGTGCCTTGTCCTCCTTTGTGGTTAGGACATCTAGTCACCCTGCTCTCTCCCAGTCTAGCCTACCTCACAAGCTTGTTGAGAGCATGAGGAGGGCAGAAGGACCATGTCTTGAGGTCGGGGGGGGGGCGGGGATTATAAAAGTAACATTTTTATATTACAAGTATAGGTGAGGTTGATGCCTCGGTCTTGTATAGGATTGGGCCTAAATGATCTAAGGCTTTATAGGTTGTGACCAGCAGTTTGAACTGTGCCCAGGCACAAACGGGGAGCTGTTTCAACACGAGAGTTAGATGCTTCCTAGGATTGGCTCCAGTCAGCATGCTGGCTGCAGCATTTTGGACCCACTAAAATCCAAACAGTTCCTAAACACAAGCTCATCTAGAGTGTATCAAAATAGTCCAAACAGGATGTAGTCAGGGTGTGCCACTGTAGCTAGATCTGACTGGTGCACTGGTTTTAACTTTGCAGATACACTCCTAGCCACCATTGAAACTCGGCAATGATGGCAGAGAAAGATATAAGTTTATCGCACTAGTACCTGGACCGTTCCCAAAGTGTTCTTGTAACGTACCATGTAGAAACGATATTGGAGCGGGTGTTACTGCATTCGATATTTGGTAACGTTATGGCAACATTATGAGAACCCATTTTATCGCATTGCATGTACTGTTTTATCAGTACTACAAGGCAAGATGGAGGAGGAAGAGAGCCAGCCAGAGAGGACACCTCTGGTTTTTGGGGAACTTTTGGAGGGGGCTGGTCCAAGGCTCTGTGGTTGTAGGGAGAGAAGAGCTGCAGTTTGGAAAGTGGGAGGCTGCAGGGAAACACACACAGGCAAAGGCATCCCTGCCTGCCTGCTACACACACAAACACACACACACACAGAGGCATCCCTGCCTGACACACATAAACCCCTGCCTGACACTCACAAACACAAAGAGGTATCTCTGCTTCCCTGACACACACACACACACGTACATACACACACACACACACCCCTCTGTCTTACACACACACTCTGCCTCCCCATCCTTTCTATGGGCATCCCAAGGAGAGGATGGGGAGGAGAGGGCTCCTCCAAGACCCTTCCCTCCCTGATCCTTTCTATGATGAGAAGCCCAAAGAGAGGGTGGGGAGGGGAAAGCTCCTCCAAGACCCTTCCCTCCTTGATCTTTTCTATGGGAAGCCCAAGGAGAGAATGGGGAGGAAAAGGCAAGAGGTGCCTTAGCCCCTCTGAGTCCCTTCTCCTTCCCATCACCATCCCGTCTTGACAGGAACAGTAGTAAGGGAAGGAGATGATACACACACACATATAAAGTGGCATCCCTCCCTGCCTGATACACACACACACACACAGGCATCCTTGCCTGGGTCACACACACACATCCCTCTGCTTGCCCTGAGGAATGCTGCCTTTCCCTGGCTTCCCTCTTGTCTGTTAGGTGGTCAGTATACAGGGGAGGGGGAGTCTCCATCCAAAAACATGCTACCAAGATGTTTACATCATGATCATTCTTTTTCTCAGAAAAAAAGTATTACATGAATAAAAATATAATTAAATGTTAACACTACTTGTGGCACCCTCCTCACTTCATACCCGGAAGAACAGTAGAGATTGCAGACATTCTAGGAGAAGAGGGCAGGAAACTGATAGCCAATCAGAACACAAGTACAAAATGGGAGGTTGTTGGAATATCGCACTGGGCTCACCTGGAACGGACCGATAATGTTCCTGCTGGCTGAGAACCCTTTTTAACAGTTCTCACTCTGGGACGACAGTCGTAGGACACTTTGGGCACCATATGGGAACTGAATGGGAACCCTGCTGTGTCATATACTGCGTTCCGTTCCGTTCTCATTTAGAACCCAGAACGTTGCCAGATCGCAGTGTGATAAACTTAATAGTTTCATCATTGCCCAGACTGCCCTGGCATACTCAGTGGTGGCGCGGGGAAAGGACGGAGTGGAATCTTTTTCTTCCCAGTAGGCTCAGACAAAACCAAACTGCAGCAGTCTCTCCTAATTTGTGTGTTCTTTCTCTCATATATATATATATATATTTGCCAACTTGACCACACTCTGATGTGCATGCACTTGCATACATGTGAGTATATATCTGTGGCAAAATTCTGGAAGTAAAATGGATAATATATGCATAACTTTTAACTTAATTGTGCTCAATTCTAGTCTCCTATGCAAATGGTGCTCTTGATGCAGGCATAAGAAAAGATGCCATAAATGGCATTTAACAGCTGAAAGACAGAATTATATGCAATCAGCAGCTGCTAGTTACAGAATTGCTACTTTAAGACTGCAGCTGTTTGATTATATCCATTTTTAACTTATTAGTCAATTCTCATTTTCAGAGAGCTTGTAAGAAACTGTCATTCTTCTCCAAAGAGGAAAATTAGGGCTTAACCCTAAAGAAATACAGTCAGTAAAAGAATATGCACTGTCAGCATTCTTTCATCTTTTGCAAAACCAAATGCCTTCACAAAATGCTGTTAATCAACTTGTCGTGATTTCCTTCTCTGATTCTCCAAATGTTTCAGATTGCTAACATGCACTTTTGCTCAGAAGTAAATACCATTATAACCAGTGTAGTATAATGTTTTGAGTGTTGGACTACAACTCTGGAGACAAGGTTCGAATCCTTGCTTTGCCATGGAAACTACCTTGGTCAAGTCACATTCTCTTACCCTTAGAGGAAAGCAAAGACCTACAGTATGCATAAATAGATTTATTTATTGTTTTTGAGTTAAAAGTCTTTTACTATCAACTTTCAATCATATTTCCAAGGCAATTTAATTTTAAAAAATTAAAATATATACTACTTACTTTTTTAAAAAGGCAACACTACAAATGAAGAGGGTACACAAGGAGCACATTTAAAACAGCCAGGCATCTCAAAAGCTTGTAAAAATAGTAATAAGGCATGACATAGTAGTTTGAATATTGGACTATGACTCTGGAGACCAAGGTTTGATTCCCAGCTTGGCCATAAAACCCATTGGGTGACTTTGAGTGAGTCACACTCTCTCAGCTTCATGAGCCTCAGCCTCACAAGAAGCCAATGACAAAACTCTTCTGAACAAATCTTGCCAAAAAATCCCCATGATAGGGTCACCATAACTCAATTTACAGCAATTGAAGTGAAGAAAAAAAGAGGAAAGTAGAAGGAGAGAAAAAGTAGACTATTTCAGAAACAGTTAAAAGATGGGATGACGGAGGATTAATCATAGCTGTTCCTTCCAAATTAGAACAGCTGGGGAGTATGTTGTCATAAAAATACAATAATGACAAAAGCAAGGAATAAGCCATATGTTGCATTTTCATGGCACGAAAAATAAGTTGCCTGAGATGGCCACCTCACTCTTCCTAAAGATAGGGTCAGCCTTGCTCTTGTGAAACTCCTGTTCTTTTGTTCCTGAAACACAAGAACTTTTCAAAGGATTATGTCCACCTGATGGAAATTTGGTTTCACATAGCCGTTACTGCAGTCTACATATCTTTTTATGTTTAAAATTATCTTTGAGCCCACAAATTATTGTTTGCATATGTTCAATCCTCTTGGCTTATTCAGTGGATAGAATTTTTGTTCAGTGTGTGACCCGAACTGTTTGATTATATTTCATTTGTGCATTGCTTAGGGGGCATGGGCCTGTTTTGCATTCTAAATGTATAATTATTTCCTAGTAATTGCATTTATGCAAATTATTGTTCTCTGTGATTAGTCAATCAAGCCATTGTTATTTCTGTGTCAAGGACAATTGGTTAAAAACCCAGAGTGGTTTAAGCAGCAACTGTAGCCCCATTTTTTCCTTGCATATAATTTCTTTGCATACTAGTAATCTTTAATCTGCTTCACAAATCACACTGAAAACAATGGATGCATTTTTATTGTGAGTTTGTTTTTATATGTGCAAAAAGTGCTAATAAATTGACAGGAATTAAATAAAGCAAGACTTTATCTTCCATTGATTCAATTGGTCTTCTTCAGTTGGAACTGAACATCGTTTAAGCTTCAGTTCCTAGCAAGCTAATGAAATAAGAAAATTATAGAATTGGAAGAGACCCCAAGGGCCATCAGTCCAACTCCCTACCATGCACAAATATGCAATCAAAGCATTCCCAACAGATAATCATCCACTCTCTGTTTAAAAACCTCCAAAGAACGAGACTCCACCATTCTCTAAGGGAGTTTGTTCCACTGTTGAGCAGCTCTTACTGTCAGCAACAAGTTCTTAATGTTTTGGTGGAATCTCTTTTCCTTTGATTGAATCCACTGTACCATGTCCTAGTCTGTGGAGCAGCAGAAAACAAGCTTGCTCCATCCTCAATCCTTCAGATATTTATACAGGGCAATCATATCACTTCTTAACCTTCTCTTCTCCAGGCTAAACATACCCAGCTCCCTAAGTCTCTCCTTCATTTTGGTTGCCCTCCTCTGGACATGATCCAACTTGTCAACATCTTTTTGAACTGTGGTACCCAGAACTGGACAAAGTATTCCAAGTGAGGCCTGACCAAAGCAGAATAGAGTGGTATTTTTTTTCTTCAATCTAAACACTATACAGTCACCCTTCTACATTTGCAGCTTTGACACTCGTTGTTTTGATTATTTATGAGGCCGCTGCACACGCACTCCACCTCCTCCTCCCTCCTGGCTTTTTCCCCTGGGGAGGGAAAAATCCCAGGAGGGAGAAGCCAGGAAGGGTGTGTGCACCAATCCCGCACCTTTCCAGGACAGAAAGCTGCCTTTTCCCCCAAGCAGCTCTCTGACCTGGGAAGGGTTTTGGGGAAATGATCCCCCACTCAGTTCCAGGACAGGGAGCTGCCTGGGGAAAGGGAGATGAGGGGGGGGGGCATGCATATGCATGCACTACCCTCGCCCCCCTGCTTTATTCACAAAGTTTGACTTTCATGGGGGTCTTGCACCCCTAACCCCCGTGAATGTCAAGGGTCAACTGTACTCCTATGGATGCAACCTAGAATTGCATTGGGTTTCTTAGCTGCCACATGCACAAGATCTTTAAGAGCTATATAACATCCATGCAACATTTCTTATGATTGCGCATCCATTTTTATAGTTTGGTGCAAATAATACAGTCAACAAAGGGAGTGGAGCAATAATTGCAGTGTTTAAATAAAACCTTATATACTGTAGGCATGCATAGAAGGAATAGAACGCTACTGGCCATTTTTGTTGAAAAGGACCTCCAGAAGACAAGGTGGAATAGGGAAGCAAGGAGAGGAAAAGGTCTATCAATCTTTTGTTTGCTGATTCTTGTCTCATCCAGATTAGTCCCCAGCAGCTCCCTTCCACCAGCCTTCTCAATTTGTGTGTTTGAGACCAAATATATATTTAGAACTTTGTGCACAGGGGAGGAATAGACATTTCAGGTATATCTGATAATGAATGGAGAAGCAGTAGGAAGAAAATGGTATAATTGCCCTATCCACTGCAAGTGGCATCACGAGGGTTGGTGTCACCTGATGCAGTTACTCATGGTGTCACCATCTTAGTGATGCCCTTGCCCACTGCCACTTTTCTGTTCACAGTCGGGTGAACAGTTGGCTACATTTATACATGACTGGTAGTTAGGCCTGTTATGGAAAGCTTACCAAATTTTGAACTGAAGACAATCACCATCTGTAATGTAACAGAGCATGGGTACACAAGTTTGAAGACTAAGGACTTTTTCAAAAACAGGGATTATTATCTCAACTGCCACCCATGTCCCGCAGTTTCCCTATTCACCCCTCCCTTGATGTAGTATATGAACAAAAATATTGTGTGCCTGTTATTATTTGTATTGCATACATTTGTATTTGCATACATTCATGTATATTAATATTTTAACATCTTTTAAGAAAATACAGTTGACCCTCCACATTTGTGCCACTGACATTTGAGAATCTGATTATTCACAGATTTGATTGATATGTTCTCTTTAGAATGTTCTAGGTCTTCCAGCATGACTGTGCCAGAAGCTGACCATAGAGTCACACTAGAAGACCTAGAGATTCCTAGAGGAAATACTTCTCTAGGCATTTGTAGGTCCTCCTGTGAATTCTATGGTCATCTTCTGCTGGATGTAGGCCACAGAGTTGTGCTGAAAAACCTAGAAATTCCTAGAAAGGTGTTCTCTCAGATTAAAAAAAAGCAGTTTTTAATTTGTATTTTTTTATTTTCATGGGGGTCCCATGCCCCCAACCCCAACAAATGTGGAGTACCCGCTGTAAGATCATTCAAATTAGAACAGTTTTATTTACATAAATTAAATACTTATCACATGTGTTAATTTTACACATACTGTTTCATACACAGCCACACAACTGCTTGTCCTCTGCCTCCAGTGGGGCTCAGCCAGAGCCAGGTGACTACCAGCTTTCTTCTCCAGTGGCAGCTATCATGGACACTGGCTCTTCTTCAGAAGCCATGTGCAGGGGTGCTGGGTTAAGGTGGCAGCAGTGTCTTGTCCTGAGAGTTGGATTAGTGACAGGATGGGTAGGGGGAAGAAGAAATGGTGGCTTGTGATGGGCCCTGCCAGAGGTTATGATCTTGTCTGCCCTCTTTCTCCTCCTGCAAGCACCCTCCTCACCTTTCTCTTCCCTTCCAGGACAGAAAAGATTTGAGAAGCAGGGGAGGATGAGGACATTAAGTTTCCTCCGACCAAGCAACTCTTGCATCTCCTGGGGTTTCCACTCCATAGTTTGGGAACCACTGCCCTAAACACACCATGTCCTGTATGATTTTGGAAGATATACAGGATCAGCCCTGGTTAGTCCCTGAATGGGAGACCACCAAGGAATACCATGTGCTGTAGGTTATATTTCAGAGGAAAGAATGGGCAAAACCATCTCTGAGTAGTCATTGCCTAAGAAAATCCTATGAAATTCATTGGGTCACCATAAGTTGACAGGCGAGATGAAGGCACATATATACACATACTAAAGGTGGGTTGCTCCAGTCAAGGGAGCCATGGCCCTGAGTTTACAAGACATGAATAGGGCAGCTGATGGCTGTGACTCTTGGAGGTCTCTCATTCAAAGGGTTGTTCAATGTTGAAGTCAACTTGGTAAGAAGTAACAACAACAGTAAATAGCAAAACTTACACAAATCCCATTGATTCTAGTTAGGATGAGTAATTACCATATATGCTCAACTATATAAAAGTCAAGGGCAGGTTTGATATGACCTGTGGATAAGTGGAGAGTAAAACTTAGAGGCATGTAACAAAAGATGTAAAGGATGAAGCAAAGGTAACCCCACAGAGTGTTACTGCTGGAGACATGCCCAAATTTTAACGTTGATTTTATTTCATCTGCTCACAATAGAACACAAGCTGCTGTTTAAATTCATTTTGGGTTTAGAAGGAGGTTGCCAATTTAATTAACAGAGCTGCTAAAGCAAAATTGAGCAGGGGGGGGGAGGAAAGATGGAGTAGTGGAGTAAATCCCACATGTGCATGCAAAAAGAGGTCAAACGTGGGCATTAATATTCATATTTCAACTTAAGCATTTATTATTTATTAGAGGTTGGTAGCCAAGTGCTTCAACTAGAAACTAGTTTATTTTGCTCCCCAAGTGACTGTCAAGGTTTCAGAGATGATTCTACTGCATGACTGATAGATTTCTTACTCTCAGAAAAGCTGGGAGAAAGGGTGGGAGAGAGGACTTTAAAGACACAAATGGGGAACAAACACATTGAACTCAAGCTGGGTGAAGCTTCCCAATTTCTTTATGTACAACCAGGTAGCAAAAGCTTCCTTGCTTACCTCTTCATTCCCTGCATTCCAAAACTATTCATAGGTAGAAAAAGGAAAAGAAAAATGGAAACGCAGTAGTATAATATCTGTAAAATGTGGCTTAAAAGCACGGTGGCCTGATCTAGATGGGCACTAAACAGCACCCTTAGGGCTCTTTAGTGCGGCATTAGGGTTTGTGTGCGTGCAGCATCCGGACGCTCACAAACCCTAACGTGTAATGGCAGCAATGCCATTCGAGAACTCCGTTTAGATGGAATTCGTAATGGCACCGCCACAGCTGAGCAGCTGCTAGATGCAGCTGTGCAGTTGCGGCGACGGAAAGGCGCCAAATGGCGCCTTTTCCGGAAATAACACCGCAACTGTGGTGCAAAAAAGGAGTGCGGTTTCCCCGCTCCTTTTTTTGCGGTGCAACTGCGCTGCAGCACAGTTGCTCCACACTCAAAAAAAGTGGCACCAGACTGCCCCTTTTGGGTGGTCTGTATCGTCCCAATGTGTTCTAGAAAAGAACAACCAGCAAGGTCCCTTTCATACTACACAGTTTTAGTGCTATGATTCCACTGTAACTGCCATGGTTCCATCCTATGGAATACTGGGATATACTGCTTGGGGCTGGTATTCAAACATCTCACATGGAGAGCTTCTTTGGTGCCTTTGACCAAACTATAAATCCCAAGGTTCCTTAGGATGAAGCCATGGCAGAAAAAGTAGTATGGGAGCTGAAGATGCCTTGGAGAATGGCAGAGAGGTGTTCCAGTGTTTTAAAGCCACATTTAATGATATCCAGGGCCAAATAAGAATTCTGCTATTCATTTCATTCAAGACCCAGAGAGTAAGTAGTTCACACCTAGAACCCTAATATTTGCTGTGTTTGCATTCCCTTGGTCACTTTGCCCACCTCTTTCTTTGGATGATGAAACTGTATTTCTAAACACTCAGCTGACGTTTTAAGTCAATGCAATGCTAGACATTTCAGGACTGAAGGGAAATTTAGTGTTTGAGGGGGCAGAATTTATATTTGTGTGTTCACTGCTCTCACTTTTCCCACTCCTGTAGCTACATCGCTGATTATAATTAAAAGCTGGGGTGGGAATTGTGAGTCTTTCCAGATATTGCTGGATGGCAGCTCCCAGCATAGCATGTGGTGGAATGCTGGGATTTGCAGTTCAACAACTGGAGGACTTCATAGTTCCTACCTCTGCCTTAGTAGGTTAGAAGGAGCCATAATCTTTCTGGCCTTCTCACTAATTGTATATTGGTGCTTGTTGTAAACTATGAACTGTGTTAGTGTACTAGATAATACAGGAATCTCTCAGTTAATGATGAGTAGATGCATTGCTGGGGCATTACTTCTTTAACAGAAAGCTTGGAACTAAAGGTAAAAACAACATGGAAAGAATAGAAATAGGTTCTTACACCACAAGAATGTAGAGCAGTTCAACATGTTTAAGCAAATTTTTCATTCAAAACTAACAATATGCACATGTGAAACAAAACAAACAGGTCAGGTAAGGCTTGCATAATTAAACAAAAACATTTTGAATTTTTTAAAGACCTCTTGAATTTTTCTTACAAAAAAAATCTAGGGACAAAGCCCCTGTTTGTTTCAAAAGCCCATACTTTTGTAATATTTCCATTTTGTAAGGCTTAACTTACAGAACTATGTTGTTGTTTTAACATGCTGAAAGTAATTGGCAAGATAGAAAGTCTGTATTTCTCCAGACCTCCTTCATCAATCACACTCCCTATTTCAATGCTCCTAAAAAACATCCAGCTACACAGAGGACAATGAAGAAAAACAAGGCTAGGCAGGCATGAAAATTCTATCTAAAAAGCAGCTTCACTGTCAGAGGCTCTGTTAACTGAGGTGTGGCTGGACTTGGAAAGAGCTCAGATCCCTTTGTTTTAAAGAGGAGTGGGAGGGTAAGAATAATAGAATCATGGAATCACAGAGTTGGAAGGGATTCTAGGGGCATCTAGTCCAAACCTCTGTCATGCAAGAATATACAATTACAGCACTTCTAAAATAAGCCTGTTCAACATTTGCTTGAAGATTCCAAAGACACAAAGTCCACCACCCTCCAAAGAAATTTCCTGTTGAAACAACTCTTACAGTTAAAAAGTTCTTATGTTTAGGTGGAATCTCTTTTCTTGTAATTTGCATTTGTTGTTTTGCTTTCTGGTCTATGGAGCAGTAGAAAACAAGCTGGCACCCTCTTTTGCATGACATCCTGTGAGATATTTAAAGAAAGCTGTGTCACCTCTCAATCTTCTCTTCCATAAGCTAAACATACCCTGGTCCCTATGTCATTCTTCATAAAGCTTGGTTTCCATACTTTTGATCATCTTGGTGGCTTCTCTCTGGATGAGTTTCAGCTTGTCACTTTACTATCTTTTGTTCAAGATCCTGACTACATCTGAGATTGCCCCTTTGGCCTTTGCTGTAAAATTAGCTTAGTTTCAGTGACTTAGACCCCCTGTGAAATGGTGCCCCTTCTTTCTATATTCAAAATTGACACCGCCCCAGAATTTGCTTCACCCACACTCCAGATGGGAAAACTTTTATAGTGGTTGTATCTTAGTCATACCTGCTGTCAAGGGAAGAGCTGTTCTAATGGGCAATGCACATTTCTATTGTTTCATAATGGGTTTATGACAGGCATTTTTGTTGCTTTAGGGGAGGGAAATCTAAATCTGTCTCATTCTGTCGCAGTGAAAAACCAGCAATCACCCTTAAATGCTGTGACTATATTGCAGCACTTTTTGTTCGTGACTCATCTTCCCAGCAAGAGAGAAAGAACGAGAGAGAGATAGAGAGAGAGAGGGAGAGAGGTAGTCATCTACATAATCAACATTCATGTGGAGAGATTATGAGGAATACATCACCTGCTAAGTTAAATTTTTCTAAACAAGACTTGAAGGTTCTATTTCTGTGGTATGCCATTAATAGCTGTTTCTTCCAGAAGCTAATTTTTATTTTTAGTTATTTTATGTTATTCTTAGTGCTTTCTATTCACTTTAATATACTGCTGAATATTTATCATGAACTGAAGTTCAGTTAATTCTGGAATCTCAGAAACGTTTTTGAGACATCATATATTTTTATGTTTTCTATTTTGGGACAGCAGGGGTCCAGGGAATAGATTTCAACAAGTTGATCAGTAGATATTAGAGAAATGGAGTTTCCATGATTAGAAGCAATGTAGTTTTGACTGCTGGATAATGAAGTAAATTATTTGATAAACAAAACTAATTGTATTTATGACAGAGATAGAGCCTTCCAGAAAATGTTGGATTGCAGCTTTCTGAATTCCTCACCATTGACTATGCTAGCTACCTGTAGGGCTGATGGGCTGCAGTCCAACAGTATCTGAAGGGCCACATGACTCCTACCGGATCATTATCATCAGATTGCATGCGTATATATCTGTATGCCTCTGCCATAGCTCTATGGCTATGATGCCTGCACTCCTGAAATATGGTGTGATGCTGCATGCCACTCTATGTGGCGCATCACAGCGCTCATATGGCACTGCATCTACATAATGCAGTACTAAACGAGTGTGGAAAAGCTGCACGCCAGTGGCTATGATACCCTTTCTGTAGTGCAAAAAGGACACACTTTTTGTAGCTCCTTTTTATGCTGTGGAAAGGAGAGATCAGGGCTGTGACATTCGTTTGCTGCAGCCCTGATCCGGTGCAGATAAAGATGGTTGCAGACCACCCCTTAGGGGTGGTCTGTTCAGCCCCTCCATCTTTTGATTTCTTGACTACAGTCTCCATTTTGATTAATGACTGATTAAGGTATAGGAAATCTTTGACTATCTCAATGTCTTCATTGTCTATTTCAGTTGTTCTCAAACTTTGGTTCTCTAAGTGTTTTGGACTTCAACTCCCAGAAGCCCTAGCCAGGTTAGCCACCTGTGAGGAATTCTGGGAGCTGAAATCAAAAACATCTGGAGGACCAAAGTTTGGGAATCACTGATCTATTTTAAAGTTATGTAAATCATCTGTAGTCATTATTTTTTGTTTTCATGACATTCAACTGTAACCTTGTCTTTGCACTGTCTTCCTTGACTTCCTTTAGTAGTCATTAGAAGTCTTTGCTAATTTATTTATTTATTTATTTCTATCCATATGGTGTCAGAAAGCCAGTGTGGTGTAGTGGTTTGAGTGCTGGACTAAAGCTCTGGAGAGGCCATTTTTCCTGTCCACTTTAGCTCACTCACCCCAGGTATTGCAATATTTATACATTCCATTTCTTATTTTATGATGTCTAGTTTCCCCAATTCATGCTTCTCATATCCCGTGTTTTTATATTTGTTGTGAAGCTTCAGCCATTCCTTTCATCACTGACCATGCCAACAGCTGAACATCCTTTTGGCTTGAGTCCAGTTACTTCATTAACCACAGCACTACTCATACTTTTCCTCTGCTCTTCCCCAGTAATTCATTGAGTGCCTTCCTATCTGGGAGTCTCATCTTCTGGCACTATCTCTTGTTTCATTTTGGATTGTCTGATCATAGGAATGTCATAGTAAAAGATGTCTGGAAGTGGTTTACTGGTGCTGCCTTCTGTGCATTCCAAAAAGCATTAGCTATGATGCTACTGCTGTTGTCTCTGAGAGATTCTCCGCCAGTGTTATTCCCCACTATAGCTGCTGCCTAGTAGCTATCTGGCACAATTTATCTGGGTCTTCAGCAAAAGCCTGTGTGACATGGAAGACCCTATCAGTCTTCCATTAGCATAGCCCCGTCAGGTAATCATCAGATGTGACCGTCATCATAGCTTCTTGTCTCACAAAAGCACTCACTCTCACCACCACAAAAAGATATTGCCATGGGGGAGATATTGCCATGGCAGTACAAATCTAAAATCTCAGAATTCCATAAGATGGAGCCATAGAAGTTCAAGTAGGATCAAATTGCTGTAATTATGTGTGGGCACATAATCATTTTTTCCATTAAGACATTGAGTCCCCTTGGTGGGATGATTTACAGATTTGGAAGATAGTCATGCAGCACCTTCAGTTGCAAATGAGAATGTCACACAGCCCTTTTGCTCCCTTTGCAGCAGCTTCTAATTCCTAGTGGAAGAGAGTTGCATTTGCTTCTAGACTGCTGCCCAGGCCATTAAAAAGGTGGCACAGATCAAGAAGGAATCAAACTTGTATGTCTACTAGGTTTTGGGGGGAAATCAACCAAAGACAATAATCCCACACCTTTTTACAATATGTATATGAGCACCCACAAAGAAAACATCCGAAGGGGCAATAAAGCAACAAAGACCAGGGAGAAATGACATTACATGAAGTCCAGGCCAACACTTTCATTAAATGCATGTCTGAGCTCTGTTTACTCTATGCATAGACCATAAATCTATCTATATATCTGAAGGAAGTTGCCTTGCCAGGGGAACAGTTTTTATGTCCTTAGATTTTTATGAGAGACTTAGGAAGAGGCTTTTGATGATAACATTGCGTACTTGATGGGTGGTAGTAAAATTAAAGGTTAAAAACCACAGATCTTTTTTTTTGCCATTTCTTCATGTGTTTTCCTCTTATCTAACTCACTCTATCCTCTGCTTTCTTGCAATTCTGCCTGGAGATGGCAGCATTGTTCCAACTTTTCAGTTTTGGCTTGCCCTAGGACCTATCAATCTAAATTTAGGCAGGGGAAAAAGCACTCCCCAGAAGAGTTCAGTAAACATTGCACTCCTGTTCTCTGTCCCAGTCTTGATATCAGCCTCTTTGGAGTTCTCTCACAAATCGTGACAGTAAATGTTCTGTCTCCCAACACAAGCGCAAAAGCAGGCAGGCACAAGCTTTAATTAAGCTCACTGATAATCTCATGTTCAGCTTTGAAAATGCACAGAACTGAAAGGTTTTCCCATTATTATTTAATGGGTTGTTGTGACATTAATTACAAGAGGGCCCCACAAGCCCTTCAGTACAGGAGGGCTAAATAATACCTGAGTGAGATGAATTGGAGTTGTGGTTTGGAAATGGTCAGTTAATGATGGGGAGGAGATACCAGTTTGGCTTCTGTTTTTAAACATCTCTTTTGGTTCTCTGTCAGTGTGGAATGAGCCAGCGTGGAGCAGTAGTTTGAGAGTTGGATTACAACTGGAGACCAAGATTCAAATCCTTGCTGAGCCATAGAAACTCACTGGGTGACCTTGAGCAAGTGTGATGATCCCAGGGGTTAAGCAACCCAGCAACACCCTGCTCCTGGCCCTTAACCCCAAGGGATCTTCTTTTGGGTTTCCTCCTTAGAGTCCCCTGGATCCCTGTTTCCACTCCCTGCTGAGTGGAATGGGTACCCTTGAGGTCCTCCAGATTTATTGCCGCCACCACCTAGCGAATTACAACTGAATTCCCCTGTTTAGCACACGCTAGGGCTTGCTAAAGGGAGTTATAGTTCTTTTCCACTTCCCACTTGCTACCAGCAAGCAACCACCGAGCTAAGGCACGTGTTGTAGGAATAGAGAGCAAACAGATGCGTTTCAAGAAAACGGATTTATTCTAACTACACAAGAATAGAGCATAGAGGTATCTCATTCATGCAAGGCCTCCTTGCCTTGCAGGTACAGGAGCATAGTTACACAAATGTTCAAGCAAGCCATAAGAAACATAATAAAAGGCCTAAATCGCACTAGCTAACATAACTCTAAGTTACTCACATAGAGATATGGGGATTGCAGTCCTTAGGGAGTTTGGATGTGGGAGCTGGCCCCTTTTTTGGCTAGCTCAGACCACATCCCAGCCTGCCCTGTTGGCAGAGGTTCAACAGCTGGACTTCAGGAAAAAGGAGGACAAAAGAGCACATGGGTTCAAGGCTTTTTAGATAGAAGGTTCTTGAAAAGTCCGGGTCCAATTCACTGATTGGTTAAAGGACCATAGGTTATCTGTGATGTAATTACTCATTAGCATGTGTTACAAGGTCTCATTAGCATGTACCACCCCCCAGATTAACCCTTTGTAGTCTGACAAAGCCCCCAAGTGACCCAGCAAGTCCCACTCTCTCAGCCTCAGATACATAGGCAACCCCTCTCTGAACAAATCCTGTCAAGGAAACAACATGATAGGCGTGCTCTGGGTTACCATAAATCAGAAATTACTTGAAGGCACACAAAAACAACTGTGTGAATGCTTTTGGTTCACCAATTTTTTTTGTTTTTGTTTTGCTTTTTAGCCCTGTTTTGTCCAGAGGGCAGTATACAAAACCACCACACGTATTGTTGTATCTGAATACCTGTAGTTTGTTGGCCTATTTGTAGCAACAATTTTGTGCCTTTCTAGAAGCTTCTGTGTCTGGACCGCAGAACTAGATGCTGTAAGGGTCAAAGAAGGCATATGTTCAATTAAGGAGGAAAAACACACTTAATAGTGTTGCTTTTATTCTGGAAACAAAACCAGACACTGTAAATGGAAAACAGCAACCCTGTCTCATTTCTCTTGCCTTGCCTGCAGCAGAAGCTGGGGAAACACAGGGTGGGCAGGGACCTTTCACAGCCAGGAAACTCTCTTCTTCAGTTCTGCATGCAGGAAGTAGAGAGGAGAAAGAAGAAAGAAAGAAAGAAAGAAAGAAAGAAAGAAAGAAAGAAAGACAGTGGCCATCTCCATGTGCTTGCACAATCTACTTTCTCAGATGATTATCCCAGAATCCCATCTACAATGGTCAAGAAATTCTGAGAGATGTAGTCCTAATCTTTTTAAGCCCTAGTTGTTGTTTTGTCACTTTCCTTTTTGGACTCTATCACATTACACAGTTCTAGTATTATGATTCGACTTTAACTGCCATGATTCGGTCCTACAGAATCCTGGGATTGACAGTATATGGAAGGGCCTTTAGAATCCTCAGCTAGGGAGCTCCTCTGGTGCCTCCAACCAAACTACAATTCCCAGGAGGATTCCATGGGATGCAGCCATGGCATTTAGAGTGTCATTACAGCATGTGAGAGGATATCAGGGATCACCATGCAACCATCCTCACCTCCTGCTGGTTCTGGCAGTTTGAGGAGGCTGCTGGCCATTGTGCTGATGAGTGATGAGTAGAATGTCAGTCAGTAACCTGATAATAGAGAGATGCTGGAGACTCAGTACAAGTTTAAAAGCTCAGGCAGGAGTCAGGGGAACAGAGGAGCCAGGAGGACATGTGTGTTGGATTTTCCTTGGCAAGCTACTATTTCAGGCAGCAAGGGCAGAACAAGAGGGGAGAGCCAGTAACCTGACTAGGAAGTAGTGATGTAAAGAGTCAAAATTCGATAAACAGAAGAAATTTCTGTTATTTGAAGATTTTGAAATCTTTTTAAAGAGAAGAAATCATGAACACTTATTGATCAACGAGTAAGAACTTTGTTTTTAATTCGACAGCCAGAATTTGATTCGAGTTTGAAATGCCAAATAATTAGTGTAAATATTCACCTGCCTTGTCTCATATTTTCATTTGAGAAATTTGTGAAAAGTACTTCTTGAAAGGGAGAGAAAAGAATATTTTTTTAAAAAATATTGCATCTAGTTCTCAATGGGAGAGAAGAAAAAATTGGTTTGTCACAACACTACTACTGGTAGGAAGTAAAGGGAGAGGGGAAAGAAGTTGAGGAAGAGCTCTCTTGCAGGGTTTATAGTTACAGTCCCAAGCTGCCTAGTTTATTCAATCTCCTGAGCAGTTCTACAAAGCTATGGGAGACTTCCTCTGTTCTAGCATGGGCCTGTCTACCATACCTGGAAAGATTCTGCAGTCCTGTAAAGGACAGAGTTGGTCCAACTAACCGGCAGAAATAGCTACAGATCCCTGCCCATCTACGTCTGATGTAGTGGGCGGCTGCTTCTAGGGCCTGAATCTACATACACCGATCCTGCTTACCAGGTCTGACCACACTGAAACTGAAGAATCGAGGAGAGCCTGATCCTGGTTGGACTTACTTGCTTTTGGGCAGATGATTCTGATGCAATCTAAAGACTGTTGTTCCTGCAAGGGGAAAGCTTGGCAGACTGTATCTCCATCCTTACACTGTGAATAATGAAGAGTGGAAAAGTTAGACCCTTGACCTGTGTACTGATTTAGACTAATATCATTTGTGAAATGTACTTCTTGATTATGCCTCATTGGTCAATTGTGCACATAGATGACTATAATGTCACACTCCCAAAGGAAGGGGTGAAAGATACCACACAAAACTGTCTAGTATGAAAGGGCCCTAACTGTCTCTGAGTATATTGTTTGGGAAGGACTGGTCTAATGGTGTTGCCTAGAGAGAAATTTTAAACAACCACCTCTGCCAGTTCTCTCCTTTCCTCTCTCCCTTTCTCTGTGGTGTAACATGTGGCATAGACCACCACATTTCTACCTACAGCTTTGAAGACCATATACTCCTAAACCTATTTATTATGGAGTAAACCACACTCAGCATATTTGGACTCCTACTCAAAATGTCCGTAGGATGCACCAGCATTGAGCTAAGGCAGGAAAGCAATTTAGAATATAAATAATGGAGCATTCTGGTGGGACATGTTTAATTCCTAATAAGCTGTGATATAGTGCAGAACTTTGACAAATTCATCATCTCTCTTTATAGTGCAGCCATTGCTGGGCAATAAGGCTTGAAAGTTGTGAGAACTCCCCCAGGCTAACAATTGGCAATCAAAGAAGATGAGCACCTTTTTTTTTTATTTGATACTTATAAATTGCTGATGCTGGCATCCATTGTCTTTATGAAGATCCATGCAAAACTGGGAAAGTTACTTTTTAAAAGTTATTAGTTACAGTCCAAGCCTCACCTCCCCATGATTCACTCAACAGTAGCTACAGTTTTAAAAATGTAAAAAGTTTCTTCCTGGTCTCAAAAGTAACTAAAATGGTTCTGCTTTTTAGTTACATGAACATCATGCTCAGAACAGCTGGTCTGACACAAAATATTTCTAAGCAGCCCAAGACTGTATCACAAATAAACAAACACTACATAGAACAGAATGCACAGAGAGAGAGAGAGAGAGAGAGAGAGGACTGATAAGCAAATGGTATAATAGTATCCTTAAACCCTCATTATTTGTAATTCTGAATGCAGATAACTCTTTAACAATAAAAGCATGTCAAGAAAACAGTCTCCAAAGAAACTGTTCACTTGTCTCCTGTACACAGCAGAAACAGTGGGAAACAGTACAATACAGAAATCCAGCTCACGTGTATCTACTCAGAAGTAAAAGGAGCTAGTCTACTCAGGATAGAGCATAGGCAACAAATTCTGACAACATCCAAAATCCTTCCCTTTTCACACAGTTGGACAAGATATGGTCTATGGGCCATGTCTCCACTCAGTTGTTTTGGGGACCAACTCCAGATCTTCCCATCACTGCCAGTGAGAAAACAAAGATGTTTCTACTTAAAATAAAGTGTATGCATTTAAAGTGTAATTTGTTGGTGAATTTGGGGGGGGAAGGAAAGCACTTTTTTGTTTTGTTTGGTGTAGCCTGAGAATGTCTCATGGGGTCAAAATTGTTCCCAAGATGTGGCAAAGTTGCCCACCCCTGCATCTGCATGCAGCAGCAGCTGCACCTGCAGCCACCATCATTCAGCATTAAGACAAAATCCTTTCCAGTCAAATTCTCTTGTGTTCCACTCCTGTATTAATATAAGATAAACAACTATAAAGTAACTTTTATAGTTATAACTGTAAGTAGGGTAGTTGTCCCTCACCAAGTTAACACCTGTAATATAACTTAGTTTTTATGTTTCATATTATGAATATTTGGGAAAGTAACTGATTACAAATAACTTTATTTGTGCCAAGTTAGTTCTAAGCTCTGGCTCTGCCACTCCCAGGTGTACAGAGAGGATGTTTTGTATAGAACTCCATGCAAGCAGAGGGAAAATACATTTATTTTGATTGGATACGAAAGCTTGCATCTTCCCTCTGTCCTGAAATTAACTTCTAACTTTTTGCCTCAGTTTCCCTATGTCAGCGATATTATTTTAAAGCAAACAGTGATACTGCTTTTAAGACAGAGGAATGTTCCTCTTTGTCACTTCTGTGGACCATTTCCCCGGGAAGGAACTTTCAGAATAAATCAGATAAAACTATATTGAAACAGAGAGTGGTACACGGTGCCCACATATGATAGCTGAGTCATACATGCGATGTACAGCTTAATGTTTCAGGTTTCAAGAGACAAAACTCCAGTGCCAGTGCATTACATGTGAGTCTGGGGAACTGGGCTGATTATGTCTCCTCATATAATGTTGAAAATATATATAGTCCTGTGGTGCTTTGCCTCCCCTGTTCTGCTCTTCATGTTCTCAACATAACCTACTTTTCTTTCTCCAGAATCTCCGTGGAGAGCTTCTCATTTTCCGTGAAAGCCCCGAGGCCTGCAGTACCTAGTAGAAAGCAGGTCAATCAATATTTGTGCCTAAGATAAAAAGATGTAACTTCTTTAAAGCATGTCTCTTAGGATGACACCATCAAAGGGGCCTTGCATTTTGTGCTACTTGTGATTGGTGCAGGATCACTTTAGAACAATGGAACGTTTGTAAAAGCACCACCATAACAACAACAACAGCATACAATCTTATTAACTAACTAAAGCAGCAGTCCCATATAATATTTATCATTGACTAAGTTCAATTGAACCATGTGCACTTATTAGCAGACTATTAGATTATGAGTAGAGATCAAAAATACAAAACAGCAGAGTTCATTTGTTCCTTGGACACTATTAAACTAGCATGAAATGTGTGAAGTAGTTTTTTCTTCAGTCGATATTGAATTGCTGTAATAGGGTTGTCAGCCTTGGATCTCCATGTTATTGAAATGAGAACTTGGGTGAAGCTGTCTAAATGAGAGCTTGGGTGAAGCTGTCTAAATAATAATGCAATGAAATCAACCCTCTTTCTTCCCATATAATGAAGCCAGCAGACAAGAAATGAGCTGTAACCTAGGTGATGATGTGCTGGTCGATCACATTTTAAAAAGCAAGGTAAGGCCCACCTCCAGCTAGTTCAACTTGGTGGCTAGCTTTTGAAATATATCTTTTTTAAAAAAGAGTTATTAGAAATAGCATTTACATTTCTATGCTGCTTCATAGTATACTAAATACTCTCCAAGAACTTTTTCACACCCTTGTCTCCCCCCGTTATGGGCACTGGAAGGGGATGCTCGGGTGCACACATGACTGAGAAAAACGGATTTTATCACACACCAAAACATCCTCAAAAGGGCTCCGTTCTGTCACTGGCACCAAGCCATCACCATTTAGTGCTGCGGCACATCATTTTTGTCAGACGTTGGACAAAAATGACGCACGTCAGCACTGAATGGGGACTACTTGTTGCCAGTGAGGAAATGGGGCCCTTTTGAGGATGCTTTGGTGTGCAATAAAATCTACTTTTTCTCAGTCACGCACACACCCAAGCATCCCCTTCCCGTTCCCGTTCCCATAATGGGTCAAAAAATGTTTGCGATAAAAGTTCATTGTGAGTAGTATATAGGCATAGTTCCTGTCAAAAAATGATTTATGACCCTTAAGCCCCACCCCCTGGAATGATTTATGATCCTTAAGCCCCGCCCTTGCCCCACCCCTGGAATGATTTATGACCCTTAAGCCCCGCCCCTCACCTCTCCCCTCACCCTGCCTCCAAGAATGATTTATGACCCTTAAGCCCCACCTGTCTTCTCGCCCCCAAGAATGATTTATGACCCTTTGGCCCCGCCTTTAACCCCTCCCCAAGAATGATTTATGACCTGTCAAACTGTGTCCCTCCCCCGGAAATGGTAAAGCGGGACCTCTGGGCCACGTGAGCCCTCTTGAGTCCCATGTGATCCGCGCTAGCCAACCAGACGACTGGCTGAAGAAAGGCTATCCCTAGCGAAAAGCTGCCATTTTATGCATGCCCAGACACATTCTGCTCCGGCAAGATGGAGACGCCAAGCACACCTGTGCGTTCTGCAGGGTCTTCTACTACTAGGAGAATCAAACCCACCCCAATAACATCCTGGCCAAATTATTATGGTCTTGTGGGTTTTACTGATCCTCCCATACCGTTGAATATGAAACCTAAAAAAGAATCTAAAGAAAAGTCACAGAACATTATGGATTTCATTGACGAGGCCTCAGAACTAGAGTGTGATTGCGGTTGCAATTTAAAATCCATTCTCCAAAAGAGGGAGAAGAAGGAAGTGCCTGAGACTCCACAGAGCCCAGATGAACCAGATGGTGCAGGCCTTATGAAACCCGCCACTCAGATGGAAGAGGCCTTGGAAGAGCGAGATCGTGACCCACCACAGCCCTCACAGGTGGAAGAACCTATGGATACTGATTCAGGCTACCATAGTGCAGAAGAACCTACGGGTCCTGATTCAGGCGACCATAGTGCCATGGTAAGTCTATATAATCTAAAATATCTCAGTAGGTTGGTTATCATATGGGAGAAAAGTGTGTTGTTTTCCAAAAGAAAAAGAATAAAATGTTTCTTATCTCTTTTTTATTGACTTAGGAGGAAGACCTGCAGGCAGACGGTGATGAAAACCATGCTGGAAAGAGCCTACAGCCCCTAAATCTTTCCCCCATCCCTAAGATGTAGATATGTTTCTACCAATAAAAAGTTGTTTGTTTTACATGCGTGTGTTCATACTTACATGAGAGTTGGAAATGGGAGGGCATGAAAAAATTCTGGGTGATATATATTATTCACCAGGGAAGACTGGGAGCTTTGGGGGTGTGAATGCCCTACTTCAGGAAGCAAGAATACAGAGCAAAAATCTTAAAAGAGAGGAGGTGTCCCGATGGCTTTCTGGCCACGATGCTTATACACTACACAGACCAGCCAAAATACATTTTAAAAGAAACAAGACGGTTGTATCTAATGTGGATTCTCAATGGCAGGCCGATCTAGTTGATATGCAACAGTTTTCTAAGTATAACAGAGGCTACAAGTACATTTTAACAGTAATAGATATTCTGTCTAAATATGCCTGGGCTTTGGCTTTAAAGGACAAAACGGGTAGAGAAGTGGCCAGTGCTTTTAACACTATTTTTAGCCAAACCGGGAGAAAACTTGTCAAATTGCAAATGGATTGGGGCCGTGAATTTCTAACCAAATCTGTGAGTAGCCTCTTAAAACATCATGGGGTTCACCATTTTGTCACCAATAATGAGGTCAAAGCCGGGGTTGTGGAGCGATTTAATAGAACTTTAAAAACAAAAATGTGGAGGTATTTCACAGCTAAAAATACCTTGACCTATATTGATGTACTTCCCTTGTTTCTAAAAAGTTATAACCATAGTTTCCACTGAACAATCAAAGCCAGGCCTGCAGATGTGAATGATTCTAATGCTCTAGCCATGTGGAAAACAGTGTATGGGCCTCCTGACAAAACAAAAACAGAGCACTCACTCCTCAGAAAAGGAGACCATGTGAGGATTTCTAAAAGCAAGGGCATATTTGCCAAAGGATATGAACAGAATTTCATCACGGAAGTATTTATTGTCGACCGGGTCATCCTAACCGGAAAGAGGCCTGTGTTCCTGCTGAAAGATTATTTCGGAGAGGTTGTTGTTGGAAGCTTTTACCCTGAAGAGTTACAAAAGGTGAATGTTAAAAAGGATCAAGCGTACAGGATTGAAAAAATTCAAGACACTAAAGGTCTGGGAAGGAGAAAAAAATACCTAGTGAAATGGTTAGGCTGGCCTAGCAAATTCAACAGTTGGGTGCTTGCTTCTGAAGTTGGCGAACCTGCGTAGAGCTGGTGGGAAAATGGGGGGAGAGTGGATTTTATATCTTACTCCCTAGTAACAGCAGTGCATCCATGTTTCCGCAGAACACAATTTCATGCTTTACTATCTCTTTAGCAAGACCCCTGGAACTCCCCGGGGAGTGGGAAGTAGGGCTTGCTGAGATACAGTACCTGCACACTTGGAATAATCTCAGTACTAATACACCTTTTGAAATTGCCAATGAGACCAAGAAATGGTCCTTCATTCTGCAACGGGGGTATTATTCTGATCTCCCTGTACTTCTTGAAGTTATGAACAACCTGATATCAAGAGGTCCTGACCCCCCTGAAGCACTTCTGCACTATGACCCTGTGACTGGAAAGGTTAGGCACAAATGGTCCATACACAATCCAAGCTGGAGGGAGACTGGCTCATATGTCAGGATTAGTGCCCAATCGTCATACCAAAATGCCCCCCTTCAAAGCAGACATCACGGCGGGTTTCAGCACCTTATATATGTACACCGATATAGTGGAGCATCAGATTGTTGGAGACTTCTATGTCCCGCTGTTGCGCTGCGTGCCTGTATGTGGACGGAGCGATGAATGTGTCAATATTGTTTATGATAAGCCTCACTACATTCCTGTAAGTAAGAATCACATTGACACCATCACCATTGAGATAAAGTCGGACCAGAACAAAAAAGTGCCATTTCGCTTGGGTAAGGTGCTTGTGAAACTACACTTCCGCCCCAGGAGAATTTTGAAGTTTTAAATAAAAAATGGTGATTATGAAAACCTATGGCAACTCTGCCCTTTATAGAGATTATTACAGGGTCCAGGCTGGTAATAGTCTTCCAGGGTACCATGGAATCCCTGTAATGTATGGATCTGGGCTTGGAGGGATTTTCAGAAGCCTTTTCAGAAAAGCAGTTCCGCTTTTGAAAAGAGGCCTGACTATCATGAAACCCCACGTTAAAACAGCCATGCACAATATTGCTACAGATGTGGCTGGTGAAGTTACTCAGGTGGTTATGAATAAAATCAACCCCACAATGCCTCAAGAGGGCTCAGGCCTGATGTATATTCAAAGGAGGCATAGTTGAAAAAGAAAAGCATCACGGGTGAGGTTATTAGGCCCTCCTCGAGCCCTTAAAAGAAAACGTGTTGGAAGAAAGAAAACTCAGAAGTGGAGAGCTGTAAGGAAGAGGAGGAGGCGGCCTCTAATACGTTCCAAGAGAGATATATTTTAAACGAATACCATGGCTTTTAAACGAATACCATGGCGGTTCTGAAAAATGCACAAAATCTGAATCAGACCTATTTACTATTGGACCTACACAGACAAGCATTGAGAAAAGCTTGTATATTGAGGTGCCCCCCTTGACGGCTCTGACAGAATCTGTGCCGCTGGATTTTTTCATTGCAGGAAATGGTGAAGATTATATGGACCTCAATAATACACTCTTATATCTAACCTGTAAGATTACTAAGGATGATAATACACACTGACAGCTTCCTCTGACAGCTGAAGTTGGATTGGTGAATTATCCTATAGCCTCCATTTTTAGCCAGCTTGATGTGGTTTTGGGCGATCGTCTCATCAGTCAGTCTAATAACTGTTACCCGTACAGGGCTTTCATAGAATCTGTGCTGTGAAGACACTCTAGCAACCCAATTCTCCACAGGGTTGTTCTATAAAGACACCTCTGGAGAGCATGAATCAGCAGATCTGGATGGGAATAATATGGGATTTATTGAAAGAGCAAACCTGACATGTGGAAGTCGAAAACTAGATCTGTTGGGACATCTCCATACAGACCTATTTTTTCCGGAGAAACTGCTTCTAAATGGGGTGGATGTAAAAATCAAACTTACATGCAACAAAGACCCTTTCTGCTTAATGACCGATGATGCAGACAGCAATTACAAACTGCAAATTTTATCAGCGTGCCTTTTTGTGAAGAAGGTGAGAGTGTCACCAGGAGTGCGGCTAGGTCATGCAGAAGCTCTGCTGACATGCAATGCCAAATACCCTGTGGACCGTGTAAGCATGAAAGTCTTTAGCATCCCAAGAGGCAGCAGAGTCACCAACCAGGAGAATCTCTTTTTGGGCCAACGCCCCAAGCAGGTGATTATAGGCCTGGTCGATAATGACGCCTTCAGTGGAGCTTACAAAAAAAAACCCTTTAACTTTAAGCATTATGACATCAATTTTTCAGCCCTGTATTTGGATGGAGAATACCATTTCAAACCCAATTTTGAAACTGTGTCAGGGAATACATGAGTTTGGTGCAGACAGCAGGTAAGCATATGAAAGACCAATCTCTTTTCATCAACCGTAACAAATATTCTAGAGGATACACGCTTTTTGCCTTTGACCTTACCCCAGACCAAGAAGGCGGAGATCATTATTTGCTGATCAAAACTGGGAACCTGAGGGCTGAATTCCGGTTTGCCAAACCTCTGCCTACTACTGTGAATATGATCGTATATGGTGTTTTTGACAATGTGATAGAGATAAATCACAGGAGAAACATCTTGTATGATTATATGTGATATGGACAGCGTGCAATTAACCCACATCCTTTCTTCAAATCCTTATACTTGAAAGGAGTTCTATGGAGTCTTCCCCTGTGACATGCTCCCTAGAGAGAAGCTGATACAAAGACCTGTTTGTCTAGTCATCAACACTCACCCTCACAAACTCCCTGGAGAACATTGGTTGGCCATCTACCTAACAGAAGAAAAGATGGGCAAATTTTTTGATTCCTACGGACACGCTCCCGACCACCGTCTCTTTCCTAAAACCATCATTAAGTTTTTAAGAAATAATGCCAGTAAAACGATGTTTCAACCCAGAGCAGTGCAAGATTCGGACTCTGTGGTGTGTGGTTACGACTGTGTGTTTTTTCTTCAGCACCGTTGTAAAAGACTGACATTTAAAAACATTCAAGAATTATATTCTCACGATCTGCAAAGAAATGATGAAATGGTGGTTGAACATGTAAAAACAATGAGGAACATGCCAAGGCTTGTCTCATACATGCCCAGACTAGTCCCAAACATGTTTCAACCAGCCCAGGGCTGTATAACCTGCAACGCTTTTCATAGACGTTCTTGTCAATAAACTTATCCTCTAAGGAGGATTTTAAAGAATATTTCTTGTGTGTGTGTTTTTCTTTTCTCTAAAATAAAAACAGAAACTTAAAATTAAGTGATATTAATTTTATTTATTTCTCTTTTTGAAAAACATCATAAGTGGAGCCAATTAGCTGTACTAGATTGTCTCTGTTTTCTCAAATCCTTGCGGGAGTTCTTGGGTGTATGAAACAGCACTGAAGTGTTGTCATTGGGATTCTTTAGGTTGTCCAAAATTTCTCTGTTGGCAGGGTTTCCATCCACAGATGATGGCACATTGAGCTCAGCCATGGCCCTCATGAAAACGTCCCAGCCTTTTGGAACATGTTTCACTGGTAAAGCATGTGTCTGAGTTATCCCCTTGACTAAGTCCAGCATGTTGGACCCTGCTACAGGTTCCCCTTTATAAACAAAGGAGCCTTTGTCATCCCATGAAGAAATATTCTTGTTCTGCTTCATTTTGTTTAACAATACCCGTGTGGCATTCTTGTATCTAGCAGGCAAGCTTTCCAGGACCTCTTGAAACAGGGTTTCAGAGGAGTATGTCAACCCTTTTTCAGGGTTCTGTGGCACTTGAGGGAGAATTAGATTTATGTTTTCTTTCTGTGCTTCCTTTTGTCTGACATGGGTCAAATACTTTTGAAGCAGACTGTGATATTGTTTAGCTTTTTCATATTCTGTTAAGTCGGTCCTTTGAAGAATCCTCTGCATCTCAGCATCCAGGGTATATATGGCCTTAGTTCTGATATTTTCATCTTTGGGGGATGAGCCCTTTAACTGTTCTAGTTGGTGGCTAGGGACCAAATACATCTTTTCTGCATATTCCATTACTGCTTAGTTAAAAGACTGGTTATCAGGGGTACAGCAAAGCTTAACAGTGATCCAAGAAAACCCCCAGACTGCTTCACCAAGACTTTTTTCCTTCTCAGCGAGACTTGCTTGTTGCCCAGAGTATTAATAAGATGGCGCCTCTTTCTCAGTACACGCACCTGATGAGGAGATAGTGGAATGTTGCCTTTTAAAGCATTCAGGGCTATTTCTGAGATCACTGCAACCAGGTCATTTGAGGCTGTACATAAAAAAAGCTTTCCTCTGGGGTGGGGTCATCTTAATGAGCAGTTTTAAGAGTGCTAGGTTTCTTTTAACACGCCCAGACATGTTTACCTGAAGGGAGTGATGGGGCAATATGGTGTGGGAATTAAAGCTGAAGTCTTTTGTAAGCCCCCTTCTTCATGGTATATACTATGGGCCAGTCAGGGATTAAAATATCCATTTGTAATCTGTAAGCTTCTGGGGTGTTAGTCTGAAGATCAATAATGAGGTAACCAAAGGGTTTGCTTGTTGCATCAGCAAAGGCTTCCATGAAGAATTTAGTGTTTCCTGGGTACATTTGATGAGCTAAAGTTGCGATTTGCAATTTATCCCTAGGGTTTTTAAACAGCACTATCTATTTTGCATTTAAGCTGATGGTCCGGAAGCTTTTTCCCTTGCAGAAAATATTTTGCGTGATGAAAAAAACACTCAGATTCCTGTGATGAAAGTGGACTGTAAACAGTCTTTCAATATTTGAATTATCACAAGATTCCATTAGATCATCTATCACTAAGAACTTTATTTTTTTCAGGGGTAACAACTCTTCACTATCAAAATTTTCAGGCAAGCCCTCTACAAATTGGATAAAAGGGTATTTACATTGGAGTTCGTGGTACAAAGGTTGCCAGCAGTTATAACACCACAAAATTTTCTCAGGTTGCACAGAAAACAGACTGTGAGCATTATCCAACATATTTTTTACAAATACAGTTTTTTCACAGTTACTCGGTCCTGCTAGAATAGCTGAGAAGGGATGTTGCCACTGTGTAGACATATTCAATAACCGTAAGGGAGCATCTTAAACCCTTCAGTAATGGCTCTCTTGTCATAAACCACTCTTTGAGTTTTCCTGAGCTCTTTTGTGTGGATAGACCACTGACGCTTATTTCTAACAATCCCTTGTTGCTGCACCACTGTTTCATGAGCACCACCTTTCTCTCTGTCTGAGGCATAGTCAAACACCAGGTCCTTCAGACTGTTTAAGTTTTTTCTTACAACCCTTCCTAGATGTAACAAGTGTCTTTCTTGCCCTATTTAATATCTTTTTAGCTGCTATCAAATGATTACCTTTCCTTTTCCTGGCCTTTTGAGTTTGACAGTTAGAAACCCCCCCCACCTACTTGCACATTTCCAAAGGGTGTGTCACCACAGACCACATAGTTACAGGGATATTTAATAGCCTTTTCAATATCATCCAGATCTGCTGTTGTACATTGTGAACTAGCTGCAAGTCTATTCAGCGTTTTGCTATGTTTCCTAGTTTGCTGTACTGTTTGCTGTAGACGAATAAAACAGTGAGATATTCTCTTGTACTTCAGAGCATGATTCTCATAACTTTCAAGAAGATGCTGTGTAGAATCGTCATGTTTTTGTCTCTTGGCAGGTCGGCTCTCAGGGTCTTCTCCCCTTTTAACTTTATTGCCTAATGAAGAAGAAGAAGAAATGTATCACACACTGTATTCAAACATTTAAATGGCGTTTTCCCCCTCATTATATCTTTTCCTGTAAAAGAAAAATTGGTCATTTTAAGTACAGTAATAATGCACATACTCACCAAAAGTGAGTCTTTTGTTTTCACCAGTCTTCAAGACATTGTCTACATTCTTTGGCGGATCTGCTGAAGCAGCAAGGAAAAAATAATATTAATAATAATAATAATAATAATAATAGTAATGTTAACTAAACTGTTCAGCACAATACATGTCAGTCTTCAAAACACCCACTAAAATCCTTTCTTTGATTTTCCACAGTCTTCAAGACATTGTCCAAATTCTTTGATGCCCCTGCTGAAAGAGCAGGCAATAATAATAATAATAATGTTAACTAAACTGTTCAGCACATTACATGTCAGTCTTCAAAACACTTACCAGAATCCTTTCTTTGATTTTCCACAGTCTTCAAGACATTGTCCACATTCTTTGATGCCCCTGCTGAAAGAGCAGGCAAATAATAATAATAATAATGTTAACTAATCCTTTAAATGTAATATATCAAAACACCCACCAGAATCCTTTCTTTGATTTTCCACAGTCTTCGAGACATTGTCCACATTCTTTGATGCCCCTGCTGAAAAAACAGGCAGAATAATAATAATTATAATAATGCTAACTAAACCTTTAAATGCAATATATGGTAGTCTTCAAAACACCCACCAGAATTATTTCTTTGATTTTCACCAGCCTTCAGAGTTCCCTGGCCACTTGCCCTCATGGTGTCCACTACAAGAACAGATATATTAGTAACTAATTTACAGACCCATTAACCCCTCCCACTCATAAAATATATAAATATAACTTACCAGAAATATCATCATCACTACTACTGCAAAAAATGTCACCATCATTCCTAATAGAAAAAGGAAGTGGGACAGTTTAGCACATCTTTTAACCTATGAAATTTTCCAGGGTAACCAAAAAAACTTTAAAATCTCTTTACCTGATTGTTTGGATGCTGACATGTTGAAATGTATGCCTGAGAAGTCTTGAGATAAATCTGAAAAGCATACACATCATTTTTAGAAACAGTAGACTAATGTAGTTCTCCACTGAATGTCCAGGATATGCTTGGGCGTGTCTTGAAAAATGACATGCTTTTAGCTTGAAGACATGTTGAGACTTGTTGGTACACACCCAGCCACAAGACTCATGAACAGTATCATTTTGTAACAAAAGAATGTGTGTTTGAAGTGCCTTTTGGACAATGAATGTTTTGCAATTGTTTAATTTCAAATGTAGGGACATGTGTAGTGCAAGCAAAACCAATGACACAAAAACCTGACTATGGTTTATTATTATTTTTCTGGCTAATCAATATTGTTGCAGAACATGTAGGGGTAGCAGTTTATTTCACCAGCAAGGAAGGGGGGGTGGAGGTGGGGTGGGGGAATGTGTGGCACTATGAAGCCTGGAGAGTTCAGAAAAGACAGGAGACATTTGAACCTAGAAGGTGTAGTTCTGAATGTTCTGATGTCATGCGTAGGGTTTATGCATTTGGCTGGTGTCCACAACATGCCTGTTGGGCTTGACACTGCTACATAATGATTAGGGGTGCTTTTCACACTGGTTCTGTATTGGAAATAAATAATCAGACAATGCAATTAAATGATTCCAGACAAATATGGCCCGCTTCACAAGGATTACAGGATTAAATTTAAAAACAAAAAAGTCAAGGTAGAGGAGAATCATAGAATCATAGAAATTTAGAGTTGGAAGAGACCACAAGGGCCATCCAGTCCAACCCCCTGCTGTGCAGGAACTCCCAATCAAAGCATCTCCGACAGATGGCCATCCAGCCTCTGCTTAAAAGCCTCCAAGGAAGGAGACTCCACCACCCTCCGAGGTAGTGTGTTCCACTGTCGAACAGCCCTTACTGTCAGGAAGTTCTTCCTAATGTTGAGGTGGAATCTTTTTTCCTGCAGTTTGCATCCATTGTTCCGAGTCCTGTTCTCTGGAGCAGCAGGAAACAAGCTTGCTCCCTCCTCAATGTGACATCCCTTCAAGTATTTAAACAGGGCGATCATATCACCTCTTAACCTTCTCTTCTCCAGGCTGAACATCCCCAGCTCCCTAAGGCGTTCTTCATAGGGCAAGGTTTCCAGACCCTTCATCATTTTAGTCGCCCTCCTTTGGACATGCTCCAGTTTCTCCACATGCTTTTTGAATTGTGGTGCCCAGAACTGGACACAGTATTCCAGGTGGGGCCTGACCAAAGCAGAATAGAGTGGCACTATTACTTCCCTTGAACTAGAGACTATACTTCTATTGATGCAGCCTAAAATAGCATTGGCCTTTTTAGCTGCTGCATCACACAGTTGACTCATGTTCAACTTGTGGTCTACTTGGACTCCTAGATCCCTTTCACATGTGGTCTCATTCAGCCAGGTGTCCCCCATCCTATATCTGTGCATTTCATTTTTCCGCCCTACGTGTAGGACCTTACATTTCTCTGTGTTAAATTTCATTTTGTTAGCTTTGGCCCAGCTTTCTAGTCTATTCAGGTCATTTTGAATTTTGATCCTGTCCTTTGGGGTATTAGCTACTCCTCCTAATTTGGTGTCATCTGCAAATTTGATAACTAGGCTCTCAATACTGTCATCCAAGTCATTAATAAAGATGTTGAATAGCACTGGGCCCAGGACAGAGCCCTGTGGCACCCCACTTGTCACTTCTTTCCAGGATGAAAAGGAACGATTGTTGAGCACCCTTTGGGTTCGGTCAGTCAACCAGTTACAAATCCATGTAACAGTTACCTTGTCTAGTCCACATTTTACAAGCTTGTTTACAAGATTTGCAAGCTTGTCCCACCCCCCAATAAACCCCTCTATATAGATTAAGAGTAATGGAGACAGATAGACTGTGCTGGTGAGAGAAGCTCTTTCTCTAAGAAACAATGTATGAAGGAAGGATGCAAAAAAACAACATACAAGTGAAGGAAGAGACAAAAAAAAATCTGAAATCTATTTTAGTTGAGGGTTAAAGCATGCAAAACACACAGAGAAAAAACACAGCCTTCTTTACACACAAACAGAGACAGAGGTAGAAAAGCAAAACTTTCCTTACACAAAACAGCCGACTTAATTTATTTTCACAAACACACACACAGGGGGAAACCAAAGTCCATGTTAATTAGGCAAAACACAAAGAAGCAAAACCAGCAAGGCCTGCTTTACACATAGAATGCAAAATTCAGAGAAACAGAAGCAAAGTCACAGAGAGAGAGAGTTTAGAAAAGATTGTAGATCCCATACTCACTTATTCCAGAGGGCAGAAGACTCTTGCCGTAGACCGTCAAGTGGGACCAAACTTGCTGTGTTTAACCCACAAAAAACCTCAGTTTTTATAGGATTTTGGACACCTTATCTCACACACCATATGTATAATTTAAATTAACTCATAAGTTTGAGGTGTACGAATGTCAGGAAAAGACATTCAACAAAATCCTGCCATAAATTTCAGAGAATCCTATTGCAAACCCAGGAATTTCCTTTATTTTATCTTACAAAACAGACCTCGCAAGCACCATTTTGTCATGTTTTCCTGGAGCAAAACAGGCAAATTAAAGCTATTTCAAGTATTCAGGTTTTTCATAGCCAGTATGTGGAATATGATTCTGATGGCATGGCTGTCTCTAAGAAAGATTTAATTAGTTCCAAGGTTTTGGAAGGTGTATAAATATGTCTTGTTTAGATTTCTAAAAAGTTCACATTAACAGGCGTTCATAGGTAGTATTTGTGTCCTGTCTTGATATAATGTACACATAGAGCAAGACCCTTTTTTGTACAGAACTTGCCACTGAGAGACTTAGTTAGTTGCAAGGTTCTTAGGAGGTGTATAGACATGTCTTGTTTAAATTTCTAAAAAGTTCACATTACAGCTAGTATGAAGTTTCCCCAGCAGGGGGTCATTTGTGTCCCTCATAAAAACATTGCTCCTTTGGTTGACCCTAAAACCAGATCGTGCCATAAAATTTGACAGGATGTGTCATGTTTCTTTCAAAGCTAGATAAATTGCATATTGTCATGAGCTTATCTAAAAACAGACCTCACAAACACCATTTCATTTTGTCGTGATTTCCTAGGGGAAACAGCTTGTTCTCCAAAAAAATTATCTCCAAACCAGATCTGGCAACTCCAGGGCTAATTTTTTCTTTGAAGAATAATTCAAACAGCCTTCTGTTTTTAAAAAGAGCCTTTATTTCAAGACAATCATAAGAATTTATTTTTTACAAATCATTGAAAGATGTCTTTGATTTTTAATTAGAGATTGTACATATTGTAATATTGATTTGTCTGAAGGTTTCTGTAACGACCTCAAGTCATGAATAACTATTTCAGATTTACTTAACTTCTTTACAGTATTTTTCATAAATGCAACATGCTCCTCTGTCAACATCAGATGTTTTAAACTGTAGGATACTAAAATGATCACATATATTAAGTTTTTAAAGCAAATTTTACTGCATGTATTTCTAACATAATGAGAAAGTGTTTTTATATCTTTATACAGGAATGGTTTTCTAGTGCTTCTTGAGCTTCAGATGCACAGGCTACATAGTTTTTTCCTAATTCTGCATCACAAAAATGACAATTCTGGGGACAGCTTTCATAGTCCACCCTTTTTGGTTTTGAGGATATGGGGTTGCTTCACGCTGAGTGGCAGGATTCAAACGGTCTGCACCATCCAATTCCTAAATATGAAAGAAAACAATTTTCATAAGTTGCTCAATAGAACAACATGCTTTTACTATGATTCTCCAGATAGGTTCAACCATACCTGTACATCTGCTGTAGAGTCTAGCTTCTGCAAAGCTAAATTGCAAGGGCCTTCAACATACTCTGCAGCAAGATGACCATGACCGCTGTACTTTCCAGGCCACTGTAATTTAAAAAGCAATCATTTTTGCTTTTGCTTTCCATCATTGGCACCCCAAATTCAATAACATGTTTTGGATTTTTACCTGCCTGGTAGCATTCTCTGAGTCCACAACAGCATGCAACCTTTGAGATTCTTCCTCTGGTGCACGATTCTCTTTGTTAGACTTTGTGTTCTCAGCCATACTCAAGGGTGTCTTTTCTTTAGATTCCTTTTTAGGTTTATTCAATGGTACCGGAGGGTCAGAAAAGCCCACAGGTCCGTGATAATTTGGCCAGGATGTTATTGGGTTGGGTTTGATTTTCCTAGTGGTAGAAGACCCTGCAGAACGCATTGGTGTGCTTGACGTCTCCATCTTGCCGGCACAGAATGTGTCTGGGCATGCATAAAATGGCAGCTTTTTGCTATGGATAGGCTTTTCTTCAACCGGTCGTCTGGTTGACTAGCGCGGATCACATGGGACTCAAGAGGGGTCACGTGGCCCGGAGGTCCCGCTTTACCATTTCCGGGGGAGAGACACAGTTTGACAGGTCATAAATCATTCTTGGGGAGGGGTTAAAGGCGGGGCCAAAGGGTCATAAATCATTCTTGGGGTGGGAAGAGGGGTGGAGCTTAAAGGTCATAAATCATTCTTGGGGTGGGGCAAAGGGCAGGGCTTAAGGGTCATAAATCATTCCAGGGGCGGGGCTTAAGGGTCATAAATAATTTTTTGACAGGAACTATGCCAATATACTACTATTGTGGTTTACAATCTAGAAGCCAATTACCCACCACAAGATGGGTACTCATTTTACCTCCCTATGAAAGGATGTTAGGATGAATCAACTTTGGAGCCTTGGGCTCGAACTCACAACATTGTAGCTGCACTACAGGCATTTAACCACTACAGCACCAGGGCTCCTTTGGAAAAGGTAAAGTTTCCCCAACCTTTTGAAAGACCTGTAAGGCTTTCCTTTTTAGAAAAGACATCACAGAACACATTTGAGGGCTAGACTACATGTTACACTCTGTCTTCTGCCCGCAAGACTTACATAAAGATTTTATAGCAAAGAAGTGAGTGGAGTGAGGCAGGTGAGGGAGATAAAGAGGCAGTATTTAGTTGAACTGAGAAATGAGTTGAATTTTGCAGGCAGGAAAGTTGATGGTAGTGACAGCTGGGGACTTTCATGTCAGTGGAGTGGTTTTCATCTGAAGAATCTATCCAGGATTTCATTTCTTAAGAGAGCTACCAAAATGCTAAAACCTAGGTCCAAAAAAGTTTCCGCATCTTGGATACATCTTTTAAAGCTTTGGCTAAAACCTAACACAGGTGGTGGGTAAGGAGTGGCTTGCCACCACCCCTTTGCTTGCCGAGTTTGGGCTGTGGCAACTGCATGACATGCCCCCAACCTGGCCTTTTCCTGGTGCAAAAAAGAGCAGCAGAAAGTCACTTCTTTTTGCGCAGGGGAAAGGGTACCTTTGCAGCAGCAGTGGCATTTTTTCAACATTTCTTTGGCGCAGCACGTGTAAACACTGCACCACCAGAACACCATGGATCTGCCACACGTGCAGTAGGCCATGCAGCTTCCTGGTGGACTGGGGGTGTGCTGCTGTCTGAATACCACTGACAAGGAAGCCATCAGCTGCCAATGGTTGTTGTATGAAAATGAGTGGTGCTTTGCAGACACTCAGTCTGTTCCCCAAGGGCTTGCTCCTTAGCAGACATACAAGCAGTTGAGAAGCCCTCAGCTAGATTGCAACCTTGAGAGTTGCATTCTCTCAGGATGAAAAATGTTTCCTGATTTTGACTGAAACCTTCCTCTCCTGTCATATTTCTTATAGATGTTTTTCTCCCAGTGGCTTATATTCCACTTTGGTTCTAGCCCTGTGCTTCCCTTGGAAATATTGGGCTGGAACCTACAAGGGATGAAGGGAGAGCAGCATGGTGTTTATGTATTTGTGTGTGTGCAGGAACATACATTTATGGAAGAAACTGTAAGTGGGCTTATTCACGCTACACAATTAGAGCAGTATGATTCCATTTTAACTCCCATGGCTGCATCCCATGGGATCCTGGAATTCATAGTTTAGGAGAGAGGCATTCAGAATCTTCAGCCAGAGCTCCTCTGGAGCCTTTGACCAAACTACAAACCCCAGGATACCAAAGCAGTTAAAGTGGAATATAATTCCATAAACCTGGAGTATTAATGGGTCCACTGACAGTCTAGGAAGAACTGGTCAACAATACTGAACACTTTCTTGCTGATTTTCCACTGTTCAACTTGCTTCCTCCCAGGGTTGCCTTGGAAAGATATGACTGTCAGGCTAATATTACATGTGGCTTTAAAACCAAAACTAAGGAAAAGAAAATGCACTTTCAGATAAAATGAAAAGCAAAACTGGACACCAACACTATAATCATATATTGGGATTTGCAGACACAAATAAGCATGTTCAAAATTTCACTGACACCAGTAAAGAAAGAGGTGTCACAGGAATAGGTCTGTTGAGTAAAACCACTGCTAAAAAAACATCTAAAATTTTGAGTATTATTTGTTTCTCCCAGGATCATTCACCGACTTTAGCCTTTAAAAACAGTTCAAGCAGATCTCTTGTGCCCTCAAATGGCACAAAAGTATTGATAAGTGATGTACTCACACAAAGCTCCCACGAAATTTTATTGGCCTCTTTTTGTGTGTCAATAGAGTAGTGATAGATTTAATATTATCCATCATTAATAACATTAATAGACTCAAAGGAGAATGGTGGGCTTGATCTGCCAGATTTAGAAACCTATTATCAAGCCAATGTGATATTGATGTTTTCAGAATGGGCAAAACTTAAAAATCAAAAACTTCTGAACCTAGAATGAGCCAACCTACGGTTCAGATTTCATGCATACATCTGGTATGGCAAAAATAAGGTAGATTCTGAATTCAAATACCATATGTTGAGGAAATCTTTACTTATAACATTGAAAAAAATTCAAAAAGAATTAGAATCATAGAATCATAGAGTTGGAAGAGACCACAAGGGATATCCAGTCCAACCTCCTGCCATGTAGGAACTCCCAGTCAAAGCATCCCCGACAGATGGCCATCCAGCCTCTGCTTAAAGACCTCCAAAGACGGAGACTCCACTACACTCCGAGGAAGTGTGTTCCACTGTCGAACAGCCCTTACTGTCAGGAAGTTCCTCCTAATGTTGAGGTGGAATCTCTTTTCCTGCAGCTTGCATCCATTGTTCTGCGTTCTAGTCTCTGCAGCAGCAGAAAACAAGCTTGCTCCTTCCTCAGTATGCATTCCAGGGTAGGCCCTGCCACAAGAAGCCCTAATGGAAAAAGCTAACACCAAAGAAAACTGGATAAGATATACAGATATACTAAAACCTAATAAAGATAGTGTGGAAAGTAATATAGAAAAGGAAAAAAAATATGAAAGAAAATGTATTTGGTGGTGGGAAACCATGGGATATTTATGTATGCAAGTTTTATATGTATGTATTGTCCTATATGTACTATATGCAATATGTATGTATTATATGTTTATATTGTAATAATAATAATAATAATAATAATAATAATTTATTTCTAGCCCGCCCCTCTGAACGAACAATCAGGGTGGGTTACAACAAGGTTAAAAAACAGTACAATTAAAATATACCATCCCATTACCCAACTCCCTCCCCCTTAAAACAGGATTAAATCACAACAACATTAAAATCAATAAATGAGTGTATAAAAATAAAATAAAAACAGCGACAGAAGTTCCAATCTTAGCTGTATAAGGGTGAAATAATGCTGGAGAGAGAGATGGAGAAGCTCAAAAATGCATTTCAGGGCTGGGAGATGTTACACTTCTTCTGGGAAGGCCTGCCGAAAGAGGTGCGTCTTTAGGGCTTTTTTATGGAATAAGATGCATCTCGTCCAGCAGGTCATTCCACATCTTAGGAGCAACAGCTGAGAAGGCCCTCTGGGAGGTCTGGACCAGCCTGGTCTTCAAGGGCTGTAGCAGATTCCTCTCAGAGGACCGAAGTGTGCGGGGTGGTTCGTATGGGAAGAGGTGGTCCCTCAGATAGACTGACACGAGTCATGCCTCCAAGGAGATTATCGCACAGCCACTTTTGCCCTGGCCATGAATGGGACGAGATTGGGCGGAACGGGGAAAAACGGGTGTTATCACACAGTAAATTTGCTGCAGCACTGCTGCCTGATCATCACTCATCCCCCATCCTTCCCTACCATCAAATACATATTACAGTTCATGCCAGTCCCGTGCACGGCCAGGGCAAAAATGGCTGTGTGATAATCTCCCAAGAGGCTGGCATTCCACAAGTGGGGCACCACAGCCAAGAATATCCTTTCCTAAGTCTTTCCCCTCATTTTGCTCCTATTGGTGAGGCACAGAAGATGGTCCCTCCAGCAGATCTCAGTCTTCAGGCAAGCATATATAGTATCAAGGTCCCATGCAGTTTAATGCTTTGAATATTATCACTTGCACTTGCAGATGTGAAGCAAATTGGTAAACAATGCAGTTCCTTTAAGACCAGTGATATGGATTGTTTCTGTAATACCATGGCTAACAATCTTGCTGCTGCATTTTGTAATAACTGTAACTTTGGAGTCATCTTCAATGACACCCTCTCATACAGTGCTTTGTGTGTTGTATGTCTTCAAGTTGTTTCTGACTTGTAGTGACCCTAAGATGAACCTTTCATGGGGTTTTCTTGGCAAGATTTGTTCAGAGGAGGTTTGCCATTGCCTTCCCCTGAGGTTGAGAGTATGTGACTTGCCCAAGGTCATTTAATACATTTCATGACTGAGCTGGAAACTGAATCACGGTCTCCAGAGTCGTAGTCCAATGCTCAAACTACTACACCACACTGGCTTTCATAGAGTGTATTAGAGTGCTCCAGAGAGCAAGACATAGAAAAATGAACTCAAGCTACAGGAAACGAGATTCCACCTAAACATTAGGAACAATGTTCTGACAGTAAGAGCTATTTGATAGTGGAACACCCTTCCTCTGAGGGTGGTGGAGTCTTTGGAGGTTTTCAAACAGAGACTAGATGGCCATCTGCTGGGGGGTGTTTTGATTCTGTGTTCCTGCATGGCAGGGAGTTGGACTGGATGGCCCTTGTGGTTTTACAGTGGCTAAGTTATCCTTTGTCCATGAAATGCTATAGCTTTCCATAGCCAGAAGTGGCACTCCAAACCACAGAGTCCACTTTGGGTTCCAGTGACAAAAATGGATCTAGGAAATTTATCACACTCCTGGCCCCTGGCATGGTCCAAGAATGGAATGGAAGGGGCCAGGAACCAGTGTAGAATGAGTGAGAGATGCATTTTACTGCACACATGTCCCTCACTCATTCTGTTCCTGATCCATCCCAGAGGGGGTAATTTTTGAGAACTGTTCAGAACAGTTCTCAAAAAGTGCCTCCTCTGGAATGGATTGGGAAAGGAAGGGAAGGGAATGGAATGAGTGAGGGACTTCCCTGTGTGCAGTAAAATGCATCCCCCACTCGTTCTGTTCCCTTCCCAGCCTCTTTTGGGTCGTTCTTGTGTCAAGGTGAAAGCTAATAAAGCCATTGATAACCAACTGATAACCAATAATCTCTGCTATTAATGATCAATAATGAACAGTTCAGCCATAGTGAGAAATAGAGCCAAAGGAAAAACTTGTCCTTTTGAATCTGGCTTGTAGCCCCCACCTTAGGAGGGAAGAGGGAAGCAAATGCCTGCTAATGGCAACAAGTGTTCCTGATAAGACTAAAGACTGGCTGAATGCCCAGAAAATCAGAAGGCTAAAAGAACAAAGGGTCTCTGTCAGTAGGGCAAACAGATAGATAGATATATATACACAGACAATGAAATGAGGTGCAAAGAATATATATATATATAAATGAATGTTAAACTACGCATGCTCAATGAATATTTTGTGGGTTAATAAAAACTGTTTACGCCATGTTTGGCACATTCAGTCAATGAGATGACTTTTGGCTGAAGCTCTGCATGCAGACTGAGACTGTTTGGAATAAATAGATCTGCTTGGAAATCTTCACAAATGCCTGATTTGCATAATTGGTTGTGAATGGGTTAATTGACCCTTTGTTTACCTTAACACTTGGACCAGGCTGGAGCCCAGTGTGATAATCTCCTATGAGTATTCCCAGGCTACATACCTTTGTATCTGTAAATATGCATAGATCCAAAATTTTTACCTGTAATCATACACAGATAAAAATATTGGTTTTGTTTTGATGGAATAAGCAAAGAAAAATAATAGCATTATAAATCAGAGGTAGGCATGTCTGGCCTCCAGTATGGGCCTCCTCTGTGGGGTTGCAGTGTCACCAATATTTATTGATGTCCCCAGCAACCTGAACAGCAGTAGTAGCATCTCTCTCTATACTGCAGGATACTGTATGATCCAGAAGAAAATATAGCAAAAAGGGCAGGGAGACTGATACCACTATTTGTTCAGCAGTTTATTCTTTCACAGATACTCATGGTGGACAATAGAGATGGCAGAAAATGTCAAAATAACAACGGAGTTACTTTCTGAATGTTGTTCACCCCTACTATAAATGATGCTCCAGATTTTAGAATATACCCATTTATAGAAGAGTTTCCTCTGACATTATACTGAAGAAGAAACAAATGTCTTGCTATGACAGGTTCATGACAGCTTTTTCACACAGTCACAGTCTGATTGCTTTTCTGTTTTAGGCTCAATTTCTTGAGAAGTGTCATGATAGTGATACAGCATTGCCTTGCCAGGTACCAGTGTGAAACATGGTGTATTAACTACACACACCTAAGCACAATAGGAAGTAACAAGTGCTGTAATACTGGTCAAAGTAATCAGTACTATTTCCATTCTCTTCCTTTGCATTTTCAACTTTCGGAAAATGTGAGAAATAGCACATTATTGCTCAAACAGAACAATCAATTGTCAAGGCAGGAGCAGAACAAGAACCAGCCACACATCTACTCACATAAAAATAGGATCAAGTAAAGAGAGAAATAAATTGAGGGACTGGAAAGATGGGCAGAAAGGGGTGATAACATGCCACCCCTTTCTGCCCCAGACGGAGGCCACAGCAACCAAATGCTGGGGCTCCAGAAGGCCGAAAAAGAACCCACTCCTGTGGGGTGCCATTAGCGTGCTTGCCTGTCACGATGATGTCTGCACAACATGGCACTGTTTGGGTGCTGTCTGCATGGACGTCATCTTGGTGCACCCTGTCTGTACAGGGGCATGCCAAGATGGTACATGGGGTGTGCAGTAGGGTTGCTGAGCATGTAAATGCTCAGCCCCTGTGCACTCCTAGTTCAGGCCCAGGCCAGCACAAAGTGCCAGTATGTTCAGGCCCTCAGTCTTCTTTGGAAACCATATAAATTAACTTTACTTACAAATTAAATTACATAATTAAACACCCAGTCTAATAGTGGAAAGAAAACAAAAAGAAAGCAGCTTGAAATGATCCAGAGTTGTTGTTGTTGTTGCATGCCTTGAAGTTGTTTTCAACTTATGGTGACCCTAAGGCCACAAATTCCATATCATGAGATTTTCTTGGCATGTTTCTTCAGAGGGGATTTGCCTTTGATATTGCCACCCTCTGGGGCTGAGAGAATGTGCTTTGCTCAGGATCGTCCAGCTGGTTTACATGGTCGAGTTGGAATTCAAACACTGGTCTCCAAAGTCATAGTCCAACACCATGCTAGTTCAGGAACAGAATAGATATGGGTCAGGGGACCCAATAAACAGAACGCTACTATGAAACACCCTAGCAATTATTAGTAATAGGTATGCAGTGGTTGCTAACCTCAAACAAGATTGAATGACTGCAAAAACCTGGTTCTTGGTAGCTGAGCTGTTTACTGACTATAACAGGCCTTAAGAATCTGTGGTCTAATTCCTCAGTGACTTTCTCTCTTCATTATGTCCTTCAGTCTGTAAAAGTAAAAGTGCTCTTTCTAGCTACAGGCCAGCTGCAAAGACAATGTGATCTGCATTCCTTACTTTAAATCAATTCACAGAAAGGTCACTTTGGCAGGAGGCTGTTGAATATGAAAAGTCTTTTCCTTAAAAGTCTCAGCTTCCCAGAAAGCAAATGGTTTCACTGCATTGTGCATGAAATTTCAGTCCTTAATATGCATTCCCCCAGACCTGGCCATTTTGTTTTTTGTTTTGTTATTTTTCTTTTCTCATGGACATATATGAGTGCAGCCCATAGGTGATTTGTCAGGTTCAATGCTAACAATCTAATCACAATGGAAGCCCCCAAGAGCACAGATTGTCACCTGCTCTCATGAGTGCTGACCCGCTGAGAGATCTGCAAATCCTCTAGTGAGAAATTTGGTACCAAGAACTCTGAGGGAAATAGAAAATATATTGTTGTTGTTGCTGCTGCTGCTGCTGCTGTGTGGCTTCAAGTCATTTCTGGATTATGGTGACCCTAAGACCCTCAGTTCTTCAAGGAGAGCCTGGAATATACTGACAAGTGTAAACCACCCAAAGTTCTGAGCAGGACAGTTAATGACTGGAGATCTTAGAGGTCTCTCATTCATAACATTGCTATAAACAGTAGTCAACTTCACAGCAAACATCAGCAAAACCAAGCATGTGAAGACTGGGACCTGCCACTACTAGGAATATACCAATGCATCCCAATCTACTCTCTGCCTTCCCCCTCATTTATAGAATTCTTGAGAGAACTACTTTAATCTTTGATTTCCAGGACACTTTTTCTCTGGCGCAGGATTCCTAGGATGTCCTTCCACATTCATCAAATTTATACGCCATTGGGCCTGAACTAGAAGGCGCTCCCTCCTTGCCAACTGTCATCCTCTGGCCTGGAGGGAGTAAAAGGACAGGTCCAATTGCTTGAACTAGAAGGCCCTCCCTCCTTGCCAACTGTCATCTTCTGGCCTGGAGGGAGTAAAAGGACAGGTCCAATTGCTTGAACTAGAAGGCCCTCCCTCCTTGCCAACTGTCATCTTCTGGCCTGGAGGGAGTGAAAGGACAGGCCCAATGCCATTGGGCCTGAACTAGAAGGCACTCCCTCCTTGCCAACTGTCATCTTCTGGCCTGGAGGGAGTGAAAAGACAGGTCCAACTCCATCGGGCCTGGCCTCGGTTAAGAAGAAGATCCCCCCTCCAGTCCATTTGCCTTGGTCCAGGCCTCAGAGGGAGAGAAGAACTGCTGGACCTGATCCCCTTCACCCACCATCATTTCCTTCTCGTTTTGTGTTGTGTCCTTTTAGATTGTAAGCCTGAGGGCAGGGAACCGTCTAATTAAAATAATAATTGTAAGCTGCTCTGAGAGCCTTTAGGGCTGAAGGGCGGGGTATAAATACCATAAATAAAAATAATAAATAAATAAATAATATATGTAACTTGTCACAGAAACCAGAGACTGTAACCAGTTGTGCATATATGATTGGATTCTAATGTCCAGTATTTGGATGGAAAAGGTACACGGACTGAGTCTTCTCAAGAAACACATATATTGATTCTCAAGAAACACAAATATTGATCTAAAGAAAATGCACCATCTGACAAATTCACAAATTTTCCTGCTTATAGAATGGTTGCTTGTACATAACCATGATAGAGGAAATTATCATCCCCCCAAAAAGGAGGGAAAGCAGACATATGTGTACATAATTTTCATATATGTATAGATATATGTATAGATGCATGCTTAGAAACAGTTACCATAATGAAAGAAGATTGTAATTGTGTCAGCTTTTTGTGCCTGCACAGGCTTTTGTTTTAATCTTAACCACTGATAAGCATTTTCAAGGCCCATGCTCTCCCTACTTGTGGATTTTTCAAACAAGATTTCAACAAGGCAGACCTCAAAATAGAAGACAGCTTCAAACAGAGGACTGTTTGAAGCATGACACATGACCATCCTATACTTGAAGAAACACATGTGTTCTAGTTATGTCCAAGCAATTTGATAGCTCTTTTGAAATATCACTTTATCACCCAAAAACGGAACAAAGGATGGGGGTGTGAAAATAAGATTACTCTTCCATCTAAAAGACATGAACAAGTGCATCAGCCCTTATAGCCCTATGAACTGGACATCTTGTTCTGATTATATTCCCTTGATGGATACAGTACAAAGGTTATCCATGCCTTTCCTCTGGTATTGCTGCAAAGGCCTATGGAACAGCTATAATCTAGTCTATTGATGTTAGAGGTCAAAAATTGCTTCAAGTGGAAATAAACAATTTTGACAACCTATACACTTTAGTCAGGAACAGTAGTCCCAATAGTGCTGAATGCCTAATGGCACTAAAATTCTAAATCTTATTACAGAATCTCTTCCAATATAGTTAGTATATATAGGCAGCAGTTACTAGTAATGTTAGTTACCATTTTACTTAGACACATTTTGTTCCCTGGAACTTCAAATTATCTCTTTACCTGGCTCACTTTATCTCATTAGAACATGCTCCACAATTCCTTTATGTTCTTCCCTCCCCACTTCCCAACACCATAGGAGAGGGGAAATATCTTGCCATCAATTAAAGGAACATTTGCTTCTCAACATGAAGAGATACAATTAATTGAAATGCTAATTAGATTGGAATGTGAAATAATTGAGTGATGGGTAATCTGCATGGGGCAAAATTGAATTAAATTGGCTTTGCTTTGTTGTACCATTCAGTAAGAATGGAGGTACTGGTGAATTACAAATTACTCTTCCACCTTTCAACAGTTCACACTATAAGTACATGTTTTCTATATAGGGTGAGGTAAGGACTGAGCTTGTATGGCTTAATTTTGTTTAATAAAAATTCCAAATATGCAGATATTTGCTTGTCATTTAGGCAAACCAACAACAGCAACAACTATTTTGGTTGTCATGGTGATCAACAAAATTTATGCAATTGTCTCTTTCATATAAGAATCTGCCTTGGTCCAGTCCAAACTATCAAGCAGGCAGCTAATATTGTCTATTCTGACTAGTAGGAATTTTCCTGAGTCCCAGGCAGCAGATTCTGGGAACTGTTATTGAAAATTGACTATTTAATACTTAAAATCACCTCACTCCACCCCACCTTCACCATCTCCTGGAGACTGTCATGTTCCTTGTTGTTGTTGCTGTTGTATGCCTTAACACTGCCTTTGATTTATGATGGCTGTAAGGCATCATTTAGTTTTCTTGGCAAGATTTATCCAGAGAAGGTTTGCTATTGACTTTCTCTGAAGTAATTTCTCCAGGGTCACCCAGTGAGATTCCATAGCTGAACAAGGATTCAAACCTTGGTATCCTGGAATCCTAGTCCATCATCCAAGCCACAACACTACACTGTTTCAACAGAAGCAAATGGATTAGGAAAGACTAAACAAAATAAATGAGGATCTTGTAACATCTTTGAGACTATTATTAGCATATATACTTGTCTATACATTGAAAATTTTAAGCCCAAAAATGGGCTCCAAAATCCTAGGTAGACGTGTATACGATTCAATATGGTAATACGTCTCTGTGAGCCTTAGGAAAGCTGTGGAGAAGGGAGGGAGGAGAGAGAGGAGGGAAATCAGAGATCTCTGTCCCCCTTTTTGCAAACCAGCAGCCTTGGAGAAAGGAGGGAAATCAGAGGTCTATGTCTTTTTACAAGCCAGCAACATTGGGGAAAGGAAGGAAATTGGAGTTCTCTGCCCCCTTTTTTTGCAAGTCATCACCTTTTGGGAAAGTTGTGGGGAAGGGAGGGAAATTGGAGGTTTGTGTCCACATTTTGCATGCCCAGACTGTGACCCTTGATTTGTCTTATCAAATTGTATTTTTGTCTATCTAATGCCGTGAGCAATCTTAAGGTTCAGGCAGGAAAGCATCCCCTCACCCTGTCTGACATAATTAAGAGCTTGAAAATGTAAGAATAACACTTTGAATAATGTTTTTTTTTGGGGGGGGGGGCAGTCCTAGCCAGTGCAGCTGAAGGAGGATTGGTGTAAATTGAGCAAATTTTCTTGCTCCTGGTATTATTATTATTATTATTATTATTATTATTATCATCCTTTATTTATATAGCGCTGTAAATTTACACAGTGCTGTACATACAATCTTAAATTAGACGGATCCCTGCCCTCAGGCTTACAGTCTAAAAGACTGCCCATCTTCTATGTTCACTGAAGTTTCAAACCTGCTTTCAACTGAACATCTTGAACAGAGGAGTGCTCTGAACAGAATCAAGTCTGAATGTGTACCATAGGCAAGGTCATGGTTCAATCTAATGCTTACTAGGAGCGCTACCTACTCCATTGTCATAGTTGTGACACTGTGACACTTTATTACACTGAACATCAATCTTTAGTAGAAAATAACCTGATCTTTCCCCTGTGTGATACTGATGCTATTTTTTTTCCCCAATAAGGAAATTAAACATATAGTTTTAAGACTATCTGAACTATCTGTAGTTATACTGTATATTCTCAGTTCTGTAATGTTTCATATGATTATAGATAATCTTTTTGGTTTATGAGAAGTAGTGGGATTAATCCTTTCTTCTTGCCAATCAACATTTATCCCTGTGTGTCCCCAAAACAATTGTTCCCAATGTGTGTGTGTGTGTGTGTGTGTGTGTGGATAGCAGATGTAAATTCCACATGCACACAAGTCATGCTTTAGACCTGAAATTGGAACAGTGGGACCACCTGGGTGAAACTGAGAGCAGCATTAGATCTTCAAGCCCTCCTTCTAAGTAACAATGCATAAATCAAAAGGAACACAGCTTGACTTGTGGACACTAGAAGGAGTTTGTCAGGCAGCCAATAATACACACCCCTTTGCTTGCAAGCAGAAAAGTCTGATTTCCATCCAGATGAGCACTGCTCTGAATGTTTCATTTTTTCAGTAAATTTCAGGCTAGATTTTTGAAGTTTTGGATATTAAGCAACCTGGGCACAGGGATAAAAAAGAATAGAAGACCGAATATATTTTAATCAAATTATCATAACATTTGATTTTAATGCAAATCTTACTAGTTTGGATGGTCACCAGAATATTTCTACTTTATGCTGTTTCGTGCATTTTAACAGGTCTGTTCAAAACCTTATTTTCTCTAATCTGCTGCTATGTTGGTGCTGTTTGCTTATCAAAAAAGAGACAATCATTCTTAGGCGTAGGACTGTGCATGCTGGTTCAGACTTGATTCAGCAAACTGGATTTGACCAAGATTCAATCTGTTCTGATCTACAAATAACATGTTCTGATTCAGACTTGAATCCAAATGGAGATTCAGAAATCCTGCTTGTCAGTCCTTCCACACTGATTTTCACTGAGAAACCAAAAATGACAATAACTGTGTCCCTACAAAGCTATGCGTAAAATTTGAAGACACAGTAGGTTCCAAAGAGGTGATTAATCTAATCAGATTCCAAAGGTTAACTCCAGGGGCTATATGTGTTAGACATCTGTGAAACTGCAAAATAGCAACCAGTTTTTAAAAACAATGATAACTCTTACTGTGTTTGTCTAGGCGATGTCCCCCAAAGTATTAGTCATGTAAACCTGTTAAAGCTCAACTAAGATCAGGTTATTTGAGGAGGAGAGGCTGCTTTTCCTTTTTTCTGCTGGTGTTCAAATTGATAATATTCACTGATGTAACATAATGAAATAATGAAGTGAACAGGGCACGTTTTACCAGCATGCAAGTAGTGAGTTCCCCCTGACAAACTTCCTGATCTCCCTTAAATCATTTGATGATTTTGTTTGTCTTTAGTGGAGCCTCCCTATCATGGTCCATCTCTTTCAAAGTTTCCTGTGTAGGTCTCTTGTGGGGTGGAAAGGCTGAGAGCTGCTGAGCCTACAATGTCAATGTCCAGGATTTCATGGCTACCATGCCAACCCCAGGCTGGTTTCATTTTATATCTGGCCCACACATGTGGCAGGACACATGGTCTTCTGCATAAGTTAGGATATGGTCATATCTGTATAACAACCCTGCCCAGATGTACATGCATATGCTCAAAAACAGAACCACTTTTGATTGGCTGTGCAGGAATACAAAAGCTGAAAAGCCTCTCCTAATCAAATTCCTTAGTCAGCACTTCTGCTGAACTCCATTTTCCAGCAGCATCACATTTATTTAAGTTTTTTGATTAAACAATTGAATTACTGAATACCTGCCAGACGCCTTGTGTAGTCAGAACATGTGTAGAATTCATTCTTATGTTCTGAGGGTATACTCAGTAACAGTGGGGGCAGGATTATCTGTGGATGAGGCATCCAACAATGGGTTCATTTGTCATAGAAGGATCACTCAATGACAGATTACTTTAATAGTTTGGAAGGTATGCTGCTTCTAACTCCAACAAGAGTGAAGAACTAATTCTGCTATCCCAGAGCAATTGTCTCCTACCATTGGCCAATGATCCTGCCAAGTTCCTATTCAATGCTTGCAAAATCAGGTTGCTTAATGTTATTGGTATAGATGCTCACAAATATCCTTGATCATCAGCACCATAATATTCTGAAGATGTATGGACAACAATACAAGAAGGGTTATGAAGTAGTGTAGGGATGGCAGAATATATTTGATAAATATCTATCTGAAAAAAGAATAAAGAACATCCCAAAATCTTATCTGTGGCAGTGATAGCAACAAACACAGCTTACCACCATTGGGCCTATGCAATGCAGACTTTTTGGGACTTCTAAGAGGCCTGCTTAGTACAGGACCACTGTCTTGTAGAACCCTCAAAGGGCTATTGTGACCAGTTGTCACTGTATTTTGTAGATAAAATTGCTCGTATTCATTCTTATTTGAATGCTATGGTTCTTGATCCATTTCAAACCAGCTTCAGGACAGGACATGGAGTGGAAACCTCCATGATTTCTCTCACCAATGACTTCCGCTTGAGCATTGACGGGGTAATGTGAACCTGTTAGTGCTCTTGGATATCTCAGCAGCCTTTGATACAGTAGATCATTCCATCTTTTTGAGTTGGCTAAGGGAGTTGGGAATTGGAGGCACTGTTCTTCAGTGGTTCCGATCCTTTCTCTTTGGCAGATCTCAAAGGGTGAGGCTCGGGGACAGCTGCTCCTCCAAAATCGAGCTTAATTGCGGCATCCCTCAGGGCGCCATTCTGTCCCCAGTGGTATTCAATATCTATATGAAGTCACTTGGTGAGATCATTCGGAGGCATGGAGCTCAGTGTCTTCAGTACGCTGATGACACTCAGATATACCTCTCCATGACCAGATCATTAATTCAGTCCTCAGATGGCGTTTCCCCTCTTAATGACTGTCTTGCAGCGGTAATGGATTGGATGAGGGAAAACAAATTGAAGCTAAATCCAGACAAAACAGAGGTACTAACAGTTACTGGTCTGAAACCAGGCTTGGGAATACATCCACCAGTCCTAGGCGGAGTCACACTCTCCTCTTAAGACTCTGTTCGCAGTCTGGGGGTACTTCTGGACTCATCGCTTCACATGACTAGTCAGGTGAATGCGATGGTCAGGAGTGCCTGTTATCAGCTTCGGCTGATATGCCAGCTGTGCCCTTTCTTGGATATGAAAGACCTGGAATCTGTGGTACACACTCTAGTAACCTCACGTCTGGGTTTCTGTAACATGCTCTACATGGGGCTATCCTTGTGCCTAACCCAGAAACTCCAACTAGTCCAGAATATGGCAGCCAGACTTATTACTGGAACATCAAGGAGAGAGAGCACATAACACCAGTGCTTAAAGCTCTCCACTGGCTGCCCATTAGTTTCCGGACACAGTACAAGGTGTAGACATTAACCTTTAAAGCCCTACATGGCCCAGGCCCATCTTACCTCAGGGACCACCTCTTCCCGTGTGAACTGCCCTGCACACTCCAATCCTCTGGGAGGAACCTGCTACAGCCTATGAAAACAAGGCTGTTGCAGACCACTTCCAAGCTTTGGAATGGCCTGCCAGACGAGATGTGTCTTATTACATCATTGGCCAGTTTCAAAAAGGCTTTAAAGATGCATCTCTTCCGGCAAGCCTTTCCTTGAAAGGAAAATAAATGAAACATCAACTCCCAGCTCTGGAAAATGGAAATGAAACTGGGGAAATAACGCTTGCTATCCCCCTGCTTAAACTTTTGGATTTCATCTATTGCGGATTTGCCCATGCACTGTCCATGAGATCATATCTGCTGATTTTAACTTTATCTGTAGTCAATTTTAATAAGCCTTGGTTTAATTTAATTTTAAGGGGGGGGGGGCAGGTGGTAAGAGAGATGATTGCTGTTTTACTCTGTATTTTTAAATTATTGTTGTTGTTGTTGTTGTTATTATTATTATTATTAGCTTCTGAGATAAATGCAATCAGAACACTACTGGTTCTCCCTGTTATGAAACACTTTTCAGTGTAGGCTGCTTGAGGGATGTTGACAAGCTGCTTAGAGGGCTGAAACAGATGATTTTGGATTCTTGCCCTTCTTGGCTCATAAAAACTGTCAAGGCTGGACTGTCTATATGGAACTTAGAGGAGGTAAATACTTAATTAAGGAACTGCAAATATCCAATTATACTGAAAGAAGCATTAGTAAAACTGTACAAAAGATGCTATATTGCAGTTCATTGGCTTTGGAAATATTGCCAACAAAAGTCTTTTCCAAATATGTGCATAAAATTGTAAACATACTACATCCATATAAAGGGTCTTTGAACCTTTACAGTTGCAGTTCTTAGCAGATTTGTCCCAGTAATTTATACTCACACAAGCTCAGTTTCTCAGAATTATGTGTGAAACAGAAATGTAAATACAAAGAGATGAGGGGTAAGGGTGAGGGGAAGAGTAATCACTATTATGGGAACAGCTTATTTGCAAGAGGTGTTTAACTGCAAAAGTATATGAATTCTAATAGGAAATTAACTAGCTCATACATAAGAAATATCCTCTACATATCCTAAAAATTAAGTAAACAATCATGAATGAAGTCTATAAACCCATACACCAGACTAAAGCAAGGAAATTAGCTTCCAGCAAATGATAACTGTTTAAAATTAGGACGATGAGGCCTTAAAAACTGGATTAATACAGACCTGAATGGGATGAATTTGTACTTTTAGTCCAAAGGTGGCAGTGGAAAAAATTACAGACATCTGGAGGGAGGCAATTTGTGGATGGACGGGAGCAAATAAGCTGTAACAAACAAGAATTCTATGGACTGTTGTTGTTGTTGTTGCTGTTGTTGTTGTGTGCCTTCAAGTCATTTCCAACAAAAGGTGAGCCTATCATGGGGTTTTCTGGGGCAGAAAGTACGTGAGTCATCCACATTCACCCAGTGGCTTTCCATGGCCAAGCAGAGAATCAAACCCTGATCTCCAGAGTTATAGTCCAATACTAAAACAACCACACCATGCTGCCTTTCATATCTTTTCATATTTATGAAACAGCCTGAAGAATCAGGTGTGCAGGTTTTTTGGGGGAGGGAGTGTGCTTTTGCACTTGCATTTTAAGTGAAATTACAGGTGATATTGGCAACCAGTATTGCATCTTAGTAAGCTGAAAATGCAGTGTCACCAGCTTTCTTCTAAGGCAAAAAATGGGTGAGTATCCAGAGGGGTTTCCCCTTGTGCTCTTTTCCAACGTAAATGAAAATGATTTATTGAATACTAGCTGCCAGCAACCCTTTGAAGTGTCTGTTCATTAACAGGCAAAAGGGAATAGTGTTACACATTTATTAGACTCTCAGTTTTTTGAACTGACATAAAAGACATCCTCCAAATTATTTGGACAGTTTTCTGGCTGTGGCTCTAAGGTGAGAAGCAATAAACTATGGGACTTAACCATGTGACGAAACACTGAAAGTTTATTGAACATCTAAATGAAAGAAGGTTGTAAATTATTATATGTCTGGAAACCTCTTCCTGGATAGTTAACTTAGGGCCGGTACACACAGGCCATGAAACGCTGCCCCTCTTTGCTGTGCACCATTGCTGCAGCAACCAAACGGGGTGGCAACCATGCACAGCCTAGAGCAGCTCCTTTTTGCATTGCAACCCTTATGACTCCCCTTCCATGGAGAGGTAGGTGTCTGTATGGTGCGTCACTATGTGGACGGGCACACACACCTGTGATGTCAGTAGGGCTGGCATCACAAAGCACCAGGCCTTAGATGGATAAACTTAGATGGATAAACTTAGTTTCACATCATATTGGATCAGTTATAGCTGGAGTTAAGCAATAAATAAGCCGTTACATCTTCCTGGTTTCCTGAAATAATCCCACTGTGGCGATTCCATTGCTGACCACAAGCAGTGGTAATCACTCCTCAAAATCCCCACCCTCTTCTCAAAGAAATGATACCAAGAGAATGGATCTTCCTCCTCTAAGATAGCTATAGCTATATTTGAGAGCCAGGGTGTTGTAGTGATCTGAGTGTTGGACTATGACTGTCATTGATAATGTGATAAAATATTGCAGTGTGGGAAACTGTCTGATACTTCCAAAGAGCCAGTTGCATAGTGCTCTAATAGAGAGCCAGCATGGTGTAGGGGTTTCAGTGTTCGACTAGGACCCTGAGATATCAGAGTTCAAATTCCTGCTCAGCCAGGGAAACCCACTGGGTGACCTCCAGGAAGTCACATTTTCTCAGCCTCAGAGAAAAGTAAGGGCAATCCCCTCTGAACAAATCTTTCCAAGAAAATCTGTGATAGGTTTGCTGTAGGGTCATCATAAGTTGGAAATGACTTCAAGGCACACAAGAGAAAGCTATGTGTATTCCATGTGTGTGTGTGTGCTTCCTGCTTTTTAAAAATACAGTAATTGATTTTCTTTTGGTTTTCAAGCTATAATTGTAGCAGTCATCAGGAGTTAGGTGTAGTTATCATAGAATCATAGAGTTGGAAGAGACCACAAGGGCCATCCAGTCCAACCCCCTGCCATGCAGGAACTCCAAATCAAAGCATCCCTGACAGATGGCCATCCAGCCTCTGCTTAAAGACCCCTATGCTGAACAACTATTAAACATAGTTTTTTGTGAGCTTTTGGGCTATGTGGCCATGTTCTAGAAGAGTTTATTCCTGATGTTTCACCAGCATCTGTGGCTGGCATCTTCAGAGAATGCTGGCATGGAAGATGCCAGCCACATATCCAGGCAAAATATCAGAAATAAACTCTTCTAGAATATGGCCACATAGCTCAAAAAACCCACAAAAAACTATGGATGCCAGCCATGAAAGCCTTCAACTTCACAACTATTAAACATTTTGCATGCTTATGGCTCTTCTGTTTTCTCCTAACCACTATAAACCAAGGAGTTTTAATGGCATGCAATGCACACTCCATCCTCATACAAGTGTTCCTTCACACAGGGCCCTTTCACACTACACAATATAGGGCTATGATTCCATTTTAACTGCCACAGCTGCACCTAGGGAATCCTGGAATTTGTAGTTTAGGGAGGGTGGCTCTGATTTAACTACAAACCCTAGCATTCCATTGGGTATTGCTATGGCAGTTAAAGTGAAGTCATAATACTATAATTGTATATAATAGTGTGAAAGGGCCCCTACTTGTACCAACAGGCATAGTACCATATAGTATAAGAACACAAATCAGAATATAACTGATGTAACATTACACTTATCTTTTTCTAACTTAAGAAGATTCAGTCCACTCTCCCATGTAGCTTCAGCAGCAACAAACAAACAAACAAACAAAAAACAATTAGCAATCTGGCATGCTATCCAATCCAAACTTCCCTCAAGTTTCTGACCAGCTAACTGGGTTTGACCTCCTCCTTACTGCCTCTCTTTCAAGCTGTTAATCCCTTTATATCACTGAAATCAAGTTGTTAATCAAGATATATGATACTGTAATAGAATATTATGAAACAGTGCAATTAGTGTCCCTTACTGGAATGGATGTCCCTTCTTTGAGGGCAGGAAAGTTTGAGCCTCATAAGACTGGCAGGTTTCTCTTATCATTTCAGGGTATCAATTAGGCTGTTTGACTAAAGAAGAAATAGGTAAGGTAGGCTTAATGTTGAATATTAAAAAATAATGACCACAGAAAATCTATATGAAGTCATCTTAGATGATAAGGAAATCAAAATAGTAAACTTCTCCCATGCATTGGATCAAACGTTGATGAGAAAAGAGACTGCAATCAAGAAATGAGAAGACTAGGAATGGGAAGGGCAGCTATGATAGAACTAGACAAGATCCTAAAGTGCAAAGATATATCACAGAAAACTAAAGTGGTGACCATTCAAACCATGGTATTCCTAGCCCCCCATGTACAGATGTGAATCTGTACAGTGAAGAAAACAGGTAGAATGAAAATCAACTCATTTGAGATATACTGGGGAAGAGTGCTAAGAATAGCCAAAAAGACAGACAAATAGGTCCTAGAACAGATCAAATCTGAATGCTCCAATATTGTTACTATTATTATTTTATATCCTTCCTTTCCTTCAGTACTGGGACTCCTGGTAGTTAAAAGAATATTAAAATCAGTATAGATTAAAAGCAAACCAAAACATTAATAAAAATGTATAAAAGTTATTTTTATAAATCTTTCAATGAATGAATAAATGAAATACATTTGAGTACTAGGGAAGACTTGGCAAGTAGCTGTCCAACCTGACAGGAATTTCAGTGGTATCAATTATAGTGTAAGCGAGCTGATGGTGGAAAGAGAAGGTGGATTAGATTTCCTTAGTTGTTGCCAAAAAGATTTATATCAAGACTACGAGTCAGTGTTCCACTTTTCCCTCTGCCTGGAATGCTGGAACTTTGCACTTCAGAGTCTTCTTCCTGTGTGCCTGCTCACTGATACTTAGCTTTTAGGCAATCTGTCAGCACTCCCCAAGCTAGGACAAGAAGGAAGCTTTTATTACATTCACATTGTATTTTTAAATGCAGCTATCAGCAATAGGCTCTTAGTGCTACTGATTGGTATGACAGTTTTTCCCAGCTGTGGATAAAGTACTACTGTATATTAACATTCCCACACCCTTAGAATTCAATTATATTTCATCCCATAACTTTTATAAAAATTGAAAGAGCACAACGATTGATTTGAGGGAGGGAGGGAGGGAGGGAGGAAGTGTTTTGGCTTTCTGTAAAACTAGATACCCTTACAGAGTTTGTCCAAAATGAAGATTCTGAAAATCACTTATAAAGGATTTTAAAGTGTGTGTGTGTTTCTCTCTAGAGGAGATTTCAGAACAATTTGCTAAAAGCTAGTCCTGTGAATTCACCCTTGGCTAAGCAAGCCAATAACAATAAAAAGCACAGGTCAAAACTGAGGCAGCCAGTTTTCTGCACCTGAATTAATGTTGTTCTCTTTTCTCTTTTTTGAGAGGCAGTTGTAAAGATTTGAGTATATAAGGGAATAAATGGGGCATAAATACTCTAAAGGCAGTGGATCCCATCTGATCTTGGAAGCTAAATAGGGTCAACACTGCCTAGTACTTGGATGGGAGACCACCAATGAATACCAGGTGATATAAGTAGTATTTCAGAGGAAGGAACTGACAAAAATCACTTTAAATATTCCTTGCCTAGGGAAGCCCTATAAGAAATTAATGGGGTTATCATTCATTGACAGAGGATTTGAAGGCACATACCGACATGCTGCATGGTAGGAAACTAAACTGGCAGATGCTGGAGGCCAGAGCTCCACTGTGAACTTAGCCTTGTTGTCAAGTTTAAAAACATAACTGAACAGTACCTTGGTGGGTGCAAAACAAGGCATAGGAGATGAATGTCTGTCCCAAGGAAATATGTTGTCAACCCCAACTTTACATTTAAAGGATGGGGGAAATAAACTGAAGACAGAAAGGGAAATCACCATGTTCTGGTTCTTGCATTATGAGATGTTTAGAAGATATTTTCCTATTATGGAAAAATGTTCAGAACAAGGGTCCGTAATTCCCAGTGGGTGTATGTTTTGTGCATGCTGATCTGGCACTAAGCATTCTGAATGGAAATGTTTTCAGAACTAGAGTTCTTTTGGATAAAGACTGCAGAATGACATCACTTGTAAATAATGTTTTAAACAAACAAACAAACAAACAAGCTCAGCTGAGTACAGACCTGCCCACCCATGCAAAAATCTCATATGGTAATTTGGGCTGCATCTGCACTGCAGAAATAGTCCAGGTTGACATCACTTTATCTGCCATGGCTCAATGTTATGGAATTCTAAGATTTGTAGTTTGTTGTGGCTCCAGAGCTGTCTAACAGAGAAGGCTAAATGTCTCAGAAAACTATGCATGAGAAGGATTGTTTCTAGAGTGTGTTGGGGCATGAATTATGTGCTCTCACTAGAAAGCTTAACCTCTGTCTTTCTGAATGAGTCACCGAATCTGGATATGTCTCCTGAATGCAAGAAAGCGAGACCAGAGCAACGACCCATTTACTTGGAAAAATCAAGAGGGAAATTCTTTCATATTATTCTTCCATATTATGTCTCAGCATCAGGATTCAAGAATAAGTCAAGAACATGGAATAAAGAAACACACCAGAAAAGGATGAGCTGTGCCTTTCATTGCAGAGGTACAGCAGATAGACTCTCTTCTGGGTAGATCCTTTGATTACAGAGGAATCTTTAAATAGCAGTGTAAAATAAAAGGCATGTAAATAAATACATGTATATGAACAATTAAGGACAGCGCAGGGAGCAGTCAGATTATTTGTCAATGCGATAATCTCCCTAGTCAGCAAAAATAAATAAATAAATAAATAAATAAATAAAATCCTGAAATGTTGCACACTGGATAAGAAGAAATATGTTATTATGAAAGTATTGTATATTGGAGGAAAACTCTTTCTTTATTCTATAAAGCTGTTTCAGCTGTAAGTGTATCAGACTCCCCTCCTTGGTTACATAACTGGACCATGATTTTGCTCCTACCATGCTATCTTTATGGACCAAAATCTGAATTTGATGCATGGAGGCAGCAGCAATATGCACATTATTACATTGCCACAAAGTGACTTGCTAGAACTTAGCACTGAATATATATATATATATATATATATATATATTCTCAGTCCAGAGGGGCTCAGAATAGACTTGAGCTCTATTCTTGCATCATTTCCACATGCTCTACCAACTAGGAGGGAAGAAAGGCCAATGACCAAAAAAGAAGTTGATAGGAAGCAGAGGATAGTGTTTGCAGAAGCTGAAACATGATTGTCACAGTGATTATTTGGCTTTGCAACAATTTTTCTGATATGCTTTTGCATTAGATGGTTCTGTATCAGTTGTGCCCAACTGCTGCGAGTGAGCTACATCACACTGTTGTTCCACACCAGATGATCTAAATGGTAGGTTGAATATTTGTGCTACTTAGGTCTGCTCAGCTATGGAACTAAGTACTAGTTCACCTAAGTCTGTCCTGTTCCATCTTACAAAAGATAATGCAGAACTTCTCTTCCTTGAAGAAGTGTAGAGAAGCTTTTATGATAATAGCATGTGCTTCTGCATGATTTGTGTCCTCTCTGTCTCTCTCAGAAAAGAAGCCACTTCTAAGCACAATATTTTGAGAATGCAATCTGTAAAGTAGCTACTATCATAACCTTCAGTGGAAAGTAGGCAGGGGTGCACAATGTGATATAAAGTATTGAAAATGTCTCAGTCCATTAAATTACTGGCTCCTGCTGAGCTGAATCTCAATCCGTTTCAAAGTTTTGTTCTGGGGAGGAAAACACTGTTTTTAAGAACATCTGTTTGTTTTAAGATACAAGTGAAATTAAAGGGCAGTCTATTACCTTGACAACATGTTCAAGGAGCAAAACCAAGTCTCCAGTTTGGCTGCATGCTTCATATATTAATTTTGATTACATTTTCCCCTCAGAGTACTTTCTTTTTTGTCACATCAGATCACTAGAGTTAAAAGCTACTTATTCAACCCACCAGACCAGATTGCCTGTATTCCTGCTGCATTGATCGCACATTTATTCAATTCAGCTGTTAGGCAAACATTTCTTGCAGATAGTCCCTGCTAAGTGTAATTCACAGTACTACTGGACAACTTAAATGAGTCATCCACAAGCCTTTTCTTCCTTTGAAATAGGACCAAATTGTTTTAAATTTGATTCTAAGCCTATATATAAGGCCTGCCAGTTGAAAAGCTATAGGATTTGGCAAAAACCTTATGGTGTTGTCATAACATCTGCTATACCACATCAGATATGAAAATGTGCTGATATGTGGGTGGAATATGCTACTGGTAGAAGTTAAAATTTGGAAATATAACTTCTTTATATTTTGGCCATACTGGATGTTGCAGTCCAAAAACACAATTTTCCCAACCATTGGGTGAAGATGTGCAGAACAGATGAAATGGGGCATAGCCATGACAGAACGTGAGTGATACAGAAGAGGACACTTACACTGCATCCAATACATTCAACAGACTCCACAGAATAAAGTGGAGAGACATCTCAAGATATTGAAAATATGGCTGCTTTATCAGCAATGGAGGGGGGAAAAACGGCCAGGGGGTGGGGAAGAGAGAAAGAAAGTTTTGATTTACATATACTTCTTCTTCAAGGCCTTCTGCATGGACAGTATGAAATCATAAAACCAATGTGATATAAAGTATTGAAAATAATAATAATAATAATAATAATAATAAATTTCCTTGCCTGCCTCTCCCCAAGACTCAAGGGAAGGGTACAACATAGATTAAAACACACAAAACACATAAACATAGGACACATTAAAATAATCCAGCATGAAATTAAAAACATAGCAATTTTAAATTCATATTTATTTATTTATTTGCCTTCTGTGCTGCCTTTCTCCCCCAAAAAGGGACCCAAAGAGGCTCACAAGATGAAACATTAAAATGTTAAAACATTACACTGAAAATTTTAAAGCAATTAAAATAATATAGTTAAAATAATCTAAAATTAATACAAAAACATACAATGTTTATAAAATGTACCCTGTCCAGAAAATATTTTTGCTTGTCAGAAAAATGCAAGAAGGGAGGGGGCCAACCTAGCTTCTCCCAGAAGGGAGTTCCAAAGGGTGGGAGAGCCACCAAGAAAACTTTCTCTCATGTCTTCACCAAGTGAATCTGGGATGGCAGCAGGACTGAGAGAAAGCCTTCCTCAGAAGATCTTAGGGTTCCAGTTGGTTCGTATAGGGAGATGCGATCTCTCAAATAGTCTAGACCTAAGCCTAAATTAATAGTTTAAAATTGACTGGGTAGGCCTTCTGGAAGAGCTCTTTAATACTGTTTTAAATTCAGACAGCATGTTTAGCCATCAAATCTTTCTCAGCAGGTCATTCCACAGCTTAGGGGCAGCCAATGAAAATGTCATTTGGGTGACAGCTGCCAGTCTAGTTATGGATGGTTGAAATAAATATCCCACAGAGGACCTGACTGTGTGAGACAGATTATACTGGAGCAAATCTGTAGGAATAATAAATACATGACATCACATTACATAAACTCATAATGTCATTGGTACATTGCTGATGGCCTGTACATACCTAATTAGAGTTAAAATTCCAAAGTTTCTGAACCAGTCACTCTCAAACTATTTACTAGGAAAGTGAAAACATCTGAGCAAAGGCTGACATTCTTTTGAAATATATCCTGCAAGCAGATGGTTTGTGTGTGTGACTGCCAGTAAACCCCGAAAGATTTTACAGTCTCCCAATATTATAGGCATTACTACTAATGAAACATCTTTTGAGCATCTTAAGGCATGTCTCCAGTTTCTTTTGTGGACTGCATTCTATGCTCATTCATTTATTATACATATTATTATTTTTTTGTCTATGTCCTCACCACTCTGCAATTTTACAGGAGCACCAGATCTCTTCCAATATTTTTCCTTCTCATTGGCAGCAGGGGAAAATTAAAAATTATTTCCCTCTGCTTCAAAAACAAGAAATATGATACAATTCAACTCAACACCCAACAACAACTGACCATCACCAGAATATAAACTTGACATGGGACCTTATGAGACGGGAGGAATTTCTCTTTATTGTGAATGGAGCCAATTGGAGCCAATTTGAATTCAAGTGAATTTGCTAGTTTAGCGAATTTATGTGAATTCCAATTGCATTCAGAATGCATTCAGAATGACTTCCCATTACCCGAAAATGACCCCCCCCCCATTGCCCGAAATTGTGTGAGATGCTTTAATTCGCAATAACGTGAAACCCCATGATTGCATTCGGATTGCCATTAGATTATACTTCCAATTTCCAATGTCTGATAAGGTCCATAGAAGCTCTGTTAGCTGGCTGTGGTTCCAACATAATGCAAATAAGAGATCATTGTAAATTTCACAAGACTATCAGAGCTCGCAAATTTTTATTTCCAAAAAAGGAAAGACTGTAGACTACCTTCTTCTTTTCATCTTTGTACATTAAGCAACGTGAATTCTTAGCATGAGATATGTGCCTGTATAACAAAAATAAATAAAACAAAAACAAACAAACAAACAAACAAACAAGCTCTATCTGTTTACTTCTGTTTAAGTAGTGCTGGAAACATATTGGGAATATTCCAAGTTCTCATAATATGACTTAACAGTTGAATTTAGTACTGTAACAACCAACTGGGCACTGGATGTTTCCATCTCTAAATCTGAAATGTCTAAGGTGCACTTAAAAGTAAATTCATATCGCATCTTCACGATTTGTCTTGTTTCTCCAAAGTAAACACTTTCCTAACTTGCTTAAGAATATATATATATATATATATATATATATATATATTTCTTGCAGGATCAAATACTCTGCCCTTGACCCATTTAAGTCTAAACCTGCTAGATTCCATTCATAAAAAATTTACTCTTTTAGAGAATATTCTTGATGAGACTATAGAGTAGAGCTAGAAAGCTCTTGAATTAAATAAAGAAGAGATATATAGACTTCACAACTTGAGGTCCAATTATGGTGCTTTTCATTATCTGGATATATGGCACAGTGATGCTTAGTAAAGCTTTATTGTTAGAAATCTGGTTAGCCTTTGATCTTCTGTGTTGAATTACCCCAGATCTGGGCCTAAGAGATACACTGGCCAAAGCAGATCAGTCCCCAAGTCTATGACAATCTCGCAGAGATAATCTTGTGCTTGCTGTTGAGAAACCATAGCAACCATCTACTTTAGAATGCACGGTATATAATCTATCTGTCCTTCAGTAAGCATTTTGCAGACCAGAACTAGTCATTGCTTATGTGAAAAAGGAAAAGGTCAGCCAATTGGATCCTAAATGACTGTGCAGTCTTGTAGCCTCGTTATGTCATTTGTATGTGAGCAGCATAATTACAGTGTGGACTCTGGAAAGGAAGGATGCAGGAATCCTTGATTTTACTTCTGTTAGGAGAGGAAAGTAGCAGTAAAATTTGGAGGCAGAAATATGCAGTATCATTGTACATATCTCCTTTCAACCAAATGCATGCTTCTCTTTTTATTTTCAACATTGTTTTCTCCAATTACAGTATTGTTCCTTTGCAAGTTTTTTGTCATTAGCCTTGCTGTTATCACTTTCCTTAGGTATAAATAACTGCAGAAGCACTCTGTAATTACACGGAATTGAAGATAGCCTACCACTTCCTAATGTGTAAGTACAACTGGCCAAAGCTGTCAGCTTCTGCTCCATAGAGCAGCAAAGATCAAAAGACAGTTAATTGTTGGTCTTGCAGGAACTTTCAGTTTGGTGAAATCTAAGGCAACATCTGTACTGAACTGATTAAAATGCCTTCTGTTTAGCTTGCTAGGGAAAATGAAGAGTGGGATTGTGTTCCCAGGAAATTTCAGTCTTATGTTTTACAAAAGCTTGTGTTGAGTGTCAGAACAGTTTTGACTAAACAACATGCTTTCTTTTGCAGAACTGTCCAAGTCTAAGAACCTTATCACGCGAGTGACTTACCTCTGACAAAACGTTGCCCAAATGTTGCAGAAGCACCAGAGGTGGGATCATCCGTCACACTTCTCTAACGTAATTGAGGTTTCCCACTTTCCTTCTGTTGTGGAATCATTTGCGGAGAAACCTTGGAGAAGCATTTTTTAATAACGGGATTTTCCATTATTAAAAAATGGTTTCTCGGAGGCTTCTCCGCAAATGATTCCACAGCAGAAGGAAAGTGGGAAACCTCAATTACGTTAGAGAAGTGTGGCGGATGATCCCACCTCCAGTGCTTCTGCAACGTTTGGACAGCGGTAAGTCCCTCGTGTGATAAGGTCCTAAGGCTGCAGCCACATTATAGAATTAATGCAGGTTGATGCTGCTTTAACTGCCATAGCTGCTATGGGATTCTGGGATTTTTAGTTTGTTGTAACACCAGAGCTTACTGACAAGGAAATCTAAACAGCTCCCAAAAACACAAACCCCAGAATTCCATCACGTTGAGCCAGGTCACTTAAAGCAGTACCAAACTGCTTTATTTTCTGCAGTACAGATGAACCCTAATTTTTGTAGTCATTCAATAATGATATTTTAGCTTTCCAAAAATGTTGAATTCGTCCACATTTTTAGAATGTGGTATACAGAAAAACTACCATTCTGCATCTTTACAAAGCCAGAGAAAATATTTCAAGCTTTCCACATTTTAAAAACTGTAAAGTGGAAAATGTGTTGCCCGTATACAAAAATGGATAGAAGATGTATGAATTTTACATCTGAAAGCATATCATTGCTAATTTAGTGTTGCCAAGCATCTTACATTTTACAAATAAAGTAAGGAAAGTATATTGCCAAGTATGGTTTTGCTTTTTCAATCATGTGTTTTTACGACTGAAATTTTACTTAATTTCTATTGGATGTAGTAACATTGTCTAGATTACTAATTACAGTATACTTGGTAAACTAGGAGAATGAGAAGACATATATCATCAACCCAAAAAGCTAAAATGCACATAGTGCTTAATATGTAATGAGGGATGATTGTATATTTTGCAAACTGCAAAAAAGAGGGATGAAACTGCAGGTATAATTTTGCTTTCCAACGGGGGGAGCTGTTGATTCATGATTTATGTTGCCTGTTCCCTGTTTAATGCAATGCTCATTAAAAACTATGAGTTGCAGTATATTTATACTAAGCATTTCAGAGAGCTGCAAAATTATTTCTACATATAATTCCAGGGCTGAAATATCAGAAAAGACTGTGAAGGAAGATAGTTTTTAGAGGAGAAAAAAAAAGGCTTTACATTTAACCACCCACAATAATGATTTTCAAGTTCCAAAGAGAAATTCGACAGCTCACTGAAGGGAGGAAAATGTTATCACTTTGACAAATGGAGTTAGAAAATATGCAGTTAAAGTTCTGAAACTTTTTTTTAAATTTCATTCAAATGATTTTCTTAAAGTGCAGCATGCAAGCCATTTTGTTCATGATATGTGTCTCATCTAGTATTCACCTGAACCCATGTCAGGTACCTCAATAGTACCTATTCACTTGTTATAGCAGAAATGATCACAAGGTAGACAATGGTTTATCATTTCTGGTGTACCATCTAGTATCTGTTTGTTGATTAGATTCTTGGAACAAATGCTACTTTAGCTTGGACTGTCTAGTCAAAACTTGGTCCAATCTTAAAGGGTGCTTCTTGAAGCAGCTTAACACTAGAACAATTTACATCAAAAGACCCATCATTATAAGTAGAAAATGAGAGAAGTCAGTAATTGCTATGGCTTATCCTCAGAAAATGGCTCAGATTATTGTTATGAAACCTGGTAGTGTAAGAAACATGGGGTTGAGGATGATCCATTCCAGTTTGGAGGTAGAAATGTTATGATATAGCTTGTTTACAGGATTTTGGTTAGTTACAGTATGCTTTTATAGTAGTGTAACATCAATATAATATTTATTGCAATTTTTTCTTTATTTTTTTCTTTTTGGCTCCTTTTAGGCTCTAGAGCACATGATGTCTGTTTTGCCTTTGCTCTATTTTTGTTGTCTCTCTGGGGAACTTTATATGGAACAAGACAGGATGAAAGGAAAAATAGAAAGGGCTAGTTACCAGGGTACAGGCCTGAGTAATCTACTCTACTTTAGAACCAGAAGAAATCTGGAACCATGCCCACTCTACTTATAAGGAGAATATACCATAACAAATATTAAACCAGCTACATATGCTGTTGTTATGATGGGGTGTCTTATATATTTCTTATCCGCATTAAATATTTTGATCTTATATCCTGTTCTTCAGAAAATTCTAGAAGTGTGTAGTGTTATGCCTGTACTCATTTCTTTTTTAGAATTACAAATGTTGAGTAACTGAATTTTTGAGAGGAAGAGAGAAAAAAACAATCTCTATTTTCAATTACATTGACTGGTACTGCTAGACAGTAGCTTCAGTTGCGTAGACTCTGTGTCTCCTCTGATGAATAGACAAATTTGGAACTTTGTTCCACCACTCTGCTACAAAGAGTTGTTAATCTCCAAACTAGTGAGAAAAGTTGAGGAACTAACCACAACAGAGAAGACTGTACCATTCTGTAGTAAATTTTCAAATTCTGAAAGCTGTAGGTAAGTTACATGACAAAATGTGTAAAATATATGATACCCTTAGATGAACAGCTGTCATCTTGGTAGTTGAGAAATAAAAAAATTCCATTTGTATTTCAAAGGCCCGATACTGTCCTGAACTGCGGCCAGCACACACCAACAAAGCTGATAAGGCCATTTGACAAACCTGAATCTTGTTCCAAAGAATAGTCCAAAAGCCAGAGCCAAGGTCAGGACTGGAGAAAGCCACAAAGTCAGTCCGTTCCAAGGTCAGGGCAAGGAGAAAACAGCAAAGGTCCAAAAACGTTCCGAGGTCAAGGCAATACTAGAAATCCAAATGTACGAAGCCAGCACACAGTCACACCAAGAGACTTACAATAAGTTCTGGCAAAGGGATGGTGTCCCACAGGTGTTTAAGTAGCCGACACCCTGCCTGGTATCAGTTGAGCCTTATTAAGAGCTTGTTTCTCAGCCAACCTGCGAGATCGATGGATACAAGCACTTTCAGCCTTTCACTCCTTAAAGGAGGGAACCTCCAAGCCAGATTCCTCCCTGGAGCCCACACTCATCTGCTAAGCCCCTGAAGGGAGCTCCACAGTGCCAGAGCCTGGCTGTGCTTCCACTCCTGGGGCTGAACTGTCAGGGCTAGGGTCTGGCATGGCAGAACTGGGACCTGGCCTAGCCTCCAATTCCTCTTGCTCCTGAGGAGCCATGTCCTCCTCCTCATCCTCCGACTCCAACTCTTGGCTGGCCATGACAGATACAGACGGCCCGAAAGGGCCATCCCTGAGGCGTAAGTAGGGCTAGGGAGTGTGCAGCAACCACATGCTCCCCAGCCCTAACGTGTATGGACAGCGGCATTTTAAAATTGTGCCATCCATACGTGCATGCTGATGGCGTCATGGCACACACCATGTTTACACGGAGCAGCGCATGCCTGGCATCATCACGCCACAGGAGCTTGCTTAGAGCACCTTTTCGCGGTGCAGGTGCAGCAAGGACCTCCAAAATACAGCTCCTTTCATGGAAGCACTTCATTCCCATGGCATCCAGATTGCTGTAGGAACAACACGAGGGAGAAAGAGGCCAAGAGGCCCCTTTTTCCCTTGACTCTACAGGTTGGGCTGTGCTTGGGGCATGAAGCACCAAGGACAGCCCTTTCCAGGCTATGGAGAAGGGGCATTTTGCTCCTACCATGCCCTACAATTGGTTCTATTGGCTCTTGGGAGTTATAGTTCACCACCATGTGGAAGGCCACATAATTACTATCCCTTTTTAAATACATTACCACATTGGTATTCTTTCTTTATTTTGTATAAAACAAACATCACTACTTTTCCCTTATCAAAGGTTAGATGGTGTTTACATCAAATTTGGGTAGCAATCAAATATACAGCTAGCTCTGAATAAGTCTTGCTGAACTCAGTGGGATGTAAATTGAAGTAACAATGTTAATGTTTGGTTAAAATGGTGAGCTTTGGTATATTTGGGTTGTCTCCACGCATGTCTGCTCATTGACACACAACTGAAAGATGACACAGGGGTTTATGTGTTTAAATGAGCCATCAGTAAAAGAACTTCCACATGTCCTTACATCATCTGAAAGAGATGAAAGATGTTGATATACAATAAATGGATACCACAAGGCATTGCTCAGTTTGAACACTTTAGAAAAATTGTGAATCTAGCTTTGAATTTGTCTAAATCTCATCTTCAGGAGCATCTGCATCATGGCCTGAATCCTACTGGTATCCCCAACTAGAACAGACCCATTGAATGTTGATCCATTAACAAACATCTACAGTTTACTCAATAGGTCAACTGTAATTGGGACTACAAGGATGTTTGACAGGGGAATGCACTGCCATTGAATGTGGTAGAGTTTCCTTCTTTGGAGGTTTTTAAACAGGGTCTGGATGGCCATATGTTGGGAGTGCTTTGATTGTGTATTCATGTAAAGCAGGGGGTTGGACTGGATGACTCTTGTGATCTTTTTCAACTCTTTGATTTTTGTGAAATAGGATTCAATCCATTATACCCACTGAAATCTAGCTAAAGCATTTGTTGCAGTTATAGTTGTGTTATGAAAACTACTACTGAAGATGAAGAGAACTTTAACAAAAAGAACAATGGATAACTACTGGGTGGTTTCAAACAGGAACATGTATCTGTTTGATGCAGAAATGCCCCCATTCTTGTAGTGGGTCCATACTGGACCAAGAGACATAAATACAAGGATAAACATAAGTCACATGGGGATTTCAGTGAAAAAGTGGGTTATCAGTGCCATTAATCAAATTTAGCATGACTGTGGAGTCTTGAATATCCATCCCTTGATGCAGAGTAAAAAAACATCCACGTTCTTTCTTATTCATCTCTTGAAGAGCTCTAAAGAAGAACTAGTGGCATGGATGACCTTCTCATAGGACCTTATCACAAAGAGGGTAAAATGCTTGCAAACGGTTCTTAAAGTGTTTCTGAAGTATGGAGATATGATTGTCCATTGCATTTCTAAAACGTCATCACTGAGGTGTCCCACTTCTCTCCCATTGTCAAAGCATTTGCAGAGCAGCCATTTTTTGAATAACGGGATCTTTCGTTATGCAAAAAATGGCTGCTCCATGAACACTTTGACAACAGTAGTGAAGAAGGATGCCTCAGTGATGGTTTAGAAGTGTGACGGCCGATCACACCTTCTCACTTCAGAAACACTTCAGGGACGTTTTGTAAGCATTTTATCCTCCATGTGATAAGGTCCATAGTGGTCTAGCAATGAGGGTTCAGGATGCAACACTGTACTCTACCATGAAAAAGTAAGAGCTACCAGAACAACATTTTAAAATGTATACTTGACAGACCGAGCAATTCCTATCTTGCATATAATTACTGGTTAATGAATCCCATATGCTGGCTGAGTGCAAATATATTTTTTTCTTAGCCTGATTGCCCACATAAGACTGCTGGTTTAGACAAGGGCAGAGAATTTAAAGATCTGACATAATCTTTTAAAGTGGCACAAACATTAAAGTGGTGTGTATTTCTCTTCATTGATGTAGAGAAGACTCAAGACTCCCAGGTTGCATGTAGTCATTACACTGAGCTTTCTTGCCTTGACAAATGCCAATGTAAAGGGAAAGTAGATACCAAGAAGCAAAGCCCAGTGGAGCTCATAGTATGCCAAGTAATAATGTGTTACTGACTGTATATGAAGGCAACTTGCCTGTAATCTCAAAGAGATCCACAGGCAATTATGTTTTCCCATAAAAAGGAGGGAAAGGGGATAAAAAAGGAAAAAAGAAACATGACAGCAGCTTTAAGAATAACAGTTTTTGTGTGAGCTTTTGTGGCTATAAAACCACTTCTTTGGATGCAGTACAAAGTACTAAAATGCTCAGGTATAAAGCATATTTACTCAGGTATTTTTTTCCTGGGTCTTTGTTTTCTGATTCGCTGGTCTGAGGAGATTTATTGCCCAACTGTTATTCTAAACATAATAAAGCTATAGGATATGTTTACTACTTGCTTCAAGCACAATCTTGAGCCTCCTTTCCCCTTTCCCTTCCCTTCTACTTCATTCTTTTAAAGAAAACTATTTTCATAATTTTTCTACTCAGGATAATTCAAAATATACAGCAATTGATGCCATAGAAAAATGTCTTCAATATCCAGGTTTTGGGAGACGTAATAAGTTCTAGGCAGTAATGCAAGGTAAACTAGACATAATGGAGCAAAGTGAAAATCAATGAAAAACTAACCTCATTTTGTGAAAATGAATTTTAAAATTAATGCCTGATTAAAATGTTTGCTTACAATCTTCTCCTGCATCAGGCTAGAATTTTCAGTGAACAGCTTTCAGTACTAAAACTGAAACTTCTCGACTGTAAGAACTGTTTTGACAGTGAAATAGTTCCAAAACACACTGCAGAAATAATCCAGTTTGAGACTAATTTAATTGATCTAGGTCAGTGCTAGGGAATCCTAGGAATTGTAGTTTGTGGTGGCACCAGAACTCTCTGACAGGGAAGGCTAGATGTCTCACAGGACATTTCCCAGAATTCTCTAACATTGAGCCAGGGCAGTTAAAGTGGTCTCAAACTGGATTAATTCTGCAATGTGTTTCAGAGCATAGGCTGCTTCAGAAGGTGGTGGACATTTCTTCTTTGGAGGTCTTTGCTAGCCCCCGAGACAAAGCTAGGTGGCATGCATGTGTAAAAGAAGGAAGTAAGGATGGAGGGGATGGAGGGGATGGAAAGGAGTGGCAGGGAGGGTACTTGAATATCCACAAAATTTCAAATTTGCAAAATTTTCCCCTGTGAATTCGGAGGGATGTCTGCATATTGTTGCATGGTAGGGGGCTGAACTAGATGGCCATTTTTTCCTCTTCCAACTCTATGATTCTATCATTCTATTTTTACTCAAGACAATCAGTTCATGATGCACCACCTCCCAATAAAGTGTGTGCGAGGATGCAGCTTAGGCACTTGAATTCAAGTGCTATACCATGTGTGCCATAAGTGGAAATGTTCAGGAGTCATTGATTATTGTACTTATTTATTAAAGGCCTTCCTGTGCACATTCTGAAATAACTTTTTCCTACGACTTCTACAAGATGTTATAGAATCATAGGAAGCTCCCTGTTTGAATTACTTTTTGGAGCACAAGGAACTTGAAATATTAACAATTGGACATTTATTCTTTACTCTGTAACACTGCAGTAGAGAACTGCAGACAGTTTACACTGATAGATACATTACAGTACACCAGCATCCTCCTAGTTTTGGAGATCAGGTTCTTCTTATCCTGGACAATAGCAATAGCATTTATATTTCTATACCACTTCATAGTGAACTCAGCACTCTCTAAGAGGTTTACAGTCTGTAAGCTAATTGCCCTCGACAAACTGGGTACTGATTTTGCAGACCTATAAAGGGTTGGAAGGCTGATCCAACCTTTGAGCCCTGGGATCAAACTCACAACCTTGTGGCTGCAGTACCAGCATTTAACCGCTCTGACACCAGGTCTCTCTGTCTGCAGCCAGTCATGTAAGTTCCTGCAGGGAAAGGGTTGGGCTGGATGGTCCTTGTGGTCTTTTTCAACTCTATGATTCTCTGATTCTATGTGCCACTGCTTCCCATGAAGCATTACTCAATTTCTTTTTATTCCAAAGAATATGGTGGTCTTGATTGTACAATTAGAATGCAATTATTCTACTTTATTTGCTATAGTTTTATCTCGTGGAATCTTGGAGTTTGGGCACAAGAAAGGCCTATCCGTAAACTGCCAATCCCATGATTCCCTAGGCAGTGGTATGGCTGTGGTTGGTGTCATCCAGTGTGGGTCGAGAATGCTAAAGGCCTATCTGTAAACTGCAAATCCCACGATTCCCTAGGCAGTGGCATGGCTGTGGCTGGTGTCATCCAGTGTGGGTGGTGGTGGACTGCCTTTCCCTCCTGTCCTTCCCCACTACAGTGGCTATCCGTCTGCCCAGAGTGCTGCTGAGAGGGCAGCACACTGGTCTCTGGAGCACCCATTCAGAGTCCAGCATGGCTGCTTGTCCAGCAGCTACACAGGACTCTGAAGGCACCGGGCCTCTCCAGCAGAAGCCTTCAGAGTCCGGTGTGGCTCCTTTCCAGCAATCAAGGTGGACTCTGAAGCCCACCCTCACCCCAGCAGAGGCCTTCAGAGGCCAGTGCAGCTGCTGCATAAGGAGCCATGCCAGATTCAGAAGGCACCTTCTTCAAGCAGCAGCTGTTGCTGAGTGGGGGCAGTGCTGTGGCCCCCTCGGGAAGGCCTGTACAGGAGTCTGGCACAGCTGCTGTGTGAGTGAGAAAGGGATGAATCTCTTTCTTGCTCACTCAGTAGCCATGTCATATACCTTGGAATATACTGCTTTACTGGGTGTACACCCCCTTCTGGGGTGTCACCCAGTATGGTCTGCACCCCCTTCTGCACCTCCCAGGTGATGCCTCTATCTCTAGGATGGAGCTATGCCAATTAAAGAGGAACCATAGTAAAGGTTTGAAAGAGCCACAGATTGGGTCGAAAACACATATTTTGGAGTAAAAGAAATGCTAAGGCTTAAGCTTATTTCATGTTATATGGAGGGTTACTTAATGTAATACATAGTTTAGTTCATAGTATGGCTAATTTTGTCACTAACATAGACCAACATTTTTTGTGTGTGTGTTTACATGTATTTTCTAGACTTGTACTTTTGTTTTGTTTTGTGTTTTTTGCTGTGCAAATAGTTATAAAAGGCATGTTTAAAATACATTTCAATAATTTTTAGTATGGTCTGTGGGCTCAGGCAAATAAAATGTGACTAAGGTCACTAGGATCTGTGTGACTAGGATCTGTAGTTTTGTGAGACATTTAGCCTTCTCTGTCAGCTCTGGTGCCACAATAAACTATAATTCCCAGGATTTCCCTAGCAGTGAGCCACAGCAATTAAAGTGGTCTCAAATTGAATTATTTCTGCAGTGTTTGTTGTTTGGACCTCCTTGACTCTATTTTCTGCTCGTTACTCTTGCTTCATGCCTGTTCTGATCTGGTCTTACTTCTGTACTGAACATTCATTGGAGATTATCATATGAGGGATGGGAGGGCATTCTCCCATCCTTGTCCCTTGTGCTTATGCAATCGTGGGAAGGACTTTCGGATGACATCACACTTATCCGGACATTATCCTGTTTGGAAAGTTTGAGTAACAGCGATTGTGTGAAAGACTTTCAGATGATGTTGCGCTGATCCTATCATTGTCCTGTCATTGTCTCATCACTGAAGTGGCATTGCCCACATTTTGCATTAATGGGAGTTCCAGTTAATGCAATGCTGCCTCAATGGCAAGATAATGACAGGATTATTGCTACCTTTCTGTTGATCACTGCCATAGATGGGATAAGGATGGGAGTGATCCCATTCCTATCCCATCTGTGTGTGATAATCTGCACTGTCTCCTGCCGGAAACAGGGCCTGTCTTTTCCAAGTACTCAGACCAAAGAGAAAATTACTTTCTTGGTCTAGAACCCCAGCCAGGATTGGTTCAGAAAGTAACTTTTACAAATCTAGAGACCAAGGCAATGTCTTATTGTCTGGGTTGGAATGGAATCCAAATTAAATCATAAAGAATAAATTGAAGGAGTTTTTATAACTGGCAATTTTGGCTAATAGTTATTTAAATATTTCCCGTTTGTTTACAATGAAAGCAGTTCTTCATCTTAACTCACTCCACACCCCACAGATGCCCAGAAGAAATGTAATCAATGATCTTAAGGCCTTTCATCCAGGTATATGGATTTTCTTTCATCAAACTGACTGATATCACACATGGTGGTAGAGACAGATGTACAGATTAAGCAGCCAAGAAATGAATCATTCACACCTACAGCACTTAATGATGTAGAAGAGGAAGGGTGATGGAGCTGTTCAGAAATAATGTGACAATAAGCCATCATCACTCAGGGCAATGATCCAGATTTCTTTCTCTTTTCTCTTCATCGAGGGTTGTAACAAAAAAACTAGGACTGTAATAAAATAAAATAATTGTGATTTTTCTTTGTCCTCATTCCAGTTTGGATTAGGAAAAACTTTAGACTTAAGTGGTTCTGGTCCTATAGAATCATAGAATCATAGAATCATAGAATCATAGAGTTGGAAGAGACCACAAGGGCCATCCAGTCCAACCCCCTGCCATGCAGGAACTCCAAGTCAAAGCATCCCTGACAGATGGCCATCCAGCCTCTGCTTAAAGACCCCTAAGGACGGAGACTCCACTACACTCCGAGGGAGTGTGTTCCACTGTCGAACAGCCCTTACTGTCAGGAAGTTCCTCCTAATGTTGAGGTGGAATCTCTTTTCCTGCAGTTTGCATCCATTGTTCCGCGTTCTAGTCTCTGCAGCAGCAGAAAACAAGCTTGCTCCCTCCTCAATATGACATCCCTTCAAATATTTAAACAGGGCTATCATATCACCTCTTAACCTTCTCTTCTCCAGGCTAAACATCCCCAGTTCCCTAAGGCGTTCTTCATAGGGCAAGGTTTCCAGACCCTTCACCATCTTAGTTGCCCTCCTTTGGACATGCTCCAGTTTCTCCACATCCTTTTTGAATTGTGGTGCCCAGAACTGGACACAGTATTCCAGGTGGGGCCTGACCAAAGCAGAATAGAGTGGCACTATAACTTCCCTTGATCTAGAAACTATACTTCTATTGATGCAGCCTAAAATTGCATTGGCTTTTTTAGCTGCCGCATCACACTGTTGACTCATGTTCAGCTTATGGTCTACTTGGACTCCTAGATCCCTTTCACATGTGGTCTCGTTCAGCCTGGTGTCCCCCATCCTATATCTGTGCATTTCATTTTTCCGCCCTAAGTGCAGAACCTTACATTTCTCCGTATTGAATTTCATTTTGTTAGCACTGGCCCAGCTTTCTAGTCTATTCAGGTCATTTTGAATTTTGATCCTATCCTCTGGGGTATTAGCTACTCCTCCCAGTTTAGTGTCATCTGCAAATTTGATAAGTATGCCCCCAATTCTGTCATCCAAATCGTTAATAAAGATGTTGAATAGCACTGGGCCCAGGACAGAACCCTGTGGGACCCCACTGGTCACTTCTCTCCAGGATGAAAAGGAGCCATTGTTGAGCACCCTTTGAATTCGGCCAGTCAACCAATTACAAATCCATGTAACTGTTAACTTGTCTATCCCACATTTTGCAAGCTTGTTTGCAAGAATGTCATGGGGAACCTTGTCAAAGGCCTTACTGAAATCGAGGTATACTATATCCACAGCATTCCCTTCATCTACCAAGCTGGTAATTTTATCAAAAAAAGAGATCAGGTTCGTTTGGCATGACTTCTTTTTCTGAAACCCATGTTGGCTTTTTGTGATTATGGCATTGGCTTCTAAATGTTCGCAGACTCTCTGCTTAATGATCTGCTCTAGCACCTTTCCTGGAATTGATGTCAGACTAACTGGACGATAATTGTTGGGATCCTCTTTTTTTCCCTTTTTGAAGATGGGGACAACGTTTGCCCTCCTCCAGTCTTCTGGGACTTCTCCTGTTCTCCAGGAGTTCTCAAAGATTATTGCCAATGGCTCTGATATTACATTTGCTAGTTCTTTTAATACTCTAGGATGTAGTTCATCTGGTCCTGGAGATTTATATTCATTTAGGTGGTCCTACCTCTCCGGGAGGTTCCAGATGGTGCAGCTGGGGGACGTGTGCTCTGATAAGAGGGCCCTCACCTCTGGGGTCCCTCAAGGAACCATTCTGTCCCCCATGCTCTTTAACATCTACATGAAACCGCTGGGAGAGATCATCCGGAGGCATGGGGCGCGGGGTTATCAGTACGCTGATGACACCCAAATAGTCTTCTCTATGTCTCCGACTGATGCAGTGACCAGGGATGGCGTCGCTCCTCTCGTGGCCTGTTTGGAATCGGTAATGGACTGGATGAGGGAAAATAGACTCAGCCTGAATCCAGAGAAAACGGAAGTTCTCGTTATAGGTTCCCCCGGCCCAGGGTTGGAGGTGGTTCCACCAGTCCTGAACGGGGTCACGCTCCCCGTGAAGGACACCGTACGCAGTCTGGGGGTGCTCCTTGATTCGTCGCTCCATCTTACTTTTCAGGTGGATGCGACAGTCAGGAGCACCTGCTTTCAGCTTCGGCTGATACGCCAGCTGCATCCCTACCTGGACCGGAGGGACCTTGAAACAGTAGTACACGCTCTCGTAACCTCTCGGTTGGATTTCTGTAATGCGCTCTACATGGGGCAGCCTTTGTATCACACTCGGAAGCTACAATTAGTGCAAAATATGGCAGCTTGGGTATTCACTGGTGCTCCCAGGACCGCCCATATAACACCTATATTGAAAGACCTTCATTGGCTGCCTATTCGCTTCCGGGCTCAGTACAAAGTGCTGGTCGTTACCTATAAAGCCCTAAATGGCCTGGGCCCAGAGTACCTAATGGACCGCCTCTCCCCACACAATCCGCCCCGCACACTTAGATCCACGGGGCAACAGCTACTTAGAGTTCCAGAGGCTAGATTATCAACAACTTCAAAGAGAGCCTTTTCCATCTCGGCCCCTAGCCTCTGGAACTCCCTGCCCACCGAGCTCCGTCTGGCCACCTCCCTCAGTGCATTTAAAAGGGGTTTAAAAACATACTTGTTCGACCATGCATACCCCTGACATCTCCCCACATGTGATTCCCCCCCATATTGGCTTCGTGCCTTGACACACTGCTACTGCAATTGTTACATTGTTTTAATACTGTTTTAATGTTTTAATAATTTTTATTGTTTTATATTGTTTGTTTTTATGCTGTGCACCGCCCTGATCGCAGGAAGGGCGGTATACAAATAAAATTTATTATTATTATTATTATTATTATTATTAAGTAATTGTGATTCTCCTTTTAAAGAGATGCCATCAGCTACTGGGTGGGTGGGTGAGTGGGGGCAGGAATTATGCCTGGAATATTTTCTGTTGGTTATGTTCACACTGCAACAGAAAAGACTTCCCAGGGCCGGGTTGGGGGGGGGAGAGAATGGAATGTATCTTTATGAATAAAATTTCCCTGTGCTGATACTGGCTGATGTCTTTCAAATAAAAGATTTGACTATGATGTATGGGGGAAGAAGATTAAATCTATGCAGTTGGTGGACACAAGTTTAAATGAACTTTGCCGTTGTTTGCTGTCAATCAGCTTTGACTTACAGTGACCTTAAGATGATTGCCATGCATCTGAGGAAGTAGACCAAGTCTACGAAAGCTACGACAACTTTCACAGTTATTATTATTATTATTATTATTATTATTATTATTATTATAAAACTTTATTTCTAAAGCGCTGTAAATTATACTCAGCGCTGTACAAAATTGGTAAAACTTAAGAAATATATAAAAGCCTGCCGGATGCATACACTCTATGATAGTAACAATTAGATAAAATTACAAAGGGAAGGAAAGACAAGTTAAAACATCAGACATAAAAGCAGTTAATCTCAAAGGTGCTACAAGATCCCTTTGCATACTGATATTCCACACTAACATAGCTATTTCACTGAATAGTGACCTTAAGAGTAAGAGACCCCTGTGAGCCCCAACCATCATCTGCTCTGGGCAGGTCTTGCAAACTCAAGACCATAACTTCCTTGATTGCATCAGTCCACCTGAAGTGCAGTCCTCCTCTTTTCCTATTGCCTTCCATTTTTCCTAGCATCACCATCACTAATGAGTCATGCCATCACATAATATACTATAAAGTACAACAGTCTCTATTGCATTAACTAGTATGAAGTTTGTGCCTCCAGTTAGCATGTGATGCTTTGAATGTTCATTATTACTAATGTAAATATTTCATATAAAGGGTATCTATACTGTTGGAAGATAATAAGAGCCTAGAAGAAATTAGTTGCAAATAACTAGTTACTTGGAATCAGTACCTTTACTCCAATGACTATGGACTACCATTGGAACTTTAAGTGATAACTTTGCCGAATAAGGGGCTGTACAGATGGGCGGCATGGAGCGGTCCCTTACTTGTCAGATCGGTGCTGCGACAACAGCATGCCATAGCACCAATCCGGCCTCTGGAGAGTGCAAAAAGGAGCCACAAAAAGGGGTTCCTTTTTACACCCTCTAAAGGGTATCATAGCTGTTGCGGCACAGCTTTGTGACGCCCTTTCAGTGCTGCATTGTCTAGATGCAGCGCTGGGGGTGCACCATGATACAGCATGCTGTCTAGAAGGGCTTGCGGTGTCATGATGCAATGGGGTGGAGTCACAGCATCCAGCATGTGGATGCTGCATTGTGGCTCCACCCACAGGCCAGCCAGCAACCGAGGGTGTTTCCGTGCTATAACCTTGCCTGAAACAAGATTGAAATGGTCCAGATAACCTGTTTCCTCCAACACCCAAACTTTACTTTAGTTATTTATATAGCTATGGATGTGTAATCTCACTAAATGGATCAGGAATATCACTGGATAGGAGTCAGCTTCAGTTTATCAGCCTTCATACATTCCACCCAGGTCCATCAACTGTGTGGGGCATGCTGACAAGGAAAAATACAGTTGTGTCATCTGCATACCAGAACTCCTAATGACCCCACCCAGCAGCTTCATCTAGTAAAGAGCATGAGGGGCAAGATGAAAACCTGCAGTACTCCACAGAGTCCCATGGCCCTGAGCAGGACTCTGTCATGCAACTTTCTGGTACCAGACCTGTAGATAGGAGTGGAAGAATTGTAAAACTGCCTCCAGTGGGATACCATGATCAATGGTAACAAAAGCCTGATAAATCCAGGAGGAGATACAGAGTAGCACCCCCCCTTTTTTTCTTCTGCAGTACGTCATTGGCCAGAGCAACCGAGGCTGTTTCCGTGCCATAACCTTGCCTGAAACAAGATTGAAATGGTCCAGGTAACCTTTTTCCTCCAACACCCAAACTTGTCCAGCCACCACACATTCAAGTATTTTGCTCAGAAAGGGGAACTTTGCAAGTAGGATAAATAGTTCTTATATACCTCGGGGTCAAGGTCCTCTTCAGAGCTTCTTTCAAAGTGGTAAACATTTCCCCTTAATAGTTGAAGCAATGAGCATTTCCATGCAAGCAGGAGCCCTGGGATATTGTGTTTTCCTGGTCCCAGTTTTACATGCATTAACACTAGAAAACATCCCGATAATTCCTGGCAAATCCAATTAAATCAGACACTCTTCATTTCTGCTGGTTAACATTGTGTTTACTTGGGATTTTGCAAACAAATGTGAAAGTACTTTTCTATGGCTACAGGCACCTTAGTTTTCTTCCCCATCCCTTCTTTTCCTTCCCAAACATTAATTCCTACTGAAGGAGATTTGACAGCAGCCTTAAAAATTATGAAGGTTCTTCAGTGCCACAACACTTGTCAACCTTGAATATTTTTTTTTCTTCCTTCAAAAACTAGGAAATGTAGCACATGCCTTTTAGGCCAAAAAGACCTTTAAAGACTATTTACATGATACTAATCTTTTTTGGTAAATCCCTGCTGTTTTCCCCATCATCTAATTGACTTGTCTTCTTTTGCATCCAACCATCTTTCCCAGAAAATGCAGGCACCAGGATTCATGACAAAAGCTAAATTTAGGAAGATCATGATAGAAACTGATAAATATCACAGGGAAATACTTAGTATTGTTAAATATTCAAGCCCCATTTACTGTGAAGATCAGATTTTTCTGGCATCCCTAGAAACTGCATATGTTTCTGAAGAACATGGCATGTTGAACCAACTGAAAGTAGATATTTCTGCAAATCCAATTACCATGTTGAAGATGGAAGTGTACCTAGATAGCGTTTTGGAAGACATTGAGATTTTTCAAACTCCTCAACTCTATATATTCTTGAAAGCAATTATACATAAGTAGGAGTAAGTCCCATTGAGCACAGTGGGATTTCAGAGCTGGCATGTGTATATTTTCACTGTACACTCTTATAGAATGGGGGACTATAATAAAGGCGATGAAAACTTCATTATAAGAGCATTAGTCTTAGATGGAGAAAGAATATAGGAGATTGTAGGGTGCTCAATGTCACATGCACTCAGAATTAATGTGCTGTCTGTATTTAAAACTTGAGTGTATATTGACTTTTTATTGTAATGGTGCTTCATGCTGCATAGTTATTTGTAAAACCTGTTTTATTTACAAATATAAAAGGAGAACACAGAGGAAGCAAACAGAGTTTTGGCAGGTAGCAAAATTGTCAATTCACCACTGAATTCCTTTTAAAAAAAAGGCCCCCAGCCCGCAAGCAATCTTCAGTTCAATAGAGAGTTTAAGAACAATAAAAAGGGCTTTTTGGAGTATGTCCGTAGCAAAAGCAAGAAGAAAGAAATAGTAGGGCCACTGCATGGAGAAGGTGTCAAAACACTAACAGGGGACAAAAAAAAAAAAAAAAAAAAAAAAAAAGGGAGAAGTACTCAACACCTTCTTTGCCTCCATTTTCTCACAAAAGGAAAAGAGTGCTTAACCTGAGGAAAATGGAGTAGAGGGCACATTAGGGAAAATTCAGCACAGAATAAGTAAAAAGGTAGTACAAGAATACCTGGTTAATCTAAATGAATTTAAGTCTCCAGGGCCATCCAAGGGTATTAAAAGAACTGGCAAATGTAATCTCAGAGTCACTGGCAATAATTTTTGAGAACTCCTGGAGAAGAGTAGTAGTCCCAGCAAACGAGGAAGGCAAATGTTGTCCCCATCTTCAAAAAGGGGAAAAAAGAGAGGATCCTAACAATTATCATCCAGTTTGTTTGACATCAGTACCAGGAAAGATTCTAGAGCAGATCATTAGACAGAGAGTCTGTAAACATTTAGAAGGGAATGCCAAAGTCACAAAAAGTCAACATAGGTTTCTGAAAAACAAAACATGCCAGACTAATTGGATCTCTCTCCCCCTCCCTCCCTCTCTAAATATAAAGGGAATGCTGTGGATATAATAAAATAAATAAATAATAAAACTTTTATTTTTACCCCACTTTTCTGTAATAAAATAATCAAAGTGGCTAACAGCAAGTTAAAACACCCACATACAAATTACAAATTTATATCTCAACATCTCCCATTTAAAAAAGAATTAAACATCATACTGGCCCGATATAGATGGGCAATAAGGGGCATAGCGGTGGTGATACTAGGGTTAGGGAGCGTGCACCAGGCACGTGCTCCCTAACCCTATTATGTGTGGGGGCTGCCATGATTGCGTGGCCCCACCAACACGTCACACATGTTGGTGGTGTCCAAATGGCATGGCACATGTGTGACATCACATGCAGTGTGGAAAGGAGCTGCTTCTCAACGCTCCTTTCAGCTGTGCAGCTGTGCCATGCCATTTGGTTGCTGCGGCAACACTGTGCAGCAAACAGAGACGGCTCCAGCCCGCCTTCTTCAGACAGTCTGTCAAGCCCCACTGTTAAAATTAGAACATTAAAATAACTATTAATAATAACCATAAAATGGATAGTGTGGCAGCATAGTACGTGGAGTGAGGGGGCACTCATTCTATGGCCGGGCAATTTTATTCAGGAAAGGTCTGCTGGAAGAGATCTGTCTTGACAATTTTTAAAAAGGTGTCTAGACTGGTAATTTGATGGATCTCGTCTGGCAGGCCATTCCATAGTCTGGGAGCAATTGCTGAAAAGGCCCTCTGGGAGGTTGCAGTTAATCTGGTCCTAAAAGGTTGTAATAAATTCCTCCCAGAGGACCTGAGTACCATGTTTCCCTGTGTCTTATATTAATTTTTGCTCCCAAACATGTGCTAGATCTTATTTTTAGGGATGTCTTATTTTTCCATGAAGAAGAATTCACATTTATTGTTGAACAAAAAATATGAACATTTATTATATACTGTATATATATATATATATACACACACACACACACACACACACACATATACAAAAACTTTGCTAGGTCTTACTTTCAGGGGAGGCCTTACATTTAGCAATTCAGCAAAACCTCTACTAGGTCTTATTTTTAGGGGATTTCTTATTTTCGGGGAAACAGGGTATGTGGGACAGAGTATATGGAAGGAGGTGATCCCTCAAATAGGTTGGACCCAAGCCATGTACGGCTTTAAAGGTAATATCCAACACCTTGACCTATCAGACCCAGAAACTGATAGGCAGTCAGTGAAGTGATTTCAAAACAGGTGTTGTCTGGTTACTCCTCGTTTTCCCAGTGACCAGCCTGGCTGCCATGTTTTGCACTAATTGAAGTTTCCAGACTAGGTACAAGGGTAGCCCAATGTAGAGTGCATTGCAGAAATCAAGTCGTGAAGTTACCAGTGCATGTACTACAGTTTCTAGGTCCCTTATTCCAGGAAAGGGTGCAGCTGGCGTATCAGCTGAAGCTGATAGCTCCTGGCCGTCACATTCACCTGATTAGTCATGTGAAGTGAGTACCCCCAGATTGCAAACACTGTCCTTTGAGGAGAGTGTGACCCCATCTATGGCTGGAGGTTGCAACCCAATGCCTGGCTTGGGGACCCTTACTGTAAGTACCTCTATTTTGTCTGGATTCATCTTGAGTTTGTTTTTCCTCATACAGTCCATTACTGCCTCAAGACACTGATTGAAAGGAGAAATGTCATATGTCATCAAAGCTGTTGACTGAGACATGGAGAAATATATCTGGGTGTCATGAAAAAAAGGAAATGCATAGATATAGGATGGGGACACTTGGTTTAATGAGACTACATATGAAAGGGATCTAGGAGTCCTAGTAAACCACAAGTTAAACATGAGTCAACAATGTGATGCAGCAGCTAAAAAGGCCAGTGTGATTCTAGGCTGTATCAATAGAAGTATAGTGTCTAGATCAAGGGAAGTAGTAGTGCTGCTCTATTCTGCTTTGGTCAGGCCTCACCTGGAATACTGTGTCCAGTTCTGGGAACCACAGTTCAAAAAGGTTGTTGAGAAGTGAAGTGTGTCCAGAGGAGTGCAATCAAAATGGTGAAGGGTCTGGAAGCCATGGCCTATGGAGAGAAACTTGGGGAGCTGGGGATGTTTAGCTTGGAGAAGAGATGGTTAAGAGGTGATATGATAGCCCTGTTTAAGTATTTGAAGGGATGTCATACTGAGGATGGAGCAAGACCTGGAACAATAAATGCAAGCTACAGGAAAAGACATGCCACCTCAACATTAGGAGGAACTTCCTGACAGTAAGAGCTGTTTGATAGTGGAACACACTCCCTCAGAGAGTGGTGGAGTCTCCTCCTTTGGAGGTTTCTAAAAATAGGCTGGATGGCCATCTGTCAGGAATTCTTTGATTGTGTGTTCCTGCATGGCAGAGGGTGGGACTGGATGGATCTAGGGGTTTCTTCCAACTCTATGATTCTATGAACTCAGAAAACTTTTTGGTGTTCAGGTTCAAAACTGCCAGTATCTTTCTTTTCTTACCTACACACCCCCAAAGAACATTGGGCTCACATCTCACTTTTTGGGAAAATTGCCCACTTGGGTGGTGGTGGTGGTGGTGGTGATATGCAGAAGATCTCTTACCTAATTATCTCCCACTACAGGAATATCATCTGATTATCCCTGTCAATGCTTCCTTTCGTCTGCTACTTAGATTGCAAATTCTGCCCTTTGAGCAGGAAACTCAGGTTTTGCAATTGGAACAAATTATGTAGATTAAGCCAAATCCATTTGAATTTTAAATCTGATTTTGATTAATATAATTTATTCTGGGGAGGGAATTCAGGATTTTTGCTTGTATGGCATGATAAGCAATGGCTTCTGACTCACTTCACATTGCCCTAATCAGATAGCATAGTCCTAAATACAGTCTTCAACTTTACAAAGTTGCCATTAGTACACATGTCTCTGCATGTTCCAGTTCCAGCTTAGTGTTTTTAACTTGTCACTATTGTGTTACTTGCAGAACAACTTAGCATCTGCCTGGATTTTAATGGTATCAGCTACTGAATAAAGAGTGATCCCAGCAGATTTATAGCAGATGGGAGGACCAAAGTGGTACCAGTCATCAGTTGGGCCTAATGTCCCCCTCTTTATCTGTCATTGTGTGAAAAATGCATTTCAGACCCCGCACCTCTAACGCAGGAGTAACTCTATTGAAGTCCACTAGGTATACCTCAGGTCTGTTTAGAAATGTATGAGATTGGCTGTGTAAATCAATTTTTTTTAAAAAAAAATTGCACATACATTGATAGACAATTTCCCCATACATTTTCCCTAAAAGGCCTGGTGGTTTTCCTCCAGTTTAAAGACATCTTGAGGTAAATTTAGAATAATTTAAATGTGCCCCTTTTCCACATTTGGAATTTTTTTAAACATTCAGGAATAACCTCCATAACAGTCCATGAGTTACATATATGAGTTACACAAATCTAGTTTCTTATCACCCTCCACCACCTTCAGATAGCTACTTGAGCACATATGTCAATGCTGTATTTATTCTCTCCTTAAAGATGTTGCACTTCAGAGCTGTACCTGGCAACTTTGTAACATTTCAATGTCGGTTAGTGTGATTGAGTGGAAGAATTCAACACCATGTTTTCTGTCCAAGGGATTAAAACATTGCTCTAGGCAGCTAACTGTTCCTCCAGATACTGCTGAGATTGCAGGGAAGAGGGAAACGAAATACATAACTCAGTCAGACAGCAGGAGCTCCCAGAGGGACACACTAATGAATCTGATTGGCAGCATGCATATGAGTGACTGGTGCCCAGTAGGCCTTAGCTGCTGGTATTAAATAAGAAGAAGAGGGCTTGAATTCTTCAGCAGGTCAACTTGTATCATTTCTTTTCTCTTGGTCCAAAGGGAACACAGATTCACATTCTAGTGAAAAAAACAAGCTCTCTGTGTCCAGAAAGAACACTTATTTTGCCACTTTCCTCACCCCTTTTGCTTATGCAGTGGACCCTCGATATAAGCAGGCTTCCCATCCATGGAGCATCCATGAATTGCCATGGCTCATATTATCCAATGGTGGCATGTGTACACAAGTGCGCTGATCCGGGTGCATGTATGCCGTCGTTCACTGGATAATATGGGATTTGAGTTTCCACATATTTTTCCATCTGCAGGTGACCCATAACTGCATCTCTACAATGGGATATATAAAGATGTTATACTTTTTATAAAGAGAAAATGCAGTGACAGGTTAGGGTAGGATTAGCTTCATTTACCATAGTGAAAATGTTTGGGTGTACTGCAAATCCTTGAGCACTTGCTTCAAGGAATTGTACATTTTGGAGCAAAATCAATGAAGAACTGAGCTTTCTTTTCTAGAGTTCCCAGATCTCAGGGTCTTTCCCAGATCCAATGCAACATCCTTAATGACATGACCAGGAACTCCCCCTTGTAACACATTCTCTTCCCCAGTGCCATCATGAAGAGCTGTTGCTAAGTTTTTAGTATTGGTGCTGAAATTTCAGGATGTGGGACAATACCAACTTAGCAACCTGAAGTATTCTACAAACTAGCAAGAATTGGGTGGTCCATCATAGGTACATCATGGTGCCATATGGTCCACCAAGGTATCATGATGTATCTTCTGCTCTAGAAGATTTTTTAACTGATTTTTGGGAGTCAAGACTAGGAAAGAGCAGGTTATAATTATCTCTAGTATATTGTTACCCCAGGACTTTGAGGTGAAGCATTCTAGAAATCCAATAAATAAAGATTTCTATTCCAAAATGCTATCTATTCTATTCATTCTTTTCCTTTCATTAAAAAAACTGATGCAGCACCATCCCCATCTTAGCAATATGTGGTCTTTTGGCTCTGCTTATTTCACCTTCTTTATCAGCTTTAATTTCCTCAGAAGTGGTACATGTCTTTGCTGTATAAGGTCCAATGTGCACTGATGCTATCATATAAATAAATAAACAATGGTGATTATAAATATTTTATTACATTTTTTTTGTATTTCTATGTCCTAGATCCATGCACATATGACTAAACAGATGTACAAACATTAATTTGAAAATCTTTCCCCACTCTTTTAGTAAAGAGGTCAGAACCTGTCTTGCAAGCAAAAGATGTTTTCCCCCAAGGTTACTCCTTGTCTCCCACTATTATCTTTCTGATATCCCTGCTTGGTTTCTCCAAGCGATAATCCCTTTTAAAGTGATGTATGATCATCATTTTCAGCAAGGGGAAAATCATAAACATCTCTTAAGAGAACATCAAGCTGTGACTCAGTAGTACACAGAATCTCGGGCCATAGTTTTAATAACAAATTTAATTTGAAAATCTAACTTCGACACACTGAAAGTAGGATGAGTCCATAGAGCAACAGGCATAATATACTTTGTGTGAGTTCTGAAGCTTAAATTTTTATATATTTTCTTATACCCTAATGCCTAAACAGTGTAAAGATACTTTTTATGAAATGCTGTGTTTAAGAACCATCAAGAAGCACATCTGGGCAAATATGAGAAAAACAAATAAGGACAATGGCTGCCCATTCAGTGATCTTTTGCTTCTCAGCTTTCACTTTCCTATGTTTAACAACCAAGGACAGACAGACAAACACACACAAAGAAAGAGAATGTGTCATTCAGATATTCATCACATTTGTATAGGATTGTCACTATTTTACAAAATTTGGATATTTGCCCCAATTTTGTACCTTCCTTTTCCTGTGGATATATGGAAGAATGAACACGTTAAAGATCTCATGAGTATACCAATGAAGAACACAGCACATGTAAAGGAGAGTGTGAAGCAATATTCTGGATCCAGCTGCTTCCTGGATTTCAGCTAGAGATACCTGAATAATTTAAATGTTAATTACATTATAAGCTGACCTGATTTGTTCTTGATTATTAATGGGCTTAGTAATGCTTGAATGTTTTGCTAGTTTGTGACTTAGAACTCTATCAACAAATAGCCTGGTACAGATGGGTGGAAAGCTGCATGCAGCTGCTGCAGCACCAACTTGGGGCAAAGACGGACAGCATGGAGCTGCCTGTCTCTCGAGCCCCATATATTTTATAAATAACAACCTGATGGTAACAGTGGTTCAGTAGTGGAATGAGCTACTGCAGAAGGTAGTGGATTCTTCTTCATAAAATGTTTTTTAAAAGAGGTTGGATGACATTTTTCAGGGATGTTTAACTGTGGATATATGGGGTTAGAGTTGATGTCCTTGATGTCCTTCATATTCTATGAAATATGTCTGAATTTCAACCAATGTGCAGTAAATTATTAATTATCTTGTTTATACAGAAGAATCAAGGTAGCTGAAAGACCTTGGTTGGAATATGTGCTTTTTAAATGCATGAACTGAAGGCTTTTAATCCCTCCAATAAGGATTAAGTATAAAGACAAGTACAAAGTGTGAAGTTAAAAAAAACAAAACAACAACCCACAAAGCAATGACTCACAGATTGGAAATGCTCCAAATATATCTTAATCCCCAAGAAAGGGGATTCAAGGGACTGCAGTAACTAATGGGCTATTGCAAGCAAAGTGATGCTCAAAATTTTACAACAAAGGTTTTACCATACATGGAGTGTATATGGAGTGAGAAATACCAGATATCCAAGCTGGGTTCAGAAAAGGAAGAGGCACTAGGGATAATGTTGGAAACATATGCAACAAACAATTGGATCACACCAGGAAATTCCAGAAGAAAATCAATCTGTGCTTTATAGATTTTAGATAACTATTTAGTTTACTAAATGACCATTGAGGAAAGTCAAGTAAGAAAGTGAAAAAGCAGGGTTTGCAGTTGAACACTGAGAAAAGAAAAGTAATGACCATAGATGATTTACACAATTTTAAAGTGAATGATGAAGACATCAAAAGAATCCAAGAGTTTCTATACTTTCACCCAGCCATATATTAAAATAGAGATTCTAATCAAAGAAAAAAAATCAGAAGCAGACCACAGGAAGAAAATATAAGAGATGGAGCCCTGGCAACTGGTGATCTTGCTGGTCAATCATTCATAGTATCATTATAAGTCAAAGCAGACTTAATAACAGTTAACTTGTTGTGAATTGCCATCAAGTCGACTTTGACTCATGGTGACTCTATGAATGAGAAACCTCCAATGCAATCTATCATCAGTAGCCTTCCTCAGGTCTTGCAGACTCAGGGCCATGGCTTCCTTAAGGAGTCCATCCATTTATAATGCCAGTCATCCTCTTCTCCTTCTCTTTTCATTTCATCTGGCTCAAGATGTCCCATTCCTGTCCACTTTAGCTTGTTCACCCAGAGTATTGCAATGTTTATATGGTCCTGTTCTTGTTTTACTATAACTAGCTTCCCTTGACTCATGTTTCTCACATTCCATATGCCTATAATATGTGTTGCACAGCTTTGGACTTTCCTTTCACTACTGAGCATGTCAACAGCTGAATGTCTTTTCAGCTTGAGCGCAGTTGCATTGTTAGTGTGAGTGCTACTCATAGTTGTTATCTGCTGTTACTCATAGTTGTTATCCAATAGTTTGTTGAGTGCCTTCTGACCTAGGAGCAGTGGCATCACTAGCGAGGTATGGAGGGTGCGGACAACACCAGGTGAGACCACTTCTCCTCAAACATCTGCTTTTTTTTTTTTTTTTTTGCAGAAATGTGGCATTCACCTGTGCTCCTTTAAAACTCTGAAGAGATGGTGTGAGTGGGGTGAGGCTAAGTGGGAGAAGAAAAAAGGAAACCTTAGGGTTTTGTTTTGTTTGAAAAAAAAAATAATTTTGAAAAAATCTTTTATTTTTTTTCCTTTAAAAACATCACATTTTACCAGATTTTCACTTTAATCACATAAAATTGTATATATGTAAATACATTTAGGCTGTGCATATGATATTGTAATTTAAAGGTATAATTTTAACTTTGAGTGTTTTAAGTTACAAGTAGTGTACTACCATTACATTCAGCGACATATGGGAATTATGATTTATGAGTAACATTAGGAGCATGCAGTCCCAGCCATATGAAAAGCTAGTGCAGTAAGGTAGGAACAATTAACTGCAAGAGGCTATTTTGGTGAAGGGAGGGGGTATCTATTGCAGAATTAGTTCAGTCAAAGCTTACTTGTCAGCAATTAACAACAATCTAAGTATAAAAACAGTCATCATTGTTGAAACTACAGGTTTAAAAACTTCATTAGTGAAACTGTATAACCTCAAACCATATCTCCCAAGTCAGTGAATAGCTTGGCTCTGAACTATAGCTTGGTAGTTAACCAGACAGTGACCTTCTGACATTTTTTACACTTCACTTAAAACTAAAGAGAAGCAATTGACTAAACTGAGTGACTAAGATTAAGTGCTCATGTCATAAATATTACAAGGGCCTTTCAGTGGTTCACTTCCAAAGTATACTAGAGAAAGCAATTCTTCAGGCATTCCCATGCTGGGCTCTCCCATTGATCTCACTAGTCGAGAATCTTTATGCTGAAAGATAAAGATCATTTAAGCAGAGAGATCATTTAAGCTTTAGGACTTGCTCTGAGAGGCCCTAGAGTGCTGCAAAATTTCTCTCTGATAGGGAAGGCATCTCAGGAGGGATTGCCATGGAAACACACACTATGGATTTTGGCAGATTTCTTTCCAATTTTTTTTTCAAAAGATTAGGAAAGGGACCTGGCTCAGCCTGGTTTCTCCAGTAAAAGATCGCACAGTAGGTGGGCTAGAGAAAACCATCTACTGATAATGTTGGTTAGTAATTGCATTGTGTACAATACTGCATTACATGTGGTCATCAGTATCTGGCAGATGGACTTCAAATGTCCATGTCAATATCTAGTTGTGTTCAGAACACCAAGCTCAGGCCCTTTCAGATTACATAATTGTAGCATTATGTTCATACCCGCCAACATTTCAGAGACGAAAATCAAGACCACATGTAGCCAAGCAACACCAGAGTGTGGTCAACATGGCAAACATTACCAATGAGGAAGAACATACAAGCTAAGAAAGGCTGCAGCAGTTTGCTTTCGTCTGAATCTACTGGGAAGGACAAGATTCTTCCCCCTTGTTTCCTGTTGTCTGCCTCTGCTGAATTAGGGGCTTGAGGCTGCTGCTAAGAGGTCCACACCACCTCTGGAAGCCCTGGTTTGGGGATGTGGCAACCGCTTGCCATGCCCCAATCCAGCACAAAAAGAAGCCACAAAAAGTGGCTGCTTTTTGTGCTGCTCAAATGGCTCCCTTTTTGGTGCTGTTGTGGCTTTTCGGTGGCTCTTTGGCTTAGTGTGTCTATAGGCTGCACCAAAGATGCAGCATGACATCACCTGCTATGCTGATAGTGGGGCGGCATGATGCCAGCATGATCCTGGCATGGGGGTGGGCAGTGTGTTGTCACCACATGCCCACTCTGCCCTCATGCCAGTATATCTTGCTTGTCTGTTGAGGGCTTTGAGTGCAATTCAAACTCTGCTAACAATGACAAAGTTACTAAAAGGTTTGGAAATAATGGTGTAATTGTTCGCTCAGCTAAGGCATTCCAAATTTCTCTTTGCATTAATCACAAGCTTTTTCCTCTTCTCAGATTTCTGCTCATTTTGGTTAAAAGTAAAGTTACAGTGATTGGTATGTAATGCAAATAGCTTGATGAACCTTGTAGAGAAACCTTGTATAGAAACTGTATATATGCTATTTCCTACATCAGACTCCTTTGAAACTCCCTGCAGTTCAGAGCATAGTTTCTGACTGTTCTCTCTAACAAAGCAGGGGAGTAACTGGGAGAAACTGCAATGGTGAAGGAGTATTGGTACTGGTGTCTGTTCTGTATATGTGACTCATAGTTTACTCTAAAATGTATGATTTCTGGTACAGCTTGAAAGGAATCTTGGCTGTTTGTGTAAATGACTTCTAGACAGCTCCTTTGCCAATAATGCATGGTGACAGGTGGTGCACATATGTACACATGACAAGATATAGAGGGTGGGTATGAGTAAGTGCATGACTCATATGTGGGGGTCTCTTCCAATATGTTTCAACAACAGATTGTCTCCTGGTTTGGATGCATCTGAAAGCCATCTTCCTCCTATATTAACTTGACTGGAATTTGAGAACCATGGCTGATGCATGTTCCACCATCTTGAGAGACAAGGCTTTTTCTGCAGCAGAACCTTATAGACCTCCCTCCCAAACAAAGTCAAGCTGGCTTCATTTTTGCTGCATTTCCAAGGCATGATAAAAATTGTAGAATTTTGGCTGGTTTGAAAATATGTGTAGGCTTTTTTTAAAAAATCTGTTTTCATTTTATATTATGAGTTTACTGCACATTGCTTTGGGATTCTAGTTTATAGAAAAGCATTTTATAAAGACAACAATTAAAAATGACTTAATTTGAACCAGAAGCAGTTATTCAGCAAGGTACTAACTGGTGGAATACTGTATCATATATTCCAGGGTTGGGTAGATCCCAGGTTTGTGGGATCAATTTTGTTTTTCACTACAACTCCCACCTCCATCACCTGGAACTAGATAGAAAAATGTGGCTCATAAAAGTGAGCTCAAGAACTGCAGAATAAATCGCCCCTGAATATGTGCTCAGCCCAGGAATGGATTTCAGTTCAAGTACCAGCACCAGAACTAGAGCTTTCACATACAGATCTTCCTTTTCTCTCATCCCTAGCTATCTTAATTTGAGCAGCCAAATTTAGTAAGAATACCCTGAAGGCACTGGATCCCAATTTGATTTTGAAAATTAAGCAGGGTCGGCCCTGATTGTATGAGGATGAAATACTGCCATGGAATACCAGCCGTTGAAGGCTAAATTTCAGAGCAAGGCAATGGCAAACCTCCTCTGAATACCCCCCTCCCCCAAGAAGCTATGAAATTAATGGGATCACTATAAACTGACAGGTAACTTGAAGGTACATATACACACAAAAGCTGTTACTATAATTATTATTAAACAACTGGAAGTCAGATAATCTTGCTGATTTACTAGAAATCACAAAGCAATCAACCAATAGAGCCTGTGTTTCCTTCTGTCCACCTTGGTGTATCTTGTGGCATAGGGATTTGTACCTTCAGAGGCTTTTGACTATAACTCCAATAATCCCACGACCATTGGCCGTACCTGATAGGACTGAAGGAAGTTATAGGCCAAAAAACCTCTGGAGGCCACAGTGGCCATCTGATGGTGTTCATTATTCATTGTGAATTCCTCTAAGGATCCCTCTGGGGCTGGATCACAAGAGAATTACATTTGCAGACTAGAGGGAAGCCAAAGATTTGCCCCCCCTCCCAAAAAAAAATTACAACCATTTTTTTTTTTAACAAAAGAAATCCCAGATGTTTGGTAGGTGGTATGAGGGGACAGCTAACTGATAACTGGGCATGCTCGGTAAATGTAATTAATGCTGGTTGAGTTGTCCAGGGGGTGGGAAAGTGGGAGAAGATGGGAGAATGCAATGAAGTATCTTAGAAAAATATGTGACTGGCTATCTAGAACCATGACCCAGAAGTCCTCTATACTGCAGTATTTTGTTGTCTTATTCATAGTGGTAGTCATTAATAGAACTATCCTCCATTAATTTGTCTAAATCACCTTTTAAGGCTGTCTAAAAAAGGCCCACAAATTTACTTATGAGTTGGGAGAAGAAGTATCTGTTTTTGTTTACCCTCTGGGAAACAGGACAGAGAAAAGAAGACCTCATTTCTCTAATGTACAGAATAAATGTCAGTTTGGCAATAGTGATTGCAGTCAATATGGTACCAATCAAGTTTCCTAATGAAGTTTGCCTCCTTCCCCCTCCAGTACAGACATTCATTTCCTCAGTAACGAAGACTTCTGGGTCTTAAGCAAGATGATGAACACAAAAAGAGTTTCTATGTCTTTCACTAGCATTTTCCCCTTTGAGTCAAAACCTGTTACCAAGTGTCATCCCGAGCCACAAGGCTGCTGGTATCATGTTTTGCCTTGTCAAGTTTGTATCAGCTCAAGTGGTGTAATAGTCAGCTTACTGCTGCTACTGGCAAGTGTTCCAAGGCGTGGGCATGGCAGAAATCAACAGGACACCTTTCAAGCAGTACCAAATTAAAAAGGAGAGAACAATCCACTAATTTAAGAACTGAAGTGAAAAAGGTATCTGCACTGTGGAAGCCTATGTTTCATAACTGACTAAATAAATATGGCGACAGATTATTTTGGCAAGTTTCCCTTTGAAAAAAAAATTGTGTCTTTTAATCAAAGTCTGCCTGAGAATAGTTCAGGAAGCATGGAAATGTTTTAAACATTTTTCTTTAAAAAAAGAAATATGTTTTTCAGGCTTCATGAATTTCCAGACCTTCTCCCGAGCTGAGCCAGGAAAGCTTTCATTTTCCAGATACTGTTGTTTACAGCTCCCATCAACTTCATCTAGTATGTGTGTGTATATTTGCCTTCAAGTCACCTGTTGACTTAATGGTGACCCTATGAATTTTTGATAAGGCTTTCCTAGGCAAGGAATACTCAGAGATGGCTTTGCCAGTTCCTTCTTCTGAAATGTAGACCGCAGGCAGCATAACTTCCTGGATTTCTCAGGATCAGGGGCTGAAGGTGATAGCACCCCCTTTCCTCTCTCTTCCTCTAGAAACTGCCCCAGAACATGGACTTTCCATGTAATTATCATGGCTAAAAACCATGATAGAAGACTATTTTCCATTACTTTGTCTACTCCTTTTAAGCAGTGATCGGCTGATAAATGGTGAAGGGCAGGAAGTTTTCATGACAGTTCACATAGCCATACCTCCAAGGAGAGCACCAAGTGGAAGGAGATGTGTGGATTCTTATAAATAAGACACTTTTCATCACTAGCTGGGACAGGTGTTATATAAAACTAATGGGTCCTAACTGCCCTTTCAAGACAAACCACCTCAAAATACTTAATTCTCTCTCTAATGGAGTGTTCCCTCAAAGCATCAGGCAAAGTCCTCTCTTATCTGTTACTGTCTCAGAAACTTTTATCTCAAAGAGGCTCATGGGCTCGCCTGTTTTCTGATTTCCTTTTTTTTTTTTTAAACTTCAGGAATCTTACCACCCTTTCCTATTTCCACTTTTAATTTTTATTTTTCTGCTTCAGGAATATTAGGACCACTGTCTCAGTACACCATCTACCATTTTGTCTTTTTTACTTCCACTGGTGTTGTGCTATTATTGCTCCATAAAGAAGTGCAGATACCGTATGCAACAGGATCTAGGCCTCTATCATAATGTTGAGGTGTCTATCATAATTTCCATAATTTCTAAGAAACCATTTGAAATTTTGACTGTTGAACCTGAGCAGTGGTTCTGCAACTTGGACAATAACAGAAGATAACAAAACAACCCCACAAAAACCCTCTATTTTTGAGGCATCTGCTAACTTTTCCTGAGTTAAAACTGTCTATTTTGTTTCCCCTAGTGACCACACCCCCTTATATTTGATATTTGATATTTCACCATGAAACTTGGCATTGCAGTTTGGATGACAACAAAGAATACTCTGGTGAATCGTGAAGCATTAGGTAGAATGTTCCAATGAAGCATGGCTCACACAGACAGACCAACAGACAGGTATACTGGCACATGTGAGTATATGCATATGCACACATACACAGTTCTTTATTATTATGCATTTACAGGGCTATTGGAGTTTGGCTAAGTGTTAGAGGAGGGGCTGTTTAAATTAGCATGCATTCAGTGGTGATATGGAGAACTGCTGAGGAAAGGACACTATTTGGTGAGTAATGGAGGGGCTGTGCAGACAGCCCCGAAGGGGCAGCCTCCAGTTGCCCCCTTTACAGCCAGATTGGTGTCACAGCAGCTGCATGTCATGGCCTCAATCTGGCCTTCCCAGGGCGTGATAGCTGTGTCATGGTGGCTTTACAGTTCTCGTTCTACACTGCATCATGTGGATGCAACGCCAGAGGACCATCATGATGCTGCACACCATGTAGTGCAGCACATGGCATCACACCACCCTGGGGGCAGAGCTGGGGTGTGCATCATGTAGATGCTACATCCCAACTCCACCCCAACCTGGCCCAAACTGCCAGTCTGCACAGAGTCTGAGACACTTTTATGATGACTGACTGCTCTGGAGATTTGCAATTATGGTAACTGGCCATTCTGGGCCAACTATGGAAGGTCTTTGTAACTAATCAAACTCATCCAGAATTGTGGGACAGTGCAAAAGGATAAACATTACAGTCTACCCTTTGTACATATAGGGATGTGACTTAAGAGTGGGGGAGGAAAATTCTCCACTCCTTTATCTAGGCCACATTCCTCCAGGTTTATTCAGGCTAAATTCCCATTAGTTTTTGGCAAACATTCCTGCACGTTCTTTTACTCTGGTTTCATTTTTACAAAAAGATAAAGAAATGTGGCCATGCTTCAATCCAGCTCATCATGTCTTGCCTTTTTTCTGTTGTCTTCATCTGTAAAAGTTTTAACACAGGTCTGTTTTCAAATAATGTTTTCTGTTGTTATAGAGAGGATGTGGTTTTTAAAGATCTGAAGTAATAAATGTTTTTCTTTTTTGGACAAAATATGACAAATGACAATATCATTTACCTTCTCTATTGTGAACTGGTATTAACCAAGACTTCAATCTCTTTATTCATTTTAAACAATTGTGTGATCACAACTGATATGGAAGGCTGGTATCTTTGCTATCAGATTCTGATAAATTTGTAATCCACAGAAAGCAGTTATAAATGAAGAAATCTGATTAAAAATTATCTGAGAGATTACAGTACCATGTTAATGATGATCGCTGAATGCAGCTGAAAATACCATTTGTGCCATGACAGGGATTCTTTTATCTATATCATGAACTATTTATAAACTCAGGCTACAAATGAGTCTTTGAACTCTTTAATTCTTTACTTTTATGCTCATAAGAACTGAAGCTCTCTGTGATTTGTGGTGACCAATGGCTTTTTAACTATATAAACTTTGAGCTTAATATTGCACAGTTGGGTGTGTGTGAACTGTAGACAGAACTTGATCTCAGTTCAACCCTTCCTCAGAGCCTGCTCAAGAAAGGCTATTACACCAGAATTTCCTGCTGAAACCTAAATGAAATGCTTATATATCCTAGTGCTAAAGCCCAAATAATGAGAAATAGGTAAATGGAAGGCAGCCAGTGTGGCAAAGTGGTTTGAGCATTGGTTCATGACTCTGGACTGGGTGACCTTGGACAAGTCACACTCTCTTACTGCTTTATCACACTAGGGGACAAACAGGATTTAAACAAGAGTTAAATGAGAGTTAAACAGGAAATGTCCTGTGATAAACATAGGGCATTTCCTGTTTAACTCTCGTTTAAATCCTGTTTGCTCCCTAGTGTGATAAAGCAGTTAATCTCATAAGATGGCAATGTCAGACACCCTCTGAAGAAACTCGCCAAGAAAATTCTGTAATAGGTTTGCCTTAGGGTCAGAATAAGTAAAAAAATGAGTTGGAGGCAGACAACAACAACATAAATGGGAGAAAGAGAGATACGCAGATCCAATGTTTTAGAGGCCAAAGGTGTATTTCAAGCACATTCCAGGAACTCTTATTCAGTCCCTGTACAGATCACACCATACACGTGGGATATGAGAAGAACAGAACAGACACATCTAATACAAAAATAGTAAAATGGGCAAACAAGATGAAATCATCTTAACAACAATTTATATGTGTGTGTAAAGCCTGTCTCCAAGTTGCATCCCACATCTCTTCGCAACGAACTGGGCTACAAGCCAGACAGAAATCAGAAACAAAACAAAATACAGTAAGCAGGCACCTTCATTGCATATGGGGTAGGAGGATGAGGGGCAGCAGCAACAACCCAGTTTTGTAGGAAGGTCAGAGGCAATCTCAAAGTGAGATAATTTTTGATTCTAGGTAGTACAGAGAATCTAGGAAGAATGTTGGCCCAGTCTCAGTGGAATAGTGAATCTGTTTAAGGTTTTATTCTGAATAATAATAATAATAATAATAATAATTTTATTTATTTGTATTCTGCCTCTCCCATTTGAGGATCCAGGTGGGTAACAGCAAGAGAAATTTCAAATACAAAAATAACAGAAAATAATAACAAAACAAAAAACTCCATCCTTGTACCCTCCTTCCCATCAATACAAAATAAAAACATCATCATCAACAACAACAACTATAATAATAGATTTATTTTTAGCCAGCCCAATCACGAAGAATCCAGGCAGGTTACAACACTAAAATACTCTGAAGTTACAGTAAAATCAAATCCTAAACCTCCCCTGCCCCCCATTCCCAATACTAAAATAGAATTAAACTGTAATAGTATAAAAACATTAGAAGCATTAAAAACATTAAAAACATTACACAGAGACAGAGAAGCAAGCGGGAAAGGATAGGCGGATACGGGGGCAGACATCTCAATATCTGGGGAGGGAAGCTAAGTTGGAAAGGCCTGCCAGAAGAGATCCATCTTGAGTGCTTTCTTTAAAGCTGTCAGAGTGGAAATGTGGCAGATTTCCTCTGGCAGGTCGTTCCATAATTTTGGAGCAGTAGTAGAAAAGGCCCTCTGGGAAACTGATGTTAGCCTAGATTTTTTTGGCTGTAATAAATTTCTTCCAGAGGACCTTAGAGTGCGGGGCGGACAATAGGGAGGAAGGCATTCCCTCAAGTATTCTGGGCCCAAGCCATGTAGGGCTTTAAAGGTAATCACCAACACTTTGTACTTAGCCCGGAAACTAATAGGCAGCCAGTGTAGGGACTTCGAGACCAGTGTTATATGGTCATTCCTAGATGTTCCCGTAATCAATTTGGCTGCCATGTTTTGTACCAACTGAAGTTTCCGAACTTGGCACAAGTGTAGCCCCATGAAGAGTGCATTACAGAAGTCCAATTGAGAGGTTACCAGTGTGTGTACTATTGTTTCTAGGTCCCTTGGCTCCAGGAAAGGACGCAGTTGGCGTATCAGACGAAGCCGATAACAGGTGATCTTGACTGTTGCATCCACCTGAGCTGTAAGATGGAGCAACGAGTCAAGGAGCACCCCCAAGCTGCGGACAGAATCCTTCAGGGGAAGTGTGACTCCATCCAGAACTGGCTGACACAACTCCATTCCTGGTTTTGGGGTTCCTATAGCAAGTACCTCCATCTAACCTGGATTCAGCTTGAGTCGGTTTTCCCTCATCCAGTCCATTACCACCCCAAGACAGGCATTCAGAGGAGAGATGTCATCCTTAGTCACTGCATCAGTCAGAGACATAGAGAAATATATTTGGGTGTCATCAGCATACTGATAACACCCTGCCCCATGTTTCCGGATGATTTCACCCAGTGGCTTCATGTAAATGTTGAATAGCATTGGGGACAGAATTGCGCCCTGAGGGACACCCAACTTGAGTTCCCTTTTGGACGAATAGCTGTCCCCAAGTGACACCATCTGGAACCTACCTGAAAGATAGGACCTGAACCACTGCAATGCAGTGCCACCAATACCTAACTTTCTCAGGTATTCCAGAAGGATACCATGGTCAATGGTATCGAAGGCCGCTGAGAGGTCCAAGAGCACCAACAGGGTCATACTTCCCCTGTTGATGCCCAGACAGAGATCATTGACTAAGGCGACCATGGCAGTCTCAACTCCGTATCCTGTCCTGAATCCGGTTTGAAATGGATCCAGAAAATCAGTTTCCTCCAAGACAGCTTGTAGTTGATTGGCGACTGCCCTCTCAATCACCTTGCTCAAGAATGATAACAAAGAGACTGGCCTATAGTTGTTTTGATTGAGGAGGTCCAGGGAGGGTTTCTTTAACAATGGTCTAACCACTGCCTCTTTAAGGCAAGAAGGCAGGGAGCCCTCCTCAAAAGATTTATTAATTATATTTGCCAGCATTGGCTTGATTGTGTCCTCCCCCTGAATGGCCAGCCAGGTTGGGCAAGGGTCGAGAGGGCAAGTCGTCTTTTTCATACTACTAAGGAGCTTGTCCACGTCATCAGTACTTACTGACTCAAATTGATCCAGTCTAACAATAATGGCGGAGGCGCTGGATACCTCTCTAGATGCTTCATTCTCAAAGTTGGCGTCCAAATCAGCTCTTATCCGAGTGATTTTATCTGCGAAATACTCATTAAAAGCATCATAGCTGGCTTTAATTGGCTCCAATAAAGGATTCTGGGTGGGGGGTAGTTGAGTTAGTTTCCTCACCACCCTGAACAGCTCAGCTGGATGAGAGTTTGCAGACACGATAGAGGCAGAATAGAAGGATTTCTTAGCTGCCTTTATCACCACTTTATAGGATCTAAGAAAGACCCTATGAAGTGACTTGTCGGGTATGAGTTGAGATCTCTGCCAATCATGCTCTAGTCGTTGTCCAACCCGCTTCATTGTCTAAGATCTTCAGTGTACCAAGGGTTACAGTTTTGAGCGGTTTGGAAAGGACGCTTAGGAGCGATCATGTCTATGGCTCTGGTGAAATTGGTATTCCACATATTGACCAGAGCTTTGACAGAATCTCCAGCACTGCCAACCATAAGACCCTCTAGGGCTTCTTGGAACCTAGTGGGTTCCATCAGCCTTCGTGGGTGGACCATTCTAATCGGTCTTCCACCCCCTGGGAGAGGGATGGTGGCCTTCAGTCCAACCTTAACCAGGAAGTGATCCGTCCATCACAAAGCGGAGATGTTAATTCTCTCCGCCCAAGGATATGCCTGTTCCATGCAGAAGACCACATCAAGGGCATGACCTGTGCAATGCGTGGGCTCGGAGACAATCTGGGAGAGGCCCATGTTTGTCATGGAAAGGATGAACTCCCGGGCTGCGCCAGCAAGATTGGTGAACTGATTGGAATAACATCAGTTAAAAACAGCTCGGCAAGAAGTGACAGCAATAGTTTGTGTGTGTGTGTGATTAACATTGGCTGTTGATTCTGTTTTAGGAGAGGTTAGTCTGGGAAGGCCTGCTGGCAGAGGGTTGTTTTTATTGCCTTTTAAAAAGTGTCAAGAGATGTGATCTGATGAAACCCCTCCAGCAGGTCATTCCGGATTTTTGGAGCAGCTGTTACCAACAGTGGTGAACTGTACCCCCCCCCCCCCAAGTAAGTTCATGTCCTTGGATAGCTCTGTCAAAAGCCTGTGCAAAAAAATCAGCCAAACTTCTGAATTTGGCTCAAAACGCTGATTTTCCAAAGTTCTGAAATGTTGGGTACATTTTGAATACAGGGGGCTCTCCTGTGCAGACAAGTACCCTCCACCCAGAGAGAGTGAAAAGAATGGTAAGAGTCTGAGTGACAGAGGTGTGGAGAAAACAATTGTGTGTGGTGATAACAAATAAGAAGAATGCTTGAACAGAGCTATTCTATTGAAGGTGCCAGGTTTGAGGGGGCAGGGCTGTTGCACAGTATAGCCACATGAAAAAGAGAACAGGGCTTTTGAATCTGGAACAGAGACTTCAGAAAGTGAAGCTATACCTGCTTCAATTGCTTCTTCTTCATAATGATTACAAGTGCAGGAGCTCTGTCCTCTTATACTTGCAGCCACTCTAGGAACACCGCTCAAAATAACTGCTGCCTTGTTATTTCTGCAAAAACCTCAGAATCTCCTGTAAAACTGTGGTGGGATGATGCTGTGGGTTCCAGAGGATCATCCTGTCACTTACTAGAATACTAGAATACTAGAATATTAGAACTGGAAGAAACCACAAGGGCCACCTCATCCAACTTCTTGCCATGCAGTAATATACAACTAAAGCACTCCTGAAAGATGGTCATCCAAACTCTGTTTAAAAACCTCCAAAGATGGAGTGTGCTCTGAGGCAGTCTGTTCCACTGCCAAACAGCTCTTACAATAATAAAAAAAGTTCTTTCTAATGTTTTGGTAAAAACTCTTGCTGTATTTTAAGTCAATTTGTTCATGTCCTAGTCTCTAGTGCAATAGAGTAAGTTCTGCATATGACTATATTAATTCTTAAAAACATATTTCTAGCTTCTGGAATGTTTACATGTATGACAAACAAGATATATTTTTTATAACTTTGAAATATATTTATTTTCTGGTTTTCCATGAAAACTTCTATATTTTTGTTTTATAAGCTAGATTGAAGACCTCTGGCATACAAAAGGAGGGATATATATATATATATATATATATGCTTTGGTTGATTTTATGCATACTAATTTAGAAGTAAATATGGAAGCTGGTGGAATTTTCATCCAAGTAAACATGCACAGGACATATGTAGTTGTATCTTCAATAGTGTGTGTCATGGGAAATATTTGCTGTCTTCAACTGTGCACCCAAACACATCTGTGTCAGAATATCAAGTTCATTTTTTTTTTTTTTTTTTTTTTGCGTTGGTAAACTGATGGCATATGCCAGTTTACATAGCTATCTCTTGAAGTATGTAGGTTTCCTTTAAAGTAAGGAAACCCTGGTATATATACAACCTCCTTGCATTCATAGTCTCTCACGCAGCAATGTGCACTTTTGGGGAATGTGAGAGATAGTAATGTTTCCCACAATCAGAGTAGCTGGTATCTGCAAGCAGAAGATGAGTAATAACTAGTCACACCCACACCCCACATGCTCATACAGAGAAAGAAAGCAGGCTTAATCTTCTTTATAAAAACATATGAAATATATTTACTTACAAATAGTAAAAGTTTCATAACATCTCATGGTGAGAAGCTTTGTAATGTGTGGTTGTCAAACATGGAAGTCAGATAAAGAATTGGATACTAGACATTGAACAAAATGGATGAACAAACTCAGACTAAATACAGGCTAACTGATGTGGGAAAAGAGCGTATGTGGATGAGACCAGCAAATAAAAAATGAATACATGCTATGCCTAAACTGTTAGAAAGACATGCAAGCTAGCAACTACTGAGTGTAGGAATGTTAAATTGATACTTCAAACAGTACTTCACCAACACAATAGTTTTATGATTCATCTATAGTACACATTACCAAGGGAAAAATGATGGATTGTGTAGATCTTCTGAAAAGTATTTGCAGCAGATTGTATTTCCTGGTACTTTGATGTGTACATGTGTGCTGTACTGCAACTTTCTCACATCAACACCGAACAAATAAAATTCCCATGAAATGCCACTTTTTACTGCCAGTATAGTGGAAAAGTATTTCAAAGAATGTTTTCAAAATCATTGGCAGATGCAACACAACCTCAAAGTACCTCATGCATATTTATTAGCTGTCAAAGGCTTTGTCAGCATGCTTACGTCAAGCTGGTTATTACCCTTGAGGGCTGTCTTTTCTTTCCATTTTTCAGAGTATGCTGATAAAACTTTTTAAAAACCATTTTAAGCAAGAAGGACAAAATACCTCTTAGTAGAGAAATTCTAAAGATATCCATTCAGAATAACTAAGTTGTCCATCATGATAGATTTCATATCTACTAAAACAACATGATTTCATATCTTAATAATGCATTTGAGGAAGAAGACCTAAGTCTACAAAGCTTATGCTACAACTTTTTTGGACAGTTAGATTCAAAGATTCTAACAGATCTCTTTTCCTACCAATATTACAGACTAACACAACTATGGTCCAGAACACACTGCAGAAATAATCCAGTTTGAGTATATTTAACTGTCTTGGCTCAATGCTAGGGAATTCTGGGAACTGTCGTTTTGTGAGATATGTAGCCTAAGCCTTCTCTGTCAGAGAGCCCTGGTGCCACAATAAACTACAGTTCCCAGAATTACCTAGCACTGAGCCAGGGCAGTTAAAGCAGTGGATTATTTCTGCAGTGTGTGTTGGACCATTGCCTCTGAATTCCGGGTCTTAATAAAGCCAGTCCCAGTATGAAGGGGTCATAGAATCATAGAATCATAGAATCATAGAAATTTAGAGTTGGAAGAGACCACAAGGGCCATCCAGTCCAACCCCCTGCCATGCAGGAACCCCCAATCAAAGCATACCTGACAGATGGCCATCCAGCCTCTGCTTAAAAACCTCCAAGGAAGGAGACTCCACCACCCTCTGAGGGAGTGTGTTCCACTGTCGAACAGCCCTTACTGTCAGGAAGTTCTTCCTAATGTTGAGGTGGAATCTTTTTTCCTGCAGTTTGCATCCATTGTTCCGAGTCCTGTTCTCTGGAGCAGCAGAAAACAAGCTTGCTCCCTCCTCAATGTGACATCCCTTCAAGTATTTAAACAGGGCGATCATATCACCTCTTAACCTTCTCTTCTCCAGGCTTAACATCCCCAGCTCCCTAAGGTGTTCTTCATAGGGAATGGTTTCCAGACCCTTCACCATTTTAGTTGCCCTCCTTTGGACACGCTCCAGTTTCTCCACATCCTTTTTGAATTGTGGTGCTCAGAACTGGACACAGTATTCCAGGTGGGGCCTGACCAAAGCAGAATAGAGTGGCACTATTACTTCCCTTGATCTAGACACTATACTTCTATTGATGCAGCCCAAAATAGCATTGGCCTTTTTAGCTGCTGCATCGCACTGTTGACTCATGTTCATCTTGTGGTCTACTTGGACTCCTAGATCCCTTTCACATGTTGTCTCATTCACCCAGGTGTCCCCCATCCTATATCTGTGCATTTCATTTTTCCTCCCTACGTGTAGGACCTTACATTTCTCTGTGTTAAATTTCATTTTGTTAGCTTTGGCCCAGCTTTCTAGTCTATTCAGGTCATTTTGAATTTTGATCCTGTCCTTTGGGGTATTAGCTACTCCTCCTAATTTGGTGTCATCTGCAAATTTGATAACTAGGCTCTCAATACTGTCATCCAAGTCATTAATAAAGATGTTGAATAGCACTGGGCCCAGGACAGAACCCTGTGGCACCCCACTTGTCACTTCTTTCCAGGATGAAAAGGAACCATTGTTGAGCACCCTTTGGGTCACTGAGCCGCTAGACTTGTAGTGTACTATAGAACATAATTTGCAAGTGACACCTTCCTAATTTCTGCTTAGGACAAACAGGGCAGTCTTTGCACAGAATGAATGGATGCAGATCAAACAGAAGAGGAACATTTCAGCTGTATATGACACTTTGCTGCTGATCCTGAAAAATAAGTTTCAGAGAAAGAAACTTCATTGTCAAACTCATAGAATCATAGATTGGAAGAGACCACAAGGGCAATGCAGTCCAATCCCCTGCCATGCACAAAGACACAATCAAAGCACTTCTAACAGATGAGTTCATTTCAGAATCAACTTGCCAAGTTAAATACAGGACAGGGCTCCTGTACCTTTAATCCTGAATGGCTCATGGAGCAGAACAAGGTACTGTAGGGCTCCATCAAACTGGATGAAGGTATCTGTCCTCCTTCATCTTCCAAACCACACATTTCAGCTGTAGCCATCACCTTTCAAATTGGCAGTTGCCTGCCTGGTGGAGTGTAGGGCACAGAGGCATGCTCAGCTTTGTTCTTGTTACTGGTTCCTCTACCTTCCACTCTCCATTGGCAAGGCAATATAACTAAGGGCCAGTACATACTGCCCCAAAAGGGCGCCCTCCTGGCACCTGTTTTTTCCACCAGAGGGAAGCTGCAGCAGCCAAACTGCATGGCTTCCTCCTGGCGGAAGAAGAACCTGCAAAAAGCAGGTTCTGCCGCAGCATAATACACTGGTGCACTCATTATGTAAGTACTGTGCTGCACTGTGTGGATGCTGCGCAGCACTTTCGTAAAGATGGTGGCACCCATGTAAACAGGGCGCTGCTATCTTGACACCTCCGTCATATGCTAAGGTTGCGGAATGTGTCCTGCCCTGAGGCAACCCTAGCACGTGACAGGGACGCCTTAAAGAGGCAGTCTGTACTGGCCCAAAGTGTACATAAGCATACACCGGGGAGAACTAAACACAAAGATGCATACATCAGAGAGAGACATCTCAGAGGAGAATCACTTGCAAAAGTGTGTATAATTTGGTGAAATGCCAACAGAAATGCTTGCCAGTTCTGTTTTTTTAAAAAAAAAAAAAAAAATACACAGCAGCAACAGCAACTAATTCAAATCCTGGTCTCCAGAGTTATAGTCCAACACTCAAACCACTATACCATACTGATTCTCTGATATCATGTGAACATGGCCATCCTGGATATCAGTGGAGTTTGATCACAAATTGATGTGAACATCTGATGGAATGAACCTATGCCTGAAACAAAAATCTGAATATTCTAGAATGAGCAGTAGACAAATTTCTCAATAGATAGACTTCCCTAACCTTCTGTCTCTCTCTCTCTCAATCTCTCTGTGTTTTACTTTGTGACACTGTATCCTTCTATGGCAAAATCAAAATCCACTTTTATTGGTAGGGGAATAATTCCTTTTGGGTAATATGGTTGCTTTCTCTATGACTGTCAGATTGCTCTACAAGCAACAAACAGGTTAGATGATTTATGCAGTATTAGGGACACAGATACTATTTACAAGGAGAAATGCATCTCTACCCATGAAGGAATTCTAATCATTAAATGAGAGGCTGAGTCCCTGCTTGGAACCAAATTTCCTCATCCTGCATTATACTCTATTAATATTCCATTACATTCTCTTATTAACTGAAGTATTCCATTGCCAGTTTCTGAGAAGCTTTTGGAAAACATTTTATCTTAATAAGAATATCCTGTCATGCAAAGAAAACTGGTAGACTTCTCATTATCGCTTTCCCTACATGGGAGTTTATCTCTTTTTTGGCTGCAGCTGCAGAATTCCACACTGCTTGCTTCTGGAAAATAGATTGTTTTAATGGCTGTATTTGAGTGACAAAGGCAAAGAAGGGTCACAAGACATGTTAGGATGTGAGCCAATCAAACAGTGATTGAGGATGAGTTTTAAAAAAAACCTCCTAGGAGCCCTGCTCTGAGCATTTGCACCTCTGTTGGCATTAACCTGCTCTGCTTGCTCCAGGGCCTCTTTAAAATGCCATTTGCATTGGCAATAGCATCACTGACATTGCTCCCCCGAGGAACAATAATGAATTGTAAGGACTTCAAGTTTCAGGAAAGACAAGCATTTGTGGAGATGCCTCTCTTCTAATTCCAAAATATTTGGGGGTACTCTAGATTAGGCTGGTGGATGTCCTCTCGATAAAGAAGACAAGAGGCACAACAAACCCTCTATATTGTTCCTGTTTGCATTAAATTTCATCAGACACCTTGGGGCTAATCAGCCTTACCACTTCATTTTACTATGTGGTGAAAAGCATGATTTATGTTTTGAATAACTCTCTTAAATATTATGTACAATAAATGTGTACTACACACACACACACACACACACACACACACACATTTGTACTATATATGTACTATATATATAATTTTAACGTTCTAGTGTTTTAATTAGGTTATTTCAATTACTTTTAAAAGTTCTGTTTTAATGTGTTTCCAGAGTGTGAGCCTGCTTGGGTCCCTTTTTGGGAGAAAGGCAGCATAGAAATAAAATAAAATAAATAATAAATAAAATAAAATAAAACAAGACAAGACAACCTCCATCCCATCTGAACCTTTGGTTGGGCATTCTGGACTAGATTTACACAAAGGCAGCACTGGACTTTAAAATGACTGCTTACAATGAGCAGAACCCAAGAAGGAGGCCCGCAACATAATTCAAAGTTGTGAGATGAATTGCTTTATTGCTCACAATATAGAAACACATTAAAACAGAACTTTTAAAAACAATAAAAATAACCTAATTAAAGCACTACAAGGTTAAAATCTAAAATGTACAACAGTTTAAAAAGTTAAAAACATAATTATCTTTTTTCTATCTTTATTTACAAAGTCAATGAGTGGGAATCATTTATTCATGAAAAGTCCTGATTTTGGTCATCCTGTATAACTTGCCATTCTGTCAGACAGCATAGGTCCCATACCATTTTCCACCACATATCCAGATACACCTCTCCTGATTTCCAGCATCTGGTAATTTCTACATGGGCTGTTGTAGTGCAGAAATCTATGAGATTTTTATTTTTCAAATTTGAGTTAATGCCTACATATATTGATAACAAAAGCATTTCTGGACATAATTTTAATTCTTGGTAGGTAATCAATGAAATTTCTTCAAAAGATTTGGGGGCAGTCTAGCCACATGTGTAGAAATGTGTCATTATCATTATTACAACCATGCTAACATTTGGAGGAAACATTTTAACCATTCTGGATAGTTTCACTGGAGTCAAATACCACTTGTGTATAATTTTCAAAGTGTTTTCTCTAATCAATGCAGATCTGGATTTAAAAGGTGTGGAAGACCAAACTACAGCCCATTTTGAAGTGAGAATTAAAATATTCAATTCTGTTTCCCAGGTTATTTCTATACCATGAATGTTTTGGTAAGAGTGATCAATCAAACACTTATAGATTGAAGATGTTAGTTCTTTAGTGCTTTAGTGCTCAAATAAAGTAGGTGATAGGGGTGGTCCTCCTCTTTCCTTTAATTTGTGTGTAAAAGCAATCATCTGATGGAGATGAAACCAGCTAGTCTTAAATGGCTCTGATTCTGACGTTAGTTCATCAATTGTTTTTGCTCTGCCATTACAAAAAAGGCCTCAGACAAAATATACAACTTGATTGAATTTATCAGGAATTGATTGAATTTATCAGGAGAATAGAAAGACTTGTTGACAAGGAAGGGACAAATCTAGTGCTAGAATGTGCGTCCATCTTGGCCATATCTTTACTGATGTTTGTAGCCATGGATTTTTAATGTTTTTAATTACTTGCAGAGTGGATTTGTTAAAGATCAAAGTAAGATCGATTGATGATGGGGCATTCTTTTCTATGTTATGAACAGTGTAAGCTCTGATCTTTTTTAATTAAATGAGGGATTTTACTAAGTTGGAATGCTGCGAAATATAGTTCAAGATCAGGTATTGCTAGCCTCCCCTGTTTTAGAGGTGAGGTGTTGTGTGGATATACTGAATTTGGGTCTCTTATGGTTAAAAGCAAAGGTATTGATGAGATTTTGTTAAAGTTTGAGTTTTGTCTGTGGTGGTTGAAATGAGATAGTCTGAAAGAAAAAAGATAGGCAAGGGATAATGAACATTTTAATGAAGGCTATTCTACCTAAAATAGAGAGTTTCAGGCTCTTCCACTCTAATGTCTTAGACTAACCATTTGGTTATTTTGTTGTAGTGTCTGGGCATTAACTGTTTGCAATCTTCTGGAATGATGAGTACTAGGTATGTAAATCCTGCAGGTTTTAACTGGAGATTAGTAGCTTTTTGAATGTCTAGTTAGTCTTCATGAGTGCTGTTAAGACACATCAGTTTAGACTTTGAATAGTTAATTTGGAAACCTGCAAAAGTATAAAAGGAATTTAATATGGTGCATAAGGTAGGGAAAGATTGTTTGGGTTGTTTTAGGAAAATGATCTCATTCTCTGCAAAGAGATTTAATGTATGGATTGTTCCTCCTATCTTGGGTCCTCTTATGTTTTCATTTTTTCTAATTGAGGTGCCAAAGGGTTCTATCACTATAGCAAATGGCAGCGGGGATAAGGAACATCCTTACTTAGTTCCCCTTTGGAACCTAAAGGTAGAGAAATTTATTCTATTGACTGAGTTTGTGTATAAGTTTTCTAGCATACTAATAAGTTTAATATGGAGCACCATGTTCAGTGTATCCCACAGTTGCACATCAGAGGTGGTTTCAGATCTATAACAGTTTGAAAAGAAGCAAAAATGTCAAACTTAAAACCTTAAGAGTAAACTATAACTCTGTATAGGCTTCTAGGATGCCAGGTAAAGTAATAGCAGTGTAGACAGGAAAAAAGGCATACCTTAGGCCTGGCTGAATCTGTGGAGAAGTGGATACACAAAATTGCCCACCAGGCATCCTGTGTGGATAATCATCACCTCTCTGGAATGAATCAGTTACTTAGTTTTTGAAGTTCAGCAGCAAAAATGGTGTAGAAAAGTGACAGTTGGTAGTGTGGGAACACAAGCCTCAGGATGGCGTCTGTGGGGGTTCTGTTACGTTTGTTCCTATTGGAAAATCATTGCATTCTCTCTACGACTCCTCAGATAGATAGGATTTCCCCTGTATGCAAACTCCACTGTCTTCCTCTTTAAAGCATGCCATTTGGTCCTACTGAATCACAGGGGCAATAAATACCTTTGTAAATTGGTAAACAAATCCTGTGATTCAGCTAACTTCTTTTAGGACGTTTTCCCACACAAATGAGATTTTCCTGCTATTCTCCTGTGTCCAATCTCCCTATTCTATCAACTTTCTTCCAAAGGATGGTGAGATAAAGATGTAACCTAAACCTGAACTATTCATTAGATAGGTTAGAATGTAGCTTCTATGCATATGTAGATTTAAGCCATTAGTAAAGTGTTGTTTTTTAAACTTCAAGTTATTTGGGTTATCTTTGAGTTAGCCTCACTACTTAGAGAAACATTGTTAGACAAGGACACATTTCTGCTGCTCTGCTGATTTAAAAGCTAGATCTTAACAGGCTTGGCTTTTATATTTTTTGATATTTTTGTTTCCTTAACAAAGGCTGAAGCCTTAGGAAACTTGAATCCCCTACAGTTCCATTACCTGCAAACATCCTGTCATATCACCAAGGATCATCACTGATACATTCCTGGGGGTTGCAGGGTGCTTATATCGAAGCTGGAGGGTTGATTGTGCTTTTTTTTCTTTTCTGTACTATCTGCCATTCTGTTCCTTGGGAGCTATCACCCTGAAAAGTACTTTTTGAGCCTTATCACATGAGAAAAGAAAGTGGGAGAATAGCAGCTTTCTCCGCACCCCTCCACATGATGTTGTAGCACTTTCATTTCCTTCCCTAGGAAGCCTTACCCCACTCACACCATCAATTCAGCATGTTAAAGGGATGCAAGTGAACACCACAAGTTGTTTCTGCCAAAAAGCAGATGTTGAAGAGCAGTGGTTTTGCCTCTTCCTCAGAGTGTCACCTGGTGTGGCCCATATCCCCTCACCTTCCTAGTAATGCCTCTGGTTAGACAATGAGACAGAAGCTTACTTGCAAATCACGATGGAGAGATACTTGCTATGGATTGTAGACTTTGGGAAGAGGAGAAGGTGGGGCAGCAAGGAAGAGGAAAAAAGAAAACCACTGCCACCAGAGCTGAACAGGGAATGAAGTAAAGGGGTATGGAGGAATTGTGGTGCAGGGTGACCAGACATCTTCCTTTTCCTGGATGTGTCCTACATTTCAGTCTTCTGTCCAGGAGAAATTCCAAAGAGTCCACCATCTTGAGTATGACTAAGAAGCATGAATTTATATGTGCATTTTGCAACATCCTACATTTTTCTTGAATTTCCTACATTTTTCAGTGTCTCATCCTCCTTTGTGGTTAGGACATCTGGTCACCCTGTTGTGATGGGATACAGTATGGTGCGGTGGACTGGTGAAAGATGGCAAGAAAAGAGACACAGTAGTGGTAGGAGCAGTCCTGGCATCTTACTGTCTGAGCCAGTTGTCACACTGAACCTAATCTAGCCCTGTTTATGAACTGTGGCCCACGTCATGAAATGTTGCCCCTCCTGGCAGATAATTATGCACATACTTGAGTGGGAGTGTATAATCAGTGAGGAAGGAGAGACAGAACTGAAATGCAAAAACTACAAACATTGATCATTATCTTAACTGTGGCCATTAACAAACTATGATTGGGGGTTGCATATTTATCCTAAATGATCAGGTTGGTAAATTTATTGTGATAACAAATCAAACAGAAGAAAGTTTCTTTGCTTTATCACACTAGTGGGCAAACAGAATTTAAACAAGAGTTAAGCGAGAGTTAAACAGGAAATGTCCTGTGATAAACATAGGGCATTTCCTGTTTAACTCTAGTTTAAACCCTGTTTGTCCCCATGTGTGATAAAGCAATTAGAGAGGAAAGCTAAGTAGAATATGTTCTTGTTAAAGTAAGATATTTAACCATTATCACTAAAGAAAATCGCACCTTGGTTTCTTTCCCTGTGATTTCAGTTGTTTCCTCTCACTTTCCTCTGCATCTTTCACCTAGGAATCAGTTCAAAATGTAACTAAAACACTGATAGAGAAAACCTAAAATGATACTACAGTCGTCCCCCGGGTTACGAAGGTAATCCATTCCGGGATTACCTTTGTAACCCGGAAGCTTTCGTTTCCCGGAGGACCACTATTGCGAACGGACCACACGGCCGATTTAAAGGGGCTGCGCGGTTTTTTAATTTCGTATCCCGGGGGATCTTTCGGATCCCGGGGGATACTGTAGCGGTCCCGCCGATTCTGGATCCTGGGGTTTTCGTAACCTGGGGGATTCGTAAGCCGGGGGACCACTGTACCAGAAACTTGTATTACTTTTACAAAAATTCTTAAAGAAGACCTGTGAGTGTATGTATGAATGGATTTCCAGTCTTGTTTCTTCTTTCTTCCTAAAGATGGTGATTTAACACTTGGAAATTAATTATATCCTTCCAGGACCATGTTAAGAACCTCCAAATTTAAAAGCTGTATACTGTTCACAAAACAGCAATCAAAAGCAGTGCTATATTCTTAGAGTCAATTTATAATTCAGATCCCACACAGTAAGTGCTCCTTTTTGTTCTCTAGCCCACAGTCAGCAGTTCAGCTTCTCCACATGCTCTGTTTTTATACACATCCTTCGTGCAGCCCACTTTAAAATAATATGGCTTACTTCCTGCCATAGCAAATCAGAATTCAAACAAAATCCCTTGCTCTGACTGTTCATTAAGAGTGTAATTTAAACTTTTGGCATCCATTCACAGAAAGGCAACACATTCACAAATTTCAAAATTCTTTTTACTGATCTGAGCCTTCAACCTGGCATTAGAAGGTCAAACTGGACTAATGCTGGAATTAGATAGCCCCTTTGCACTATAGCCCCTTGTTGTTGCTAATTGCCCTTTACCACTTATGGTAAGGGGCATCACTAGGGGGTCTGGTGAGGCTCCTTCTTGGGTGACAAAGGGAGGCACCTCCTGCCCCCATCTGGCCAGCAGCCGTGTGAGGTGAGGAAGGGCTGCCAGGCAGAAGTAACAGCCCAACCCCATGAGTAGCCGCTGGTGGGAAGGGGCTGCCTTTGGAGTCTGTTGAGACTACAGGATGGAACAAGAAAGTGATATATATAATCCGTGGTCATTATTTTGTTTTCATAATGTTCAGCTGTAATCCTGCTTTTTGGATTTTCTTCTCTGACTTTCCTCAATAGACATTCCAAATCTTTGCTGTTTTCTGCTGGAAGCCTGGTATCATCCACATTTCTTTGACTGTTGATCTCCCTTGCTCCAATTTCCATGTTTCCTTCCTCTGAGTTTAATTGAACCCTATGTTCGTTAAATGTAGCCTGTGTTAGTATTATAGCAATAAACATTGCCTGCCTTACAGGGATATTTTGATGACCAGAATTTACATTGATTTACTTATTATTTATTTTTTACTTGATTATAATTTCACCTAAAGGTGCTTGACAAGTCTCATGTCTTCATGTCTTCATTTTGCATAGCAAGGCTCCCAGTTCCAGGTGCTCTCTGTTTCTTATGAAGAAAACAACAGTTAAATAAATACATCTTTCCAGAAAGGTGGTTGAATTTTGCTACCTCCCCCCCCTTTTTTTTGTCTCAAGAGTCCATGTTCCTGTACTGGTCAGTCACTTGTGGCATAATGTGGTCCAGATCATGGCTCAGCATGCAGAGGATTCACACACAGGTGCTGGGTTCTTACCTGCAGTTTCCCCCCCTCACTGTTCCTGTTAAGGAACTCTTCAGGTTCCGAGGCTGAGATCTGAGCCATGATTGAGTGTGTTTCCTGATGCCTCAAAAATCTGAGGGAATACAACAGGCTTTCCATATATTTTATATATGTGTTAGGATTATAAATCCCAGAATTCTCCAACCACTGTAACCATTGAGGGCTTCTGGAACTTGTAGTCCAACATATCTGAAGGATATGGCAAGGATGAAAGAGAGGACAGGTCCTATAAAATTACCCTCTTTCACTGTCCTCCTGCTAACAAATATTAATAAATAATATAGCCTACCCCTATTGGTCATGGCCTCCATTAGTATACTGGTAATACATGTCACCTCCTTGATAAATAAAAAAGCCTCCCTGTTATATTTGTTCAGAGAATGGAAGGCTAAAGCAAAATTGACAGAGTGTGCGATTGCATCAAAGTCTAAAAGGCATATCTTTGTCCTTTGAGAAGCTGGTGACCTAAGAGGCTAATGAAGATACTAGAATACTTTGATGTACTCCATTGTTATAAGCATGCAGCACGTGGAAATCAGATAACTGACAGAAATGGAAAAAGATACCTGTTAGAAGCATGAAATTATCCTGCACCAAGTGACAAGTCCACAGCTTAATGCACGGATGTTAGTTAGCTAAGTGGAGGTGGCACAGTAGTCACTGAATGTTTTGCATCAAAAGGAATGTACTTGTGTGGGGATAGTGCAGAGTGCATTCAGGTCTGCATCTCTAGAAATTTCCTGTGTGGATTTCAAAGGAGCATGCTGGTATCTTATCTCCTTTTTTGATATACCAGTTTTCCTCTCATCCATGAAGCATGAAATATAGAAGTGGGGCCTGCAACAGAATGTTGTGGTATGGGCTGTTTTTGTTTAGAGTCTCAGTAGCCATTCATATTTATTTTCCTGGGGGAAATTTTACTTCATCTGTTTACATTCCTTCCATTTCATTTCCATCCCATCCCATCACAATATTTATGTTCCCCTTCCAAAGGGACAACCAGACTTCCATGGGTACTTTATTTATTTTTTCAAGGTCCCCATGCTCCCTTAAGATTTTTGTACTTATACCTTTGTCATTATGTACCTTTACATTGACTCCAGTTTATGGTGACTCTGTCATAAAGTTTTCTTGGCAAGTTTTGGTCAAAAGATGTTTGGCATTGTTTTTGGCTGAAAGAGTATGACTTCCACAAGACCACCCACTTGGTTTCCATGGTTGAGCAAAGATTTTTTTTCAAGGTCCCTAGAATCCTTGTCCAGCACTTAGAGTACAACAACATGCTGTTTCTCTTATGCCTACCTTGAAGTTTTTCGAAGCCTGCTGATTCTCCCCTTTTGTATGTGGATGGTGATTCTTTTAATATATTTTGGTCCTTGGAAATGAGTTCACTGTTAAAAAGTAGTCAAGCCTTGCAGATTTAGCATTACTCCTTCTTAGAGACATCCACACAATATACTTTTCATGATGGTAAGTATGCATTTGTTAGAGATTTTGCAGGATTTCTCCCTTTTAGTTTAGAAAAAAACCTGGATGAAGAAGCCAAATGAAGCAATCCAAATGAAAGGATAGGCGCATCACACACCATATAGCTTATGAGTGTCTATTCACTTTTAACCATATACTTTAAGGTATGGTTACTTAGCAAATGATTTTTGCGTGATGAGTAATAATCCCAGTGTTTTAAAAAGGTTATCATATCAAATGCCAAATGTAGCAGCTAGAAGGGAATTTGTTTCAAGAAATGTTGTTGCAGAAATTTACAAATTACAGTAATCTACTAATTCTATAATTAAAAAAAGATATAACATCATCAGTTGGAGAAAAATAACACATAGGCTGGGATCCTGCTGGTGACATATGCTGGCATAATACCTGGTCTCCTGGGAAGGCTGAAAGTTGCCATGTCAGTAAGCTAGTAAAATATTCTTCTTTCTTTTTTTTTCTTTTAAAAATGAGCTATCCAAGGTGCTGAACTATAGCCCCCAAATAGGTTAAGTACCTTGGATAGTTCCTTGGTAGCTTGGACTAGAACTTGAAGTTTCACTATCCCACTGACAGGGAAGCCACTATCTGCTACTGAGTATACAGTATCTGATGGAGGCTCTTATGACTTATCACATAAGAGGGGGAAAAAATACGATCACATCCCAAGTAGCCTGAAATAGTTCTGTCTATGAGAAAAAGTCTAAAGACATCTTGCTCATCTTATGAAGTCCATGAACAAGAGGAACGTGATAGTTCTTTCAACTTATATAAAAATATTTGTGCTTCCCTGGAGATTATGAGAAGCATTTTTTTTAAGTGAGCCCGATACAAACAATAAATGCCAAGTGGCACTCTCTTGTTGTAAAGCAAAAGGGTTGAAATATATTGCATTGCATTGCTCATATTGTTGTTGTTGTCAGGAAAATCCATTTCTCTTTCAGAGGATTGTAGCATTGCTCTGAGGGAACAAAGAAGCCTGGGGCAGGGTGGCCTCATCCTTTCTGTTAATAAAAAAAAGTCCCAACACTTTGACCCTGTAAACCCTGCCTCTGCTACAGCCCTACCTCATGGAGAGAATATTTGAATTAAAAGAAGTATTCTTCTTCAAACATATCTGAAAGCAAAGTTTGTGTCCCTCAATATTTGGGTACATCAGAAAAGTCATTTAGATACTTTCCTGAAGCTGTAGGGGATGGGGAAACCAATCCAGCAATGAAATATTCAGTATAGAAGAACAGAGGCTGAAGGTCCTTGTCAGTAAAATGGAAGAGATGATAACAGGATTTATTAAAAACAATCTCTAACAGAGGACAATGATGTTTGACTTAAAGACATAAAAATAAAAGTGGAAATGGACCAGTAGTCACAAATAAAAGCAAAGAAAACCAAAGCCAGCTTTTTGAAATGACTTTTTAAAAAAGGGGGTGAAAAAAAGAAAAATAATAATCCCCTTCTTTTGATTTAGGCATTTTAGTTCCAAACATTTTGTGCTCATACTAAGAGACACCAAGAGCATGTTGACTTTGTGAAATAGGAAAGTGGGTGGAGGAGATATGTCTCTGCATGAAAGTAAGCTAGTGAGAGCATGTGAGAAACGCCACACACAGAAAAAAATCCTGTAAGTAAAAAAAAAAAAAAAACCCCTCTGATCTTCATCACGTTATTAAAAATTCAAAATAAGGTAGTTTCTTAAAAATAAAGAATATAATGGTACTAGACTGTCCACTATCTGTAATCCTTACTCGAAGAGGATGTTGTGTTTTATGTAAATTTTTACCCTGCATGAAATGTCCAATCTGTTCAGCTATTTTCTCTCATTCCTTTGTGAAAGAACACAAAACTGTTTCCACGTGGGAAGGTAAGTGCTGGGTGGGTGGAAAGCAAGAGGGCATCTCTGTTGCTAAGGTAAAATTTGAGAGAGAACATTCAGCTCTCAGAAAAACTACTTTTTTTGGTTTATGTCTTTCAAAGCCACCAGCCAGCAGGTCTTTGGATTACAGCCTCCGTGATCCTCAGCCAGTATGACTATTGTAATGATTGCTGGGGGATCTGAACAATCATAGCCTCAAAGGTGACTTTCTCCAGCTCTGGTTTAATCTGAGAAGAATTGACTTTTATGGCTAATAATAATAATAATATTTTATTTCTGTCCCACCTCTCTATAGGATTGAGGCAGTTTACAGTAATAATACAATTCAAACAATATAAAATAAGTCCCATTATTCCTGCCTTCCTTACACAAAAACTCAGTAATTCCAACATAACACTAATAAAATATAATTTAAATCATTAAAACAATCAATTTAATTAGTTAAGAAGAGCAGTTAGAAGTTTTGCATAGTGAGCAGGGAAAAATATATACAGTCAGCCTTCCATATCCACAAATTATTTATCCATGGATTCAAGCATCCATATTTTGGAAATATTTTAAAAATATATAAATTCCAAAAAGCAAACCTTGACTTGATATAAGGGACACCATTTTACTATGCCACTGTATATAATAGGACTTGAGTATCCACAGATTTTGGTATCCACAGAGGGTCCTGGAACCAAACCCGGGTGGATACCAAGGGCCCACTGTAGTACCTCCGTGAAACAGGAGTGAATCTTTTGGAACAGCCTCAAAGTTGGTTCAGCAAATCAGGTGAATGTGAAACTGTTTCTCCACTGTACCATTTTAGATTGCAGGAGGGAAGAGCAATGAATGATTAAATGTGTCTCTGAATTAAAATACTTGTACACACAGAAAACTAGACTCATTCTCTCCTTGAGACGGTGCTATTCTCTGTATAGTTGTTTTTATTTTTCTATGCATAGAGAAACTCAGCTGCCTCTGGCCAGAATAGATGAAGCCTGTTTGGATGGTTCTCTGGGAAAGGTCATGCTCCCCCTAGCAATCCCTCAGAGGCAGGGAAGAGTCCAGTTTATGGCAGTGCCTTTGCTGTCCATAGCCTGCTTATACCTCAATTTCTTTTTTCCTCCCATTTCCATTCTCCCACCTTCCGAAAAGTATAGTAGAGAGAGAATGGGTAATGAACACTTGCAAAAATGGGAATTCTTCCTGAGTGTCAAGTTTTTTACCATAAACCTTTCCAATTCTAGTTGGACCTTCCATTGTCCATTGGAATAATGCGTGTTTTAATATTTTTCCTGTCATAAATGAGTTAGAAGGATAATAAAACATACATTTCTCAGAATCATCATTGCTGGCTGTAAACATGCACAGAGGCTTTCATTGCAAAGTGAAAAATTGCTTAAACAATCTTTGACTCAACTCTGGGAATGGCTTATTTTTGTTGTTGTTGTTGTTGTTTAATCCATGAACCAGTGGGAATAAATAACACTTTCCAGCAGCAACAGCTTAGACTATATATAGAAATATCTTAGAAGCAGAGTGCTTTTAATGGCAGAAGTTCTTGATTCAGTGGTAAAGCCAAAAGGCCAAGGAAAGACTTGATAGTTATTTTGTACAGACAGAAATAAATCTGGCCCATTAGCCAGGAAGCTGGTAGTCATACAGAAAGTTGAACACTCTCCTTAAGTCTTGTGGATGAGTCACTATTTTAGCTGTAACACCTCATCTGCACGTAATGTGGGAACAATAGTGACTCAGTGTGGTGTGATGGCTAGAGCATTTGGCTTTAATGTGGAAAACTTAGGTTCATAGCCTCGCTGAGCCATGAAGTTCATTGGATAACCTTGGGGAAATGATTCTCTTTCAGTCTTTCAGAGGGTGACTATGAGGACCAAACAAAATATAATAAATAATATAAATAAAAATAAAATTTTATTTATATCCCTCCTCTCTATCAAAGATAATCAAAGAAAATAACCCTACATTGACTTCTTAGCTCACTAAGAAGGAGCATTACTGAAAAAAAAAATGCCAATAATCTTCCATAGTGTTATTTTTGCAAAACATTTTCCCCATTATATGAGGTATATAAGTGTAAATCAGGATGTAGAATATTTAGCTCATCACATGTTGTTGGGCTGCAGCCTCCACCATCCCTCACCATCAGCTCTGCCAGTTAGTGATGAATGGGGGATGCAATCCAACAACATCTGCAGGGCCCAGAATGTTTACTTCAGGTATAGAGAATAATAAGAGCACTTTCTCAAACAACATATTTCTTCTGAACATGTTGTCTTTTGTTTACCCTTTTCAGGATTTATATCCAACCTCTTGACCGAACAATTTCCAAGGGAGCTTACAACCATAATTTGCTTGTCAAACATAGCTTATAAAACTCTTGGTTGTTGTGTGGCAGAGGGTGGCTGAGACACACTGGGACTATGGAGGGTTAAATGTCATCCCCAGCTCTCTGGGGTTCTGTTCCAGACAAAAAGCTTGCTCCCTCCCTTTATTGTGGCAAGGAGCATTGAATGTCATCATCACTAAAGGAGGAGGCCTGCCCTTGTCCAAGCCAGATGGAATACACTTCCCACTTTCTAATGTAGGGGCAGAACAACAAAAGATTGATCCTAGCTTTCTGGTATTACTGCTGCTGCTCTTTTTCAGTGTACAGCATTGCTGGAGGGTTTAGACTAGAGGATGAGGCTGCTACCATACTGAAGAATTAATGCAATTTAACACAGCTTTCACTGCCAAGACTCCATCCTGTGGAATCCTGGGATTTGTTGCTTGTTGTGGCACCAGAACCCTCTGACAGAGAAAAATAATATCTCACAAAACTCCAGATCCCAAAATTCCACAGCAGTAAGCCATGGCAGTTAAAGGCAGTGTTGAACTGCATTAATTCTGCAGTGTAGGTGCAATCACAGTTGCCTCTTTCTTTCTTTTTTTTCTGGATTTATCAGAGGGTGGTTTAGTCACAGTTCTGATTCTTTCCAACAATTAGCACTTCCAGGACAACACTGATTTGTTCTGAAAAGTGCTGCATGCAATTTGCATTGATGTGCTTGAATGGAAAACCACTATTCAAAAGGCAACACTTCACCTCCCTGAGCATTATATAAAGGTTGCAGAATATATATATATATATATATATATATATATATATATTTCTGTAAAGAGGGCACAATCCAATACAGCTTCTTATGCCATCATTCCACTATATGAATATATTTAACATGCAATCATAGTGTGATGGACAAGTTTTAATAATCAATATTAGATATTTCTATTTTTAGTAATAATATATATTTAGAGTGAAATAAAGATGGAAGCTGAACCAAAGTGCAGATATTTTCAGAGAAAGGCAAGAATAGAGGCTTCTGAGAGAAAAGAATGCAAGGGGGGGGGGCAAGAGCAAGGAATGTTTAGAGTGCAAGTTGACATGTTAAGAGTCCTTGGCTGAATTAAGGTGTCAGGAAGCTAGAGATTGTTATAATAAATTATTGAGACAGGGATGCAGTTTCCGGGGTAAAGAGGATTTTAGTACCATTCTGTACTACATAGCTGATAAGAGGGTTTTGGAATGTGCCCAGATGCATCTAAATATATTTTAATATATTCATGTTTCTGTGTTCTCATTGCTTGAGATTCTATATGTTTAGGATTTGAAATGTCCAATAAGATGTAAGAAATGGGTTCCTTTGTTTGTTTATTTATATAAACCAGCCATATTCTGTGGTTCTGTGCCTCAGTTGTTTGGAATGCTAAATTCCACTGGGGACTCTGCCGGCAGGAATAAACTCTGAATTCTCAATGATTTTCTGGGTCCTCTTGCCTCTTCACTCTGTCAAGCTAAGGATTTGTGTAAGAAGTCCTAGCTGAACCCATTATCCACAACAATAGTGTGGGGAAACATATGGTGCTCCAGATGTTGTTAGACTGCAGCTTCTATTACCCCAACCTACTTAGCCAAGAATGATGTTCAATGTGAGTTGTAGTTCATCAGCCTCTAGAAGACCTATAATCTCAAATCCTGAGAGTTGGAGTATCTTGGTAAATTGGCCTCCTGGAGGAACTTGGTAAGAGTTGACACCCTATGGAATTCAGTGGGGCAGGTCTTTCAGTGGTACTGTGATGATACCCAGAAGACTCTTTTTGAGTGTTAGTAGTACTCTGGCAGTATATACCCTCCAGAGCTTCACAGATGAAAAATGAAACACACATAGCAAAGCAAAATCAGATTATGGTGAAGGCAACAAAATATTGAAGAGAAAGTTTATACAAGCTAGGAGAAGAGACAGCAGTTTGCTTTTGCCTGATCCTACTGGGAAGGGCAAGATTATACCCCTACTCTCTTTTCTCTCTTGCAGAATTGATTGACTGCAAGCTATTTTTACACTTGGAATTCAGTTTGCAGCAAATAAAGTAACCTGAGGACAAATTAGTAAAGTAGGTATGGGAAAGAGAAACTAGGACATTTTTTAAAAAAATAAATAAATAAAAGTAGTTTGACAGGTGACCAGTTTGAACTCTCCCTGCCAGAGCACAACAGTTGAAGGGTATGGCAGTGTAGAAAGTACAGTGATCTTAGAAATTACACCAGAAACAAGACAAGTAAGTTGGGTACCTTGTTTATGCACCTATTGGAACTTCTTTTTCAGTGAATAGGTGTGCAAACAAAGTACACAATTTGTGTGTCTTGCTTTTGGGCACTGCATTTGTACCTAGCACTCCATCACTCTTGGCTTCTGGGTCATTTCCCAGTGCTTTTGCTTCCAGTGGGATTTCCAGAGTGCTAATATCCTTAAAGAGAAGCTGTGTGTCTCCCACACAGATTGCATTTTGGTTTAAATAAAATAACAAAGACCCATTTCGGCAGCCCAGAAAAGGAGAGGCTGACTGCAGTCTCTGTTTGAGGAAGTGCAGACCAATAAGTTTTCAATATGCCACGTTACACATTACTTGTGGAATTCAAGTAACCAAAAAAAAAAAAAAAAGGGCAATGTGTCCTCAGAAAACAGAACAATAACACAATTTTAGTAATGTTTCGCACCCCCCCCCCCAATAAAATATCATTGGATAAATCCGGTCTTCCCTAGAAAGTGTAGCTAATGGTGATGGCTCATGCAATCCAAACAGCATCTGGTGGGTCGGGGCTTTCTCATTCCTGTACTAAGTGATACTGCAAGGCTTGGAACTTCTTAAAATTGCACAAGTAATAGTTAAGTTAAAAATGGGTGGTCTTTATTCTGAGCAAATTGAAGATGGCCTTTAAATGAAACATAAACTTGGTAAAATGGCACATTTCCACAATCTAGTTTTTGAAAGGTGCCGATATGCATATCCCCTGAAATGATATCTGAAGCTGTATTTACTCTGTGTTGTGAACCTGTCCATCAATGTTTCTGACTTGTTCCACCCCCTACCCCAAACACCCCTGTTGAAGTAATATTTTTTCAGAATGTATTGAGTGTGGAGGAGAGCCAGTTCTAATCCCATTTCCTTTGTCACCTCCTGAATAACACAAGAGAAAATGATGTTGTTTAAGACTGGTATGGGTCTTAAGACACAGTTTGTTCATAAAAATAGCCACAGAAATAACTTGACAGTCACATTAGAGGTGCAAATAACATGTGCAATGGCTTTAATAATATATAACAACTTCTACCTCTATAGTCTTTTACCCAAGAATCCTTTCAAAGTCTTTTTAAAAAATGCATGATTTAAGCCCACAATAACAAGTTGGTGAAATATGTATCTACAGACCATGACCTTTGGATGCATGAATGACTAAACAATACAGTGACTTCCAAGAAAACAGCTACACAGTGGGATGAAGAACTCTTGGGGATTCTGACCTGCTTAATATTTATATGGAACCTCTAGCATGCTTCACCGTAATCTTGCTGACAGTTCAATGCTCTCTAAGAGTAGGCATAGTTGCTGTACAGGGAGATACTTTTCCAAACAGTCAATGTGCCTAACAAAGACTGAGCTTTGTGCCTTGGAGTACAATAGCTGCAAGGACATGGAACTGAGAGTTACTGTTACCCAGAGGAAGCAAATCAAGGTTAATCACACACAAAGAGTTAGAGAATGTGCTCTGACTTGTCCCCTTGAGCATGGCATTTTTTTTAAACTGGGGGCTTTCTTGGCATCCTCTAAAATACCCAAGGTTGAACCAAAGTTTGCAAAATCAACAATCCTTGTTTATAGGAATGAGGACATGTGTGTACTATCAATTTGGCCTTGATTTCAAGGATGCTGGCTTTGCCATAGATCCAGTAAGCAGACTAGGGGAGCACACATCTCTCCCAGTGTATTTGTGCCATCAGTTGGGAGATGTTTCTTCCTCATCCCTACTTTCTTTCTGGTCACAGCTTTGTTCCCCTCCCATCCAGACCCACACGGTCTGCATGCATTTGCACACCCAGGAAGACTGAGCAACCTCTTCCCCCACCATAAAGCTTTTCCTTCTTTCCTGTTATCTCAACTGGAATACACAAAGGTGCACTTTCTCCAACTGTTAAATAGATAGAGCTAGGGATCTACAAGCTAGAAGATCCCATTTCACAAGGAGGAACAGGATGCTTCTTTTTCCAATATCCCTACGTATCTCAGATAATCAGTGGTTACACTGAAGTCTGACTTCTACAGGACCCTGGCTTCTGTGGGTTTATACCTATTGCTACAACTAATCAGCTAATTACAATGTTTTAGCAAATACAGGCTACAATCTTATGCACTTACTGATGGGTAAGTTCAATGAAAAAGTAAGACTTCTGTCCAAGGAAGCATAGAAAATTTCAGTGAGATTCACCTCATCCAAGATAAAGAGCAAAACTTTCAAATTAACCAGGGCTTTGCTTCATTTTCAGCTTGCTGCAGGTTCCTGTTAATACCAAGATAGTGTAAACCATTTCAAGATTGAAGTAAGATAAGAGGTGGCTGTCTCTGGATATGTCAACATGTCTGAAATTTGTACTAGAGAGGATTTTGGTCAAAGCTTGGCAATAATGTTCTTTGTTTAACAACATTGTGTATAATGAGACTTGAGCCAAAATACAAATATGGCACAGGCAGGGGGTTAGAAAAAAGTGCCTTTCCCTCTGATCCCAATTAGAATTGACCTTCATACCTGGTATTCATCACAAGAAGATCTCCTGTTTATACCAACAGAAGCTTTCCTCCCATTGAGAGTGTCAGGCATGGAGGGGATATGATGCCGAACTAGCTTGGATATCCCACATGTTGGCCATTACACAAATAATAATTATACATTGCCAAAGTTAAATTAATGCCTGCTTTGATCCTCACATGACCCTACATACATGGATCCCATGACCTCTAGCCCCAAGTCCCTCCTTCCCTGAGTGATTCTTCTGAAAGCAATGGAATTAAGTCATGATGATGACCATTATCATGATAATTTACCCTCTAGCCAAACAGCACATATGAGAACACTTACATTTTGTTCTCTCCCAAATAGTAGTTCCAGTCAAAATAATACATCACAGCTAATGTTTGTGTGTGTGTGTGTGTGTGTGTGTGTGTGTTCAAGATGCCTGTCAACCTATGGTGACTCCATGAATTTCTTAGAGTTTTCTTAACAAGGAACAGTCAGAGGTGCTTTTTCCAATTCCTTCCTCTGAAATATAGCCTGCAGCACCTGGTATTTGTTGGCAATTTTCCATCCAAGTACCAACCAAGGCTGCCCCCCCCCCAATCTTTTAAGATCAGAGAGGATCTGGTGCCTTTAGGGTAGAAAAGGTATTTGAATTTGTATGTTTGGGGATATCTGTGGCTTTGTTGTTGTTTGCTTTCCATTCATTTCCAACTTATGGAAGCCCTATCATGGAGTTTACCTTGCAGGCTTTGGTCAGAAGTCACTTGCCATTGCCTTCCGCTAAAGCACAGAGAGTTTGACTTGCCTGGGGTTACCTAATGAGTTTCCATCATCAAACAGGTGTTCACATTCTGACTTTCTAGTCCAAAACTTAAGCCACTGCACCATATTGGCTCTTATTTGTGGCATGCTTTGAGATTATGTGGGTCAGAGTGTGCATGGATGTGTGAACAAATGTGTTCCTTTTAATGTGTGTGCATATATTATGTGTGGCTATATGAGTTTATATCAGAATGAGTCTACAGGGGTGGTCTGACCCATTTCATCTTTGAAAGAAATTCTACCTGTTGTGGTGACCCTACCAAACCCTGTCATAAAGCCTCCAGAAGGTTAATCAACATGGGACTGAAAGAGGTTTCTTTACCTAAATTTAACACATTTTAACTAGTGTGCTATAGCTTCAAAAGGTCTGGTTTAGGAATGGCCAAAAATAACATTTTCTATCCTTTCCAGGTAAGATTATAGGTGAAAGGATATAGTATTTGATCTTGAGTGGGAATATATAACTTGAGTATGATGGTGATTTGGACTTGGTAATAATTAATGTAGCCTTGAAAAATGTTAACTTTTACATAAGGTATGGTAGGCAAGAGTTGTGTGTGGTTTTCAGGTTATAATTTGCTATCGGGTATAATTTGTCCTGAATGGCTGAAAATTAATTATTCATGCTCTGAAACAAAGAGAAGCTTATGTGACTTTTAAAACATAGTTTTTCTTAACAAAAGCATTTTAAAAATTCTTTCATATTTCATATTTTTTTCCCATCAAACAATACTGGAGATGTCATCTTAAGATAATAACAGTGACTCAGTGAAGCTTGATGATGACAGAAGGCAGTGCCAGTTGCTGAGTCACACTAGTATAGGTCGTGACTGCACAAGAGACTAAAGTACACAATGGGTCATGTGTTGAAGGCTTTGTTCAATTGCTCCATGAAATATCGGGATAAAAAAAGCTATGTCCTCATTCCTATTGATTAAAACATCTTCTTAAAACATATATGGCTATGAGATGAAACTATAAAATGATCACTTATCTGTCTGGACAGATATAACACAAACTTCACCTAGTGATTTTCTTCATTTAATATCCCTTGTCAGATACTGATTTTTCTTAGTTGGAATTTCAGGGGAGAAATTATGTATGAAAAGTTGAAATAAGGGAAGTAATTTTTAAAAGTCTTATTAATTTTATTGTTTAAAAATGCTTATATTTTGCATTTAAATTTTGTTACTGAAGTATCAAAAAGGTTCCTTTTCTGTTTTTTAAAGTTGCTTTCCTCCCGCCTGAATTTCTTTCCCACATAGGCTACAAACCCAATAATTATGTGGCATAATATGATTGCCTGAGAATAGTGGGAATCCAGCACATCTGGGAACTGTAAAATTGGGGAAGGATGTTCCAAAAGATAGGATCTTATTTTTCAACCTCTCCAATTCAGTTGGTCATTTATTTTCATTTCTCTTCTGGATTAGGGATGTTGCTACAAGGGGGAGTGGCAACATGAGAATATTTTGCCCCATAAGAATTATCTCCCCCCATGAAAATTCAAAAATTCTAGTATTGCAAAGAGTGAGATACAGAAAATTGTTCACCTAGGACTATTCTATTTTCAGTGTTCTCATTCCCTTTGCAGTTTTGCCTACGCCCTGTCTTTAGACATCTAAACTGTATTCCTAGATGTTCCAGTGAAGTTCTAAGTTACAATTATGCTAGAAATTTGTGAACTAAAAGAAAATTTCATCAAGGAAGACAGAATTCTTATTTTGGGGGGGGGGGGGAGTTATCATAGTCCCCAATAGATGTAGAGGTACCTTAAGTAAAACAGAGTTCAATGTGCACCAGGGTGAGAACCATAGCTTCTGATGGGCGCAACCATTTTCCATATGGCCCAGAATCATTTTCCTGTGAGTTCTGATTCTTCTACAGAAGTAAAAGAACATTCTGATACAATGGGGAAAAAACTTCTGTTACCTCTCCCTATCAACCTCTGTGGCCTGAGCATATTCAAGGATTGTACCAGCTGCCACAACTGGACTCCCATCCTACATGTCTCTGATCTAGTCAAAGACTTGTGTTTTTCAATTTTTTGTTTATTGCACCAATGCTTTCTGTCTTACACAGTCTATCCCACATCTCATGGATGAAGGTTTCTTAATTCATGGACCAGGGCCATCCCAAGACATTTATTGCCTGGGACAAAGGTCAAGATGTTATTTCCTATCCCTCTGCCCTATTCCAGGTACAAAACTGGACTAGCATTTGTAACTTTTGTGAACCTTGATCTTGGCAGAAACAGGACAGTACCCTCCACTGCATTTGAGAACATGGTCCCAGGTTAGCTTAGGGAGCACAGAGCAAGCATCCTGGCACAGATAACTCTACCCATTCTCTGCCCATTGATATATGCTTCCTGAGAGGTTTCCTCACTGTCTTATGGTAAGGCCAAACAGTAAGTGAAAAAAAAAAACAATCTCTACACTCTTGGTTACCTCAAAGGGGCATTGGGATGTGAGATGCTGTGCAGGATCTGCACTCAATTGATATTTACAGTCCAGTGAGAGAATGATAAAAGAAACTGCTCCTTCGCCATCTTGGAGGGGCCTTGAGCAGAGCTTCTTAATAACTTTGTAGTTAGATTAAGCACATTTGCTTGGAGTTAAATCTTCGTGGAGTCAATGTGACTTGCTTCCTAGTATGCTCACTTTAGACTGCAGTGTTAATGTGATTGATTGCCCAGTACCTATAAGGTAAAAGAGTCTGTCAGCAAAGACTCACACTTTTCTATTGATCCAGTCACTTCACTTATCACTGAGGTTATGCATACCATTTTCACTTGAGCAATCTTTGTTTCTGTCTACAGTGATGATAATGATCTTAGAAACAAGTTTCGTGCTAGGTCCAGGGCTCTAATGAGCAATGCATGTGTTAGATGACACCAGCTCGGCATGGAGGGCAATTCTCAAAGAGATCAAATATTTACAGAGGTTGCCTTGGTCTTAGTAAATAAGTCCATGGGGATGAGCTTTAAGAAGTGACAATATTCTTGGCAGCAGTCATAACATTCATAGTGTGATGTTAATTGCAAAACTTTGTTAAGATTTCAGTGCAAGGAAATGTGTGTTAAAGATCTCATTTGTTGTTTCTATGTGTGTTCACGTCATTTCCAACTTATGACAGCTCTAAGGCAAGCCTATCTAAGATTTATTCAAAGAGGGGTTGCCTTTGCCTTTTTCTGAGTCCGAGAGAATGTGACTTGCCCAAGATCTGATAATGCTGTTAAAATAGGAAGCTGACTTATACCAGATCAAACTCTTAATTCATTTAGTCCAGGATTCTGTATTCTGATTGCCAGCAGCTCTTGGCAAATATCATATAATGTAGTTGGCTCCTGATCCTGTTAATATGAAACCTCCACAAAAGCATGTGCTTGACCACTGAACTATTCCCTCTCCACCAAGTTCTCTGTCAAATTTTAATGCTCTGCTGGAGAAAGTGTGATATGATTATCAGGATAGCTACATAATAAAAGAGGACAGGGTTCTTGTACCTTTAATACTTTCCTGGAAGAGGAAATTTCAGCAACTTGCTATGCAAGCCAGATCAGCTAAAATGTCTTCTTCTGTACATTCTTAAAGGTACAGAAGCCATGTGTCCTTTTTCATGCAATCACTTGAATGGCCTAGTCTCTTGGGATACTATGATTGACAAAGCAATCCTAAGAAAGGCTGGAGAGCAGTAGAGTGCAACATCTATCGCCATCCTTGCTGGATCATCCTAGATAGCACAGAAGAGGAAGATGTGCATCTCTCTCTCTCTCTCCAACTCCCTCCCCCTCCCTCCCTCCAGCTGTGTTCACCAGGCTCACATCTGTTGGGAGATTCAAACATTCTCTCTCATCCCTCTCTCATGCTATTAGAACAATTGGGGTGTAGACAGGACAGGATTTCCTATATGTAAAATCTTTCTGTCCACCCCCCCTCCATTTGCTCTTCCTATACTCTGAAATGCATGGTCATAAATACCTTTTGTCTATCCATGTAACTAGACCATGTGAATCCTGAAAAATTCCTAGGGTTAGCAGTCATATAACCCCCCTCCCCTTCTCAGTCTCATCCTTTCTTACTTCTACAGTGGTCCCCCGGGTTGCGAATCCCCCGGGGTACGAAAACCCCGGGGAACGAAAGAGTCGGGGCCGCAAAAACGGCCCTGGGATCCGAAACAAACCCCGGGATCCGAAACGGAAAAACCGCACGGCCCCTTTAAATGTGCATAGTTCAAGTTCTGCTCTTGGGGTTTACTGGTTTGAAGAACCATCAGTAATTAATCCAAAAGAGCACATACACACAGAGAAGAAAATTTGTGAATCAAATAGTAGCAATCCAGTTGTGGGGTATATGTGTGATGAAGAACCCAAGCCTTATGGTCTATGTTTTACTTAGACTGCCTGTTCACTAACAGGTGTTTCTGAACAGGGTCTTATAGTGACAACTATTTTATCTTTCTCTTTTGCAAAGGCACTAGTGATCATTTTGTTTTCCCTCAGCTGGTAACAAGATTTGTTTCAAACTAGCTACTGCATTCTTATTTTAAAAAGCTTTTTCTGTTTCCTAATGGGAAGGAGAATGTTCCTCTGAGTTCAGGAGAGGAATGGATTGAATTCATAGCCTCTTTCCCAGTTATTATTACAGCAGAAGCTGAAATAAAACGAAACAAAAGGCATGTCTCTGCCCTAAGGAGCCTACATTAAAAAACGTGATAGCAAAGAAGTGAAGTGAAAAGATGTAAAGATAACAAGGGTGGAAATTGAGCAAATATTTCTAGCAGACATGACCAAACATCTGGGAATCTTTTTAGCAGAAGCAGGAAGCCACAATGCTTAAGAACAGAAGGAGACTGCTATGCTATGGTTGTTCTCAGGAAACAGGGCAGACTGCAAAAGAGTTACTTTATATACTTGAGTATAAGTTGACCTCATGTATACATTGAGGGCACGTTTTAGGGACAAAAAATTTATATGACCTGCGGATAGGTTGAGGGGAAAACCTAGGGACATGTAACTAAATATATAAAGGATGAAGGAAAGGAAAGCAATGCCAAAGAACTTACAAAATTCCAGCAAGCATAATTTTTTGTGTTTACCCTAAAGGTTGGAAGGATGATTGAATTGGGGGGGGGGGGGTATGTCAGTAATTCAAGGACAGATTACACTCTTGCCTTTCACCAGGAGATGGGGCTTAAAAAAAAGAGTTAAAGTACAGTAATTCCATTAATTTGCGGATAAGTTGACTTGGGTTTTTTTGGATCATTTTTTGATTAAAATTTCTAGATATATACATGAGTATATATAGTACTTTTTTTAGGACTACCCTTCCTAGAATCCAATAGCCAGATTTGGATTTATAATCCAAAACATAATTTGGATGGGAGTGTGGGAAGAGGAAGCTAGTTGCCCTATATTGAGGCAGACTGTTTATCCATTTAATGTGAAATTATTTACATAGACTGGAAGCAGTTCTTGCTGGTATCAGGAAAGACTCTTTTCCAGTTCTATATGAAGAGAAAGAGGCATTTCCAGTGGTTCTGATTCTCTTGGTTACCTATCATTCTGCAATAAGATGACATCTTCTGCTATATTGTGATTCCTCCTTGTGATTTTATTCAATTGTCTCTGATTTAAGATGAGGGAATTCCCTAGTCATGTTTCTTCTACAGCATTCATAGTTCTATCCACCTTTAATGTTTCATCACTGCCCATTAGCTGTTATCATAGCCAATTAATCAGGGAAAGTGGCAAACAAGATATTGTGCAGGAGGCATGACTTGGCTTATGTGATAACAACCTGGCAGCACAACAGTTCTGACTTCTCAACAAAAAACAAAGCAATACTTTTAATGCATTAGATGCACGGATTATTATTATTATTATTATTATTATTATTATTTTACATCTAGTCTCTCAACAACTCATGTTTTCTAAATGTTGACGTCTGAGCTGAAGAGTCTTAGTTCTGTAGAGAAGAATTCCTTCCCATTTCAACAGCAAAATACAGTTGGCCCTCCATATTCACAGATTCTGCATCCATGGATCCAACCATCCATGGCTTGAATTTTTTTTTTTAAAAAAAAACATTAATTACAAGAAAGAAAACCTTGGTTTTTCCATTGTTTATGCAGGACATCATTTTATTTCACCATTGTATTTAATGTGACTTGAGAGCAGCCACAGATTTTTGTATCCTCAGGGGATCTTGGCACCAAACCTCAGTGGATACCAAGGTCCCACTGTATGTAGCCAAAATAAGCAATTTGAGTTTTAAAATTTCATCACATTTGACAATATCACATTAGCTTTCCTTCACTGTTTTTACATGATTTCAAAATTTAAATATATAGCAAATTTCCTTGACATGCCCAATTATACATCCACTGCAAAAGAGGCAGAAACAACGTTTGATTGTCATTATATATAAACCAGGGTATGTACAGAATGAAGTAGATGTATGCCTTGTTAGTACTGGAAGAGACTTACAGAACAATATAACTCCAGGACACAATGTACTGAAAAAGACTAGGACTGGGAAGGGCAGTGTTACTCTAAGGTCTAGCCTCCCTCCCCACCCCCTTTTTTATATCAGTTTTATATTAAAGGGATGTTTTATGCAGGTAGCTGAGTGGGCATGTTCAGTGCAGGAAAGAAGCCATGTCATGTAAAGATTTCCATGACCGTATTTGAAGATCCTGCTAGTTCAGCATGGGGAAAGCCAGAGCACATCAGTCAGGATATGTCAATTAAGATTGGCATCTGCATAATCCCTTCACTGATAGGATTCTGGTGGGTGATAGACTTGAGGTTTACAGTCCAAGATTATCTCCTTCTGGGAGTGACACTCCTTTGTCAAGGGACATTCACAATGATTGTCCAGCCATCTACAGACTTCCAGTTCTATTTTTTCCTCCTGGGAACTTCATCTTAATCCCCAAAGTGCCTTGTTTTACCCTATTAAGTATAGCTGCTTAGGTATTGCCGTTTTGGTCTTGTTCTGATGTCATACAGACATTTTGTCTGTATATCACCTGATTCCTCAACAACCACTGGCCACTCTAGAGCCACTATCCTCTTACAGAACTCCTGACTGGAACCTCTTACTTCCAGAATCAGGTACACCCCTGCAATCCTGAAAATCACTATCTGCTACCACTTTGTATATCATTAGTTCTTGCATGTGTGTGTGAGTGTGTGCTTTTGTGTGTAAGTTGATTCCCCCTTTTACTGCTATAAATAAAACTATATTTGGACCTTGCAATCTAGAGTTCTGTTTCTCTAGACTGATATATACAGTCTTGACCCCTGCTTTTAGATAACCAAAGCCATCTTAGCAGCTTCATTTCATCTAATGAAATCGCCCTTATTAAATATTGGTTGTGGGTGACCCTTGGGACCCTGGCACTTCAGGTAGCAGCAGCTATGAAAGCAATGGACAAGATCCTAAAGTGTAAAGATGAACACTCTGAACACTAAAGTGACAATCATCCAGGCCATTGGGTGATATGTAGGGATGTGAGACAGTGAAGAACCCCAACAAAAGTAAATCAACTCATTGGAAATTTGGTGCTGGAGAAGAATATTGAAGATACCATGGATGGCCAAGAAGACAACAAATGGGTTCTAAAATAGATCAAGTGTGAACTCTCCCGGGAAACTAGAGTCCTCTACAGACAGGCAGGAAGGGGCAGTGAGACGCCACCCCTTTCTGCCCTGCATCATTGCTGTGGCAACTGCACAGTGCCGGCAACGATGCACTCCAAAAAGGATCCACATTTTGTGCTGCTGCCAAAGTGCCTTTGTGCTTTGCTGCTGAGGTGCCATTAGTTCCCCGGAGTGGTTCTGCACCATCCCTCATGTGATGCACTGTTTAGAGGTGGTGCACAAGGCACGTCATATGCACGTGTGCTGTCTAAACGTGTGTGCACCAAAATTGCACAAGGAGAGTGTGGAGCATGTGGACACTCCGCATTCCCCAGCCCTAATTTAGGCCCCAGGCTGCCACAAAGCAGCAGTCTGTATGGGGTCTAGGATGGCTAAACTGAGGTTGTCATGCTTTAGCCACACCATGAGAAGGCATGAATTATTTAAAAAGATAATGATGCTAGGAAAGGTAGAAGGCAGTAGAAAGTGACGAAGACTATACATCAGATGGATAGACTCAACCAGGAAGGCAATGGGCCTGAGCCTGTAAAACCTGAGCAGGACAGTTAAGAACAGGGGAACTTGCATATATCTCACCCACAGGGTTGCCATGAGCTGAGCTTGACTTGAGGGCAGTTAACAAAAACAACACATTGATTGAATAGGAAGTTGTTGTTTTTTTCCCCGGAAACAGAAGAGATGAACCAGATTCTGAAAAGAAACAGCTGCAGAAGAATTCATCAAAGAGTTTCAATTCTTATCTTTTGTGGCCTGAATAGTGACAAAATTCCATAGTTCACTGGAGGAAATCAGATGTTTTGTAACTGGAATAGTTGACCTTTGGTGGGATTCTTGAAACAAACAGTGTGTCCAGTGACCACCAGGTGTTAGCACAATTTCTAAACAGTTGTTTCAGCCTAGTCTTCCTAATAGTTATACAGTTGTAAAAGTAATTTAACTCAGTGCTAACAGCGTACAGCAGAACCAAGCAAAGACCAGGAACATATCCTTGCTATGCCTCTATTTAAACAAAGTTCCAAAGTTAGAGGTACACCTTACAATTCAAGATCCATATTTTAGATAAATGTGGATCCTTATAAGGACTGAAACTCATTTTAACAACCATCCACCAAGATAAAGCCCTCTATTTGCTAAAGAAAAGAAAAGAAAAGAAAAATCTGCTGGAGGTTCCAGTGAAATTTCTCCTATCTCACAGCTTTTGTTATATCAAAATGTAAATTATTGGGTGAAAAAATGGGGGGGGGAGGAAGAAGAGAGATTTCAGGAACCTATAATAATCCCTGAGAGCTCTAAAGGAAATGATAAGAAGTGAGGCATGAATATGTAGAAGAGTTTACAGAAAGTGTAATATTTTTTTATCAGATCTGTTTAATCTCATTGTGCCACATCACCTTAGCTTTAATCTGTGGTCTACAGGTAGAGCAAATGTTCTGTGTGAAATTATTTGGAAATGAAAAGATGATCAGGACTGAATTTTTATGGAGTGCCCAGTACATTTCAATGTCTGGTTCTCTTCCTAGGTTGGTTTTCGGTTCTCAGTTCTTTCTGGTCTCTGTATCCTGTAGGTGGCACTATTGTGCCATGTACTCCAGCCTTCTAATGAGTTTAGGTATTATCAAGAGAATTGCAAAGAAAATGGTGAGGGTGGGGGAAGGATACAGTCAAGCTAGCAAAAAGGAAAGGGAAATGTGGGGTGCCAGTGGAGAAACCTGTCATATTTTAAAACTTGCTTATCACAGACAATTTCTTCGTAACTTTTCAATGCTCCACATGCACTGCATCTCTGAAAGAAAAATCAAATGGAATAAGGTAATGACTTTGCAGTGACTGTTCTCTTATGACCCTTAGGCTGTGTTCAGCTTTGGCCAGATTAGACTGGGAGCATCTTTTACCCACACCCCTCTTCAGTCTCTTTCACAGCCTTGCATCACAAATAAGGATGCAGTTGAGGTGCTTGGAGGTGGGGGGCACAGTTCTGTGTTTAATTACATGCCTTGAATGCAATCTGTCCCAAGTTCCACTGGGTCTTCCATCTCAGGGGTAGAAAGAACAGTGCTTGCTGCCTGATAGAGTAGGGGGAAGATGGTACAGTGGCCTGACCTAGTGAGAGGCAGCTTCATATATAGCTTCCCACTCAGTTTCATTGCTTAGGCTACTTCATGACTTCTGGAGCAAGCATGGCTGTGTTTTGCTCCCTGTATGAGTGGAATATGGAAAGTATGACCAGGGGTTGAAACTGCAGCTATAAAAGACAGGCAAACATGAGTTTTCTAGGCTTCGAGAGAAGCGTAGGCACTGTGTATTGCACATTTACTTGATAATCATTTCCTTTCTCTTTGGTTCCCTTTGTTCCCTTTTGAATGTTCTACTGAGAATACAACTGTCCATCACAATGCTCCACATCTATTGCCTATCAAATAAGATGGAAGTACAAAAACAAACTATTAGGAACATTCTGGTTAATTACACGCTTCCACACCAAGTTATCAAACAGTGTTACTGCTTTGAGTAACTCCATTTGGAGTTGTCATGAGACTGGTCCACCGGCAAGCATATAAACCTCTTCCTTGTGCTGAAACCTGTAGCTTATGACTGATAATGTGAATAGGTCTAGTATATATAGAAAAATCAGAGTAGTACAAGGATACTAACCTCAATTGTCCTAATCCATGTTATGAACACTGCAGAGGAGATCAGGAGGATAGAGAGGATTACTAATGCTACACATGCCTACTCAGAACTGTCTCATTCACTGCAATGGGTAAGAGCACATAGGACTGTTACCATAGACACAATGCCAATATTGGTGCTGAAGTGTAAAGATTTTCAATACAGTACTGAGCTTTAAGATTTCTATTAGTCTACATCATTTATGTACATCAGAAGAACAGAATAAATAGGATCACACCACAAAAAGAAAACATCATAAAACAACTAACTTCTAGATTTTCAGCACCACAACTTGGACAACTCCCTGCTGGCTCTGGATAACTGAAGCCTCTTCTCCCCTGTTTTGCTTCTCATGAACTGTCCCAAAGGACAGAGGAGTTCGTTACTTTGAAGAGATCAAAGCTGCATCTGCATTGCTGAAATAATGCAGTGTGACACCACTTTAATTGCCATGGCTCAGTGCTATGGAATTCTGAGATTTGTAGTTTTGGGAGATGTTTACCTTCTTTGTCAGTTTCCAGGATTCCATATTATTGAGCCACAGCAGTTAAAGTGGTGTCAAACTGCACTATTTCTGCAGTTAAGCTGCAACTCCAGGCAGATTTTTAATGATGTGTATACATATATTCTGCTTGTAGTTTAGCTTTATCTTCCACTGAACATTTCAGTTTAAAGGCTACAACTTAGATGATAGAATCCTGATGAAACATACAGACAGAAAGCTAGCATATCAGGGAGAAGGGTAGGCTAAACCCCTTCTTCATGTCATCTGATTTGGGAGGCATGGAGGCACACTGTGAGACTCCACATGTAGTCCAATGTTGTACAGCTCAGACATAGGCACAACATAGAAAACTTATTTTTCGGATGACAGCTTCCAGAATCCTCTGGTCATCATGGACATGGTAGTTCAAAAAACTAACTTTTCCAAACTTAGGCCATATTAATTACTTAGTTAGAAGTAGATGAAGTTACTTAGAATCCCTGATGTAGCTGCTATAGGGATGTAAATTTAAGGTGCAGTTTTATCCAAAGTATGGGATTATTATTTAAGAAGAGCTTTAAAAAAAGATGAGATCTTAAAACTATGTTCACAGACTGTCATGCATTTCAGTTAGCAAGGACGGGAAAAGTGATATGGAAGTGAGATGGGAGTGAGAAAGACAGTGTCAGCTAAAGTCAACAATCTAGCCTAAATTAAGCAAATTTGTTTTTGCTTCAGTGCACCGAATTGGGACAGTCTGGCTTAAAGTAAACCCACTGGAATCAATAGAATTAGAGTTACTCATGATAAACTCTTAAATTAGAATATATTTTAAGTAATAGCAGAATTCATTTCAGTGGGCTACTCAAAGTATAACCCCATCTGGACATAACTCAGTAACCCATGTTTTGCCATAGGTGAAAATTCAACCTTCAATAATGACTTTAGCCATCAGTGGGTTTGCACCAAAATGAGGCCCCTGGCCCAATAACGATTTCAGATTAAGATGTGATTCTGTTGGAAATTTAACGAGATGCCAATCTCCTGGGCTGCCCTTTTAGGATCAGAATAAAAGATGCTGGAAGCAGCAAGCCTAAAAGGGTGGGTGGGTGGGTGGGGGGGAGAGAACAAAAATTGAGGAAGGAAAAAAGAAAAGAAAATGATACTGTTAATTTTGAGACCATCCACTTTAAACCTCTCTCCCAATGAGGGTGGGAGAGATCCAGAGCACAGACTATGGAGATTATTGCACTACACTGTTAAAGCATTGCTATTCTACTTTAATTGCTCTGGCTGACACCTGCTGGATTCTGGGATTTGTAGTTCAGTGAGGCCTAAGAGTTCTCTGGGTGAATAGTCTAAATGCTCTCCCCCCCCCTTTGTTAACTGCCCTCAAGTCGATCTCGACTCATGGCGACCCTATGGATGAGACATCTCCAAGACGCTCTGTCCTCCACTGCTCTGCTTAATTCCTGCAACCCCATACCCGTGACCCCTTTAATAGAGTCCATCCATCTAGCATGTGGCCTTCCTCTCTTCCTACTTCCTTCCACCTTTCCCAGCACTATTGTCATTTCCAACGAGTCCTTCTTTCTCATGATGTGTCCAAAGTATGACAGCCTCAGTTTGGTCATCTTAGCTTCCAGGGAGGTTTCTGGCTTGGTCTGCTCTAGGACCCATTTGTTTGTTCTTTTGGCTGTCCATGGATCCTCAGCACTCTTCTCCAGCACCACATCTCAAATGAATGGATTTTCTTCCTATCTTCTTTCTTAACTGTCCAGCTATCACGTCCATACATGGTAATAGGGAATACAATGGTTTGTATGATTCTAACTTTTGTGCTCAGTTGTATATCTTTGCCTTTTAGAATCTTTTCTAGTTCTTTCATAGCCACCCTCCCCATTCTTAATCTTCTTCTGATTCCCTGACCGCAGTCCCCATTTCTATCAATATTTGATCCCAGGCATGGGAATTCTTTTAGTATTTCTATTTCTTCATTGTCTAGATTGAACTTGTGAAGGTCCTCAGTGGTCATTATTTTTGTTTTCTTTATGTTCAACATTAAGCCTGCCTTTGCAGTTTCTTCTCTGATCTTCCTTAGTAGGTGTTACAGGTCTGTGAGGTTTTCTGCTAGTACAGTTGGCCCTCCTTATACACTGATTTATTATCCAGGGATTTGATCATACACGGCTTGAAAATATTCCCAAAAAGTTTAAATTCCAAATAGCAAATCTTGATTTTCCATTTGATTTATGGGACACCATTTTGCTATGCCATTATATTTAATGGGACTTGAGTATCCACGGATTTTGTTATCCATGGAGGGTCCTGGAATCAATCACTAGTGAATAACAATGGCCCACTGTACTATGGTGTCATCTGCATATTTTAGATTGTTGATATTCCTTCCTCCTACTTTCACTCCTCCTTCTTGTTCTGCATACAAGTTGTTCTGCATGCAAGTTGAACAGACAGGGTGAAAGGATATAGCCTTGTCTGACCTCTTTGCCAGCTGGAAACCATTCTGTTTCTCTGTGTTCTGTTAAGACAGTAACCTCTTGTCTTGAGTACAGATTCCTCATCATGACTATTAGATGTGTTGGCACTCCCATGTCTTTAAGGGCATTCCATAGCCTTTCATAATCTATGCAATCAAAGGCTTTGTTATAGTCTATAAAGCATATGTTGGTTTTCTTTTGGAATTCCCTGGTGTGCTCCATTAGCCCTCAGATGTTTGCAATGTGGTCCCTAGTGCCTCTTCCTTTCCTGCATCCCGCTTGAAACTCTGAGATTTCTGTTTCCATATATGGTTGGAGTTTATGTTACAGAATTTTGAGCATTATTTTGCTTGCATGGGAGATCAGTGCTATGGTTTCATAGTTGCTGCAGTTTCTTGTGATTATACCAAAATAATAAAATAAATAATAATAAAATAATAATAAACCAGTGATTATACCAAAATACTTGAATGATCTAAATAATATCTCAACAGAATTTATCAACAACATAGGAACCAGATTCACACTACTAAACATAAAAGACTGAGAACCAGAAGAACTGTGGTCTGAAACCAGGGTCATAATAAAAGAAGAATCCAGACATTTTCAATAAACAAAAAGAAAGAGAAAAAAACATGGATGACATAAAAACACTACAATAAAGCAAAGAAGAGAAGAAAAAAGAGATAGGAACAAACTAAGAATTATGAATGCAACAATACAACAACTTATGCAGAAAGATTTTAAAAAATTGCTAAAATGACCAATGCAGAGAAATAAAAGACAACAAAAAGGGAAGAAAAAGAGATCTTTCACAAGATCTGGGAAATCAAAGGAAAATTCAAATCAAGGACTGGAATGCTCTATGACAATAAAAATAACATAATTCAAGACCAGGAGGGAATAAAAAGACATTGGATGCAATACACAGAAGAATTATACAAAAGAGATTACAAAATGAATGACACATGGAATGAAAAGCCATATGAAAACGAATACCAAATTCTAAAAATTAAGGTAGAAACTGCAATAAGAGAAATAGCAAAAACAAATAACCAGGAACAGATTGTATTCCAATTGAATTCCTGCAGTCCACATTGACAGAAATGCCTCTTCCTAAACTGCAAATCCCAGAATGCAAAATGAGGCAGCTAAAATGGAACAGCATCGCATTAAGAGTGTAGTGTGATAATCTACATAGTTTAGCATCTGATGAAGTGTGGCAGTAAAGAAACTTACCTGATCAAAGCAGCAACAGTTCAGGGTCCATATCTCTCAATGTGACTGGCAAAGGTCCTGATATTTGCGTTAAAGGAGACAAGAGACAACAGGTTAGGTGATATTAGCCAGCCAGACATTTCTCAATAAAATTGGCTCCTTGGGACTCAGACTATAAAACAGCAGCATGTTTGATGTACTTTATCTCCCTTTGCTGGGTTGTGTCTCTCCTTCTTTCCTCCAGACCCTTTTAAATCTAGTGCTGTAACTGTTTCAAGGCTGTTTCTCATTCTTTGACAAAGAAAGGTGAGCTGCAGATAAACTGAAGCAGAAAAGCTCCATCAAGTAATTGCAGACCTTTCCTTGATCACTACTTCTATTTTGGAATGGATTTTGGAGGGTAACCAAAGCCATAGGTATAGCTACAAGTGTGTGTGTATATTTGCACATGCAAAATAAGAGCATTGCCCCCAAATAAAATGTTTGGCTCCCATGACATTTGTTTAGTCTCCCAATTTCTAGCATTGCAGTAACTCAAAACTTCCATTCAGCATTTAGAAATAGAGTTTAGGAATCCAATGAAAAGGGCAGGCAAGGTGGCCAAGGGAATGCAAACACAGCAAATATAAACATTCTGGATGCAAACAATTTTCAGTGTCTTACTCTCTGCAATGCGCTCTGCAGGAAAATTTCATAGGGGAAGCAGAATCCCTATGGTGGTGAGGGGGAGTAATGTCCTCAACTTCCACTTTCATGTAGCTGAGCAGAACATGACTCCATGACTCTTTAACAGATAATATGCAAGTTCTTTCTTTCTTTCTTTCTTTCTTTCTTTCTCTCTCTCTCTCTTTCTTTTTTGAAACACCCCCCCCCCAATCATTTGAGTTTCTCTGCTAGTAATGAAATTCCAAGACAGTGCTTAATTCCGAAAAGCTCCATGGGATTTAAAAGTCTGCTGTGCATGAATAATTAGTCTTCCCTGATTGCTTCTGGAAAGAAATGCTATTTATTTAAGTAAGTGTTCAGCACAAGGTGTTCCTCCCTTGCACTGGCAGGCCTCTGTGAACGCAAAAAAAATATACCAAAAGGTGGCCAAATTGGGCGATACTGTTAAGCTGGCAAATCTCATTTTGATCAGTAAGGACAGAAACTACTGATCAAAAAATGCTTTGATGTACTTCTGTTTCTGACTCACTTCCAAACCAAATGGGCTCCCAGTATTGGACAAGGGGAGGGGGGAAGAAGCGAAAGCAGATTGCTGAACAGTCGTTTCACAAAGAATCTAAGGAATTGTTTGATCTTGCCCCACAGATCTCCACTGCGATTAATGTTGCTAGAACATAAATATAGGCAAATCCTTGATAATATGAAAAGTGTGAAATATGAAAGGGAAAAACATGCTGAAACACTAGTATATCTTAAGAGGCAGCCAATCTTATTCAAGGTGTACCATTCAGCAGCTACCATTGAGACATCCTATTTTAGTGGTATATCAATTTATATCATGAGGTTTGTTATGGTTTATATGATTCTGATAGTCTCTTTGACAGCCCCCCCCCCAATTAAAGCCAATCTATTTCATGTATATCGATATACCTCTGTATTCCCATATATTCCAAAGTACTTGTGTAATATCCTTGTGTAAGGGTATTAAAGATAATAAAAGCAGAGATCCTACATTGGGAGACATGCTTCTTACAGAGTTAGGTCTCTGTAGTTGCATCTTCCAACACAAAAGTCACCCTTGCTCCATTTGTCATGGGTCACATTCCTTTCAGAACCACCCCACAGGAAGAGCCATAGGTGAACACAAAGAACAGCAGGCAGGCAGTAGGGCACCTGGAGGTGGTGCCATCTTATTGTCAAAACTTTATCTTCAGTTAAGTTGGACTAGCTGGGGCTACTTTGTAGATCTGCAAAAGCAGATGATTATCTGCAGATAATAATCTGGGTGCATGTTATTTGAGAAATGGATTCTGTGTGGGGTTAAGGATCCCATCACTAGGCGTCTGGAAGCCTTATTTTTTTTAAAAAGCCTGCACTCGTGTTGGGCCTAGAGGCTGTTGTCAGGGACAAAACTAGTAATGAAGTTGCAGAGGGGAAGGCTCTTTACCTCTTCATGTGTGCCCAATTTGAGGGTGCCACTTTTGGAGACTAATAATCAATTCCCAATAATCACTAGATGAATACAGGTTTGTTCACTATTTTTGTGAGAAGTTGTAATTCTGCTTCTTCTGGGAGAACTATAGCAGCACAAACCAAGCCCACGCTGACTGTACATTGAAAGAAAGCTCTGAGGAATGCACAAACTTTTAACATACCATGAGAAATGAAGGAGGCTTTTCTTATACAAGACAGGTAGAAAGACACATGACTAAAACTCCTCCTGGCAGCCCTGCCATATAATAAGTTGTAAGAATAGAGAGCTGATGTTCTTTTTCATTACAGTGTTTTGTTTGTGGTTTTTAAACAGTTTTTTTAAACATTAAAGCGCTATTTAAGTTCAATGTTCTTAAGACCTCTACTATTTCTGCATCAGAATTCATGGCATTATACAACCAGCTTCAAGGAAACTTAATGGTTTCCTCCAAATGAACTGGGAGGAAACTCTTTTTCCCCCCAACTTGAATATACTGCCTAGTTATTAATTTTGAAATGATAGAAGTAATTTTCCCCTGCTTTGTCGAATGGGAGTTATTTTTCCCCAAAATAGAGCTTTAAAATAGGTAAATCATTAGTCATGTGGAGTTTTGTTGCATGCAAACATGAGTGCCAGACACTTCTCACAATGGAGCAATGGGGTTCCTGTACTGGAACTGAAGCTTTTAAAGTTGTGCATCCATTTTCTGAGGCTAAGAGTGAGAAGCAAAGTGGCCAAGTTTACTTGTTTGCACCAAATTATTTAGTGTGGTTAAAATAAATAAAAACCCCAAAGAGGTCAAAAAGGAAGACTATACAGGAAAAGACAAAAATGACAAATGTAGTTCAGAGTAAGAAAAAAAGTTTTTTAAAGTCCTGGCCTCAGAGACATACTGAAGGGGTTTGAAGCAGCAGTAGCTGATCAGGAATTTGTGTGGCAAATTGCAAGCTGGGTGGTTATAGAAGGACCCAAAATATCATCACATCTTTGTACAAACCTGTGGTACAGTCATACTGGGAACATTGTGCTGGTGGATTTTGATTGTAAGCAACATATTGGGCAGAGCAGTAGCAAGAATTCATTATGTGTTGTCATGCAAGAAACTGGATGGTTTGTTATGACACTAGGTTGTAAAAAAATAATTTACTTTAGAAGAGGTTTTTTTGTTTTTGTTTTTTTTTTTGCTAGATGATAACCCATATCATTGAAGCTTTCTAAGAACCTAAAAGCTTTCCTGATATGTATGCATGGTAAAGTTACAGTTGCTTATAATTCCCTATAAGTGATACCAAAGTGACAACCCATCTCTCTGTTTTGGGTTTATGTGGAAATCAGATCTATTTTTACATATTTAACAAAAGATGCACTTAGCACTGATTCATTCTTCTCTTCTTTCCCGAACAATGTGACAATGTGCCACCATATTATAGATGTACTGAACTGCTTATTGAAAGAACAAAATTGTACAAGTTTCCTGTGGCTCATGATGTTTGTTCAATTTTGAATATTTGTTCTTTAAACATCTAGGAACACTGAGGAAAATGATGTTTTCCGTGAGACAGAAAGAAATAGTCATAGGCTCATGCTCTAGGGGAGGGATGTCAAATGGTCACCGTGGATCATCAAAAAATAAAGAAAGGAAAAGAAAAGAAAGAAAAGGGTAACTTTGGAACAGCAAGCATTTTTTTTTCTGCTGGTGATAATTCTGAAATTGAAAATGTAGGAAAGGTACAAGTTGCAACAGATTGTGAGTTGCAGTTATAATGAAGCCACCACAAAGGTAAATTGGGCAAGAATTCTAATTAGCCACAGCACTTCCAATGAATGCTGTACAGAATCCTGAACAGCTTCCCATGTTATTTTTGCCTGAGTGTATTAATAGGCCACCTAAAAGGAAGCATTGGAAACATGTTTGGTGTGTTGATGATTTCACTGGATGCCCTATGGATGCCAAAGTAGATCTGAGGTATAAATAAAGAATCATGTGGCTCAAGCCTAATGGACATTTTATTCATGTGTTTCCAATTATCCATGTTCCTCTACCATGGTGAATCCTGCTTAGCTTTATTCTCTGCTAAGAGACTTACAGGTGCAGAAGAAATTGGTTTGGTTTGCATTTGTAGGAGAATCTAAATAGTACACACTTCCTTTCATGATATGCAAATGCCAGTGTAGTTATCTTTCAGCTTTTACCCTTCTCTGTAATTTACAGAGAAGTTCTTTGGTCAAAAAACAAATGTACACAAAAATGAGAAACTAAAAGAAATCAAAACTGGGATATTCATCAGTCTCTCTGGGACTGTATTTATATTTCAAATCACATATGAGTTTTGGGTATTTATAATCTTGGATTAGTGAAGGGACTAGCTGGTCTTTGAATGCCTTGTTCTCTGCATTTTTATTACTGACCACTGTCAAAAAATCAGTTCTATACTTATCTGATATGGCAGGCCTGAGTTTTATCAGATATGGCACTTCACATGTCATAGCTGAATGTTTCGGTGCCTAAACCCATCTTGGCCTGACAGATTGCCAAAAGTAATAAAGATTTTCCTAGCCAATCACTTTCAGTCTGGCAAATGTGACTGGTATAGGACAATTATTTATGTACATATGTTTGTCTCACCATTGTTTATAGGGGAATCTGAATGATGAAAGCCTAAGTCACAAACTTGGGTTACAAATACTGTTGGCTTAGGGGCTGTGCAGACCACCCCTAAGGGGCAGCCTGCAGCCACCTCCAGCTGTGCCAGATCAGGGCCACAGCAACCGCATGCTACAGCCCTGATCTGTCCTTTCCAGGGCACAAAAAGGAACTGCAAGAAGTGGCTCTTTTTTGCAACCTGGCAAGGGCACAACAGCCACTGTGCTATGGCTTTAATACACTCCTTTGGCACTGCATCATGTGGACGCAGTGCCAGAGGGGTGCTGTCACACCATGTACTGTGTGGAGCTGCATGCACCATCAGGCCACCTTGAGGATGGAGTCAGAGCACGAATCATGTGGACACTATGCCCCGACTCCACCTCCAGGCTGGCCTTTATGGCCAGTGTGAACAGCCCCTCAGTTAGAGGAGATGTGTACTGTGATACAGGACATTTATGCAGAACTTGAGGATGATTTTTTTTATTACTTTTTTACTCTGCCTGGAGTAACTACACTACCAGCATGGTATTGGTATTCTGGTTCACTGTCATATCATAACTTTCATGGTAGTGTACCAAGGGGGGGTGGGTGGGTGGGATAGTTATACCTTTTTATGAATAAAATGTGGATTGAGTGTTAGACTATTACTCTGGAGACTAGGAATTCATTCCCAGCTCAGCCCTTGGTCACACTCTCTCAGCCTCAGGGAAAGGCAATGGCAAACCTCCTCTGAACAAATCTTGCCAAGAAAATCCCATGATAGGGTCATCTTAGGGTCACCATAAGTCAGAAATGACTTAAAGGCACACAGCAACAATAACAACAACAAAACAATGAATAAATTTACACAACATACTTTAAATATCTATTAAAACCCTTACTACATTAGCCTGGAAATAACAACAACAACAACAACAACAACAATAACAATAATAATAACAATAATAATAATAATAATTCTGTTTACTTATATTCCACCCTTCTCCCAGTACAGGGACCCAAAGTGGCTAACATATTTAAAACAGTCTAAGTTAAAACAGTCTAAAACATTAAAAATACAAAGTTTAAAAAACAAACTGTTCAAAGAATTAAAAACATTACATTATTAAAATTTAAGAATTTAAAACTCTTTAAAATAAAAACAAAACAGGGCCCATATCAATATGCAAAGGCCTGGCAGCATAAAAATATTTTAATCTGCTGTTGAAAAAAACAAAACACAAAGATGGAGCCATCCTGACCCCTCTAGGTGTTCCAAAGCTTAAGAGCAGCCACTAAGAAGGCCCTCTCTCTTGTTTCCACCAAACACATCTGAGAGGGTAGTGGGGCAGAGAGAAGGGACTTTCCAGATGATCTCAATACTCTGGGGGGCTCATACAGGAAGATACGGTCCTTCAAATAACCTGGACCTTTGCCTCTTTGAGGCAAAGAGGGATCTCCAGAAGTGGACATCAACTGTTCATTTGCTACATTTCCCCAGATCCAAAAGAAGCTACCTTAAAATGATGAGGGTAAAGGATGTGATATGTGGTACAGAGATGTCCTAGGATTAGATATGGATGTGGATGAAATATCCCCTATCAACTACTGCTCTACTTAGTTCCTGTAATTTCATGTCTATGACCTCCCTGATTGAGTCTATCCATCTAGCATGTAGTCTTCTTCTCTTTCTACTTCCCTACACCCTTCCCAGCATCACTGCATTTTCTAATGAGTCTTTCCTTCTCATTATGTCGCCAAAATATGACAGCTTCAGTTTGACTCAACACCTTCTTTGCTTCAGTCTTCTCTGAAAAGGCAAAGGGTGCTCAACCTAAGGATAATGGAACAGGAGACAGAATAGAGGAATTTCAGCACAGAATAAGTAAAGAGGTAGTACAGGAATACCTGGTTAACCTAAATGAATATAAATCTCCAGGACCAGATGAACTACATCCAAGGGTATTAAAAGAACTGGCAAATGTAATATCAGAGCCATTGGCAATAATCTTTGAGAACTCCTGGAGAACAGGAGAAGTCCCAGAAGACTGGAGGAGGGCAAACGTTGTGCCCATCTTCAAAAAGGGGAAAAAAGAGGATCCCAACAATTATCGTCTAGTTAGTCTGACATCAATTCCAGGAAAGGTTCTAGAGCAGATCATTAAGCAGAGAGTCTGTGAACACTTAGAGGCCAATGCCATAATCACAAAAAGTCAACATGGGTTTCAGAGAAACAAGTCATGCCAAACGAACCTGATCTCTTTTTTTGATAAAATTACCAGCTTGGTAGATGAAGGGAATGCTGTGGATATAGTATACCTCGATTTCAGTAAGGCCTTTGACAAGGTTCCCCATGACATTCTTGCAAACAAGCTTGCAAAATGTGGGGTAGACAAGTTAACTGTTACATGGATTTGTAATTGGTTGACTGGCCGAACTCAAAGGGTGCTCAACAATGGCTCCTTTTCATCCTGGAGAGAAGTGACCAGTGGGGTCCCACAGGGTTCTGTCCTGGGCCCAGTGCTATTCAATGTCTTTATTAATGATTTGGATGACAGAATTGGGGGCATACTTATCAAATTTGCAGACGACACTAAACTGGGAGGAGTAGCTAATACCCCAGAGGACAGGATCAAAATTCAAAACGACCTGAATAGACTAGAAAGCTGGGCCAGTGCTAACAAAATGAAATTCAATGCGGAGAAATGTAAGGTTCTGCACTTAGGGCGGAAAAATGAAATGCACAGATATAGGATGGGGGACATCTGGCTGAATGAGACCACATGTGAAAGGGATCTAGGAGTCCAAGTAGACCATAAGCTGAACATGAGTCAACAGTGTGATGCGGCAGCTAAAAAAGCCAATGCAATTTTAGGCTGCATCAATAGAAGTATAGTTTCTAGATCAAGGGAAGTTATAGTGCCACTCTATTCTGCTTTGGTCAGGCCCCACCTGGAATACTGTGTCCAGTTCTGGGCACCACAATTCAAAAAAGATGTGGAGAAACTGGAGCATGTCCAAAGGAGGGCAACTAAGATGGTGAAGGGTCTGGAAACCATGCACTATGAGGAACGCCTTAGGGAACTGGGGATGTTTAGCCTAGAGAAGAAAAGGTTAAGAGGTGATATGATAGCCCTGTTTAAATATTTGAAGGGATGTCATATTGAGGAGGGAGCAAGCTTGTTTTCTGCTGCTGCAGAGACTAGAACGCGGAACAATGGATGCAAACTGCAGGAAAAGAGATTCCACCTCAACATTAGGAGGAATTTCCTGACAGTAAGGGCTGTTCGACAGTGGAACACACTCCCTCGGAGTGTAGTGGAGTCTCCTTCCTTAGGGGTCTTTAAGCAGAGGCTGGATGGCCATCTATCAGGGATGCTTTGACTTGGAGTTCCTGCATGGCAGGGGGTTGGACTGGATGGCCCTTGTGGTCTCTTCCAACTCTATGATTCTATGATTCTATGATTCTATGATCATCTTGACTTTCAGGGAGATTTCAGGCTTGATTTGTTCAATGTGAGGTCATATTAAAGATGGCAATACAAAAATGTGTCCTCTGTAGATCAATGAGTTTTCTGAATGATAACAACAATAAAAGGCTTAAGGTTTGGAAAGCAAGACCCTGGAAATACTGGTCTTCCTAATCTGAGATGTGATGATCTTTAGAAATTTAGGGCAAAACAATACCATAGCTTTGAATTTCCATCCATTTTGAACCAAATTGATTTCAATTGACTATAGGGACCTTATTGTCACTTTCTTTCATGTGAAGACTCTTTTCTATGTTTCAGATGCATAGGAGAATTATCAGAAGCCAAAGCCACACCCTTGTTTTTAGTCTATTTGATAATGAGAATTATGTCACAGTCTGGGTGAAACAGTATGTACTCACTGCATAGCACAACAGGAAGAAGATTTTTTAGAACACAGTGTGTGTAAGGGGAAAGCCTGCAAGTTTGAAAGTGGGGGGGGGGGGGGGAGGGAATAATAATAATAATAATAATAATAATATTTATTTATAGCTCGCCTCTCCCCAAAGGACTGAGGTGGATAACAACCATAAAATACCACAGTAACATCAATGAACAACATAATAAAATAACATAATCCCATTGCCTCCCAATTAAAACTACAAAAACATAATAAAACACATTCAAATTGCTAAAACTAATCTAAGGGGCTAAAAAGACAGGTAAAAAGAAATGCTTTCAGGCTGGCTTGAAGGTGTGGCATTTAGATGACACATGCCTTGAAGCCAGCAGAAAAGTGTCCTTATGCAGAGAAAAGGTGTTTCAAAAAGAAGCAGCTTTTCCCCGCTTCTTCCTGGCTTGAAGCCATGCCATGTGGTCATGACATGAGCACTCCAGCTGCCTTGGGAACTGGTGATGTGGCTGGTGGGGTTTCAATGTGGCTTTAAAAAGGCAGCTTCAAGCTACTTTTTCCTGCCCATCTGTTTCACCCCTAAGTTAACCCTCATTAAAATGAGGCATTATGGGATATACAGGCAAACCATATGAGTATTAGGGGACATTGGGATAGTCCGTCTATCAGTTAGGGAATGCCTGCCAGAAAAGATCAATTTTGACAGCCTTCTTGAAGGTGTCCAGAATTGTAATGTGATGGATCTCCTGTAGCAGGTCATTCCCTAGTTTAGAAGTGGCTGATGAAAAGGTCCTCTGGATAACTGCAGTGAGTCTGGTCTTCTTTGGCTGCAGTAAGTTGCTCCCAGAGGACCTGAGTGTGTGAGGTGGATTGTATGGAAAAAGGGACTGTCACAAATAAGCTGGACCTAAGCCATGAAGGACACAATTCCCTGGGTAAAGTCTCCTGGACAAATCCATTAAAATGAATAGGAGCCCAATGTCGTGGCAAATATCCATAGTGATGGTGCTTTATGTTTTTTGCGGTGCATAGTACTCATGAAAGATCTCCAAGTTTACTTGTTTGTAGTCAGGGAGAAAAATGAAAGGGTGACATATTACTATATCCCCAACAACTTTCCTTTGAAAGGGTGACATATTACTATATCCCCAACAACTTTCCTTTGTTTAGTTTCCAGGCTAGAGAGACTTCTGTCATATCTCATTGTGAGAATGCAGAAAAGCATTTTCTTCGGCTTTGAGACAATTGTGTGCCATTCTGCTGTCTTCAGGCAGAAATGATAGGACAAAGAATGCCACTAACAGTTTCCAGTTATATCAACAAGGTCTCTCCCCCTTCCTCCCATCCTCTTTTTCTTTCTATTCAATGATGAAGGCATACAGGCTGCATCTACAATACAGAAATAATCCAGGTTGGTACCATTTTAACTTCCATGGATCAATGCTATGGAATTCTAGGATTTGTTGTTTCTTGTGAGAACAGAGCTCTCTGACAGAGAAAGCTAAATAGCTCACAAAACTACAAATCTCAGAATTCCATAGCATTGATCCATGGAAGTTAAAGTCATGTCAGTCTTTGTTTATTCAACAGAAAATGGAACAAAAAATTTCAGCATGTCTCTTTCAAATAAAAAGTGTTACAAAAGACAGGTAATCTTGAAGTCTGTAATGGGAGGAAGGACCTGCAGACTCTCAGGTTGGGCTCATTAGGTTTTAGGTTTCAACTAAAGTGGTCCCTGGGAGTGCTGGGAATAGAAAAAAGGGAAGGGGAGGGGGAAATCAAAACAAAATAAAAATCTCAACCCCTCCCCAACCCCACGAAAGGTAATATATGTAAGCAGTGCCTTACCTTCCAGTCTGAGAAAATCCTCTCCCTTGAGCCCCCCTCCCAAAAGTTTTCCCTAGATAGAATGAAATTCACAGGTACTCTGATACATGGAAAGCAGATCTCTAGACTGTCATTACATTGCCAAGGTAGCAGATGATTTCAGTGCTAAATTAGATTAAATGACTGATACACTAATTTCAAAATCATGCTGCTGTTTAAGACTGGAGCCAATGGGGTATTCATCCTGTTCTGAATGTGTGAAGGCATGTAAGGTCAGGCTGCTGTAAATCAGCACCACAGACAGTTCCATGGGGAGCAATCTTCAGAAGAAGGATAGATTACCAGATGCCAATCTGATGTCATAGTCTGAACATTGGACTATGACTCTGAAGGACAGGGTTCAAATCTCCACATGGCCATGGAAACCCACTGAATGGCCTTCAGCAAATCACATACTCTGCCTCAGTAAACTCTGTAATAGGGTTGACTTAGGCTTGCCGTAAGGCAAAAATGACTTGAAGGTACACACCAATAACAAACCAGTTACACAGGGAGTTCTGCTCCTGAACAAAATTGGAGCTGATGTTTTCTAATAGTTCAAAGAGGCAATAGTGTGAGTAAAGTGTCATCATTCTGGGGAGAGGCAACTTGGAGTTTAAAGGGGCTTCATTTTTATATCCCATATGTTTCTGTGCGACTGGAATGTCAGGGATGATGGGAGTTGTTGCACATAACCTCTGGCTGTAACTCCTCACCAACTTGGTAAAGCAGAGCTAACCAGTTTTGGTCAGTGGTTGTTGTGTTGCAAATATAGCAGAGTTGCAGAGTAGGTGCTGAAGATCCTGACAAATCTCTTCTTGCACTCTCTCTCTCATCTGGATATCACCACCTCAGGAACTGCTGGTCCTTGTTTTCACAGCTTGGCACTCCTGCTTCAAACAGTCGAGAATCCACACAACTTGTAGTCTAAACAATAGAACTACTTTTATTCTGCTATCTGGTTACATACAACTAATAAAATAACAAACAACTTTGCAACACATTGACTAAGCTTCAGTAACACTATACATTCACTTCAAATCCTCACAGCTCATCCAGTTCAAAAAACACCACCACCGCCATCATCATCATGGACAAGACTGGCAATTATTACTATTGTTAGTTTCCACCCACTGGGTGTGCATATCCACATTGATTGGCTGACTTTTCTCTCCCCAGACTTAAATCCAACCCTTGACTATGGTGGTCTTGCCCATAAGTCACGTTCCAGGTGTTTTCAATGTACATTCTTTAGTGACCTTGACTTTCAAGACTTATTGTTTTGATTATATTTGCACCTGTGATTTTGTGTATGTGCCTTGCCATGCTGGAAACTTTCTAACTGGAAATCTTCTGTCCCTTTGTTTCTCACATACATCTTTTCATTTCAATTACTGCATGTCCCATGCTCCATTTCTTGACATGGAAAGCCTTATGAAGCATCCCTTGGCTTGGTAGGGGACTGAAGGAGGTTCCTTTTATACTGCTATAATTTGGGGCAAGGGTGGAAATGGGAATCATGTAGCCCTCTGGATATTTGTGAAGTGAATAGAGTTGGAGAATTCCTTACCATGTGTAGAGACAAAAGGAAGATTTGATCTTTGGAACTAGCCAATGGAGATGAAGCCAGGAAAAGGTGGGGGCTGCTCCCAGGAGTGAGTGTATAAAAAGGAAGAGTAGGTTTGAAAGGGGTTGATGTTCAGTGTGCTCTGATGGGTGAAGAGTCTTTGAGGCTAGGTTAGGCAGCTGCAAGGAGCAGTTAGAAAGAGTTTTAGATATCCAAGAAAGGAACAAAGAGTGTCCTAAATTTAAATTGTTGTAGTATCCTGCAGGAGACATAGTGTTTGGTGACTAGTGGAGTCACAAGTAACCAGAACGGTTATAAGATAACAAAAGTTTAATAAAGGTTCTGTAAGAACATAGTCTGTGAGGAAACATATATATAAATCTATAAAGAAACAATTACAAAGACAAGCTAAAGAAACTGTTAAACTATGTAACTAACAGAGTATTTATACACCATTTCCATTGCGAACATCATCCACTAGAAGAGATACTGTATTCAGCCTGACTTGCAAATAAATTTCTTATTTTGTTTCAACAGCAGCTATCTGAAGTGATTTCAGAAACACATTAAACATGCTACCAATATTGAGAAAAGTCTTTTATGTTTGGAACACATTAGATAGTAAGTGTGTGGCTGTCAAAGAATAGTTGGTGCCAAGCTGGGGGAAAATTTGAAACCCAGAGGTCTGGCATCCAGAGTCACTTAAGATAGTCCTGAGTTTGTGTCTTGCAGTGAGGAATTGGTGGGATAGTGGCCACCATATTCACATAAATGGGTTGCAGTGATGGCACACCATAAAAAGGAGAGAAAGGTTTTGAGAGATTTTGGCAGTGCCACATTGTCATGCCATCACATAATTGGTGGCAGTGGTGGGATCAAAAAGACCCATTGGGCTGCCATCCAAGTAGATTTGGGTGGATGGGTGAGTGAGTCTCAAACTGACATCATGTTTGCTGGGGTATGAGTAAACTGGAGCTTTAGAGGTGGTGTAAAAATACTTAAATGAGTTGTGGACTATGATAATTTCGCATCCTTAAACCTTAAGCTTGAAAAAACATAACTTGAAAAAATTGAAACAAGAGCTCCTTTCATGCATGATAATAATATATATGAAATAATAGGATATAATCACACAAGTAATGGGGAGAAAGGATGTGTTCTTGATCATATCTTGAGCATCACACATGATGTCTGGCTACACTGACAGGTGTCTACATCTTGACATGGTCATGGAGGAAGGAAGAGACATTGCTGGGGAGGGGAAGGCGCCCAATGAAACACATACACACCAATTGGAGGTAAAGGCCATAACTTTATTAGCACAGCACAAAGGTAGGGTTGGCCAAAAAGTCCGGATCTGGAGTATCAAACAACACCCCGGTTGATTCATGCTAGGTTGCTTGGGCCTCCAAGTATCGGGATGACATAGGGGCAAAGGAAACAATCTTAGGAAATTCCGCAATTGCCCAGTCCAGCGGTGGTATCTGTTAATGCCCCTAGTCACTGTGAGCTAAGCAATATGACCCCCGCAATGGCCACATCACATGCGCTCAGTGCTCCTGGGTCCAAAGGACTCCCAATCCAGTGCTACAGAGCCCTGGAAACCACGTCCGCCAGATTCAGGACCTATGCTGCCACCCACAAAAGTTGTGACAAAACACCCTAGCCTAGGGAGGGAGGGTGGGATAGCTGAGCAAAATGGCTCTGAGACACATATGCCAAGGCCTTAAATAGGCCTTTTCTGCCAATAGGGAGCCTGGAAAGATGGTGGCACCCCCCCCCCCAGGCTCTCCACCCCAGTGGGCTGTAACCCATCCATCTAGTCCAGCCAATCAGCTACCGCTGCTTGCAGCAAGACAGGCTGGGAGATGTAGTTCCAGCTACCAGCAAAAAGGCCACCCCTTTTTTCCCTCCTGTTTTCACTTCTCCCTCTTCCATGTCCAAGCCTGCTTTCCTTACAATATGTTCTGTATATAAGTCGAACAGATAGAATGAAAGGATCCAGACTTTTCTGACCCCTTTGTCAATTGGGAACTAGTCTGTTTCTCTTTATTCTGTCTCCATTAACTGTAGTATATTTGCAATGTATTCCCTGGTGCCTCTTCCTTTCCTAAATCCTGCTCAGACCTCTTGGATTTCTCTCTCCTTGTATGGTTGGAGCCTATGTTGCAAAATTCTGCTTGCATGGGAGATTAGTGCTATGATTCTATAGTTGCTGCAGTCTCTTGTGTGTTTTTCTTTTGGGGGGGGGGTGGATAGGGATTAACAAAGTTAACAGAACTATGGCCAACAAATTGGAAACAATCAATATCCATATCTTTTATATAGCAGCTACTCATCTCTAACTCCCCATCTCTTTATGGTCAAATCCTGTCCTATGCAATTGGGAAGCTCTGTGGAGTGGTTTCCATGCAAACAGGACACTAAGTCATCCTTGTTTCCTGATTGGGCAGAGGACTAGAGATAAGTAGTTGTTTGGAGAAAAGCCTTTCACCTGCTAACAGTATGCTGTTGGCAGGCAGAATCTGGATGTTAAAAGTAGAGTTGGGAATGTGTCCCAATTCCCAATAGGTCCATGAAAGCCCATAAATCCAGGAGACCCATTGGATGAGATATATCTTGATATGCTTCTAGTGAGCTGCCAAATGCTTGATGTGCAAAAAGAACAAGTTCAAGTTTGACATTTAAAAAGTATACTTTTCTTACTATTTATATTTATACTACTTATTCATTGGTCTAATGAGGCAATACCCTAAATTATTTAAAAGAGGTCTTTAAATATTGATCAGTGGCAACCCAGGCAGCCCAACTGATCTTTGGTACTGTTTAGGAAACCTGTCCCCTGCATAGAATATTTATTTAGAAATTTCTCTAGGGACATTGTTTACCCATTTTAACCACAGTCTAGATATCTCTGAGGAGACCTAAGTATGACCATACTTCTGAAATTCCTCTTTTTAAAAATCATCTCCTGACTTACTCTTTCTGTCAGGAGATTTGAAAATATCAATGGCAGGGTTGTTGTGTCAAATGTAAACCTCAACAATGAGGACATTTTAAACTATTTAGATCTAAATGTCCTTGCAGACATTGGTCTGAAGGGACCATTATAATGTTTGCCATTTTTTAAAAAAAATCCTAAACTGCACAGTTCTTCCATAAAGGTCATCTTTAAAAAGGAACTAACTATGTCTGGTATCTCTGTGTGTGCAAGAATATAAATGATTTTCTTTTTTAAAAAATAGGATGAAGATAGGTTTTCAGTGTCAAAGGAGGTTAATTTTTCTGATAGAGCTTTTATGAAAAAAGACGATCTTCCTAAGTGGCTAATAGGTGAAAGGTTTTTTCAACCAGAACTAAAAAAATGTATTTTTTTTTAAAAAAACTATAATTTCCTAGCAAGCATGGCAATTGGCCATGCTGGCTCATGGATTCTGGGGTTTGTAGTCCAAAAAGTAACATTATCAAACTTTGCTCTCAGACAAATCCTGATCTGTTCTCTATATCATGAAGTTGTGGATAAGATCCAGTTTTTAAATCTTTCTAACTATGATGTCAAGGGACTGTGTGCTCTGTTTGGAACAAAGAGTACCTAAACATGTGAAAACATTTTAAATGTTGTAGCTGTATTAACAAAACATCAATCAACCTTATGTGCTCAGTGTTGTCCAAACTAAAACTAATACTGAGCCATTGCAAAAAATCTGTTGCCAGTATCCTGAAACCACAATTCAAGATTTCACCTAAATTTCAGGATTCACTAGTGTTGTCAAGAATTACTCAACTAATGGCCACAGGAAAAGGAATCACTGTTCCAGCTGTTATAACCTTTTCTTTAGATGTACCTTAAAGAGCTTAAATCTGTAATCCTGGAAAGACATTCAAAAAGGCCTCCTATTGGCTGATGGGATTGTGACTTCATTAAATAGTTTCCCTAACTCTGGCTAAAAAGAAAAATAGCAATTTTTGAACCAAGATTTCATTTCTTTTTCCACCTTACTCTGATAGCTCTGCTGTCATCTGTCAGGCCTCTAAATTCTGTTATGTTCTTCACATGAGCATGTTCAGGTCCTTTATTTGAGAGGCTAATAGGGAATTTTCTTCCAGTTACTGTTACAGAGATCAGCTTTCATGTTTCTCTCTCCTGACTTTGCCTGTCTACCTTCTGTGTTTTTTTTTGGGGGGGGGGGGGAGATCACCTCCTACCAACATTTTCTACTCTTTTAAGGATAAGAATGTCGCAGAAGGGCATGGAGCCACCATCTTCCATATATTTAGAATAATTTGGTTTGGGGGTATTAATGCAAGAGTAAAGTAGCAGACAGAGAAAGAGTCAAGCACCTTCTTTTTTCAAGCCACTTCTTTGCCCCAATTTGTTCTCTCCCTATACTAGTTTTTGGTGACGAAAGTAGTTGTATGTACTGTATAATTAGATCTTTAAAGCTGTCTTTTAAATATAAGAAAGAGGTGGTGGGGAAAATTCATTTTGTTCTGTTATATGTCTTGGTTTAATGGGACTATAATTGAGATTTGTTAGATGTTAAATTGTTGACTGGGTATATGGTTGTAAAATGTTTAAATCAATTCAGTTCCAAAGTGAAAAATGCCTTTTGTTATCCCAATTATAATCCTGCTTATCCATATTTGTAGGAACAACTATATGTGAAGTCTTGGGGGAATAATATATTCAGTTAGAGGGGTACCTATTAAATGCTGGAGAGAATGTTGGAATCATGGCACCCCAAAACAAGCAGTACTCGAGTGCTGGGCAAGAGTGCTGCTGCTTTCCTTCATTCTTGATTTTCCTTGGACCCTATACTCTGCCCCCCCCCCCATGTCTCTTGGGATCCTCTCTCTTTGCTTCTCCACTTCCTGCATTAGCATTCAGTTTCTGTTCATTTGATACAGTAGGTTTGTTTAATTGTTGCTCAACTTGCTATGCTTTGCCTCCAGACTTATGACCATCACTGCTTCTTTGCTCAGTCATACAGATAGATAACTCATATATAAAGTTCACAGATGCTTTGTCAAAGAAGCACAGATTTCTCCTAAAATGGTAGGGAGAGTTAGTGCAGTTTCTCACGGCAGTACCTAGGTAAAAGGGCTCTGTGAAAAGCTCTCCCAATAGAAATATTGCAAATACTGAAATAGTCCTTTGATCTCTCCTAACTTTCTGCCTCTCCTGCCCACTCTGAGAAAGGAAGAGAATGGCATTATAGAATCATAGCTTTGGAAGGAAATGCAATTGAAATCTGATCAAAACCTTTCTGCCATGCAGGAATACACAGCTAAAATGCTCCCTAAAGAAAACCAACCTCTATTTCACCCCCCCCCCCAAAAAAAAGAAAAGAAAAGAAAGAAAAAGAAAAAGGAAAGCCCACCACCCTCTGAAACAGTTTATTCTACTGCTGAAGAGCTCTTAAATATTTCTTGTAAAAGCTTTGCCTTTTGAGGTCATTCATGCATTGTAATTCCTAGATGATAATGACAACTGTGATGACAGGATACATGCATTTTTTGATACTTATTAAATCATCTATCTCCAACCATTCAAGCTCGGGCACCAATACATAGAAGGTATCAAAATAGCAATCAGGGTAGGCAAAAGAAGGTACTTTTCCTGTGAAAAGGCCCCTTGTCTGCAAAATACTGAGAAGAGGAGTCAAGACAATACAAGAGCATCTTGGGGTGGAAGCCTATTAGTTTGGGTTTAGTTTTAAACAACAACAACAAGAGGAAGAGGAACATATTGAAAGGTAAATGTATATGTAGTCTAATTTGCTATTTTCACTATGGCGAGACATTTGTCTTTGGGAAATCTATCAGAAGATGAATGTGACTATAGGTATTTTATGCTTTAGAGTGCTGTGAGCAAAGAAAAGACATTTGAGATCTAAAGGTTGGCCATCTCCAAGTGAATAAAGTCTCAGTTTTAGGAAAAGTTTTGTTCATAATTGCCCACATCTCTTTTATTAAGGAGTGAAATAGATGGGCAGAAGGCACAATGTGAAGCTACCTCTTCCAAAGATGGACTGGGGTGCCGCAAACACATCACAGCCCCAATCTGCCTTTTCCCTGGCCAAAAAAAGGAGTAGCAAAGATCTGCTCCTTTTTCATCTGGCAAAAAACTGGCTTGTCATGCCCCACAGAGGCTTGAAACTAGCTGCAAGGTGCTCTGGTGACATGTGGCATATAAATGCCACTCCACTGGAGCATCTTGAAGCAGCCCACATCTAAACAGCTGGGTGGCTTCAAAACATCTTGGGGACATGCAGGATATAAACGCCACAGCTCCAAGCCACTGGGAAGCTGGCTTTTAGAGACAGTCTGTTTCAGCTCTTAAAACTACTGCACAACCTCATTTATCACAATGTGTGGTGTAGTCTCCCACTCTTCTCTAGCCCATACAAGCTCACTCCCATGGTATTTAGGACAGACTGATTGAAGTGAGGAGTCTGAGCACATGGTGGCAGGGGAGAAGCAACAGCATAAAAGGAGCTTTCATATTTGGGACCCTGCTTAAGCTTTGGTGCTTTTTACATTGGCAAGAAAGTGTGATCTGAAGTCGCCTTTATCTTAATGCTTAGCAGCTACATAGCAAGCCCCAGGTGTGCATTAAAAAAGTGCAGAGCTGCTACACTGAGGGGTGTGGGAACGACTTATCTGAGGTCTTTTTTGTGGCTCAGCAGTTACATGGGAAGCTGTCAGAATGCTACAAATACAGGCGGAGCTGCTACATGGGCAGCAATAAACGCGGCTTTAAACTGCGATTTTAATTTTTTTTTTCCTTGCCGGCTGCGAATTGCGCTGTTGCGCTGTTCGTACCGCCGCGAACAGCGCTATTGTGGTGGTCGAGGCTTGAACTGCGCTATTGAGAGGGTCGAGGCTGCGAATTGCGCAGTTTTAAATGATTTAAAGGGGGCTCCTAAGTGATTTTGACACCAGCCACAGACTGAGCATGTGCAAGAAGACAAAGGAGGAGTGCTGGCCATTGACCCAGTGACGTTGGCATTCGTCAGCACAGGGTCACTGTGGGCATCATCACCAACATGGATGCCTCCTCTCCTTTGTGGTCGGCACTAGTCGTCAATGTTCAAAGCACAGCCAAAGCTGCCGCCTTTGCCTCCGCTAGTGCTGCCAGGATCGTCGAAGTGACCACTGAAATGACAGCTGTGGCCACTGAAATGACAGCTGTGACCACTGAAATGACAGCTGTGACCGCTGAAATGACTGCTGTGTCCGCTGAAATGACTGCTGTGTCCGCTGAAATGACAGCTGTGACCGCTGAAATGACAGCTGTGGCCACTGAAATGACAGCTGTGACCACTGAAATGACTGCTGTGACCGCTGAAATGACAGCTGTGACCGCTGAAATGACAGCTGATGATGATAGTGATGATACAGAAGAGAGAATAGCTGCAGTTGGTGCCTCACTGCTTGAGCAGTGTGAATTAGCCGGTGGCATTGCTATGTCCGAGAAAAGGAAGACCCGGCTTTATTGGACGCTGGAGAGAAGTGATCACTGGTGGTCTGTCATAGTCACTCGCACCTGGTCTGAAAGCCGATGGAGGGGTTACTTCCGAATGCCCCGTGCCCTCTTTCACCGGCTGGTGGACATCCTCCGTCCAGAACTGGAGAGATCTGATTCATTGATGAGAAAAGCCATCCCGGTGGAGGAGAGAGTGGCCATTGCCATCTTCATGCTGGCCCATAAAATCACCTACTTGGTGACTTCAGAGCTCTTTGGGGTTGGCGTTTGCACTGCAGGGCAAATCCTGCTGGAGTTGTGCCTGTGTCCCTGTCACTGACCCTTCCCTCCTGTTTGCCAGTGTCCTCCATGGGTCCTCATGCCTGTCCTCCACTTTGCTTTTGCAGGCATGCAGCCCAGGCGAGGACGGAGGGTGCCTGAGCAGGCCCAACAGCCCGGCAGGGGGTCCCCCGCTGCTGCACCTCAGGGAGAGGCTCGGGATCTCCCTGAGGATGCAGCACAGCCAGGGCCCTCTGATGCCGCCCCTCCGCCTAGAGAACAGGCTCCTCTGGCAGCAGGTTAGTGTCCAAGGGGTTGGGGGGGGGGTGGACGTTGCAAGCCTGCAGCCTCCACAACACTCCTGTCCTGTCCCTTCCCTTCATGTCACTGTATTAACTTCTGCCCTTTCTTCCCTTTTTCCAGCAGCTCCTCCGTCGCCGGATGCTGCTGCTGCCAATGAGGACCAGCCTGGGCCAAGCCGCCCCCGCCGCCGCCGCCATCTGGAGAGGGGACCCGAGGCCCAGGGTCCACAACCCAGGGGGATGCCTGAGGTCCAGCGCCACAGGGAAGGAGGTGAGTGCAGGCACCCAAAGAACCGGAGAAGGGAGTGGGGATGCCCATACACCCTGCCTGTGGGAGTGGGTGTGTGGCTCCATTGTCCCCTCCTAACCATTCTCTCTTTCTCTCTCTTTTTTCTTTTGTCCTCTACAGAACACCTGCTGCATAGGAGGGTGGCAGCGCTGGAGGCAGGACAGGAAAGGATATTGCAGCTGCTCAACAACATCCTGCAAGTCCTTCCTGGCGCTGCACCTCCAGCTGCCCTGTGAAGCTGCTTCCCCCCCCTTTCCCTTTCCTTCCCTTTCCCTTGTTTGCTGTTCCCCTTCCTTCCCCTTCCCTTCCCCTGTAAATAATGTGTACATAGTTTTTGTAAATAAAAAAGTTTATTTTTTTAAAAAAATTTGTCTGTCTTGAACTGCGCAATAGCGGTAGTACACCATTGACCCATTTGTATGAATGAAATTCTTTTTTTATGAATGAATGGGGGTGTTGCGGTACTGCGCTGTTTCACCATTTGTTAGTGTTAAGATTTGAAGTAGGACAGTGGTGTTCAAAATGTGCTTTTGAAGAGATGTTGAACTTCAGCTCCCAGAAGCCTAAGTCCTACATCTCATCAACAGCGCAGTTTGAACATCACTGCCATAGGGAGTCAGTGAGTTAGCTATAGCTATAGTGTAGTGCCTGGTGGAAAAGGAAGTGCAGGGAAGGAAGGAGACCCTTGGGAAGAGAGATAAGTACAGTAGAGGACACCACAGTGCTTAATGGGAACTCAGTGCTTGTCACAACACTTCCCTCCTTTTCCTCCCCTGCGCCTGGGATGGCGACGAGTCGCCACAGGAACCGCCACTTGGCTGCTGAAGAGGCTAGAAGACTCCTGTCTAGGGTCTTCCTGACAGACCTCCAGATCCAGAGTGACTTGGCCAGGAGTGACATCACGACCCCTTTCCCCACCCTGATGCCCAGATGGCCCCTCTACAGCCATGGGAATGGCCCTATGGGTAACACTCTCCTCCTCACCACCCACTCTGCCACTCTGACCTGATCTTAAGATCCCTACTATCTGTTCCAGCAGGCCACTCTGCCCTTCAAGAACAGAAGTGAGTCGCCTCTGCTCCTGGATGGATTCTGCCTGCTGCTGAAGTGTCCTATCCTGATTTTGGACTGCCCTCTCCTGCTGCTGAAGTGCCCCCTCCTGATTCTGGAGGGCCCTCTCCTGCAGCTGAAGTGCCCTCTCCTGATTCTGGAGGGCCCTCTCCTGCTGCTGAAGTGCCCTCTCCTGATTCTGGAGGGCCCTCTCCTGCTGCTGAAGTGCCCTCTCCTGATTCTGGAGGGCCCTCACCTGCAGCTGAACTGCCCTCTCCTGATTCTCGGCTGCTCTTTCTTGAAATTCTACGCTCCTCAACCTCAGCTGATAGAAACGCTCTCCCTGTTGTGTGAGTGCTGTCATGTGTTCTGAGGTGGCACCAACGAGACGATCAATAGCCCTGGCGGATGTTGCTGCTGCTGAGCGACGCACCCGTCTGTGTCTCATGGCAGCGAGCCGCTCCTCCGGTGGCATTGCAGCTATGGGATTGGCGGGTGCTTCTTCTTCTTCTGAAGGTGCTCTTGCTGCACCTTCTGCACCTTCTATAGGACGAAGCACCAGAGATAAACAGAAGCATAGAGTTAGCACATACTCCAGAGGGCATCCAATCCAACCCTATTATGCCATGCAGGAACTCTCGCTCAAAGCACCCTCAATATGTCACACAGGACCTTGGACAAATGTAAGGAAGAGGAAGAGTTGAGGAGAAGCACAACACACACACACACCACAGTCATACAAAGGAGATCTTACAGCATACACTGACATAAACGTTGTAGCCCCTACCCAAAACATGCCATCATGCCAACAAAAACCTTCGCCAGCGCCTGTGTTCCTCTGCTGTAACTGGCCCACTATACAATCCCCCCCCTTCCCATGCCACACACATGTCTTACCCTGCAAAGCTTCCTGACCCTCACTATCATCGCTCTCTCTCACAGTCCTCTGTCCTACAGGCGACCGATCACGGTGGCTACTGACGGTGGCAGAGACAGTGCTTGTACGGGAGGATGGCCTGCTTGAGGAAGCTGTAGATGCCAACTTTATGGCACAGGCTTTTTTTCTCAGAGCATCGATGTCCACAGCTTGCTGATTGTAGGATGTCTCATCAGAGTCCGGGGACTGCTCCCGTTCCTCTGCATGACAAAGGGACAGAGTGACTTCTCCCCTATGCCCACCCTGATCCCACATCTTCCCTATGTCCCCTAGTTCCCTTTCCCTCAGAAGCCGAGGCACATCTTACCTTGAGAAGGCAGCAGAAGATTTTGGGCACATTCTATGCTTGTCTGTGGGCTTGGATCAGGCTCTGGCTCTGATTCTGGCTCTAGCTGTGGTTCTGGGGTGTCCTCCATAGGTTCAGCCCTAGCAGGCTGGCCCACTGGGACCCTCACAACCTGTCCGCTGGTGGACAGTCTGTGGGGTCTGATCCTCCCATCCTTGCTAATGAAGTCATGAAGCTCCTTGTAGAAAGGAGGACGGGGGCCTACCTGGGTACCTTTGGCCATATTGTCTCGATATTTTTTATATTGTGCCTTTAAGGCTTTGCACTTTCGCCGGCACTCTTCCCAAGTCCGCCGGTGTCCCTTCCCTCTCATGGCTTCGGCCACCTCCTGATAGGTATCCGCATTGAGGTAGGTGGACTCCAGTTTCTCTAAAATATTGGGCCTTGACCAGATGGAAATGAGGTCTGAGGTCTCTGCATGAGACCAAGACATCCCTCTCCCCCTTTTTGGGCCACTTGTAGAAGTCTCTGCCATTGTGCAAAGTGCCACAGCAAAGCCTCGGCAAGAGTGTCCCTAGGAGCGGCTGAGTTGGACAAAGGCAAGTGGGAAATGGCGCTGGAATGTGTGTGGGGGTTCGTGTGAAAATTGAAAGTTTCCTCTTATCACTGCACCTGTTAAAACATCTGCCACCAAAACTGTCAGCATCCCAGAGGCGCTACTGCGCATGTCTAGGGTTAGGATTAGGGGCGGAGCTAGGGTTTGGGAGCTTTAAAAAACTGCGCAGTTAAACCCCAGCTTTTACACCTGGAGGGCATAGAACGTTTTAATTAGGAGTGAAGTCCACACCACGCATGCTCCCAACCCACGAACCATTCTGATCCGCACCTGCAGCGCAGCCTTTAAATGGGCGCCTTAAGGAAACAGAGCCCCATTTAACTGCGCAAGTACACCTTAGCCTTTACATGTACTAGCGCTGTAACGCACTTTTTAAAAAAGTAGTGGGTCAACCGAACTACTTTTTAAAGGTGCGTTTTTTCCCTTAAAACGCCAAAATGGCGTTTTCATGGCACACTTTCCCATTTTATAATGTAAAAGCTGGGTTTTCAAGCAGCCTTCACAACACCTCTTTTTGCCAATGTAAAACGGACCCTTTGTGAGCTTTTCTGGAAGTTCGTTGGCAGGTTGGAACTATACTCCTGATACTGCTTTCTTTCATTGAACAGGGTGAAAAAAGAGATAGCAGAAGAAACAATGTTTTTGGGGGGATGACTGAGTTGTGTGGGAAAGGAATATTTCTGGGAAAGGAGTACTTGGGGTTGATTCTTGGAAAAAGTCCTTCACCTCTGTCAGATTGAGAGTCCTTCCTTGCTGGGGAGAAGCTTATCCCTTTGCACCCAGTCACCCTGGCAGAAGAAATCAAGCAGCTGGTGGAACAGTGATCAAGAAGCTTCTTGCCAACACTGGCATTTGCCATAAGGTCAGTACTGGTGAGAGGCTTCTCAGTAGCTGCTCAACTAGATGTTCAGTTGGTGCTTCTAAGGTGACTGGCTGCAAAGGTAGCAGCAACTGGGATTGGTTGTTTTGAATTTGCAATAGAACAGTGGATCTAATATTAAGAAATAGTTGTTGGGTTCCACTAGGGTTGTCACCCAAGAGGAAGGGGATAGTAAACTCCCAAAATTTGCAGACCACTTCCCTAATGGACCTTTACAGCTATTCTGAACACAGAGGAGCACAAGTCTGAAAATCAGCCATTGAAGGTCACCTTTTTGCTGATAGACTAACGAAGAATAACTGAAGGTAAGTTACAATACCTGTAATGGAAAGTTTCCCAGAATTAAAACTATACTTCAAATGGAAAGCTCATCTCTTATATCTCTATGAAATAATGTACAACAAACATAGCAGTCAAGAAATGACTTTGAAATGTTTGAGTTAGAAGATTTAACTTTGTATTATGTTGTTTTATGTTTCTTTTATACAACAATGCTAGAACTCTAGTATAGATTAGGAAGATTTATGATGAATTAATTTTTACTTTTTGTTTTAAATTTCATATAAAATGCATATAAATCCTACTATGTGCATTTCAGATAAGTTGTTGGACTTTGTTTCCCCCTGCGTTTAAATCTAAAGAATCCAAGGTGTTTGCTTTATGTAATACATGAATGAGATTTATGATAATAAGGCTGGATACTTAAAAGGAGAAGGGAAAGGTGGTGGGGAAGGGGATCAGGTCCAGCAGTTCTTCTCTCCCTCTGAGGCCCGGACCAAGGCAGATGGACTGAAGGCTCAGCTTTTTAATACATAGTTAGAACAAGACGTCCTGGGGCAGACAAGGGGACACATCTGGGAACGCTTCCCTAAACAATATAGTCGATAATATAACAATATAATTTAACAATATAATCCAGTTGATAATATAACAATATAATCCACCCCCCTTCTTATGCTGTGTTCTTTATATTGGGAAGAGGGAAGTAGAACATGTGTCATGGTGTGAGGTACCATGATTGAGAGTATGGGGGGTAGATTTGGATGGTTTAACAGTTCCTGCCACTCACTCCCCTCTCTTTAAAATCTCATACTTCTCACTCCTCTCCCTCATTGGTGTCTTGTTTACTTTAGCTGACAGGACGCAAGGAGTAGGAGATCAATCTAAAGCAAGAATGCCAGCAGGCGTAGGCAAAACTTACAGACTTCAAACCCTAGTCTGATAGTATTAAGCCAGAGGAGAGAAGCAAAGCTGTAGTCCAGAATTCCTTTCCAGGGGTCTAGTAGCCTGAGTCCAATCCAAGATATTACTGTTCACGAGAAAGAACCACAACAACAGCATGATACTCCAAGACAGATTGTCAAGTACAGTGAAGTGAAGCAGGTGGCTCCTTTCAAGGAGGGTTGGCATGCCTCAGCTGTAGTTGATTAGCCATCCTCTTGGCCTCCAGCTGAGACCAGCACCTCAGGAATTCCTTGGTGTGTCATCTCTCAGAAGGCCCAAGGACTGGCATGGTAAGATCTGTCTCTTCCTCCTCTGAGTCTTGCTTGTCATCTGAGGCTACAGGGATATTCCCCAGCCCAGGGTACTCTCCTGAATTGCCTGGAACCACCAATCTTGATGGCTTCAAAAAAAGCTGTCAAGACATATGTCTTCCAGCAGGCCTTCCCTGATTGATCGACCCAGCTCCAGGGATATGGATTGCCCAATGTCTGCCCCAAGATGTCTTGCCCTAGTTGTGACTATTTTAATCTGATTTGAACTGGTTTTTTTGTAATTATGTGGATTAGTTTAAGGATGGGAGATAAGGGAATTTATGTATGCATGTATTATGTATTTATGGTTTTTTTTTAAATGCATCTTGTGTTGTAATCCACCTTGATCCTTTCAGAAAGGCATGATATTTATTATTATTACAAACTTCACCCACCATAGCCAATGGGAAGGAATGCTGGCAAGTACAGTCTAACAATATTTGGAAGGATAACCAACTTTCAGCCCTGAGATCATGAAGGCACTTTATTTTGTTTTTTAGTCTTATATAATTCTGTATTTTAATACTTGATCATTCCAAAACCATAAATACATCTATGTGAATGATAATGAATAATGAGTGAAAAATAATATTTTTTTGAGGCCAATGTGACTGTCACACACATACAAATACAAACAAGTTCCACATTCTATCAAAAATTGAAAGGTTTTGTTTGTAGCAAGAAGGGACAACTAAAATAAGTACTATAATGATCAAAGCAATTTTACCTCAAGAAGTTTTCATCATCCCGGGAAAAATCTTTGTAGTAAACAGTACTATCAGGCTCAGAGAATGTCAATATATTCTCTCTCCAGTGTACTCCAGCTGTAAAACATACCCAATTTCAGTCAAATACTAGGGACATAGAGCTAATGAGCTGGCACTGAACAATTGCCCTTAGAGATATGGGTTCACTGATTGTTGATCATGATGGGATTTCAGCTGTAGCAAGGACCGATTTCTCCACACACCATTCCAATCTATTTAAAACTTATGATGTTCTATTAAATGTACATTTTCGTTCTATTTAATGGATGGATTTCACAGATTTTAATATGGTGATAGTATTGCTATATATAGAAACATATACATTGACTCTGTCCTTCCCACAAAACTACAGAGTGAAGAAAGATTGAATGTAATGGCATGGAAAAGCTGACTGCTGTGGTATATCATCATCATCATCATTACATTTTCATCATGTATATCCAAATAGGTGTAAATAAATGATAAATTAAGAGTTACCCAAACAACATACAGACATATCTTTAAATTATGCTAAATAAATTAAAAGAAACAACATAATTTATATTCCAGAAATTAACAAACAAGGACCATCTTTCAGCAAATAATCTGCTGATAACTTTATGATAACTCCAGTATGTATATTAACATGGTTTCTGAGTTTCTTGGCAAGCTATACCCTTGTTATTATTAGAATTCAAAGATATAACCATGCTAGTCTGAAAAATCAGTATGCAAAGGGATCTTTTAGCATCTATGAAACTAACTGAAAGGAAGAAGCTGGTAGCATGAGATTTCAAAGATTTGAGTCTACTTCCTCAGATGCATTGGGTAGCATGTAAAGTCCAAGGACAGACCTGTATAAGCAGTGTGTTTGTGAGAATGGCAACAGAAATGCAAAACTATGTGGTTATGGAGATGAGGCAACAAGTTCATTATTAACAATGGTTGTTGGGGGACGAAGACCCATTTGTGAACTTTGGAAATGGCTGGGAAAATGAATCAAAATTCTTATCCATTCCTGCCCTTTAGAAGGGTTTTAGCACAATTAATCAAACTTACAGTGTGAAAGCCAATGTGCAGAACTGTTCTATCAGAAATACCAGTCCGAGGATATGACATAATCAATGAACTGTGGAACACAATCTGAAACAGGGGTGGGCAAATTGTGGCACCTCCTGAATAAGAAGCACACATAAGTTTCTTTCATGTTGGAAGGGTGGTATATAAATAAAGTTTTATTATTATTATTATCATTACATACCATTATGATTCGACTTTACCTGGCATGGCTCCATTCTTTGGAATCCTGGGAACTGTAGTTTCAGGAGATATTTAAAATTCTCTACCAAAGTGTTCTAGTACCTCCCCAAAGAACTAATCCTGGGATGCAGTCATGGCAGTTAAAGTGCTATTGAAGTGCTATACCTGTCTAGTGTGAAAAAAGATCACACATGCACACACAGAGTAAACACAGAAAGACAGGATTTTTGATTAAAAATGCAGTGTTTCTTCTTTTTAAATGTGCATGAAAGAAGGAAGCAGTAATTATGATCTAAATAAAAATGCACAGAGTTTGTTTCCAAATCCATTCCATCATAGTCTTAGAAATGCAAGTACTTTTTGAAAATTTCCAAAAACCTTTCACTGTTTCATCTGGCAAAGAGAAAGAAAGAAAAAAAAAAAGAAATTTTTCATTCTCTTTCATGAGAATGAAATAAGCAAAGATTTGTGTCCTGACTTACAAATGGAACTTTCCAAAAGTGCTGAACAACTTTAAAGAACTGCTAACAGCTGCAAATACTTCTCCTGACAGTCTTAGGGAAGGGTAGAATTTCAGATCCTTGGTCCGTTTTACATTGGCAAAAAGAGGTGTGTTGAAGGCTGCTTGAAAACCCAGCCTTTAGATGAGAAAAAGGGAAAGTGTGCCATGAAAACACTATTTTGGAGTTTTAAGGGAGAAGAAGTGCTTTAAAAAGGAGCTGGCCCATTTTACATTGGCAAAAAGAGGTGTGTTGAAGGCTGCATGAAAGCCCAGCCTTTAGATGAGAAAAATGGAAAGTGTGCCATGAAAACACTATTTTGGAGTTTTAAGGGAGAAGAAGTGCCTTTAAAAAGTAGTTTGATTTCCCCACTACTTTTTTAAAAAGGGTGCAGCATTGCTGGCCCATTTTACACGGGCAAAAAAAGGCGCTTTTAGGGCTAAAAAGCCCGCATTTAGGGTTAGGGAGGGCGTAGCCTTTACACCCTCCCTAAGCCTAAAACGCATGGACGCCGCCATTTAAAGATGGCGGCGTCTACACGGTGGCGCCGTACAAGCGTCATCACGTGCGCAGCGTTTTGACGCGCTGCGCACGTTTTGATGCTCTGGCGGCGCGGGAGGGCGCCAATCGCGCCCTTCCCGCGCCGCAAAAAAAGAGCTCGATCTCGGAGCTCTTTTTTGCGGTGGGTCGTTGTGGCGGGATGAGGCCTCTGGGGCTGCCCGTGTGGCAGCCTAGGCCTCATCTCGCCGCTAGAAGGGGCGAGTTTGGACCGCCCCTTTTAGCCAATGTAAAAAGCACCCCTATTGCATCTAAAGGCTAAGGTGTAGTTGAACGGTTAAATGGGGCTCTGTATCTTTAAAGCGCCCATTTAAAGGCAGCGATACAAGTGCGGAGGGAGGGAAGGTGCCAAGACAAGAAGAGACCTTCAGAGCCCGGCCAGAGTGCGCCTGCACCTTCCTTCACCTCCTCCCTTTGGTTGAGAGAGTGTGACTTCTAGGGAGACAGCAGGGCACTGGAGGCGCTCAGCCAGACCAGGGCAAGCTGGCAAGAGGAGGAGGAGAAGGGGAGGGACCTGGAGCACCTCCGCTGCCCTGCCTCCCTGCAAGTCACACTCTCTCAGCCGAAGGGGGAAGGAGAAGGCAGGCCCAGGCACACTTTGGCCAGGCTCCAGGGCTCTCTCCTGGCTGCCTTCCTCCTCCCTTTGGCTGAGAGAGTGTGACTTGCAGGGAAGCAGGGCAGCAGAGGTGCTCCAGGTCCCTCTCCTCCTCCTCCTGTTTCCAGCTTGCCCTGGCCCAGCATCAGGAGGACCTGGAGCACCACCGCTGCCCTTCCTCCCTGTAAGTCACACTCTCTCAGCCAAAGGGAGGAGGAAGGAAGCGGGGAGGGAGGGAGGGAAGGAGCCAGGAAGAGACCCCCAGAGCCTGGCCAGAGCATGCCTGACCCTCCTGCTTCCTCTTCAAAAAGAAGGCTGGAAAAGTAGGACGTGTCCTGGCAAAGGAGGACGTGCCTGGTCAACTTGGAAAAGGGGGGCCTCTGCTCAAGAATGGAGAACATATGGGAATCCCTCCTGGACAGAGGGCTGAAACCTCAAGACAACTCAATATAATGCTCTGACAGAACACAGACTACAACTCCCATGAGCCTTTGCTACCATTTCCCAAGATGCCTTAATTTGCAACAGAAAGCCGACCAGTATGTTCACATGTGATGAATTCTTTCGTATTGACTCTGCATTTTCTTTTTGTGTAGATGCTCTCTTGTTTTGTGTGTGATGAGCTTGTGCGTAATCACGTGCATTTCCGAACTGACCTCACTTTCTCCCTCTTTCGGAATGGTCCTGTACTCCCCCATGTGATAAGCTCCGACTGTATGGTGTACCTGCGCAATTGCGCAATTCGCAGCCAGCAAGGGAAAAAAATGTTTAAAGCGCGGCTAAAAGCCACGTTCCTTGCCACCCATGTAGCTGCTCCACCTGTGTTTGTAGCGTTTTGACAGCTTCCCATGTAGTTGCTGAGCCACAGAAAAAACCTCAGTCTAGCTGCCCTGTACTTTTTAAATGCACACCTGGGGCTTGCTGTCTAGCTGCTAAGCATTAAGGAAAGTGCAACTTCATGTCACACTTTCTTGCCAATGTAAAAAGCCCCCTTGTTACTGAAGTGGATTCTTTCCCCCACCTTCTTTTTTCATTTGAAAAAAAATCAATAAATTCCATTCTGGTTAAGTGGAGAAAACATCACAAAGATATAATCAGAATAAAGTATGGTTTCACAGCAGGGCTTGTGCAAGTGGTTGGCAGCATGAAAGCCAGGACTGAGATAGAAGTCATGGTCCATCAGAGTATGGGAAACATGTGTTGATACAAGTAGATAAAATTAGCTGGATTACTCAAATGCTTGAGGCACAGGATAAACCAGCATTGTTACAGCAAAAACACTGAACCAAGAATTAAGAAGTCCCCATCTCACACGGAGACATGAACCCACCAGAAGAATCCAGGCCTGTAACTCTTTCCCAGCTCTACCCTTCCTCTGATCCTCTCATTTCAATGATTCAGCAATATAGGGATAATAGCAAGAATGCTGAGCCAAATGACTGGACTGTTGTAGCAAATGCTTAGATTAGATTGATAAAGTGCATTGGATACTCTATGTAAATAGTACTAAGGAATTTTAAAAATAATTCTGAAGAAATGAAGGTCAACATGAAAGCCTACCTTTAATAGAATAATAACGTACGTTCCTTTTTGTTCTTTTTTAACATTATATTTGTTCCATTGTATAGTTTTCCCAAAGTTTCTTAGGTATATCTTTTTCAGATCCCCCATAGTTTCTTTTGTGTTAGAATTGTTATAGGAGACATGAAGTACATGACAGGAGATGAAGTACAATAAAGGCAATTTTAGTCACACAAACAAATGGGTCCTATTACTTATGAAGCCTGAACTCTTCCTGCAAGTCAAGATGACTAAATTGAGGCTGTTATATTTTGCCCACATCATGAGAAGGCATGACTCAATAGGAAAGGCAATAATGCTAGAAAAGGTGGAAGGCAGTAAAAAGACCAAACAGATGGTTAGACTCAGTCAAAGAGAACATGAGTCTGAGCCAGCAAGACGTGAACAGAGTGGTTGAAAATAGGTGTCTTGGAAGAGTGTCATTCACAGTGTCAACATGAGTTGAAGTCAGCTGGGGGGCAGTTCACAACAACAACAAATGTTATGCAGAGTCAACAGTCCAGAACATTTATTAATGGTTATACTATTAGAACACTTACTAATAGAGTAAGGCTAGAGACAGTCTAGGGATTCTGTTGGTCTACCGGCCACCCCGTGCGCTAACAGACTCCCTTAACGAGCTGACACAGTTGGTCTCGGAGCTGGTGCTGGAGTCTCCCAGGCTACTAGTCCTGGGAGACTTCAACATCCCCCTCGCGGCCAACGTAGTTCCATCTGGTGCTGCTCGGGAATTCATGGATACCATGACAGCCATGGGCCTGTCTCAGCTAATCACGGGTCCAATGCATTTCGCGGGAAATACACTCGATTTGGTTTTCTGTACGGACTTGGAAAATCCGTGGGTGGAAATTACCAACATTTCCGCCCTGTCATGGACGGATCATTTCTTGGTAGAGGTAAGCATCAAGGCATCAACTCAGATCCCCCCCGGGGGTGGCGGACCTATTATAATAATTATCGGCCAGTTTCACTACTGCCATTTTTGGGGAAGGTGATCGAGAGGGCGGTTGCGATCCAACTTCAATCGATCTTGGATGAAACGGATTATCTAGATCCATTTCAAACCAGTTTTCGGGCAGGCTACGGGGTTGAGACTGCCATGGTCGCCCTGGTCGATGATCTCCGTCTGGGTATCGACAGGGGTAGCGTGTCCCTGTTGGTGCTCTTGGACATCTCAGCGGCTTTCGATACCATCGACCATGATATCCTTCTGGAGCGCCTAGAAGAGGTGGGAATCGGAGGCACTGCGCTCCAGTGGCTCCGGTCCTACCTCTCTGGGAGGTTCCAGATGGTGCAGCTGGGGGATGTTTGCTTTGATAAGAGGGCCTTTAAATCTGGGGTCCCTCAAGGAGCTATTCTGTCCCCCATGCTTTTCAACATTTACATGAAACCACTGGGAGAGATCATCCGGAAGCATGGGGCGCGGGGTTATCAGTACGCTGATGACACCCAAATAGTCTTCTCTATGTCTCCGACTGACGCAGTGACCAGGGATGGCGTCGCTCCTCTCGTGGCCTGTGTGGAATCGGTAATGGACTGGATGAGGGAAAACAGACTCAGCCTGAATCCAGAGAAAACGGAAGTACTCGTTATAGGTTCCCCCGGCCCAGGTATGGAGGTGGTTCCACCTGTCCTGAGCGGGCTCACGCTTCCCGTTAAGGACACTGTACACAGTCTGGGGGTGCTCCTTAACTTGTCGCTCCATCTTACTTCTCAGGTGGATGCGACGGTCAGGAACACCTGTTTTCAGCTTCGGCTGTTACGCCAGCTGCGCCCCTACCTGAACCAGAGGGACCTTGAAACTGTAGTACATGCTCTGGTAGCCTCTTGGTTGGATTTCTGTAATGCGCTCTACATAGGGCAGCCTTTGTATCACACTCGGAAGCTGCAATTAGTGCAGAATATGGCAGCACGGTTGGTCACTGGTGCTCCCAGGACACACCATATAACACCGGTTCTGAAAGACCTCCATTGGCTGCCTATTCGCTTCCGGGCTCAGTACAAAGTGCTGGTTATTACCTATAAAGCCCTAAATGGCTTGGGCCCAGAGTACCTGAAGGACCGTCTCTCCTCACATAATCCGCCGCGCACACTCAGATCTACTGGGCAACAATTATTAAGAGTTCCGGAGGCCAGATTATCAACTACAGCTAAGAGGGCGTTTTCTATCTCGGCCCCAAGCCTCTGGAACTCTTTGCCCATTGAGCTCCGCTTGGCTGCCTCTCTCACCCAATTTAAAAAGGAGCTGAAAACATATCTATTCACGCAGGCTTACCCTTGAATGGATCTTCTTTTGATATCTGCCATGCTATACAAGCCGCTTGGAGTATTACCATTGTACATTTGCATTGGGTTGATACTGTTTTATTGTATTCAGATTGTTTTAATGTGTGAACATGATGTACACCGCCCTGATCACTGGAAGGGCGGTATATAAATAAAGTTTTTATTTTATTATTTATTAATACTATAATCCAAAATAAAGTGGTAAGACACTACGGTAGAGACCAGGATAAAGCTGAGACAAGGTATGACCTCCAAATGTTGTAGGACTGCAACATCCTGCATTCTTTACATTGGCTGTGTTGGCTACAGCTAGTGCACATTTCAGTCCAACATCTAGAGGACCATATTTTGCTTATGAGAGTACAATTGTGAACCTTAGGTATTGGATTTCCACTCAGTTGATAGTTTAATGGATGTGTTCCTTGGACCACAGGACTCTGGGACTTGAGCATATCCAAAACTTCTACCACCATCACTAAAAGGAACAACTGCAACATACCTTTTATGCAGTTCCCCCATATTTAATGTGAAATGCAATTAACATACATCTTGATGAGGATCTGGAAGGTGATGACATCTCTTATGAACAAATTATACCAAACTGTCACTTGATATAGGATGCTCTTCTCTTGTTACCATAAATTATTTTTACAGTTCCATCAGTATGATGCGGAAAAGCTGTGATGTTAATTACAGAAAGAACAAGAACACTTCATTAATTCTTACTTCATTGCATCAGCCATTTTTTCAAAAAAAAGAGGTGAAAGTGCACTGATTACATCTGTTGTAAAACAGAATGAAATGCTGTTATTCTTACTTCAACATTCAAGTATCCTGAGTGGAAATATGTAGCTTGTTTTTCCATTAAACAGACCAATCTAGAATTCTAGCTGGTAATTTCTAGTTTAGTACAGACAGCTATTGTACTGGGATGGGATGTTTTAACTGATATTGCTTTAATCTTTTTGTTGTAACCCACCCCGATTGCCTGTTCAGAGGCAAAAATTATTATAATTATTATTGTTACTTTGGCTTAGAGAATGGGCACTTCGCAAATAATATCTTATTCTAGATGACCTGAGCTGAGGAGACCCACATTTGTTCTGTTTGCTGTTTTTAATTGATTGCTTATTTTGTTTGTATTCTATTATTCTATTTTATCCAGTTGTGTCGTTCAAAATGATTAACCACCAGTTAGGTCTATTTTTTGGCAAAATGGGTAACTATTAACCATCATTGGAGAAATGTGTGTAGATGTATACTTTCATTCAACAGAAGGGAGAGGAAGGATCAGGACTAGATGCTCACTCTCCTTCCCTGTCATTCTTCCCTGCTCTTCCTCCTTTCTTCTTTCCTGCCTGCTTTTCCTTCCCCAACACAGGTAATTTGTGAGGCTGTAATTGACTCCTTTTTCTCCTCTTCCTTAGCCTTTCCTGGTGGCGTATATCACTGCCATGTGGCCAGGACTGGCTGGGAAAGCTTTTTGCTTGCTATACTATTACTTCTTCAAATAATTTACATAAGTTTGTTAGAAGCAGAACAGAATTTGTGTCTAATGAAAAATTAACCATTTCAGACCATGAATATTTATAGACAGTCTATATCCTACTTTTTGAAGTTTTGTTGTAGGGAACTTGTGTTTGTTTGTTTTTTTAACTGAAGCATTGCTAAAAACACTTGGATGTGTTATTGTTCTAAAATACATTTCTGGAAATTTGTATTATTTGGAAATGAAACAAAATTCTGTTCACTTTCTTTCCCCTTCAAGTAAAAACACAGATAAACCAAAATTTAAAAATGCATTGCCCCCCATTTTAATGTAATAGTTTCTTTTAATATTTAAAAAAGACCAAGCTTTTAAAAACCCAAGATTTTTACTGCTTTTTTCTTGTTAAACAAGATAGTTATTTATCATTATCATAAGTGCATTTTTATATTAATCAGATAGTACATATAATACAAGTTGAGAATACTTTATTCAAAAATCCAAAATCTGAAATACTCCAAAATCCAAAATTGTCCACATGGTTGGCTGAGATAGTGCCACTTTTGCTTTCTAATGGTTCAGTGTACACAAGGTTTGTTTCATGCAAAAAAATTAGATTTTGAGTCCCGTCTCCAAGATATTTCATTATGTGTATGCAAAGTCCAAAATCCGAAACAACATTTCAGATAAGGGATATTCAGCCTACATTATGTTTTGGCATACTAAATCTGTAGGTCCTGCCAGTGTTAAGGCGGAGAAATAAAGATGAAGGTGGTGGTGGTGGTGGTGGTCATGGTGATTCAAGGGAGAAGAAGGGAAGCTTTGAACAATTATCAAAAGCAAATGCGTAAACCCATTCATTCCTATCTGTGATGCAATCCCTTTGGCTAGATGACAGTAAGGGCTGTTCGACAGTGGAACACACTCCCTCAGAGGGTGGTGGAGTCTCCTTCCTTGGAGGTTTTTAAGCAGAGGCTGGATGGCCATCTGTCGGAAATGCTTTGGTTGAGAGTTCCTGCATGGCAGGGGGTTGGACTGGATGGCCCTTGTGGTCTCTTCCAACTCTAAATTTCTATGATTCTATGATTCTATGACTATGTTTTCCATGTTCTTTCTCCTTTATACTCCTGTTTACCATCCCAATCAGTTGCCAGCAGAAAAGGTGATATAAGTACAGTCATAATCTAATGTACATAGACATTTAGCCATGTCTATTAGCCTTAAACAACTGTGTGCATTGACCAAGAAGAAATTAAAACATTGACAGTATGAATTTGTTGCAGACCAAAAAGGTTTTCTTTCCTTTCCTGTGTAAACCTGGGGCTTTACAGACTGCCCAAAAAAAGCGGTCTAGGGGTGCCCCTTTCAACAATGGAGCAGGGCCAGGGCAGTCTCACCAGCAGGCCCAGAGGCCCCAATCTGCTGCTTTCCCAGGCCTTGGAGAAGCGGCAAAACACCCTTTCTCCATGGCCTGGAAAGGGATGTCCTTGGGGCTTCATGTCCCAAGGACAGCCTGACCAGCCTCCTGCCCCCTTTCTCCCTCGCTTCATTCCCATGGCAATCTGGTTGCTGCAGGAACGAAGTGCTTGAGGAAAAGGAGCTCCATTTTGGAGCTCCTTTCTGTGCCATGGAAAGGGTTCTCTAGGTGCCCTCCAGCGGCATGATGACATCAGGCCCGTGCCATCAGAGCAATTTTAAAATGGTGCCATCTATACGCGTGTGGTTGCTGCGTGTTCCCCAGCCCTACTTACAGCATGGAGATGGCCCTTTAGGGCCGTCTGTATTGGGCCCCTATTTGCTATAAATAATTTTATGTGTTTAGATACCTTATTATAAATTTGAAATTATATTTTGTATTACTTATGAAGTCCTTCATCAATAATGAAGTTACTTCATAATTGTAACTTTATTTGTTGGAAATTTTGCAATTTTTTATAATAAATTTTTTAGAGTTTGAATAATACCATACAAAATTAACAAACAAACAACAGCAAAACAACTAAATGAAATTTTGCAATTTTCTTTTTAACCACAGAAGATTAATATTTTGTGGGCAACTCAAAATACCTCTATGCTGCCTCCATCTTCTAATTTCTCCTTAGTCTCAATTTTTCCTCAAGTAGTTGACTTAACTGACCACTTAATCTTTGCGGTTATAGGTCACAAACTGACTGAATTGGAAGTGGAGCAAGATATGAGTGAGTGACATCACAGAATCAGGGAATGATCTTTTCACATGACAGCTCTTTCTCAGAAAGTATAATGGAGAAAATTATGATCAAATTTCTAGGCAGATATTCCTTATCAGCTGACAGTCACCTGAAAGGAGAAGCAAACCTTGTTGACCAAGCAGAATTTGAAATGGAGAGTCCTTAAAGGAACACGTCAGGGATGAAGAGGTTACAGTTAGCTTTGTACTCAAAGGTAAGTTACATTGGAAACCCCTCATGCAGCTTGTGAAGTTAAGTGATGGCAAGCCCCTACCAATTTTAGTAAAATTTCTCTGTACTGTGACAAATCAACAGAACAGAAATAAATATATGTTTTGAATTTTGAATTTTGTATGTTGTAATTTTAAAAACTTTTTACTATTTTAATTGGATTATTTTAATTGTTTAAAACTGTTTAACTAAAGTGTTGTTTAATGTCTGTGTGTGTGTATATCTTGTGAGTTGCCTTGGGTCCCAGCTTGGGAGAAAGGTGGGATAAAAATAAAATAAATAAATAAATAAATAAATAAATAAAAATAGAACATCATATCCTAGGAGGAGGAGAATATTTAAGATGAATTGGAGATGGGGGAGAATTTGGGCTACCCTTTATTTATTTATTTATTTATTAAAGCTAAGTATAGATAAGAAATTACAAAACCAAACCTTGTGCCTGGGTGACAAAACAGATGATGAAAATGCCAAAGGATACAAAGAAAAATCAAAGAATGGAAGGTTTAGGAGGAAAACTGGAAGTTTGGTCTACTTCAGAATCATGAAGCAAATTTGACTAGGATGATCATGTTTTAGATGAGCATAAAATTGTAAGTGTATGACCCCAGGTTTGAATCTTTCTTCAAAGGTCATTTGCATTTTTTATTGCTCACTGATGTATATTTGAGGGTTTAGATGGGGAGAACCCAATGTCACAGGAAAGAAAGACACTGATAAAACAAGTTGCAATAAATATCTCTTTAATTCAGAACACGTAGTAAAGAGAAAGGCAAAACCAACAGGCACATTCAAAGATGCTGATTAAACCCATTTAATATACACATGCATTATTCCCAAGTTATTAACTTTCTGACACAGCTTAAATTGCCATAAATTAAATCTGCATGAATGATTTAGCCCCCTGGAGTGCTAAATGTTAAGGAATGATAACAGGGTTGAAAGTATATTTAAAACAAGGGTGAAATCTTAACTGATGTAGGCTGATGAAATTTCTTATCTAAGCTGTCGGTGAAAATTCCAGGACAACCGCAGGTCATCTGAAGAGAAACCACTGGATATTGTGGCAAGGATCAAATCATTTCCCATAGCTCAGTTGGGAGAAAGCTAGCTTAAACACTGTGTTTCTTATAGTAAGCATACAAGCTTGTGCACAGGTAAGCTATTCAAACAGTAGACCATGAAAACAAGTTAATCAGATCTGAACACTGTTATTAGGTCTAATGTTAATTAAAAAATCATGTTTTCCTGAGCATACACATAAGTTCTAACCTTCTGATCAGTACATAAAGAGTGGAGGCACAGAGAAGGACCTTGTCTTTCTTTTAAAAAAAAACTGCTCTAGCTTTTCATTGTCCATTTGCAACATTCTTAATTAAGCTACACCAGTATAGTTCTTGTTTTCCCTGACTACATGTAATGGGCCGCATCTAACATTAAATGGGTAGAAGGCATTCTGCTCCTAAAATGGGTTGAGGAAGAGATTGGGCTTACATTGGTGGTGATGGTGGGGTGGGGGAGTGTCTCCTCCTGCATTTTCTAAATTTTAAATGCATCTACTACATCTTTTAACACTAGAGCAATTAAGGAAAAATCAATATGAATATGAAGAAATATGAAGAAGATTGGGAAGATATAAGAAATTATTGGAGAGCAACGTGGTGATTTAGCATTTCAAAGTCCTATAAATCAATAAGTATGAACAAGGCTGAAAATTTGGTGTATAATAAGGAAAGGTAGAAACAAAATTGAAAAAAAGAGTAGGTAAATGAAATAAACAATGATTGGTGTTTATAAATAGATAAAATTATGAAATATATGAATGATAGATGTTTATATGTATAACTAAACATATGACATAGAACTATAGATATGGAATGTTGCTATAAAAAGGAGCATAATGAAAGATGATGAAGAAGAGTTTACAATCAGAAGAGAAGTTGTATTGATAGTGAGAGGTAGAATAGCACTGAAGAATGTAAAAAAAATAAATAAATAGAAGTATAGTCCTCTCTCCTTTCTCATGGTCTACAGACTTGCTTATGCACGAGGGACAAATGGAGGGAGAATGAATGGGGTGCACTCCCATGGCACTCACCTGTGTGCCCCGTGCCTATATTCGAGCCAATGGGACTTGAATATAGGTGAAACTCCATTTTTGCAAGGGGGTCCAGGACGGATCGCCCATGAAAAAGGAGGGGCAACTGTAACAGTGTTTAAGTAAAAGTTGATTAACTCAATCCTATAAGAAAAAAAGAAGGGAGAAGAGGGGCGGGATTCAATTGTAAGAATAAGGGGTACAAGAAATAGTTGAGTAATGAATCATAGAATAATGGAGTTGAAAGAGACCACAAGGGCCATCCAGTTCAACCCCATTCTGCCATGCAAGAAATCACAATCAAAGCATCTTGGACAGATGGCCATCCAGCCTCTGTTTAAAGACCTCCAAGAAAGGAGACTCTACCACACTCTGATGGAGTGTGTTCCACTGTCAAACAGCTCTTACTTTCAGGAAATTCCTCCTGTTGGTTAAGATGGTAGAAATTAATGGATCTATCTTGTGGTTCAATATTTTCATTTTGTAAAAAATTTCTTTCTATTTTATATAAGACAGCATCTTATATTAATTTTTGCTCCCAAATATGTGTTAGGTCTTATTTTCAGGGGATGTCTTATTTTTCCATGAAGAAGAATTCACATTTATTGTTGAACAAAAAACCCCCGAACATTTATTATATACTGTATATATATTTATATACAAAAACTTTGATAGGTCTTACTTTTGGGGGAGGCCTTATATTTAGCAATTCAGCAAAACCTCTACTAGGTCTTATTTTCAGGGAATGTCTTATTTTTGGGGAAACAGGGTGCTAATGATCTATTGCTATTGCTGCTGTCTTTAGGGTCACTCCTTTTTTTACTTCTCCATCTACCCCAACTTGCAAGCTATGAACAAGTCAAGCCAGCAAAGACAAACTAATGAGAAGAAACATGTTCCTTAGAAGTAACATTCTTACCTGCACCTTGTTAGTGGTAAGAAAAGTGCCACAAAGTTATACTTCAAAAAGACCTTACTTTGCATGTATGTGTGTATGTAGACTGAATACCATTTTCTAGCTACTTTTCTGGCTACTTCTGATTTAAAGGCATTTTGAGTCAGACACTCCAGGTTTTATGCCACACTCTTGTCAGTCATTATGAAGGATTTTTTTTAAAGTAATGAGTAATACCAATGTATCACTCAAATGCCACTGTTCATGGTATTGAATTACTTTTGGGGTATCATAATGATTTACATAATAATATCTTTAGAAAGGAACATGCTAAATAGAGGAGTTCCACTGTATTTAACAGTGCAGAGTGGGCAAAACCAAATCTTTTTGTCAAGATTGGTCAGGAAATGAGCGCTAAAAACTCCTATTTGTCCCCCTCCCCAGCAGGGAACTGATGAATTAGTCAGTGGGTGCATCTAAAATATAGAAATAACACAGTTTGGCACCATGTTAATTGCTATAGCTCTATCCTATGGAAACCTGGGATTTGTAGTTTTACAAGGTCCTTACCTTCCCGCATCAAAGAGTGCTGGTGCTTCACAAAACTATAGCTCCTAGGATCCTGTCAAATAGGGCTATGGCAATTAAAGTGGTGTCAAGCTGCATTATTTCTACAGTGTAGAGGAACCCATTGCTTTTCAGTAGTATGTATGAAAGGTCCATCACTCAAAATGTGGAAGCCAATGCCTTTCTTCCTGCATTTTGAAAGGCCAGGAAGCACCACTCTACCTCTGTTTTCTTGGAGTCTTCATAATGTGCCTGGAAGAGCAATGACCTGACAGTAAAACAAGTCATTAGAGGCATTTCTTGCTAGGAAAAAAAGAGAAAAAATAAATTGAAAAATATACTGCAGAACCAGAAACTTCAGGTCTTATATGCGTGTTACTACATGGGTAATGCTTCTGTTTTTCATAAAAATCATGAGATGTACCAAGAACAAGCAAATGATTAATTTTAGAAATCAATAGCATCTCCCCCCCCTGAAAAAAAAATCAGCCATCAGAGAAGTCATAGCATGAAGCCCTTCCTATTTCATATAATGTATTCTAACAACAACCAGCCAGTCTTGATAAACAGGTTTATTTTTTCCCCTCCAGCCTGCATTCCAGCTGTCTTTTATATACAAATAGTCTTTTATATCTGTAATATATTACAATTTGCTCTGGAAGGGGTATGCATTTCTGTCTCCTGATCTGTAAAATTAGAGTTTAGAATGGATAAAGTGTAATTTTAAACAGTGTCATTGTCAACACTTAAGTGGAAGAAAGAAAGTCTCTTGTGCATAAAAGAAGTGTATTAAAACAAATTCATATCTTATCACTTCATTTTTATTTCTATATGCTGCTAATCATGATCTGGCTACTTGGATGTTGTATTTACCACTTAAAAAGGCCATATTTGGGAAGGGTATGGGTGGGATGCACTACCACATCAGAATTTCATTAATGGGACTATACTACTGTGAAACACAAAGTCACCATTGGAATCTTGGCATGACAGCCTTCTGGAATCAAGAAAATAATTCAGTTTAGAAAAGGAATCCGGCAAGCTTTGCACTAGATGTTTTCTCATGTGTTCCATGCACATGTTATCACCTTAAGCACTAACATTAGCACTCTACAAAGTCACTCATTTATTGTCTGATTGCTGGGAAATATTCTAGAGAGTGATTTTAGTTTTCTTTCAGTGTTTCTTTAGGGAGCCTTGATAGTGCAATGGTTAAATGCCATACTGCAGCCATTCCAAGCCACAAGGTTGTGAGTTTGATCCCAGGGACTCCAAGGTCCACTTAGCCTTGCATCCCTCCATAGGTTGCTAAAAATGAGTACCCAGCTTGTTGGGCGCAATTAGCTTACATACATTGTAAACCGCTTAGGGAGTGCTTAAGTGCACGGATAAGCAGTATAGAAATGCATTTACTTTTGCTGTTGCTATTGCTTTATTTAGCTATTTCAAGGAATAATGAAGAAAAAAGTGAGGCTTTCTGTACTGAGAAACACACATTCTAGGAGTTAGCTTACAGTTGTAAACCGCTTAGGCACTGTTAGTTCAGTATGAAATGGCATATAAATAAAGTTGTTTTTATCATGTTGACAAATAATGTGATGGGATGCAGCTGGGTTGCAGGATGCAGGCAGGTTTTATAGCACATAATTTGCAGGCATTGCTGATGGGCAGCTGCATGCCAGGTACCAAATATGCTTCGGAGGATGCTTTTCGAAGCCAGGAATAAAATGGCCTCTGAAACACAGCTAGGACCTGGGATGCAGCCAGGATGCAGCCACCTGACAGCAGCAGTGGCAGATTTCATGTGATAATACCCATCTGCACCCTACAACTTGGCTGCATCCCATTAGGGAGCAGTCAGTTTATTTGTCAATGTGGTAATCTCCTTAGTAACACAATCCAGAGCTTGGAAAGTTATTTTTTCCCCAATTTCATATCTGTTATTCCTTATATGTTTTAGAAGTAATTTACTGACATAACCTGTCAAAGTATATTAAAAGGAATGAATTGCTGCATTGCTTACTACTTTTTTATGTACAAAAATGTAGGATTGGTAAGAGAAGGACATAAAACATGGGGACATTACGTCTAAATGTCTCTAAAGTACCTTAATAAACAAACAGTTACAAACAACACTCAAGAAAAGAGAAAAGAAAAATACATAACGGACAAAAGAAATACATAACAATACTGACACATACAATCCAACATATAAATAAAATGTTTCAGCATTGAAGTTCCAATACTCTCTATATAAACACTTCCAACACAGCCTAGGATACCCTTTAAATAAGTTTACACTATGTTCTTTTATTTCTATCCGTTGCGATTAAACCTTTGATATTAGAACAACTTCTATTATTTTTTAATGCTATACCATCACTAATATTGCAAAAAAGATCCACACATTTCCATTCATCCTTTGTCTTATCCAGAGAGATTTCTCTCAGTAAAGCTGTTAATACCTAAACAGGGCTATCACCTCTTCACTATCTCTTCTCCAGTCTAAACATTCCCAGCTCCCCAAGTCTCTCCTCATAGGGCATGATTTCTATATCCTTCACCATTTTGGTCACTCTCCTCTGGACACACTCCAGTTTCTCAACATCCTATTCCAGGTGAGGCCTGACCAAAGCAGAATCAAGTGGCACTATTGCTCCCCTTGATCTAGATACTATACTTCTATTGATGCAGCCTAGAATTGCATTAGCTTTTTTAGTTACTGCATCACACTTTTGACTCATGTTCAATTTATGGTCTACTAGGACCCCTAGATGCATTTCACATGTAGTCTTCTTAAACCAGGTGACCCCCCCATCCTATATCTATGCATTTCATTTTACCAACCTAAGTGCAGTATCTTACATTTCTCCCCATTGAAGTTCATTTTGTTAGTTTTGGCGTTCTAATCTATTACAGTCATTTTGAATGTTGGTTCACTCCTCTAATTTGGTATCATCTGCAAATTTGATAAGCATGCCCCCAATACTGTCATCCAAGTCATTGATAAAGATGTTGAATAGCACTTGGCCCAGGACAAGTCACTAGTCACTTCTCCCCAGGATGAAGTGGAGCTATTGCTGAGCACCCTTTAGGTTCAGCCAGTCAACCAATTATAAATCTACCTAACAATTGCATTGTCTAGACCACATTTTACTGGCTTGTTTATAACTCACTTTGACTTTAAATTTGCTGTGAATGGCTTCTGTTTATAAAGATGTATTTTCAATAATTCTGTAAGTCCAGGAATTTAATTGTATACAGTCTTTTAATTGTATATTTGTTTGTACTGTGAAGAACAGAGAAATTTTCACTGTAGGAGTAGGCAAAGGTTTAAACCAATTTGGAATAAGTCATATTATTTAGTTTTTAAGTTGGGTTATTTAGTTTAAGTTGGGTCACTTTTTGTTGTTGCTGCCCAGAGTCCGAATCATGACAGACAGAATCTCCAATATCTTTTTCTTTTTTAATGCTGGATGATGTTTCACAAGAAAGGTTTTATCAGTCAGAGAAAATAAGAGAAATAAAGTTGCTCCTCCATATCCACTGATTTTTTGTCCCTGGATTCAACCATCCACAAGTTGAAAATATAATAAGACATATATAAAATATAGTATAATACAAATTCCAAAAAGCAAACCTGGATTTTGCCATTTTATATAAAGGACACCATTTTATATAAAGGACACCATTTTACTATGCCATTGTAAACAATGGGACTTGAGCTTCCACAGTTTTTGATAACCACAGTGGATCCTGGAACCAAACCACAGCAGATACCAAGGGTCCATTGTACACAGGAAATCTACATATTCATGATCCTGAAGGCTCTGATGATAATGACAATGGATGAAATCCAATGACATATCCATGAACTTCTAGTTGTACACAAGAACTTCCTATCGGCAGCTTCTACACCAGGGAGATAAACCTTTACTTATTCTATCAACAAGAAGAAAACGTTTTTCTCTGCTTGGTGACATTATAAGGCTTGTTTAAACATTTTCCAAAGTTTTTTTTTTACTTACACAGTTTGGGACATTGGTATGAAGAAAAGTATCATCTGTTCCTCCACTATTTCAGGCAATAAAATTTATAGAATCCAGATTTATAAATTTCTCTCTCTCTCACACACACACACACACATTCTGGTAACAATGGAAACCTGTAATTCATTGTTTGAATGTGCAGATACTTTCTTTGGTTTGCATTGTCCTGAGTGGTACTTGTTGGATGACCTTGTAGTACATTCTACGTTTCTGAGATGAAGCTGAAAGCATTGCCTCTCCATTCTGCCTTGGCCCAGCTTCTGCATGCTCAGAGCCCCTCTATCTGGTTTCTGACAGCCACCACTGTGGATGAGGCCACTGGGGCAGGGAGATCATCACCTCTTTGTCACTTCTGGGCCCATATGCTTCTGCAAACCTTCCTCCTTTTATCAACTGCAGCAGCACAGAGTTTGTTTTCCTGTCATTCTCAGCTGAGCAGAGCAACCAACTGGCAAGTGGAAGAAGTCTGCTATAGATCTGGGGCCCTATGCATTATGGCAAGGGATCAGCTGTATGATTGCCCAGCAGCTTGGGAAGGCCTTTTTCTAAGTGACTGTTCAGACACATTGCAGCTGGGTGATGAGAACAAGTAGGGACAGAGGAAAATGCTTCTTTCTTTTTTCCCTCAGCAGCCAACTAGGCCCAGCTATTCTAGCAGGCTACCTGAACGTTTCACTTATTGGTCATTGTAAGCGTTGGACTTACTTTTTCTCTCTTATCCTTCTCATCCTTTTCCTTTTGTTTCAGGACTTAAATTTAGAATGTGAATCTAGGGGTTCACAATGCTCAACTCCTAAGTTGCTCTGTGACCCTTTCCAGGTGAACAGTAGGATAAAAATGCTTTAAAGTAATGAATAAATGGTGGCATATCCTTGCATCCTTTCCAGCTTCATACCTGTTCCTTATAATTGGGTTCACTTAATATCACAAGAGAAAGGGTCAATTGCCTTGGCCTTTTCAAACTATTGCTGAACAGCATACAAATGCTTAACTCACCAGTTGGCTTAATGTTACCTTGAAACGTCATTATCAGCCACTCTCCTTGGACTCCTTTATGACTCCTATTTATACAGCTCTCTTCAACTTCCTTCAGTTATAGTTCTGCTACCAATTAGATCACAAGCTACTAATTTAAAACCAAGCCAAAACAAAAAAAGATTGTTTGGCTCAACCAGCTTCTGATTTGTGTCATCTGAATCCTCTAGGAATGGGCACTTTCATCAGTTCAGTTCAGTTAACTAGTGGTACTCAAAGGGGTGGTCTGTGGACTGCAACTACACCATGACCATGACTGCAACTACACTGCAGAATTATTGCACTTTATTGACATGATTTAATTGCCATAGCTTAATGCTATAGAATTCTGGGACTTGTAGTTTTGTGAGATATTTAACCTTTTCTGTCAGAGAGGTCTGGTGCCACAACAAACAACAAATCCCAGGATCCCATCAGAAATAACCATGACAGCTAAAGTGATGTCAAACTGTATTAAATCTATAGTGTGGCAGCTGCAATTCTACAGCTGCAAGTTTGCAGGAAAGAAATAAAGAATTGTGCCAATAAGCACCAATATGGTACTGGTTCCTGGAACTTTGGAAGAAAAAAAATTACTGGTCCCTTCCCATCAGATAACCCGAAAAGCACTGGAGGAGACAGAGTGGGATTATGGGATAAGTACAGTTAGAGGCCTTGTATGATTACAGGGCTTGACTGATTAGGAGCATGTCTTAGCCATACACTCTTTAAAAAAATCCACTTACCTAAAAGCAGAACTCTGAAACTGAACTGATTTTTCATCTAAACTTTCACTTACTTTTCCCACTGGACTAATACTGCTTGAACTGAAAGCTAATCCTGTACTTTAAACAAGTCTTTTTCTCTAGGATGATCTGATGTGTGCCTCTTGTTGAGGTACTGCTATATATTTACCCTCCCCCCCAATCCAATTTTATCTCTTTTCCAAACTTGGAATTAGTTTAAGCAATTAACTGCCAGTCAAGGCTTCTCTGTTAGAGCAAAGCTCCCAGAATATATTTTTTACAATAATTCTCTCCCCTCTAGGATTTAGTTCCTGAGCTATTCACTTCAAAAAGAAGTGGAAACCATGCTTAGGGAGCTGTGCATATTTAGCCTGGGGAAGAAAAGGTTAAGAGGTGGCATGATAACCATTTTTAAATATTTGAAGGAATGTCATACTGAAGATGGAGCAAGCTTGGTTTCTACTGCTCCAGAGACAAGGACACAGAGCAATGGATTCACACTACAAGAAAAGTGTTTCCAATTAAACATTAGGAAGAACTTCTATCGTAAGAGCTATTTGAGAGTGGAATGTGCAGCTTCAGAGTCTTTTCCTTTGAAGGTTTTTAAACAGAGGCTGGATGGCAGGGGGCTGGACTGGATGGTCTTTGTGGTCTCTTTCAACTCTAGGATTCTATTATTCTCCCTGGATTTAGCTCCTGGCCCATGATACTCTTTACTGTCCTCTTGTTGCAGCTGGTGATTAATAAATTAAATGGTGATTAAATAAATGAGATAACACTTACCTTCTCTTCACACAAGAGCTTAATTTGTCTGTTTAATGTCTGATTGCCTTGTTGCTTTTCCACTGCACTTGATATGCTTTGTCAGCTGGGACTAGTCATGCAGTTAGGGTTGGAATTCATGGTCAGTCTCTGCTCATATGTCTTTGTGGGTGGAGGAAGCAACTAATATGAGCATGCTAAGCAGGGAGGATTTGAGGATCATTGCTTCTCACCAAAGTACCATTTCCAGTCACATTTTAAAGTTTGTTAACTTCTGGCCTGTAATGTAACATGGATTTTGTTAGGGTTCATTTTTCAGGACTGCTGCTTCTCCAACATACTGAGAACATAACAAGAAGCAGTGAATTGCAGCTGGGAAAAGGAGAAAGAGAGAAAAGAAATGTCAGTCATGTGCTTAATGGCTGAAAATTTTTTTGACATGGACGTTGGACATCTAAAGGGGACCCTGTAAGTCAAGGACCTTAAATTATCTGCCTGACTCTCCCTTGTTCTCAAAGAGCTAAGCTTCATTGCATCCCTGTCTAGTTTTACAATCTTCACTTAACTGCAACTATGGCTTAGGAGGTCTCATCAACAAACAAGGGGTGTTGAGTACATGTTGGGAATGCTCATTTACTCAGGAGTTAGGGTGGGACTGCCAAATCAAGGTGAATAATGAGTAGATACAGAATTACAGAGATCCTATATCCAATCAGATCCAACCCCCTGCTCAATGGAAGATCTCGTGCTAGATCAACCCTGGCAGGTAGGTACCTGTTAAACCTCTTTTTGAACACTTGGGGCTGATCTTGACTGGCAAAAAGGGGTGTGTTCATGCCTGCATGAAAGTGTAGCCTTTAGATGACCCACACGGAAAGTTTGGCATGAACGCACTTCTTTTGCATTTTAGTGGGGGAAAAGCAGCTTTAAAAAGGAGCTGCTTTTCCCAGCTTCTTTTTCAAAAGGGTGTAACTGTGCAGCTGCATCTAAATGCTGTGGTGCCACTGTGCAGTTTTTTAAAGCTCCCAAACCCTAGCTCCAGCCCTAACCCGAACTCTAGACATGCACAGTAGGGACTCTGGGATGCTGTAACTGTTATGCAACTGCACATAAAATGTCAATTCATTCATAAAATAAAGAAGTTTATTCATAAACTTAAATTGTAGCAGATTTAATATCTTTTTAAGGGGGGGAGGGATGCAGTTTGTTTTATTTTATTGATGTAATAGTATTTTAATGTGTAAGCCACCTTGGTTGATCTCAAAGGGGTGGGGTAATAATAATAATAATAATAATAGGGTTCATTCATGGTGCACCGATGCAACTGCACACTTTAAAAAGGGAAGCGAAACCTCAATGGTAATTTGACAGATCTTCATAACTGCACAGTTCATGTGTGATGTACTGGTGCAACTGCGCAGTTCGCAGTCAGCAACAACAACAACATTAAAAATATTAATGGCCAAAAGCCCCATTCATCGCCACCCGTGCAGCTGCTCCGCCTGTGTTTTATAGCATCCTGACAGCTTCCAATGTAGTTGCTGAGCAACAGAAAAGACTTCAGATAAGTCGTCCCCACACCTCCTCAGTGTAGCTGCCCTATGCCTTTTTATTACACACCTGGGACTTGCAGTGCAGCTGCTAAGTATTAAGAAAAAGGCAACTTCATGTTGCCCTTTCCTGCCAATCTAGAAAGCCCCATACAGAGGAGACCCCAGCACCTCTCTACATATTGGTTCCATTGCCCAAGCACTCAAATGATCAAGATATTCCTTCTAATGTTCAATTAAAATTTACCCTCCAGTAACATAAAACCATTAGACATTGTTCTACCCGTTGGACAAGCCAACTCCCTCCTCTTTGTGGCAGCCCTTGGTGTAATTATGTCACCTCTCAGTTTTCTCTTCACCATTTGAAGATGACCAACTCCTTCTCAGTCTCTCACATGATTTGTTTTCCATACATCCTATTATCTTTGTTGTCCTTTTATGAACTCGATCCAACTTGTCTATATCCTTCTGAAAATGAAGCACCCAGAACTGAACACAGTAGTTGAGATGAAGCCTGGCCAGCTTGGGACAGAGTAAGACTATTATTTCCCTCATTTTGGGTATTATATTTCCATTAATGCAGGCTAAGATTGCATTTGTTTGTTTGTTTGTTTGTTGTTTTGTTTTGTTTTTTGTTTTGCTGCAGCATCATACTGTTGGTTCATGTTTAACCTATGATCAACACTAATTTCAAGGTCCTTTTCATATGTATACCACTGACTGAAGTATACCCCATCCTGTATCTATGTATTTGGTTTTGTGGCCTAAACATAGAATTTTGCGTTTGTCTCTGCTGAATTTCATTATTACTTTCAGCCCTGTTTTCTAGCATATCTAAGTCTTTTTGAACTTTGTTCCTATATTACAATGTGTCAGCTTCACCTCTCAGTTTTACATTATTTACAAATGTGATAAGGAGTCCCTCCACCCTGTGTTCTAAATCATTTATAAAAAATATTGAAGAGTCCAGGTCCAGAACAGAATCCTGTGACACTTCAGTGGAGATTCTCCTTCAAATTTGAAGCATAGACACTGATGACAATTCTTTGAAGACAGTTTTCCAACCAATTATGGATCCATCTGATGGTGTTTCCAACTATTCTGAATATTATTATTATTATTATTATTATTATTATTATTAATTATCCCACCTCTTCCTATAAATCAAGCAGGTTACAATAAAAATAATAAAGTACATAACACAACATAAACATCAGTTACATAATCCACAACTTTCCACCAACATCAAAAACTAAGCGATCAAATGTAACTTACATGGTTAAAATGGTTACAACAGTCATAAAACAATTAACAAGTAGGCAAATGGAGTAGAAGAACTATGGGCAGACTGGTCTATCTTTAATGGGAGGTCAGTCTGGGAAGGCCTGCCAGAAGAGATCCGTCTTGACTGCCTTTTTAAAGGCATCAAGAGTGGTGTCCCTCAGGGCGCCATCCTGTCCCCGATGCTGATTAATATTTATATGAAGCTTCTTGGTGAGATCATACGGAGGAATGGAGCTCAGTGTCTTCAGTATGCTGATGACACTCAGATATACCTCGCCATGACTAGATTGTCTGTTCAGACTTCAGATGGCGTCTCTCCTCTCATTGACTGTCTTGCAGCGGTAATGGACTGGATGAGGGAAAAAAGATTGAGACTCAATCCAGACAAAACGGAGGTACTCACAGTTAAGGACCGAAACTAGGTTTGGGAATACAACTTCCAGTCTTAGATGGAGTCACACTCTCCTCGAAGGACTCTGTTCGCAGTCTGGGGGTACTTCTAGATTCGTCACTTCACATGACGAGTCAGGTGAATGCGATGGTCAGGAGTGCCTGTTACCAGCTGCGCCCTTTCCTGGATGTGAGGGATCTGGAAATTCTGGTACACGCTCTGGTAACCTCATGCTTGGACTACTGTAACGTGCTCTACCTTGTGCTTAACCCAGAAACTGCAATTAGTTCAAATTATGGCAGCCAGACTTGTTACTGGAACACCTAGGAGAGAGCACATAACACCAGTGCTTAAAGCTCTCCACTGGCTGCCAATTAGTTTTCGGGCACAGTACAAGGTGTTGGTTTTAACCTTTAAAGCCCTACATGGGTTAGGTCCATCCTACCTAAGGGACCGCCTCTTCCCGTATGAACCACCCCTCACACTCCGCTCCTCTGGGAGGAACCTGCTCCACCCGATGAAGATCAGGCTGGTGCAGACCTTTTCAGCTATCATCCCCCAAGCTGTGGAATGACCTGCCGGATGAGATGTGTTTTCATAACATCCATTGAAGGTTTTTAAAAAACTTTAAAGACCCATCTCTTCTGGCAGGCTTTCCTAGATGTTGCTTAATTTCCCCAGCTCCAAACCTTCTGTTTTAGTTTTTCATCCAGCTCTTTTCTTTTCACATTTAATCCTGCTCATAAAGCCCCAGGAATTTTGTTTTTAAGGAACCTTTTTATATTTTGGTATTGTGTTTTAATTCATAGCTAGTTTAATCTTATTTTAAGGGGTGGGAGTTGGGATGGGATTGTTTTTAATTTTGTACTCTTTTAACTCTGTTGTAACCCGCCCAAATTGTTTGTTCAGAGGGGTGGCCTATAAATAAAAAATATTATTATATTATAATTATTATTAATATGAAAGATCTCCTCTGGCAGATCATTCCACACTTTTGGAGTGGCTGGTGAAAAGGTCCTCTAGGAAACCACAGTTAGCCTTGTCTTCCTAGGCTGCAATAAATTCTTCCCAGAGGACCTGAGTGTGTGAGTTGGATTATTCTGTATTTAGTCAGTTTGCTGGTCAAAATATAATGAAGTACCTTATCAAATGCTTTGCCGAAATCCAAATAAATGACATTCACAGCATCCCATCCATCTGCTAAACTAGTGACCCAGTTTTCTTTCTTTTTCTTTTAAAGATATAAGGTTAGTTTGGCAGGGTTTGTTCTGGACGAACTCATGTTAGCTTTGGCTAATCACTGAATCTTCAAAATACTTGCAAATTCCAACTGCCACTGCTCTGGTCTTGGAGGGAGAGAAGAAGAGGCAGGCACACTTCCACCATGCCTAGCCTCAGAGACAGATGAAAGGCCTTCATCTTAACTCCTACCAACCTGGCTATTCTGGCCTCACTGCTCACCCAGGTCAGCACAGTGATGGGTGGGTGTTTATACATCTGACTCTGTGCTGATTTGAAACCTCCTACTGGCATGCACTCTTTTTGAACAGATTATGTGGCTGTACAGACTGGCTAAAAGGGCTGACATCGGAGTGGAGTATGGGGTGTAGCAATCGCATGACACATGCCCTGACTCCACCCCCAAGTCACTAGGAAGCCACTGGGCTGACCGGTCAGCCGGCAGATCCACAGCATTTCTTTGATGCAGCATTTAGACACACTGCACCAAAGAAACACAGTAAAAACACTATCACAGTGGCAAGGGCAGCTTGTTCCATTCCCAAAAGGAGTGGCATTTTGCTGCTTCTTTTGGGGGCAGAAAAATGCTGGATCAGCATGCAGTGAGCAAAGGGGTGAAAGCAAGCTGCTCCTTTGGGGCCATCTATACAGCCTGTATATCTTTCAGTTGTTATATATGGTAGTCATACCACCAAGTTTCTCTTATACCTATAAAATCCTATTTACCTTCTTGCACTAGGACTTCAGGCTCAACTTGTTTGTTTCCCAAACTCTATGCATTGATGTATACACATCTAAAGCATTATTAGTTCTCATCTTGTTAAATGAAAGACATTTTCTAGAAATTGGAGGTCTGAAAACTGTAGAGACAATATCTTTAATGCTGATAGCCTTTTGATCCTAAGGAAAGAATGGGCATATAATATTTAATGGTATATGAAGAAAAGTATGCTTCTACTTCATGCCTGTTCCACATTTTAAATGCAGTTTCCAGGACTTAAAAGAAGACAGCGTCATTTTTCAATCTCTTGATTAAGTGCTGCCATCTTTATTGCCTCAGCTGTTGAGTATTTGAAGCCTTAAATAATACCCATACACATCTTCAACATTTGTTAAATGCATACAGTCAAATTTTGTCATTAAAAAATAAAAACCTACCTAGAGATATTCCTTTATTTTTCATTAAGGACAATGGGATCATTTCAAATTAAACATATGAAACTGGGTTTTGGTTAATATCTTTATTTAGTAAATGCTTCATCTGATGACTCTCAGATATCAGGAATTTGCTTTATTTTTCTTCTCCAAAATGTTAATAAAAGTAAGCAAATGGGCTTTTCAGGACAGGCTTGTAGGGAAAAAGAATGCACTTCACACTTTCTGTTCACTTTTTAGCAAAGACTATTGCTTTTAATGTGGACTTTTAAAAGGTAAAGAGCAAAAAAGCTATAGTTTCTGCTCTGGATTTTAACTTTGACTTCTGCTGTTTGAAATAAACAGAGATCCTTGTTCCTGTGGCTCTGTCTGCACTGTAGAATGAATAAAGTTTGACACCACTTTAACTTATATGGCTCAATGGAATTCTGGGATTTGTAGTTTTGTGAGATATTTAGCTTTCTCAGTCAGAGAACTCTTGTGCCACAACAAACTACAAATACCGATGGAAAGAGCCATGCCAGTTAAAGCAGTGTCAAATTGCATTAATTCTGCAGTGTGGCAGCAGCCTGTGATAAGCAAAAAACCTGATCCAAACCTCTTTGCAACTTGCACCCTTTGCTAATGCAATGCCACCAGTGACACTACCCAGAACATCTCTTGGCCAAGTTACCTTGGATTAATTTCAGTTGCTTTGCCTGAGGATAAAGATGAGTTGGGCTGACTGCTTTTTTTTTTCTGTTGGCTTATGGAAATGCTTCTCTGAATGATGCTCCATGAACAGGTGCAGGCCTGTAATCATGAACTACTGATCCATGAAGAGTTTCCAGGAAATAAAGAAAGAGATGTGGTCAGTAGGCCCAAATAAGGTTCCACAGACTGGCGCAATCTCCAACATCATATAGGCTGAGAAGCACGCTGGTTTATGGCATCTAACGGAAGGGGTGTCTGGCTGGGTCCAGGAGAGGCCAGTATCAGTCTTTAAAAGAAGTGCTGATCATGCTTCAGGCCTTGTTTTGGAAGAGAAGTTGCCTCAGGCTGAATTCACACAATCCCAGCTCTACTGCATAATATCGCTATTCTAGTTTGACCCCTGTGCTGCCACACACCTGTTTAATCCAAACTGAAATCAGTGTGAAAAGCCACACAGGAATAGTGGTGTCACTTGGTATGTGAGGGACTGCTTGGGAGGAGGAGTGGTCAGGGGGGCAGCCAAAAGGGTATACTCAGCCCTCTCCTTCACTGCTCTTCATGAGGAGACCAGTGTCAACACAGCAAAGGCAGGACAGGACCACTTGGGTCTTCTCACCCTGCAGCAGAAGGGTCTGACCAGGTGCCACCCCTCTTCAGGTATGGTACCCAGTGCAGGCTGCACCCCCACCCCCCACCCTTAATGATACCACTTCATAAACTATATGTACAATGTTAAGCAAACAGGGAATGGACTGTATCTATGGATGGGTGCTGTTCCCTGGTACAAGTTTATACTCTCAGAAACAAATATGTTTAAATACAAGGAAATTTCACGGAGAAAGTTAAGTCTGGTGAAGTCGAAGGCTTTCATGGCTGTCATCCATAGTTTTTTGTGGCTTTTTTGGGGCTATGTGGCCATGTTCTAGAAGACTGTTTCTGACGTTTCACCAGCATCTGTGGCCGGCAGCTAACCCAATGACATTCTCTGAAGATGCCAGCCACAGATGCCGGCAAAACAAACTCTTCTAGAACATGGGCACATAGCCCAAAAACCCACAAAACACACACACACACAAACTAAGTTTAAGCCTTATTTGCCCATATGAGCTCAAGGCTCAGCTATTGCAATATTCTGTTGTGACTTTACTTTGACCTTTTAAACTGCTAGAGAATTGTTAATGAGCCCTCATTCCGAAGTGCTGGAAAACCTGATGATAACACTGCCTGACAGATACCATGCCAAATAATATACTTCCATGGGAGGACGTGAGCATTTGCTTCCACTGTCATTTCCAGAATTAATGCATTTTTGTTGTAAATCACCAGTGGATCTCTGCCAGTTTAGATCATATGAGGATCTGACTTAAAAATTTAAAGACCTTTAAAAAGATGAACTGCATTATAAAAAAAAAACCCTCCTCTTTTTAAAACACACAGTAAGAAGGAGGAGGAATGTCATTTTGGTTATTATTTTTATGTGGTGGGCATGTTTTATGTGGAAAGTTACAACTCCAGCACCATCTTACTTGGGATTTTTCATTTCACTTCTTTTTTAGGAAGTGACGTACAGCATTTGTCTAAAATTTTAAAGATCATTGAGCTTTTCTCTGTGGATCTGAGAGAAACTGTGAGAAATCTGTGCATGTAACTCCAAGCAGTCATGTATTTTCCTTTTGATGTGCTTGATGGCAGAGGAACATACAATCATTTAGCACTCCCACATAAGAGGATTCAGTGATTTGATTGATACTGAGCCCCAATGACTTTTAATCTGATCCTGGGCAATATCAAAACATGGAGCAGTAGCTGGTAGGACACAAAATTAGGGTATGGAAATGGGTGGCGGGGTTGCCCCAGTCTGCAATCCCATTATCATGATGTATCCTTGGGAGGCTCAGGTTCCTTCCTTCTGGCTTCTCTTTAGCAAGATGTCCAGAGGATGAAACTGGACTGAGACTTTCCTTCTGGAGGGTGGATTATGGCCGGACAAGGTGGATGTGGCCACAACCGCAGTGACCATATGACCTTCAACATGGAGGCCATGGGCGTTGGGAAGGGAGAGGCCCTTCTGCCACCCACCCACCCACCCTCCAGCCATCACCCCTCTTCCCTCCCCTGGAATATAAACTGGTCCCTCTGCAGATGGGAGAAGAAATCAAATATATGTCAGTCCTGAAGCAGGAACTGTGGGGAGCAGCGAAAAACCTGCCCTATTTCATCAAACCATCTACACCAAAGAAAGATGTGGAGCACTATTCTGACAAATATCAGATGTCTGGCCCAGTTGATAATGCTATTGAGTGGAACTCTGACTGGAGTCGGCTCCCCCAAGAATTAAAGATCCGGGTGTGGAAGATAGGGAAACAGAGTAAGTACATCTGAAACTTGGACTAATGAGCCCTCCCTTTGCCATCTACATCATCAGAGGGAGAGAGAGTCCTGCTAGCTCCATCAGGCCCTGCTGAACTAAGCAGAAGAGCCCTCCCTCCAGTCCATCTGCCTTGGTCCAGGCCTCAGAGGGAGAGAAGAACTTTTGGACCTGATCCCCTTCCCCACCACCATTCCCTTCTCCTTTTGTGTCATGTCTTTTTAGATTGTAAGCCTGAGGGCAGAGAACCGTCTAATTAAAAATAATAATTGTAAGCTGCTCTGATAGCCTTTAAGGCTGAAGGGTGGGATATAAATACTCAAATAAATAAATAAATAAAATAAAAATAATCAGAGGAGGAAGAAAATGCTATATTGTAGATTGTGCTTGAAGATATTTTTGGTGATTATATTTTTCCTACGGCTGTATATCTTTCACTCATTTATTGTTTTGTGATGGGCTGGAACCAACCAGAAACAGTGTTAGGGAAGAATAGGCAACATTTTGTTGCCTGCTATTAGAGGTACTAGTAGGCCAGCAAAAGAGCCTTCTCAGCGACAGCACCAACATGTTGGATTTCCTTGCCCAGAGAATAATGTTATTACATTTTGGTATTGCATTATATTATATTGTTTTTATTCTATTATTATTTCATTATATTGCACTGCTGTGTGCCATCTTGACTAATGTGTAAACACCAGATGTGTTGGTTAGAAATGAAGAGAGGGATAATGAATGAATGAATGAATGAATGAATGAGTAAATTATCTCTCTAACCCACAATCACTATTCATCTCCTAGCTTGGACTTTCGTGAAGCTATTGTTGTGTGGCCTTCAAGTTATTTTCTACTAATAGTCACCCTAAGGCCAAGGGATTCATGGGGTGTTCTTGTCAGGATTTGTTTGGGATGAATGCCATTGCCTTCCTCTTATGACACTGAGATAGTGTTACTTATCCAAATTAATACAGTGGGTTTCTGTGGCTGAGCAGGGATTTGAACTCTGGTCCCTTGGAATTCTAGACTGCATCTTCACCACAGAATTAATGTAGTTTTATACTATTTTAACTGCCATGGGTAGGTCCCATGGAATTCTGGGATTACCAAATGGAGGAACTAATTAAAATCTGATGCTGCAGGATGATCAGCATTTCTTTCTTCTTCTTGAGTCAACTATTAAAGGTGACCTTTTAAGTTAGGGCTGTTACATTTAACATGATATTACTATAATGAGATGAGTCCTACCTCAATCTTTGTTAATGAAGAAAAGCCACAGAGAGAGAGAGAGAGAGAGTGAGAGAGAGAGAGACTATAAAGAGAAGGCAGAACTCATTTGAAATGATGATAATGCTTGGTAAAGTCAGTAGGAAAAGAGGAATAGCACATTCAAGATGGATAGACGCAATCAGAGTAGACATGGCCCTGAATATGCAAGAACTGAGTAGGTCAGCTGAGGAAAGGGTAACTTGGAGGTCTGTTATTCATGGGGTTGCCATGGGACAGAGTAAACTCGAAGGCCACTAACAACAATGAACATATTTTAATTCAAGTTCATCTTGAAACCCAAAGTTGCAGTCTTTCACAATTCTTTTATTTGACCACTAAAATGGTCAAAATAAATGTAGGAAGTGTGAATAAGCAAACGGTTCATGATTCCACATGAGGTGGCACTGCTCACAAACAAGAAAATTCTGGAAATGTATTCATCAAAATATCTGTAAAATTTTGAAAATAAATTATTGAATGAGTCCTGAAATCTATCTGCTTAATATGACTGATAAAATCATAAATTGTCAAGCTTGAAGAAAGTGGAGGCAAATTCTATTCATTGTTTCCATAGCAAGAATTAACTTTGCAAAAAACTGGAAAGGTAAAGACATTCCAAACATAGATGAATGGCTGACAGACCTACCAGATGCAGCTGAAATGGATAAACTGACCAATGGCTGAATAGAAAATCAATAGACGAAGTGGAAAAAGAGTGGGAATTATTAATCGAACATTGAAAAAAACAAGTGGAGTTGAAATAAAGCAGAAAAATAGTCACAACATTAATATATACTGGGTAGATAACAGGAAGATCTCAATTTAAATTAAGAAATCAAGATGTACTGTCAATAAAGTCTTAATGTATAAAAGTTAAGCATAAGAAAATAAATCACACAAATCAGAAGGACCACGGGAAGTTCAAATAGAACATAGGTGGAAGTTTTTCAAAGAAACACCTTCTAATTATAATAAGTTACAATGTAATTTAAATGTATAAAAGCTATTTGAGTATTGGACACCAAATAATGTGAAATAAGACAGAGCTTTTGCACAGTGAATGTATGTCATGAAATGACTTTTTTATTGTTAATAAAGAATATAATGAGAAAAAAATACTTTAATTTGACCACTGAGATTAAATACATTCATCTTCTTTATCTGCTGCAGTGCTGCAACACTACATTAGGCTGAAATTGTGATGTAAGGCTACCTGTGAGCTTTGCAGGTATTTGAACCAGAGCTTCCTAATTCTAATTCCAAAAAATCCATTCATAGCACCCAGCAAGCCTTGCTTCTTCCAGGAGAAGTGTCTGAAATATGTCTATCTTTAACTTTGTCTGAAAGTGTGCTATGCACAGTCCAGAAGGTATTCAGTTAGATGAAAACTATTTATTATTAGGTAATTTAAGTTGGTCAATGATCTTATGCATTCTCTGTGTTTTAGAAACCACTTCATTTGAAGGTTTCTCAGCTACAAATGAGCAATACATTAACCAACATTTCAGCTGACACACTCATAACCACCAATTTACTATCTGGATTTGGTGGAGACTATGCTGTAAATAATGATGTGAAGGTTGTTTATGAGAAATGCAAGCTCAATTTGACTGTTTTCATGCCAAGCTCAGCTGCAGGATATAAGGAAGGAAAAAGCAATAATAATGCAATCTTCTATATATATCTGTTCAGGCAAAATATCTATTGGGTTGAATAGGACTTGCACACAGATGTATATAGGGATGACAGTCTGAAACATGACAGGTGTGACACATAGGATTTGCAGCCACAAATATATTTCAGATACTATAGCAGTTTTAGGAATTTCAATTTGTACAGATAGCCGTGGCCAGTTATTTAGGAGTTGCTAGGAATAACAAGAGAAAAAAGAAGTTCTAATATTATAGTAAACTAGAAATGGTTAAAGAAGGTTGAGTAAACCCGTGATTATGTGGCCCAAAATGGTAAGCAAAATAGATATTACTAGTCTCTACAGTTGATATGAATCACATCAATTAATGGGTTCCTTCAACTGGAATTGCTAAGGATTATATCTGAGGTTACATTAATGGAAAGCAACCCTCCTTCACCCACATGGAAAGAAACAATGAACAGTTGTGTAATGAGGGCCAAAACATCAATTTGAATTCAGATATGGCAGAGAAAAAAAAATCCAAGTGCAGTCGTAAGAAGAGATGAGATGGCTGCTTTTAACAAGGATTTCTAAACCAGAACATTAAAAGTTTTGTGCCTGTGTGTGTGTGTGTGGGGGGGGGGGTGTACATTAGAGGTGTAATGCTTGAAATAAGAGACATCTATTATTTTCTCTATCAGTCCAAAGAGGAGAAATAAGAGACATCCATTACTATAATGGGGCTTTGATGCTTCTGGAGGAAACAATATCTCTTAAAGTAATGGTAATCCACCATCCCATTTGGCAGCAGGCAGCTACTTAGAAAATCTGTATGACTTGCAACCATCACTGTAACTTTTCACAGCAGATGATTTGGCAAGGTATGACCAAACTTCTAAAGAAAGGTGGGAGCACTTTTCTATCCCAGTGACTGTAAAATGTAAAACAACAACAACAAAACTGTCACCTAGGATCTATAACTAGGATGCAGCAATACTTAAGTACTGCACATTTCTAAAATCTTCTGAGGTTTCTGGTCAGGCTGAAGTTGTGAGTGACTGTAGCCACCCTTCTGAGGAAGATCAAATCAAGGCTGACATGGAGACTGACCTCTGAGCAGACTTTTAACATCTTGAATGGTGTGCTTTATCATTGAATGTTCCAGTAAGCCCCTTGACATGGTTTCTGCAAAAAGGGGGAATGTGCAGATCATTCCATGGCAGCAACCCAAGGGAGCTGATTATTCCTCTCTAGTGATAGTTATGAGCTCACCTTCCAGTTCAAAGGCTAATGCAGCCTTTTTTCATCAAAGGTCTTGGTTTTCTTTAAAGTTACCTGATCTAGATAGATTAAGTACAAACACAAAGATGAAGATCCTGAAGTGCAAAAATTCAACCTAGGGGAATGATCTTAGAGAAAATGTTAAGACTTCTGAACTGCAGAAATTCATTTGATAAAGGGCACTTTAGTTGAACTCTTTGCTGAACCACACTTTTTGACTAGTTGTGAGTACTTTCATTGATGTTTAGCTTGAAAATGATGAGGGAGGAAGTCTCTCTCTCTTTTTGTTCAAAGTATTCATAAAAGCTCCTGAGGGCAAACCTCTGAGCATTCTTCTGGACAGAGAATAAAGAAGCTGCATTAATTACTGAATTTACAATCTTTAAATATGTATGTCACAGTGAACATATGCAACCAGTCATATGCTGCTTTCCAGACTTTGCATTTCCATTCTCATCCAGCATTCAAGGCTTATGCAGTGCTTTTCTACTGGTTTGCAAGGGGATGTTGCTAAAGATATAGGAGAGAACATACCTGTCAGTCAACCATGAAATAATGTCTAGCCTTAAGCAAAGCCAATAAGGAAGGAGGAAAGGGGTGGGGAGATGTTGCTAGACCATGTCAGTACAAACACTCATCACTCATAATAAAAGAGAACTGGTTGAACTTCAAGTGCAATTTATTATTCACAGTGAGCTGATGTAATCTGGGATGGTAATGTGGCCTAATTTTTACACATCTTTCTTTTTGAAATGCTTATAAGTGAGTTGCTGAATAACTTTTGGAATGATGCTTTTTATGAGGAAACATCAGTTTAGCTGTTTCGAATGATAATGACATTTTGATGATTAGTTAATAGCACAATCCTACACATGTATACTCCAGAGGTAAATAATGCTGAGTACAATGAAGCTTACTTACAGGTGAGTGGATATCTGATTGTAGACCTAATATTTGAAATATTTTGACATGTTTTACAGCCAACACTGTAGATACTTTTAGCAAAGTATAAATATATGTAAGTGCATTTAATGCCAGTTCCCAAAGTTGCACAACTAATTGCACAACAGGTGCCAAGGGCTTCAGCTCACTCATCCCACAACTGTTGGTTAGCTACCCACCTACCAAGTCAAAGTGCTAGGGACCACAGTTACTCAACATTTGAGAAAATGCAACATTTTTTACACCAGTATTTTGCCCTGAGAGGATCTGGGCTTGTGTGTACTTAACCAGAGGTATAACATATTATCTGAAATCCCCTGTAAGTGATTCAGTGCAGGAAACAATAATTGAAAGAGGTTCAATCATACAACTGTCATTTGTTGTTGTGTGCTTTCAAGTCATTTACGACTTTTGGTAACCCTGAGGTCAACCCATCATAGGTTTTCTTGGCAAGATTTGTTCAGAGGAGGTTTGCAATTGCCTTCCCCTGAAGCTGAGAGCATGTGACTTGCTCAAGATGACCCAATGCATTTCAGTTAAGCTTGCCATCATGAATTTCATTTGTTTTGCTATCAGCTCTGATCAAACAGCCAATGGTTCAAGTGCTACTGTCTCATATCCTGCCCCCTCCATGCTGTCCTCTACAACATGGGAGGACATTGTATAGCCTGTGACTCCTGTTTAGGCTGCTAGGTCCTTTACTTAAATTTCTGGAGGAACTATCCCATCAAAAAGAGCGAGACAAATTAAATGTCATGCCTCCAGAAGCATCCAATGGGTGTGATTCTCAGCTAAAATCAGACATGTTATTTTAGCTATCAGTCCACTTTTTCAGAAACTAGTTTTGCAGGAAGAGCCTGATATAGCCTACAGTGACCCTAATAGGAAATGGTCCCCAGGACATTCATGGCTGTTCACCACAGTTCTGTAAGAACACCTATGAATCTTTTTATTGTCTACTACTTAAGATTGTTCGATACAGATTAAAATATGGAATCCCTTCCCATTCTAACAATTTTGGGGAGAGAGGAAAGGGATTTTTTCAGAGGCTTACTAGTTGAAGTTGAAGGCTTTCACAGCTGGCATCCATAGTTTTTTCTGGGTTTTTCGGGCTATGCAGCTATGTTCTAGAAGAGTTTATTCCTTACTAAACAAACAAACAGCTTCATTTATATATCGCTTCATACCGCCTAAGCAGTGTCTAAGCAGTTTACAACTACTAGTCTTGTTTGTCACCCACCTGGAGATGCCTGGTATTTTTCACCACTCACAACCTGAAGTAATGGGAAGATGGGAAGATGACTGGAATGTGGCATTGTAATTCAGCTCTAAGGCCTGTTCTGACATCCAAACAGAGTGTCATGCTTGAAAGCCCTTGATATTTTCCCCCCTGCAATTTTCTGGAGTTCCCACAAAGAGGTGATCCTACTAAATCAAGGTTGTCTCTCATCTCTCCCTCACTCTTAGTTTGAGCTGGCTGCCCAGGTGTATTTTCTTTTACCTCCATGCCCTTTCCTTGCTAAGCTGTCTCATTCTTTCCTATACTCTGCTTTGTATTCCCTTTGTACCTCTTCAACTATCCCAGCTTCTTGATGTCCCTTCCTACTTGCTCCTGTTTTATCTCTCTCTTTGTTTCCTTCACCATTGCTTCACCTTCTCCCCCTTGTTCTCTCTCTCATCCTCTGTCTGCTTCTACTGATCATTTCATATGCCTGCTTTCCAGAAACTCTACACATACACTCCATCATCCCAGTTGTTCCTTGTTCTATACCTCATCATTGGATTAGCTCCCAAATGCCTCACAGTCTTGACCCACATCACTATTATTGAGACTGGGTAGATACACAGATAAACAAGTCCTGAGGGCTATATCCCATTGAATATTTAAAGACCTGCAAAACCCAGAAGGGACAATGACATCATTATGATATCACTATGCATTATTGTCTACTTTCTGGGCGAACAAATACTTCTTAATCTGTCTCCAACAGGCTTTTGATATTATAAACTATTCTTCACCCTGATATGTTGTCTTTCTAATGTCAAGGTAAAGATAGAAAACCCAATGCTGATTTATCTGTAAAGCCACAGGTAATACAAAACACAATTAAAACATTAACTGTTTGGGACAATGGATTTAAAAAGTGCCAGAATTCCTATTGTCTGCCATAATGAGATAACTGCCTCAAGTGGTGGATTCTGGGAGGAAGTGGATAGGTTCTAGTGGGATGCTGGTAGACAGAGCTTGTCTTATCGCAAAATCTGTTCTGCTCTTGATAATGTAGATTGCTCACCTCAGGTGCAATGAAGGATGCTACTCCATCTTTCTTGTCACAAAATTAAATTGGTAGTCTGACCAGCTTTTGTATAAAGAATAAGTGGACATTCTTGTTCTCAGGCTGCAAAATATCTTGAATTGGACCTGTGATTCATTTTCTACTGTGTTGGCAAATTTTGCCAGTTTTAACAAATGAATTCATTAAAGCTGTGTTGGTTTAGATTTTCTCACCTACATTCAATTTTTTACTTTCAGCTAGGGGATACCCTTTGAATAAGTGGTAATGTAATAAGCCAGTACTTCTGTACATTCAATTTATCTAGTTGGAACTAACAACTGGACTTAATACTCTTTATTTGAAATATTACCTGTTTAGAATACTACATGAATACAACATAGACAATGAGTAAATGGAAATAGTTAAAAAGTTCCTGTATCTTAGATCAAACATTGACCAGAATGGAAACTGCAGTCAGGAAATCAGAAAAAACAAAAACAAAAACAAACCTGGGAATAGTAAAGGCTGCTAGAAGGAACAAGATCCCAAAGAGTAAAGATTTACAACTGAACACTAAATTTATAATTGTCCAAGACGTCGTATTCCCCATTACCAGGTATGGATATGAGAGCTGGACAGTGAAGAAAGCAGATAAGAGGAAAATCAACTCATTTGAGATGTGGTGCTGGAGAAGAATGCTGAGATTACCACAGACAGCCAAAAAAAACACGTGGGCCCTTTAGTAGGTAAAGCCAGAAATCTCCCTGAAAGCCAAGATAATCAAATGGATGCTGTCATATTTTGGCCACAAAATGAGAAAGCATGATGATGATGATGATGATGATGATGATGATGATGATGATGATGATATTCATATCCTGATCTTTCCTCAGAACTGGGACCCAGAGTGGCTCACACAATTTTCCCCACAATGTGGCAGGCCCTGGTATCAGAAAAGGAAATAATGCTAGGAAAGTTATACTGGTCAAAGACCGAATAATTTTTATTACATTTGCTAGGAAAGGTGGAGGGCAGTAGAAACAGAGAGGAAGACCACACACAAGATGTATAGACTCAATCAGGGAGGTCAAGGGCAGTGAAGTAGAGGGGTTCTTGGAGTTGCCATTTCTATGTTTTAGGGCATTTTCTTATGTATATTGCTTCACAGCTTCTGGGACAGCTCTGGTATTTAGGATAAGTTCTAGAACTAACCCAGGGGAGTTCCCTTTCATATTAATCTCTGAGTATTAAGGGGATTTTTTTTTAAAAAGGAAGTCTCTTAATTTGTTGAGGTTAATAATAATAATAATAATAATAATAATAAGATTTATTTCTATACCGCCCTTCCATAGATCAGGGCGGTGTACAACATATAAAAAACATTAAAACATTAAAAACAAGCCAATTACAATAAAACAATAAAAACAATAAAAACAATATTCCCATTACAATACAAGTGCAAGTGCGGGAGGAAAACAGTAGGCGGCTTACTACAGGGTAATAATAAAGAATCCATTCAACAATATGCCTGCTTAAATAAATATGTCTTTAGATCCTTCTTATATTGGACAAGGGAGGGGGACAAGCGGAGCTCGGTAGGTAGAGAGTTCCAGATACAGGGGGCAGCGATGGAATATGCCCTCTTCGTCGTGCTCACTAGTCTGGTCTCCGGAACTTTCAATAACCGCTGTCCAGAAGATCTTAGTGTGCGGGGCGGATTATATGGGGAGAGACGGTCCTTCAGGTACTCTGGGCCCAAGCCATATAGGGCTTTATAGGTAATAACCAGCACGTTGTACTGAGCCCGGAAGCGAATCGGCAGCCAATGAAGATCCTTCAGGGTTGGTGTTATATGGGCGACCCTGGGAGCACCAGTGACCACCAGCGCTGCCATATTTTGCACCAGTTGTAGCTTCCGAGTGTGATACAAAGGCTGCCCCATGTAGAGCGCGTTGCAGAAATCCAACCGAGAGGTTACTAGAGCATATACTACGGTTTCAAGGTCCCTCTGGTCCAGGTAGGGACACAGCTGGCGTATCAGCCGAAGCTGATAACAGGTGCTCCTGACCGTCGCATCCACCTGAGAAGTCAGATGGAGCGACGAGTCAAGGAGCACCCCCAGACTGCGTACAGTGTCCTTCACAGGGAGCGTGACCCCGTTCAGGACAGGTGGAACCACCTCCATCCCTGGACCGGGAGAACCTATCACCAGTACTTCCGTTTTCTCTGGATTCAGGCTGAGTCTATTTTCCCTCATCCAGTCCATTACCGATTCCAGACAGGCCATGAGAGGAGCGACGCCATCCCTGGTCACTGCATCAGTCGGAGACATAGAGAAGACTATTTGGGTGTCATCAGCGTACTGATAACACCACGCCCCATGCCTCCAGATGATCTCTCCCAGCGGTTTCATGTAAATGTTAAAGAGCATGGGGGACAGAATAGCTCCTTGAGGGACCCCAGATGTAAGGGCCCTCTTATCGGAGCAGACGTCCCCCAGCTGCACCATCTGGAACCTCCCAGAGAGGTAGGATCTGAACCACTGGAGCGCAGTGCCTCCGATCCCCACCTCTGCCAGGCGTTCCAGAAGGATACCATGGTCGATGGTATCGAAAGCCGCTGAGATGTCCAAGAGCACCAACAGGGACACGCTACCCCTGTCGATGCCCAGACGGAGATCATCGACCAGGGGCGACCATGGCAGTCTCAACCCCGTAGCCCGCCCGAAAACCGGTTTGAAATGGATCTAGAAAATCCGTTTCATCCAAGATCGATTGAAGTTGGAGTGCAACCGCCCTCTCGATCACCTTCTCCAAAAATGGCAGTAGCGAGACTGGCCGATAGTTGTTATGAACCAGGGGGTCGAGGGAGGGCTTTTTAAGTAATGGTTTTATTGTGGCCAATTTAAGATTTTGCGGAAAATGCCCTTCCCTCAAAGATGAATTAATAATCCGGTGTAACAATGAAGTCACAACCGGTCCTCCCTGGGCCACTAGCCACGAGGGACAGGGATCGAGGGAGCAGGTTGTCTTCCTAAGACTTCTAAGGATTTTGTCCACATCCTCGGTACTGACAGACTCAAACTGATCCAGTACAACAGAGTCCACGGAAGCTCTAGACGCCTCTATTCTGGGTTCTGCTTCAATTCTGGCGTCTAGACCTTCGTTTATCCGAGAGATTTTATCCGCGAAGAAGTTGTTAAATTGGTCACAGCAGGCCTTGGTTGGTTCAAGGATCTGGTTCGGGGCAGGGGGGAGCTGAGTTAGCTCCCTCACTACCCTGAACAACTCTGCTGGACGCGACTCCGCGGACGCGATACGAGCAGGCAAAAGAAACGAGTTCTTAGCTGCTTGTATCGCCTCTCCATAGTCCTTCAAATGAAGGTCTAGGAGAGCCTTGTCGGATAAACACTGGTGTTTCCGCCAGGTGTGCTCTCGCCGTCGCAGAACCCGCTTCCTTGCCCGGAGATCTTCCGTATACCAGGGCTGCCTTTTGGAAGCAGGCCTGAGAGGGCGCTTGGGAGCGATACTGTGTATAGCCCTGGACAGATCTGTATCCCAGGTGTTAACTAGGGCATCAACAGTGTCGCCCTCACTTCCAACCATATACCCCTCTAGGGCTTCTTGGAACCTAGCAGGTTCCATCAGCCTTCGAGGGTGGACCATCCTAATAGGTCCGCCACCCCCGGAGGGGATCTGGGTTGATGCCTTGATGCTTGCCTCTACCAAGAAGTTATCCGTCCATGACAGGGCGGAGATATTGGTGATTTCCGCCCACAGAGTTTCCATGTCCGTACAGAAGACCAAATCGAGTGTATTCCCTGCACAATGCGTTGGACCCAAAACCAACTGAGACAGGCCCATGGCTGTCATGGTCTCCATGAATTCCCGAGCCGCACCGGATGGAACATTGTTGACCGCGAAGGGGATGTTGAAGTCTCCCAGGACTAAAAGCCTGGGGGACTCCAACATCAGCTCCGAGACCAACTGTGTCAGCTTGTTAAGGGAGTCTGTTAGCGCACGGGGTGGCCGGTAGACCAACAGAATCCCTAGACTGTCTCTAGCCTTCAGGGTCAGGTAAATACACTCGATATAGGTAGTCTGACGGACATGGTTCCTGGTTAGAGACAAGGTGTTTTTATGCACCAAGGCAACACCCCCCCCCCCGCCCACCTAACCTGTTCTGGTCCTTCACCGAGTACCCGGAGGGGGAGGACCTGAGCCCACACAGTGTCACCTTCAGGCCCGAGCCAGGTCTCGGTTATGCACGCCAGGTCACAGTTGTTATCTTCGATTAGATCACGTATGATGTGGGATTTATTCTTGATGGACATGGCGTTGCACAGGAGCAGAGACAGGGTTTGTGGTACGGCTGGAGTGACCCTCAGATCCTTTAGGTTAGGAGAAGGGCTGGAAGGAGAGATAGATATTAAGCATCGATCTCGCCTTCCCCCTGCAACGCCAGTCCTTCCTCCTACCGTCATACTTCCCCTTGCCCCACACAACTTGGATGGGAGCCCCGCTTGTATCAGAGAAATTTTCTCCCTCCTCCCCAAATGGTCCACCCCCTCTTCCCATGTTAACATTCTCCATCTCCTCCACAGCAAAGCAGGGTAATAGAGGGGGGGGGGGGATAAAGGAAGCAGGAGTTACCAAAGTCAATGTGATAACCAACAGAGTTCATTGTTGACAATGGAACAAACAATAGCTCAGGAGGGCAATTATTCTGGTGTCTCTGGGGGTTTGGCCGTGGAGGCCTCTCCCCCGCCCCTCTCGCCGCTCTCTCTCGCCGCTGCTGCGGGTGGTGGTGGTGGAGGTTGGCCTTTTCAGGCATCTCCCGGCGTGGAGTTGGGCGGTGTCCCTGGGGTGGCCGTGCAGGCCTCTCCCCCGCCCTCTCGCCGCTCTCTCTCGCCGCTGCTGCGGGTGGTGGTGGTGGAGGTTGGCCTTTTCAGGCATCTCCCGGCGTGGAGTTGGGCGGGTTGTCCCTGGGGGTTTGGCCATGGAGGCCTCTCCCCCGCCCTCTCGCCGCTCTCTCTCGCCGCTGCTGCGGGGTGGTGGTGGTGGTGGAGGTCGGCCTTTTCAGGCGTCTCCCGGCGTGGAGTCGGGCGGTGTCCCCTGGGGGTTTGGCCGTGGAGGCCTCTCCCCCGCCCTCTCGCCGCTCTCTCTCGCCGCTGTTGCGGGTGGTGGTGGTGGAGGTTGGCCTTTTCAGGCGTCTCCTGGCGTGGAGTCGGGCGGTGTCCCTGGGGGTTTGGCTGTGGAGGCCTCTCCCCCGCCCTCTCGCCGCTCTCTCTCGCAGCTGCTGCGGGTGGTGGTGGTGGGAGGTCGGCCTTTTCAGGCGTCTCCCGGCGTGGAGTCGGGCGGTGTCCCAGGGGGTTTGGGCGTGGAGGCCTCTCCCCCACCGTCTCGCCGCTCTCTCTCGCAGCTGCCTGCGGGGTGGTGGTGATGGAGGTTGGCCTTTTCAGGCGTCTCCCGGCGTGGAGTCAGGCGGTGTCCCTGGGGGTTTGGCCGTGGAGGCCTCTCCCCCGCCCTCTCGCCGCTCTCTCTCGCTGCTGCTGCTGCTGGTGGTGGTGGTGGTGGAGGTTGGCCTTTTCAGGCGTCTCCCGGCGTGGAGTCGGGCGGTGTCCCTGGGGGTTTGGCCGTGGAGGCCTCTCCCCCGCCCTCTCGCCGCTCTCTCTCGCTGCTGCTGCGGGTGGTGGTGGTGGAGGTTGGCCTTTTCAGGCGTCTCCCGGCATGGAGTCGGGCGGTGTCCCTGGGGGTTTGGCTGTGGAGGCCTCTCCCCCGCCCTCTCGCTGCTCTCTCTCGCCGCTGCTGCGGCGTTTTAATGCTAAATGAGGTTTTAATGCTAAATATTTAATACAGAAATCCTTTAGTGCAGACTTTGTGTGAAAATATTGCTCAGTTGAAAATGTTCTTCTGAAGAAAAGAACCCTGGAAATGGAAAGATTCGTTGTGACCTCAAATTAAACACAGTCATTTCCCTCAGAAGTACAACACAGGAGGAGGAGGGATATGTTTAATAGAAATCCCAAGGGCACCACAGCATCCTTCTTAGCTACAACAGTAAGGGAAGATAAAAAGTAGATTTCTGAGCACATCTATCATCACAGAACAGGCAGCAGCACAAATAGACCAACTGGTGAAAATGTGAAGTAGTCCAGTTCTGAAGGGAATTTGGGTTTAAAGCTCGGCTCCATGTCTTTTGTCTTGGCTGCTGGCAATGATTAGTATGAAAATGAAGTCTCATGAGAGAGATGGAGAGACACAGAAAAAAGACTGTAACAGACAAATGGGTACTAGACTATCTTTCTGTCTAGAGTACACATAGGCAAATGGCCCCAGAAGGCAGTTTTTATGTTGCTCACTGTTGTGTCAAAATATTAACTGACTCCTGCAAGTAGTGACCTTCCCCAGCACATTGTCAATTGGCTTTATGTCTTCAGTAGTAATGGCTTCCATTCTCCTTTTGCCTTGGTTACTTGTTCAGAGCTGCTGCCCCATTTGTTTCTTCTGGCAGTTTCATTATTCTTCCTCCCCCCCCCCCCTTCCTGATTCATTGTAGTGAAGGGAAGAGCTATGGTTTCTTTGTTGGAAAATATTTTCCACGTTATTTCCCGACACTTGCAAATTGTCAAAGCAGCAACAATGTGAAATGTGTATAACAAAGCAAGAAGAGTGGGGACCAGTTAGGACACAATCTCTGGGATGATGCACTTCCCTTTATATTTGTATTTCTTTGTGTCTACAAGAGTATGGCATCCTGGTGGCACAGTGGTTAAATGCCTGTACTGCAGCCACTCACTCAAAACAATAAGGTTGCAAGTTCATTACTAGCCAGGGTTCAAGCTTGACTCAGGCTTGCATCCTTCCGAGGTCACTAAAATGAGTACCCAGCTTGTTGGGGGCAATTAGCTTACAGTTGTAAACTGCTTAGACACAGTTCAGTATGAAGCAGTATATAAACAAAGCTGTTTGTTTGTTTGTTTTATGGGAAAAAAATACTTGAGGTCCACAAGCTCTGTTTTCTAAAGCCCCCCCCCCCCATTTCACTGGCAATTCTAGGCTCTTCTTCTTCAGAAATAAAGAACTAAAACACTAAAAAGGGAAACACTAGTAGCCAATAGTACACCAGGTCAAACTCCTGTACTAGAATTCAAGATAAATTCCAATATGGTCTTGTACATTCCTACTAAGAAGGAAGCTCCTTTTATGAAGAATTACATTTACATCTGTGCTACTTATTCATGCGCCCAGACTGGTGCCAGTCCATGAATTCTGAACTGCCATTCTGGAGATAGATTCCAGGAAAGACAGAAATGGTTGTAGCCAATGGGCATAAATATTTCACCAGGCTCTGCCACATTGGGATTTTTTGTTTGTTTGTTTGTTATTCTTCCTTATCAGACTGAGGAGCATTGATACAGGTAAATGTGTACTGGATTGCAAACCTATGCCCTTTTTCCTAGAACTAAACTCTTTAAAACACAATGGGATTTATTTCTGAGTAAACATGCACAGGATTGCTTTGATAGTGCCTTTGTATTTATTGTTCATAATCCAAGTAATTTAATTTAATTGATGTAGATCCACCCACACAGGGAAAGGCCAGCTCTTGCCTGGGAATCCATATATTCTGACAGATTGAGGGAGACAGAGAGTCACAAGGATAGATTCAGTGGAAGTTAGCATGGGTTAAGGTGGTACAGCATATTCACACTTCCAAACTCTCTATTCAAGGAACAAGAGGGTGGGGTGGGAGGAAACGCAAAGAAACACTGGGGTCTCTTGTCTTTCCAGATAACCCACAGGGCAAGTAGTCTAATTACTTTGTGAAGTCTAAGGCTTTCATTGACAGAATCCATAGTTTTTTTTGTGGGGTTTTCAGACTATGTGTCTGTGTTCTAGAAAAGTTTATTCCTGATGTTTCACCAGCAGATGCTTCTTCTGGAACATGGACACATAGCCTGAAACACCCACAAACAACTAAGTTACAAGAACAAAGCCTTTATTACAGTCAACAGACCTCCAGGGAATTAAAAAAAAAACATTTTTTATTAAAAAAAAATCAGTTTTAACACAAAAATAGTGTATTTAAAAAGTAAATTTGCAATATGAGTACAAATATAAATAATTAAAGATAAAAATTTCTAACCCTACATCTTATTAATCCATTAAGAACATAAGCAAACCCTATTATATAAAAGAGATACTGATCCTTCTCATTATTTTGTATACTGTAATATTGGGCTGGGTCAGGAGAAGACATTACTGTTAGTTGTTAACACCAGTTATGAATTCTTAGGTCTTAATTGCTGCAAAACAGAATTTTTCCACCTCTTCTGTGACCTTTTTATCAGTATCTTTTAGTAAATATCTTGTGTACCAGCCCTGAGATCTTCCATGGAATTTATCTAATAAGAATGTTATTAATCTTAATCTGATCTGCCATCCCTGTAGAAAGTGCATATGTTTTAGTGTTTTTTAATAACATAGTATGTTTTAGGTAGATTTTGATGATTATTCCCTACTATAATTATGATATCGATTCACTAGGGCATTTTTTCCTGTATTTGTAGACTGGATGGCTGCAGTTCGATGGAATACTCATGAGCCACCTGCTTGAAAGTTTATACCTAGATACCTATAACATTTAACCTGTTCAATTTTATGACCTGCTATTTCCCAGTCATTTACAGTAAGGCTTTTAGAGAAAAATCACAATTTGGATTTATTATAATTAATAGTTTGTTGGTTTTCTTCATAGTACCTCGTAAATACTCTTAGTAGGCATCTTAGTTCGATTCTACTTAAAGAGAGGAGAGCAGCAGCATCTGCATATAAGAGTAGCAGGATGCTGGTTGAGGCCAATTTTCAGATCGATAATTATCTGATACCATATAGATTGCCAGATCATTCAGATATAAATTAAACAGGGTAGGAGCCAGAATGCATCCTTGACGAACTCCTCCACAGGTATAGATGTCCCTAGTTAGATTACCTCATAGCCCTGTTCTTACCTGTATTGTTGTATTGCTATATAGATCCATAATTAACCAGAGTAGTCTTTTGTCAATCGTAGTGCTGAGCAGTTGAGCCCAAAATTTATTTTTGGGTATAGAATCAAAAGCTGACTTTAAATCCATAAAAGCAACATGCAAATTGGTATTTAGGGCATCTGAGTATTTTTCAGCCAGATGATTCAAAATTACACAATGGTCAACTGTTATCTTTCCTTTTCTATAACCTGCTTGTTCATCCCCAATAATTTTTTCTGCCTCTATCCATTCAGTCAGCCTATTGTTAAGATAGTCATCATACAATTTACTCACTACCAACAAAAGACTAATGGGGCAATAACTGGCTGAGTCATTTTTATCCCCCCTTTTATCTATGGGTATAGGATAGCTTTTGTCCAGCTATTTGCTGAGCTGTTCGATTTATATGGGTAAAGAGGGTTGCTAGCAAGAGTGTCCACCATGTGATATTGATCTTAAGAAGTTCTGGCATGATTAAATCTGGGCCTGGTATTTTTCCAGACCTAATCATAGAAACCAGCAGCTCAATTTCATGTTGGGTCACTGGCAGCCATTCTAGCATATCTAATGAGCTCAGAGTGGAATTTAAAACTTCTAGTTCTATGGTCTCATTCCCTTTGTTCTCCTTATATAGTGTGGAAAAATAATTTTCGCATACATAGGGAGATATATTACAGCATGGTGCTCGCTGGAGATTACTGAGCCCTTCCACAACAATAGTCCTGAACTGTTTGGTGTTCTTATTTAAAGCATCAATTAATGCTGACCATTGTTTTTGCCTAGATTCTCTATTTCTTCTTGCTATCAGATAATGTTGGAAGGAAAAGACCACAACTATATTAACAAAACTGCCAGACTTCCGAATCTGAGAGAGTTGTGTTTCTTGTCCGCCACCTTGCGCTCTGTTTTCCCCATAACAATGTTACTTTCCAAAGCCAGATTTGTGCCAGGCCTCCAAAATAACATTGCAGACTCTGTTTCTTGTTTTCAGGAGGCCAGGTTTCTCCAGCTGGCACCTGAAGAAAACCTCTCACCTTTGCCCTTCCCAGAAGAACTGTGGCAAACCTATCACAGGAATTTCTTGGCAAAATTTGTTCAGAGAGAGTTGTTCAGAGTGTTCAGAGTGTAACTTGGCCAAGGTCATTCAGTGGGTTTCCATGACTGAGCAGGGATTAAAATTCTGGTCTCTATGAGTCCTAGTCCAACACTCAAACTATTGCTTTCTAATATGGTATAGCTTTGTCTTATTTCATTACACACCCCCACACACACATACAGAAAGAGAGAGAGAGTGAGAGAGCAGTAGCTCATGTCTGTGGTCTGTAGTTTTGTCCTGAACAAGAACATAATATAAGTCTGTGGCTCACACTGAATTCTGTGAGGAAAAGTCACTGGCTTCTGTTTTAACATACAACTTGTGGCAGTGAAACTTACTTCCACTTCCCTGTCCTACCTCAGTATCTACTGGCTGCATTCTTGCACTTTCTCAAATAAAAATGACAGACTGTTCTCTGCTCCTAGCAGAGGGAGAAATAACACTAACCCATCATATTAAATGTCACTGACAGGCACTTCATTAAAAACACAATGAATTCTCTGTGTTGGCATTATGTGTCCCTTTCCTGAAGTGTGTGTACAATATAAAGACCCTTAATCTGTCTCTTCACTCAGCAAAATGATCACCACCATCCTATTAATTAAAAACGAAATTAAACTGCTATCTGTCTTTGGATATACTTTCTGTGGATTGGATTTCACAGAAAATAAAGGGATGACATTTGCAAACTAAAGTCAATATCCTGATTTGAAACCATTGCAGTGTTGATCAATCTGTCTGTAATGTCAATTGTAACATCACAGCTTATGATAACTCTAGTTTAATAGTGAGGATACTCTGCCCCTTGTGCCAGCAATGTTAAAAGGGGGTGAAGGTTATGTGGATTGATGAAATACATTTTTATGAACAGCAGTGAAAAAAAGTAGCACTGCAAAACCTTGGGATTATAGGGATAACCAACTCCCCCCCCCCCCGCACAAAGGCAGCCAAAAAGAAATATGCAATCACAATCCAGCAACAGTATTGTTATATTCTTTAGCATATTTTCATCTTCTCAGTAAGGTCTTGAATTTCAAGGATACAAGGACAGCAAAAAGAACTGTCAGAAAGAGACAGCAATTAGTTTAGCGTTCACCCTTCACACCCTTTCAAACAAAGTTGCCTCAGTGTGAACATTATGTACAAGAACAAACACATAGAAACAACCCAGTATTGCCTATTATGTCTGTTTGTTTTAGTTAAAAACAATCATTCCATCTATTAATTTTTTGAGATAGAGGCATATAATGATCAACAAGACTGTGTGGATTATGGAGTGAGGAGCAGGATTATGGGAAGAGGGGACTTATGGAGTGAGGAGCAGGAATAAATTAGGAATAAAAAATCTATGAGACAACCCATAACTCAAGTTACATAATGATATAGCATATTATTCCTTATCCTGGGGGCCACCATATTTTGGATCTTTCTTAACTTGACAATGGCCTTTTGGCTAGGGAGATGAGGGCTGAAGTCCAATACTACTGGAGGACATGGTGTGAATGCTGATCCTAATATCTCCAGTTTAAATTGATGGTAATAAAGTTGTGGGGAAACCCTAATTAAGGCCTTGAAGAACCATTGCTAGTCAGAGTTAGACCAAGCAGTCTTTGGACTGCATGGGACACTGCAAGGCTGCTTCATAAACATGAACTTCATAAGGAAATGTAAACCCATCTCAGTGTTTAATCAAAGATCTCATGAAAATAAAATCTTGCATACAAAGATGAGTGACTGCATGGGACACTACAAGGTTGCTTCATAAATATGAACTTCATAAGAAAAATGTAAACCCATCTCAGTGTTTAATCAAAGATCACAGGAAAATAAAATCTTGCATACGAAGATGAGTTGACACCTATAGTTGAGTTGTTTGGTATTTAAATGGTTGAGGCAGTCCAATAATGATATGTTTGTCTACTGTAAAATGTGTTTAAGAAGAACAGGAAACCAAAATTATGTCACATCTTTTTGACTCTCTTGAAACAAAACATGTGATCTTGAATCCATATTAAAGTGAAACATGAGGAGCAACCCATTAAATTATCTTCATTTCAATCAAATGAAAAAAAATGACTCAAATGATAAAAACAAACCAAAATACTATATTGTTCCTTTGCCGACAGTTGGATAATTAATACTTTAATCATGTGCTCTAATAGGGACAGACTTACATTAAGATAATACCACATAGCTACTGACACAAGCACTTTGTAAACAACCAACATTTGCTATAGAAACAGCAAAAAAGTCTGGATCATCCCAACACCACTTTATTGAATATGAATCTGTTGCTGGGGAACAGCAAGGGATGAATGGAGGTAGAAAGAGCATAGTTGGATTGATCCTTGGGGAAGTCAAGGAAGTCCAGGCAATTTGTCATAATAGCAGAGAGAGCAGAGAAAGATAAGTGAGGTCTAAATCACCTGAGGGCAGGTGGAAAGAAATAGTGAATTTGGTATAAAAGATTTGCTGGATAAGAAAAGACACCAGCAGGTCAGTTAATAACTGGGATTCATTTTAGAAATTAGCCAGATTACATTAAGTATATGGGCAACTTCTGAAGCTACCATTTAAAATAAAAGCATGTGATCAAGAAGTATATGGGTGTTAGCAACCCATAGAATCATACAGTTGGAAGATACCACAAGGATCATCAAGCCATGCAGGGACTCACAAACAAAGCACCCCAACAGAGGGGCATCCATCCTCTTTTTTGTATTTTTTTATTATAAGTGAATAAACATGTACACAAGAATAGCAAAACAAAACAAAATGATTAACCTGACAATTTTGGATTACAATTAAAAGATTAGTTTGTTTGTTTGTTTGTTTGTTTATGGTATTTATACACCTAAAGGCTATCAGAGCATCTTACAATTATTATTTTTAATAAGATGTTTTCCTGCCCTCAGGCTTACAATCTGAAAAAGACACAACACAAAAGGAGAAGGGAATGGTAGTGGGGAAGGGGATCAGGTCCAGCAGTATGTCTCTCCCTCTGAGGCCTGGACCAAAGCAGATGGACTGGATGGAGGGCTCTACTTCTCAATCTAGGCAAGTCCCAATGGAGCTGGGCCTGCCTTTTCACTCTCTCCAGGCTGGATGGAGACAGATGCCATGGAGGGATCTTCAAGCAAAGTCTGAGGAGCTGGACCTGCCTCTTCACTCCCTCCTAGGCCAGAAGATGACAGTTGGTATGGTTGGAGGCCTTTTCTTCTTCAGCTAGCCCTGATGGAGCTGAGACTACCTTTTCACTCCTTCCCAGGCTGGAAGATGACAGTTGGCATGGAGGGAGGGCTCTCTTTCTTTAGGCTTGCTTAACATAAGTTTGTTCCTCTTAGAGCACATGATTAAAGTATTAATTATCCAACTGTCTGCAAAAGAACAATATTGTATTTTTGATTTGTTTTTATCATTTGAGTCATTTCATCATTTGAGTTCTCTTTCACTTGAAATGAGTAGTTGTTCCAACATCAAGTGTTGTCCATGTGTAAATTTGTTCCAAAATGTCTGACTAGAGATTCGGGCCCTGTTCAGGTCGGCCATTAAGGCTCGCCTGGGGGTGGAGTCAGGGTGTTGTGTCCACATGATGCACACCCTAACTCCACCCACCAGAGCACCATGACACTGTGCACCACTACGCATAGCATGTGGCATCCTCCAGCACCAAAGGAGCACCACCAAACTGAAGCATCGGCCTCTTCGGGACTGTTTGTACAGCCCTTCAAATGGGATGGAAGTTGTCTTCTTTTAATTTTGTCATTATTTACAAAACTGATGAATGGGGACCATTTACCAAAGAAGAGTTCTGGTTTTGGTTGAAGGAGACTCTACCATACTTTGAGAGAGTGTGTTCCACTGTTGAACAGCTTTTATTGTCAGGAAGTTCTTCCTAATGTTGAGATGGAATCTCTTCCCCTGTAGCTTGCATCCACTTCTCCATGTCCTATTCTTTGGAGCAGCAGAGAACAAGTTTGCTCCATCCTCAATATGACATTCTTTCAATTAATAAAACAGGGCTATCATAGCACCTCTTAACATTTTCTTCTCCATACCTAGCTCCCTAAGTCACTGAGCATTTAATTAACCCTATACAGAAGCAAAGGAGGATGAGTTGGAAGCCAAAGCAAGAGGACCAGGCCAAGCCCTCTGATTTCATGCTCATCCCAATTTCATTATGGCATGTGACCTTGTATTACCATTGAATATGACTTATTTCTGTCCTTCAGGCCAGGCCCAGTTCTAACCTCACCCAGACCTTTTGGAATAGGTGGCAAAAGAGCTTTGTTCAATCTAGCAAGCTAATAAAAGTTGATAATATCTGGAACAGCTTCTTAAACAGCCTCATTTAATATTTTTACTTCCCCCTGATTGGCTGTTTTTCCTAACCAAAGCTTAGTATTATTGTCAAAATAATGTGAAAAGATGGACTATCATTTTTTTTCTACTCACAAATGAACTCAGAACTATCAAGAAAGTCCCTCTGAATCAGTACAAAACTCTATGTAGTCCAGCATTATATTCTAATTATAGTCTTTTGGAAGCTCATGAATGCAATAGCATTCTAAAGTTTATGTTCCCTAGTATCTGGTATTGAGAGGATTCCTTCCTCTCATACCATAGACAGTATATATATATCCATTTTTATTATTACTAGACATGAATATCTTCATAGTCTCCAGATTTGTCACCTGAGTCCACTTGTCACCTGTCTCCAGATTTGTCACCTGAGTCCACCATTTTGTGCTTGTGGATTATGTAACTTATCCATAGTTCATGGTTCAGTGTAGCAAGTGGAGTATGCTGAGACACCAGAGGTGTGTGTTAGTTAGCATTCTCTGCTTGATTCATAAACAGAAGTGGAGATAAATGCTTCTAATTCCAGGTGTGAATTGCAAGTAAATAAAGACTGATATTCTTGCATTGTTAAGAGTAAGATGAAATTATGCAAATTTGGAATGATCTCCCTGATCCCAAAGCCCCTCAAAATATCTAAGTCCTCATCAAATCTGGTGATCTGTAGAGAAGAATAAATTATATAAATTGCACACATTATTTAGTGAAGATAATTTACCATTCCCAATTACCAAGAGAAGAAAAAAGAACAAGGTGGTGGAAATATCCTATATTTGTACTATAAAGCAAATATAATGAGAAAGAAGAGGAAGTATCACCTTTTATAATGTATCTAGTCTAGAGGTGAAACTAATGAGGCCATCTAGATGTTCTTGTACTACAACCCCAACTTTCCTCATCATTGACTATGCTGATTAGGGCTGATGAAGTTTGTAGTTCAAGAACATCTGGAGAGCCACATAGGGCAAAAACAGGCAGCCCTAAAGAGCCAGTGTCACACTGCCCCTTTGAGTGCCAGATCGGGGCTGTGACAACTGCACGACACAGCTCCAATCCAGTGTTTTTCCAGCCCAAAAAGGAATAGGGCACCCTTGGTGCTGCAGCTTTTCTGTGTTTCAATGGGGCAACATGTGTAAATGCTGCACTGCCAAATCATTGTGACGCTGCTGTATGTGTGGTCAGCATTGCGGCTTCCCAGCAGATAATGACATTTTTTTTTAAAAATTGGCTGAATCATGGGAATCCACTATTCATATGGGGATCCAGTTTTCTAAACAAATGTGCCCATGTGAGACTGAAGATTTTGGGAGAGGGACTTCTATCTATCCTACTAATTTCTCAGGAAGGTTTGATGGGAACAAGGAAAGGGCCTTCTTAGCAGCTGCTCCCACCTTCCTCACTTGCCATCAGCAAGTCCAAACTATCCTATTCCACCAGGCATATAGGGATTAACTGTGATAGGTTTTTAATTGTTGTTCTGCTGCTTATTTAAAAATAGTCTTTCCTTTAATGAATGTTAAACGCATTTAATACTTTGCAGCAATGGCAAACACCCTCTGAAGAAACCTGCCAAGAAAATCTCATGACAGGTTCACCTTAGGGTCACCATAAATCAGAAACAACTTGAAGGCACACAGCAACCAACAACAAGCTGCCTTAAATCCCAACATTTGGAAAATGGTGGGATGCAAAACAACAATGTCACTAATAACCTTGATCAACTCCTCTTTCTCATTTGCATATGTTTGTGCCTTCAAGTCACCTTTCAACTCATGGCAACTCCATACATTTAACAGTGTTTTTTTTTAAAGATAAGGAATGCTCAGAGGTGGTTTTATGAGTTCCTTCCTCTGAAATATAGTCTACAGTACCTGATATTCCTTGATGATCTCGCATCCAAATACTAACCAAAGCTGACCCTGCTTAGTTTCCAAGATCAGAACCTCATCTACCCTCTAGGATATGCAGAAAAGAGAATGGCTTATTTATGCCACTGAAGTGTATTTATTAATAGTGAGAAAATACTGAGAGGATTAGGAAATAAAGAACTACCCCAAAACAAGACCCTGACCTTTACAGCATGTGCAGGTGAGTGCCAATGTCAACAATTGGCTTCATTATGTCCAAGATCTAAGCATCATCCAGATTCAAGATGTAGATACTTGTCTTAATTGCCCCATGTAGCTTTTGGTTGTTGACGTGCCAACTACTGCAGCTTCTCTAATATATATTTAGCCAGCCTTTATTAAAACATTGAACACAACAAACAGTGGCAATGAAAATTACATGCTCTTAATAGCCATTTTTTATTTTAAACTTGCTTTTGTGCTGTGATGCTACAGACGTGGCTCTGACAGAATAAGCTAAGTGCCAGGAGAAGAAAGTTATTTCTTCGAGTGATCCTGGAGCCCTTTGTTAATGTCAAGGATAATTTGGGCTGACTGATTTGATTGCTGATCTCTTCCTGCAAGAGGCTCGACAAATGAAGCTGCTTGCATGGATAATTTAGGCTTAGATGATTGCCAGTGCACTAATGATGCAAACACAGCTGAAATAATTTTAAAAAAATCTCCACTTTATGGAGTGATTAGGCAGGGGGTGAAGGAAGGAGAGGCACACAAGCATAGGCAAGTGGAAAATCACTTGAACACCTGCTGGATGGACTATTCCAGAGCAAGAGAATCATCATCTGATCAAAGGGTATTTGCACAACATTGCCTAGAATAGGCCTGCTAGATGATGCTGTAAGGTGGCCCAGCATAACACATGGACTTCTGTGAACACTGAGCTTGTCTGTAGACATAGCTGAAAATTTTTGTGAAAATTGATGAAAATTGACAAATTTCTTCATATCAGGAATGAAAAGAATGTGAAACCAATTTAAATGAGGGAAAATTCAAAGATATAGCTGTGTTAGGAGATTATCACATTAGCTTCACTGCCAGGATAGACCCAGGATGTAACTTTCTTAAAGGTGATCTTATTGTGTTCACCCATTGCTGAACAGTATGCAGCCTATATTTAACCCAGGCTTCTCTGGGCTTGTCGTACGTCTTTTCAAGAATGGGAAAATCTTATTCTTTAAAAGCTGCAAGAGAAGCCCAGGTTGCATATGGGTTACATACAGTCCAGCAATGGCTGAATCTGTCAGGACCATGTGGCACAATGGTATGAAAATGACATGGATGCAGCCACTAGTAGGAACTGGAGCAGAGGTTACTACAGTTCAAGTGGCAGGTGCATGAGTCAACATTTGGTGAGCTGTGCATCATAGAAAGTTTGATGCAACATGAACAGTAGGTGAAATCAGCCAGAGGTGCATCATGAGTAGTATTCTGTTGCAGCAGGTACTGGGTATGAAACCCGCCAGGTTTCATTGATGGCATAGCTATCACGTGGCTTCCAGGAAGATCATCTATATAAGGAAGAAAGTGACTATCTCCATTGTTGGTTGATGTGGTTGACGAAGCACTTTGTTGGTCTGTATAGTAGCAAGTATCCGAGATGGCTGACTGATAGTCTGGGTAATCTTTGTATATAGTTTGTAACAAAAATTAAAATCCCTCATGTTGAGTGAAGTCTTATTGTCCAGACCTGCAAATTGGAAGATCAAAACTGCATCCTGTGTGTTTCTCAGGTGTTCCTAGTCAAAAGTACTACTATCAAATTCAATGGAATTTTACATTCCTGTGCAGTCCAAAGCTGCAGACTCTCCACAAAGACCTTCTGCTCAGTGTCTTGCCTATGTGCATCAACTCTGTGTTTGTGCATGCTAGACACAGCTTGTCTGTATGCCCTAAATGAATCCACCTTAAGAAAGTTACATCTAGGGTCTATACTGACATTTGCTAATGTGATAATAATGTGATAAGCCTGTAGAAACAGTATGCAGAGTGATTTTGTATTACCTTTGAGACTAACTGAAAGAAGTTGGAAGCATGATTTTTCATAAACCTAAGTCTACGTATCAGATGCATTTGGTCACCAAATGCATCCGAAGAAGTAAGCTTAAGTCTATGAAAGCTCATGCTGCCAACATCTTTCTTTCTGTTGCCTCGCAGGTCAGGCGCCACAATAAGCACGAGCACACCAGGCTGGAGTGAACATGGCCACAACTTTATTTAAAGCCAAACAAACAATAGGGTTGGCCCAAAGCATAAGGTCTGGATCTGGGCATCAGCCAAGCCCCCGTTGGCTAATGAATGGTTGCTTGTAGCCAAGCATCGGGATGACGTAGGTGCCAAGCCCCGCCCCGAAGCACCGTCGGGCAACAGTGCTCCTCCCACTCGATTTGCAAGGCACTCTAGTCACCGGGTGTCAATTGACTGTGGCCCCCGCACTGGCCACATCAGCACGCTCCATACACCCAGGTCGCTAGGACTCCCGATCCAGAGCCATCGAGCCCTGGAAACCCCTCACCCCCAGATCCAGGCCTATGCTGCCGCCCCCGCACCAGTTGTGACAAATAACTCCCAGGGAGGGAGGGTGGGAGAGCCGAAACTCGCAATGGCGCCTCGCCGAGCGCGCTTCCCGCTTAAATAGCCCCGTGGGCCAATCAGGGCCAGCCACGGTGCATGGCCCCGCCCACCGGGCAACACGGACCAATCAGCGCGAGAGGCGGGCCGGCCACGGGCCAATCAGGCCGCCCGCCTCAGCGCTAAGCATTCTGGGACGTGTAGTACGTCCCAGAAAAAGGCGGGCAGGCTTCCCGCGCTCTCCCTCCCGGCAGCCAATCAGGAGGGAGCCCGCCCCCGCAAAGGCTGCCGGGAAGAAGACCGCGGCGGGAAGCCAATATGGCGCTTCCCGCGCGCGGCAACAGCGCCGGCCCGGTAAGTCGGGCGGCGCTTATTGCCTCGCAGGTCAGGCGCCACAATAAGCACGAGCACACCAGGCTGGAGTGAACATGGCCACAACTTTATTTAAAGCCAAACAAACAATAGGGTTGGCCCAAAGCATAAGGTCTGGATCTGGGCATCAGCCAAGCCCCCGTTGGCTAATGAATGGTTGCTTGTAGCCAAGCATCGGGATGACGTAGGTGCCAAGCCCCGCCCCGAAGCACCGTCGGGCAACAGTGCTCCTCCCACTCGATTTGCAAGGCACTCTAGTCACCGGGTGTCAATTGACTGTGGCCCCCGCACTGGCCACATCAGCACGCTCCATACACCCGGGTCGCTAGGACTCCCGATCCAGAGCCATCGAGCCCTGGAAACCCCTCACCCCCAGATCCAGGCCTATGCTGCCGCCAAACAGACGGAGAGGAACGAACCGCCTGCCGCCAACCCTATAAACAACGCCTTCGGGCTCCACATAAACCCAATAGAACAGCAAAACAATCATTGACCCCCTGCAAGGTCCCGATCAGTTCGTATATAGCCCAAATAGGCCCTGGATTTCCAGCGTCCCAATTGTTTGATAGAGTCCGCCGACAGTCCAATTTGTGCAGCCGAAGTAGCTGCCCCGATCCGAAAAGAATGTTCCCCAAATTCTTTCGCTGGCAGACCCAAATGTCTGAGGGCCAAGCGCAGCACTGCCACCAGCTGGTAACGCGTCACAGGGGCTCCGTTAGTGTGGCAGAATAAGGGACCTGCACCAGGCGGGCGTGCCTCCAAGAAGGCGTGCAAGGAACGGACAGGGCACACCACCGATCCCTTAAAGCGATTCAAAGTGATAGAGGACCCCTTCCCCAATTGGTCGCATTTGGACCTCCGAACCAATAAGGAAACAGAACTCATATTGAAACAAACATCCCCAACCTGGAGAGAACGCTGGGAGGTGTCATTGGCGGAATTAGGAACAAGCTCCCCCAACCTAAGGGCCCCGAAAAAGGCAGTAACGAAAGCAGCGCGAAACAGGCCGGCCTCATAGTGGGAAGAGCAAATAACAGGTAACACAGCCACCAGCTGCTCGAGCAGCGACAGCGTGATGGGACGTCTAGCATCAATAGAAGGACCCAGGGATCGCCTCCAACCCTCCAGAGCTCGCCTGACTTGGAAGGAGGCACAAGGATCACTTAGGCCGGAGGCTTTTGAAAAGAAGGATATGCCCGCCAGCATAACCGAAATGGCCCGAGGGGAGGACCCATTAGAAAAAAGCCAAGCCATGAAACCAAGTACAATGGGGGACTGGATGGGCCAGTGAGCCGGGATATTAGAAGCTCTAAAAAATGCAGAAAGCTTGGGAAAAACCCTGGAATAAGCCCTCTGAGTGGAAGGAGCGAAAGACGACATAATCCCATTCAAAATGATAGAGGACCAAGGTCCCACAAATCCTGAGGAAACGGAACAGGAGAGGGGTCCGCCTCCGGAGCCAGACGACGGAAACGTTCCTCCTGGAAGCGAGAGAGAGCATCAGCGATGTTATTCTCGAGTCCAGGCACGAAACGAGCAGAAAAGGTGATGTTATTGATCAAGCAAGCAAGAACTAGTCTCCTGACCAATAACATGACTCTCTCAGATGAAGACGACATACTGTTGACCACGCTGACCACCGCCTGGTTATCACACCAAAACGTGATCTTCTTGTTTGCAAAATCTTTACACCAGATGCGAATAGCAACCACAATCGGAAATAATTCCAGAAAAGTCAAGTCCTTCAACACATTGCCCTGAGCCCACTCCTGCGGCCACCGTTGAGCGCACCAATGGCCTTGGAAATAAATCCCAAAACCAATACTCCCGGCTGCATCAGAATGTACTTGTAAACGGTCACCCATCTGCCAGGATTTTTGCCAAATGGCCACCCCGTTAAAATTGGAGAGAAAAGATTCCCAGACTCTGAGATCGTCTTTCACACCCTTAGAAATCCTAACCCGGTGATGTGGAAGGCGAGCGCCAACAGTGGCCCTGGCTAGTCTGAAGCAAAATGCCTGACCGGGCGCCACCACCCGGCAAGCGAAATTAAGATGCCCCAGTAAGGATTGGACTTGCTTTAACGTGGCTTTCTTGGCAACCAGAAAATCAGCCAAAAGGGCTCTTAAAGCCAACAGCTTAGCCTGTGGCAAGGAAGAGGTGCCTTGAACAGAGTCCAGCTGAATACCCAAAAAGGTAAGAGATGACTCGGGGCCCTCAGTTTTTTCCTTCGCTAATGGTACCCCAATCTCTAGGGCCAGGGCCGAAAAAGTGTCTAAGAGCTTCTTACACTCATCGGTGCCCGCCCTACCCACAAACAAAAAATCATCCAGATAATGGGTCACCAAAGGGGAACAAGCCCGCCGTTTTAGCTCCCACTCGAGAAAAGTACTAAAAGTCTCAAAAGCTGCACAACTAAAGGAGCACCCCATTGGCATAGCCTTATCAAAATACCACCCGTCCCCAACTTTAAAACCTAGCAAACGAAAATCATTAGGATGAACCGGTAACAATCTGAAGGCCGACTGAATATCACATTTGGCCATTAACGCCCCTTTACCACAGGAGCGAACCAAACGGACCGCATGGTCAAAAGAGGCATACTTCACAGAACACAACTCATCGGGAATAGCATCATTCACCGAGGCCCCAGGAGGGTGAGACAGGTGGTGAATGAGTCTGAACTCCCCTGGTGCCTTCTTGGGAACAACCCCAAGCGGAGAAACATGCAGATCAACAAATGGGGGGGAACTGAAAGGCCCTTCAATCCGTCCAGCCTCGATTTCTTTATTAATCTTGCTGAGGAGGACGTCAGGCATATCCCGGGCCGATTTCAAATTTTTCGCAACCGAAGGAGGGGGGGAGGCCACCACAGGGATACGAAAACCAGATGAAAACCCATCGGCCAACATTCGAGCAGCTTCCTTATTAGGATAAACCTCCAGAAGAGGTAGAAGGGCCCCAACATTAACAGGCGACCGAGCCAACTTGAACATCTGTCGAGGAAATGGAGGCACCTCATTTTTGGCTCCCTGACCCACCGGCATCAGAGGCAGGGGCCCCGTCACGTTTGCCGGCTGCCGTATGGGCAGGGCGCCCCTGTCGAAAGGGCTGAGAACTATTGCGAGAACAGGAAATCTTGGGATGAGAACCTCTGCACAGTTCACAGCAATGTTCGTATCTACAATGTGCACGCGTGCAGCGGCCCGCATTGAAATCCCAGCAAGCGAGCCTACGATCCCGCTTACCAGACGCCTTGAAGGCACCTTTGGACTTCGCTAGTGGGCCTACTTCTAAAAGCCAAATCTCACTGTGGAGCAAATCCCACCGCTCCCGAGAGCTAAGAGACGCCTGCTGCCTGAAAGCTGCGTCATACGCAATGGCCGCTGCTTCCCCTGCTACAGACCGAGCCCGAAGGACATGCAATAAATGGCAGTCGAGATGCCAGGCCCTCTCTGGGAACGCCATGGACACCACCGCCTTAAACACAGTATAGCCCTCCAGCCAGTTGGAAAAGGTTGGCTCAGCAGGTGGAACTTTAGGATGCCTCTTGGCACGTTTTGGAGAAGTGACGGCCCAAGCCTCCTGACCCTTCGGCTGGAGTAGCGTGAAGACATCCACATAACACCCCCGCAGAATAAGCTTCCGAACTTTTTTGGACAGGTGAGAGCCCGGAGGGCGGTCTCCAGGAGCAGAAACAGGGATGGAGGAGGCCTGAGAGTCGACCCAAACCCCCTGCAGGCCAGGTCTCCAAGCCCTCCTCCTAATGGCCCACAATGGTAAACCGGGGGCCCAGGCATGCTCCACCCAATATCCATCCCTGCCCTCAGGAGCGCCCGAGGACATACCCTCCTGCCCCACTACAGTCCCAGTTGCACGCGAGGCGGAACGCCTCGACTTCTTCTTCTTCTTCGACTTCTTCTTGTGTTTTCGCTTCTTCCCGGACACTTCAGCTGCTGACGTCGACGCCAAAACTTCGTCGTCGGAACTGGACGAGTCCGACGAAGAGCTGGAGCTGGAAGACGAGCTGGAACTCGAATCCGCCAACTGCCCAGCAACCTGGCAAGCCTGGGTCCCGGGTGTAGAGCTGGACGCCTGAACCACACCTGTCGCACCGACCAAAGCTTGATTATTCCCTTCAGTCACCGAAGGTGCCCCGCCAGCCACCGATGGAGAACCACTAGCTGCCAGTGCCTTGGAGATGATATCGGAAAAAGACCGCGCCAGCTCCGCCGCCATTTTTTGAGAGATAACCGACGACGCTTGCAAAGAAGGCCCGTCGCTAGACGAAGAGGCTACACCAGCCGGACCGCCTGACGGCCCGATACCTCGAGGTTCCTCGTTCGGACGAGCCACTGCACCTGAAACATTCCGACCACGAGAAGATGGCGTGCGCCCTGTGCGCGCCGATGGGGCCGTTTGCTGCTTGTTAGCACCTTTCGACTTCGAAGGCATCGTGGCCCAAAGTCTATAGGGGCCTGTAGAATAAACTGGATATCCAGCCAAAGTCAAAAGAAGGGAAGGGGCGGGCTCAGCAGGGACGAATCCGCGATCACCGCCCCCCACGAGGCAAGCGAAAGTTAAGAGGGCAGGCTCAGCAGGGCCGCCGCCGCGATCACTGCCCTACCAACAAGCCAAAACAATGCAGTCCAGACCAGGAAGTCAAGAAAAGGTCCAAAACCCAAAATATTGCACCCGAGGAGGGCAAAAGGAGGGCGGGCTCAGCAGGGCGACAGCCGCGATCACCGCCCAAATAAACAAAACAAAGGAAGTAGGGACTAACCTCCCGTCGAACTGTGGCTTATGCCCACCACAGTTCAAATGAAAGCAAAACCCTAATTAAAATATCGAATAGAACTTGCGGGGTTGGAAAAAGAAACTCCCCCGCGCACCCCAAAGTAGCGCGGTTAACTAAAGAACCGCGAGGGGAGGGGTCGGAGGCCAGTCAAAGCGCCCACAGCCACGTGTGGCGCAACCGCGGTTAAAAGGCACCGCGGTGGGGGGGGAGGAGGGGGCGGAGACGCACCCCAAAAGGTCACCCTGACCCCCCTTACGGCCACCCTGACCCTGGCTGCTTGCCAGAGCAGGGAGAAAATGGCCTCACAAAACTCCCGGGCCAACTCACCCGGAGCTCCAGTGTTTCGGCTCTGCACGCTTCAGAGCCGAAACTCGCAATGGCGCCTCGCCGAGCGCGCTTCCCGCTTAAATAGCCCCGTGGGCCAATCAGGGCCAGCCACGGTGCATGGCCCCGCCCACCGGGCAACACGGACCAATCAGCGCAAGAGGCGGGCCGGCCACAGGCCAATCAGGCCGCCCGCCTCAGCGCTAAGCATTCTGGGACGTGTAGTACGTCCCAGAAAAAGGCGGGCAGGCTTCCCGCGCTCTCCCTCCCGGCAGCTAATCAGGAGGGAGCCCGCCCCCGCAAAGGCTGCCGGGAAGAAGACCGCGGCGGGAAGCCAATATGGCGCTTCCCGCGCGCGGCAACAGCGCCGGCCCGGTAAGTCGGGCGGCGCTTATTAGTCTCAAAGGTGATGCATAATCTCTCTACACACTTAAATGAGGAAGATGAAGGAAAACTATCAGATTCATCCATCCTGATGTGGCCAGGTTTTGAGAGTTTAACTTATAAAAATCTGGTTTTGAATCCCTGTATATTCAACTATGGCCCCATTCTCACTATTAGACACATGGAACACTTTTTTCTTTTTTCTTCTCTTTTTGCAGGCTCCATATCTTCAACAGCTACTGGATATATGCTCTTCTCAGTGTTACAACAGCTAGACCTATTGAATTTGGGCAGTGCAGATGCAGATAAATTTTCATTTCACCAAGAGTTTATCAACATTTACAGATTTCTTCATATCTAAGTGAGTTTTACAAATCTGAAAGTGGGAGAAAATCAAAGACATGTTCCTCTTCAGTGTTCAGATCACCAAATTAACATACCACTGATTTTGTAATTTCCTACTTTTACTTATTGGAAAACAATTGCTACTGTTGTCTCAGTCCCTATTAAGGCATTCTACATCTGTGCTAAATTTACATGTGAAGGTAGAGAGTAAGGATAAACACATTGGATCCTCTTCCTCTCCCTGCCATCACTCTCCATAAACTGGAAGAATAGCCATTGAAATACAGAGCCATTCATTTGTACTCTTGTAAGCTTCACATGTGATGTGAAATCAGATCAATTCATGATGAAGCCTGCAAAAACTGAGTTTCTCAGGTGTTCCTAGTCAAAAGTACTACTATCAAATTCAATGGGATTTATCTCCAGGTAAATATATATGATTGCAACTGGGGCAAAGTAACATTTAAAAATCCTAGAGATATGTCAAAATTCAGGTAGAAAAATGTTTAGGAAGTTGACCTATAGGGTAGTGTAGTGTTTGGGCACTGGACTCCAGACCCTGGAGACCAGGCTCAGCCATGGAAACCCACTAGGTAACCTTGGACAAGTCACCATCTCTCAGCCTCAGAGGAAGGCAATGCCGCTCTGAACAAAGCTTGCCAAGAAAATCCCATGATAAGTTTGCCTTAGGGGTGTCATAAATTGGAAATGACCTGGAGTCACATGATGACTGTTGATGTAAATAAGCAGAAGTGCACAATTCAAGCAATCTCCAATGCCTTCAGAATTACCGGCAACCTTGGAGCTTCGGCTTTATCAGGAATCCTCCTCCCAGTTGATGAAATAGACTGGAGCCAAAACTCTCTCCTCAGAGGTTTTATTCTTAAGTTGCTGTATTTACAAATATACATACACGCTTGTTCGACAAAACTCCAATCATCTACTCACTCCAGAACACAATTACCCAACCTCTTCTGGTGCTGTACTGCAGCCACTCACTCAAAACCATAAGGTGGCGAGTTCAAGACCAGCAAAGGGCTGAAGCTCGACTCAGGCTTGCATCCTTCCGAGGTCGCTAAAATGAGTACCCAGATTGTTGGGGGGCAAATAGCTTACAATTGTAAACCGCTTAGACACTCCTTAAGGGTATGAAGCGGTATATAAATGAAGCTGTTTGTTTGATTTTTGTTTTGGTGATTCTTCTTCCTTATGTTACCTACAATGTTGTCCCCTCAGTCAGGAAGACTTGTTGTTTACATTAGGCCTACATGCAAGCAAGCACATACTGACCTTGAGCAGTGTCTGTTTTCCAGCCTTCAGCTGTAGACCACTCCAGCCACAATTCTAGCAAGCAAACAGCAGATTACCCATAATTTCTGGTTTTACCTTTTGTGCACATCTGTACATTTCATACTCAGGCCTCAAAACCTAACAATAATGACAACAACAACATTAACACAGCATGTCCTTTGTCTCACTAGCTGTATGACAAAGCACACAAGACTGGGAGGTGTTGCTAGGCTTCTACAATTGGTGTTTTTATTATTTATTTCTAGGCTTGTAAAAAACAAACAAACAAAAACCAAAAAGCTAACAGCAGCAACTCTGAGCTTTCTGTAAGGATTTGCTGAGTCAGGATTAGGTGACCTCAACCCCTTTGGCAAATGGTTGGTGTGCCTCTAAAGAGCAAAAGTTTCCACAACTTCTCATCTAACAATGATGCTCAGGCTTCTGCAGCAGATGGTCTCATGCATCACATTTCCAGCTTTGCCACATCTGTGGATGGGTCTACACTGACCAGAATACTCAAGGCTCCTGGACTGTTTTAACCCTGAAGCTGCCTAGAATTCCCCATTACCTGGACACTCCAGAGCCAGGTGACCTTCTTTGCCACCTAGTGCCACTATCAGTGGTATGAGCCAATGCCTCACATGGCACCCAGTGATAGTCAGGTAGCACAGCAGGACACGTGCAAACAGCTGCCTGGCATAGCTGCAGTGCTCCAGATTTTCCTGGAAAATCCAGAGCAAAAGGTAAGTTTTTAAGATTTGAATTAAGGGATGGATGGCCTGGATTCAGTGGGCAATGGGCCTTTCCAAATGAAGACAATTAACAGTCAAATCAGGGCTTTGTGTGGATTTGGCAACATGAGGGTGGAGGGAAACCAGTGTAAATGGTCCATATAGACATGGCCTGTTTGGAGGATCACTGATCCTTGTTCCTAATAGTTTTGGCTTTTACTTCCCCTCCTCAGGATACTGTGTTAACCTTTGATAGTGCCTCTTTCCTCTTCCTTACTGCTCTCTCTTGTTAACATTTGTTCCTTCTTTTACTTGCAGGATGATTCAGTAGATTCTAACCTTTATGAGAGCAAGTGACCATGAAATTGGTTCCCTGCTGACTCAAGCATTACCAGTCCTGGTAAACCCACTTGACTTTAAAAAATAAAATCTACCTGTGGCGAGTTCTCAGGTCTTTTCTCTGATTTTCAAACCAATGTATTTTATTCATTTCTCAAATGAGGCACCAAGGGCTAACACAAGCTTCAGAACACAGATGGGACTCTTTCCCATTAAAGACCTGGCCTCCTGTAACAAAACAATGGCTTGGTTATGCCTTTGTAGTGGCATCTGGTCTCTTCATATATCACAATAATGGAAAGTTTTTTTTTCTAAGATGCTTTCCTTACTGATATTCTGCTACATTTGTCCCTAACCATTTTGTCATTAAAATTATTTCCCCCCAGAAAGATGGATATTTGGGGTATCTTCTGCCAATGAGTAGGCTCTGTCAGTTTTCCACCAGAGTAAGGCAACCACCTCAGGCCTTGGGAGATATTAGCATATAAGAAGTATTATTTCTTTTAATCTCACAGCCATTTTATTGTCTGGGAGCTGTGCTTGTCAAAAACAACGACAACAAACAAACAAACTAGTCATGCATACCCATAAACCAAGCTTATTTGGTGGAGAACTGTCACCAGTGTTGAAGTCACTTTTTTTTTTTGCATAGAATGGGGGCAGAGGCGGATGAGGGAGATAGCATTTTGTCCATGGTCTCAGGCAGCAAAATGCGTTGAACAGGACCTACATCTTGAGTTGAGTTACTGGTCTAACAAGCAACATATCAGATTGTTCTACCAATAGAGGAAGAAAATCTCTTACCATGCAGTGCAAACCAGTCAGTTGAGTATAAGTCACTGAGCTACTTCTCCATATATTATTTAAAGTGAGCACTATGGAAGCATCTACACTGTAGAAATAATGCAGTTTGGCACTACTTTAACTGCCATGGCTCCATCCCACAGAATCCTGGGATTCATAGTTTTCTGAATCACCAGCATTCTTTGGCCAAGAAGGCTAAAGAGCTTATAAAACTTCAAATCCCAGGATTCTATAGGGTTGAGCTACAAAATTTAAAGTGTTATCAAACTGCATTATTTCTACAATGTAACTGCACCCCTAAAGTCACATGATGAGCTACATGACCGAGTGAAGACTAAAATCTCAGTCTCCTTGCTCCAACTAATTTAGATGTAGAATCTCAGACTACTTGCTTAATCTGCCTCACACAGAATGGACTTGTGTGCTTTTAATTGTACTGAGCCATCTTCAGTCTCAGTTTTGGGGAAAGGGTAGGATATAATAATAATAGGGAGGAGGAGGAGGAAAGCTTAGGTACATTGCTCTGAGTACCTTGCAGGAAAGATAGAATATAAAGACGGAAAATAGAATATATAAGTAAAGATGGAATATATGGGAAAAGAATAAATAAATAAATTGCAACATTTCTAAAGTTACCATGCCAACTTTCTACCTATGATCCCAATGAACTGCTATGATTGATTCACAGGTGTGTCCCTGACATTTCATGACTGCAACAGCAAGCTATGCCTCAATTGTTGTTGAAGGACTGTCATGGAGATAATGCTACTGACAGTGCATTTATTTCACCTCATATCACCTGAAACTTTATGCTTCTCGATGAGTTCAGTAAACACATTGCTTGCTAGTCTACACAATAATAAGCATGGAACAGCCAAGTGATATGTGTGCTTCTTTGAGCCAGGCCTCAGGCAAAAATTCTTTGCCATAGTTTCAGTACACACTGTAAACACCAACATCCATGACAGATGAATAGAATACCATGTTCCCAGACCATACAAAACTACCAGATGTTGGGGGGAGAAAAAGAGCCAGGGATTGTGTCTGCAAACTTCTTGCTGGCATCTGTCTATTGCTGAAAAGAGAATACTAGATAAGAGGAGACTTGGGTCTTTTTCAGCATGAAAAATCTTATCAGCTATGGCAAAAGGGTAATTATGTTTGGGCAACATGCAAGTCATTGGTGTTTTAATGCATTATGGATGCAATAGTTCAGGTACATTTTAATGCCTAACATTTGCATTTGAATACAATTCTTCTCTCAATAGAACAGCACATCTCCTACATAGGCCTGTATCTGATGAAACAAGCCATATTAAATAAAGGTAATGACTCAAAGCTGGCTGCGACAATGCCTTGTTGACAGCACTGGGGATCTGTTGACAGTTATTAACTATTAAGGGAGATGTCAGGACCAAATTTTTTGGGGGAGGGGGATTTTTCTGTAGCTGTAACAGCAACCTAGCAACAAGCCAATTGCTTATTTTTCTCAAGGTTTGTTTTTTGAAATATATGTATATGTGTGTGTGTGTGTGTGTGTGTTATTTTTCCGAATTAAAAAAAATCACTCTTGTCCAGCCTATAAAAACCAACAACTAAAATGATACTAACAATTTAAAATAGTGCACCAAAGTAATACACAATTTTAAAACAAGGACACCATTTTTTTTAAAAAAAAACAAAAACCCTTTAATTATTGTAACTTGATCACCTTTAGATACAAAATCCTGTTGAAAAGATGTACCTTATGACGTGAATGAAAAATAGATAAGGAAAATGAAAATCTAATATAATACAATATTTCAAAGAGGGGCAGAACTTTTAAAGTTTTCTTTTTATTATTATTATTTTTATTAAAGAAAATTAACTAACTGTTATAACCATATCAAAAGTATCATTGTACAAATATTGATTCATATTCCCCGAGTCCATATCCCTCCCTCCCTGTACCATGTAAATTCCTGGTATCTATATCTATATACAGCATATCTTAGTATATTCCCCTCTTAAATTAAATGAATATTTGTAAAAAAACAAAAAACAAAAAAACCTTCCACCTCCTTTTAATGTTTGCTTCATTATTAAATCTTCCTGTGTGTTACCCTTAATTTTTATTCTAACTCTTCTAGACCTGTATTCCAAATATTTCAAACAACAATTATGATTATCATATATCATCAAATATATGTACCGTGAATGTAACATATCTGTATTGGATAAGTCTTAAATCATATTAAAACAATTAATTATATTAACCTAATTTTAGTATTATAATAATTGTTCATAGCAAACAAAAATATTACTCCCTAGAACAGATTGGAATATATTTAACTCATAATCCTACTCCCATCATGTTTCTATTCTCATATTCTCCTTTCAATTCTCATTCCCGTTGCAATTCTCATTCTGTTTCTCAGAATATTTTAGTATTGGTCTCCAGTCCTCTTCTCAACTTCTAGTTGATTTGTCTTTAATAAGACAAGTAAGTGATGATACAGTTTAAGGTTGGGCAATCCTAGACTCCCTCTTTCTTTAGCATCTAGCAATGTCTTCCATCTGATTCTCAGCCCAAATAAATTTAGAAATGTCATGATTCTACTGTATAAAGATTTGGTCTCTAATTAAAATGGGTAAATTTTGAAAAAGAAAAATAATTTTGGGGAGTATATTCATTTTTACAACTGATAATTGGCCCATCAATGATAAACTGAGATTTGTCCATCTGTCCATATCTATATTAATGTCCTTCCAAATCTTTACATAATTGTTGTCAAATAATTCCAATTTTTTCCTACTTAAATTGATCCCTAAGTATCTAACTTTCTTTTGGATGGGGAATCCAGATATTTTTTGTAGATCCACTTCTTCCTTTTTTGTTATGTTATGTATCAGCATAGCAGATTTAGATTTATTAACCTTAAGACCAGCATATTATCCCAAATTTTGTAATATATCTACAAGAGTCTGTCCCCTTTTGTTTTCTCTGTACATTGTCCCTAGGTATACTCATCAGTTCTTTTGGTTTCTCCTATCATCTGTACGCCAATGACACCCCGCTGTACCTTTCCACCACTGACCTTTTGCCGGGGCTAGAACAGCAAGTCTCATCTTGTCTGACTGCTATGTCACAGTGGATGTGGCATCAGTGCTTGAAGCTCAACATGTCTAAAGCAGAGCTTCTTATCTTTCCAGCTAAGCCAACCCTTTAATACTCCTTCTCTGTCTCTTTTGACAACACCTCAGCAAGCCCACAGTCTTGGTTTCATCTTTATTCTTCTCTGTCGTTTATTCCCCAGATCCAGGCCACTGCCAAGGCCTGTAGATTATCTCTTTACAACATTGCTAAAATCTGTCCATTCCTCTCAGCCTCTACTGCCAAGATTCTGGTCCATGCCCTAGTGTTCTTGCAACTACATTATTGAAACCTTCTTCTGACAGGACTTCCTTTCTCTCACCTCCATCCTTTAATCTCTGTCCAGAACTCAGCTGCACGTATTATCACATCTGCTCACCACTTTGACCATGTTTCTCCTCTACTATCCTCCCTTCCCTGGCCACTGGCCACTGCACACAGGAGCACACCCCCATTGTAATCAATGGGGCTCCAATATTGGTGCTTTCCGCAATTTGTGAGAGGGGTCCAGAATAGATCCCCAACCAATCAGAAGGGACGACTGTAATTTGCATGTTATCTCCAAATTCAGCAATTACTTTTCAGAACTAATTTTATAAGTGTGAGAATGCTGACAGAAAAATGTCTTCTTGCAGGGTGCCATGAAATATGCACCAGAGAGCCATTAGAGGTCCTCATCAAGCAAATATAAGTAGTTTGACTGAGGAAGCAAGCCTGTTGAAGGAAATATGTCTTGTTGGCTCACTTCTATCCAGCTTGAGATGCAAAAAAAAAGAAACTATAGGCCCACCAGAGATGCCAGATTTCAGAACTGTCTGAGGTAATTATCCTCAACAGTAGCTAGCAGTAGAAGCATGAGTTCAGATTAAGTATTGGCAATGCACTGACCACTTGAATAAACTGACAGACACTGCTGATGTTCTTCCAAGTTCTTGGAGGTTCTTTATCTTGTTGAAATATATACAAATATGTACAAACACTCCTCAAGACTCCCATCAACTTACTCCATCTGTTATTAAACAATCCAACCATCAACTCCAACCCACTCTCTTCATCAACCCACACATGCACTGAGTCCCAGTGCTGTTATATAGAGTGTTGTCTAAGGGTTGTCACCTGGGGCTACTTAGCATTATGCAATCTCTGTAGCAAGCCTTTGCATCATTACAAATGCTGTGACTTAGTATTTCTAACCACTCAAAATATTTTATAACAGTTTAAAGGAACACTGTTCCAACATGTCTTTCAAGTAGCAGGGTTCCAGACTCCTTAGTGTCTGGGTTTAGATCTAGTATGCTGATCTGCATTCATAAATGGCTGGTGCAGGTGATACAAAAAGGGGAGGGGAAAACATATTCAAACTGGAACCAGTCAAAAATTTTACAAAAGCCTTTTGCATTAATTGAACTTTCTTGAATGGTGTCTGCAACCAAATCACATTATAGAGTCCAATATAGTGGACTAATCAAGATGTAACTGATGCATGACATGATGCTTTATTACAGGTGAGTGAACAAGCAACAGCAAATTTAGAGGAAATGTCTCTTTTGGAAACATCATGTGCCACAATGTAGAAGATCAAGAATAGCTTCCCTAAGAGATTCATGAGAAAAGATTGAACATTGCTGCAGCTATTGCTGATGCTTTCTGTCTGAAGAAGTGTTGTGCATCATAATGTGTACATGTACCCTTTGGCCAGAGAGCCAGTATGGTGTTTGAGCATTGGACTATGGAGATTATCACACCCAAGCTTACCATGCTTAAATTGCCAGTAAAATGTTCCAGAAGCACAGAGGTGTGATAACTAATTGTGCTTCTGAAGCATCACTGAAGCGTCTCCTCTCCTCTCACATCAGCAAAGCATTTGCGGAGCAAACATTTCCTCATAATGGAAGTTCCTGTTATTGAAGAAATGGCTGCTCTGCAAATGCTTTGACTGGCTGTCACACTGGAGCATTTTACCGGTTATTTAAGCATGGTAAGCCTCAAGTGTGATAATCCACTATGACTCTGGAGTCCAGCGTTTAAATCCCTGCTTAGCCATTGGCAAACCACACTCTCAGTTTCAGAGGATGGCAAAGGCAACCTCCCTCTGACCAAATCTTACCAAGAAAATCCCATTATAGGTTCACCGTAGGTCAGAAATGACTTGAAAGCACATAACAACAACAACAACAACAACAACAACAACAACGGCATAGCTTACCCCAAAACCCCAAAATCATGTTAACAGACATGATGGAGATGGTTGTAGACAGTTGTAGTCAAACAAATAACCATGGAAACCCATTGGGTGACCTTGGACAATTCACACTCTCTCAACCTCAATGGAACGCAATGGGAAACCTTCTCTAAACAAATCTTGCATAACCCCCCCCCCCCCAAAATCCCAAACACTCTGTGATATGTTCATCATAGGGTTGCCATTAGTCAGAAATGACTTGAAGGCACACAACAACACCAGCAACAATGCTTTGGCTGCAAAATTATAAATTGTCTTAGCCCATGTCTTAGCATGCTTGTTTTAAGTCATGCTTTCTTTGCCTGACAGCAGTCCTAATCAATCTGTGCTGTGGCTGCTATTTAATTAGTGCTGTTTGGACCACAAAGGAATAATTATAGAGTCAATATTGGGGATGGGGTAATTGTGCAATGCCCTTGAGAGAACATAGAGGTCAACATATCTTTGAAGAAGGTCAATGGCTAGATTTAAACTGATATCTTTATATGTGCTCAAAGGTGGTACTGAAATGAGGAAACTAGTGGAAGAGAAGTGGCGACAACTTCACATGTTCTTCCCATTTCTCCAGATATTACTTGTGTTTTGAGTTTGTGACTAGTTTGTGACTAGTGTTAGGAGTGTGGGGAGTATTGACCCATCTCGGGGATAGTGCCAGGGGCCAAATTATCAGGTATTTGTCAAAAGCCTAGACCTAGCCAAATACCTGTTACATGAAAGCCTCTTTTAGATATTAGTTTATATTTAAATGTAGAAGAAACTAGGGTTCATGGTCTAACTCTTTTCACGTTGCTGGGGAATGTCTAAAAAGAAGGTTAACCAGATTTGGTCCCACAGTGTAGTTGCAGAGTTCCATGTCATTGGGAATCCTGATAAAGGAGGGATTCTGTAATGCCTGAATAAGTCCCTTTTCAGATCATCCTGGCAACAAAGGGCAGTGGAGTACTTACAGAAATGAACATCTGAAAAAGGTTAATGTCTGATCACATCCCATGATTCTGTTGGGTGAAAAGGGCAGGGAAGCAGATTTGGGGTAAGTTTTGGGGAGGAACAGCCTAATGGTAGAAGCTGTTAAATAATGGAACAGACTGTTTGAAAAGGGTGCAGATTCTCATTCACTGTGAGCATTTAAGCAGAGGCTGGACAGCTGCCAGGGATGCTATGGTTACAACCTGCAAGGTACATTCTAACTCATTGCATCTATTGCTTCAGTAATCAAAGAACCTTCTGCAGTGCCTGGATTTTTCAAATTCTTCTTTGCTGCCTATCCAAATGATGTATGGGATTACTTGGTTTGAATGTGGGCCTTATCATCGCCGCAGAGTGTTAATGTGGAGGGAAAAGGTGGGGATTATTCCAGTTTTCATTGGAAAATCTGAAAATTCATGTGTGTGTGTGTGTGCTGCATGTCATAACTGCATCAGTGTGAGATGTGTGTGTGGATGGGTGGTCAGAAATATATACATGTGCATGTATGAGGGAGGGAGGAAAAACCCAGCACAGTCACAACTGTACTGCCACATATACTGTGAATATACTGAAGTGTATTCAAAAAGAAGAACTGTGTGGACAGTTCTCATGAACTCACCTCAGTGTAGGTAGACAAACCTGTAGTTGCTGCAGGTCAGGGTAACCCACGGGTAAACTGTCAATGTAGGCACACTCAAAACTACCCTTACCATCAGTAGTTTTCCCTAGGTCACCATGCATTGTAGCAGGTTCAGACTGTTGATATGTGATTGTCAAGGTCATGACTACTGTTGAGGCAAGAGGGACAACAGCAGTTCTTGAATCATGGACATTGCCTCTGAAATTGCAGTGAGCCTCCATTTCATTTCTGCAGAGCCAGTGACATTGCAGGTGTGGAGGACAGCACTGAGAGGCCACATGTTTTTATAATGTGCTAGGCTGCCTGTGGAGAAGATATCTGCCTTGCTTGTAATAATAAAGAATTGTTCTCACTTGTCAGAATGCATTCCTTGTCCAGGCAGAAATGATGTGTCCAGAAATGAGCATCAGCTCTGTCATTGCAATTCAAGCTTATGGTGTTTCCTACATGTTCTAAGTAGATGGGGCAAAGCTGTAGGCACACAACGAGTCACAAGTGTACAGTGACAGACTAATCATGAACATAATGGACAGAGTGCATCACTTGCTGCTTGACTAGAAATAGCTATTGATCTATAACCAAAGACATTCTTCCTCACACTTTATCTATCACATCACATTAGCAAAGTGGCAGGATGAATCTCCTTGCTGCTTTGAAATGTAATCTGGGCATAGAAAGCAATTACACACTTCTTGAATATTATTTCTTGGCACATCTAATAGATACTTAATCTTGGGCAGAACTCAGCATAAAAGGTGGCAGTGTGTGTGTGTGTGTGTCTTATGTTGATTTGGCTCCCACACACATCTCTCAATAATATACTCAGTTGTTTAGCACCAATTTTGGTGCAATCCATTCCATTGGATTCCCCCCCCCCCCAAGTTTTACCTAATCTGCACCCCTGGGAAATAGATGTGAACTGGATGGCATTTAACATTTCAGGTCATTACAACAAAATGTGTATATCTCAATAATACAGAGAGAGAAAAGTGTATAAACATGCTTTATTCAGTGGATGATTTTATGCCAACAATTTGGAAATTATGAAATTACAAAAAAGTGTATGTTTCAAAAGGTATTTTAAAAACCTAGGACTCCCTCCTTGCAACATAAATGAAAATAACACACTGATGCACCAAGGTAAGATGTAGAAGTGGGAAAAGGAGTAAGCCTGCAGAAACTGATAGGCTGGGTGAACATCTCATCAGTCATAGTAATAGCAACCACAGAACTGGGGAGAAGACAGAGCTCCTATGACAGATACCAAGTCACTGTTCCTATAACACGACACTGTCCCTCAGCACCTTATTTCTCCCTTACCTGAATGATACAGGCTAAAAAAGCTAGACAATTCCTTAGAAATAGTCTCCACATGAAACTGTATCTACACTGCAGAATTAATATTGTTGGCATTGTTTTAACTGCCATAGCTTCCTTCCTTCCTTCCTAGAAATAGCAAAATCAGGGAAGAGATGAAGATCAGAACAGTAGCATGTGGAAGAGGCAGATTTAACTTCCATATCACAATCCAGCTGAATCCCCAAATCCCACAAAACTTGTTATTTCCTCTGGGAGGGAACAGTGGTGTAGTGTTAAATGTCAAAGAGCAGGCACTTATCAATTCTCACTGACACATGCAACATGGAGTCATCTCCACAAGCTAGTTCTAGCCATTTGCAGCTAGATTCCAAGTGGTGATGTAATGTTGGTGTAACGGTCACTTACATCAATACATGTAACTTTTTAAAAACCAGAATGTAGCGGTGACAGGGAGAGGCCAGCAGTGAAAGCTGTCCCTATCAGGAGGTACAGCTATCCTTCCAACTCTTTGGCAGTTCAGAAGCTGAGAGGACAGCTTTATTTCTTGAAAGGGAAAGCTTTTCCTGTTCTCCCACCCCTGATCTCTCTCTCTCTCTCTCTCTCTCTCTCTCTCTCTCTTAAATAAAATAACCACCTTGGTAGTTGAAGGGAATGCTGTGGATATAGTATATCTTGACTTCAGTGAGGCCTTTGACAAAGTTCCCCATGACATTCTTGCAAACAAGCTTGTAAAATGTGGGCTAGACAAGGCAACTGTTAGGTGGATTTGTAATTGGTTGACCGGCCGAACCCAAAGGGTGCTCAGAAATTGTTCATTTTCATCCTGGAGAGAAGTGACAAGTGGGGTCCCACAGGGTTCTTTCCTTGGCCCAGTGCTATTCAACATCTTTATCAATGACTTGGATAACAGAATTGGGAGCATACTTATCAAATTTGCAGATGACACTAAACTAGGAGGAATAACTAATACCCCAAATTCAATATGACCTGAATAGACTAGAAAGCTGGGCCAAAGCTAACAAAATGAAATTCAACATGGAGAACTGTAAGGTTCTGCACCTAGGGTAGAAAAATGAAATGCACAGATACAGGAAGGGGGACACCTGGCTGAATGAGACCACATGTGAAAGGGATCTAGGAGTCCAAGTAGACCACAAGTTGAACATGAGTCACCAGTGCAATGCGGCAGCTAAAAAGTCCAATGCAATTTTAGACTGCATCAATAGAAATATAGTGTCTAGATCCAGGGATGCAATAGTGTTACGGTAAACAAAGGGTCAATTAACCCATTCACAACCAATTATGCAAGTGAGGCATTTGTGAAGATTTCCAACCATATTCATTTATTCCAAAACAGCCTTAACCTGCATGCAGTGTTTCAGCCAAGAGTCATCCCATTGACTGAATGCCCCAAACATGGCGCAAACAGTTTTTATTAACCCACAAAATATTCATTGAGCATGCGTAGTTTAACATTCATCATCATCATATATATCTGTATTATTCAGCTAGTCTAACTGGCAGGCTCTCTGCTGGCCTGACTTGCAACATCAAGGAATGTCTTTGTGCAGAGCTATCAGCGTGGCTGACTAGCAGTAACCTTGAGAAGAGGTCCATCTCTTTCTCAGTGAAGAGAAATTCACACTTTAGCTTTCCTCCTCTTGTTTTTCCTTTCCCCTCCTTCCTCAGCCCACAACTCAAGCCTAATTCAAAGCGCAAGTTTTTCCTTTGCTCTATGGCTGAACCGTTGATCATTAATGGCAGAGATTATTGGTTTCATTTGGTTATCAATGGCTTTATTAGCTTTTACCTTAACAATAGTGCTACTCTACTCTGCTTTGGTCAGGCTCCACCTGGAATACTGTGTCCAGTTCTGGGCACCACAATTCAAAAAGGATGTGGAGAAACTGGAGCATGTCCAAAGGAGGGCAACTAAGATGGTGAGGGGTCTGGAAGCCATGCCTTATGAGGAACAACTTAGGGAGCTTGGGATGTTTAGCCTGGAGAAGAGAAGGTTAAGAGGTGATATGATAGCCCTCTTTAAGTATTTGAGGGGGTGTCATATAGAGGAGGAAGCGAGCTTGTTTTCTGCTGCTCCAGGAAAAGAGATTCCACCTGAACATTATGAGGAACTTCCTGACAGTAAGGGCTGTTCGCCAGTGGAACACACTCCCTTGGAGTGTAGTGGAGTCTTCTTCCTTAGAGGTCTTTAAACAGAAGCTGGATAGCCATCTGTCAGGGATGCTTTGATTGGGAGTTCCTGCATGGCAGGGGGTTGGACTGGATGGCCATTGTGGTCTCTTTCAACTCTATGATTCTATGATTCACAGCACTCACAGCACCTTTTCCTATCCCTCCATCTCCACGATATGACTGAGAAGGAAGTTTTCATTGACAATGATGGAGGTCTCTGTCAAAGATGACTAACTACTTGGATTGTGGAAGATTTTATCTGAGAACATGATGCCTAGGACAGAGGTTTACCTGTCCTTTCTGTACATCGTGATCTGGGTTCTCATAGGTTTTTTTTACCCCTTGCCCCTTGTGCTGATATATAAAACTGAGTTTTATATGTCAACACAATGGGCAAAAAAAGCATGAGAGCCCAAATCATGATGTACAGAAAGGACAGATAAATCCTTCTCCGCTCTGTCCTAGGCATCATAATATCAGTTAAAATATCAGTTTTATATGTCATCTGTCATCTGTCAACCAGTTGGAACTATCTATGTAATGATTTAGGCAACCTCTTTTTCTTCTATCTGCTGAAGTAAGAGTCGCCATGATGTGAAGCCCCTCTTTATCTTACACTGCCACAGGACAGCCTTACTTTCACCGCAGTGGACTAACAGGAGTAGCCCTCTAGACTCTGAATGAAATTTGTTGCCATTAAATAAGAAAAAAGGGCAAATTGCCATATCTGACCAGACCAGGCTGTGGACTATTTATAATTTAATTGGCTGCATTACAAAAGATATCCCAGTAAATCTCAAAGCAATCCTTAGTGTCTTTGACAGCAAGAAACCCCATGCCAAGTCTTCCCCAGGTTTCCCCCCCTTTGATATATTTGCATGCTAAATAATTGATCTGGTTTCACTGCAGCAAGGAGGAAAATTGCTAGATCAGCAGAATGACTGCCTGCAAGTCTTTGATCAGCATTTTGAATTGCTTTAGTAAAATGTTGACATGCCTGCTGTGAATGTTTAAATTTTGTAATAAAAGCCTTACCATCACTTGTGTGTCTGGGGCACAATAGTAGAATACCAAGTAGATTTAGTTTGTTGTTACATGCTGTCAAGTCAACTCTGACTAATGACAACCTGATCACAGGGCTTTCTTTACATGATTTCATCAGAGGAGTGCTGCCATGGCCTTCTTCTGGGCCAGAAAGAGTGTGTGACTAGCCCAAGATTACCCACTGGGTTTCCATAGCTGAAAAGGGATTTGAACCCCGGTCTCTGAGACTCCTAGTCCAACATTCAAATTGCTGCACCACACTACACACCACACACAGTGGATTTAGTAGAGATGAAAAAAGGTCAAATAAAGGTGCTGGCATCTCTTGACCCTGATTTGATTAATTGTAGAATAACAGAAGGTACCTTAGAGGTCATCCAGAAACCACTGTTACTGAATACTTATCAACTGGACATCTGCTCTCTGCTTAACAGTTTTTAGCAAAGGTGAACTACCATTTTCTGAGGCAGGCTGCCTTGTCTCACTGATGCCAAGCTAGAAATTCTTCATAATTTTTAGTTTAAATACTCCAAGGCAAGTGCCTCAGGCACTTGATCTGGGATGTCATGAAAGGATAGAAAGTTCTTTATTTAATTGGTTATAGTTGCAGTTTTACTGCCAAGGCAAGGGGAAAATGCTTGTGTAATTTTTTGGTTCAGGTGTGAGAATTACATCTCTGACTTGGAAAAAGGATAGCATTTGCTGCTCTGTCTCAGGCAGAAAAATCTCTTGAGTGAGCCTGAGGGGCTGTTCAGACTATCATAAGAACCGGTTAGCAAACCAGTTTAAAATAAAGAAGTTCATACTGAAACTGGTTTTAACACTACTGAATCCGGATCTTGCACACCCGTTGCAGGGGAAATCCCCCATAACTCGGTTTCTCCCAAAGCGGTATATTTACCGTTTCTTTTGGGAAAAAACGGTTCGCAGGGAATATGAGTTTGGCTCCGATGATGGTCAGGTCAAGTTCAGGGGAGGGGAAAAGGCCAGGGTCCAGAACATGCCTCCTCTCCTGGCAAAATCGGGCACTCCAGCATTTTAAATATATTTTTATTTTATTTTATTATTATTTATTTTAATTTAATTTATTCTAATTATTATTTATTTTATTTTATTTTATTTTATTTTATTTCCATTTCATTGTATTTATTATTGTATTTTATTTTTTTTACTATTATTTTTAGTGTATTATATTTTTATTATTATTATAGTGTATTTTTATTTATTATTATTTTTATTGTATTTTTTAATTTGACAATTCATGCACATTTATTTCATTTCATTTCATTTCATTTATTATTGTATTTTTATTATTTTTAGTGTATTATATTTATTATTATTATTTTTAGTGTATTTTATTTCTTATTATTTTTGTTGTATTTTTTAAATTTGACAGCTCATGCGCATTCTATAGGAGGCCTTTTAAAACGGAGTTTGGCCTTTCTATTTGGAGGCCCATTCATTTAAACCATAGGGGAAACCCCCAGTTTGAAAATCCCCATTCAGAAACCCTAGTGAGTTTATGAATGGGGATGTTTCCCTCCAGTTTGAAAATCCCCATTAATAAACTCACTGGGGCTCCGAATAATTAATAATAAATAATAAATAAATAACTTAAAACATTTTTTTTAAAAATCCAACAGTGCCTGATGCAAGGAGGAGGAGGAGGAGGGGAAAGGATCCCCACAAGCTGCACCGCTCCATGTGCATAATCTATCAAATATATAAATGTATTTAAAAAAAAAAAAAAAAAACACCAAGCAGCTCACGTGGCCAATGGCTGCATCAGACATCACCATGACATCATTTGATTGACAACCAAGAGGCTCCATCTTTAATAGTTACTTTTTCATGTATGAACTTCAGTGGGGTAAAATGCACCGGGAAGCACCAGTGGAGGCAAAAGTATGAACTTCTTTCCGAGAGATTCGGTAATGCCATGCACGATCTCATCCGGATCTAACCAGGGCAAATGGGCTAGTATGGATGGGGCCTGAGAAGGGCAGCTTTCTCTCCCACATTTCTACAGCACAGCTGTCCCTTAGGCAGAAAGCCTATTTTCCAACAATTGCAAAGGGAAGAGATCTCTCACTAGTTTGATCGGATGCTTCCTGGCTATGAATTGTTTCTTCTTAAGAAAAAGACCTAGGCTGGAACAGCTGCTGGTCATTTGAAAAGAATCCAAGTTTATGTTGGCTTTTGATACTGGCAGCCTTCCAGCCAGGAAGCTAATTGCATAGCTTTAGGCAAGCTATCTATCAGTCTGCTGTACCATGCTCAGAAAGTGTGAGATTAACATTGTAACCCTATGCATTCCTACAGGCATAAAACCAAGGCTGCAATCTCATGCCCAATTTCCTAGGAATCAGCCTCATGGAACTCATTGCGACTTAGTTTCAAGTAAATCTTCACATTATTGGACTGCAAAAGAGGACTATATAAATATCATCTTTCCCTGTGTACTTTTGACTTTTTATATGTCTTCTATGACATAAAATGTTTGGCCTGCTGGCCTTGTTTATCTCTCTGTTATGCTATGCAAACCTACATGCTCACAAAGTCACAAGATGTGGCTTGTTTTCTAGACTGAACTAAAACCAAGACTACAGTAAGGTTTTGATCTCAATTTTTCAAATATTTCAGATACCTCCCAAAATATACTGCAGATTTCTTCATTTCTGGCTCTAGAACATACAGTAACCATTATTATTTAAATTATTTGAATATATGGAAAATGACAAATTAACAATGTTACTTAGAGATGCTCAGAGAGGAAAATTTGAAAATGAATGGAGTAAGGTGAAGGATTTTTTTAAAAACAAATCAGAATAAGTAGGGTTTGTTTTTTGTTTTGGATAAATACAAACTAGTTTATGTTTTGAGAGAGAAAGAAATTTCTGGTGAAGACAAGTACTTAACGGCATATTAGATTAAGGATATCAACATATTTAATTTAGAAATTTTATTATATTTAATCAAAGTAAAACTTGGAAATATACATTACAGAGATACTTATAACAACACAATAGGCATGTAATTAAGTTTACCAATATAATGAGATAGGTATATAATTTAGAATAAAGTAAAAGGTATTTTAATTGTTATGAAATAGATTAGACAAATCAGGAAAGGAAGTCATTATGTCTAGTTTTGATGTTTTTGTATTGTCTTTGTTATGTTTGGTGTATGGTATTTGTAATTTTGTGGTTATCTTTATATATGTTTTAAATCTAATAAAAATTATATATATATATATATATATATATATATATATAGCCTCTTGTCTCATACACCAGCTGCCTCTTTAGTATATTATGTAAAGAACCCCCAGAGAACAAAAACAGAAAATAAGAAAACTTCTAAGTGGAAGCTCCCAAGTAGACAATAACAATAACAACAAAAATTCTTTGTTGGAGACTACAACTTTTTTCTTTTTTTGGGGGGGGGGAGGCTTTTGAAATGTGCAAAATCTGATGCTTAAATTTATGAAATAAAGGCTTCCAAATTTTGTAAATTTCATGGAATAAAGACCTCCAACTTCTGGAAGGGGTTAAATAAAACTAGACCTCCCTGTGCTGTCCTTGAAAATGCTGACAACAAGATATAAATAAAGGTGGAGACAAGGTGGAAAAGATATAACAAAGTTGGGCATTACAAGCACAAAAGATAATAATGACACCAAACTCAGAGGACAGGAGGGCACAGCAATGAGGATGGGAGGACGGGGTGATGAGGACAGGTGGAGGGAGCAATGAGGATGGGTGGAGGGGGCAATGAGAATGGGAGGATGAGGCTATGAGGACAAGTGGAGGGGGCACTGAAGACAGAAGGACAGGGTGACAAGGGACAAGGGGTTGCTTCATCCTCTCCCACCTTCTTCTCATTTAAATCATTTAAATCAACAGGGGCATGATGCTTTCATGGAAGCCACAATTGCAGAAGTTGCATGGGTTATTCAAAGATACAAATAAACAAAAATAAAAGATGGAAAGATATATAAAGGAAACTAACATACACCCTAAAATAATGAAAGAACAACAATTTTTTTCAAAATAATAAACCTATAACTATAGAGGAAATATGAGTAGCAATAAAGAGAGGAAAATCTCCAGGTCTGGATGGTTTTTGTTATGGGATACTACAAAATTTTTACAAAGCAACTGATAAAACCACTACACATAACTATGAATGAAATCCTGAATCATACCTTACGAAAATCATGGACACAAGTCAACATAACAATTATACCAAAAGAAGATAAGATTTATTGGGTCCAAGTTAACTAATTATAGACCAATATCACTACTAAATTTTGATTATAAATTATTTGCTTCTATATTGGCAGAAAGATTGAAAGGAATTTTATAAGACTGGATTTATCAAGACCAAAATGGCTTTTTACCTAATCGTTTAATAAAAGACAATATCAGAAACGTTTTAAACTTAATAGAATACCATGAGAAAAAATATGACAAACAACTACTTTTAATTTTCTTGGATGCTGAAAAGGCTTTTGACAAAGTCAACTGTTTTACGTCCAAAGTCTTGAATGAAATAAAGATAGGTGATGCCTTCCTGAAATGGATCTGCAAGATTTACTCGGCTCAAGAAGCAATTATAATTATAAATGGTGAAAAAAAAAAAAAAACAGAAGTTTTTGATGTACAAAAAGGAGTAAGGCAAGGTTGTCCTCTATCACCATTACTTTTTCTAATTGTAATAGAAATTTTATTGATGCAAATTAGAAAAGAAAAACAATTGAAGATGTTAAAATAAAAGGATGGGAATACAAATTAAGAGCCTTCACAGACAATTTAATTAAAACATTAGGTAAGATGATGGAAAGCATGGATTGTTTATTAAAGAAGCTTAACTAATATAGAGAAGTTTCAGGTAAATAAGAATAAAAGAAAAATGCTGGCAATGTATATCTTTGAGAAAGATAAATTGGAATTGGAAATTAAATCTGATTTTCAAATGGAAAATAAAATAAAATATTTAGGAATTTACTTAACAAAAGAAAATACAGATCTTTTCAAAAACAATTGTGAAAAGTATGGTCAGAAATTAAGAAAGAACTAAAATGATGGAGTAAATTAGGCTTGTCATGATTGGGCAGAATCTCTTCAGTTAAAATAACCCTATTGCCAAAAATGATGTATCTTTTTCAAAATCTTCCAATTATAAAAACAGAAATGAAATGAAAAAGAATGGATACAGGAGAAGTCTCACTGAAGCCCATAATATTACATTTCAGGCACAATCCTGTGCACATTTATTCAAAAGTAAGTACAGTAGCACTCATTTCAGTAGACTTAACTCTTATGTTAGGGGTTGCAGCATTAAATGATCTGATTCAAGAGATGTCACTTTTTCTGAGGGCAAGCATCATGCAATCATCTCAGTCTGTTTTATGGTCCTGGATGCCTCCCACAGCTGCTACTGAAAATTAGTGGTGGTGTTGTACAGCCAGAGTGCCCTCTATCATCTTTCAAGCCATAAGGAAAAGAGGTGGTCTGCATTAGTAGACCTGGAAGGACTCTTTGATTTAGGGGCTTGAACTAACACAGATGCTGCTAAATTTTAGAGGTGGAGAAATTAGGGCAGGTCTAGACTGTTTAATCTGGGTCCAGTCTGGATTATTATGCCCTGGATTGCCCACAGACCAACCATGATGGAAACCACATGCACTGGGCTGAATTCAGTGTGATGCCACTTTGTGAATATGGGCCAGTCTGCCTGACATCATATTGACCTCCCTGGCAATCACTCTCAGTGCCTTCACTGATGTCTTGGCAACCAAGCAGCTCCGTGCAAAAGCCTGGCCATTGCCATTGATTTTGCTGAGGTTAGAATGGGGCATCCTGCCATGTGATCAACAAAGGGGGAGGGGTGTTGTTCAACCCTCTTTTCATTGATTGAATGGGCACCTTGTTCTGACCTTAGCAGAAGTGATGTCAATGGCCAGGCTCTTGCAGGGAGCTGCTTGGCCAGTTAGGCAATGGCAGTGATGGTTTCACAGAGGATCCATGTCCTTCCCTGTGCTGTTCAGCATGGGATAACAGAGAGACAGAGCTGCATTTGCTGTCTGGAAAGCTGGATCAAACTGAATCAAACCTGACCTGGCTGTCCAGAGAACCAGAGACACTCAACAATTTCTTGGAAACTTGGGAGTAAACTGCAGGTTCTCTTAAAATGGATTGACAGTTTAAAACAGTAGTTTCACTGCAGATGTGGCTCCAAAGCTAGCTCAGTGCCTTTAATGTGTTTGTGATGCAGAATGATATTTACAGAATAGGACCAGCATGTATGCTTTGGTGGAGAGGTTCTACCTAAGACTTCTTTCACATATTTAGAGCTTATCATTCTATACATCTCTTGGATAGATTGCACCAGAAATGGAGTGAGTCTGGTGTTTATCATTAGTGCACGCAATCCTTTAGTGGCTGCTATATTTCAACAGTTACAGCAATGTAGCTGCCAGTGGGTGGTTGATGGGATTTCTAAACTGTTCACCCTTCATCTGATACTATAGTAAATTCATAGTAGATGTCTCAAATGTAAAATAATTCACCAAAAATGCCCCCACCAGTGGCCATCAGAATGGGTAAATCCCACTGAGATGTTTTTATAATCATTAGGGATACGTCAGTAGTAGAGCACATCCATTCCCTGTCCTCCCTTTGAACATCATCCATTATTCCCCTACAATGGCTTGATCCTTGACACAGAATGACACAGAGTGACATGGGAGAGATGACAAGAGTGCAGAAAGGTAGACTACTTGGCCTCACACAGGATCAATATTTTGTCTAGCTGAGATTACTAGAGTCCAGATTGGTGCCTGAAATTATGTGAACAACTGTAAGAAAGGACAGGGATGGAGTGAAGATGGCTCCCTGCCAAAGAAAGTAAAGAGAAGTGAAGTGCAATCAGTAAAGTTGGAATTCATCCAAGATATCAGTCCGAACACCTTCAGTGCAGTGAAAGCTCCATTGGGACATTTAACAGAACACTGGTTTTTATCACTCCTTTTACAAACGTCCACTTTTTAAATTCTTTGTTTCATGATCCAAGCTTTGTAGCTCAGATGAGGGAATATTTGGCACACAATTTCAGGGTGTAGGAAGTTTAATAAACAGACTTATGGAGGCATATCACACACACACACACACACACACACACACACACTTCTGAAAGTGAAGGACGGTTTGCAGAAGGTTGCTTTTCTGTTGTATGTGTGTGTATGGGGTGGGGACCTATGTCTGTCTGTCCCTCACTAGTTATCAAACTGATTCATGTTGGTCAGATAAAAACTTGACCTTTATGTCCCCAAATAGAGTGTATTACCTCATAACACACTGATTGCTATTCACCAGCTGTCAGGGAAGATCTGCAGTTTATACTGACAAATATCTGTCTTGACAATACATCCAAGTTTGTTCTTTATACCACTGTGAGCAACTTTACAAGGGACAACAAAATGGCAATTCCATCAACTGAATGACCTTGTATTGCAGCTGCTGTGAATCCATCTATGTGGATACCACAAAGAGACTTGTGTATAGAATTTAAGGAGGTCTGAATGTTATTTAGCTAGATTTTCCACCATCCCTCAACATAGGCTTGCTAGCTAAAACTACCTTGAATCCCAATTTGAGAAAAGGGTGGAATGCAAATAAATACATAAATAAATGAAATAAATAAGTTTGGTGAGAATTGTAGTCTAGCAAAGTGTAGAAGCTGAGACATTCCCCAGTGATGGTTTATAAGCTCCAGACCTTCACCATTAGAACTTCACAGAAGGGATGGTAAGAGGTGTTTGTAGTGACATGCTAAAGATTTGAACCTTCAGCGCGATAAAGATGGCCCAAAAGGGCCATCGCCATGCTGTGATTAGGGCTAGGGAGTGCACAGCATTCCATTTTTAAATGGTGCCGTCCATATGGGTGTGCTGCCATGATGTCATGGTGCGCACTGTGTTTAGACAGCACGGTGTGCACCTGACGTCATTGTGCCACAGGAGGGCGCCTATGGAGCCCTGTCTACTGCACAAGAAGGAGCTCCAAAACAGAGCTCCTTCTTGGCTTGCACGTCCTTGGCGCAGCCCTCACATGGCTGCTCCAAGGAACCCAAAGGGAAAGGGGATGCTGTGGCAGCCCCTTTCCCCCCTTGGGAGTGCTGCAGGTGGCAGGGTGCAGCTGATGCCCAGGGCGCCTGCTGCACCCCTCTTCAGGCCACAGAGAAGCGACAGTTTGTCATTTCTCCATGGCCTGGGGAAGAGGTGGATTGGGGTTTCTGGGGCTTCTGGGACTGCCAGTGAGGCAGCCTAGGCCCCAATCCGGTGCTCAAAGAGGTGCCTACAGACCGCCCCTTTTGGGTGGTCTGTAAAGGCCCTTCATTAACATTGCCAAATGGAGCTGCCTTCTCATGTTCAGATTTATAGAGGTCATAAAATAATCTTGAAATTTCAAGGCTGGCTCGTCTTCACAGTTTAGTAGATGACAGAATCCAACTACCAGTAGTCAACAAACTTTTGATAACTTACTATGGGTGCCTGGCCTTTTATTATTTTAAAATTTTAATATAATTTTTATGGTTCTCCATCTTAGCTCCAGTTTCCTTTTGGTCTTGGCGCTCTATAAATTGGTTCATTCTGGAGCACTGGGAGGAGAACTGGGAGGAGAGAAGATATCTACCAGCAGAAAAACCATGATGGGGCCTTTCCATCCTTCCCAAAGTTTAGCAGTTGATATATTTTTGTGATAACAAAATGTTCACAGTGTATATAAACTACTCTGCTTCCAGAACTCTGAAGGCAAAACCAAGAGATAGATGGTCCACATTATAACACCATTCTTTGGTCACACTCCATCTTGGAACTGGCTCTTGTTAGAAGGATGGGTGTCTAAAGACCATAGTATTCATGGTTGTATAGCAAAGAATTGTGATATTAGCCAGCATAGAGACAGATGGCCATTTTGCCACAAATTTTATGTCATGTCATTGAGTCATAAGTAATAGTAAGACTCATATGACATCTCCCATGCTTATTCACCTATTTCAGGGCCTGTTCTGAGTTTCTGGGGTCAGAGGCAAGGGTGATGGTGAGAGAAGATATGGCTGCCTCTATTATGGTGTCATGATTCTATAACTCCCATCCCAGGGAGTCCTACTAGGCCTGATCTCATATAATTTTTAGAAATCTTGCCATGATTTTCCTGCTCTGCATGTCTTCAGTTGATGGGTGAGGTCCTGCACTGAGATACATATCTACCATATAGCTATATCTTTTTAGATATATCTCCTGATGCTACTCCCTTGAACCCATCATGTAAGTATTGCAGCCCCATCAACATGGCAATTTCTGCATTGTTAGAGTGTGGGGCAATGAGTAGCAACAGCTTAAATTTGACTTAATACCATCATAACTCACTAACAGGATGGCCACCAATGTTTTGTATTTGTTAATGATATATCATTTGTAAATCATTTTCAAGTGTTTTATTTATAAATATTTCATTTAGTGTAGGTGCATGTATGTCGAATGATTTCAATAGCTTGGAACTGAGAAGTGGTTTAGGCATATGAGCTATCCCTGCTGAATCTTTGGCTTTAAAGTATGAACAACTCAGAGCTTGGAAATAATTCATTAAAATCAATTAATGTTTCAAATGATTTTAATTTCTTATGAGGGGGTTATGTTTTTTAGTGGGTAACTATTTTTAGCATGTTAGTAATTGTTTTTAAACATCTAAAATAAACATGTTACTAGCACATTATGTCACTAATTAATTTGATAATTTTCACTAAACCTATTAATGTTAATGAAGTAATTTCTGAATTAACATTAATATTAATGAATTACCATTAACACTAATGTGTCATGGCTCTGGAACAACCTCACATCATATCACAAATAGCTTCTGAACTGTTGATTGTTTCAAAAGCAATTTCAAAGCATCCAGCAGCATTAAATTGCAGTGGCATTCAGTTGGATGGAAAGGCAGAATATAAAGCACACCAATATGCATACATATACATGGGTATACATGTCAGTTCAGGCACCTTTAGGTAGATCTTCTGAATTACTCTGGATTTCTGTTGAGGACCACACCAGCAAACAGACAGGTATTCCTTTTATTCATTAATATGGAAATTCATGTTGTACTTTCTCAGTTTCTATGAAAACAGAACTACCTCCCACTCCAGCATTAATGACACATGCAGGGAAGAGGGCAGAGATATTGAATAACAAATCATTTTCCAAAATGAGTGTACTATAGATTTTGAATGACATTGTTCAGTAGGCAAAGTATCTATATAAAATAAGATATAAAACTTCCATGTTAATAAATATGCATGCAGCCATTATTGCATTTGTTCCAAGTATGCAAACAATAAAAAGGGGGAGCCATATATAGTTGTGCATAAACATATTTTTAAAATATAAAAAACAATAATAAATATTTGCATTTCAAATTGCACAGTGGCATTAATCTAACACAAGGTAAGAGAATTAAAAAAACAACAACACCAAAGCAAAACAGGAAAACATCGTCAAAGTTGCTTGAGTAAATGTATTTTAGCTCTCTTTATTAGTTGTGGATATAATTCAGCCTGAATTAAGCATGTATAAGCCTTAGAGGTTTCAATAATGCAAAAGTAGAGCATGTGCTAAAATTATTTCCATTTAAATCAAGGGGATTAAAACTGCTTAACTTTGTTTGCAACTTGTTCTGCATTAGCTGTTGGCCACAGTAATATTAAATGCAATAAATATCATTGTAATACATTTGAGTCCTATGCAGTTTAATCTAGTCACAGCTATGATTCGGAAGAAGTTTTAGATGGAACACTTGGGGTTCAATAGCAACAAACCCAATCTTCAGAATGAGCACATCACTGCAAAAAGAATTCTAAATCTGAATACATTTTGGTCAAGAGTAGAAATATTCTTTCCACTCTGCCATGAGTAAAGAGTAGAATGTGCAAATCTGAGTAGTTTCCTCAGGCCACTCCAGGAACGAGTGAGGGATGAGAGTGGGATGCATTTTATCTCACATACAAGTCCATCATTAATTCTGTTCCCTCCACTTCCATTCCCAGTCCGTTCCAGAGAAGAGGAGATTTTTGAGAACTGTTTTGACCAGTTCTCAAAAATCTCCTCCTCTGGAACAGACTGGGAATGGATGGGGAACAAAAAGGAACAAGTGAGAGACTTGTGTGTGTGATAAAATGCGCCCCACACTCATCCCTCACTCGTTCCTGGCCCCTTCAGTTTTGTTTTGAGAGCGGTCCCTGGGAGCCCTGTGCACTAAGCTCCATTTCTTCACAAGACTTTGTGTCCAGGTTGCTCACTATCTTTGCCACTCTTCTATAGACATGCTCCAGTTTGTCATTATCCTTCTAAAACTGCAGTGCCAAGGACTGAACAGGGTTCTCTTCAAAACAGAATAGACTGCCTACTATTATTTATCATGATCTGGATAATATCTGTTGATGTAGTCTAGAATTGCTTTAGACGTTTAATGTAACATGTCACACTACTGACTCAAGTTTAGAATGGGAATTCTACTGCCAAGTGCCCTGTATGTGCATCAGATTTTTTCCCTAGCTATTTTTTTAAACAAAACAATAAACTTATCTCTGTTTATATTTACTTTATTATTTTTTTCCACTCTCTCTTCTTGCCAAGATAATCCTGAATCAAATTTCTGTCTTTGGGTACAAGGCAAATCTTCCTGTCATTCTTAGCACAGCTGAATTTTTCAATATATAGCTCAGTAGTTGAGGTTTTCCTTACTGTTACATATCTCCACTTTGAAAGTTTAGTAGCATGATCTAGGAAGACATCATCTAAGTCTTTCAACTGGTAGGGTAGCCTGTAGCAGATTCCACAATAATATCACAATTATTTCTTTATCTTTTTACTCAAATGTTCAGAATCATGACAACGGAAGTTTGTGGCATTTTTTTTTATGAAGCAGTGAATCTGCTCTGCAAGTTAATGTCCAAATTGTAAAAATTTCTACAAAGTGCTAAATGTATTTGAGGTTCATATCTTGAATAGCTCAGACTGAAACCCTGAGTAGATTCACCATGATAGGTACCAGCCATCATTTGTTCATAGATTTCATTCTAAATGAAAAATTGCCTCCACAAAACACTTTTCTTCTGCACTATTTGACCTCCTCTTTTGAACTGTTGAATTGTGGAATATGCTGTCTCAAAGAATGGTGGAGTCTACGTCTTTGAAGATTTTCAAACAGAGGCTGGGTTGCCATCTGTCAGGGATGTTTTGATTGTGTCTTCCTGTGTGGCAGAATGGACTGGATGTCCTTGTGGTCTCTTCCAACTATATGATTCTATGACAAAAGGTTATTTCCTTCCATCCTTTACATTCCATTCACAAATCTCATCACATCAAATTTCAGTATTGTCCATGAAACATATTTGTTCTCCAGTATTCGGATTGCAAATAATCCTTACTGTTTTCCATTATTTTTGGAAAACAGTCTGGAAAATTGGGAGGTGGTACAGTGGCTTGCAAATCATATACCTTCCCCCAAAAGCATGATTCCTAAACACACCATCTCTATGTGAGCCTCTCTGATCAGCCTTGGCCCAGAACAGAAGGGCCAAATGAAGTGGCTTTCGGCCACTTTGGAGATATGGTGTTCAAACAATGCAAAGCTCCAAACTGGACTGAAGCCACACTGAAGCCACACTCCAGTTTTTTGGACCAGAGCCAAAAGAAGCTAAGATAATCCAGTGCAGATTGGGTCCTGTGGCCACAGCCTGCTTTAGGAGTGAGCCATGTGTCTGAAGTGGTCCCAACCCACCTGTGGTCCACAGCAAACTTGAGCCACTCTTTTGTGCCCATCTGCTCCAGCCCCTAGTTTGGTTGAAGGAGACTGTAAAAATCATAAGAAAAAAATCATAAGCAATGGGTAGCTAAGTTCTAATAGCTACTCACAATATGTTCAGAGCTGGTAATATTATGCCTGGTAGTATAATGCCACATGGAAAATTAACAAAGTGGGTTTGTGGAGTCTTGGCAAATTTCCCATCTCTTCTTGGATATGTGGATTAGGCAGATGAAATACACCCTCCAAATAATCCAGTGTATTACACAGGATGTTCAGACATATGGATTCCTTGTACCATTTCAGTATGGTGCTTTTATCAGCATACAAGCATCCCTTGATACTTATGTTGATACTATTTATTTATTTATTTATTTTTATTCTGCCTCTCTGAAATGATGTGGCTTACAACAGTGGTAAAATTCATATAATATAAAAATAATCCCATTATCCCCACCTTCTTAGAAAAATCACATAATAATTCCACATAACAGTAAAATTACAATTTAAGTAATTAAAACAATCAGAGAATGGAAGATGGTTATCTAGGAGTAGTCAGTATGGGAACCATATCAGAAGTATCTAAGTCAGTTATTCAGAGAAGGCCTGCCAGAAGAGATCCATTGTGATGGCCTTTTAAAAGCCATCTAGATTAGTGATATGTCAGATCTCTGACAGTTTTGGAGCGGCAGATGAGAAGGCCCTCTGGGTAATTGCAGCCAACCTGGTCTTTATTGGTTACAGCATTTTTTCCCCAGAGGACCTAAGTGTGTGGGGTGGATTATATGGAAGAAGGTGATCCTGCAGGTAGGTTGGACCCAGGCCATGAAGGGCTTTAAAGGTCATCACCAACCCCTTGTACTGTGCCTGGAAACTAATAGGCCACCATATTTTGGACTAATTGAAGTTTCCAGACTAATCACATCTGTGTCTTTAAGTCATTTCTGATTTATGGTGACCTTAAGGAAAATGTATCTTGGGGTTTTCTTGGGGAAAAGTGTTCAGAGAGGCTTTGCCATTGCCAGGTCAGGAGAATGATGTGACCAAGGTCAACCAGTGTGTTTCCATGGCTGAGAGATTCCAGTCCTAGTCTTCTGGAGTCTAACACTTAAACCAGTACAGTAGGCTGGTAATTCAGGGGATAAATTCTCAGGGTTTTTTTTTACTGGAAGAATCTCTTTTTCTTATGCAACAAACAATATCTATGCCACTAGTTAGAGTCCTCCCATCATTAAATCGTGTTAATCATGCAATCAAGGGGAAGATTATCACAACCCTCCACACTTATCCCATTCTTTTACTGAAACAGTAATGGACTCATCATTTGGTATTAATGGAAACTCCTGTTAATACCAAATGATGGGTCCATTACTCTTTACGGATGGAAGAAGAACAGGATAAGCATGTGTGTGTGTGCTAATCTTCCCCTGGTCATGTGATTAACATGATTTAAAAATGGGAGAAGGATGTTTGCCTGCTTCATGATAATCTTATGTGGGGTCGTGGTTCAGCGAGGTCTCCAGTTTCCTATTTGTTGTTGTTAACTATGATCAAATTGACTTTGACTTATGACCCCATGAATGAGTCTGCACAGGTCTTGCAGTCTCAGGATCATGGCTTCCTTGATTGAACCTATCCACCTGGAATATAGTCTTTGTCTTTTCCTACTGCCTTCTACCTTACCAAGTCTTTTTGACTTTTCAATGAGTGATATATCTCCTTATTATATTTACAAAGTACGATAGCCTCAATTTAGTCATCTTGGCTTCTAGGGACAGTTCATTCTTGATTGGCTGTAGTAGGAGCCATTCATTTGTCTTTTGAACAATCCAAAGAGTCCCCATAATTCTTCTCCAGCACCCTATTTCAAATGAGTTGATTTTTCATCTGTCATCATTCAAAAAAAAAAAAAAATGTTTCCCTCTCCCAATCACATTCTTAGCCATTACACATGTAGCCAGCTAAGCTTTGTCTTCTGAACTCCTCCGTATTTGTATACATAATCATCTAATGGAATGCCTAACCTAGTACATATACGAAGGATAAATACATGTCCACTTTCTGCAATCTGTATAAGATCTTATAGTGTGGCCTCTGCACCCTAGATCCTTCTTAGTGGTTGCCGTTATGCTTGGACAAACCCCCCCCCCACCAGGAAAGGTAGAATGACCTCACTTCTTGCTGTCCTTTGTCAGCTGGCAAATATTTTTTATTCTAATAGGCTTTTGAGAACTGAAGGTTAATTATGAAAGGGTTTTTAAGAGCATTCTGATTGTTTTAAAAACATTGAATTTTAAACTGCTTTTAAACATTTTAATATTGCATATTTTATTTTTCTAGTGTTGTTAATAATCTTATTGTTTTAATGTTGATATTTTGTATTTTTAAAAAATATTTTGCATTTGCTATGATTTGCCAGCTTGAGCTCCAATACTAGGAAAAAGGTATGCATAATGATAATAACAGATAGGTGTAATAAAGTTTTACACCATTTATAGTGCAGTGGAAGGACTATAAAAATAAACTTGAACTGATTCAGACTATTAGTTCATCTAACCATACTGGTTTAGTAGCTGAACTTTAGGATTCTGATTACTTTCTTTCCAGAGGGTGGTACATGAATATTTTACAGGCAAATTATGTACTTGGCCACTGAGCTATGATTTTCTAGTGATCAGGTCTCTTCTGCTACATTGCTTACACCTCCCGGTCCTAGATGGGGTCACACTCTCCTCGAAGGACCCTGTTCGCAGTCTGGGGGTACTCCTTGATTCGTCGCTTCACATGACTAGTCAGGTGAATGCGGTGGTCAGGAGTGCCTGTTATCAGCTTCGGCTGATCCGCCAGCTGCGCCCTTTCCTGGAGCCAAAGGACCTGGAGTCAGTGGTACATGCTTTGGTAACCTCACGATTGGACTTCTGTAATGCGCTCTACATGGGGCTACCCTTGTGCCTAACTCGGAAACTTCAATTAGTTCAGAATATGGCAGCCAGGCTTGTCACGGGAACATCAAGGAGAGAGCACATAACACCAGTGCTCAAATCTCTCCACTGGCTGCCGATTAGTTTCCGAGCGCAGTACAAGGTGTTGGTTTTAACCTTTAAAGCCCTACATGGCTTGGGTCCATCTTATCTGAGGGACCGCCTCCTCCCATACGAACCCCTCCGCACACTCCGGTCTTCTGGGAGGAACTTATTGCAGCCTATGAAGACTAGACTGAAGCAGACCTCCCAGAGGGCCTTCTAGGCTGTCGCTCCCAGGCTATGGAATGGCCTGCCAGACGAGATGCGTCTTATTACATCTTCTGATTGCTTTAAAAAAGCCTTGAAGATGCATCTCTTCCAGCAGGCCTTCCCAGAAAGTTCTTAACCTCCCGGCTCTGTTTGGGTTAAGCTCTCCCATTAGCATTTTAACATCTTGACCCTGATCTCTATGCAATGGATTGCCGTTTTAAATTGAAATTTTTATTATGTCATTTTAATTGATGTTAGTTTAATTTAATTTTAAGGGGCGGGTGGTTGGGTATGGGTCATGTATATTTTACAGAGGATACAGAGGAGCGGGCTATAAATAAAACATTATTATTATTATTATTATTATTATTATTATTATTGCTTTTACTCATTTGTAAATGTGTGTGTGTGTGTGTGTGTGTGTGTGTATTTTTCTGCACTTGTAAGCCAGGATCATATCTAGGGTTATTGTCTGAAGGTGTATGAATGAGAAATCATGTTATGATTTGAGTATGGATAGTGTGTGGATGGGAAACCTCCTGTATTCTAACTTTATAGCAGGAATTCTATTAGGGACATATGAATGTGTAAGTTACACTGCATATGTGGGACAAAAAGGTCACCTTTTGTTTGCAAAAAGTATGCTAACCTGTGCTGTCTCTTTGCAACTTGTGCATTGTGTATTATATGTTGTAGTTATGCCTCTTATACCTGGCATTGGGGTCATGTATTGTATATTGTTCATTGGTGTTCATATATTATATAGTTTGCATAGGCAATTGTACATCCTATACTTTGCATTGCAATTTTGCATTGAGTGTTGTGCATAGCACAATGGCACCTAGACATTGATGTGTAACACAATGATGTTATTTGGCATGGGAGTTGTGTAATGCTTATGTAGACTATCTCTGCATTGTAATATTTATGCTACATTGGGGACATGTTGGACTGAAGCCTATGCATGTTGCCTTGAGTTTTTTGTAGGAAAGGTTGACTATAAATGCAATTAATATACAGATAATTATGTTTCTTCATAATTAAGACACTCTGTAGTAAGTGTGCAGGATTTCAGCCCTTGAAATAGAAGTGGGAGTTTTTCTTAGACTAGTAGTTATCAACTTCGAGTCCTTCAGACCTTTTGGAGTTCAGCTCTCAGAAGCCCCATCCATCACGTCTCAATCTGAGGGATTCCAAAAACTGAAATCTTAAATATCTGAAAACCACTAGCTTAGATCCGTGTGTGTGTGTGTGAATGATTTACTTATTACTGTTTCTAGCCAAGAAATATATAATATTAATGAACAAGAGAGGCTTAGAAAGGTCATGTACACAACAAACAAATCAGTCCACCATGATTTACCCTTCTTTAATAACTGTTGTGCTCTAGCACTTGCTATGATGTCTTTGTAGTTAGAATATTAATGATGCAAACACATAGCTCATTTTTGAACACTGACATTACTTAACCTCAGTAATGACATATTTCATTTTCCATATACATCCCTGCCCAATTAGTTTCCAAATATTATTCACTCAAAGTGGATACCATCCCTCTGGTATGTAATGGAGGATAAATGTGTCTGTGTTAACAAGTAAATAAAATAACACTAGAAGCGGGCTACCTTTTGCTACCTTTTTCTTATTTGACCTTTCTGATTTCAAGGGTATATTCAGAAATGCTTAGCTACAACAGTCTTGTTTCTGTTTTGTTTTTAATATATACAAAGAAGTATTATCCATGTCAGGAAAAAATGCAGTGGATAAAGCAGCCTTAAAATCCCTTTCAAATCTCAGTAGAGTTGTTACCACTACAGAAAAAAAATGACACTAGGGACTCTAATATACACTGTGAAATTGTTTCAAATTGTATTCTCAATATAGCTGACATCTGTGTTTCAGAGTTGTAGAGAAAGACTTTTTGACATAGTTTCCAAAGTATTAAAAGAATAAGACAAAAGACCATTCTGTAGAGGTTTGTCCTTATCCACAATTAATACTGAGGAAAACAACAACAACAACACAGCTTCTCCATGTAGATGTATACATTTGCACATCATGTTTTTTGCATCCTTTTAAATATTTTTCTCTGTGAAATATTCAACCTTAAAAAAAGTTTCAAGTCTGATTTTGGAAAAGAATATGAACTGTGCTCACTTATATTCATAAATGAGGTTTAGAAGAAAAAAGTGTGATTGTTTTTTAGTGAAGTTGTGCACAGTGGCATGAGGTTAAAGCAATTTCAGCATGTTTGTCCTTCTCAGAAACTGCAGGCATTCTATAATGGGCCAAGAACAGTTAAGTCACCTAGTTATCTTGTCTACTGAATGTGAACCTGCAAGAAAAACTGAAGAGAGGGAGTGATGAATTTGTAATAAAACAGGCTAGAAAAGTAAGTCTTTAAAGTAGCTGGCATAAATTAGCTGGTTCAAAGTAGCTGTTTTTCAGTGTCATTATACAGTGAAATAAAAAGACAGTGATAGGGCTTTTTTTTTATTAATGATCAAAAAGTTACAAAATATTTAGCAAATAGGTCTCTCCAGCTGGGTGCTATTGCTACACAAAAGGACCAAGGTAACTACCCCAACCTCTGAAACATAGAATTTGGTATCTTCACCTGAGCTTTTCTTTGAATGCCTAAGCTGTATTTCTGAATGCTCAGCTGAAGTTTTAAGTTACTGAAAGCTAGAAATGTGTGGGCTGAAGGAAAAACGCCACTGTGGACAGAATTCTTATGGAGGGGAATGCTTTCATTTTGCCCCCTCCCTTCCAGTAGCTGCAGCCCAACTGTGCACTCTTTGGAGTACACTTCCTTTGACCCCTGTATGGTTTTGTTCATGATGGAGAACTCACATTTCATGAATGGAGGCAGACAGTCTCAAAGATGCAGATCTGAGGTTTGCTTAGTCGTTTTACTCTAAAAAAACAGTTCTTTTCATGTTCTGACTCCTCCTTCACAAATCTCACAAAACTACAAATTCCAGAATTCCATAACACTAAGCCATAGCAGTTAAAGAGGTGTCAAATTGCATTATTTCTGCAGAGCAGATTAGACTAATCATGATACTGGGGCTTGGGATGGTTTCCCATGCTAAAAATTCAGCACCAGTGTTGTAATAAATAACATCAATGGAGAAGGGGGATAGACAGACAGACCGGACCTCATGTTTCTCCCACTTATCTTTTTTTTTTTTTTTTGGATCTGTGAACAGAGTGCTTTACTTAGGCTTTTCATCTGTGTTCATCTGAGGTCATTTCATGCTTTTTGGTTCAGCAAGAGAGAGGCTGATATCATGTGGAATCTTGAAAATGCATGCCAGAACAAATTAGTATGTACTCATGTCAGCTGCAGGGACTTCTGCAACAAAGTTTAGTGACTACAGTGCCTTTGAATTGATTTCCTATTACAATCAAAATTAAGTCCCCAGTTTTTTAAAACCTCACCTCAAGAATAGAGGTTACGTCTGCATTATAACTTCAAGTTCATGGCACTAGCCCATTATACTCTGAGAGTATTAATACCAAACACACTAAGATCCAGTACCTCAGCCTCTGGTGCCACTGGTTCAGTGGACCTGGCTGTTTCCTTCTTGTCTGAACCAAAACATAGGCTCCTCTTTCTCTCTTCCTTCCTCTCTGTCTCACATACTTCCAACACACATGATATTCCTTTAAATGTTTCTCTTTGGCCTTTTTTGCTCTACTTGCACATTTACTTCTTGTTTCCTGTTTGACTCTTGAGTCAGTAAAAAAGAAGCTTGGCATAGCTGTATGAGCTCCCATGAGTCATTTAAAGGCTGCATACATAACTTTCTTTTCCAGTCTCTCCCCTCTTTTTCTTTCTCTCTCCTCCTCTTGTGAGTATATTGGAGCCATTGTTCTAATTTTCATAGTGATGAAGAGCATGTAATCCAAGTTAACTATGCTTCTTAGAGACTGAGTATTCTTTGCTTGGAAGACTGTCATTATGAATGCTTCAGAATGTTTCATTTTAATTCAGTAGCATCCCGTTCCCATTTGGCCTCCGGTGATGTTCCATGACAAAAATGTACTAATCCACCAACTTTGCTATGCCACTAAAGTTAATGTAGCAACTTTTAAAATCTCCCATGTAAGCTGTTCACATTATACCAGGCTATTTCCATTTTCCTACCATACTAAAGTCTAATCATATTACCAGCAAAAACAGTGATGAGACTCACTTAGCTCACTAGAAACCCTTAGGATTTAAACTTTTCAGTGATGATGTCTCTGGATAGTCCCCCAATGAGCCAGCCATAATTTGGAATGACTGGAAACAAGAATACTTATTCAGGCATGTTAGATTATTTCAACCCCATATGTCATGACTCAGGAATTTGTTAATACTCCAGATTTAAGGTCCATTAAAGGAGTACTTTGGGGTGGGGTGTATATTACAGAAAGTAGAAAATAATGATATTAGTCAGCCAAGCTTTCCATTTAAAAACACTATAAGAAAAGCATATCTAGGAGTAGCCGTGCTGGCCATAAAGCAAAGTACAATATCATCCAAAATCCACAAAACAGTGATACATTTATTGGACCAACCAACATGCACATTATACATGTTACAAGTTTTCAAAGCTCCACTGGCTTTCAAATTATTATAAATTTGGACTACATTGACATGTTTTACCATAATAACATCAGTTGTTTCGTCTCCTTCTGTCTGGCCACAGATATAATCCTTCTGCATTTCTCTTTGACTATGTCCCTGACTTCTGTCTATAGCTCTTCTGGTTAATGCTGAATTAAATCTGTATCTCACAGAGAGTAGAACACTGTGTAGTTATCTGACTCAAAATGTTCCATTCTTGTCCATTTTACCTCATTCATTGCTAGTGGAGTTGGCCCTTGGTATCAATGGAGGATCCATTCTGGACACCCCCCTCAGTGGATAGCAAAATCTGTGGATGCTCAAGTCTCATTGTCCCTAATGGCAACACAACTATATGGCTACACTGCCATTAGGGATTATTGCACTAAAGCCCTCCCTCCTTCCCTCCTTCCTTCCTTCCCTCCCTCCCTCCTTCCTTCCTTCCTTCATCTCTCCTCCCTTCCTCCCCCTCTGAGGCTTCTGCCCTGGGCTTGGCCTTGGGGGGAGGTTCAGAGGCAGAATATGGAGCCCTGTTGGCCAGAGGGAGCCAGAGCTAGAGCCAGGGCTTCAAGCCTGGAGGTTCCATCATAGGTGTTGGGCCTGGGGGTGGGGGCTCTGAGACCCAAGCCCAAGCCCCAACATCTGCTCCTTCCGGCCGATGGGGCTCCAACTCTGAACCAGCCCTGAAGCCAAGCCCTAGGAAGAAGCCTCTGTGGGAGGGAGGGAGGGAGGGAGACTTCAGTGCAGTTATCCCAAATGGCAATGTGGCTGGACATGCCGCCAGTGGGGACAATGTGGGCTTGACATCCACAGATGCTCAAATCCACAGATGGCAAGTCTGCAGATGTCATGGTCCCATTGTATTGTTATGTTTATACATGTCATAAATTGCCACTCCTCACAGTTCAGGAAACCAGTCTTCTATAGCCAAACAGTAAAACTTTTATTTCAGTAGCTGGAGAAGTTCACATGTAGGTATATGCAGAGAAAACTACCATCATTCACAATCACAGGCATAAAATTAACAATGCCTTACCCTGTATCTTTGTGGGCTTTACCTTAATTTGTCTATTAAATAAAACATACCAGCCCACCATCCTTATTAGCCTCATTTGTCCAGCCCCTTCTTATACTTTCATTTCTGTTTCTGTGCTTCTTTTCTCAGGAGTTACCTCTGAGTTACCCCTGAGAAATCCCTCCCACAGACATCTGTGCTTTCTTGAGCCAGGTAATTTTCTGTCTTTTGAACTTTCAGTAGCTCATCGACACAACACTCCCATCTTTCCCCACTATAGATATTATATAACTCTTAAACTATATATCTCCACAACAAACATCCAAACTTGCTGTTGTATGCCTTCAGGTTGTTTCTTGCACAGCAAGATTTGTTCAGAGTAGTGTTGCCATCGCTTTCCTCTGAGCATGTGACTTGCCCAAGGTCACTCAGTGATTTCCTAGCCAAGCTGGGAATAAAACCCTGGTCATCAGAGTCATAGTCCAGCACTCAAGTCACTACACCAGAATTTGGTGCAGAAAAGGAGTACTTGAATGTAGAGGAGAGGAAACAGTGTGTTCTCTACTGCACCACCTTCCATGGGGTGATTTCGGCAATGTGTATGAAAATGGCAAGGAATCTGACAAATCTCAGAAGGCTAGAGAGTTATTATGTTTGAAAACAGTTTTAATTGAAAACACTGGGACATGCTTCCAGCTAAACATGCACCAAACTAGGCTGCATTACACTTCAGCAAGAGGAAATGGCTAGTCCCCTGCCTTTTTTGTGAGGACTTATCTGTTAATATTGCCGTATGCAACTTGTCAGGGAAAAGAACCCATACTGTAACCATTTTCATGATGCCATAACCCAGACCTTAAGTTGAAGTGAGTTTACCAGCTTACTCTAGGCAAGCTTAAATGTATCTGTAAATAATAGCAGTCTATTGCATATCCAGGGGAAAGGAGAAAAGGAACTGGGGAAAAACATACCGGCATTACTCACTCTAGTCTGATTACTCCCTATCTGGCTGTTATTTATACTCAGCTTTTAGCAGTTGAAGAGAAAAAGCAGCTGGAGGAGCAATCAACTAGTGTGAGTTCATGCACTTGCAGCTCTTTTGTTTGTATTTTATTCCCACTTGGGTTGACGGGTAAGAACTGCACTGTTGGATGGAAATCTGTATGAATTGAACTGACAAATTTAATTTCATATTTCTCAGAAACCTAGTTATATGTATGTTTGGTTGTTTCTGCCCCCAGGATCTCAGTTATTGTGCTCGATTTTCAACAGCTCTGGTACATCTTCCTCTCAGACCTGTGCTGATTGGAAATGTGATTTGCTTATTTCTGGTGTTCTGCATCTGAGCCCAAATATAGATGGCAGGCAGACAGTAACACATGGAGAAATGGGCAGGTAATGGATGAGAAATGGCTGTTGTATTGATATGATTGGAAATCATCCTGGAATCAACTGAGACAAGCCAGTGTATAATATTTCGAAACAAACAAACAAAAAGCCAAAACAACAACAACAACAACAACAACCAGCCAACAAAGCAGTGCAGGCCTATATATTCAGAAGGAAGTCCCACTGAGACCATTTGCTCCTGAGTAAATAGGCATTGGATTATAGCAAAAAATATATGTACAGCCATGTCTATTCAATGTGGTTCTGCTTCTCTTCTGCTTTCCTATAACATCGCCAATGGCACTAGATCCTCTCCCAGTGCCACTGCCCAAAGAAACATAGGCCAAACACAATAGCCTTGCTAATTTGCTCAGTGGGGAGTCCGGATGATGTAGGGCCCTATCCCTGAGTTTGGTGTAAACTGTCCAGACAATGTCTGGCCCATTCAGCACCAAACCTGGGATATACCCCTTTTAAAATGGAAGGTTTTTAAAAACTATTTGGATTCATTGCCCTGCTTCTATGGGAGCTACCAGCCACCTCTGCATGGAGGTTATAAGCAAAGATCAGCTTCTAGTTCAGTTGGCCTTTTTATATGGACCAGAGGGGATGTGTCCTCTTGACCATGTCATGTAACAGAATATCTTTTCTTGGTCCCACATTTCAAAACATTTTGTGCCCATATCTATATCTTTCGTTGCATACTTTAGTGTTTAGTGTTGTTGCCATGTCAGCACCTCAATAGCACTGGGTCCTTTTTTAGTGACTTCCTAGCTGCAGTGAGCCCCCAGCTGTATTTTAAATAACATTTCTGCTTCACATGTGGTCGACAAGGATGCCTGCTGTTACAGATCTCATTTTAGTGTTATGGGGCTTATTCCAGTTCTTTGAAGCCCAGAGCCAATCTTACCATGTCTTATCATGTTGATGATACTCCTATAATGCTGGTGCTACAGTAAATAAGCACTTCTCTTCCCTTTAGGTGAATAAAGTATCTCTGTGTGCTAGTACTAATCTCCTTGAGACTGGCTTCTAAAAATGCCACTACTCTTGTATAATGTGGTATCTGGGGTCTGTGCAAAAGAGGTTCTGAAGAAATATTATTGCCAACATTTAGTGTTTTTCCCCAAAGGTTTGCATAATATTCTTCTAGCTGTTGGACTTAGTTGTTTTATGAAATAGATTCTCACATGGCTTACTCAGTTTGTCCCCCACCCCAATAACTCTTGCAGAAATCTATCTCCAGGAACTTCTCTCTTATATCTTAAGAGATTAGTTATAGCACCTGCAAATCAAACCATACCAGGTTCAAAAACACTCCTTTATTGTGAGTAGGTGTCCATGTCCCCTAAGGTTGGGAGGATACCTCTCACTATTAAATGTTTATACTTTTCAATTACTGCAGTATTGGCAAGGCCATCTCAGGCAACAGATCACCCCAGGTAGCAGATGAGGATGGAGGGGTAGAAGCAGCGTCACCATGTCTAAGTGCCCCCCTCCATTCCTTGCCTTTGTTGGGGGAAGAGAGATCTTTTTTGCAGGCTAGTCTGCTACCCTCACACATGGAAGAAGGTCTTGTCCTGTTACCACTTTTGAAGGAAGATCCCAGCTGTTCATGGAATGAGGAGGTGTCATCTTGTTCTTTGCTTCAAACAAAATAAAAATTAAAAATAAAATAAAAATGTCCTAGATTAGCCCAACACTCTCGGACATGTTTATGATGGCAGAAACCATTAATTTTTATGAACAGGCCCTTCTTTTGAAAACACCTAGATATTGTGAATGCTAACCACTCTCCCCCTTGCAAAAACAAAGGTCCTGTTTGGTGTCATTTGTATTATAGTTTGTAGTTTCTTCCTCATGGATATAATCTATATCTGATCTCATTCAGTCAGAAGGAGCCAGTAAATGGGATGCTGTTGAGCACCACATAGATAATCAGATTTGTCTGAGTGATGTGGTCACTAGGAACATATTTGAATAAACAAACATATTGGAAAGGGTTTCCCAAAACTGATTATGCAACAGGAAAATGTTTTTTTGAGGAGCAGAGAGAAACAATTTGGCACTGCTAAAAGTATTTGTCAAAAATGCTGAGTAGTCAGTGTTCTGCTCAAAATAATGCATACTGTGAGCATATATATATATATATATATATATATTAGAATGCTAAAGGTACTCAGAAGGTTTCAGACTGGGGGATATAGCCAAAGCAATAAAATGAAAATGGGTTTGTGGAATAACATGGTAAGAAATGAACTGTAATGGTGAAAATCCCTTAGGAGAAAAGGTGTCTACAACATGCACCATTTAAAATTAAAATGTACTCACATATTATGCAAAAAAATATAAAGTTTTAATTCAGTACAATTAGCCCATGCTTGCTGGGGAATTCTGGGAATTCGGGTACAAATAAATATTTCCTCCCCAGGCTTTGTGGAAAAGAAATTCCCAAATGACCCTGGGAATTTGGTCAGAAACTTTCTTCTGATTATGTAGTGTATTTTATGGCGCAATAGAGCTTAGAACCCACATCTCTTTAGCAAAAGTCAGAATAGGCCATGCTGTCTTTCCAAACTGTTTGTGCTTGTGACTTTTTTTCTGTGCTACTTATTCAGCCAAGCAGATATCAATGAGGGTAATAAATTGAATATAATAAAAATCAACATTTTTCAGCCAGACCATATTGGTACTAGGTCAGGTAAATAGCCTGGAAAATGTTATTGAAGACAGTATACCCATAATAAATAAGTAGCTGTCCAAAAACACTTACAAAATCTAAATGCAATGCATGTTTTGACACTTTCATCTTCTTTAGTAGCCAATATTATGTTGCTATAATCCTCTCATTATTCCCACCAGACAAACACATCAATATAAATTTCCTCCAAGAGTAAGAACAAACATGCTCCTTCCTTTTACTATCCACAGACAACTATTGACCACTGAAAAAGACAACTATGTATCAATGCACCTGGTCCTTGTTTTATTCAAGACTTCTCTGGATCTATGGTCATCAATCTGCCTCCATTTAAAGATCCATGACCACAGACTTTCATATCTATTGCTACTAAATGAGAGAGAAAGAGAGAGAGAGAGAGACTGACTATAGGTTGGTAGATTTATTGGAACTTTGAAATATTTATCTTCCTCTTTCTTTGCTGGCTTTTGGCTGGTTTTGTGACTCAAGTCCTCTTTTCTTGTGATTTACCTAGGAAATAAATGTGCTTTCTGTTGGCTCCACAATGATATCTCAAACTCCTTGCCAAACAATCAGATTTTAATTTAATCTTGTTATAAATGTCTGGAAACTGCTTTGGATTTCATCAAGGGAGAAAAATCAGGGTATAAATTCAATAAATTAATAAATAAATAGCAAACCACCTTAGAGAGAACATTCCCTAGCTGGGCACCTTCGACTTAGAAGGCTCATTTTGGGTCACCTCTACATACATTGCCTGCAAAAGCAAGGGGAGATGAAGAAGATTCTCTAAGGTTGTTTTTAGTCCTGAGACAGATTTGTGCAAGCCAAGAGAGTCCTGAAAGTTTCTGGAATCCAGCTACTGGAGTTTTAATAATTTAAAACAATCCCTGCTTATTTGCCCAAAAATTTGGCTGGGAGCCAGTATAATTTTTTTAAAAGATTGCCATGCTATAGTCCATTCACCCAACCACTATCAACAGTTATTCTGCTTTGCACTAAGAAACAATGCTGATGCCCATTAGTTATTTTCTAAGTGGGCATGTCCCTTCATTATTTTAAATCATATCTCCTGAATTGTAATATACTCTACTAAGGCTGCATCCATACTGCAGAAATAATTCAGTTCCAGAATCCCATTGCACTGAACCATGGTAGTTAAAGTGATGTTAGCCTAGATTATTTCTGCAGTGTGGATGCAGCCTAAATGTCCCCCCCCCCCCAATTGCCACAATTTCTAAGTACACTTCACTAAACTTCTCTTATGTCTCTTTCGATATTTAATTATAAAATTCCCTGGAAGGCCTTTTCATTTCTTTTGAAAAAGGGTTCTTTCATGTTAAATGATCAAAGCCTCAGCAGTAGCTCTATTGGTCCAACAAAAATGCTTACAACACTGAAATATTGCTATAGTTTGTAAACTGGTATAATGCAGAAACTAAAAATACAAGTGCACCAAGCACTTTGGACAGAGGTAGTTTCAGGTACTTATTTCCTGAGTGTGTACAAATGAAACAGCTTTGATATACCCTGAACAGGAACACTGTGCAGACAAGCAATTCTTGCACACTTATTTAAGGCTGCTTCAGCCTCTTGGGGATGTGAGATATTTGACCTACCAGATATTGGATAGCATCTTTCAGTATTCCTTACCATTGATTATATTGGCTAGGGTGGTTGACTAGGTAGTCCAACAACACCTGAAAGTCCACATGTTGCACATCCTCCTCAAAGTTGTGACTAACCACTAACAATTAGATGGCAGGGCTTTTGCATTGTTCTATGCAAAATCCATTCTGTGAACTGAAGAGAAAATTGGAGTGAAGTTCTACAAACTGTGTTCCGGTGACAGAGGTCCCCTACAGGACTGCAGACATCTCTAGCAGAAGCATTTTGTGATAGCTTATTTGCTAGTGCCACACTGCCAGTGTTTTGGGATGGGTCATGACCCAAACATGGCAACTTACAGAGGTAGCCATAGTACTGTTACCCCTGGACCAAGCTCCCAATCACCCCTCTCATATTTGATATCAATGTAATATTAAAAGGGACACTGAGGTGAGTGACCTGTTAAGGGAACCCCAAGGCGGAAACATGGGTATAATCCACTTGGCTCGAGCAAGGGAGGAAGCAAGGCACCCACCACAATGAGATCACCCAAGATATCATCATAATCCTTTTTATCTATGGACGGTGATGATGGGACTCTAACCAAAGGAGATAGCTCTGCATACATAGAGAAAGGACACTTCTCCAGCAGCAAGGGGTTTGCTTTATCTGAGATATTCATACCAATTGTCCAAACATTTACTACAGCTTCCAGCCATTCTTTTCTCCTGGAAAAGCATTTGCAGATCGCTACCAGACCTAACCCTGAGCACTCTAAAGCTCAGCTTTATTGAAGGGAGAGTAAGAAAGGAAATTGGTTATGTAATAAAGTCTAGAGCTACAGAATGGAATAATGATATGGTTTGCATCCTGTAATGTGTACAAAAAAGTGTAAGAATTATATCCAGGTCCTAACTCACTTTGCTTTGAAGCCATCTGTTTCCATGGCCTTTCTGATGGGAAGGAAGCCCACAGGCCAGGAAGGATGTCCCAAATCTGTTCAACTTCCACCCGATTTTAAAACTCCATGACAAGATTATCCCTTTGTTTGACCTCCATATTTCATGTTAGCACGAGGGTAAAGATGGGGTCACAAGGTAATGGAGTTGTGCAGATTCCAAGGCAAATATCACAGCTTTGGACAAAATCAGATTCCAAGGCAGTCTAAGCCAAAGCAGGCACATTCTGAGGAACTGGATCTATACTGGAGCCCTTTTGCAATGCTATTATAAATTTATTTAAGTTCTCTGTGAATAGAAAAAGCAGGTGTTAAGGCAACTGAAGCCTGGTATTTTTAGTAAGTGCACTCCTGTATACAGGTGGGCTTCCCATAGGAATTTCATTGACCTCTGTGTAAACTGAATGTTGGACTAGATAGGCTTCTAATCTGATCTAGCAGGGTTGTTCCTCTTGTCTCTTATTCTTACCTTCATATCAGATAATAACTTTACCAGTGGTCTCTTTTTTCTACTACTTACAGTGCTTTTGGTAGAATGAAAGAGTGATGTAGGGCAGATGAATAAAGGCCATAATTGGACTGGGACTTTTTTGGTAATTGGCTCCCCCCCCCCCCAAAAAAATTCCACATTTTCTTGTTGGTCCACCCTAAATCCTCCATATCACCCCTGGATCTGGGGCAGTTCTGAAAGGAATGATTTCAGCACAAATGCCAGAATTTGCCTTGTGAGGTGAACTTCCAACAGAGCAAGTGCCAGAATGGCTCAAAAACTTATTCAGCCAGTTAGACCAATTATGATCTACTCTACTCCTCCCTAAGTGTTTCTTTTTCCTTATTGTCCAACTCCTCCCTCACTTTCTTCTTCTGATCCATATGCAGTAACGATCACTGGAAGAAGGTAATCTCCCAAAGAAACAGTTTGTTATGTGAAGGGTACCACCAAATAGGGGCAGAGACATATTTTCACTTTGTGGCTGCTGCAGATCTTCCATTATGTGAGACCCCTTGCATCCTCTGACATGTTGGCCAGGGTAACTAAGCAGGAGCCCACTCCTGCTGTGACTGAGTGGCCAAACAACAACACCCAGATGTAGTTTCCTTCTGTGGTTGCTGGCTGGCGTTACCTGGTTAGGATGCCCAGGACCAGTTCTCACAAGGTGCCTCTGTATCGCTTTGTCATGCAGACTCACCTGTCAGAGTCCCTCTTTTGCCCATGTGCCATTGTCTTTCTGCTCCCCCATTCACAAGTATTGGATATACAAGACTGTGTTCCCTATGATCACCATGGTTAGTCTATTGAATGAAGAGGAAATCTGTACTAGGGCAGACAGTGTAAAAATCTCATTACTCAAGCACTGTCTATGAGTCTTCCTGGTTTCCCTACCAGATGATGGCAAAAGCTGTGAGGCTTGTTTGACTGTACTGCTCTAAGGCCTGAAGCCTAGCCAAAAGGGCTGCCATGCTGATATCCTCCTCTTCTTCAGAATCTAACATGTTGGAGAAGGGGCTTGGTCATGGTTTGCTTAGCTGGTCCCTTGCCCCTAGACTCACCTGGTTGTTTTAAAGCTGAGATATTGTTGCTGGCCATGGGACTTTAATACTAGCCCAACACTCAAACCACCATAAAAAACAACTACACCAACAAGAAGGATGGGAGCCCTAAACTTTTCAAGTGTGCAAGCACATGCAATTCACACATGGTGCAAGGAGCCAGACAACACTGGCCACTGGCCTAGGAGGAGTGGACTGTTCACTCATACACAATGTTGGTAGGGGAGCACTTGCCTGCGATCAGGCCTTTTGGCTACCAGGAGTATTTCACTGGAAGTGCTAAGTTGTGTGTAGTATTGAGTACAGTAGAAGTGGATGCCAGGCCAAGAGGAAGTTGCAACTTCCACTGCTGGCATGACCATCCCAATTAAGGATAATATAGGGGTGGCCACTACCTCCCTGCAACTTCTGTTGAGCCTTTAGTAGAACTCCCACCTGCATTGGAAAAACCACAAAGCATGAGTGTCAGCCAAGGTTGGCACTTATCCAGGAGCCTTCTTCATTCTGCATCACAGAAAAGTCTCCAAATGTTACAGCTAGAAAAGAGGAGATGATCAGGGTGGCATGGTTTTAAAAAAATATCACCTGGCACTGTACATGAGGCTAGAAGTTTACTGCTGGACCCCTATCTCTTCTGGGGCCAGAAAGATAATCTCTTCCCAGAAAATACACATGCAAGCAAATTCAGGGATGCATAGTTTCTAAAGAAAGTCCACTTGGATTCTGCCTCTTGGGGGCCAACAGTGCTGGCAGCTGTTCTCCCTAAAGTCTTTCAATACTACTGTAAGGGGCATGTATGTGTGCATGGTACCCTGGCTTCCCCACATGCCAAGAAGGTGGAGTGCATCACTGAGTGTCTGCCTTCTACTATTCCTCCAGATGTTTTCCTCCTGTAAATAATAATAATAATAATAATAATAATAATAATTTTTATTTTTATCCTGCTTTTCTGTGACGAGGCAATCAATGTGGCTCACAACACATTAAAATAACCACATTCAATATTATACAGTATCTCAATCCCCCCTTAATATTGTATCTGCAGAGCTCCTCATATGCATATCTGCAGAACTGGTACAGCAAGAGCTCTCATCAGCTTATAATAGGGGGCAACAACCACCATCAAGCAAGTAGAATAGCAGGGATTTGTTGCCAATTTACACACCGAGATCTGTGATATTTACATTTCCTTTTCATTTCCACAAGGGCTACACTAGTCATGTTCCTGGCAGATTGTACGTATAGCCTCCCAAAATGTTACTCAGTTGTGAATACAATTACATACAGCTCTTTCATTATAAATGATGCCAGGGTCAGCTAATGTAAGAAATTGCTTTTGCATCTATTTATTTCGGGAGTTTGGCATTATGAAATACAGATAGCACAGTCTCTTTTCTATTCCTGCTATCAAACATAATTCTGGCTCTTGAGTAGTGGACTGCAATAAAAGAGATACAACAATCAGTTCTAGGCAACTGTATGGGAAAGTTCTTCCAGCCCTAGATTAATTCCTGGTGTCCCCAAATTGAAGCAAATGGGAGAATAAAAATATACCCTCTTGATTTATGTTTGTTCTGTGCTGATTTGTATTCAGGAATGAAAACTATATGCCTCTTGGAGTCTGGTTCCATGAATATTCAAAGGGTTTTCTCCCACATGAGTAAGCCATTTATAACTGGAGCCCAAAGAAGATGTGCAAGAGATTTCATTTAAAAATTGAATTCCCAGGCAGAGAAAACAGAAGTGTGTGTGTAAAACAGATTGCCCAGCTGAGGGGGAAAGCTCTAGAGCAAACATAAATTCAAAATTCAGGAGCATTGTTAGATTGCTAGGTGAATTTACTTGTATTGGACAAGTGCAACATTTTTGCCATCTGTTAAGAAAAAAGTAAAGTATAATCTGTCCTGTAAATGGCTTGTATGAACTTTTATTCCCAAGATAGCTTCTAAAATCCTTGATAACTCTTGCCCAATAGATTTCTTCTCCCTTTTGTACTTTATTTGTGAAGCAGTGAATAGAACCTTTAGAAAAGAAATAAAATAATATAACAATGAAATTATGGAGCATTGTACAATATTGACTATGGAGATTAACACACAGAGGTCCTTCCATGGGATAATCATCAGCCAAATGTCACCCAAGTGCCAGGGTGTGATCCTCTGTGGCACTATGAAACTGTACTGGGGCTTACCGCTACATTCCCTCCATGGAATTGTTTGCGGGGAAGCCTCAGAGGAGCCATTTTCTTATTAATAGGATATCCCGTTAATCAGAAAATGGCTTCTCCAAGGCTTCCCTGTGAACAATTCCATGATGGGAAAGTAGCAGGGAGCTCCATTACAGTTTAGTAGCACCATGGAGGATCACGCCCTGGCATTTGGGTGATGTTTGGCTGATGATTATCCCATGGAAGGACCTCCGTGTGATAACCTATTACACAGGAGAACAGCAATTACAGTTTATGGCTTCCCTTTCAGTGGGGAGGTAAATCTGCTCTGGACCCAAGCCTTAGCTTGGAAGGAGCTATCCAAGGTGCTGAATCTGATTCACAAAACAGATTCATCACTATGTGTAGCTGCTCAAGTTTTTTATTTATTCATTTGCTGTATTTATACCCTGCTCGTCATCTAGAAAGGCTCTCAGAATGGCTTACAGATAGTTAATTAGACATTTCCCTGCCCTCAGGTTTACAGTCTGAAAAAAAAAGACACAAAAGCAAAGGGAATAGCAGTGGGAAGAGGAACAGGTTGACTGGTTCTTCTGTCCCTCCATGGCAGATGGACTAGAAGCAGGGCTCATCTTCAAAGGTGCAGATAAAACCCCAAAATAGATTTGCTGCCCCACAGATATGAAAACCACCAGATATTCTTGGAACACAGACTGTTGTATATCTGTGATGTACAGAGAGTGTATAGTTTATTGAGAGCCAGCATGGTGTAGGACTTTGAGCATTGGGTCATGACTTGGGGAGCAGTGTTTAATTCACCTTTAGGGTCACCATAAGTCAGAAATGACTTGAAGGCACACAACAACAACAGTAACAGTAACAGCAACAACAACAGTTCTATAGGGATTTTGATAACTCAGTGCTTGGAGTCTGTTGAGGATCCACAGTAGCTGTCAGTTTGATCAGCTAAACTGTGATAGAAGAAAATTCCCTGCAATGCATAGAGGCATGTCTCTCATGACAGTCTACTGAGTAGATTACCACACTACTCTCTTCTAGTGCTGCTCTTCCACTTTTCTGGCTGCCTCCTCTTGCATTCTGGGGTTTGTAGCTCAGTGAGGCCTAAGCGCATTCTGGCTGAGAATTCTAAATGCCCCTCCCTCAATTGCAAATTGCATAATGAAACAGGAAGCAGCCAGAGCACTAAAAGTGGGATAGCAGCACTATAACAGTGCAGTGCAGTAATGTATCACTCGCTATCACATTTATTAAGGGGAGTTAGCAAGGTCAATGTCTAAATACAATGAATGACTAGATGTGCTTATCTCATCTCTGTGCTGATGTGATTTCCACTCTCAGGAAAGAGGAACTTGGGGTTTAATGCCACATATTTTTTTCCCTAATGCATTAAGAGTGTGGTGGCTCCCAGAAACTATTTCAGTCAGTTTGGCTGAAGAGCTGTCACGTGATGTCACAGAGTAGCCATATGGGAGATAACATAGTGCATTTTGTAATATCACATAATTGTGGTGATCCATATTGCTTGATGGTGCCCTCTCGTAACATTATTTTTTTTTCAAAGAAGAAGAAGAAGAGGAGGAGGAGGAGGAGGAGGAGGAGGAGGAGGAGGGGCAAATATACAAGTAATTTCTAACAATATACTTGTCTTTCTTAGTGTGACTGAATTTCTAGACTGGATGCCATACCTTTTCATTTTTTGGAAATTAAATTCCATGTTATGGCAGATTGGAAGTGCCTTAAGAAAATAAATTAAACCCCATTCTTATTTCATCTACATTTCTGGGATTTAAACCAATTGAGTCCCTAGGATGTTGAAATGACTGTCCTCCTCTTTCCATTTGATTTTTGATTTTCTCTTTTCCTTTTCTTCTTTTCAGGTTGCACCTTCATCACTTTATTTTTAAACTCCCCCAACATCTTTTCCCCATAGACTAAACCCTGGAAGTATAGGGAGAGGAGATAATGAGCTCCTCCATTGAAATTGCACTAAGGATCACCTGGGGTGGTTCAAAAATTCCTGTATCATCGAATCCCCACAGGAACTACCAATCAGAAGTGTCCTAATTTGCAACCATCTTTGGAATGGCTTAATAATGTCATCTATATTTCCCTCCTTTCCTTGACATATTAATTTTATTCCTTAAACAATTTTATAAGCTTTCATTCATTATTTTGACATTATCGTCATGGTATTCACATTGGTAACTGCTTTAGTTTATGGTCTTCTTCTTCTTCTTCTTCTTCTTCTTCATCGTCAACATCATCATCTTCACTGTATTCTGTTATTACCATTTTCTAAAAACATACATGGAAGTATGCAACATTCTTAATGGTCTGCCTGCCAATCTTGAGTCCTGCACCTCAAAAATAGTTCCAGGACCCTTGCCTGTCCTTCACATGCCTACTGTGATATACTAACATTTTATTCCCCCCCCCTTCACTTTTAAAGATAATAAATATTAATGGCTATGATTGCTGTATACAATAATTTGTAACCCTTGGCTTGCATTTAACTAGTCTGTGCTGGTAAGAATATAGGAAAGAACTGGCAAAACCACCTGTTGCCTATAGACTTTTTGGTGAAATTCATGCAGTTGCATAAGTCAACATACACAGGCACATACACAACATATAACTATCAAACCTTCTCCTAATTGTTTCTTGTGGGTTTTTCGGGCTATGGTGCCATGTTCTAGAAGAGTTTATTCCTGACATTTCACCAGCATCTGTGGCTGGCATCTTCTAATTGTGCTTGCTGCAATCCTGTGTCTATAGACATGCCCTCCAGTGCCTTGATACAATTTATGTTGTATTCATTTAGTAAGTGTCAGGTATATGGCAATGTTCTTTGTCTTGCTTGGTACAACCTTTGTACATAATAAATGTTTTGCTTGGTGATGTTTTGATACAACTTAATTCTCATTTTCTTTAATGTTTCTAATGCAACATCTTTCATCTTTAATAATTTAAAAGGCATTCCTTGTTTTTACAGCTGTAAATTTTAAAGAAATGGCCCATTTGTAGACAACTTGAGGTCCTTTCTGGTCATAGCTTCCTGCCTGCAGGGGTAAACAGAGAACCTCATTTTCATTCTGCAAATGTATTAGAAAGGAAGCCCCTATTGAAAATGCAGTGGAATTTGCACATAGATGAGTGTGTAGCCTAAATTAGAGATGAAAGGATTTTTGAATAATATTTAAAGAAACATATGGAAAAAATATGAAAAAAAATGCTTGAGAAAATTTTGAGAAACTCTGATTAGGAGAATCCCCCTGAAGCCCCTCTTTCATTTTATTTCCCCTAGCTTTGTAATACAGTTCTACTCAGTGGTGATTCCCTGGAGTAGTGTTGGTTACTATGTCACTAGCTGCCTGTCCCTGACAATTTTAATAATAATAGAATAATAAAATTTATTTATATCCCACCTCTCTGCACTCAGACAACCAGAGCGGCTTACAACATTTAAAATAATAATAATAATAATAATAAGAAGAAGAAGAAGAAGAAGAAGAAGAAGTTTATCGAGGTGGGATAAAATATATGTGTATACATTCAATCATATAAAATCTTAAAAACATTATCTAAAATTGTAAAAACATATTAATCTAATACAATTTAATCCTTGACCTACTGTGTTACTGTCAATTTTCTGGTATGGATCAGGTTCACAATAGTGATGGTATTTCTTATAGTGAGTCAGGAGGATAATAGCAATATGATAATATCATATCCCCCCAACCCTCCCTCCCATTAAAATAGAATTAAACAATTTGAATCTAAAATATATTAATATAAATGACAATTTTCCAGGACATAAAGTAACAGTAGTAGCCAATGGGCAAAAATATGACAAAATATGAAAGATGAAAGGACCTCCCTCCATCCCAATTGCCATTGTGCTGGTCTCAGAGGGAGAAAAGAAAGGGCAGGCACAGTGTCCTAATGTCTAGGTCCAGAGGCAGATGAAGGACCCTTCTTCCATCCTAACTGTCACTCCCCTGGCTTTGGAGAGAGAGAAGTAGTAAGCACAGATCTATCATGTCTGGGCTGAGAAACCTATGAAGAACCCTGCATCCATCCCAATTGCTACTGCCCTGGCCTGAGAGAAGAAGAGGCAGGAAAAGCTTCATCATGTCTGGGCCCAGAAACAGATGGAGGACCCTTCCTCCATCTCAGCTGCCACTACTCTGGCCCCAGGGGGATGGAAGAGGCAGTATCCTCTCCCCACTGTCATCTCTTTTTCTTCTGTGTCCTGTTTTTAGATTGTAATCCTGAGGGCTGGGAATTGATTTTCTTGTTCTTTTTCTGATAAATTAACATATATAGTGATGGTACTATATACATAAATAAATTTATGATGATGATGATGATGATGATGATGATGATGGCAATGAGGATGACAATGATAATTCCTGCATATCAGGTGGTTGGATTGGATGGCTTTTGTGGTCTCTTCCTATTGTATGATTGTAACTTTCTATAATAGCAATATGATAATAATAATAATAATAATAATAACAACAACAACAACAATAAATAATAATTTATTTTTATCCCGCATCTCCCACAGAATTGAGGTGGCTTACAACATCGGTAAAATACAATATAAAATACAACATACATTAAAATACATTATATTATACCCTCCCCCCCACTCCCAAACTATACCATCATAAAATACCATTAAAACAATTAAATACTCAAAACAATGGAAACAGTCAGCAACAGGGGATGGGCAATTTTGGGTGTTCTCTATGATAGTCGTATAGTATGGGAGTGGCAGATTAAAAGGCCCTCTGGGTAACCACAGTTAATCTGGTCTTTATTAGTTGTAGTAGGTTTTTCCCAGAGGACCTAAGTGTGTGTAGTGGATTGTATGGAAAGAGGCAATCCCGCAGATAGGTTGGACCCAAGCCATGAAGGGCTTTAAATGTCATAACCAACACCTTGTTATATGCCCAGAACCTAAAAGGCAGCCAGTGGAGATATTTTAAGATGCGAGTAATGTGGTCACCTCTAGCTGTCCTGGTGACCAATCTGGCTACCATGTTTGGATTAGCTGAAATTTCTGGACTAGACACTAGGGTATCCCCATGTAGAGAGCATTACAGAAATCGAGTCATGACGTTACCAGAGCATGTACTACAGTTTCTAGGTCCCTTTGGTCCAGGAAAGGATGCAGCTGGCGTATCACCTGAAGCTGATAGCAAGCACTCCTAACTGCCTCATTTACCTGATCTGATATCTGAAACAATAAGTCCAGGAGTGCTCCCAAGCTGTGAACACAGTCCTTTAAGGGGAGTGTGACTCAGTTTAGGACTGATTGACCTATCCTTATACCTGGATTAGGGCCCCTGACAACAAGTACCTCAATTTTATCTGGATTCAGAAGCAAAACAGATGGGCAGGAAAAAATGGCTTGAAACTGCCTTTTCTGAAGCCACATTGAAACCCCAGCAACCGCACTGCCAGCTCCCAAGGCAGCTGGAGTGCTCATGTCATAACTACATGACATGGCTTCAAGCCAGGAAGAAGTGGAAAAAGCTGCTTTTTTTTGAAATGGCTTTTGTCTGCATAAGGACACTTTTCTGCTGGCTTCCTCTAAATGCCATGTCTTCAAGCCAGTCTGAAAGCCCCTCTTTTTGCCTGTCTGTTTAGCCTCTCAAATTCAGTCTGTTTTTCCCCATCCAGTCCATTTCCGCCAGTCCCTAGCACAATAGGAAGGAAATAATTGCTGTTTCCTCACATCAGATTATTAAATGATAACCACTGTTGTAATCGACTCAGATGATTATTCCCACCCTCTCAGCCCAGGCACCTTACATGCATACACACAATATAGCCATAGTGGTAGGGAGAAGGGGGAAGACAAAAATAATCACAAGTAGGATCTGTAAACCAGCTCATGATGATGTAGACATTATCTATGATCCTTGGAGAATTTCTGGGAGGTCCCAGAAGATGTCTATATATTTGAGTACTGGTTATCAGAACATAACTAGCAATGATCCCTGGTGCCACAGTGGTTAAATGGCGATACTGCAGCCAAAATATTGTGAGTTTGATACTGCAGGGCTCAAGGTTGACTTAGCCTTCTGTCCTTTCATAGGTTGGTAAATGACCACCTAGCTTTTGGGGGGCAATTGAGGACATTGCTTAGAGAGTGCTTAGTACTATAAAGTGGTATAGAAATGTAAGTGCTATTGTTATTGATCCTTAGCTGCCCCTCACCCTCCTTTTAGACACTTGATGGCTGTGAGGGGAAGCAAGTAAAAGATAAGTTGGAGGGTGGCTTTCTATCCCTGAAGAACCTCATTGAAAACTGCAGAGTTTGCAAAAATGTTCCTTCAGCAAGGAGAAAATTAATTAGATTATTTGTTTTCTCCTGTGGGCACAAGTCATTTAAATAAAGACTAAACTGACAGTTCACAGTCTAAAATGACAATCTTTTAATTTTATTTCCATTTATCTAGGAGTAACCATCCCTCAATGAACACAATGAGATTTGCTTCTGATTAGATGAGAACACAATTGCTCTGTACTTTTGCTCTTTGTGCTCATAGACATAAATAAAAAAATTGATGTTTTCTGGCTGCAAAAATCGTCCTGTTTCTCCCCTCACTGACCCAATTAAGTATCTTGAATTTGCCAGTATCATTGTTGTGTCATCATTTAATTCACTAAAGCATTTAAACTTAAGCACTTTGTAATAATAATCTCAAAAACCCAACAAAATTCTTCTTCCAGAGCATTTCCCCCCTTCTCTAACCCCCTAAATCCCTTTCCTGATCAATCTGGTGTATAATTGTTTCATTTAGCACAGCTTCTTGGTTTGGTTCCTTGCTTCCTGACTAATTATTTTGCAGTTGTTTACGCTGAGCTGTATTTGCCATCTGTTGAAGCAAACAATTAAATGAATCAAATCCTTTTAATTCTAGCTCCACATTTCCCCTTTATTTGTTGCTCATCAAATTTTAGCTTTATCTAAAAGGAGTAATGTTGATCTGATTCAAATTCCTAGTGCACAGTGATCACCAAAAGTATGATGACTGACAGCTGTGTGTGAAGTATAAACCATCTTTATCCTTTGCAATCCATCATTAAAATCTAGGCAACTTGGACTTAGTGGTGATGATTTCACAGTGTCCACCTAACAGAAAAGCATCAGCATGTGCTTTAACACACATACTCTTATCTTAGCATTGAGGAATAAGAGGTGGTTGAGAAATGTTTTCAGTTCATTTTTTGATAAAAACTTGCCAGCCTCTGTTTATTTCCCCATAAGAAGGACAGACAGAATGTTAGATTTTTTTACAGTTGGAAAACAGAAAACCAATTACCGCTGTTGAAATGGGAAAATAAGTAGGCATTGAATTAGAATTGTCACTTTGTGTGTGTGTGTGCGTGCTTTTTTTCTGGCAAGTTTTTCATCTTTAATAGGTAAATGGTGGGCAGATGTAGTGTCATCTACTCTAAGTCGTACCTCCCAGATTAGATAAGAATATATTTAAGAGAATCTTGTGCAACTTATTTTAGCTAAGATCACAAATTTCTTCATAAATGGGATGGAAAGAATTTCACTGTTGTTGTTCTTCGAAAAGGAAAGCTCAGTGTGGCAAAAGTAAAAGCTAATACATTCATCCATCCCTATTGAGGAATTGTGTGTGGGTAGTGCTTTATAGAACATATTGAATCTTTATAGAACATATTGTGCTGATGGGCTCTAAACATTTTAAGGACTAGAATGTACAATGTTTTCTATGGAAGAATGCCTCCCTTTTCATTACATCCAGATCTTAGTAGTACACCCTAAGAATGACCTCTAAAGATGAACTTGAAGCAGAGAGAGATTCATACTGGAAGCAAAACATTTAGAGCTTTAAATTTCAACATTAGTTCTCTGATTTGGATCCAGAAGTAATATTAATAATAATAATTTCTAGCCCGTCCCTCTGAACGAGCAATCGGGGTGGGTTACAACAAAGGTTAAAAACAGTACAAGTTAAAATATCCTATCCCATCCCCCACCTCCCCCCCCCCCTTAAAAAGAATTAAATCACAATGAAGTTAAAACAAATATATAAACAAATAAAAACAGCTCAAAACAGCAGCAGGAATTCCGGGCTGAGGGTCCTCAACTATATAAGGGTGGAGAAAGCACAGGGGAAGGATTGGAAAAAACTCCAAAGTCTAGGTTTGGAGCCATGAGATGTTAACCATTTTCTGGGAAGGCCTGCCGGAAGAGATGCATTTTTAGGGCTTTTTTAAAGCCTTCAACAGATGGAATGAGACGCATCTCATCCGGCAGGTCATTCCACAGCTTGGGGGTGACAGCTGAAAAGGCCCTCTGGGAGGTCTGCACCAGCCTGGTCTTCATGGGCTGTAGCAGATTCCCCTCAGAGAACTGAAGTGTTCAGGGGGGGGGGGTTCATACAGGAAGAGGCAGTCCTTTAGATAGGATGGACCCAAGCCATGTAGGGCTTTAAAAGTTAAAACCAACACCTTGTACTGTGCCCGGAAACTGATCGGCAGCCAGTGGAGAGATTTAAGCACAGGTGTTACGTGCTCTCTCCTAGATGTTCCAGCAACAAGCCTGGCTGCCATATTTTGGACCAGTTGTAGTTTCTGGGTTAGGCACAAGGGTAGCCCCATGTAGAGTGCATTACAGTAGTCCAAACGTGAGGTTACCAGAATGTGTATCACAGTTTCCAGATCCCTCACATCCAAGAAATGGCACAGCTGGCGTATCAGCCAAAGCTGGTAGCAGGCACTCCTGACCGTCGCATTCACCTGACTAGTCATGTGAAGCGACGGGTCAAGGAGTACTCCCAGACTGTGAACAGGGTCCTTTGAGGAGAGTGTGACTCCATCTAGGACTGGAAGTTGTATTCCTAAACCTGGTTTCGGGCCTGTAACTGTGAGTACCTCCTTATACTGGTATCTGATTTAAACTTGCTCTAGTCTGCTTGGATATTTTAGTTCCACCAAAGATGTGAACAGCCACATTCTGTTTGTTCTTGTTATGTGCCTTCAAGCCACTTCCAAGTTATGGCATCCCTAAGGCAAACCTATAACAGGGTTTTCCTGGCAAGATTTGTTCAGAGGGGGCTTGCCCCTGATCTCCAGAGTTGTAGTCCAATGCTCAAACCACTACAAAGGACTGGCTTAATCATACTCTGTATCAGCTAACAAATAAGTCCTGTGCTAAAGGAAATGTCCAAATATTTCTTTAATTTTATTCATCTCTTCCCTTTAAGGCAAAACATATTTAGGAGATAAGAAAACATCAGAGCCAGCATGATACAGTGGTTTGAGAGTTGAGGACCAGCTCTTATAGTGCTGCTATTCCATATTAATTGCTCTGGCTGCCTCCTGTTGCATTCTGGGGCTTGCAGTTTAAGGAGGGACATTTAAAATTCTTAGCCAGAGAAGCCTCACTGAACAATGAACCCCAGAATGCAATAAGAGGCAGCCAGAGTAATAAAAGCTAAATAACAGCAGTATAAGAATGTAGTGCGGTATACTATCAAGTTTCAAATCCCAATGGTGTGGCCTTGGACAAGTTAAACTCAGCCTCAGAGGAAGGCAAAGGCAAACCCCTCTGAACAAAACTTGTCCAAAAAAACACCAACAACACACCAATGATAGGGCCAGCTTAAGGTCTCCGTTAAGTCAGAAATAATTTATTTCATTTCATTTGTATGCTGCCTTTGTCCCAGAAGGGACCCCAGGCATCTCACATACAAAAAAATGTTTAAAACATTACAATAAAATTTAAAACAGTTAAACAATTAATCTAAAAACATTATAAAATATACAAAATATACAAAAGTTAAAAGACATAACAAAAACACTCATACTCCATAAAAATCCCCCTGGTATGATTATAAGTTGAATGTCTGCTTAAATAAGAATGTCTTAGCTTGTACCTGACAGGCAACCATGGAGGGGGGCAGCCTAACCTCCTGAAAAAGGGAATTCCAAAGTGTGGGAGGAACCACAGAGAAGGCTCTGTCTCATGTTCTCATCAAGTGAGCCTGCAATGGTGGTGGGACAAAAAGTAAGCATTCCCCTAAAAAGCTTAGTGGCAGGTTCATTTGGGGAGATACAGCTCTTATAGAGCTTTATAGGTCATAACCAGCACTTTGAATTGCGCCCAGAATCAAACTGGTAGCCAGTGAAGCTGCTTCAACAAGGGAGTTATATGTTCCCTATAATTGGCCCAGTCAGTATTCTGGCCACAGTATTCTGGATCAGCTGTAGTTTCAGAACAGTTTCCAAAGGCAGCTGCATGGAGAATGTTTTACAGTAGTCCAAACAGGATGGAATCAAGGCATGTGTCACTGTAACCAGATCTGACATCTCAAGTAATGGGTGCAGCTGGTGCACTAGTTTTAACTGTGCAAATGCACTCCTGGCCACTAGTCATCCAGGCTCAAAGTCGAGCCCAGGAGCACACCCAAGCTGTGAACTTGGGATTTCAGGTGGAGTCTAACCCTATCCAACACAGGCAGAGTCCCCATTTCATGATCTGCTTTATGACTGACCAGGAGCACCTCTGTCTTGCCTGGGTTAAGTTTCAGTTTGTTTGCCCTCATCCAGTCATTACCAACAATAGCCATCGGTTCAAGTACTGAGACAGCTTCCTTGGAATCAGATGAGAAGGATAGGTGAGTGTCATCAGCATACTGGTGACACTGCACCCCAAAACTCCAGATCACCTCTCCCAGCGGTTTGATGTAGATGTTAAATAACATGGGAGTCAGAACCCTGAGGTATCCCACAAGTCAATGGCCAGGGGATTGAACAGAAGTCTCCAAACACTACAGTGCCCCAAAATCCCATCTCACAGAGGTAGCCCAGAAGGATAACATGGTCCATGGTATTGAAAGCCACTGAGAGATCCAGCAGGGCCAATAGGGACACACTGCCCCTGTCCAGTTCCCTGCAGAGGTCATCCAATAAGGTGACCAAAGCTGTCTCCATCCCATAGCCAGGTCTGAAGCCAGACTGAAATGGATCTAGAAAATCTGTCTCATCCAGAAACCCCTGGAGCTGGGAGGCCACCATTCACTCCAGAACCTTGCCCAAGAATGTTAGTTATTCGGAATTGTGGTATCCATAGAGGCTTTTTTAAATAAAGGCCTCAGCACGGCCTCATATAGACAGGATGGAAACCTCCCTTGCTGCAGTGAGGCATTCACTACTCCCCTTACCCACTTGGCCAGTCCCCCTCTAGTTGCTCTCAGAAGCCAGGAAGGTAAGGATCCAGTATATACATGGATTTGCTAAAAATCCTGTTCACATCATCAGGGTGTACAAACTGAAACTTATCTAATAATACAGGACAAGCAGGTGCCAAGATTACATCCAACTACAGCATCCAAGTCAAAGCGGATCTGAGCGATTTTGTCTGCAAAGTATCTAGCAAATTATTCTCAGCAAGCTGTCGAGTGGTCTTTATTTCCTTCTTGTGGGCCAGAGTGTAAAAAAAAACAAAACAAAAAACCCTGTCCACCAGAATCAGCTCCACAGGATGACACTGTGCAGAGGCAATGATGGCAAAGAAGCATAATTTCTTTGCTGTCACAATCACCATAACATAGACTTTCCAATGGTTCTAGCCCATGTTCAATCAGACTTGCTCTGTCTTCAGCCATCATTGTTCTAGTCTCTGTCCCACTCACTTCATCACTGCCAGCTCCCTAGTGAACAGGTGGCATGTTTGGCTCCACTTGGAGGGGCTGCTTACAAGCAATCATATCCACTGCCCAGGGCATTTCCTTTTGTAGAGATCAGCCAGGGCTTTGACAGGATCACTTGCCAAGGCAACAGGAAACTCCCCAAGAGCAATCAGGAATCCAGGAATCCATCTGAAACCATAAGCCACTTGGGGCAAAACTCTTAATCTGCTCCCACTCATGCAGAGGTTCTGTGTGACACTGAGTCTAAGCCCTAACAAGTATTAATCAGTCCATGACAACGGAACTACTGAAAATTCCTCCACTCCCTGATCATTGTCATCATGCCCGGGGGGGGGGGCACGGTCTAGAGTATGTCCTGCAGCATGGGCTTGGGACAGCCTGTGGTTGTCATGGCAGACATGAAATCTTGAGCTGCTCATGATAAAGCAGTCTCTGTGCAGATGTTGAAGTCTCCCAGTACAACAAGCCAACATGCCAAGACCAACGCAGCCAGCTCAGGAAAGGAGACTGTTGTGCATCAGGGTGGGTGATACACCAACAGAATCCCTATTCTGAAAGGACATTAAGGCATATGACAACGTGAAGGCATATGACAACAACAATAAGAACATGAGCCCCAAATGATCAGCCAAAGGTCTCTCTTAAATATAGGGAGATTTCTTAGGTCAGTGATGGTGAACCTTTTAAGGTCCGCATGCCAGGGGCAGGGCTTCTGCCCCCCCCCCCCCCCCGTGGCAGGAGCCATGTGCCAGATGTTGGAACTTCTGCCTCTGGAGGTAGGGCTTCTGCTCTCTAGAGGTGGGGCTTCTGGGGTGTGACTTCTCCCTTGCCCTTTCCCAGGGTTCTAGCTGTCTCTGAGAGACAGCTAGAAGCTGGGGAAGTTTCAGGAGTGGGGGCGATGGGGGCAGTTGCTCCTCCTCCTCCTGCCCTTCCCCTGGCCTCCAGCTATCCCTTGAAAAACAACTGGGGGTGGTAAAGGTCCATGGGGAGGGGCTTTTTTCCCCATGGACCTTTTCCTGCCCTCCAAATGCCTCTCTGGGAGAAAGGGGGCTGGGCATGGGTCGGCTCCTTTTCTCCATGGACCTTTTCCTGCTCGCCAAGTGCCTCCTTCTCCCTGGCTCCATTTTCTGGCTTCGAGCTGTCTGGGAGAGACAGTTGGAGGCCAGGAAAAGGCAGGGAAGAGGAGGAATGGGCACGCCCATGCCTGTTTCTCCTTCTTCAGGCCCATGCCTGGTGAAATGGTATAGCCTGCCATTTGTGGCACATGTGCCATAGCACGGTCTTCAGTGGTAAAATGTCAAAGGCTTCATTTACTCAGCAATAATCTCTGGGGTTACATACCAGGGCTAGGTGTTAGTGAAACTGTTGGTGGGTAGGAAACTAAAAGTAGGTTCAGAGCCAGTGGAAGACACATATTTTTCATTTGGCTCATCATCATACTCACTGTTGCAATATTCTTCCCATCAAAGACCCCTTTCAGCCTATTTAATTCAACATTTTGTTCTCATACTACTCAGTCAGATGCTAACGTGAAACCCACCACTGGGATATCAGGAAAATTCTCTTCTCACACTGTAGTTATCTGCCAGCTGGTGTTCTGAAGGGTACCATCTCTAATAACAGCATATAGCCATGAGCACTAGTACTAGTCATTGAGTGCCTAGTCCTCCATCAGGCTAATTTGTTCTGTTGTGACTCAGAATAAAATGCCTAAACATTAATAGTAAATAGTGCTCATTTTCTTACATATATAGAAATAAAACATGCTTCTTTTATTAGCCACAATGAAAATACACAGCAGGATAGATATGTGGAATTTCTGCTTTATCATTAAGAATCTGATCTTCAAATAAATTTATTTAGTCTAAGCCAACAGAACTGCTTGAGGACTTGTCTTAATAAGGTAACAAGTTTCTTTCTATTCCAGGCAGAGCAGTTACCTTTATTAGAACTTGAAATTCAAAAAAGAAACTGTTTTTCAAAGAGTCTATCTTGGTGAGAACTGGATTCATCAATGGGATAGTATGAGAAAAACTGGGATTCCTCCCCCCTCCTTTTTCTTTAAATTTTAATGAAGGACATTTATATTTATTTGAACCACTAATGAATATTAACCAGTGGCCTGTTGTGAGTGACTGATTTCCATATTTATAGAACATCAGCATGAAGGCACTTAACAGGATTTAAATTAAGTTTAACAAGTAATGGCTTTTGGGGGGGTGAATATAGGAATTTGCTTGTGATAGGAAGGTTGTTTTTAAATAAAAAAATTCCATGTTCTGTAGGCACTGACACTGTGAAGCTGAAAGGCATCAGACTGACCAATATTACTTTGTCTCCTCAAGAAAGTTTAAAGATAATCTCTAAATTTCCTCAGCAGTAGGCAGTAGAAATGCTCATTACAATTTTTTTTTAATTGAAGTGTCAGTGAATAGGAATGAAGTCCTGCCTCACTCATCTTCCTCCTTCCAAGTTTAAGGGCCTTGATTAGGTAACTAAAGGAACCACAGAAATGGTCCATTCACAATACACAGTTATAGCACTATTACTCTACTTTAACTGTCATGGCTGCACTCTGTGGAATCTTGGGGTTTGTAGTTTGACCAGAACCTCCAGAAGATCTCCCTGGCTGATGATTCAAAAGGTCCTTCCTACAAAACTCCAAATCCCACAATTCTGTAGGATAGAACCATGGCAGTCCAAGTGGAATAATAATATATTTTTGGTTTTATTGGTTTGCAATGGGACCATATTTATAATCTTCTGTGGCAGTTTCAAATGTGTAACCTAGAGTTATACACTCATGATTAGTTTAGGAGCTATGTGTAGGTCATGAGGGTCCCTAAATCTCCACTTAGCAGGAAGCAGCTGCTGTGAATGATGGGGATCTGTGTTCCCCTATCGATCAGGAAGCAGCTGACTGATATCTTCCACCACTCCTTGCCAAAGTGATCTCCATCACAAAGGAGAATTGTGATGGAATCCTGCCACACCAGAGATTGCTTACTGGAGGGGGTGGAAATGGCAGTCAGCTGCTTCCTGAAGGACAGATGAGTAGACTTCTATCAATTACAGTGGCTGCTGCCTGGTAAGTGGAGATGGGAGCGGTGGTGGTTAACCTGAGATTCACTTCATGATCCCATAACTATAGTGCTTATGCAAATCTCAATTGCACACAGGATTCTGACCATTAATCACATCTTCAGAGAAAATTAAACCAACAAGTCTCATTAATAAATGTTGGAAAATGTTGATGTTAAGTTCGAGTTGAATGGAATAAAGAGTGAAAATTAACCAATGGAAAACTGTGAAAATTAACCAATGGAAAACTGTCCAGGCTTCAGTATCTAAAAAATTTAGTCCAGCAAAAATTGATGTTGTATATTGTGTATTGGACACCATTATGCCTTTGGGAAGATCTGCTGAATTATTATCTGCTGAAGATGTAATATAGATCATTCTTTTTTGTGGCATATGATATGGTTATGTTCATTGATCGGCCCTATTTGGTTGAATGTGTTACAATATATTAATTTCACATTAGAAAAATCTTTGGTCTATCTATGATGTTCTTGCTGTTTTAAATTAAATTCTGGTGATCTGGAAATTAATAGCAGGTCTGCAATGTTTGATGAGGCATGCTTGTTTGAAAGATAAACATTCCTTATCCATTGTTCAATGGTCACAAAATCTTACTGCTTTAGCTCTGCATGAATGTGAACTTTATAGATGTCAATTTCAAGAAAATATATTTTTGGAAATATAGTCAACTGATACTAGTGTATATGCCTCTCCTTTGTTTATCTCCTATGTGTCCTTTCCCCCTCCCTTCCCATCCCTTCCTGTCCCTTCCCTTCCTTTTGTAATAAAATACTTTAAAAACAAAACACCTTTGATATGCAAAGGAATAGGCACATGAGAACAATGAGAACTGGACCTGGAACTCAGCTAATAAAATCGCTATTCCATCACCATTGCTTCTGTCTGTTTCAACTGGCACTAGTGTGTTTCTATATTTCTGTGCATTAGTGATGCATTATGTGTATTTCTTTTAAAAAAATAGATCTAAAATTGGTGCGCTAGAGCTGCTGAATGTTTCATTGAAGCCACTTTTCTTTTGTTTTTATAGCATAAATCAAAGATTTAAAAAATGTTTGATGCGCCTCATTAGAACCACCACTGCTAAAACATCTGTTACTGCCACTGATTCTATGATCAGATTTTCATAAATAACATCACATACTGGTTTGGCACACTCCATTAAAAAAATATACAAAATGGTATCCTAGACTCCTCTGTCAAGGAAAATGATATACAAGGGCACGCTGAAAAGTTCTCAGCCTGACCCACTTCTCAAAATCTGAGTGTAATTTTGTCACTATAGCTTGAAGGAGTGTTCCTTTGTATTGTAAATTGCCAATTTGCCTGATTGTAACTCTAATTTCTGATTTTTTCCCCCAATCAGAGACCAGACAACAGCCCTTGCAGTCGTGGCATCCAGGTTCTCCACAGCCAAAGAAATTCAAGACCCAAAGGTCATCAGGAACGGTCTTGGCCACAGTTTTTGGGGATAATTAGGTTATTTTGATGACTATCTTCAGAAGGGCCAGACAGTTAATGCAGAATACTACTATAACTTGTGCCAATTAAAGAAGACATTGAAGGAAAAACATCTAAGGAAGCTGCAGAAAGGTGGGGTTTTTTGTTTTGTTTTGTTTTGTTTTTTGTAGGATTAGCACCTGCTTACAGGGCTGGCAAGACAATAGATGTTTTGAAGAATTTAGGTCTTGAGTGCATAGACCATCTACCTTACTCACCAGATCTTGTTCTATCTATGTCCTATTTCTAAACTTTAAAAGAGTTTGAAAGGAAGGATATGTTTGAATGATTCAAAGGTTATAGCAGCAGCAAACAGTATTCCTTTTTGATCTAAATGGATTCTGTGATATCCTGCTAGGACATTTGCTACTATAAGAACTATAAGCGAAGGCAAAGTGGTCAAGTATCAAAGACCTTTGACAGACTTAGTTACTCTGTTCAGAGTTAGTTAGAACTTTTGAGTTACTGTATAATTGGATAGGATAGGTCATAGGATTGCAAAATTTTGTTGAAATTTTGAGCGGGGAGTGTGATGTCCTGCTAGGACTGCTCTTATATCCTCCTGCTTTTTCTTTATTTTGGTTTAGTCCCTAGAGTGTTAGTGTAGGAATTGCACTCTGTATTACTTGTGGGAGGAGTTTAGGGAACCCCCTGCCCTTTTGCAGCTTTTGGTTTGCCCCAGCCAAGCAAGCTTGATACTAGGTTGCAGTTTAGATAGATCGGCAGAGAGCTTGGTACAAGCAGTTTTTGGTGGCTGTTCTAGAGCCTGGCAGGTGGGAAAGGAATTCCTCTCACTGTTAGCCGAAGTAGTTACCACACCGTTAAGCTGAAGTAGTTACCACACCATCAACAAGGAAGCTGAAAGACCTGGCACCAGCTTCATAAAGTAGGAAACCAAACCTGTTTGTTACCAGAGGGATGTCAACTTGAAGACTGTCAGAACTCTTAGCAGTAAAGTACCCTCTTTTCAAGTTTGCAGTGCTGGGGAGGAGAAGACCCTTTTGTTTTTATCCTTTAAATAAAACTACCCCCTTTTGTTAACTCTGCATTCTGCTTCTAAGTATTTTTGGGTACTTCAAAGGTTTGGTTTCACCAGAGTACAGGCGGAGCACACCCACGTCTGCGACCATTTTAGTTGGGTGTGTCTTCATAGATTCAAGCCAGCAATGCCTGAACAGAAAGCTGAGTTTTGTAGCCTGGTGAAACATAAATAAATAAATAAGATTTCTTCATTCTGTATTCTATGTACCAATATAAACTGAATTAGAAAGTACTGATATTTTTGGTCCTGAAAACCTATGGGATTAGAAAGTCAGGTAAATAGCCTGCTACAGTCTCTAATTTTATGGAGATCTTATGGTTGCCACCATGGATCACTTCACTCTGAGTTCAGAACAAGGTCTCAAGTGTTGCTTGCATGGCTGGGTGTCTCATTCAGATTTCAGAGTGAGCAACTGGCAGCAGCAGGCAGATGTTCCAGGTGGATCAGTGGGGCACATTTTAAACAGCCACCTGGTGCTGGTATGGAGGTCTTCAGATCTTCTGGGAAGATCTGAAATAAAAAGTAAATGTGTTAAATGCATTTTAGGGGGTTATAGCCCAATTTTACTGCTGAATGGGCTGGATATCACACTGTCTGTTCATACCAGAACCAGGGTTTGGGCCATCCATCATTCTGTCCTCCCACTAAGGACTTATTTGACCTGTGCAGACAGGAGTAATGTGAATTAAGTTTTGAGTCTTTTTCCATAGAGGCATTTTTGTTGTTCTCCTCCTCCTAAAAAAAGAATGATCACCTTGAAGGAACTGGCTAATGACTATTATCCATTATCATCCCTACCAAAAACAACAAAAACTGTTTTTCTGGATAAGACAAAAATCCATTTTCTAGACCAGTATTGTGGTGTGAATTCTGAACACAGCAAATAATGTCTCTCTAAGGAATCTCAGAAACAAGACATTGGAGTTTATCACACTGGGGCTAATTTTGGCATCAAAGAGAAATTAAAGTGCATTTAAAGCATCCTGCAAATAAAGTGTAAATGGTGAATAATTATGTGAATGATTATCACATGTAATTGCACAAATAAAGTGACATCGGAAATGCATTGTTGCTGAAATCTGAAAAGTAAAAAGATGAGTGTTAATGCTGCTTTTGACCACTTTAATGGCGGGTTTTGTGCAACATCATGTGAAATTGTTTGAAGTAATTAGGCGATTTTTCCAGGATAATCATGGCATAAACTCTCAATCTCCGTTGTGTGGTAAACTCCATAGCAGAGATAGGTATTCACTGTGGTTAACTACCAGTGATCCAGAAGTGCACTGCACAGAAGTATGGTGGTTCTCTCTTTAGCTAGTATGGCCAGTGCCCCTTCAGGGAAATTTTTCCCTTGCCTAAACTTTCTAAATTAAGCTGTAAAAACTGTCATTGACACATCTTCTGAGAATAAACTATGTAACTTAATTCTATCCTGAACAGCATTCAGATTCTGCCAATAGATTGCCTAGTTGCACATCTGGAAAGGTGTTTTGTAGAATTACTACAAATATTATTGGGATTTGATTTTCTCCAGCTTTCATTCCAGATTGCTTATGAACAGCTTCCCAAAGTATCAGTCCTTCAGCATTTCCACTGATTGGAAGATAATTTCTATCACCATGTTTGTTGAAATAGAGCAATTCTGAAAGTTAAGGTATGTGACAGTTTCTTTTCCAGAGCTGTGTTCACTGGAGCTTCCCCCAATACCATTTATTTTAACTTTTTTTTCCATCCAGGAAAGCCTGTCATAGAATAATAATAATAATAATAATAATAATAATAATAATGTTTTATTTATACCCCGCTCTTCAGCCAAGACTATCAGAGTGGCTTACAATTTGTTAAACAAACAACTTCATTTACAATCGTAAGCTATTTGCCCCCAACAATCTGGGTACTCATTTTAGCGACCTCGGAAGGATGCAAGCCTGAGTCAAGCTTCAGCCCTTTGCTGGTCTTGAACTCGCCACCTTCTGGTTTTGAGTAAGTGGCTGCAGTACAGGCATTTAACCACTGCGCCACCAGGGCTGTTTGGGAGGGTGTAATCTAATCTCTCCAGCATGGTCCCCATGCAAATCCTAAACCAGTTATACAAGGCTGGGAAATTCCTCAGAGACAGTTTTTGGGCAGTGGGGTGGGGTGGGGTGGGGTGTGGAGGGGATGGAAGGTTTGATCACAATGTGATGCTAGATGCAGGCCTAGAATCATAGAATCATAGAATCGTAGAGTTGGAAGAGACCACTAGGGCCATCCAGTCCAACCCCCTGCCATGCAGGAAATCCAAATCAAAGCATCCCCGACAGATGGCCATCCAGCCTCTGCTTAAAGACCTCCAAGGAAGGAGACTCTATCACCTTCCGAGGAAGTGCGTTCCACTGTCGAACAGCCCTTACTGTCAGGAAGTTCTTCCTAATGTTGAGGTGGAATCTCTTTTCCTGTATCTTGCATCCATTGTTCCGGGTCCTGTTCTCTGGAGCAGCAGAAAACAAGCTTGCTCCCTCCTCAATATGACATCCTTTCAAATATTTAAACAGGGCTATCATATCACCTCTTAACCTTCTTTTCTCCAGGCTAAACATCCCCAGCTCCCTAAGTCGTTCCTCATAGGGCATGGTTTCCAGACCCTTCACCATTTTTGTCGCCCTCCTTTGGACACGCTCCAGTTTCTCAATGTCCTTTCTGAATTGTGGCGCCCAGAACTGGACACAATATTCTAGGTGGGGCCTGACCAAAGCAGAATACAGTGGCACTATTACTTCTCTTGATCTAGACACTATACTTCTATTAATGCAGCCCAAAATAGCATTGGCCTTTTTAGCTGCCGCATCACACTGTTCACTCATGTTCAACTTGTGGTCTACTTGGACTCCTAGATCCCTTTCACATGTAGTTTCATTCAGCCAGGTGTCACCCATCCTATATCTGTGCATTTTATTTTTCCGCCCTAAGTGCAATACCTTACATTTCTCTGTGTTGAATTTCATTTTGTTAGCTTTGGCCCAGCTTTCTAGTCTATTCAGGTCATTTTGAATCTTGATCCTGTCCTCTGGGGTATTAGCTATTCCCCCTAATTTGGTGTCATCTGCAAATTTGATTAGTATGCTCCCAATTCTGTCATCCAGGTCATTGATAAAGATGTTGAATAGCACTGGGCCCAGGACAGAGCCCTGTGGGACCCCACTGGTCACTTCTCTCCAGGATGAAAAGGAGCCATTGTTGAGCACCCTTTGGGTTCGGCCAGTCAACCAATTACAGATCCATTTAACAGTTCCTTTGTCTAGCCCACATTTTACAAGCTTGTTTGCAAGAATGTCATGGGAAACCTTGTCAAAGGCCTTACTGAAATCAAGATATACTATATCCACAGCATTCCCTTCATCTACCAAACTGGTAATTTTATCAAAGAAAGAGATTAGATTTGTCTGGCATGACTTGTTTCTCTGAAACCCATGTTGAGTTTTTGTGATTATGGCATTGCCTTCTAGATGTTCACAGACTCTCTGTTTAATGATCTGCTCCAGAATCTTTCCTAGAACTGATGTCAGACTAACTGGACGATAATTGTTGGGATCCTCTTTTTTCCCCTTTTTGAAGATGGGGACAACGTTTGCCCTTCGCCAGTCCGCTGGGATCTCTCCTGTTCTCCAGGAGTTTTCAAATATGATTGCCAATGGCTCCGATATTACTTTTGCCAGTTCTTTTAATACCCTTGGATGGAGTTCATCTGGTCCCGGAGACTTAAATTCATTTAGATTAACAAGGTGTTCCTCTACTATCTCTTTACTTATTCTGTGCTGAAATTCCCCTATTCTGTTCTCTGCTCCATTATCCTCAGGTTGAGCACCCTTTGCCTTTTCTGAGAAGACTGAGGCAAAGAAGGTGTTGAGTAATTCTGCCTTTTCTCTATCTCCTGTTAGCATTTTGCCATCTTCTCCACGCAGCGGCCCTACTGTTTCCTTCTTCTTCCTTTTGCTGCGGACATATCCAAAAAAGCCCTTTTTATTGTTCTTAACCTCTCTAGCAAGCCTGAGTTCATTCTGCGCTTTAGCTTTTCTGACTTTACCCCTACACATGCCTGCTATTTCTTTGAATTCCTTTTTCGTGATTTCCCCCTTTTTCCATTTCTTATACATGTTCCGTTTCAAACTTAGCTCAGTTGAAAGTTCCTTAGTCATCCATCCTGGTTTCTTGAGACACCTCCCGTTTTTCTTTCTCACTGGAACTGTTTGAAATTGTGCCTTCAATATCTCCCTTTTGAGAAAGTCCCATCCGTCCTGAACTCCTTTATCTTTTAGTATTTCTGACCATGGAATCGTCCTCAATACTTCTCTAAGTTTACTGAAATCCGCTCTCCTAAAGTCTAGGATGCGTGTCTGACTCTGCCTGGCTTCTCCTTTCCACTGTATTACAAACTCCAGGAGAACATGGTCACTTCCACCTAATGATCCCACCACTTGCACCCCATTAACCAAGTCATCCTTGTTGGTTAGGATCAGATCTAAAATAGCTGACCCCCTTGTTGCCTCTTCCACCTTTTGGACCATGAAATTGTCTTCCAGGCAAGTGAGGAATTTGCTAGACCTTGAGGATTTTGCTGAGTTTGACTTCCAGCAAATATCAGGATAGTTGAAGTCGCCTATCACTACTACATCTCTCTTTTCTGACTGTGTGGTCATCTGTTCTAGAAAGATATCATCCAATTCCTCAGTCTGACTTGGGGGTCTGTAGTAGACTCCCACCGTAACACCCTTGTTGTTTCCCTCCCCTTTGATTCTTATCCAGATGCTCTCCACCTGGCTTCCATGATTGATGTCCAGGATCTCTTCACTGGTGTAAATATCTCTGACATATAGTGCTATTCCTCCTCCTTTCCTGTTTGGCCTATTTCTCTTAATAAGGTTATACCCCTCTATTTCCACATTCCAATCATGAGACTCATCCCACCAGGTTTCAGTGATGCCTATTATATCATATTTGCTTTGTTGTACTAGGAGTTCGAGTTCATCTTGCTTATTTCCCATGCTCTGTGCATTAGTGTAGAGACATCGCAGACCATGGTTCCCTTCTACTTGCTGCCTGTGCAAGTTTTTTTGCCTCCCACTGTTGGGTCCTTGCATTGTTTGCCTTGTTTCCTCTATGTCAGTTTGACTATTTTCGCCATCCCTTTTGCCTTCCTTATTGTCTCCCTTCCCCTCGGAACTCAGTTTAAAGCTCTCCTGATCAAGTTCTTGAGACTGTTGGCAAAAACATTTCTTCCAACTGGCGTGAGATGCAACCCGTCTGTTGCAAGAAGTCCCTCCTCATGGAACCGCAGCCCATGATCCAAGAATCCAAATCCCTCTCGGCGGCACCATCTGCGAAGCCAGTTATTCACATCTGCTATTTTCCTCTCCCTTCCTGGACCATGCCCTTCAACTGGCAGAAGAGACGAGATGACAACCTGTACATCCATTCCTTTCAGCTTCCTACCAAGCGCCTCGTAATCCCTTTTGATGTTCTGAATGCTGTGTCTTGCAGTATCATTAGTTCCCACGTGGACCAAAAGGAAGGGGTATTGGTCAGTAGGCTTGACCAGTCTTGTCAGCCTCTCTGTCACATCCCGGATCTTTGCACCTGGAAGACAACACACCTCTCGAGACATCTTGTCAGGCCTACAAATCACTGCTTCTGTACCCCTCAGCAAGGAGTCCCCCACTACGACCACACGCCTCCTCCGAGGCTTAGCAGTGACTGTTCCCTCGGGTGGGACTCTCAGGCTGCCCTGCTCCGTCCCTAAAGTCTGTCCATGCTGCTCTTCTTCATCCTCCTTGATAAGGGAAAGCGCTTCGAATCGATTCTCTAGCTGCAAGCTCCCCGAACAATTCCTTCTTGGTTTACTTCTCTTTGTGACATTCCTCCAGCTGTCTGCCTCCTCTGTTTGGCAAGTGACCTCTTCCACCCTAGCATCTTCCTCTGCATGGTACTCATCCAAGATGGTTAGTTCTATTGTGTCCAGGAAATCCTCTTGTTCCCTAATCTGCTGAAGTGTAGCTACTCTGGACTCCAGCTGCTGCACTTTCTCCTCCAAGAGTGCCACCAACTTGCACTTGGTGCATGTGAAGTTCTCCACTTCTGTAGGCAAGAAGAGAAACATCCCACAAGAGTTGCAGGTGACCGCGGCAGATCCCTCGTTGTCCATACTGCAAAGTCTAATGCCACTTGAGCAGAGTTGTTCAGTTAGAGAAAGCTAAAAAGCAGCTCCTCTCCTTCTCCTCTCTCTGGCCGGACTGTTCTGGAAGGCTCTGGAAGGTGGTATATAAAGCTAGTCTGCTAGCTCCGCCCCTTGTGACTCACAGATGTGACTCACAGAAGCTCCTCCCCTTCAGCCACGAGCACACGGTCTCAAGCACACGGTCCCAAAATGGCTGCCAAGCAGCTCCTCTCCTTCTCCTCTCTCTGGCCGGACTGTTCTGGAAGGCTCTGGAAGGTGGTATATAAAGCTAGTCTGCTAGCTCCGCCCCTTGTGACTCACAGATGTGACTCACAGAAGCTCCTCCCCTTCAGCCACGAGCACACGGTCTCAAGCACACGGTCCCAAAATGGCTGCCAAGCAGCTCCTCTCCTTCTCCTCTCTCTGGCCGGACTGTTCTGGAAGGCTCTGGAAGGTGGTATATAAAGCTAGTCTGCTAGCTCCGCCCCTTGTGACTCACAGATGTGACTCACAGAAGCTCCTCCCCTTCAGCCACGAGCACACGGTCTCAAGCACACGGTCCCAAAATGGCTGCCAAGCAGCTCCTCTCCTTCTCCTCTCTCTGGCCGGACTGTTCTGGAAGGCTCTGGAAGGTGGTATATAAAGCTAGTCTGCTAGCTCCGCCCCTTGTGACTCACAGATGTGACTCACAGAAGCTCCTCCCCTTCAGCCACGAGCACACGGTCTCAAGCACACGGTCCCAAAATGGCTGCCAAGCAGCTCCTCTCCTTCTCCTCTCTCTGGCCGGACTGTTCTGGAAGGCTCTGGAAGGTGGTATATAAAGCTAGTCTGCTAGCTCCGCCCCTTGTGACTCACAGATGTGACTCACAGAAGCTCCTCCCCTTCAGCCACGAGCACACGGTCTCAAGCACACGGTCCCAAAATGGCTGCCAAGCAGCTCCTCTCCTTCTCCTCTCTCTGGCCGGACTGTTCTGGAAGGCTCTGGAAGGTGGTATATAAAGCTAGTCTGCTAGCTCCGCCCCTTGTGACTCACAGATGTGACTCACAGAAGCTCCTCCCCTTCAGCCACGAGCACACGGTCTCAAGCACACGGTCCCAAAATGGCTGCCAAGCAGCTCCTCTCCTTCTCCTCTCTCTGGCCGGACTGTTCTGGAAGGCTCTGGAAGGTGGTATATAAAGCTAGTCTGCTAGCTCCGCCCCTTGTGACTCACAGATGTGACTCACAGAAGCTCCTCCCCTTCAGCCACGAGCACACGGTCTCAAGCACACGGTCCCAAAATGGCTGCCAAGCAGCTCCTCTCCTTCTCCTCTCTCTGGCCGGACTGTTCTGGAAGGCTCTGGAAGGTGGTATATAAAGCTAGTCTGCTAGCTCCGCCCCTTGTGACTCACAGATGTGACTCACAGAAGCTCCTCCCCTTCAGCCACGAGCACACGGTCTCAAGCACACGGTCCCAAAATGGCTGCCAAGCAGCTCCTCTCCTTCTCCTCTCTCTGGCCGGACTGTTCTGGAAGGCTCTGGAAGGTGGTATATAAAGCTAGTCTGCTAGCTCCGCCCCTTGTGACTCACAGATGTGACTCACAGAAGCTCCTCCCCTTCAGCCACGAGCACACGGTCTCAAGCACACGGTCCCAAAATGGCTGCCAAGCAGCTCCTCTCCTTCTCCTCTCTCTGGCCGGACTGTTCTGGAAGGCTCTGGAAGGTGGTATATAAAGCTAGTCTGCTAGCTCCGCCCCTTGTGACTCACAGATGTGACTCACAGAAGCTCCTCCCCTTCAGCCACGAGCACACGGTCTCAAGCACACGGTCCCAAAATGGCTGCCAAGCATCTCCTCTCCTTCTCCTCTCTCTGGCCGGACTGTTCTGGAAGGCTCTGGAAGGTGGTATATAAAGCTAGTCTGCTAGCTCCGCCCCTTGTGACTCACAGATGTGACTCACAGAAGCTCCTCCCCTTCAGCCACGAGCACACGGTCTCAAGCACACGGTCCCAAAATGGCTGCCAAGCAGCTCCTCTCCTTCTCCTCTCTCTGGCCGGACTGTTCTGGAAGGCTCTGGAAGGTGGTATATAAAGCTAGTCTGCTAGCTCCGCCCCTTGTGACTCACAGATGTGACTCACAGAAGCTCCTCCCCTTCAGCCACGAGCACACGGTCTCAAGCACACGGTCCCAAAATGGCTGCCAAGCAGCTCCTCTCCTTCTCCTCTCTCTGGCCGGACTGTTCTGGAAGGCTCTGGAAGGTGGTATATAAAGCTAGTCTGCTAGCTCCGCCCCTTGTGACTCACAGATGTGACTCACAGAAGCTCCTCCCCTTCAGCCACGAGCACACGGTCTCAAGCACACGGTCCCAAAATGGCTGCCAAGCAGCTCCTCTCCTTCTCCTCTCTCTGGCCGGACTGTTCTGGAAGGCTCTGGAAGGTGGTATATAAAGCTAGTCTGCTAGCTCCGCCCCTTGTGACTCACAGATGTGACTCACAGAAGCTCCTCCCCTTCAGCCACGAGCACACGGTCTCAAGCACACGGTCCCAAAATGGCTGCCAAGCAGCTCCTCTCCTTCTCCTCTCTCTGGCCGGACTGTTCAATACTTTAATCAGACTACTTCAGGCAAAGTCTAAGCCTGAAATGTCTTGGATAGTTTCTGTATTTTATGTCTTAGGACTTGGCCTGGCATTGGGTCTCTTTCAGTCCCCTGGCAATGAGGCTGAAGCTGATGGTAAATTAGCTATTTTTTTTTTAGCTAGGTATGAATAAATTCACATTTCAGTTCTTTAAAAAATTTCAGGGAAATGCCAAATGTCCTTGGTGATGTATTAAAATTTGAATGTGACAATTAGGTCTGAAACACCATTCTTTGTTACTTTAGCTTCATTGTGACTTCATTCAAAGACACACATACAAAAGTTCTATAGGAGGGCAGAAAATGGTGATCCCATATACATAGACATTCTGCTCTGGTCTTTAGAGAGGTATCCTTAGTGCTTCATTAAATGCATGAAAAGTGAAAGGGTATCATGAATTAAAATGCATGATACCCATTTCCTGTTGCCTAGTTGTCACATACAGCATTTTGAACAGAGTTTGGAAAATATTTTGGGGGAAAATACAACTGCCAGAATCCTCCTGGCAGTGTTACCTAGGGAATTCCAGGAGGTGTAACCCCAAGGAATTACTTTTCAAGGCTCTGGATTTGAGATGAGCAGGAAGAATGTGTAAATTCTGTGGGAGTCAAGGGATGTGACCTGTGCATTTGATGAACAGCTAGTCTGCCTCTACTTTATCCTGAGAGAATTCAAATGCAGGAGTCTATGGGGCTTGATGTGTTACTAAAAGTGCTGGTTTGACAATGTTTGCCTCTTAACAACAGCCTCAGTGTTTGCATCTTAGCTTTTCCATTAGAAGTTTGCACATGTTGCTGGGGAATACAAAATGTAACAAGTAGTTACTGAGGCTGTTGGACAATTATCTATCCTCATTTAGGAAAACCTCTGTTTGTCTTGTTTATATGCAGAATCTGCTATAGCAAATCCACAAAAGCAGTTGTCAGTTAATTAATCTTCTACAGTTATTTCACCCATTGAGGATATTATAATAGGATACGTAATAAAAATAGAGGCAATAAAGCTTCTTTCTTTTTCAGACTTTGATTTCTGTGAGCAGGCAGTTAAATATGATAAATTTTTTTAATGTTATTTGCATTAAAACTAAAATGCATGGGCTTCAGAAATTACAGGACAGCTTCAAGTAATTAAATTTTGTTCTCCAGAAAATCCTAATCTGTGTTAACTGTGTAACATTTTCATCTGATATACATTAAAATCTTTTCTACTTATCTCCATCACAGTATAGACTAGCTCATTGAAAATAAAAACAAAGGAAACATTACTACATAAGTTAGAGAAAATTTCTCAAAAGTAGTACTCAATTAAATTTCACCCAAAGTTCACAGTATCTTCTGCTTGCCATATATCTTTAATAATACCATTATCATAATATATTCAGTTTCAAAAATCTTTATGTTCTTCATTCCCCTGCTGAGAAAAAGGCAGGATAAAAATGTTTTTAAACAATCCCTAATTTAGAAATAAGATCATCATAGGGTAGATTTGCCATGTATCCCCAAGGTTTTGAATGAATATAAGATAAAATTGTTTTATTGGTTTAGCTTCTTAAAAAATCTTTTTAACATTGTCTCACTCAGTTTATGGTTATTTTTAAAAGAGTCAGTCTTTTATTCTGTTTTTATGTTTTGTTCTTAGCTTTTTAAACATTTCACTCTAAGCTGCTGTATAGACCAGTTTAGAGTTATAAAACTTTTACATAAAATAAAAGATATTCCCTAGAAACACATTACTAACCTAATCTTATTCTGCACCCCCCTTTTCTTTCCACAATGGGTGTGTCAACAACACAGAATTACAGCACTCTGATACCATTTCAAGCACAATGGCTCTGTCTCATTAACTTCTGGAATTTATAGAATCATAGAATCCCCGACAGATGGCCATCCAGCCTCTGCTTAAAGACCTCCAAGGAAGGAGACTCCACCACACTCCGAGGGAGTATGTTCCACTGCCAAACAGCCCTTACTGTCAGGATGTTCCTCCTAAAGTTGAGGTGGAATCTCTTTTCATATAGCTTGTATCCATTGTTCTGGTTCTTATTCTCTGGAGCAGCAGAAAACAAGCCTGCTCCATCCTCCATATGACACCCCTTCAAATATTTAAACAGGGTATCATATCACCTCTTAATCATCTCTTCTTCGGAGAGCCGCTTAATATGACAATATGACATATGATAATTTGGTGAAGAACCTAGACATCTTATAGCAATAGCAAGTACATTTCTATACCACTTATCAGTGCACTTAAGCACTCCTTAAGTGGTTTACAATGTATAAGCTAATTGTCAATCTGGGTAACAATCTGGATACTCATTTCAGCAACCTCAGAAAGTTTTGTCACAAAACTCTAGTTTTCTCATTCAGGTGAGTGCAACAGAAAAGTCAGGGGTGTCACAAGGAGAGTATAAAGGGTGTGGGCCACCAGGGGACACCTTAAGGGGGATGACACCACTGGACTTCAAACTTCTGTGTTCTGGCAGAAACAAGCAGTGGTGTTCGCCTACATCCCTTTAAAATCTAAAGCTCAGTGGAAGAGATGGTATGACTGGGGCAAGGCACAGGGGGCAGAGAAAAGAGAGGTCAGAGGATTTTTTTTAGTTGTTTTCTAACTCTTTTTAAATTTTCTTTAAAAAAATAACCTCTTACCACTTTTTCACATTAACACATGAAACTATAAAAATGTAAATATATTTAGATTGTGCATATGATATTTTAGTTTAAAGGTATCATTTTAAATTTGCTAGAAGTTTATATCACAAAAAATACTAATGAATAACATTAGTACAAAAAAATTACTAAATATTCTGCATGGTGTGGCATGGAAGGAGGTCAATGGGGGTGATACCATAAATTACTGCACTGGATAACACCAACCCTTGTGATGTCACTGGGAGAAGTCTGTGCATGTCACTAGACTACAAATCCCAGAATTCCATAAGATGCAACCAAGGGAGTTAAATAGGCATTAGACCATTATAATTGTGCAGTGTGGATACAGCCTCTATTTAGTAAGAGCAAAACTAGATGTGAATATATTTCCTTGTCTACCATTGATAAAATAAAGTAAATGTAGGTATAAGGTTAGAATTGTAGAATCATAGCACCATAGAGTTGGAAGAGACCACAAGACCTCTAAGGAAGGAGTCCAGTCCAACCCCCTGCCATGTAGGAAATCTCAATCAAAGTATCCCCGAGAGATGGCCATCCAGGCTTTGTTTAAAGACCTCCAAGGAAGGAGACTTTACCACATTCCAATGGAGTGTTCCTCCTAATATTTAGGTGGAATATCTTTTCCTGTAGCTTATATCCATTGTTCCAGGTCCTAGTCTCTAGAGCAGCAGAAAACAAGCTTGCTCCCTCCTCAATATGACATCCCTTCAAATATTTAAACAAGGCTATCATATCACCTCTTAACATTCTCTTCTCCAGGCTAAACTTACCCAGCTCCCTAAGTCATTCCTCATATGGCATGGTTTCCAGACCCTTCACCATCTTAGTTGCCCTCCTATGGACATGCTCCAGTTTCTCCACATCTTTTTTGAATTGTGGTGCCCAGAACTGGACACAGTATTCCAGGTGGGGCCTGACCAAAGCAGAATAGAGTGGCACTATTACTTCCCTTGATCTAGACACTATACTTCTATTGATGCAGCCTAAAATTGCATTGGCCTTTTTAGCTACCGCTTCGTACTGTTGACTCATGTTCAACTTATGGTCTACTTGGACTCCTAGATCCCTTTCACACATAGTTTCATTCAGCCAAGTGTCCCCCATCCTATATCTGTGCATTTCATTTTTGCGCCCTAAGTGCAGTACCTTACATTTCTCCATGTTGAGTTTCATTTTGTTAGCTTTGGCCCAGCTTTCTTGTCTATTCAGATCATTTTGAATTTTGATCCTGTCCTCTGGGGTATTAGCTACTGCTCCTAATTTGGTGTCTTCTGCAAATTTGATAACTATGCCCCCAAATCATTGATAAAGATGTTGAATAGCACTGGGCCCAGGACAGAACCCTGTGGCATCCCACTGGTCATTTTTTCCAGGATGAAAAGAAGCCATTGTTGAGCACCCTTTGGGTTCAGCCAGTCAACCAATTGCAAATCCATGTAACAGTTACCTTGTCTATCCCACATTTTACCAGCTTGTTTGCAAGAATCTCATGGGGAACCTTGTCAAATCAAGATATACTATATGACTACGCTCTTGCCTCTGCCCTTTGCTGTGACGGACTGACTGGTATTGTGTGATCCTTGGACTAGATTCTGGACTACTCCTTTGCCTATTCCCCTGCTGTGCTACCCTTAGTAGAGGTAAGCAGGACACATATGATGTACTCTTCCTACTGCATTTGAATATTGCTTATTTCCAGGAATGTATTTTATAGTGCTTGCTCCATGAGACCTCCACCACCTAACTCAAAAGGACAGTTAAAGGCAAGGAAATTTTCAAAGATCAAAGCTTCACAGGAGTGCAAAGGGAAGAAGGAATGGTGGTGACTTTTCCAGCACTTTATAGGGAAACAGGAGCCCAGAAAGCACATCTCCAGAAAATCTGTGAACCCCCCCCCCACTGGTCACCACCCACCAACCTGCCCCCTCCCTCAATGCCCACCCCCCCCCCCCACTGACATGCAAATGTGCACAATCAAGATAGTAGAGAAGGGTAAAGCAAAATGTTGACTTGCAATTGTGTGCATACAAACATTAAATCCAAAAAAAGAACAAGGAAGGCACGACACTGCCTTTTCCAGATGCCAATGCACATAATGGAGTTACCTTTCTGTGGTGGGACCAATTGCTGACCTAGGTGGCAACCTATCAACCTGCCCCCCCTCCCCTCTCAATTTCACTGCAATCCAAATTCAGAGGGTCAAACCACACATTTTAAAAATCAGGTTCTTCACCAAAACAGCAGAGTAAATTGGGTGTTTTTCAAAATTGCCTGAAAACCGTCAGGCATTAAAATGAAGTGCTTGCACATCAGCAATAGAAACATTTTTGTTCCAACAGGACTGAGATTAAAGTAAGGACATATTAATTAACTTGTGCAGATTCAGCCATAAAGTTATCATCTCTTTTTCTTCCAGGAGACTCCTATGTGGCAGCTGTTTGAACGTAATTATGGCACGCATACCCTGCAACTCTCCCAGATTAATCCTCTGCTATCCCACTTTTTCAGCTGTTTTCAAAATTCCATTTCTTTTCCCCTCTCTTACTCTCTTTGTCAACAGTTTATGATCCAATATAGGAAGAGGCAGGATAATAATAATAATAATAATAATAATAATAATAATAATATTTTTTTACTTCAATTGATTCAAACTGAGTTTAAACTGCAAAAGCAGCTTGCACTCTGTTAATTCAGCAGAGGGAGAAAAGGAGCTGGAACCATGCCCTTCCAGGTAGGTTCAGTTAAAAAAAAAAAACCTGTTACAGTCTCTCCTAGCTTGTATGTTTCTTGTATATGGGAATAGAATGCTGTCAGGGACAGATTTGGATTGGACAATTCAGATACATGAGAAGTCCATTTTAAATTAAAGAACTTACTGACATTGCATGGTTCAAACCTTCCATGGTTTTAAAGGATAAGGGAGACAACATCTTTAAAAAGTTGTACATGGTATGTACATATTATTTTATTTTATTTTATTTTTGCATTCTGATATGGGGAGAAAAGGCACACAGTTGCTTTGTAGACATCTATTTTGCTTAGCTGAAAAATGATCTTATCACCTAGAGTGCTTTTTAGCATAGCTAGGCCTGCTCAATAATTGGCATGCTGTTAAAAAAATGAGCTCTTCTGTTAAAAATTTTCCTTACTGACACTGGCTCTCCTTATATACTTTAATTAAACCAGAGAGAGAACTTGTCATTCCAGGCACATCCAAGCCAGGATTGTTTATAACCTTCATCTCATGATTCAATATTTCAGCAATAACAAAGGAAGCTGCTGCTAATCATTTGAAGGTTAGGGGAAGAGCTCGCCTAAAGAATGCCTTTTGAAAAAGAGTAGGGAGTAAATTGGGAACATGATGTTCTCTCTGAGTTTGATTTTAAACTTGTTCATCCATTTGTAAAAGGCATATCCAAGACCTACTGCTTAACTAACACCAAGGAACAACTTTAGGGTAACAGCTGTCATTTTTTGTGAAAGTCTTTCTAGCATTCAATTTTGTTAGGGTCTTCCTCTTTAAAAATATGCGCATTAATGTCACTGGAAATGTCTAAAACAGGCTCTCCAAGTGGTCTCAGCAGTTCTACCAAGCTTTGCCAAGGATGAGGAATACTATTAGTTGCAGTACACAATATCTGGAGGTGTACATGATTTCCACTCAGTTTGGATCAAATACAAATAACTTTAAAAAGGTGTCTTTCAAAGAGCCACAGATATGAGCCTCTCGGAAGACAGAGCCACAGATAATAAATGCAAACATGGCAAGAAAGGTGTTCTTTCCATATGTTTATGGATCTGGAGTACTGACTGAGGTAGGGATCTGGCTTAGATACATCAGCAATATTGAGGAGTGTCTGCAAAGGGCAGTGCCTGAGGCAGCAATTCTAGGTATGCTTATAGAATCACAGAATCATAGAGTTAGATGAGACCACAAGGGCCAGGCAGTCCAACTCCCTGCTGTACAGGGACAAACAACCCAAAGCAGCAGATGGCCATTCAGCCTTTGTTTAAAAACCTCCAAAGAAGGAGCCTCCACCACTCTCTGAGGCAGGGTATTCCGCTGTCAAACACCTCTTACCATCAGGAAGTTCCTACTAATATTTAGGTCAACTCAATTTTCCTGTAGTTTGAATCCATTGCTCCATCTCTTACTGTCTCGAGCAGCAGAAAACAAGCTTGCTCCATTCCCAATATATCCTTGAAATATTTTAATATCAAGGCCATATAAAACAGGGATGTCTTAGGTAAGTAGCCCAAACGGGGGCTCCCAAGCACAGGAATCTATCTATACCAGATTGGTCAGGATAGCTCAGCATGGGAGAAGCCCAAGGTACACAACCATGACGGGATATACCCAGATAAGAATCAACATAACCCCTAGATTATGGAAATGTGGTGGAGAGCTGGACTATTAGACTGTTTCATATGGCAGACAAAGGGTGTTTCGCTCTGGGAATAAATCTCTTTTCATTTGAGAACATTCACGCTGATTGTCCACTTGTTATTGCATATTTCACCCTATTCATCTCTCCTGGGAAAGCCACTTAAGCCTATCAGCTCCGGAAATGCTTCCCTTGGGACTCATTTCTGGATATAAATATAGGTGTCCAGACAATAGCAAATTGGTAAAGTCTGAAATCTGGCAGAAACTCTGTTCATTTTCAGCTCAGCCCCTCTGTAGCTGGTCACCCCAGCTACTGAGCCACTTTCAATCTAGCTATCCCAAAATCACAGCTACATTTCAGGACTGGTAGAATATTGCCTCTTGGCAACCCTGCAGACTCACTGTTACCTACCACCTTTGCTTCATTAGTTCTTGTGTGTGTGTAAGAGCATGATGCTGAGTGAATTCTCCCTTAAACTTACTCTTTCTGGAAACTGCCCCTGGAGTTCTCTGTGTTCAGAACTGTTTTACACAGCTCAGATCCTAGCTCTACATTACCGGATCTTATTCACCACCTTCTCTTGAACTAAATTAATTTCCCCATTGGATACAATTTGTGGGTGCCCTACCACCCCCACCCTCCCAACAATTTAAGTAACACATTACCTTTTTTCCCCCAGGCTAAGCATACCCAGCTCTTTAAGAGTAACTTTATAGAGTCTGTTTTCCAGACTTTTTACCATTTTGGTCACCCTCCTCTGTACAAGCTCCAGCTTGTCAACATCATTTTTGAATTGTTGTTCCCAGAACTGGGCATAAAATTCCAGGTGAAGTCTGACCAAGGCAGAATAAAGTGGGACTATTACTTCCCTCAATCTAGATACTTCACTCCTATTGCTTACCTGAGAAAAACTCCACTGCACAGGCCTGGTTTCCCTGAGCCTGATCCTGCCTGTAGACACAGATCTGGAGGATCTGGTCTGACAGTAGGGTAAACAACCGTTATCCCAAGTAAAATAGCCCTGGTTTTGCATGGAGTTTCTAAGAAACTGCATGGCAAAACTTGACTGTTCAGACAGCCCCTCCCCTCACACTCCTTACCTTTCTGGTGGGGAATCCATCTGAGAAGCCCTCCAGGCATGCCCACTGAGGTAGAAATGGGGTGCAGCCAGGTGCCCCATTTCTGGATCAGATGGAGAGACTGGGGGGACTTCTCAGATTGATCACATGTTGGAAAGGTAAGGAGTGGCCCTAGATTTTGAGCTGGTAAGGGGACAGGTGTGTTAACAGCCATCTGTCACACATGCCGACCCAGGGACTAACCCAGGTGAGCACCAGTCTGTTTTCTTAGGCCCTTTGTACCAAGTATGCATGTATAGGAATTGGTCACACTGATATCTTTCAGCCATATTGTCCTCTGAAGGGAACAAAAGAGATAGCATTGAATTCAAGTAGCTTTTTGTTCTTCATGAAGTATTCTTCATGTGATGGGTCCCAAGAACTTGATTCAAGGGTCTATTTGGGTGCTTCTCCAAAACAAGAATCTGGAATCTAATTGAACCCTTCACCATGCATGCATTCATACATGGAAAACTATGTTTGTTGTGGGGGCTCATGACTCACATGACATTGGCTGCTGCAACAATGCATAATTAGTACAGTTTGATATCATTTTAATTGTCATGGCTCCATCGTTTAACTGAAAAAAAATGCCTTTGCTTAAAATTAAAAAGTACTGTATTGCATTTTAACTTTCTGTATTGCTTTAGTTTCCATTTGCAGAACTGGTTGTATTTATCTTGATTTTTTTTTTGTTTGTTTGTCATTGTGTGTTTAAAATGTGTTCATTTACATCAGTTGGCAGTTGGTTGTTTCTCAATCAGATTGGCCTACCAGTTCTGGTACTATTTGCCCCTCATGCATATCCAATTCCAGAGTCAAAAGCAGTGTGTATGTAAGCAGCTTTTAAGGCAATGGGACTTAGTAGTCCACCAGGCTCTTGTCCACAGACCTCCCGTATTCTCCTTCTGCATGACCCTACAATATTTAAGGCTTTCTAGTCTTGCTGACTGCTATTAAAGAGTTACTAATAAGGTCAGCAAAATGCATTGCAGTCAAATATCTGCTTATTACTATACAGAATTTTTCTTAAAGGGCAATTAAGGATAGGGTGACTTGGAGGTCTCTTATACATAGAGTCACTATGGGTCGAGGTTGACTTGAAGGCAGTTAACAATGACACATTACTAACAACAGAATTGTAAAAGGGGGAAGATTAAGGACTTTGTTTATCACAAATGTATTTACAATCTCACCACAACCATGTGTGTGGATATGTGTACTCACTAGATATCCATTCATCTTTTCTCCCAGATGAAGAACTGCATCTGGATGCTGATTGTGTTTTGCCTGCCCTCCTACAGACACTTTGTGTGCAGGCACCAAGAAACTGCTCTGTGCATGGAGTTGCAATATAGGAATGCCACCCACTGCCTATTTGGACCATCATCTGCCCCAGATTCCAGCCCTTCATTAAAAAAAAATATAACAGTGGAGGTGTAGGAAAGAATCAACAGTCACTTACTTGCCAGATTATCTTGTAAGAAGCAAGCTGGAACTTGCATTTCACTAATGTGACTACACTATTGTGGATTTTAGACTTTGAATGTGAATTGCCAGGTCTGACATCTCAAGAAATGGGCACAGCTAGCACACCAGTTTTAACAATGCAAAAGTACTCCTGACCATTGCTAATACCTGGGTATCCAGGCTCACCTCTGAGTCCAGGAGTACACACAAACTGCAATCCTGAGATTTTATGGGAGGGTAATCCCATCCAGCACAGACTGAATCCCTGTTTCCTGATCTGCCTTTTGACTGACTCTGTTTTGTTTGAATTACATTTCAGTTTGTTTGCCTTCATCCAATCCATCATCAATGACACAGTAGTTTATAAAGAGGAAGCTTCTTTGGAACTGGATGGAAAGGAGATAGAATCAGATGTCATCAGCATATTTCTACTGTTGCACAGTCAAGATCTGCTGGATGACTCTGAGCAGATGCAATGGTAGCAGAGAAGAATGGTTTCTTAATCAGACTTGCTCTGAGTTTTCCACCACCAGCACTCTAGTCTCCATCCCACTTGGTTCTGTGCCACCAGCTCTTGAGTGAACTGGGGGCTCATTTGGTTCCACTTTATTGGGGGGGGGGCACTTGGGGTAATGTTCCTGTCCATGATCCTGCCCATTTCCCTGTTCAGAGACAAGCCAGGGCTTTTAAAGGATCTGCTGCCAATGCAATAGGAAACTCCTCAAGAGCAACTGGGAATCCATCTAGATCCACAAGCCTCTTGGGGTGGACTATCTCAATCTCTATCTTGACCCTCCAAATACCTGATATTGTAGAAGTCTGCAGATTGCGCCTTATGAGGGGGTATCATAAAGTAATAATTATCACCCAGAAGTTATGAAATGTTGTCATTGTCATCATTGGTCCCTAAATGCACATTGCTGAGAAAATCAGCTCATTGCGTTCATTATTTTTGTGACTGGCTCTGCCAGAAGTGACTAAAGTGTAAAATCTTCATCAGGCACAATCTGCAGGCTTCTATAATATCAGGTATTCAGAGGGTCAAGATACACTGGGAAAAATGTATAAATCTAGATAGTGACTACATAGAGATAAGTTAACAACTAAAAATCAAAACAAACTTTCTGTCAATTTTTTAAAAAGGTGATCATTAAAACTTTTGGATACTCCCTCATATGTCCATGACAACAGGACTACAGAAAGCTTTTCAACAGCCAGACAACTGTCATCCTGCCCAGAACATAAAACCAAGCCCAGCATCTATCTTGCTGAATGAGTGGCACCATATACTACTTAGGACAGATCCATAGTCATCATAGAGGATATGAAGTCCTGAACTGCTCCTGAAAGAATGCTCTCAGGATGGGTGTTGAAATCAGCCAGCACAAGCAGCTAGAGAATACCACTGCTGAAACCTACTTGGGATGCATCTACACTGCAAAAATAATCCATTTTGTAGACCAAGCCCATGGAATACTGGCTTTATAAGGTCTCTAGCCTTTTCTGCCAATAAAATTACAAATGCCAGGATTCTGTGAGACAGAGACAGAGCAATTAAGGTAGTGTCAAACTGCATTATTTCTACAATGCACATGCACCATATATAGCCAGCTTAAGGAGGGGGACCTTTGAGCAGTGGGGTGAGTGGTACACCAACAGAATTCCTACTGTGTCCTAGCCACTCATCTTCAAATAAACTCAGCAGTTGTGGGACAGGGCACCTGGCAAGGGAGACTGAAAACCAACAGACCACTGCAATTATACCTCCCTGTCCCTAGGGCTCACCTCCCACTGTACAGAGAATTCAGGTGGACAAAGCTAAGAGAGATTAGCTCAGCTTTGTTGTTACCTCCACACTAGGAATGTGTACAGTCACTTTACATGTTATTAATGCTCATGGAGTAGGCCTAGGTCACATGGTAAATTCCATGACCATATAGGGATTTGAATTTGGGTCTTTCTGTTTTAAATACAGCACTTTAAACATTGTTCTATACTAGTTGCCTCAGATGAGGAGTTACTGTTAAAAACTGTTGACACATAGTGGTAGGGAAAAATGCAACTAATGGTGTGTTGTATCTGCATAATTAGAATGTCATAACTCACCCTGTGGAAACCAACACAAGAGGAGTCAGATTTGAAGGGACCTCTGGCTCCAAATGACCATTTCCTCACAAAACTGTGGTTGCAGCTATGCTGTAGAAATGATGCAGTTTGACACTACTATAAGTGCTGTGTCTCCATCCTATAGAATCCTGGATTGATAGTTTTAAAAGATCTTTGGTTTTCCACAGCATGTCTGCTTGCTTCTAGTGCTTAACCTTTAAACATTTGAGTCATTGCAACTATACCTCCCTTCACTTTTTGGATAATCTTCTCAACTAAATGTGTATGAGCTGGACTATCCTATTTCTCCTGCAAATGTCCCTTCAGACTCCTTTTCCTTCTCTCCTAGACATATCTATTCATCCTAAATACAGGACATAGAATGAAAATTAATTATATAAATTATTATATTGATTGGCCAGATATTAATCACAAACTAAATGTCCAAATTTGAGGAGGTATATAACAACCATATATGACAAGCCTATTTGCATGGAAAGAAGAGAGATCCTGTGAAAGTGTTCCATTATGTAAGTGTCATATAAAACTGTAAACAATGCATCCCATGATTCCTTAGTCCTGTACTCTTCCTGTCCCTGCAATACCTCATCCCATTTTGTGGACTTTGCTACTCAGACCTCCATCAGCTTGAAATATATAGCCAAAGAATATTATGTAGGTCTACCAAGAGCCTCTGGGGCAATGATGTTCTCCTAGTCAGACTTTTCTCAGCCAAAAGCGAAGCACTGCTAGTCCATCCTAAATCACTCAGGATGGGTTAGCACTGTAATTTAATTTAGGATCTGCTTTCATTGGAAAGACCATATTTCATCAGACACATGATGGGTCAGCAAAGTGGTGCCTTGTGTAAGAGAGAAAGCATAGTTAAGCTATAATGGAGCATATAATGTAATATGTATGAGCCAACACAATGAAGTCCAAGAGCACAGTAGGGTGTTAAAGAATGATTGATATTAACAGATTCTATGCATGCCCAACCCTCCCTGAACAACACTTTGTCTACATACAAAAGCATCAATAATGAACAAAGTTGTAATTCCCCATGAGAGAAAATTACTTTTTTGTAGTGGGAAAATGATAGCTCCGTCATAATAAGAGGAGGCAGGCAACTGTATTTATCTTAAACTGAGTAACCTTGTGGTAGAATATCAATGACAGGCCTAATCCATTGATCATTAAGGGCCCAGTCTTGCAGAATGCTGATTTTGCTCCAGCCCTTCCTACTTTAATTATAGTGTGTGATTAGCTCCATTGATCTCAGCTGCTTTCTTACCATCTTAAAGTTAAGCATGAATCTGAGAGTCAATTCAACCATTCAGAGGAGCTATGCTTTTATAAGCATCAGCCATGAGTCATTTTCAACAGGGGTTCACTGATATCGCCTGTATTGAGATACATATAAATAGAGAGATGATCTCTGGGACACATGATTCCCCCACATCTGTTTCTGAAAACATCTAAATGAAACAAAAGATATGCTCAGACATAGCTATCAGCTATGTATAACAAATCTTTTTAAATATATCATATCATCAAACGGAGAGCAACCAGGCAAATCGCACATTGGACTGGCTTTTCTATGGAGCTTCTTGATAGAGACTACAAATTTCAGATCCAGTGTGAACTTCAGTTCCACTACAGTAACTGGGGGATATAGGGACAAGGTGAAATGATGTGTTAGAGTCATGGGCTGCAGTAACATTGCAGAATTAATACAGATTGACACAACTTTAACTGCTATGGCTCAGTGCCTTGGAATCGTGGGATTTGTAGTTCTGTAAGATATTTAGCCTTCTCTGTCAGAAAGCTCTGGTGCCACAACAAACTACAGATCCCAGGATTCCCTAAGATAGACCAAGACAGTTAAAGCAGTGTCAAACTGCATTAACTCTGGTGTGTAGCAACAGCCTTTGAGACTCTATCTCAAATCAGAACCCTTCCAAATCCTGATCCTGCATACACATGCTTGCTCACCCACTGTGGGAACATTGTGTGGTGGCTGAGCATTCTCTACCCCCCCCCCCATCAGACTTTAGGAGTGTTTGCCTGATGGCATTCATTGTATAAAAAGGCAAAGGGAAGTAGACATAGTGATGCCATTCATATTTCTCTTGATATTCTGTTTTAGTACAGTAGGCCCTTGGCATTAACTGGAGTTTATTTCTAGGACTCCCCATCGATACCAAAATCAATTGATAGTAAAGTCCCATTATATGCAATGGCACAGTAAAATTGTGTCCCTCATATAAAATGACAAAATCAAGGTTTGCCTTTGGGATTTTCCCAAAAATATTTTCAAGCTGCACATGATTGAATCCATGGATGCAGATATGGAGGACTGGCTGTATATGCACAGATTGCACCACGAAGCCTTCATATCCAAGGACTATCTGGGGGAAAAGGGGCTACAGAAAATGGAGTGGGCTCCTTGTTTTTATTTTAAGCAATTTTGTGTTTGTGAAAATGGCAGCATGCTAGCATCTCCCTGTCAGCGCTCCACTTCAGGGGAAATAGTGATTGCCAATCAGAGGAGTATGGAGCAGATGAAATTGACTTCTGGAGAAAAGGGAGACACAGGGGACTAAATATAAATCCCCCTCCCCACCCCCGATGGCCAAATTGCCAAGCTACTTGCAGTTGATCACAGGTGGAGAGGTGAGAAGGGAAAACATTGGAGGAAACATTGTATCATGGGACAAGCCTGTCTTTAAAGAGCAAGATGCACTGCAAAGCTCTGGGGTCAATTTAGAAATATGACGAGGAGATCTAAGAGTCTATGCCTAAACTGGCATGGAAAATAATGAAATTTAATATGAATAACAAAGCTATGATCTGTAAGAAAGCAATTTGTTCACACCGTGGCACAGGAAACAGTAGACACACAACCATCTCATTACTACCATATTGATTGCAATATATATGAAACAACTACTGGGCAGCAACAGTAATGAATAAATAGCCATCTCATTGCTACCATATTGACTCTAATATAAATGTAACTGCTATTGGGCAGCAACAGTAGTGAATAAGCAGCCTTTTCATTGCTGTTGCATTGACTGTAATAATTAAAAAAACAACAGCTACTGGGTAGCAACAGTGGTGAACAAACAGTCATCTATGGAGTCGAAGGCTTTCATGGCTGGCATCCATATTTTTTTGTGGAGCTTTCTGGCTATGTGGCCATGTTCTAGAAGAGTTCCTTTCTGACGTTTCGCCTGCATCTGTGGCCAGCTGCAGATGCTGGTGAAATGTCAAAAAAGGAACTCTTCTAGAACATGGCCACATAGCTCAAAAATTCCACAAAAAACTAAACAGTCATCTCATTGCTACCATTTTGACAGTAATATCAATAAAATTGCTGTTTAATTGGAAGTCTCTCATTCAAGGGTTTGTCATAAGCTGAAGTTGACTTGGTGACAGTTAACAACAACAATAAGCCCTGCGATTATGAAAAGTGACATGACATAAATACAAGGATGCATGATAAATGATAAATCATTAATGATGAATCATTAAAAAATTGATATGCACTCAGTTTCTCAAGCCACTTGGAAATAATGCCTAAACCACACAGGTGGTAGAAGAGGGATAGACAAATGGTTGTCATGAGGATATTGTTGGGCTACAACTCTCATCAATCTTTGCTAGCAAAGCCAATGATGAGGTGTTATGGGATTTGCAGTCCAGCAATAAGTAGAGATCCCTAAAGTTGCCCATATCTGCAGCAGAAGGGTGAAGGCATTTTCTCTACATGTTCAGATTATTCCATACATGGTGTCTTTGTGAGTGTGTTTGTTTGTATGTAGAGTAATAAGATGGTGCCCTGCTCCTCTTATATGGCTGTGTAGTAGTGCTAGTGGTAGTATTAGTAGTAGTAGTGTGCCATGAAGTCATAGCAAGACTTATGGCAACCATAGGGTGAACGTATCATGGGGTTTACTTAGCAAGATTTGTTCAAAGGGGTTTGCCTTTGCCATCTGAGATGGAGAGAATGTTACCCAGTGGGTTTCCATCCTGAGTGGAGACTTGAATTGTGGTCTCCAGGGTCATAGTCCAATACTTCAACCACACTACTGTACTATGAAAATTATCGCACTAAGGCTTACCGTATGTCAGTCGTCCCTGGATTGTTGGGGAAGTGCGCATGTATGAAGTCCCGGCATGCTTCTTCAGCATCATAGAATTGTCAGCTCCCTCTAGCATCGTGGAATTGTTCAGGGAGAGTGAATTTCCTCTTAACGGAAACTTTGCGTTAAGAGGAAATTTACTCTTCCTGAATGATTCCATTACACGGGTGTGTGTGTGATGATTCCATGACGCTAAGGAAGCATGTCAGGTGTTCATGCGCACATGCTTCAACAACAATCCAGGGATGATTGACAGACAGTAAACCCTAGTGTGATAACCTTAGTCCCAAAACAGTTCTATAGAAGCTGAAGCTATGGCCTGATGAAAAACAAGAGCCAGGCAGCTTGCTTCCCCTGTGACCTGGCTTTGCAAATGAAAGGAAGCTTGAAGGAATGGCTAATTGAAATTGGATGTAACAAAGTAACATCTTACATTCCTTGTTCTTGAGGGGCTGCCTTGACATTAGCTTGACATGTGCTTTTGCTTACCCACTTTTGTGAGAAGTATTTGGATTACCAGGAACTGATGATTTAAGAAAGAATGCATAAACATATAAACTGTCATTCCCTCATAACTAAAAATAACTTTTGTGGATTTTTTTTAAAAGTCAGATGTAAAATCTTCTGCAGTCAGCTTGCTTTGCAAGTTTGCATTACTGTAGAAATGTTTTTCAAATCTTTCAGTCTTGGAGAAATTATTTAGATGGCATGAAGAAGGGCAGTTCCACAGAGGGATTTAGGGTCATTTTTGTTACTTGGTCTTATGTGAGTTGTGACATTTCAGAATGATCATGTAGCTGTTACAAAACAGATTTCTTTTTTAAAATCTTTACAGATTTCCAAATGATGCCTTATAGAATCTTTTTGAACAGGCTCATAGAACGACAAGTTGGTAAGAGGAAAGACATCTGGATGTCTTGTGTTCTCCTGTCTTCTTCTAAAACAACAACAGAGCCCTTAATTCCTGACAGGCTGGGTGGGGGCGGGGGGGGGGGGCTGATAAGTGTTATTGTTAAGTACAGATCAGAAAGCTAAGAACATACTTAACTACATAAAAGAACTGTGCAGGCTCATTATGGTTCAAAAGACAATGCTCAGATTGGGTTATAAGATAAGTCATATTTTCTAACACCCTTCAAGCAAGACCTTTTGAAGTAGAGAACTACTTAATAGTACAAGAAGATCCTACCTTCTAGTATTTCAATCCCACACTCATAAAATTTCATATGGGAAAATTCCTATAGACTAATTTCAGAAGAGGAGGAGGAGGATACTCATAAGAAGAAGAAGAAGAAATGGCTTCCTCAGAAGACTCAGAGGATGTACAGACTGGCCATTAAGTCTGGCGTGGCAAGCAACTTCACGGCACTCCTCTGGTGCTGCATCTAGATGATGCAGTGCCAAAGGAGCCCCCCAAAGCCACAGCACTGGTGGCTATTGTGCCCTTTCTGTGGCACAGCAAGGAACTTTTTGCAGCTCCTTTTTGCACTGCAGAAAGGCAAGATCGAGGCCACAGCATATGGTTGTCACGGCCCCGATTTCATGCTAAAACGGTTTGCAAAAGATTGGACAGCACTTTTAAAGTGAAACAATTGAAAAAGCCTGACCCTCTAATGCAGAAAGTCATGTGGGACCTCTTCTACTATCTCTTAGATGAATAATGCATAGAAAGAATCATTCTTTTTGATTGCATGGGCAGGTATTTTATTAAACCTACTAACTTTGCCTGCCTTCAAAATGAATGTTTCATTTTTCCACAAAGTGTACTTCCTCTATCTCTCCTCCACTGGATATTTCATTTACTCAGATTCTAAAAATCTGTGGAGTGTGTTGCTAGCATTTGCATCCCCCCCCCGGCAGTCTACTATTCCACCAATTATAAAGTCATCTATGGTTTGAAATAATGACCATGAGTACTGAGCATGTCTAAATCTCATTGACTTCAGCTGGAGAGGTAAACATATAGTTCAGCCTCTCTCACTGGAACCATTAATTTTAATATGTTGCACATAAACTCATTTCAGCTGGCAGGACAGACACTGAAAAATAAAAGAAAAACTCTTAAGTCAGTCTTGGCAGGACTGTTTCAAGACAGCCTGCTCCATAAAACAGAACATCAAAGGTCTTTTCCATTCCACTCATGTTAGAACTACTTTTTAACAAGATCACGTTGAACCAATTGAGACATCAATTCTGACCCCCTAACCCTAGCACCTAAGGCAACTTTGTCCCCACTGCTACATGACAGGGCCAGCTCCAACCTGGGGGGGGGGGCATTTCAGTATGGCAATTTAGTGCAAGCTAAAAAGGTGGAGTGCAACGTAAAAGGCTTAGGCATAGTAGGAAGAAGGGAAAGGATGACTTAGGGCCTTATTGCAGGAAAAAAGAAAGCCAACTTGGTACTTTATCACACGAGGAAAATTGTAAGGTTGAAGTGGCCCCAATGCAGGGTCATCCAGAATATTAGGAACAACTTTGCAGATGCTTATCACATGACACTGCACACAATCAGGACAGAATCCAGGGAGAATGTGAGGTGAATCAAGAAATGAGCAAATTTGCAAAACTACTAGATTTATGTTTCCAGTTTGCTTGTGAATTGACTCCTTTCATGTAATACCAGCTGTCTGAAAAATCGAGCCACTCCAAATGCCTTCGGATCCTAGATTTCCCAGTGTCCCTTGCTGTGCCTGGGAGAGGAAGGCATCCTCCTTCTTAAAGGGGTACACACACACACACACACACACACACTCCCCTCTTTAGCCTCCCTCAATAGCTTTCCTTCATCCTACGGCTTCTCATTAGAGCACAGGTGCTGAGAGAAGGCAGAGGGAGAAGTTTGTAATTCCTCCTGAAGAGGAGGGAGAAATAAAGGACATGTTCTGGAAAAGGAGGAGAGCTAAGAGTATCAGCCCTCGCTGGAATCAGGCAGGTTTATGGATGCAGCCCCCTCCTCCCCCCCCCCCCCCCCGTCTGTCTATCTGACATACAGCTTCTGGGGCAAATAGGATTTTCCTGCCTGCTTTCCCTTCCCTCTGGAGCATGTGTGGAGGTGGGCGGGTGGCACTTGTGGAAATGACAGTTCAGAGCATATGCAGAAAAGGTATTTCTAAGTTGGCAATGGGGATGTGTTTGTCTCCATTTGATAGCCAAATTTGCATTGGGCCCTAAGTATTCTGCTTTTAACCATTGTTGGGATGGATGCACATAGGTCCATGTGTGATAAAGTCCATGGAGTGAGAGTGTAGCGGCTTTTTCTGTATCTCTCCACATACTGTCATAATGCTTCCATTCTCCTTTCTGAGGAAGCCAGTTGTAAAAGAGTACCTTTTGCTGAATGGATTTTTCCAGTGTGACAACAGGCTTGCTTTAATGTCTATCTCTTTCAGGAAGAGAATGGAAGTGCTACAATGGCATATGAAGAGATATTGATAAAGCCACTCCGTTGCAGCTTTATTTTCTTATGCAACATGGCTTTTAGAGTCCATGGCTATTGACAGAAACTGGGCAGCCCAGTCCAGAGACATAATTAACAAGGACATGTTTTTAGTTTGCTTTTGGTTTCATGACAGTTAAAGAACATTGATCTATATAAGACCCAAAAACTGGCACAGGGCATTAAGTGGCCCTATGAGGAACATTAAGATAACCATTGGAATAGCTTGACATTTCTTGGAGGGGGCAGTGTTGTAATGAGGCTTTGGAGGAGTGATACAAGGATATGAGTCTTTGATCCTATTAGACATGCCCCTGATTATACCAGCAATATCAATGCCAGGGTCAACACCAGCATTACATTCTCCTGACAAACCATGTGATATGCCCTCTTGGGGTTTATTATTTGTATATGCATTCTGGCCTTTAAGAAAGCAGATTTCAGTAAGCTTAATAAAATACTGGGTGAGATCCCATGGTTAGGATACTGAGGACATAAGTGGAAGCAGTTCCAATGAGAAAGTGGTAGGCATCTCTTCCGGCAGGCATATCCACCTGATCTTATCTAACTCTCCCTGTATGGAACTACCCCTGAAGTTATAGGTCCCATGATGTAACATGTTTTTAATGTGATATCATTTTAATCGTGGTTTATTGTACTGTATTTTATCATGTTGTAAGCCCGCCTTGATCCGTAGGGAGAGGCCGGAGATATAAACAATTATTATTATTATTATTATTATCTAAAAAAGATAGGATAATTACATAAAGAGCTTTTGTATGAACTGAGGTTTCAAAGGAAAAGATTTATAAAAAATGGAATAAAGAGAAAATAGAAGAAAAGTGCAAATATGTAGTTAATATTTGTAGGGAAAGGGTCAGGACCAATAGAGCTCAGAGTAGACTTAAGATGCTTCTACATTGTAGAAACAGTACACTTTGACAGCACTTTAATTGCCATGGCTTCATCCTATACTTGAAGGGATGTCACATTGAGGAGGGAGCAAGCTTGTTTTCTGCTGCTCCAGAGAACAGTACCCAGAACAATGGATGGAAACTCCAGGAAAAGAGATTCCACCTCAACATTAGGAGGAACTTCCTGACAGTAAGGGCTGTTCGACAGTGGAACACACTCCCTTGGAGAGTGGTGGAGTCGCCTTCCTTGAAGGTCTTTAAGCAGTGGCTGGATAGCCATCTGTCAGGGATGCTTTGATTCGGAGTTCCTGCATGGCAGGGGGTTGGACTGGATGGCCCTTGTGGTCTCTTCCAACTCTGTAATTCTATGTTTCTACAGAATTCTGGGATTTGTAGTTTTGTGAAGTTTCAATACTGTTTTATAGAGAAGGCTAAAGACATTGTAAAACTGCAAATCCCAAGATTCATAGGATGGAGCTTCATCACTTAAAGTGGTGTCAAACTGCATTACTTTTACGGTACAGATCCACCCTTAGACTTGTAAAAGATGCTAAAGGGCTGAAAATAAAGGGCTACATTCAGACTCAGAGAAGAAAAAGGAAATGATATGTATGCTGTGTGGAAAACATGGGTGACAGAGAGAAAGTAGAACTGCTCAACATCTTTTCTGTCTCTGTCTTCTTCCAAAAGAAAAACATGCTCAACTTGATGAAAATAGAAAAAATTATGCCATAATGAGGCTGCAGTCAATGATAGATAAAGGGGTGGTATGGGAATATCTAGTTTCTGTAAATGAATTCAAGCCTCCAGGCAGGATTTATAGAGGGAATCTATCTGTAGCCACACTGCAGAATTAAATCAGTTTGACACCATGTTAATTGCCATAACTCTATCCTACAGAATCCTGAGATTTGCTGTTTGGAGTGGTATTCAGCTGGTTAATCAGAGAGCTCTAGTGCCTCACCATATCCAAGAATTCTATAGGATAGAGTCATGGCAGTTAAGGGGGTATTACACTGTTTTAATTCTACAATGTGGCTATACCCATAGCTATCCAATTGAGGAAAAACAGGCAACAGTTCTCTCTGGGGATTATCACATGAGCATGACATCATCTGAAGTCTTACCCATGATTACATGGAAGAATGGAAGAGGGATGGGACAATTATGTCCCATTCCCCATTTGATAATCTCCTCTGCCTTCAACATAGATGGAGAAAGAAGACTGACGGATCAGTCTGGTATCAATAGCAGGAAACATCCTGGAATAGATAAATGAACTGTCAATCTGTGAGCACACACACAAAAAAGAATACTGTGTTATACTGACGGCTAGTATAGGTTTCTTTAAAACAAGTCATAGTAATCTGATTTTATCAGTGGTGTCATTGGGGGGAGTGTGCATCTGTTGAAACCTCAGAAGAGGGGTGACACCTTGTGGAACCCGCCTCCTGTTGTGGGGTGTATATTTGGTGCTGCTGCCAATGCTTGCCCCTTCTTTTCCACTGCCATGGCTCTCTTCCTAAGAGGAAAGCCAAACCAGTGGAAGAAGACGAGTGCAGACCTCTTGGCTTGGCTGCTGCTCGGCTCCCTCCTCACAGGGAAGCCATGTGGCAATTAAGAAGGGGCAAGCCTGGCTCTCTTGGCTTTGCCTCTGGCTTCCTCCTCACAAGGAAGCTAGGCAGAGGTGAAGGAAGTGACAGCCAGCTCCTTCTGGCTTTACCTCTGCCTAGTTTACTCATGAGGAGGGAGCTGAGCAGAGGCAAAGGACGGGAGACCCAGCCCCTTCTGGCTTCACATCTGCCTTACTCGCTCCTCATGAAGAAGCTGGGAGGTGGTGAGGGTGGGTACAGCCAGCCCTTCCTGGCTTCATCTCTACCTGGAGGAGGGTGCCAGACAGAGGTGAAGGTGGGGAGAGGCAGCCAGCAGGCCTTCACCACTGTGGCAAAGGAAAAAGTGTGACACACCCTTTTGGCTACAGCCCCCCCCAACAGCCCCTGCACTGGGTGACACCAGGTTTGAGAACGCCACTGGATCCCCCCCCTTTTTTTTTGATAGAGTTACAATTAAGGAAGCCAGAACACTGAGTTTTCCTCAAAAAACAGCCCAAGAATTCAAGAAGACCTTGACATATTATAAAACTAGATTCAAACTGACAAATGGATTTCAGCTGGGATGATGGTGACAGTAACGTACTATATTTAGATATTTAGAAAAATGAGATGTGTAACACTGGCTTGACTGCAATATATGTAAAAAAGATCTAGATATGCTAGTAGGCCACAAGCTGAACATATCAACAGTACAGTATAATAGTGAGGAAAAGGAAAAAGAAAAAGAAGAAATGGGGAAAAGCCAATAAAATTCTAAGTTGCATCAACAGAACTATAATGTTCTGATGATAAAGGGAAGTAATGTTACCCTTGTGTTCTATTTTGTTCTTACTTCAGCAGAATAATTGTGTCCAGTTTTGTGCACCACAGTTTAAGAACCACAGTTTATGAAGAGTATCAACAAAATCAAACATGTCTGGAGAAGATCAACCAAGAGCCTGAAAACCCAACTATGTAAGAACCCCAAGTTACCTCTTCATCCTCATTCTAGAGTCTCTGTCCCCTCTAGTCTTAACTCTTTCTCAGAATCCACTACAGAATTGTCTCAAGGACTCTAAAGAGATTACAATTAAATATACTAGCATATGTGTGCCTGGGTTTTTCTATATTGGTATATGTCCAGGACTTAGGCTCAGGCAATGGATGAATATGGAATATACACATGCACCAGTGGTGTCTGTATGGATCAATATACTCCAGGAGCAGTCCAAAATGTCCTGGCCCGAGAGCTGCCCTGAGCTCTCCCTGTTACCTGGGGCCCTCCACTGCAACACCAGTTGGCTTTTCTCATGCTTACCCCACTGTGCCACCCAGAGCAGCTGCTGCTATTCATTTGCTTACTCTGGTGTCAGAACAAGGCACCCACCTCATTCTGAACTCAGACTGAGCAACATACAACAGCAACACACACTTGGTAGCACAGCAGGATGCATTCTAAACAGCTGCCCAGTGTCACAATGGGGTGCTCTAGATCTTCTCGAAAGATCTGAAGCAACAAATGACTTTTTCTAAAACTCCATTATAAGGAATAATTGGGTTTGGCACTGGACATCATCTGGAATGTTTGCACTAGACTTAAGGATTGAACCCTGCATCATTTAGATTCCCTGATAAGAAGATGGGAGGGGGCATTTTATTTGGTCCATGCAGACAGGGCCACAGACACATATGGCTTTTCCTCTATAGTTCACATGTGTTACATTTGTCTCCTTTCCTAAGGTTTCCCCAAGCTTTCACAGAACCTCCTTTCTCATTTTCCTCCCCTCAGCGAGCTAGAATTAACCTAAATGGCCAACTCGAAGATGGATCCCTAACAAACTTTTAGGAGCCACCTTTTAGTTGCCTAGCTCCAAAACCAACTATCTCTAACTGTCAATACTGTTGTTGTTGTTGTTGTTGTTATTCTCCTTCACTCTGGTCTGCCTTCACAACAATCCATGGGTTAACCCAGCAATGGTTGGCTGTAGTCTTATCTGTTACGCAAACTCTGTGAAGAAGAGCTGATGGAGCTTGGCATGTTTAATTCAGTGAAGAGAAGACTTTTAGTGATGATACTAATCATTTTCGAAGGCTTCCACGTGAAAGGTGCAAAATCTTGATTTTTGATGCTCCGGGGGATAGTACCCAAAGCCTTAGGTTGGAAACGAAGACAAAACAACAACAACAACAACCTCAATTACTGCAAACTGAGTTCAAAGTGCAAAAATAGTTTGTGTTCAATTAACTCAGCAGGGGGGAGAAAAGCAGTGGCATCACTAGGATTGGCATCACCTAGTGCAGTAACTCATAGTGTCACTTCTCCCTTGACCTCCCCCCATACCACACCATACATAATCCTTAATAATTTTTATTTCTACTAATGTTTCTTATAAATTGTAGTTTCTATATATCACTTAATGTAGTGACAATAATTATGACATAAACAACTAGCCAGTTTAAAATTATACCTTGAAACTACAATATCATATTTACAGCCTAAATGTATTTACATGTGCATTGTTTTATGTTGTTCAAGTGAAATTTTGGTAAGATGTGATGTTTCTAAACAAAAAAATTAAAAGAATATTTTTTTTAAAAAAAATTTAAAATTCAAAAATTTAGTTTTAAAAAACATAGGCCTCCCTCTTTTCCCACTGAGACTCACCACACTCATATCACTGAGCTGCAGTGTTTTAAAAGTACAGAAGTGAACACCACCGCCCATTTCTGCTGAAAAGCAGATGTTTGGGGAGCAAACACCTGAACTCCCTACACACACACACACACACACACACACCCAGTGACACCCCTGCAGACGGGAGGAGAGGTAGGCAGCAATATGTTCTTGCCCTTTCTGGTATGTTTAAGAAAATCAAACAGCTGCAGTCTCTCCTAGCTTGACTGTTCTTTGTTAATAACCTTTGCCATCTTCACCACACTCTGATGTTGCTGGGCCATACATATCCCAGTTTACATCTGTAGAATGTTGGCAGCTGTGCAGATACGATGACATTGGTTAGAACTGTTGTGGCTAAAGCAGAATCAGTTTCACAGTTTAGCACATTGTTTCTTTCCCATTAAATGTAAGCAATGCAGTAAGACTGCACTCTCTTACCATTCAGGAATGTAGATGTATTCTACAGCAAACCTTTAAAAATGTGCCAGTTTATGCAAAAGGTACATATTAGCATGACACTATGTGAGCAAAATGTATCAACAAATAGAGCATGCATATGAATTTTTAGCATAACAAACATGACAGTTGTAACAGCAGAGGTCTGAGTGACTTCTGTCAACAGATTAGCATCTAGAAGTGCAGTAGATAAGGTTTACTTAGCCTGAAATCCTATCAGTATTTGCACGACTTCCATGTTTTGAAATTGTAACACACTGATATTCATAACACCCTAGTTGATAGCAATGGCTACATTATTTAAATATGCTACACTAGTCAATTTCAAGGTTATACCAAACCAGTAATTGGACCTTTCTTGTTGCTAGAGAATAGCACAAAGATAGGCCTCTCAGTGGTCTAAATCAATTTAGGGTCATCAGTCCTCCAGTGTACTTTTGTCCTTAGCTATCCAGTTGCATTAACATCTGGCTAATACTGGCTAATGCTGCCTAAACCTAAGATTTAATTTCCATGTTTTCCAGGCCAGTTTGGTGGAGGGCTGGATGCACTCACAATCATCTCAGGACCTGAATTTTCTGGGCAAAAACCTGAGGCCTGGGGTTAGCCCCTTTGAAGTCATTAAACATTATGCATTAAGTACTAATCATAGTTGCTCACAGCTTGTAATTCAAACACACAAACACAAGGGGAGAGAATGAGAGAGACTGAGAAAGATGATAGATAGGTAGGTAGATAGATAGATAGATAGATAGACAGACAGACAGATAGAGTGAGTTTATATTTTCCTGTTTGAAAATTAACAGAGGCATTTAAAAGTAAAAATGAGACTAGTCTTTCTCACCTTCTTAGAGAGATGGGATAAGGAACATTTAATCTCCCCAACTTGCTTCTGGCAAGAAAATAGTGAAGATGAGCCCTGGCTTCACAAGGACTGGGCAGGAAGGAGGATGTTAACTGAGAGGCTGTGCAGACCACCTTTAAGGGGCGGCCTGCAGCCACCTTTAGCTGTGACCAATTGGGCCATGGCAACCGCATGCCGCAGCCCCGATCTGGCCTTTCCAGGGTACAATAGCCACAGCACTGCGGCTTTAAGGCACTTAAGGTGATGGTGCATGCCATGTGAAGTGGCACTTGGCATCATGGGGCAGAGTTGGGGTGTGCATCATCTGGATGCCATGCCCTGATTTCACCCCCAGGCTGGCCTTAATGGCTGGTCTGCACAGGGCCTAATAATCAATTGCAACAATAAATCAAGCAAGTCTTGCAAATTGTTGCACACTGCTGTTCTACTAACTAAGCAGGAGATTAGTACAAAACATTCCTTTTTGCCTGGAGCTAAGCCCACAGAAATTAGAGCTTTTATACTCTCACCTCCCACTTGGAGATGACCCACAAAAACTAGAGGCTCAAGACAAGGTCCTGAGATCTGACAACCCTATTGCTTTCTAAGGTGAGAATTAATAGTGATTTAACAACTTGTTGTTGTGTGCCTTCGAATCATTTCCAATTCATGATGACTCTAAGACTATCATAAGATTTTCTTAGCATGATTTATTATGGTGTGTGTGTGTGTGTGTGTTTGCCTTTGCCTTCCTCTGAGGCAGAAGGTATGTGACTTCCGCAATGTCACCCATGCTGAGTGATGATTTGAACCCAGGTCTCCAGAGTCATAGTCCAACACTCAAACCGATGCTCAAAGACTACTTGTATATTTTCTCATCCCTGATGAGAAAAGGTGTCTCCACATTTCAAAAGATCTATTGAGAAAATGGTCAATTGCCTGAAGATTATAAATGTGAAAAACCTTGCCAGGAATTAAGGTCAGAACTGTATACCAGTTTATGTTGTGCAAGGCCATAAAACTGATAACCAAGGCTAATGCCTTAAGAGAAATATTCCATGATCAGTAACAATATTGTGCCATCCCATACACGGGTGCTAATACTTTGCCCCATCTTGAAAGCTCAAAGTTAGATGGGAAGATTGAATGTCACAAAAGAGGAAATATGGATGCTCTCTCAGCATGGCTCCACTCATGCCAATAGATAAAGGGACTTTAGAAGCCAAAGGAAACTGTAATTCATGTCAATGGAGAAAAATTCTGCAACGGTGAGTGGGGGCAGAAAATATTGAGAAATACAGTTTCACTAGGGGGAAAATGAAAATGAATTTTGTACCTGAGGTTATGTTGACATATTGGACTGAGAATAAAAAAGTGTTATCTGGACATGGAAAAACAAATGAGGGCAATTACCATATGCTTCAAAGCAAACACTTTCCACCTGGAGAGCCCTGAAGAAATCATCTTTCTTTCCTCAAGCAGTGTCACTAACCTGCCCTGTTGTATTACCATTGAGAATTACTGCCTTCTGACCCAGCTGTGTGTTTCTGTTTTTTTTAAAACCATACCAGATGGATATGTAACAGTGTGAACTACATTGGCAAATCTCGTGGCATTGTTATGCTTGCAATAAATCAGTCTGGGATTCTCCAGACATCTAATTTGTAACATAACAAAGAATTTCCAATTAAAAGTAGATTGAGAATGTATGTGGGGATGCAGAAATAAAAGGATTGTGAATTGTGTCAGGAAAAGATTAGTGCATATGAAATTTAGGACTAGAGGGATTTTTCCTTTTTCTAGTTTTAATACAAGAAGCATAATATTAAAGAATGTTCTTGCTGAGGGAATTGTGGATGACTGTTTCACTGCATTTTATTGCAAAGGGGTCATCTATTCCTTCAAATTAATAACCAGTTCATTTGCTTCTGTAGAACAGGAAACACAAATAATTATAGGGTGATGGTATTCAGCTAAGGAAAAAGCCCCAGGATTAAACAAAGCAGGCTTAATAACAGGGTAGGGGATACACAGTTTTAGTACTGAGGAAATCTATGAGTGAATAAATGTACTCAAACCATGATACCTGCTTTGGGATGGAGAAGCCTTTGGTGCTCCATAACCCATAGATCATTATTCAAGAATGGAAGAAACTATCATTCTCTTAGCCCTTCCCAATTGTCAGTAAGATTGGGGCAAATCTCTGAGGTTCACAAACCTTCCAAACAAAAACAAATTAAATACCCCTTACACACACACACACACACACACACACACACACTGGAGTGCTAACACTTCCTGTCTTTCGGTAGGAAGAGAGTCATAGAAGAAAGAAAAATAAATGAATGGGGTTGTTTAAATTGGTAATTGTGAGCTGGCTGCAGTGTGGTCCCCCCCCCCCCCAGTCACTAGATTTTGAGCAATTCCTAAGGTAGCCATGGTGAATCCATGGCACGTGTGCCACAGGCAGTACGCAGGACCCCCTCTGTGTGCACACGAGGCCACTGGTGAGAAGAGGGAGGGAGAGGAGGCAGGAGGAAGAGGAGGAGAAGGAAGCAGCAGCAGCAGCAGTGATCCCATGCCAGGAGAGAGAGAGGAGGAAGAGGAGAAAGAGGAAGTGGCAGCCGCATGCCTCCAGTGACCTGCCCATCCACCATCAGTGAGAGGGAGAGGAGGAGGAGGAAGAGGAAGCAGAGGCGGCACAGTGTTTTGCTAGCCTGAGATTGAAAGAGTATGCCTTGGGTGTGTGGGTATGTTTATGTGCGCATATCAAGTCATTCCTGGCAACCTTAAGGTAAAACTATCATGGGTTTTTCTTGTCAAGTTTCATCAGAAGGAGATTTCCATTGCCATCCTCTGAGGCTGACAGAGTGTGATGTGTGTGTGTGTGTGTGTGTGTCTGACAGAGTGTGACGTGTGTGTCCTTCAAGTCCCTTCTGATTTATGGTGACTCTATGGTAAAACTATCATGGAGTTTTCTTGGCTTGCTATTGCTAGCTTGAGGCTCAGAGTGTGTGCCTTGGGTTTCCCCCCTTTGGAAGTCCCACCCCTGGAAGTCCTGCATCCCACCCCACCCCACTCCCGGTGCGGGAACACCACCAAGTTTGGGCATTTGGTCTCTAAAACGTGTGCCATTATTGTCTCAAGGTATTTTTTTAAAAATTATATCTTTACCTCAGGGGATTAGGGTTTCTTATAAATCTTTTTCCTCTGACACCAAATTGTCTGGGTTTGTCCTTAGCTATAAAGGATTACTGAGGAAGAAAAATGGAGTGTGACTATTCTTTCCTCTGACTTCTGATTTCCACTACCTGCAACAGGATGTACCATATATAACTCTCCAAATTTTGCCAGTTTTGATTTTTTTACTATCCCTCTCCATTAGCTATATTGTTGAAGCTTGATGGGTATTGGAGTCCAAAATACAGAGGGCCTTACATTCACCATTCCTGCCCTGTATCTTCATACCAACATGCCACAATTAAGATAATATTCTTAAAATGCTAATCATACAGAAACTGGGCTTATGTTTCACTCAGATGATTAACAACAGCTTAAATGATGTAAATTCATTAGTGCCTGTGTTTATTAGTTCCCCCCTGATGGTGATAGAGTGTTTTTGACTTGTGACTTGAAGTTGTTTCTGACTTATGGTGACCCTAAAGTGAAGCTATCATGGGATTTTATTGGCAATATTGGTTTCGAGGGGGTTTGTCTTTGCCTTTCTCTGAAGCTGAGAAATTGTGACTTGCCAAGGCCATCCAGTGGGTTTCCATGACTGAGCAGGGATTCAAACCCTGGTCTTCAGAGTTGCAGACCAATGCTCAAACTACTATGCCATGCTGTCTCCCTGGTGATAAGGTACTAGTGGATTTAATCAGCAGTTTATTTGTAGTTTAACAGAGTTGTTTAAAGTTTAATTTTCTCAGGCAGAAACCACTGGGGGCACAGCGGTTAAATACATCAGCCACTCACTCACAAACCATAAGGTGATGAGTTCAATACCAGCCAGGGCTCAGGCTCGACTCAGGCTTGCATCCTTCTGAGGTCACTAAAATGAGTACCCAGCTTGTTGGAGGCAGTTAGCTTACAGTTGTAAACTGCTTAGATGGTATGAAGTGGTATATAAATGAAGCTGCTATTTTGTCTCCCACACTCTCATTTTTGGATAAGACTACTAAAGCCATGGCTGGTCAACAGATCATATATAATGCATGTGGATGCTCCAATTCTTTCTTAGATCTGTGTCAGTGTGAGTTTGGGGCACAATAGAGAGGCTGCGTTTTTGTTTGTTGATTTGTGGATAGTGGATGGATTTAGTGCTTAACCTTGTCCAATGTCCTTTATCAAGAGGTTATGGGAAATTGTGACCACTTTTTATCTTATTGAATAATTTATCAGTCTCTTTTGATTTTGATGTTGTGGTGACATGGCTGAGGCAGTTGGCAGGGATAGCTTTACCTGGCATAGTTTGAGACCGTCAGGAAAAGATGACAGTGGTAGGTCATGATAACATATCCTTATCATTGGTGTTTTGCTGGGGTTTCATGGCATATAGGAAGTGAATGAATGAGGTTATTCAGAGATATGGAATTCAGTGTTGTTGCTGCACAATGGACGGGCAAATTTGCTTCTGCTATGCATTAAAATAGTGCACAGATTATGATCACATATTGGATTTGGATACCCAACTGAAATCCAAGTGAAAAATGACGAGAATGAGCAATGGGATTGGCAGATATTTTTCAGTTTCAGGAAGGCTATGGAATTCCTTATTGCTCTTTTCACAAAGTGATGGACTTGAGGTGCAGCTGGACCCATTCCTATGTTGTTACAGATTTCCCATTTGCTTAAACTGAGCTTCAGCAAGATAATTTCTCATCACATTGTGCTCTGGATGTTTCCAACAGATTATGGTGCAAGCCTTCTAATATGTTAAAGTTAAAAAAAACAACAATCCTTGACATTCATAAATGACCTTGATTTTGATTTAAATGTCATTTTAAAAACATTATTTTTCTTATTCTCTGTATAAACATCTCAAAATTATATGGCATTTTTATCATTTTTTCTGTGGGAATCATGCATTAAATTTAACACTGTGGGGTTAATTTGTTCCAAAACAATCTTCACTTTCAGATAAATAATGTATAGTGATTTCTTCATCACTTTAAATTTCCTAACCTTTTTCTCCACTCACCACCTTTACCCTCTTCTCTATAAGGCAAAGTCTGTCAGTCCTTTAAAAAAAAATCAGAGCTGAATGTTACCATAGCAACAGCCACTGGGAATGGAGCAAACCGGTAATTCTCATTCCAGCTTCTGTAAAGTTGGAACCTGCTCAGAAAGAAAGATCAATCCTTGCCTACCAATAGACTTCTGTTTTATCCACTACTGCGGCTTCTGGATATCAAAATGGCACAGTACAAAGACTGTCCTTAATTTATTCCCAGCAGTTATTATTCTGGTATCAAAAGCTGTAGCTGAAATATGATGCTTCAAATGTCAATATTTTCGACCATTGTGTTGATAACGTGCCTTGTTTGCATTTGCATTATAACACAGCTGATGGGGTCAAACCTTATCCTAAACAAACAGCAGATGTTGGAGCATTGCAAGAGATATTATATCATCCTGGCAGCTGTGGGGTGGGGAATACTCCAGTATACTCCAGTATAAACAGTGTATTAGTCAAAATAGACTCCTGTGACTAGAATATGTATGGCAAAGAGACACTGAACTACTCTTTGAACATTTAATTCAGTTGCAGAGCACACAGGAGATGCAGAGAACATGCCTGGGATGCAGATAGTCTCAGGTTCAGTCACCAGCATCTTCAGTTAAAGGGACTGAAGGGCGAGAGCCTGGCATTATGAAGACCTGATGTCTGGGCAAGATGGACGAGTAATAAGATGGTTTGAGGCAGCTGTATTTCTAGGTTGGAGTACTGCTGTGTGACTCATAGCTTTATTTCTGTTCTTTGAGTTTCCGCATCTACACCGAGGAGACTCAACCAAGCCTCACCTCAAATCACCTCAGTATTATGTTTCCAGCAATGACTAGCCTGATGCTTCTAGAAGTTCACAAGCAAGATAAGATGGCAACTGATATCTTCTCATCCACCTTGGGTCCCAGTCTGGGAGAAAGACGTCATTTAAACAAAATAAATAAAATAAAAAATTCAGAGAGACAGACTACAACAGGGGTAGGAAAAGTACAGACCGTGCACTGCAGGCAGCTCTACCACATTGTTTTGCGGCTTTCAATGCTCCCCATTTCCAATACAGTGGGCCCTTGGTATCTACTGGTATTTGATTCCTTCATCCCCTGTGGATACCAAAATCCATGGATGCTCAAGTCCTATTAATTGCAAAGGACAGATGGCAAAATCAAGGTTTCTTTATCGTTTTTTTAAAAAATATTTTCAAGCCAAGGATGCTTTAATCGATGGATAAAGAATCTGTGGATACAAAGGACCAACTTTTTTAAAAAAAACAAAACAACAACAACAACAACAACAAAGCCCTTGATATATTACTCAGACATTTCCCATATTCTCTCAGCAATGTGGGGCACCATTTTGCCATGCTTCCTCAGGTCATTTTTAGCTTAGGAGAGGCCCTTTTAAAAGGAGCAAGTGGAAGTCCTGTTTATTTCCTAATGTAAAAAAGGCTGTATATTGCAAGCCTAAAACAATTTTGAGTGGGGACAAACACATGGTGAATTGGCTCCCTATGCCCCTTGTGGGACATTTCAAGTAAGAATTTTAAAGATTAAGGCTGAAATTATGGATGTATACCCTGGAATCACACATCTGTAGTGGATATGTATTCATGGTTCCTATGTATTCCTATTGCCACAAATGTATTCATCTTCCCAAACATACTTGACTAGGTAAACAACCACACAGAAAGAAGAGGCTCCATTATGCTGGTGATCAGGATTAAAGGAGTGTTTCCAGCTCCTTGCTGCCAGTCAGTGGGGCTGTGGCAAGGAAGTGAGACAGGAATCCTACTTCTGGTGATCATAGCCTTGCTGGCTGGTGGGAGGGCTGAAAACTACATGTGCCTGCACCCCAAATGCCACCAGATTGCCTGCTCTCTGTGCAGCTGCTGGCTGGTCAAGTAGGTTTTACAGGGATTAGTTCAGGAGAAGTTGCTTAGTTAAATATAGTTAGTTACTACTAATGTACTAAATTACTTAGTATATTAAGAAGCCAATGTAGATTGCTAGCCTAAGTATTTTTTTTAAATGAGGAAGGGGAGCTGTGGAACTCCAAGATCTAGCTGCCCAGCCCCTATCCTAAAGCTTCTAGGCTTGGAGATTCCTCTTCCACATATAGAATGGCCAAGTCATGACCATCCCAGGACCTGAGAGTTAGGGAGTGGCCCCTGGTGAAGTCACAAGAGGTGGACTGGTTCCTTCTGGTATCAAATAAACCTTTCTTAGCCTCCTTTTTACACATACATGCACACACACAGAAAGCAAGACATACAAACAGAAAGAATGGCCCTAGCTGTGATTTAGCATGTGTTGTGGGTTTATGGGATTTATAATCTAAAAAAGGAAACTTCTTCAAAATGTGTATAGCCCAGCATATTCAAGATGCAGTGTAGATGCCGTTCCTTCACATCTGAATCCCATGTTTCACTGGTAATGTTCGATTAACTGAAGCATGTGAGAGGAATGGGATGTCTTTGAGATCCTTGAGTAAGTGCAAATGGTTTATAGGATTCTATCATTACATCATTACTGGTGTGGTGTAGGATCAATGACAGAAACAGCATTCACACTGCAATCAGCCATGAGGTAACTGCTTTTTTTATTCATTTATTTTTGTTAAAGGTAAAGAGTCCCAAAGAGATGTGGTGGTGGTGGTGATGATGATGATTTCAGTTGGCACCATTGGACTGGTAACAGTTTGATTCATTTGAAGGAAAGAACACTTTGTGAAATAAACCAGGTATGAAATCCAGTGGATTGTGCAAATATTATTATTATATTATTAAGTCATTTTCTGATCCATCTTTGTTATTTGCATTTTAGTGGTTTAAGATTGCTTCATGTACATATCTGTGTGAGAAATGCATGTATATTGTCACATATGAAATGTATCATAGGAACTGATTTTTCTGCAAGTATGCTGATATGTTCATTATAAAAAGACCTAGAAAACAATGAAGACTGAATTATTAGAACTATAATCCAAATACAGAAATCATAACTGATTAGTTATTTTTGAAACTATTTACATTTGTATCTTGCTTTCCATCAAGTGAGTTCAAGATGGTCTACATAGCTCTCCTGTTCTTCACTTTAATTTTCCAACAACTGTGTCAGTCACAGCAGAGTGTAAGAGACTAATAGGTTTACAATCATCCTGTGAATTTGTAGCTCAGTGTGGACTTCAGCCCAGCAATCCTAAGGCCCAATACATTATAAGCACATCTTTAAAAACTTTAAAAATCTGTTCCATTTTCATCTGAAATTTACATAAATTCAGTTCATTTTGTTGGGTTGGGGTCATAAGCTGCATCTACAATTGTGCATGCAACTGGTCCAATCTCATGGCAGTGTTCATTGCCAGTATTATTTGAAACGCCTTGCTGTACAACAACCATCCACATAACATGTGTGAATGATATCCATATATTGGATGAGCAAATATAATCTCCAGTTCTGAAACCTTGCAATAACACCTGCATAAATAAAATATCCTCAAAGCCAACTCCTCCCTGTCCAGTCTATCTTCTATTCACACAAAATTACCCTCTCCTTCTTATCTCGTCCTTCCTAATCCTATTTCTCTAACTTCTTATAGAGACATGAAGAAACAACGACACACTCACAAATAGAATTTTTTCTATGGTAGCCTGTGCTAAATTATCACCCAGTGGCATAGTCACATCACCAAAAGGGCAGCATCATAAGCTACCCTGCTATAAGAACTAGTGGAAAGCTGTTGCATATTTCCCTGATATTCTGAAGGCCATTGCTGTAGATATGGTGCTTGTCTGGGAAAGTGGCCAAATGGCTGATAAGACCAGCTCAGTTCCCAAACAAACAAATGGCTGGCAGTTTCAGTGTGAGGCAGCAGACAAAGTTTCTTTTTTAAAGTCCAGAGTCACAAGTCAAGAGGTTTTACCAGGAGTTTTGTCAAGAAGTCCAAGGTCCAGGGGATCAAATAGGCAGGTTGATAAAGCAGTCCAAATGTCGAGGATTCCAGAAAATTAAACCGGGTCAGCAGTCCAAGAATCAAGATTTCAATCTAAAGAGCAATGGGAGCCAGAGATGGAGTACTTTCCCCAAGAAAGTCAGACAATCACTGGTGCCGAGGCAGGCATCCTGCAGCTGCTTAAATGAGGATGCTGCAGGCATTCAGGTGTGTCTGCCAGTGTGTTTCTGATAAAGCCTCTGAGACCTTCAAAGGCACTCCATTTTGGCTTGGTGCTGACCAAAGGTAGGCATGGTCCCTTTATTCTTCTCCATGTCCTAAGACTCTGCCACTGGGAGACTTGGCTGCCAAGCCTCCTGAGAGGCCACAGCACAGCAGAGCCAGGGCCAGGTTCAGGCTCCACTGCTGCAGGCTCAGGTCCCAGGGAGGCTCTGGCTCATCCTCCTCATCCTCCTCCAGGCTGGGCATGACAGTGCTGGAAAGGCCATCTGAGGATAAAAATAAGGAAGGATATTTGCATATGCCCCAGACTATAACCCCGAGGATTTGAAAGCCTGCCCACAGTCCCACCTGAGTTCTTGGTAGCCATTCCTGCTTGTCCAGTGAGTTTGCTCCATACACTCCATGGCTACCCTTGGGCAACTGAGCCATTAGCCTTGTGTAAGTCTGCCAATAGTGGAGTGATGTCTATAAATTCACCTGGCACACTATGCCCATTGGCATCACCTTCAACAGTAGTCATTTGAGCTGATCCCTCATCCTCACCTTTGACTGACCCAGTGGAAATTCTAGTCAAAAGATGTTTATCCAGGGTCTCTAAGCATGACAAAACAATTTTGTTTGAAAAATTTCATCACTCCTCTTATGCTGCCCAACAGCCTTTGTAAGAAGTGTGTCTCATTTCTTAAGTTCCTCTATATTAGCCAAAATGGCTGCCCTCTCATACTTCTCACCACCATCGTTTTCAGAAAAATTGGAGGCACTGGAAGTTGGTCTTTAATTAACAGATTCTTGGCTGAGCCCTTCCCATTGGGATGCCCCAATCCTTTCCCCCATGGCATACCGGATACCCAGATGATTTGACTAGCTAGGCCTTAAAATGCCTCTGGTTCTGCACCTGTCATGCATAACATTCTGTTATGCTGTGCCACACTAGGTACCTCTGGCCCATATCTAAGGAGGTCATGAAACCCATACCCTATCCAACAGCATCATTCACCATGCAGCTCTAGGTATGTATTCAAAAGGTGGGAAAAAATAACAACAGCTGAAAGCAGGAAGAGATTCTCACCGCTTCCACTGACAGAGACGCCACAGCAATACTATGAGATCCAAAGTTGCTTTGCCATGCTTCATTATCCTTGTTAATATTCAGGAGTATGCCCCAATGTGACAGGCTGCAACAGTAGAAAGAAAGATATTTTGATCACCAGCCAAATCATCAGATCTAATGAAGACAGCTGATCCTTCTGTCTGGTAAGCTGTTGGAAAGCAAAGTGGCAGCGGTACAGCATACAAAGTTCTCTCCCCCTGTAGCCTAAGTGGCTTGTTTGATCTGCTGGCTCTGGAAACATTGGGGTAAGTCCAAGAAAAGATTAATTATCCCAAAGGTTTTTTTTAAAAAGAGAATGAATCACAAAGTAAGCATATAAGTGATTTTTACTGTATGAAACCTGCTGTCCTTTCCTCAACAGGCTGTCACAGTGCTCCCTGACCCCATAACCTATGTCAGTGATGATCCAGCCCTCAGAGCTGCTTATTCTCTGTATGCTGCACCATACTGCCAAACTAATTGCTGCTCATAAAGATGTACATACACCCTCACTCCTGCCCAACTCTGATTCTCCTGCCTTGTGCAAGCACACTCAGGCAGGACTTTTTATTGACCTTTGCTTGCGTGGAGTAGAAGAACAGTGTCCACCATCAGATAATCTTGGACACCCAACTAACCAGGCTTTGCAGTAATGGGTTTGCTGGCTACAACATGTCCAAGTAAAAGTTGGACTCTTTTTTTCCTTTTTAAAAGAAGGATGCAGCATACCAAGCCAGTGTTCCCTGACCTCTCCTACACCCTGGCACTAGGCCAGAGATCATGGAAGCAGCCTGGAGGTCTGGTAACTTTCCCCATAAATCTGCACAATGCCCTTTGAAAACCATGATATCTTTGTGACAATGAATTCCAAACTTATATGAAGTACCTTTTTCTATATATCCTGAATTTACTTTTACTTTCATTCCATGTTTTGGAACTCTGCATTATAAATATATTCCCATCAACCTTCCATATATTGTTATTGTTTGTATGTAATTGTGATAGTTAAAACAATATTATAGATGTGACTGTATCAAAGATTTGATATTCCATTGTGGAGAAAGGCAGGACATAAGTCCTGGAAATAAAGAAATACATAAAGATTTCTAACATGGCTTTGTGATTTTTTTTTTCTCTTTTGCTTTATCTGTTCTAACAGCAAATTTTACTTTTTCTTTCCTGCTTACAGAGATTGGCAGTTTTAATGATTCTGCCACTATCTTTAGTTTACTTGAGGAATGATTGATAAACAATATTTTTATGTTGTCCTTTAGTATGCGGGACAGATTACATGAATGATAATATTGAGTGCCTAAAAATAAGAATCTGACATATAAAACAGCATACAATAGCAGGTTTGCCCATTGTAGAGGTTGGGCAAAGGGCAAGGTAGGTCACAGTAAGCAGCGCCAGTACAAAAATTGAGAGACAGTTGAGAAATATATCCCCACCCCCACCATCCCAAAAAATACACAGACATTTTCCCCTTACCTTACTTTTACAGACTACCCACTAATTTGGTTCTTGCTTTCAAAGCTGAAGCTCCTGATATCTGTATATTAAGAAAATATATGTGTCTGTGTAGAGTAAAATGTAACATGAAGGAAGAAAGTGAAGCTAAGAGTTGAATTGATGGAAGCTAAACAGAATTTGGAGAAGAATTTACAGAGGAGAAACCATGATAAAGAGACTCAACAGACAAATCATCCCAACCACAGTTCTTATTGTTTACACTCCAAGGGGCAAAGCAGACCCCCCCCCCCCGATCATCCAGGAACCATGGTGACCAGATGGCATGCTCTGAAAGCAAGCTGCCACCATGGTTCCAAATGACCTGCCTAGGAGCAGTTTTTTTACAGCTCCTTTTGCTGGAGACTTTGGGCTGCCTCAGGCAGCCTTGAGTGGCTTCAGGGGGCATGCATCATCTGCACACCAGATCCCTGAAGTGGCTGGAAACCACACCTTTTGTCCCATCTGCTTCAGGCCAAAGAAATGAATGCTAAACTATTGTATCTTAAGCAAAAGGAATTTGAATTCACAAATAAACCTGGGAAGTATGTTTCCTATAAGCAGAGACAGGAAAGGATTTAAAAAGTCACTAAGATTGGGAAGGGATAAATGTAAGATATGATTGGGAAGAGATAAGTTTGTAATGGATAATTTGAAAATATTAAAAAGCCTTTGAGGAATATTAGAGTCCTCCCTTCCCTTATACAGTATGAGGGATCAGTTCCAGACCCTTTGTGTAAAGTGAACATCATGTATGCTCAGACCCCATATTCATTACATTGAGCCACAGCTTCAGCGTATGCTGAAAGCCACCGAAGGGAAGCCTGTGTATGGTTCAGGTTCACTGTATACAGATTTATATGAGAGGGACAATAAAAAAAATCAAATAAACTCCAATTGCACAAATGATGCTTGGAACAAAAGTAAAGCCTGAATGGGTCTGTGACAACTGTGGAATGTATTGACTGCCAGCAGCATATTATAAGAGATTTGAGGATGAGCTATTTTGACCATTAAAAAATTGTGTGTGATGAGTTATTAGAAAAAGGATGGATGCCAGATTCTTGGAGAAATGCCTATATTAAAGTGATTCTTAAAGAAAATATAGGTAAAAAATTAACGGTGAATTATGTATCTATCTCACTATAATAACTATAGGATAATTACTTCCATCTTGGCAAGTAGATTGAAAAGACACATTTCTTGGAATATCCATGAGGATCAGAGTGGGGTTTTTTGTTGTTGCTTTTGGAGAAAAAGACAATAATGTAAGAACTATCCTCAATATTATTGAATTTTTGGAACATAATAATGACAAAAAAGCCTGTCATGATGATGATGATGATGATGATGATGATGATGAGAGATAAAGTGTTTAATAATATTTCTTGGAACTATTTGTATTAACTACTGGAGAGAATGAAGTTTGGAGAAAATAATGTCAGGCAATAAAAACAATCTACTCAAACGATTCAAATCTTAGTAAATGCAACAAGATCAACTTAAATACAAAAGGGCACCAGACAAGGGTATTCTTTCTCACATTTACAATTTATAGGTTTTTTTTGGGGGGGGGGTGGTGAGGCATTTGCGCTATTTGGCCATGTTCTAGAAGAGTTCCTTTTGGACATTTCGCCAGCATCTGTGGCTGGCATCTTCAGAGAATTCAGAGATTCTCTGAAGATGCCAGCCACAGATGCTGGCGAAACATCAGAAAGGAACTCTTCTAGAACATGGCCACATAGCCCAAAAGTCCCACAAAAAACTATGGATGCTGGCCATGAAAGCCTTCGACTCCACATTTACAGTTTATTTTGGCATTGGAGACCCTTTTGAGGGATATTAGTTTACAGAATCTATGGGGTGAGAGTTAAAAAAGAATAGTATATGCTGAGAGTTTATAAAGATTCTCTTGGGATAATGACACAAAACCCACTGGACTCAATGAAGGCTCTTTTGGAGGGGGGAAATAAGGTGTTAAGTGAAGATTTTGCTTGTCCTTGATGTCTGTATATATGGTCACTCATACCCTGACATTGTTGGGGTTTCTTCATCTAGTTTGCCTCATGCAATCATGAACATTATAGAAGCTTCCTAGTTTTCTAAAAGTTGCTTTGCCCATTTACCTGACTACATTTAAAACCTCCCATAAGTCATTCAGATTTAATGTGTGAATTTCAGTTTTGCAGCTGGTCAAGCTGCTAAGGAGATCCATTCCACCTTGAATGTGGAAAAGGGAGAAACCTCTGTAAATGCCTCTGCTAAAAGCACATTCAGAAGTCTGAACCATTCTTCAGAGACGTAATTACATGGCAGCCACATAGAATCAGAACCCACTTTAGGAAGGAAGTTTCCTATAGTATATTTAGAATTTAACACTTTTTGGGACACAAGAGTCTGCTGTATTAATGGATCTAGACATTACATTAAGAGGACCAAGAAAATGAACTTGTTATACTGAAACAGCAACAAGGAATCCATTAGCATGTATATAAATGATGGTTAAGAGCTAGATAATGTGTGTGTAAAATGATGTATAGCGTCTGCCCAAATGAACTTTTTGGTATGCAGCTTTTAAGACTATGATATTTTACTAGCCCTCTATTATATATAATACTAGACAAATAGTGAGAAAAAGAAAACTGACAGGTGATATATCAAATGTCAGAGTTGAACAAGGTTAAAATGGCTTTTCTTTAGAAATATATCTTGCAAACAACTCTATCCAGCAACATTTGCTTTGCTCTGAAAGTAAAGTGTATTTGAAAAATCATTTCCGATGTATGTGTATAACATATATCATCATCAGAAACATTTTAAAAAGACAGGATCCATACACTCAGAAATAAGATAATGCATGTTCCTTGTATGGAGGGGATATCTTTGATTTTGAATGTTACACTACATTTCATCAAAATCTGCTGAACTGAATAGTTTTCTCCATGAAGTAATAACTTCTATTTATAGACTAGCTCTGACAGTTCAGATCAGAGACTGAAGAAATAAAAATTGAAGAAAAATATTGGGTGATCATGTCACTTATATACCATTCAATCACTGGCTACATTGTATATCATACAGTAGATTTCTGCTCTTCAGATCCTTTCTTTTTAAATGGTTTTAATTACGTGTGCACAGAATATGCATTGTAGCCAGTCCAGATTCAATCCTCTAGATGTCTACTTATAGTAAGCCCCATTGAGTTCAGTGGAATACATTCTCAGGTACATTTGCATAGGATTACATCCTCATTGACCTTCTAGCATTGATTTCATTTGCAAACTGACAGCCTACTTTCACAAACTGGTCAGTGTGTGTTATTCAGAACTGATGATTCATTTCACTCTGCTCTAGGATAAATAATTGCAAGATATGGCAAATTTAAATAAAGAAGCAACTTGGGTGATCATGCTTTCCACACCTATTGTTCCTTTTATCAAATTTAACCCAAGCTACAATATTTCAGAGAAAGGAACTGGCAAAACCACCACCAAGTATTCTTTGCCTAAGAAAACTCTATACGATTCACCTGGAGTCATCAGTCAACTTGAAAGCATGCACACGCATCTCTAGCCACAGGGTCCTAGTGCAAATATACAGTTGGTTCTCTGTATCCATAGATTCCTTATCCACAGACTGAATACATGCAAATTTTACCATCTCATATAAAGGATGCTATTTTCCTACACCATAGTACATAAGGAGCATCCGCAGATTTTTGTATCCATGGGGGGTCCAGGAACCAAACCCCATTAGATTCGAAGAGCCTACTGTATATGTGATTAGACTAGGAGCTCTTTGATGCTTTGCATAAAGGAGACTTTGTGCTATATCACACCAGGTTCATGAGGCACCACAATCATGTTAGTTTGGCATACACAAACATCCCGCATGCTTCGGTCTTCTGGGAGGAATTAGCTACAGCCCATGAAGACTAGGCTGCCACAGACCTCTCAGAGGGCCTTCTCTGCAACCAGTCCCATGTTATGGAATGGCCTGCCAGACAAGATATGTATTATTATGACCCTTGACTACCTTTAAAAAGCTGTAAAGACGTATCTCTTCCGGCAGGCCTTCCTGGACATTGCTTAATTCCTCCCAGCTTCAAAGTTATGCCCTAGAGCTCTCCGGCTCCTTCCCGGCCTACAAACCCTGATGCCATCTCCTATGCTGCCCAAAGAACAATTGATTTTATTATATTATATTGTTTTGCAGTTTTTGTTTGCCTTGTTTTAATCTGTGTTAGTTTAATTCAATTTTAAAGGGTGGGAGGTTGGGATTGGGTTGTAGTAAATGTGTTAACTGTGACTGTTTTAAACTCTCTTGTACCCCACCCTGATTTGGTCAGAGGGGCAGATTAGAAATAAAACAACTTCATTATTATTATTACCAGATTGGAAACAATAATTATTTCACAGCTCTTCAAAAGCATGATAGTGCTTCATCTGTTCTCATCTCTGCCTTCAGCATGCAAATGCAAGCTTCCATAGCTTCACCTCCTTGCCCTAACTCCTTCCCAGCATGTCATTTGGTCTGGATTTATTTTTATTAATTTTCATTTTTAGCACAATTGCATGATCATGGCAATCCATTGGATTTTAAAAAAATAAAGAAAAGAACTTGAAAAAAGATAAGAAAAATCAACAGACTTAGGAATAGCAAGAGGGAGGGGAAAGAAGGGGAAGGATCATAAGCATGCCCACCCATACCCGCGTGACTGCCTGCATATTGTAACTGCTTCAGGTGGAAATTATCACAGTCACTCAAGTGTGAAAACATATAGACAAGGGCTGTATCTGCACTGCAGAAATAATCCAGGTTGATGCCACATTAACTGCTATGGCTCAGTGCTAAGGAATTCTGAGAACTGTAGTTTGTTGTGGCATCGGAACTCTCTGACAGAGAAGGATAAATGTCTCACAAAACTACAGTTCTTAGAATTCCATAGCATTGAGCCATGGCAGTTAAAGTGGTGTCAACCTGGATTATTTTTCCAGTGCAGATGCACCCTGAAGCAACATCAGACAGGAATAATCCAATAATTGTTTCTGACATATCTAAACAAACAAAAACCACCCTAGATCTTCAGGATTCCTCACACAGTGGGCATTTCAAAGGCACTTGTAAGCAAATCTGTGCTCATGTTACAGATCAGGAGAAAAACTACTCAACAATTGGCATAAGGACTCTATTGTATATGATGAAGCTAGCATTTACATAGCACCAGTGAATTTTATTCTTTTTTTTTTAAATGAATACTAAAGCAGGAAAATCAATAATTTCCAAATACACTGAGATCAATCACATCATGAAAATAACTTGAAGAGTCCAATTATTCAGGAAAATAGAGACAAATATTAACAATTTTAAAATGATTTTCCAATGTCCTTTTAGACTGCTTTTATTAGCATATCCCATTTTTCTTGCAAAATTAAATGCATAGCAGATTCTCTAGTGCTTGATAGATTAGTCCATTAAAATGGTATTGGTTTTGTTCTAGCAAAGGTGCCAAATGCAATTGAATTAACACTTTAATATTAAATAACCATGCAGTGCTTTATCTAATTTTTGCAGACATAAGTTTTGCAAATAACCTACAAACAAAATTTCCTGCAGTCCAGTCACTGGTATATTAATAAATGGGTTGAACTCAGACAGGAAAAAAAATCATTTAGAGTATTGGAGGGGAGATTATTCCACCCTCTTATGGCTACAACCTACTAGCCAGGCTGTATTGAAATGAATCAACTGCATTGTTGTGCTTTAGTTAAGCAGTCATCCATATCACTGAGAAAAGAAGAGAACCTTAGTTTTTAACTGTAGCATATAATCAGCCAATCAATTCTATTGAATTTTTATCAGTTTAGGGAATTTATTCTGTTACTGTAAAATATTCTATATTACACCTGATGTCTTATGAAATAGTTTTAAATGCCATTGTCTTGGACAATATAAATATGGGGCAGGGGAGGGGAGTCATCTTTTTCAAAGCTATCCTTTCTCCAAAGATAAACAACCATGTGTTAATTTTGTGCAAGTCTCAAATTGCAAATCGAGTGAAAAAGCTGTGGTTGTCAATTACATTTTCACAGTAGGGAAAAAAATGCTAAAATTATTCCTTTCTCTCTTTGAGAAGAAATTTATTGCAGAATTATATCTCTGCAACTGGCTCTTTTAAGCTTTCAGATTACAGATAGGCAAAAAAGGCAATGGCTTTCATAAACCTTTATAGTCTTGGGTACCTCAGCCATGGCAGAAAGAAACTGATTGTACTCTCCTCTTCTCATTTATTTATTCATTTATTTCCTATCACGTCTTTCTTCATTGGCAGGAATGAAGGCACCTTACAACATCAATTAGAACATTACCACATGAATTGTGACACTGCTAAAACAATTAACCAGTAGACAAGTTTTTTCAAATGATACATTGGAAATGATTTTATGTCTTAATGTGTAGATTTTTAATGGTTTTGAAAAAAAATTATTAAAGTTTTTGCATTTTACTTAATAATATAATAATAATAAGAAGTTTTATTTCTAGCCCGCCCCTCTGAACGAGCAATCGGGGCGGATTACAAAAGAGAGTTAAAACAACAGCAGTTAAAACATCTGATCCCATCCCTGCCCCCCCAAAAGGATTAAATCAAACAACAAGTTAAAACATAGCATACAATAAACAATATCAACAGTATCAACTGAGAGTCCTTGAGCTGTGTGGGTGGGCAGAGGCTGGAATATCTACGACCAAAATTTGGAGCCGAGAGGTGTCAAAGATTTTCCGGGAAGGCCTGCCGGAAGAGATGCATCTTTAGGGCTTTTTTTGAAGCTGTCGATGGATGGAATAAGATGCATCTCATCCTTCTTTTGAGAGTAGACTTGAGTCCCACTCTGGGAGAAAGGTAGCATACAAATTATACACACACACACACACACACACACATGCCAGCTCTGGTCAGGCCACAGTATATGGGCCTACTGAAGTTTCTGAGCACTTTGCAAGAGTAAGCCAAATGGCTTAAGTAATATTTAAAAACTTTAATAATTTTGTACCCCGCCCCGATTGCTCATTCAGAGGGGCAGGCTAGAAATAAAACAACTACTTCTTCTTCTTCTTCTTCTTCTTCTTCTTCTTCTTCTTCTTCTTCCTCTTCTTCTTCTTCTTCTTCTTTAACTAAGGCATGTATTACTGTGGCCAAATCAGACTTCTCTGGGGCCCTTTCACTCTCTTAACTCTCATGCAAACATTTGGTGGAATCCTGGTATTTGCAGTTCAGGGTGGGGTATTTAGAATTCTCAGCTAGAATGCTCCTCACCAAAATACAAATACTAGGATTCGATAGGATACAATCATGGCAATTAAAAAGAATCATAGAGTTATAACTGTGCAGTGTGAAAGAAGCTCAGGAAAGGGCACAAATATAGAGTTTGATGTTACCAACATGCTGTTGCACCAAACCTCAAATTACTTCTCTGACCAATGTGAAACTGAAGGCTTTAATGGCCAGCATTCATAGTTTTTGTGGGGTTTTCTGGCTATGTGGCCATGTTCTGTGGTGAAACATCAGGAAGAAACTTTTCCAGAACATGGACACAAAGCCTGAAAAACCCACAAAAACTATTCTCTCATCAACTTTGTGTGTCAAATATCACGGGCAACAGAAGTGATCCCTATAAAACAGTGCCTCCAATTCTCAACCCAACTCATGGTTGTTCTGCAAGTATTGAAAATAACCAAGAAGCCAAGCCATACCAAAAAGGGGCACAAAAGTCCCTGTTTTGTTTCCAGCCTGGTCATTTGGCAAGCTTACAAAGCCACCTCTCTCCCATAACCATTTCTGAAGCCAGATTGAAATGGATCTAGATAGTTTGTTTTACCCTGGGATTTAGAGGCATCTATCTGCTCACCATGTTGAAGAATGGACTACTGGAGGTGGACGATAATTATCCAGTACATCATCAGCACCATATTTGTATTCTGACTTTCTCCCAAAATTGTGACTCAGAGCAGCTTACAGTTTAAAAACAATGCAGTTAAAATGCAGTTTTAAAAAAAGAACAATGCATAAAAAGTGAATATTAAAATAGAATTAAACTCTATTCACAGTATTAAAACAATTTAAACCCCCAGTTCAAATAATAAAATGCAATTAAAAAGCAATTAAAAGCAGTTCAGGTTTAAACAATACAGCACCCCCAGCTTGTTCTTTAAAAAAACTTTCTGTTTTAAAAGCCTGTTAGAATAAAGGGAGTTTTGCCTACAGATGGAAGAACAGCAAGGAGGGGACCATCTGTTTTGTCTATTATTTTAAGTTATATGTTAAAACTGTAAGTTGTTTAATTGTATTTTAGGGGGGAGGTATTGTGGGATATGGAAATGTATGTTTTAATCTTGTAAGATACCCCAGTTGTGTTTCATAGAGGTGTAGGATAAATAATAATAATAATAATAATAATAATAATAATAATAATTGCATTTCTGGGAAGGGGGTTCCAGAATCTATGGGCAGCTACCAAGAAGGTCTTCTCTTGCATCCTCATCAACTGTCCTTGCAACGGGGATCGAAATTCTTATGATCTCACAGCCCTGGCAAGCTTGAATGGAAAGTAATGGTCTGCTAGGAAGCCTGGGTCTGAAACATATAGGCTTTATAGATCATAACCAGTCCATCTGAGAATGTGGATAGGGTCTTTATAGAGGAGGATCTATCTCTTCCAGGATTCTATCCACATTCCCATGGTCCACAAAGTGAAATGCATCCAGTAACTGAATAAGCAGGGTTCAAAGTTATACATATCAACTCCATCTTCCAAGTGAAAGCAAATATGCATGATCTTGGCTGAATAAGTCTGAATTAGACTATCCCAGTCACTCCCACCAGTGATTTCTTTAAGACAACTGAAACCACGCAATAGCTTCATGTAAATGAGAAGCTGCATTGTAAAAGATATTCCAAGGCTGCAATGTTCATCCAATCTAGTCTATAACTCAGTTTTACAAAGGCTGTTGTAACATGTAAAATGAATTTTGTTATTTTGATATCAGGGGAATGGTTATCTAAATCTAAGCACTCTGATTTAATGGGATTGCTGTCAGGGTCCACAGACTTGTGACCATTATGAGGACTTAGTCAGTTTTATTCAAATTCTCTTATGCAAACTCATGCACTAGGAAGATATAACCTGGAAAATGATAATACATTATAAATGAATGCAATTAATGTTTAACAATATGTGACTTAAGAAACCTTTTATTCCCTACTAGTTTCCTCTTTTGTTAAATGTGATGTCACCTACAAAACCGGCATTAAACAGTCCTGAGCTCTAAAGAAGAAGGCAATAATGTTCCAAAAATGGCATTTTCAGAATATGTGGTGACTTCTAAAGAGGCCCTTAATAAGCATTTTTTTCAGTTTTACTAGCTTAAGATAATTAACTGTCAAAAGTGACCATGAAGTTCAGTTTCTTAAAATGGCACTTTCCATACTGCTTGAACTTTACCAGGGATGGTACATCTCAACGAAAAATCTATATTTTAAGGGGGAAAATCATACTGTTAGGGTTTGGGATTGTTTGAAAGCTGCCAGGTCCCAGAATGGTGACTGAGAATTTTACAGTGTGCTTCTCTAGGTCCTTAAGAGAGGAGGCAAAGTTCAGGACAAGGTACAGTGGAGAAGGTTAATGTTCATTTGTATAGTAGATAGATCTAAAGTCTAGAAACCAATCTGCACCTATTCCCAGCTAGTGCCAAGCCTTTCTGGCTCAGCATGAGCATTTTTGTTTGTATTTTGTGCCTATGTGATGCCAATACACTGCCAGGAATGAAGTGAAAGGAGTGGGGAGAGATATGGTGAGTGCATGCCCTTGGATCCATCATATCATATCAAGTAAGACCTTGTCTGCACAGATGAAAAAAACTCATTCTCACTCTGATGCTGATGCTGCCTGATCACAAAACACATGGCAACTTCTGATGAAATACTGGTAGTCTTCCTCATTAACATGACTGTTATTGACAAAGTCACAGGAAGCTGCGGTGTTTCTCCCAAACCCTGGGGTTATGGTAGGGTTTTATGGCATGCAAACAGCTGGATCAGGCCCACTCTTTGCACACAAGGCACTGTGTCATCCCTTTCCCCTGCACTGAACAGCATGGGGAAAGGTGATGGTCTCTCCACAAAGCTGCGGCTACAACTTTTGCACCAGTAGTTGCTCCATGAACCTGGCATGCCACTACTTTTCTGGAGGGTGGCCTTGCCCCCATGGGACCAATGTGTAGAGAAAACAGAGGGATCACATGGTGGTGGGGAGACGTGTCAGCCTGGCTGGCCAATGCAAACAATGCTACACTGTTGCACCATGTGCTTTGATGCACCAAATCTATCCACTGGTGGGGTATTTAGAATTCATTGTTCAAATTCATTGCTCCAATGTTCATCCCTGAGCTGGAGTTTATTAGCAGAGAAATCTAATCAATCAAGCAGGCCTTTCAGTTTTAAAGTATGTAGCAGTAGTGTCTATGATTTGGTGTGGTGTTGAGAATTTCTTAAATTTGATTAGTAACTAAATTTTAATTCTGTTTTAGCATTTTTAACCATGCTTTTAAAAATAATACTCTTGTTTATTTTTTAACTTCTGTAAAATAAGAATTTTGAAATTAATTTTGTTTTAAATTAATTTAAGCTGCCTTGGATCCCACCCCATGAGATAGGTGGCCTGTAAATTCAATAAAATAAAATAAAATAACAGATATCAGAATTCAATAGGATGGAGCAGTGTGGAACCTGAGCATTATACCTCTTTTAGCAGGCAAAAGCAGTTTTTCAGAGCAGTGACTGGAGGTCCTGTCTTCTGTTGCCTAGACAACAAGACAAGGCTAGCTGCTGCTACCTTTTACTTTTGTTTTGTTTTGTTAATTCTGTCATATAGTCCCGTATTTAGCTCAGCACAAATAATGACATAGATAAGACTGGCTCTAGATAAATGGTTCAAATTTTGCAAAACATTCATGATCTCAAATTGGGGGTTTCTGTTGAAATCAGTGTTTCCACATACCTAGTGTTGGGTTATGCTTAAGTGGGAATAGGCTGATCACTGCAGAAATGTGTGGCAAAAAAGGCAGGGAAGAAATATAGGTCTGAGGCACCTTTAAAGTGATGGGAGATTTCCAAGCCTTTCCCTGCAGGTCTGAAGGTCCGCAAGGCAAGGCAAGGCAAGGCAAGTAGCCCTTTTCAATGACCTTGGATAAACTTGTGGGGCTGGAGTTGAATGAAGAGCAACATTACAGTGACCCTTTTACAGTACACAGTTACAGCACTATGATTATACTTTAGCTGTCATAGCTGCATACTATAGAATCCTAGAAATTTTAGCTTGGTAATGATATATCCTTCTGTAAACTACAGATTCTAGCATTCCATAGGATGTTGCCATGATAGTGGGATCATAGTGCTATAATCTGTGTAGTGTGAAAGGACCTCAGGTGTGGCTAAAAGTAAAAAATAAATAAATAAGTGACCAACCAAAAGCTAGGGTAGACAAACCCTAAAAAGCCATTTCTGTCCATCAGGTAACATCTATGTTCTAGTTTTCTCCCTCATTAGATTAGTGTTACAATCTTGTGTGTTAAAAGTTAATGAAGATAAATTTATTTTCCTAGTTCAGCCAGTCTATAAATATATCACCTCTTTATTCCTATTTTGGACGTCAGAGTTTGGAATGTAAGTGGTTTCTGTAGAACTGGATTTCTCCCATAATGCTCAACTCTCCCATTTTTGAATAGTGAATAAATCTCCTCAGTAGAGGAAGCTGCCTAAATCAGCTGATTTGGGTGCCAAGAATCTGTAGGAAACTGATAATTTCCAGAGGAGTAGCTTGCTAGCCTGTTGCAACAAAAAGAATAGAGGAGTTTTGCAGTATCTTACAAACTAACAAATGTATTTGTGCCATAAGCTAAAGCTATAAATTTAACACTGATTATTGTTAAAGCTAGGGATGAGGCACTTGTTGATTTTCCACCTTTTGTGCCAAAATAACCTGGTGTGTTTTGTGTATCATGCATCTGGACTCGGCTGTGTTAGAGGTGTACACCCATTTGTTGCTCTGCTCATTACATTCTTTCAGCAATTCAGATCTGCATACAAGCTCCAAAGGTTTGGTGGCCCTTGCTCCAGAAGAGTGGTGTCCTTTCTTTTGGTGTCACTTAGTGCAGGAGGGGGGGCTTCCTGGCAGGGCAGGGCCAGGGCTTCCACAAGGAGATATCGGGAGGCAGGCTCAGCCAGCCTGAGCACATGTACATGCCTTCGCACCTTTTTTCCCGCAGCCCAGTTTTTCTCAGGAGAGAACCAGGTCACAGAAAGCTTCAGCCAGACCGAGCACATATGCGCCCCACGCACCTTCTTGCCCAGTTTTTCTCAGGGGAGAAACATGCTGCAGCAAGGAGCCTCAACCAAGCCAAGCATGTGGGCACCCCCTGCAACTCCTTGCCACAGCCTGGCTTTACTCAGGGGAAGAGGTTCAGGGGCAAGTGCACACTCATCCTGGCTCCTTGCCATAATCTGAGAACTGGGCTACAGCAAAGAGGGGTGGGGCAGGGGGGCTGAATAGATGTCAACCCCACTTTGGGTTGTGACCTAGTGCAAGCTGCAATCCCTACACCCCCTCAGTGACAGCACTGCTCCTGAACACACATTGGAAATAGGCAGCTCTCCAGAATGTGTGCTCAGCAAAACCAACAGTGATCAGTCTTAGAGTTCCAGTCCAACAGCATCTTGAAAACAGCATAACTATCACACTGCTAGATAATATACAACAAAATTCTTAGCAGTGCATTGGGTCTCCATTGCAGAAATATCAGTGTGGGATGATCACCCTATGAAGATCTGTATCTACCTAGTTGCTGGAAGCAAAGCTCCAGAGTCTTTGGCAGCAGTTTTTTACAGCCTTACCTAGAGATGGGAAAGATGAATGTAAATTCTTCTGCATGCAAATTGTGCTTCACAAGTGAGTTATGTCTCCCTCCTAGAAGCACCACACGCTTGGAAAGTTTGACAACCACAGATTTAAGTAGGTGTTAAAATTCAGCATTGACTTGCTTGTGTCTCCAAAGTGCAATATCAGGCGTTTAACCACCTACTTCTCAGTTATGCTGTTGGGACAGATGTAATCATTTCAAGTTGATTAAATTTAGCAGATCATCTTGCAGTTGCTAGGAGGTTGTAATGAAAATGGTGACTGATAATGCAGTTCTACATAGGTGAACTCCATGGGGAATATGTTTAGGATTTCAGCCTCATATACCTTTATAAAAGAAAAGCAGTTAACATGGCAATGTACATGTGCCATTGTACAGTGTGTGCTTTAGTAGGGAAAAATATTTTTCACTTCAGAATTCCCATTTCCCCTAAATGAACATGACAAAAAAGTCAAATTTGGCACACCAGACGATAGATCTGATCAGATACCAAAAGTGTAAATATAACAACATAGTGCACCTGCTAACATTTAATTAAAAAGTTATTTAACAGCAGGCAGTTGTCAACAGTAAAAGAGAACGAACTCATCTGACTGCTGACAGCTACACAGGTAGATCTGGACACAGAAAAGAAAGTGTGAGAATTCCATTGTGGGTGTTCAGGAAGAACAGTATATGATTCAGCGAATACTGTGAAAGTATGTCAGGTTTCATCCTCCATCTGGCTTCTGCCATTTTAGACTCTGAAAAATCTGTTGGCAATTTCAATTTACACTGTGTGCTTACCAAACTGTGCTCACCTTGGCAGTAAGCACTTAGAATGAAGTAAATATCCTTTTGTTTCTTCTGACTCAAACTGCATATCTAGATACAGAATGGCAGAGATATAGAAGAGACTTATGTTTCCCTCTCACCTTCCTTTATAGCTTCTTCCTTTATTTGTGAGGAATGGGCAGAAGAGTAAAGATGAGCAGTGGCTTCTACAGCTTGTCTACGTGATTAAAATACTCTTTGTTCTATGCTAATAGAACGTCATCTTGCTCCATGAGATTCAGAGGAGTTTGGGCTTTTGCAGAACAAGGGGACCCCACAACTATGCATGAAAAGGCATCATGGTTTTTACTAGAATATACACAAGTATCTGCAAGGACATGCATCATCAAACATGTGGTTGTCCGTCTGCTTTGCATGAAAGTGAAGAAAATTAAACAGCAATGAGAATGTGTGAAAATCCATAACAATTTGCCTAATACACATACATGTAGATTAGCACTAGGACATTTTAAAGGAGGTGAGGATATAAGCCCTGAGAAGGTGGAACAATTAAGTCAGCACATTTAGTGAACTGTTTCCTTGAACAATCATGCTGAATCCTTTCAGATTACATGATAAAAAATGGAGGCATGATATGCTGATTCCTCACACCTACCCCAATTGGTTCCAGTAACTAAAACGAAAACTGTAGGAGGGTACATCATTGCTGGGATATATAAGGAGCTCTATTGTAGGGAGACAACAGTGAGAAATGACCTGAGTCTCTCAGCAATATGCTGCTTTTAATACCAATATTAATACCAATCCATTTATGTATTGTCTACTAATACAGGCAAGAAGATGCTGTTTTGTCGTGAAGTGCATTTATCTTTCAGCCTCAGCTGCAAAGTACTTAGAATCAGTACTATCTTTTGCCAGTCAACCATTTTGTTTCCATTTTGCTAAATGATTTATTGGAAAGGTCCCCATAGTATTAAATATAAATGTCAGGCAAAGGTTAATTCAATAAATACAATGTAATGTGACATCTAACACTTTAGTGTGGTATGAGGATTATTAAAGTGTTTATTCTAGAAAAGAAAATTGAATTAGTCGTGATTTAACATGTTAAATGTAGAGGTTGTTCTCAACTATTTTGACATCACTGTGTGGATAAAAAAATTGGCTTGGTAGATTTTCTTAGCCGATGGGGGAAAACTGATTTCTCTTTTTTCTCTCACCACCCCCACAGCTCATTCATCCACAACTCATTTTCTCTCTTCTTCCTCAAAATATCAAGCAGTAGAAAGATTTAAAAAGTTGGACCTGTTTTGGGACAGATGTGAGACAAGACAGGAGAAGAACTGATATAGCCAGTTTCTCTGGTGACCCCAAGTTAGCTGCAACCATTGGGACCAAACTTCAAGATATTCTCCAAAATCTAGTGTCAGCCACTGCTGGCCTAATGACCTAATCTAAACTGGTGACTCAATGTGATACTTCAGCCTACAGACAGATTTTGATTAATTAAAGCTGATTAATCTGTTTTTAAAACAAAATAACCCACAACTGCATACCCTAAGGGTGACCCCAGCATGCATGCCAAGTTTCAAGATTCTATGATTCTAAGATCATGGATTCATGGTCTTGGAGTCTGGCAAATGCAGTTTGACAATAACAATAAAGAACTAATGAAGCAATAAAACTGCAGTGAAAAAAGAATAAAATAAGATGGTACAAACAAACCAATGAGACAAGGAATATCCACATTCCAAACCACCATTTCAAAAAGTAACAGCCAATCATGACCACAAAGCCTTCCTTGATCATCAGAGGAGGAGTGTGAAACAAGATCTCTTAGGACTTCCCTGAAAGACCATGGGACAAAATCCTACATTTTTGCCCCCAGCTTATAATGGTGCCAATGAAGAAAGCACAGGATGAACAGATTCGTATTACTACACCCGTCATTCTGTGCAAAAGAAATATAGTGGCTCAGATCTTTTGCTGGAGGTGAAAGGGTATGAACACAACCTAAATGACTTTTCCTTGTTTAGTTTTTTTTTTCCTGAAAGTGAAAACATTCCACAAAGATCAACAGATTGCCTCTTCCTCTTCTTCTCTCTCTTTGTTTGCAGACTTGAATCTGTTTACTGGCATATTAAAATTACTGAAGCAGAGGTTTTTTTGCCTAGAAAAACAAACCAATTTCTTGAAATCAAAGCCAATTGTCACTCAGTTACTTACACTGTTTCTGCCTTAAAGATATTATAGCATCTTCATCCATTGCAGCTACTTCTAAGCTGCTGAACTGTGAGTATCTGAAAATGAGGCAATAATCATACAATATATTCATTCATTTAAAACAAAAGGACTGTTGTACATTTCATGGTTTTGAAAAGCAATGTCCTGTGTAATGTGCTGCAATATGAAGTTAAATTTTATAGCTCTGTAAATGAACTGTATATTGTGTTCTAATTATTATTGTGGAATGGGGACTGATAACTGGAATAGTTAAAGAAATGCTTCCCTCTATGATCAAATGGTATATAGATTTGAAAGCATAGGATTTTGGTGTGAAAAACCCTTTACATTTTTTTTTTTTTTTTTGGAAAATAGTTTCCAAACAGGAAAAAACAAACCCATAACAAAAGTTTCAAAACCTCCTATAGTCCTTTCCAGTTTAAACAAGCACTTTTAAAGACCGTTTGCCAGTTTATTTTATCTGGTTGTTAGTCTGTGGTTTATTCCAAGGAAATCTGTGGGATTTTTTAATGTGATGTGCAGAGCCTCAGATTATCCATATGGCAGAGATAAAAGGATCTTGGGGTAACTTTATACATGCTAGGGCCTCATTCCCACTACAAAATAAATTGTTTTTGTAGTTGAATCGATGACACAATTTAGCACTGAATAGCCAGCCGTTCACACTATTTGAGCCTTTGATTTACCTACCCATTTCATTTTAATCCACTTTGTGTTCACATTCAGAGATGGATTGATTTAATATGGAGTCGCCTCATAGGTGTGACTGTGCAACAGGAACTGATTCCCATCCAAAGCCCTTTCACACTAGCGCTGAATTTATCTATCGCAAAAGACACAGGGAATTTAGCAGATCTGGCAGAATTGCTTTAAATGGGTCTAGCACAGGTCCACCATCGACAAACCGTGCCAAGGATTCAGTGCTAGTGTGAACAAGGGCCATTTAGGCCACTTCGAACTAGTTTGCAAACCACTTTATTATTTAGTGGAAATGGGACCTTGGTGAGCCTAAAATAATTTGTTACACATGGAAATTCCCCGGATAGTTGTTTTCGACCAGTTCTTGCCAGGCGTAGGATATATATATCAAACACCACATATTATTATAATGAGCTGATCCAGGCCTGTATAGTACTTGGGTGGGGAACCACCAAGGAATACCAGGTACACAGGAAGGCAATGACAAACTACCTCTGTGTATGCCTTTCCTACAAAAACCTTATGAATTTCATGGGCCTGCCATGTCAGCAGACAACTTGAAGGCACACATGCACATGCGTGCACACACACACACACATTATTGTTGTCTTCTTCTTCATCATCATCATCACCATTTATGCCCCACTTTGGAGACACACTGGCAGAGTTGAATGTTCACAATGGCCACAGACTTTAAGAAGGTGGGCACCTATCTAATGAATGGCTATATAAAGGGGAAGGAGCCATTCAGAGATAGGGATGTGTTGTGTACTGTTAAACAGAGAAGATGTTTCAGTACAAACCTTAATGGGATTCAGATTCCCATGTAAGGAAGATAGATTTAAAAGGATAGAAGAAGTCCAGTGAAGTTAGATGAGTGTGTCATGTACTGCCAGAGGTGCAGTTAGAAGTGAAGAGATTAGCCTTAATGGGTTTCAGACTCCCATTTGGGAAGGGGGATTTAAAAGGACAAAGAGAGTCCCATGATATTCATTGAGATTGTTATTGTCTTTGAGAAGTGAAGAGGCAGTTTAGGGGGGGCTCATGACCAGTTCTAGGAGATTGTGACTTGTGAATACAGCTAGATTGTCATAGGATTTATACTCCTAATGAAGGGGCTTTAGTGGAACTTTTATTTAAAGAAATAAAACAGTATCAGGTGAAACCAGTGAGTGAACTGGAACAAAGACAATTTGTAACACGTGCAGTAATGTACACATTGTAACAACAAGCCTTGAGTGCCAACTTCCAAAAACTTAACTTCTATCTCTAAATAAACGTTATTTTTCTTCTTGTGTATAAAGGAGTGTCTTGAAGTGATTTATAAATAACAACATCAAAAGAACACTACTAAGAACACTAAATAGTAAAGGATACTGGGAGCCAGTTTCTGAGTCACTTGTTAAGAGAATGGACAGGAATAAGAATTGGGGCCAGTGAAAGGACCAAGGGTTAAAGAGATAGTTTTGAGAGAAGAAACTCCTCAGACTACATGTTATAAGACAGGAGAAGAATCATATGTAACCCAGTGGTCACACCCACCTTCTCCCCAAAACTGGATATCTTACAAATTAAAATGATTACAATATAGTTTTTAAAAGCCATACAAAAGATCACCATTACAATAGAAACAAATTATAAACAACATTAAAACAATTTAAAGTATACACTTAGCATGATTTTTAAAAGAGTCAAAAGACAGAACAATCAAAACAGTACAGCAGCCTCTTAAAAGTCTTTCCTTTAAAAATCTTCAGTTATCTTGGAAGGGAAAAGAGTTTGCCTAGTGATGGAAGGACAGCAAGGAGGGAGAAATTTTAGCCCTCGTAGGAAGGGAACTCAGGAGTCTAGCGGTAAACACCAAGAAAATCGTGGCTCCACCAGCTGTACCTCTGAAGATGGTGGGACTGAGAGAATCATCTCTTCCAAAGATCTAAGGAGTAGGTATCTGCCTCTCCCTACACATATTTCTATATGACAGTTTTCTTGTACCTAGTGGGTGACAGATATGAAGCCAACATCCCTGGCATATTGAAGTGGGTATTATTATTAATGAAATAAAAAGATGTTGAATGCAATACACAGAATACTTATATAAAAGAATTAACAAAATGAAGGACACTTGGGATGAAAAGCCACGTGAAGATGAACCCAAAATTCTAAAAGGTGAGGTGGAAGCTGCAATAAAAGAAATGGTAAAAAAAAAAAAAAGTCACCGGGAACAGATGATATTCCAGTTGCACTGCTGCAATCCACATTGATAGAGGCAACTCTAGTGCTAACCAATATATGTCAACAGATATGGAAAACAAAATGATGGCAGATTGGAAATGATCAATATACATTCCCATCCACAAAAATGACACAAGAGACTGCAGCAACTACAGAACCATAGCACTGATATCCCACACAAGCAAAATTGTGCTCAAAATTGTGCAACATAGACTCTAGAAATATATGGAGACAGAAATTTCAGAGGTCCAAATAGGGTTCAGGAAAGGAAGTGGCACTAGGGGGCCACACTGGAAATGTACGATGGCTAATGAAGTGCATCTGTACTCAGGACAAGAGGTTACTGTCAGAACAGAGTATGAAGAAACAGAATGGTTCCCAATTGGCAAAGGTGTCAGACAAGACTGCATCTTATTACCCTGCCTGTTCAACTTATATGCAGAACATATTGTTTTGTTTTGTTTTTTTAAAGCAGGCTTAAACACAGAAGGAGTGAAAATAGGAGGAAGGGATATCAATAATCTGAGATACACTGACAACACCATAATAGTTGCAGAAAACCTGACAGACCTCAAAGAATTACTAAGGAAGATCAAAGTACAAAGGCAGGCTTAATACATATTCAACATAAAGAAAACAAGAATAATGACCATGGAGAACCTATATAAATTCAAGCTAGAAACTGAGGAAATAGAAATAGTAAAAGAATTCTTTACCTAGGATCAAACATTAATAGGAACGGGGACTGCAGCCAGGAAATCAGAAGAAGATTAAGAATGGGAAGGGCAGCTATTGTTATTGTTATTTATTTATATCCTGCCCTTTTCCCAAAACACAGAAAAATGTTACATTAAAACAGAATTAAATCATTATATGAGGGGGTATCGTAAAGTTTTAATTATAACCTTTACAAATTTTTGAAAGAAAATTTGTTTTGATTTGTAGTTGTTAACTTATCTCTATGTAGCCACCATCCAGATTTACACATTTTCCCCAGCATTTCTTGGCCCTCCAAATACCATTATTGTAGAATCCTGCAGATTGTGCCTGATGAGGATTTTACACTTTAGTCAGTTCTGGCACAGCCAGTCATAAAAATAAAGGATGCAATGAGCTGATTTTCTCAGCAACATGCACTTAGGGACCGATGATGACATTGATAAAATTTCATCAATATGACATAATAACTTCCGGGTGATCATTATTACTTTATGATACTCCCTCGTAAGATGCAGTCTGCAGACTTCTACAACATCAGGTATTTGGAGGGTCAAGATACACTGGGGAAAATGTATAAATCTAGATAGTGACTACATAGAGATAAATTAACAACTACAAATCTAAACAAACTTTCTGTCAATTTTTCAAAAAGGTGATCATTAAAACTTTACGATACCCTCTCGTAATATGAAATAACTAGAAAATATCCTAAAATGCAAAGATATACAAATAAGTACAAAAGTTAGAATCATACAAGCCACTGTATGACTACAATGTATGGATGTGAGAACTGGACAGTTAAGAAAGAATATAGGAAGAAAATCAATTCATTTGAGATGTGGTACTGGAAAAGAATGCTGTGGATTCTGACAGCCAAAAAGACAAACAAATGGGTCCTAGAGCAGATAAAGCTAGAAATCTCCCTGGAGGCCAAGATGACAAAAACTGAGGCTGACATATTTTGGTCACATCATGAGAAGGCATGACTCATTGGAAAAAACAATAATGTTAGGAAAGGTGGAAGGAAGTAGAAAGAGAGGAAGGCTGCTTGTTAAATAGATGGACTCTATTAAACAGACCACAAGTATGAGTTTGCAGAAGCTGGGCAGAGCAGTGGAGGACAGGGTTTCTTGGAGATGTCTCTTCAGCAGGGTCACCATGGGTTGAGACCTATGCAAGGGCAGTTAACAACAATAACGAAACTGTTAATCCAATACAAATCAAACTGGCCATCAGATTTATGGGAAAAGTTTACATTGTGAAAGTTATACAACAGGGCTGAGCGATGAATACATACTAGTTCATGTGTTTATTATTTACACATCTTCCACCAGACTCAAGTCTTATCAAGTAACTTTTCAGACTAACAAACCTGTGGTAGTTATTATGTTTTCAAATAAAACTGCTAAAGAATCACCACCTCTGCATTGAGCAACTGATTGTTCAGCTACAATGAGCTCTTGTAACATTTTTATCTTGCTTAAGGCTAATCAGGGGAAGTGAATAAATCTTAGAAATTACTTTATAGGACATTTAGTGCCCATTTAACAGTACTTTAAGGGGCTGGCAATGAAGTTAACAGCCTTCTGTGTTGCTTAAATGTTTGCAATTTAGAAATGATGCATTTATGGCAAGTTTTAAATCGACATCCAACAATAGCACAATGAATTCACTGAACACAGTGCCATGCACAAAAGATAAATAGCTGTATTTTTTTCAGGTTGCTGCAAAGTGAGCTTCCTTCAGGATTCCCCTCTCCTAAACCAGTTATATTTTATTTCTGAATTATCATAGTCTGAGTGCCTAAATGGCATTGCACACTTTTAGCTGATCCACAACAGACTTGAACCAAGAAATGCCAATTGTAGTTGGGCTTGGGAAGGGGTAGATACATATAGGGGGCACATGTCAAACACTGTGGTACAAGAATAGATTTTAATCTATAAAGCACAAGGACAATGGTACTTTACTCAAGAGAAATAAAAATCCCACTAATCATTAGGGGGAACTATGTACAGTTCACTCCCAATTATTGTTGACACTCCCTCTCAAAAAACAATACTGGGAGAGAATAATGCAGTGGAGAATTACAGAAACATAGAATCATACAGTTGGAAGAGACCACAAGGGCCATCCAGTCTAACCCCCCTGCCATGCAGGAACTCTCAATCAAAGCATACCCAACAGATGGCCATCCAGCCTCTGCTTAAAGACCTCCAAGGAAGGAGACTCCACCACTCTCTGAGGGAGTGTGTTCCACTGTTGAACAGAGTGGTGGAGTCTCCCTCCTTGGAGGTCTTTAAACAGAAGCTAGATGGTGATCTGTCAGGTATGCTTTGATTGAGAGTTCCCGCATGGCAAGGGGTTGGACTGTATGGCCCCTGTGGCCTCTTCCAATACTTCTATGATTCCATGATTCTATGTAATATGGTATTTCCATGGTAGCAACAATGTTATCTGTTTTTGAAGAATTTTTCCTATATTGGCAGTGTAGGGGAAAAACCCAGTGGGCTAGGTAGAGAAAAGATCATGTTTAGTTTAAAGCAACTTCCTTTGTTCCTAATCCTGGTAGCTTGTTCATCCACAACTGCAGTTCTATTCCAACTGTCAGTCAAGTGGACATTTATCAGTAAAAACTTACATCAGTTTCTGACTTCTTGACTGCATCTAGTTTTCCTAGTCTAAATCCAATAGTCTATTAGTAGCACCCCACTGGCATGTGTGGCATCCTTACTCTGCTTTATTTTCCAAGTCAGCAGGGTTTCAATATAGTTAATGGACCACAATGTTATTGCATGGTGTCTAAATTTCTAGTTACTTTATTCTGTGCACAAACAGGTATTTGTCAATTCACTGTTTGCTGTCATTTATTAAACTAATACATGTACACTGCTTTGAGCAATAAATTACAAAATTAAGGCTTTTAACAATAAAGGATATCATTAAGCACTGCATGCTGGAAGTAGATTTGACTAACATTCTTTATAAGTGGAGTTTATTTAAGGGAGAATCTGCATGAATAGATTTTAATTACTGTCATATTAAACTTGATAAGACAACAAATGTCAAAGGTGCACAAATGCAGTTGATTTAGAATATTACCATTGTGAATACGTTACATGACTTTGATGATAAATAATGCTGCTATCTGATTATAAAAGATAAAAATAAAAATGAATAATGAGATTCCCATTCTGCAGCAAGTAAATGTCCAGTGATGCACACACGTACACACACACAAACAGTTTGTGTGCACAGACAGTTATAAATAACTAACCCAACACTGTAAATTAAAAAAGAACATGCTAATAATTATGTGAGCACAAAAATATTTATCTCATTCTTGTTCAAATTATGAACACATTCCCCTCCCCCCCCCCCTTAACAGGTATTTAAAGTATGGTTTGGAGGGGATCTTTCGAGAGGTGCCACTTCCAGGGGGAAGTATAGATCTAACTCACTCACCTCCATGCTGCTCTAGTGATAGACTACTCAATCAAATATGTTAGCCATGGAAAGGGACTCCCTGTTATTTCATGAAGACTCCATGCTCCCTTCTTTTCCATAGGGTAATAACAGCCATTTTGTTGGTCATAGGTACAGGCCTCAGGATGGAGTCATCTGGCTCTAAATTTAATTGCTATTGGATTGACTCCTGCTGTTCTGTAAGATTTGCAATTTCTAGGCCATATATAAGCAGTGTCAGATCCTAGACCTTAAAATAAATATGTATCTGGACTAGATTCCAGAGGACGATAAGCAGCTCACAGATCAAGGCTATGTATATAACAAGGAGTCTACGTATTTAGACTAAATCTAGTGTAGGATCTGGCATTCAGATGAACTATATTCTGGATCAGACCTGTGTTGACATCATGCAGACACAGGACTGGGTCTTTGTATCAGGTAGGCCCACTCATGCTATATGTGATATGTGGTTGGATGGTATGGCTCTAAGTCTTGATCAGTTGAATAGAGTAGGGCTCCCACCAGTTGAGGAATGGCCACTTCAGTCCACAGCAATGCCTGACAGACTTATTTTGCTACAAAGCAATTGCTATCCAAAAGAACCAAGTTAAATGGCTATACAGAGAATTTAAAGATAACTGACACAACATTATTGTGGTAGGTTTGTCTCCAAGCAATCTTTTTTGCTTCATATATCAAAAGCTACTTGATAACTCAGCTGCATTTTGGAATTACAATTCAAGAAATATTTATTATGCCCTTCCTTCCACCATAGGCATATATGAGAATTGTTTTGAAACTTACATTAGTGGTTGTTTGTTTAACAGTGGTTTGCAATATGAGGATTAGTCCATACAGATCTTGTAGACAGGAGTGGTAATGACTCATCTAGTGCTGACAGTTATTTAATGGTGAACCCCATTCTGCAATGAAATTCTGGGCTGAGCTAGTTCTATCTCTGTGTGAAACTTAGTCTTACAAACCATTAATTCAGGGGGTGTACACACACATACATGCAAACACACACACACAGAGTCGTCTTGTCAATGCAACCCTGGAACTTCAAAGTCCACTATAAGGGAAGGGTCACTATATGTTCTTCACATAAGAAGATTATATAGGGGTTTATATAGAAGTTTATCACACAGAGGAGATTGGGAGTTTATCCCATGAATATCCTGGATAAATAATGTAATTATGCAAAATGATTTCACATGATGTCACACAAACCCCTCCATTAAAGTGGTCACTAATAATAATAATAATAATAATAATAGGATTTATTTCTATTCCTCCTTTTCCGGTGGGGAATCAAAGTGGATTACAGCAGTCAAGCAAACAGCTTCATTTATATACCACTTCATACTGCCTAAGTAGTGTCTATGCAGTCTACAACTGTAAGCTGCTTGCCCCCAACAATCTGGGTACTCATTTTAGTGACCTCAGAAGGATGCAAGCCTGAGTCGAGCTTAAGCCCTTTTGCTGGTACTGAACTCGCCACCTTTTTTACTTTTGGGATTTCAGTGACAATGCATTTCTTCTTTTTTAAAAAAAATTATTGAAAAAGAAAACAAGAAAAAAACAATACAATAGAGATACAAGCTATATACACAATGTAAACAATACATACATAACAAATGAACATAATCTAAGAAAAGAGAAACTAAACAACTGAGAGAAAAAGGGGGAAGGGGGGAAAGGAATGGGGAGGGGAAAAAAGAGAAAAGCAAAAAGAGTTAAAGCAAATGACTTCCTAGAATTTTCTTTTGATCTCCATCAAATAGTTTAAGTTTTTCTGATATGATTCATGTAAATCTGTAAAGGAAAGGATAATCTTGGAAATTAATAAATAACAGAGCTTATTTATATTTAAAGTAAAATAAAGAAATTGTAGGGACTCAATGTATCCACTTTGGAATGCTTACTTTCCATATTTTAAACTTAACTGGCTATGTTTAACCTATAAATCAAATTTTTAGTATTTTATCCTTTTTTTCCAGGTATGCTATCAAGAGGGACCAATCTTCTTTATTCTCATCCCAGTTCCCTCCTTTACCCAAACAAGTGAGTTTATCTAGCTGTATATATTCTAGTAACTTAAATAACCATTCTTCTATGGAGGGGGTTTCCTTTTTCCCCCACCATTTTGCTAGAGTCACTCTAGCAGTGGCAGACAAGTAAAAGAGTAATTTACCATTCTTTTTTTCCAATTTATTGTCCATCACCATACTTAGTAGGAAAAACTTGGGATCGAAATTTAGCTTACATTTGAAGATTTCTTTTATGGTATCATAAATTTCCAGCCAATTTTTTTTTGACAATTTTACAATTCCACCAAAGATGTAAAAAAGTTCCCACATTTACAGCATTTGTTAGATGTCATTTTGTAGATTTTTGCTAGTCTTGCTGGAGTCCAATACCACCTATATTGCATCTTAAGGAAGTTTTCTCTTAAGTCTGCACTCATTGTATATTTGGATCTCTTGGTCCAGTTCTTCTCCCATTGTTCAAAAGGTATATTATGACCCAAATCCTGTGTCCATTTTACCATGGCTTCTTTGACAGTTTCTTGTTCCATATCCCAATTCAGGAACAGGTCATATATTTTTGAAATGTTATAGTGCTTTCTTTGTTGTAAGAGTTTCTCAAAGTTTTCTTCTGCCTTTCCTATGCCTGGGTCTTTGATATCAAGATTATATCTACTCTGGAGCTGTTTATAAAAGAACCATGTCTTATATTCGTGTTCTCAAACTCTTGTTGAGTCAAGAATCTATAGGTCAGAGTGTTATTATCTTTGGTGGTTAAATCTTTGTAAGTAAACCAAAGGCCCTTAGATGTCTTAGTTTCTCTAAAGAGAGCTTCATTGGGTGAACTCCAAAGAGGAATACATGGGCACAGTCTTGATTTATATCTTAACCAGGTCTTAAAAAGTGAACTCCTTATATAATGGTTGAGAAAATCCTTATTAACTAAATGTTTACCATAGAAAAGATATGCGTACCAACCAAAACGGTTTCCAAAACCTTCCAAATCTGAAATAATAGGATCATCCAGTTTGAACCAGGGCCAAAGCCATTCAAAGCATGCAGCATCATAATACAGTTTGCATAATTGTGCAAATGATTATCACACACAACTGCACAAATAAAGTGATATCAGAAATGATATAGTGACAATGCATTTCTGATATCACTTTATTTGTGCAATTGTGTGTGATAATCATTTGCACAATTACTCACCATTTTCACTTTATTTGCAAGATGCTTTAAATGTGATTTAATCTCTCTTTAATGCCAAAATTAGTCCCAATGTGGAGTTTCATAGTTGTGACAAAAGAAATTCTCCCTTATGATTGCCTGTCATAGTTTAGTGCTGTCTGTTTCTCACCTCCAGGTGATCAGATATTTTTTTCCAGCTCAACTGCTTGCAGTTCTTAGAGATATAAGAAATGAAACTCAGGACATGTAAAGCATGTCTTTGACCTTATAGGCTTGGCCCATGATGCCTAATATGTTGTGCCTAGAGAGAGCTGAAGATGAAGACAGATGCACAGTCTCAGCTGTTCCAAAACCACAAGCCACAACAAGGCAATAGTCCTGATAAACAAAACCAAAAGGAAAAGTTAAGACATATAACTTGGGCCAGTTCAGGGGCTAGGAATCCAAATAAATTCAAGGTCATAAGAATTTCTTTTAGCTGCTGGGAGATTTATAGGTGCTTGATTTTGAAATGGCAACTGGCTAACAACTCAGCATTTCACATTTAAGACTCTGTAAGAGGCATTGACACCTTAATCACAGATGTTTTCCTTTCATTACTCTCCAAATGATAGGTGACTCATCCCAATATCCATCCATTCTGGTTGCATTGCCTAGCCCACATTTTACTAGCTTGTTTGCAAGAATATCATGGGGACGTTATCAAAGGCCTTACTGAAATCAAGATATGCTATATCCACAGTACAGTATTCCCTTCATCTAAAAAAAAAAAAAAAAAAAAAAAAAAAGGGACATCAGGTTACTTTGGCATAGCTTGTTTCTTGCCATCCCATGTTGACTTTTTGTGATTATGGCATTCCCTTGTTCATAATGTTCATAAACTCTCTGTTTAATAATCTGCTCTAGTATATTTCCTGCCCACATGCTGGGAGGAATCCATCATATGAAGTCTTTAGGTGTCATCATGCCACATATAGTTGATCTTTGGGGAAAGAAAGGATGAAAACAGATATTTTGGCACATGGTAGAGGTTCTGTATGGGTCGTGTGGAGAAGTGAGGATATTCTGCACATGTTCATATGAGAAGGGCTCTGCACACTTTTCAGTGAAAATCACTGCAAATAATAATAATAACAAGAGGAGGAGGAGGAGGAGGAGGAGGAGGAGGAGGAGGAGGAGGAGTTGACAGCCTTTGGGGCCTTCAGAGAGCCATAAAAATGGAATCTAAGGACTTCATGCATCCCATGGGAAACACTTCCACTACTCCTGATATGGAGCTTCAAATGTGGCTCTCAACCAGTGATACAAATCAAAATGGTAGAGACGAGTGCTTCGTAGAATGTTAGCTCTGACATCTCAGTATCTGAAAACTATAGCGGTCACTTTCCATTGCCTTTACATGCCATCAGATCAGTATACATTGGGTTCAGTAATTTTGGACTACAACATTTCTTTTCTTCTCCTTTTTCTTCACTGTGAAATAATGGGCCCATTCCCACTCACAAAATAATCCAGTTCGAAACTGGATTATTTTGAAAGCGAATTCTCTCTGGGGCCATTTACCCCCCCTTTTACTCCCCTTTATCCTTTACATTAAGGGGAGAAAAGGGGGGAAAACGGCCACAGAGAGAATGGATGGATGGAGGAGGAGGAGGAGGAGGAGGAGGAGGAAAGGAAAGTGGAAAAAACCTTCCCTCTTTCCCCCTTTTTTCCTCCATCCTACCCCTCCTCCCCTCCTCTCTTTCCCTCCCTCCCTCCCTCCCTCCCTCCAGTGGCCTACCTGGCAGGGGGCTGGTGGTCTTCTCCTCCAGTCTTCCTCCTCCTTCTCCTTCTCCAGGCTGGACCCTTCTCCGCTGCCAGCCCAGCCTCCTTCTCCAAGATCTCTGCCCCAGGAGGCCTCCTTAGAAGGAGGCCTGGACAGAAGGAGAGAGGGAGGCAGGCAGGCAGCATTGAGGATGCAGGGCCGCAGGATGGAGGACTGGAGGATGTGCGTCCGTTTAGGAGGACGCAGGCACACACACCATAGAGGCAGGGAGGGACGCACGTCCTCCAGTCCTCCAACCTGCAGCCCTGCATCCTCCATGCTGCCTGCCTGCCTCCCTCTCTCCTTCTGTCCAGGCCTCCTTCTAAGGAGGCCTCCCGGGGCAGAGATCTTGGGGAAGGAGGCTGGGCTGGCAGTGGAGAAGGGTCCAGCCTGGAGAAGGAGAAGGAGGAGGAAGACTGGAGGAGAAGACCACCAGCCCCTTGCCAGGTAGGCCACTGGAGGGAGGGAGGGAGGGAGGGAGGGGAGGATGGAGGAGGAGCAGGGGAGGAGAGGGCCAGTGGAGTGAGGGAGGGGAGGAGGAGGAACCCACGGGGTCCCTCTGGGGCCACTGCCACCATGGATCCCGCGATCCAAGGGTGGCAGTGGGGAGGGAGAGGGAGGGAGGAGGAGGAAGGGGGAGGAAGGGAGGGAGGCCGGTGACTGGGAGAAGGCAAGGGCCATTGCAGCTGCCCCTGTCATCTCCCGGTCGCCAGCAGTTCCCATTGGGCTGAATCGATTTATTTTCAAATAAATCGATTCAGCCCAAAAAGAAGCGGTAAAAACCAGCTCCTTTTTGACTCGGGTTTAATGGGGGAAAACCCCAGCCCCCCTTGGCAAATCGATTCCAAATCCATTCGCCAATGGGAACTAGACTGGTTTAAACCGGATCATGCTTCCATATGATCCGATTTAAACCTCAGTGGGAATGGGCCCAATGATAATCATAGAACTGAATTGACAGTTTTTGTGAGCTTCATCTAGTAAATGCCTAGGGCTAAATCCAATAGTTTGTTCCATGTTTCCTTGTTGTTTCTGTGTTGAATCAATGGAAAATTGGTATGGAACACTTATGCATGTTCTGTTGATTCAGTGGGTCCATTTAAGTATTGGGACTAAAATTTGGTTTTAAGCCCTTATTTCCTAGGTGTGGGTTAACAAATATTCTTCTACAATGTAGTCATTATTTGCAATTTTTGTAGGCTGGTTTTCCAGCAGATATTCAAGATGGCTTACAGTCAGAGTAAAAACAATATAAGAAAACCAAACTATTCCATTCAAACCTACTTGCATATTATAAAAGATGTATAGCTGTGTTCTGCTTGGTTTATTAGCACTGTATTGCAAGGGTCTTCAAGAAGAAATGTTACTCAGACAGCTCTAATGATTTAGCACAAAAAGGTATTGAAGACCTTTCATTTTATCTATCCCTTACCCCCCCCCCCCCCCCGCTTGCCCCACAAAGCTTTTTGATTATGTAACTGCATCTCGGCATTAGACTGACCCTTATTGCAGAAAGAATAATGACTGCTATCTTTCCAACACTGTGGTCGGGGCTCTTTTTTTAACTATTATATTTTCTTAATAATTATGAATGTCATTTCCCATCTTAAAAGAAAGAGGGTGTGGAAGAAGCTTGCTAGATTTTCCAGCTTCAGATTTAAAGCAGCAGACAAGTGAATGAACCAGATGCCAGGTTGAGATAAGTGGCCATGCCAAGCAGATGAAGTTAGGACAAGAACTGGCAATTAATGGACAAAATAAATATTAAAAAAATTAAAATCATATTGTATTTTTTGTGTTCCATTTCTTTGAGTAATCTAGGCTGCAACTGGATCATTCCTGAGAGAACATTCCAGACATGGAGATTGGACTGAGCAGAGACACTCCTCATGGTGAGCACAGCAACTATGCCTATCCTCTCTACTCTGCTTTGGTCAGGCCTCAACTGGAATATTGCATCTAGTCACCACAATTCAAGAAGGTTGTTGACAAGCTAGAGAATGTCCAGAGGAAGGTGACCAGAATGGTGAAAAGCCTGGAAATCATGCCTTATAAAGAGCAGCTGAGGGAACTGGGTATGTGTAGTCTGAAGAAGAGAAGATTAAGAGGAAACATGATTGCTATATTTAGATATTTGAAGGAATGTCATATTGAGGGTGGAGCAAGCTTGTTACAGTATCTGCTTCTCCAGAGAAAAAGGACCCGGAGCAATAGCTTCAAGCTAAGGAAGTGGGATTCCACTTAAACAACTGGAAAAACTTCCTACTGGTAGGAGCTGTTTGTCAGAGAGTGGTAGAGACTCGTCTTTGGGAGGTTTTTAAAGAGAGGCTGGATGGCCAAACATTGGGAGTGTTTTGACCTTGTCTTCCTTTGTTGCACGGATTTGGACTGGATGGCCCTTGTGGAGTCTTCCAGCTCTACGATTCTATGACCTTTGCTGCTGTCTGCCATTGGTGCCCCAACAGTGGTAATGTTTCAGAGGAGGAATAGGGTTTGAGATTTACTGGTCATTACCCTAGAATGGGAGAGATGGAATAGGGTTTTTTTCCCCCTCTAGTAGCCCTTCTCCTTTTGCCCTCTCAGCAGATCAACCAGACATTGGATAAAGTGGTTCCTTCACTGTAGTTTTTCTTCCTCTCTCACCTTCATTGAAGTGTTCTATTAGAAATTGGGTTTGGTTGCATTTATTAAAATTGGCTTGAGGTTTGCTTGCTTTTAAACAATGATACAAATGTTTCAAGTAATGTTAAATGCACTAATAGGATTTTATTTGTCAGATGAAAGAACCTCAACTACTTAGCCACCCTGCTCTATGAACTATCACTGAACTTCTAGTCAGTGATAACCTGACTGTTAGGTTTTTTTATTAAGGAATGAAGAATGAGAGGTGGCTTGCTATTTTCTTCTGAAATGTAGCCTACAGCTGCTGGTATTCCTTAGTATTGTAGTACTAAGTATTAAGTAGTGCTGATATTTAACTGTACTACCATTTAAATGAAGCCAAGGATGGAATTAGTGGAGCTAGGAGTTATGGAAGCCTAGGAATGTCACATCCTTAAACAGAAGTTTAATTGTGTTTTAACTTTTGTATTAACAGTTTTTTTTAATAGTACTGTCTTTTCAAAATGTTGTATGCCACTTTGGATCCCATGTTGGGAGAAAGATGGGATATAAATTAAATTAAATTAAATAAATACTTTTTGTTCATGAGTATATGTTATCTCTGTATATATTGAATTTTTATTCCATTGTTCAAATAAATTTAAAAAATCATTTTCAATAACAGGAATTCCTTTCTCACAGATATCCTTGACCTTTCCAGATTACAAAGATCAGGAAGTTCCTAACCAAATTAAGAAAATATGGGGGAAAGAGGAATTGTGGCAGTGATGTCTCAGGGCCTGAATGTTATCCTCTGGTCCTCATGACAATATGAAGGAATCACAGGATCAGAGTCCTGCTTTTAAAAATGTGTGTGTGTGAATGATTCTCCTGTTATACTATGATCCCAAACAGACTGGCAGTAAACTTGGGGGTGGTGTGGGGGTGGTGGCATTTAGATATCACATGGCCCGACACCACCGCCAGGCCAGCATCATGCTGCCTGCCTGACCAGAAAGCTGGTAGTGTTGTGCTCTGGTGGCACGGTATTTATAGGCTGCATGCCACAGGAGTGCTGCAAAGCTGTGGTGGTGGCTGAAAGTACACCCTTTTGTCCTATCAAAAAGGACTGGGGCTGCAGCATGCAGTTGCTGTGGTCCAAATCTGGCATTCAAAGGGGCAGTGTCATGCCATGCCTTTAGAGCCATCAGTTTTGGCCCTTAGCTTTTTTGTTTGTTTGTTTGTTTGTTTTCATTTTTAAACTGAATTACATATGCTGAACATCTCAGGTTGATAGTTAACACTTTATGATATCACTGGAGGATTCCCTTTTTCAAACCAGGGACACCCCTTGTAACATCACTCTGTGCCACCCACCTGTGGCATCAACAGGGATCATTCCTAGGAGACAGGTTTGGACCCTGAAATCTCAGTGGTTAGGATAATCTTGACCTGGTAACTGACATTATGTGAACAGAACCTAGGAGTATAGTTTAATAGTTGAAAACGTCTTAAGTCATAGTGAGATCCTATGTATCAAATATATCCTCTCTCTCTCTATTATATAGGATGGCAGTGGAGAAAAGCATCAGTAAATTCAGGTTGTTCTAGAGGTCAGCAGTGAGCACCTCCAGAAATGCAAGATTTGGCAGCTGCCCCAAAATACTAATCCTGAAGATAGCTCCAGGATCTCACATCAGGTCCTATGCTTCACTGATGCTGAATGGTGCAGCATTAAATCTGCCCTCTAGATGTCTATCCAATCTGGGGGAAAATCCCTTAAACCCCAAAGCATCTCCACAGAAAACAAGCAGCAGAATTAACTGTTCTACATGAATAGGCCTGTCATATTGCTATGCTGGAATAGTGACATTTACACAAAAAAATATTATAGCAAAGCATTAATTTTCCAGTAGAACAATTCATAAAGCTTAAGCTGGGCCACACAGTACAAAAAATATCCTCCACCCTGCAAAAACCCTTTAATACATCTAGACATTTCATTTTACAACACAATCACTTTATGGCTATGAAATAAATCTAAGCAGCTCATGTACTGCATATATATTCATATATATAATCAGTGCATTGCTACAAGTAAACCTTCTTCTGGAATCCCGTATGCCCCCTGCATTTTTTCTTTCCTTTCTGCTGGCAACAGAACAACAGCAAAATAATTTACTGGATCAAAAATCAAAGAGTAAAGTATATTTTTGAAATACTGAAGGGGAAAAATTCACAGCACAACACAACCGTATAAAAAAGTATTTGCTATCTATCACTGTGAAATGTTTTGAACATCTCCTCAAGTATTTTGTATGGTTGAAATATGTATGAAACTCCACTGCCTTCAGGAAATAAAGCATATTATATTTAAAATAAAATGTGATGTACCAATGGTTTCTTTGACATCTTAAGGCTGCATTGTTATACCACCCATCTGGCAGTAAACCCCACTGAGCTCAACAGAATCCCCTAATTTATATATGAATAGTTTAATCTTACACATTTCTCAGCAGAAATATATAGGACTAAACTATTAATATATGAAATAAGAGATATTTACAGCATTTTGAATGTATTTTAATTTCATACTCAAATAATGCTTTGCACTTTCATTGTATCATTGTAGCTTAATCTTCATGCATCAAATTGTACACTTGGCAACAATTATTATATGTGATACTTAATGCTGGGACAGGGGCCTCAGAAAAACAAGCACCATGTGCTGTTTCTCATTAGGCTCAGGGGCAGGGTTCATATTTTTAGCTCCAGAAGTATAGGCAACTGGGAGCTTGAAGATCAAGGGATAAAATCTTTCCAGTTTTAGCGGGCTTCAAAAGGGAAAGGATGAAAGGAGGGAGGGAGGAGGAGGACATTTTGCTGGAACTTGGGAAGTAGAGAAGTAAATCATAGCAGACAAATTAGCTAGGACCACCACAGATTTTCTTCCCTGAGTCCCCATATGAGAAAGTATTAAAAAAATGTTTAAAAATGTGTCTGTTAAGGCAGACATCCATCTTTCAGCAAGCTTCATCAATGCTCTTAATAAGATAATATTCCATAAAGTTTTTGAAAGACTTTCGGAAATGTTGAATAAAATAACTAGAAACAAACATGGGTACAGAATTATGAGGGCTGCAAATATCATATGGGTCAAAATTATGCAATGAAATGTCTCACTGTGAGCATCACTGATCTGATTCCTGGAAAAGCATTAGGGTGCAAATAGGTCATCTCACTGGAATAGTTCATACATAAAAGCTTGAAGCATCAGTCACAGCATAAAATGAAGGACAATCTGTACACATTGATGGGAGCTGGGATGTTAACAAGAAAGCTCACAAACTGTACTTTTAAAGATAATTTGTCAAAATTTTTGGCCTTGTCTTGATTCCAAATCCAGGACTTTAAGCGGTAGTAGGATATTTATTATTGATGTTGCATGTATTCATACACTTAGTTGCCTGAATAATTAACAACGTGCTTCAGGGCATGTAATTCACCTCGTCTCTAAGAATATCCAGGCACTTAGTAAATATGTTACTTCTTCGTAAGAGAGACTCACCACTCTGCCATTTATTTGTCATGAGGCCTCGTGGCAGGTTATAGCATGTTTAAGAGTATAATAAAAATTAAGAAGAAAAAAAACCTTCACTGACTCTAAAATAGATTGAAATGTCAATGACTATGACACTACCTTTCCATGGTGGTAGAATTGTGTGCTTCTTTGAGGCAAGGGAATATGCTGATAGCAGTAGTGCTGCTGGTAGGGTTTTTCATGACAGGCTTTTGCTAAGAAGCCACACTAAATGTGCCAAACAGCTACTGGACAGCAGCAGTAGTGGGGGTGACACTGGCAGCAAATCTCTCAGAGACTCTGGCAGTGGCACTATAGCTCAGAAGAAGGTGTGGAACCCCCTATTTTTTTTTTTAAAAAAAAAACAAACCATGAAAACCCCTTGAGACAACCCAGTGAAACAATAGGTAGTGTCAGAAGATGGGATTCCCAAGTCAAATGGCACCCAAAAAGCTACTGAGAGGGAACAAAAGACAAGTACAAGTAGCACTGTGACTAAGGACACAACTTGACATAAGCTGAAAGGATATTCACTTGCTGATGTGCTCAAAAATGAAAGGGAACTCCATACATAAACACACATTATAGGAATGTGAGAAACACATTATAGGAATGTGAGAAACATGAATCAGGGAAGTTAGACGTACTACCTATAAACATTGTAAGCCTTGGGGTGAGCAAGCTAAAGTGGCCAAAAATGTGGTAGTTTAAGTCAGATAATTACACAGTGTTTTACTCAGGAAAAGAAGATCTAAGAAGAAATGAGGTAGCATGAATAGTTAGGAGAGAGATGTAGCAAAAGCAGCAAAGGAAGGAAGGAAGGAAGGAAGGGGGGGAGGGAGGGAGGGAGGGAGGGAGGGAGGAGGAGGAGGAGACGACGACGACGACATCAGGGGAAATCCATCATACAAAATCTGTCAATATAACCACAATCATAGCCACAATCAAATTTATCTCCAGAAGAGGAAGAAACTGAAAGACTCTGTGCTGAAGTCCAGGAGGAAAGTGATCACACATCAAAACAGAACTTCTTGTCGATCATGGGTGATTGGAATGCAGAAGTAGGAAATGGAGCAGAATCAAAGATTGTAGGAAATTTTAGCTCAAGAAATGAAGCAGGAAACTGACTGAATTTTCCAAAGCCAACAGATTGTTCACTGAAAACACAGTCTTCCAGCAATAAGCAACTGTAATTACAGGAATCACTTGATGTCCAATACAGAAATAGACTACAGAACTGGAAGTAGAAAATGGAGAGACATACCTACATAGGCCATAAGATTTAGAATCTATCATCACATCGCTTCCACTCTGATACTTTTGAGTATTATGGCTAGAAATGAACAAACGAGTATATATATCTCAGTTTCACATGTATTTGGCTATACATTAATTCCATCCAATATCTGCATTATTTTATGATTTAAAACACTACTTTTCAAAGTGGTGTGTGATGGACAAGTTCCAGTCCACAAACCATCTCCCACTTTATTAATTCTGTGCTTTATTAAATCAGTATTAAGAAGCACTTATGTAAAACATGTACACGTACTTCCATTTTCTTTCAGCTATAATATTCTCCAACATATCCACTTTGCAGGTACTTCCTCTATTATAAGCAGTTTCATAAACAACACTCTCCATTATTACACTTTTTGCAATAATGCAATTTTTGTATGAAAAACTCTGCCAAACACTTAAATACATCTAGGCAATATATAATTTTCAGCATTTTTGTATCCAGCTTTCGCTGAAACATGCATTTTATGCACAGCTTTAGGGCCCAAAGTGTATCACAGAATTTAAAGAACTGGTTATTCTGAAGGATAGCTGTTTTGCAATCCACACATCAGTCCAGGAAATGTGAGTTAGTTTGCTATGTTTTTTGCAGACCAAGAAAATATTCTTCCCCTTCCCTAGTTTTATCAGAGTTGAAGAGAACACAACATGGGAGTTTCATTTTCTTTCACACAATGAGCATTTGGTTATTTTCACATGCCCTTCCATTAGGGCAGTGAAGAGCAATTTGGTTTCAGAAATATCTTCTTAAAATAAGGTAGAAAATTGAAACATTGTAGGTGTTTTCAGTAATAACAGTAAGGGACATAGTTCATGTAATAATGTGCCCAAAAGTTTTCTAATACAAATAAAATATTTTAGGTATAGTAGCTTCTGAAATAAATTTTTGAGTGAATTTAATCAGTATCATTTAATGCATCTGTCCTGTCAGCCTTCTTAAGAAGAATGCTTATATGAAATGAAGAAAACAGACAGAAGCAACTAGAGGTGTACCCACACTGCGAAGTTATACCAGTTTGAGATCACTATAATTGTCTTTATTTCACCCTACAAATCCTGGTATTTGTAGTTTGGTGAGGCATCAGAACTCTATGAAAGAAACTTCTAAATATGTCCGAGAGCTACACATCCAAAGATCCCATAAAATGGAGCCATGACATTTAACGTAGTAGCAAACTGCTGTAATTAAGTAGTGTAGATAAAACCTTGGATGCTTGATGAGATACATGCCACAGGGAACTGGGTAAATGTTCTGAGGAAAGGAATATGCTTACTGCAGGTGCTGAAACAGTCCCTGGAAAAATAATATAAGAACATGAAACATACATGTTGACAAAATACTGAATGTGTCAAAGTGTGACAGAAAAGAATTAAAACAACTCCAGGAATTCTCTTCAATGAGTTCACCTTCCTCTGAAACTCAATAATGAACTAAGTCACAGGAATGAGAAAAAAATGACGCATGGATTTTCCTGCTTTACTTATCTGATATTTGCCAAGCCTTCAGCCACTATTTGATGTGAGAAGAAGAGTTGTCATTTGGATCTGCAGCAGGTGGGACAGTTTTACTAGCCAAGAATTCCCCAAGTAAAACCTCATAGAATCATAGAGTTGGAAGAGACCACAAGGACCATCGAGTCCAACCCTCTGCCATGCAGGAACTCCCAATCAAAGCACCCCTGACAGATGGCCATCCAGCCTCTGGAGTTTTAAAACCCTGGGAGAAAAGGACACATATAGACCAGAGATTTATTCAATTGTAGAGGTGATGAAAATTTCCAGTGACATTTCATGTAATGATACAAACGTATGATAATGGTAGAGGCAAGCCACAGCAGGCTTGTGATGACCATCCAATTTTAAGACTTTCAGGATACAACAGGGTGGAGTTTGATCATGTGGCTGTGTAATATCCATGTGTTCCTGCTAAAAACACAGTTTGTTCACAATAGCTTTCCCAGTTGAAGCCATTGAAGTGGTTTGACTGAATTCCTCCTATGACTGGTGAATCTGAGGTAGCTTTGTACATCTAGCAAAATGTATGTTCTAGTCTTCTACCCACATCAGGAACTTTGCCATAGACACATAGGGATGGTACAGACCACCCAAAAGGGGCAGTCTGTAGCCACCCCAAGAAGCGACAAGATGGGGCCAAGGCACACTGGCAGCCTCAGAAGCCCCATACCAAGGCTTCCGAAGGCCACGGGGAAGCGGAAAAACTGGTGCTTCCCGGCTGCCTGAAAGCGGGATGCAGCAGGAGCCCTGGGCGCCCACTGCACCTCACTTTTCTCGCCAGTGCTAAGGGGAGAAAGGGGCCACCGCCGCGGCCCCTTTCCCCCCTAGGTCCTTGGCACGGCCGTTTAAAGGCCACGACAAGGACCTGGCACAAAAAAGGAGCTTGGTTTTCGAGCTTCTTTTTTGTGCCACAGGAAAGGCACGCTTGGTGCCTTCCCATGGTGCCAGTACATCATGGCATGTGTAGCATTATCTAAACATTGAGCGCACCATGACACTATGATGGTGTGCCCATATGGACACGCTGCACCCTCCCTAACCCTAAACAAGCACCAAAGAGCCCTAAAGGCGCTCTTTACTGCCCGTCTAGATTGGGTCATAATGATTAACCACATTTCTGACAAAAGTATATATTATTATGGGGCTTTCTAGATTGGCAGGAAAGTGTGACATGAATTTGCCTTTTCCTTAATGCTTAGCAGCTGCACCACAGCCTTTAGATGGAGCTGCGCTGTTCTGCAGTTTTAAAAAAAGAAGCTGGGAAAACCAGCACCTTTTTAAAGGTGCTTCTTCTCCCCTAAAATGCAAAAAAAGCATTTTCATGGCACACTTTCCCTTTTTCTCATCTAAAGGCTAGAGTTTCATGCAGCCATGAACACACTTCTTTTTGCCAATCTAGAAAGCCTGTATGTTGCATTTTTCTAAAAAAGATGGCTTTTGACTAACTTTGGTTACAGATGAACATCTCCAAGCTATTCTGTCCCACCTTTGTCTGGAGTACCACAAAGCTCTTTTTTAGTTACACTCTCAACTTTTATTCCAATCAATAATTTGTATTGTTTTTCATGCTTTCAGAAAAGCAATTGCTTATTAGTTTTGATCCATAAAGTCACCAGGCTATGGGCACTAAGAATAATTCTCCAAAAGATATTGATCCAAATACCCGAATGAGTAAATTGGATAGAAGAGTTTGGTTTGTTGAAGTTATCAGATGAAAATGTTTTTCTACCACTTGATAAATTGCTTTCCAGCTTCCTGCTCAATTGAATGCTCCTTTAACCATGGGATCTCTTGAGAAAATTATTCCAGAATTAGAGTAGGTTGAAGTGTAGAACTTGACGGCTGAGAATTAATACTAGCATTTACTTTGTCATTATAGACCTCATTTTCTTCACAGTTTAGGGCAATGAGCCTTGGGCTGAGAAACCAAGTGAACTCTTCCAGAGACAAAATATTGAGAATGGTTATTTAGAGACTACAAAATTGAACATACTTGAAGGGAAAAATGTAACGTAGATAATCTAAGCACTCAAATGACTTCAAATGCATAGAAAATGGATTCTCACAAATTACATTCTTCTTTAGGAGGCCACATTTCCACATTTTCTTCTGTGGAAAGTGGGAGAAAGTTCATCCATAACTTACTGGTTTCTTCCACTGTCCTCAGGCTTTGCAACTAATCAAGCATTTGAAATGAGGTATTGAAGCTGAGAGTCTAATATACTACTTACTAGAATGTATGAAGGCAGCACTGTATATATGAAAGTTTTTTTCAGTGTTTTTATCATTCATTCATGGTTGACACATAAGGTTCATGAGCAGTTGGCGAAAGGACCGCATTTTGATAATAATCTTAGCCAGGGAGTTTTCTTCCCTGTCTGGACCTTAGAAGAAACTAATGTTCCTCAGAGGTAGCAAAAGAGATGACTAAATGTCCATAGCACTTTAACTATCATTCTTCCATGTAGTTTGGTGAGATACTTCAAATTCTCAGTAGAAAATGTCAGAGAATTCTACAGTAAGAATTCCACAGAACTACCAGGTTTATATATTATATACTATATTGTTTAGGGAAGCGTTCCCAGGTGAGTACCCTTCTCTGCCCCAGGATGCTGTGCCCCAGTTAAGTGTTAAGAAGCTGAGCCCTCCCCCACACACATAACATGCATTATACAATGGAAATATTCAATAGATATATAATCTCTCTCTTAATGCTTCTTCCTGTTCTTGAGAATGGTAGGCATACTTCCCAGCTTCTGCTGTTTTGCATTAGTTGCACCACCTTTGTGGTCACCTAACCATTCTAGCCTTGGAAGCACTGTCCTCACAGAACAAACCAGAATAGAAAGTGTTGCTAATGGTATTCTTTCTTCCCAGGAAGAAAGTGATTCCTATTGAGACCTAATGTCAAATCATCTAAACATCCATCCTTGTGACCTGTATTATTATCAGATTTTTAAAAAACATGTATATGCATGCACATAGATACACACATGTATCTCAGTTACCTTCCTGGCTTCCAAGACTGCATTCCTTTCTGGGGAAATTTATTCCCTGAATACAAATTTCATATATTTCAACATATCACAGATGAAAACCAGGATATATCTGGTCAAGCAACAAGTGTGATCAAGGTGGTAAAAGTTAATACTGAGAAAGAACACACAAACTAGGAGGTGCTGCAGACATTTGCTTTTGCCAGAGTCTGCTAGTAAGGGCAAGATTTTTCTCTTCCATTCCTCTCCTCACCCTCTGTTGAATTAATTGAGTGCAAACTACTCTTACACTATGAACTCAGTTTACAGCAACTGAGGTAAATTGAAGACAAGGAGGGGGATGAGAGGAGAAGGGAGAAACTGGGACATTTTAAAAGCAGCATGGGATGATAGAGCAATAATCAGGACTGGTTCTGCTAAATAAGAACAGTTGGAGAGTATAATATTTTAAATCTCTCGGAAACATGCCTCCCCATCTGTTTCACATCATTTCTGCCTGTTCAAAGTTAACCAATATTGTATTCATTTACCAAACATATTTTGACTCAATCTAAAAATATAATTTCTAAAGATCCTTTAACCCAAATACATAACAATAATGCTATGACTCTTCTTATCCAATAAGACATTTGGTTGTGGCTCAGGGTCATGCTGACCCATTAATAAAAAATAGAATTATAATAAGTACTGCGCACCGCATTGCGTTGTGTCCCAGATCTGCAGTGGAAAAACAGTTATGCTCTCAGCTTGAGAAAATGCAGCATTTAAGTAGCCTATGTGTGCTCCCTGCTAAGCTATCAAAACTCCAACTATTTTTATTCAATGAAACTAAAATTAAATTACTTAAAATGTTTTACTTTTTCCTTGTACTACTGCATTTTTCTTAGGATGAATTTGCTAGCTGTCAAGCCATGTTAGAAAAATCTAATCTATTTAAAAAGTAGTTATCAGATCCCACCCACCACCCACCCCACCCACCAAAATTCAATTGTTTCCAAGTGCTTAACTTTCCTATGGTCTTATCTGCTTTCTTTACTTCTGGTCCATGTAATGTGTGCAGAAAAAAATATGCATCATTTTCAGAGATAAGTACAAAGAAGTATACAGAGATGGATGTGGTGTTTTCCCTGCATCACCTGTGAAATAATGTCTAGTCTTCTCTACTAGCCACAAAACTGGAAAGACTTTATTTATTTATTTATTTATTTTCTTCTAAACTGTCCATAGTCTATGAGAAATCCTGGGTGGAAGAAAGGGCAAATTATCTTTCTTCCAAACATTTGACTTCTGAAGGCTGTTCTGTTCAGGCAGAGGGCAACAAAAGCTCAAGTGAAAAAGGGTAGACAGTATTCTGATAGCCTCTAGCCCTGCTACCATATCTACCTAACATAGTTGTTTGTTGTTGTTGTTTGCCTTCAAGTCATTTCCAACTTTAGGAATGCCTAAATAGGCCACTTTCCATATGTTATTTGTGTGTTTACTAGACATGTGGTATCATGGTAATAGGAGAGCCAGTGTGGTGTAAAGATTTGAGAGTTGGACGTTGACTCTGGACACCAGGGTTTGAATCCCAGCTCAGCCATATAAACCCACTGGCAGATCTTGGCCAAGTCACACTCTCTCAGCCTCAGAGGATGGCATTGGGAAACCACCTCTAAAGAAACTTACAAAAAAAAAAAGCCTAGTGATAGTTGGAAATTACTCAAAGGCACACAACAACAATCATGATGATAGGCTCTACCCACAAACTATTCACATTCATTGCTCAGCCTGTAGAGTCCTCCTCTGCATTGTACAAATGAGAATTCACTGGAGATAATATGTACCCACCAAATGTCCTTGTTTGGCAGGAACAGTGCTGACTAAGCCTTTTAATGAAATGCTCTAGACATGTTCAAGTTTCTCTTCCCCCCATCCACCTCTTTGTCCTCAACTTACTTCATTTGTTGCAAAATGAGATCAAAGTGCAACTGTAGTAGGCACTCAATTTTAGAGGGAGGAAAGGAGAGGGCAGAATGTTTCCCTTCCCAGTAGGCCTGGGAAAAAGCAAACTGATGCAGCCTCTCCTAGTTTGTTTGTTCTTCTTCATTTATAACTGTTGTCATGTTGACCACACTATGATGCTACTTGGCTATGCATGAAATATTTGAAGATATAATATTCATATGAGAACTGGAAGGGTCTGGAAATAAAAGTGCTAAAATGAAAGATAAAATAAATGGTGTTCAATATAAATAGTCTCCAGTACTTGGATGAGAAAGCAGAGAAATGTCTTTGCATCATTTACCTGGCTGTGACAAAAACTTTTACTTCTCCCTTATCAAACATGCAAATTTCAGTATGATAATCTGAAGTCACAAAATTTTAGTTCTGTTCTAATTTCAAGTGCAAATGAAACAAAAAAGAAGGGTAAATATTTGTCAGATTGTGGGTCTGCATCTTGGTTCTGCAGCTCTTTTTGAAAGCCAATTATTTTCAAAAAGGATGTGAGGCTCAAGAAGGTTGCTAAGCAATGTTTTGAAAAGTGCTAACTGCCAAACAAGACATTCCAGGAATTGCTATTTAACTGCACATGTAAAGTCAGACGGTTTGATACCATACTTTTAAGAAAAATGATTTCGGTAGAGAGGAGGCTTTAAAAAAAAAAAAGACAAAGCAATGTGTGCCCCGCCCCATAACAATTTCAGAAGACAGGTAAAGGGCTCTCTGTGTCAAGTGATAGTTTAAAAAATCCAAAGATATTTGGTAATATGAATCAGGCTACACTGTGAATTATACTGTTTCCTAATTGGTCTTAATGGGCTGATCTAGACTGGCAAAAAGGGGTGTGTTCATGCCTGCATGAAAGTGTAGCCTTTAGATGACCCACACTGAAAGTTTGGCATGAACACACTTCTTTTGCATTTTAGTGGGGGGAAAGCAGCTTTAAAAAGGAGTTGCTTTTCCCAGCTTCTTTTTAAAAAGGGATAACTGCACAGCTGTGTCTAAATGTGGCAGTGCAACTGTGCAGTTTTTTAAAGCTCCCAAACCCTAGCTCCAGCCCTAATCTGAACCCTAGACATGTGCAGTAGGGACTCTGGGATGCTGTAACTGTTATGCAGCTGCACATAAAATGTCAATTCATTCATAAAATAAAGAAGTTTATTCATAAACTTAAATTGTAATGGCTTTGATATCTTTTTAAGGGGAGAGGGATGCAGTTTGTTTTATTGATGTAATAGTATTTTAATGTATAAGCCACCTCGATTGATCTCAAAGAAGAGGTGGGGGATAAATAATAATAATAATAATAATAATATAAAGGGGTTCATTCATGGTGCACCGATGCAACTGCACACTTTAAAAAGGGAAGCAAAACCACAATGGTAATTTGACAGATCTTCATAACTGCACAGTTCATGTGTGATGTACCTGCACAACTGTGCAGTTCGTAACTGGCAATACAATTGCCTGTATGATGTACCAGTGCAACTGCGCAGTTCGCAGCCAGCAACAACAACAATAAAAATTAAAGGTTCAGTGTGGCCAAAAGCCGCATTCATTGCCACCCGTGCAGCTGCTCCGTCTGTGTTTCTAGCATCCTGACAGCTTCCAATGTAGTTGCTGAGCAACAGAAAAGACTTCAGATAAGTCGTCCCCACACCTTCTCGGTGTAGGTACCCTATGCCTTTTTATTACACACCTGGGACTTGCAGTGCAGCTGCTAAGTATTAAGGAAATGGCAACTTCATGTTGCCCTTTCCTGCCAATCTAGAAAGCCCCAATGACAATTAGGAAAGCACATTACTTTGACCAGCTAAAATGAGATAATCATAATCCAGGAAGCAATTAAGGAGATGTGACAAAACAGAAATGTGGGTCAGGGTTGCTCTGTTTTGAAGAATAGTTTTAGTGTGTTGAGATTGTGGCAAGAACCTCCACAAGTTATGTCTTTGATTAGCTTTGCAAAGATGCAACATGATAATAACTGGCGAAAGCCACAACCTCATTTCTAAGTAGCATGCTTCATTGACTCTGACAGACACTGACTGGGCAATGATGATGATCTATAAACTGAGAGAGGGAAAGAGGAACAATCACTGCAAAGAGCTCTCACAGACAGACATGAACCGAACTCTTCTGATCTCTTGGAACCTCTTTTGCACATTCTCCCACCCTGGGGACTGCCATTAGCATTTGCAAATCACCCCTCCCTTTCCAGGGTCACACAGGATATATATATATATCTCCAATCTTTTTCCAGGCTATCATTCTTTGAAGATGCCATACACAGATGCTGGTGAAACATCAGAAAGGAACTCTTCTAGAACATGGCCACATAGTCCCAAAGGCCCACAAAAACTATGGATGCCAGCCATGAAAGCCTTCGACTCCACTTTGGAATCACAGAGGTAATATGAATCACCATCCATGTCCCATAGCCTGCCTCTGTGACTTCACAAGGTATCATTCCTAAGTCTCAGTTTTGGTGTTGAAATCTCAGGACCAAGGAAAGGAGTGACCTGGCAATACAAGCAGAAGGGAAGTAACTGGTATACCTATGAAGCATGAGCAGGAAGGTGCTTCACAAGTGAAAATGCAAGTAGGTTTATGGGGAGGGGGGAGTCTTACTTGTTCATGCTTAGCAATAACCCCAACCTAATACTCTAGGCATTTGCAACACATTTGGATCTTAGCCTGGGTAGAATGTAGGTGGTGTGGAATAACGAGCAGAATTATATTTTAGAGAAGAGTATGGCCTCTCCATTTCAGTTCAGGGACATACTCAGTGCTTCAGAAAATGGTTCTACTTGGACTAACGTGAAGTCTAATTTGATCAAGAATTCTGAAGATTTATGTCCTCTTAGGAAACCCAGAAGAGCTATAAATTTTATTCTATTTATCATAATTGGATACAAATACCAGGCTTATTAATCCATTAGTAGGGGATTATATGTGGTGAATTTCAGAAAGAAATAAGTGAAGGGGATTTTGTACTACATACCTTTAAAATGAGATGGTTTGAAAAGAGGAGTTGGTAATAGAACTGTTTTCCTAAATAGAACCTTCTGTTCAGGAATTAATTAGCCCAAATAAACCTACACAAAAATGAAGTGGGCCCAATGGCATATAAAATCCATACAATAAATAATAGAAAGTAAATTCAAGAAGCAGAGTGGTTGGGTTGCGATTACAGCTACTGGGGGTGCTTGAAAGCAGACAACATTTGCACATCTATAAACCAAACCAAATTATTCTAGTGGGTTCCAGTTTTGGCCAGACTTTGACTGTCAAATCTGACATATTACCCTTATATAAACCTTCCACTACCACCGTATGTTATTGTTGTTTGCCTTCAAGTCATTTCTGACTTACAGTGACCTTAAGGCAAACATATCATGGGGTTTTCATAAGACAATTTGTTTGGGGGGGGTTGCCCTCTGAGGCTGTGATAGTGTGACCTGTCCAAGGTCACCCAATGGCTTTCATGGCTGAGTGGGGATTCGATCCTTTGACTCCTGGTGTGGTAGTCTAACACTCAGATCACTATACCATGCTGGCTTTCACCCTTTTTCAGCTCACCACATTTATTGGTGTTTGTGGCATTGGCTCAAAAGTTTCTGTAAAATAATTTCTAAGAAAATCAGTAAAGAAATGCATGACATTAAAAAGAGGAAGCGCATTGGCAATATATAACTAAATATCAAGGAAGTCTTTGCTCAGTCTAAACCATATTTGTCAATCTAATACATTGCTTACCTATAGGCAGCCACTTTCTAAGATCCTAAGGAGAACTTTCTCAAATTCCTGATGTTTTTAACAGAAAATGCTGGGGACGGAATCTAACTCCCCCCCCCCCATGTAATGTATATATTCTGCTGCTAAGCTATGGTCTATCCTTAAAGAACATACAAAGGTGTTCACTCTGTGAACAGACTAAACTTATTTTATAGAACTATTTCCCTTTTAACACTGTAGTGGTGGCTCCTGACAAATATATTTTGTTCTCACATGCAAAGAAAAAAGTTTCAAAAGTGTTATCCCTAGGGTGTAGTTACAGGTATGTGTGAAATGAGGTCCTTGCCCCTTGAAATGAAAAATCCTTCAGTCAATAACATTTCTAACATTAGAGAAAATGAGACATTGAAAATCCCTCACAAGTAGAACTCTTATATTTTTTGTATTTGCATTCCCTTAGAAACCTTTCTTGTCTTTTTTCTTGGGATACCTAAACTGTATGTCCAAATGGTCAACCAATGTTTCTGCAGTATGGGAACTAAAGAAAAATCTCATTTGGGGCAGAATTCTTATTTGGTGACAATGTCCCCATCCCCTTGCCACACCACATAAGTATAATAGGTACATCACTAGCTCTCCACACTGGGCAAGATTGTGGGTTTTTGCACACTTAGTGATAATTTCTATTGCTATTTCAATTTTTCTTCTTTCCTTTCCTTTCCTTTCTTTCTTTCCTAATTTACTTATTTTTGCTTTTTCCAGAACAAAATGTTGTGGTTTTTTTTTCTTTTTTCTTTTCTCTTTTCCTTTTCCTTTTCTTTTTGGAAAAAAAGGTAATGAAATATATATATTGCCCAAGGATAAAGAGGACTATTATAATAACCAATGCAGAGAAATAGAAGATAATAACAAAAAAGGAAGAATGAGAGATCTCTTCCACAAGATAGTATCAACTCCAGTGAAATAAAATATGCCAACAAATACAGAAAACAAAACGATGGCCAACAGACTGGAAAACTACAACATACAAAAGACTGCAGCAACTACAGGAACATAGCATTAATTTTCCCACACAAGGAAAAATCTGCTTAAAATTCTGCAACATATACTCCAATCATATATGGAGAGAGGAATCCCAGAGGTGCAAGCATGATTCAGGAAAGGCAGGGATACTAGGGAGCACACAGAAAACATATGATGGCTAATGGAGTGCACCAAGGAATCCTAAAAGAAAACCAGTATGTGCTTTAGACTACAGCAAAGCCTTTTTGTGCATACATAATGAAAAGCTATGGAACGCTCTTAAAGACAAGTGAGTGCCAATACATCTAATAGTCCTGATGAGAAATCCGTACTTAGGACAAGAGACAACTGTTAGGACAGAATATAAAGAAACAGAATGGTTCCTAATTATCATCCTACTTGTTCAGTTTGAATGCAGAAAATATCATACAAGAGCAGGTTTAGACTCAGAAGAAGGAGGAGTTAAGATACTGTAGAAGGATCAAACATCAACAATCTAGGGAGGGAGAGAAGAGGCAGGCCCAGCTCCATCAGGGCTTGCCTGAGGCAAGAGGACTCTCCCTCCATACCAACTGCCATCCTCTGCCTAGGGAGGGAGAGAAGAGGCAGGCCCAGCTCCATCAGGGCTTGCCTGAGGCAAGAGGACTCTCCCTCCATACCAACTGCCAACCTCTGCCTAGGGAGGGAGAGAAGAGGCAGGCCCAGCTCCATCAGGGCTTGCCTGAGGCAAGAGGACTCTCCCTCCATACCAACTGCCAACCTCTGCCTAGGGAGGGAGAGAAGAGGCAGGCCCAGCTCCATCAGGGCTTGCCTGAGGCAAGAGGACTCTCCCTCCATACCAACTGCCATCCTCTGCCTAGGGAGGGAGAGAAGAGGCAGGCCCAGCTCCATCAGGGCTTGCCTGAGGCAAGAGGACTCTCCCTCCATACCAACTGCCAACCTCTGCCTAGGGAGGGAGAGAAGAGGCAGGCCCAGCTCCATCAGGGCTTGCCTGAGGAAAGAGAACCCTTGTTTATCCACTTTTGTAAACCGCTTTGATCTTTTTTGGAAAGGCGGTATATAAATAAAATAAATAATAAATAATAATAATAATTAAGATATGCAGATGACACCATACTACTAGCAGAAAATATCATTGACTCTATGATAAGAAGTGTGATATACTTACTAAGGAAGGTTAAGGATGAAAGTGTAAAGTCAGGCTTGAGCATAAAGAAAACAAAATTAATGACACTGGAGGATCTACATACATTCAACCTAGACAATGAGAAAATCAAAATGGTTAAAAACTTCCCATATCTTGGATCAAACATTGATCAGAAAGGATACTGCAGTCTAAAAATAAGGGAAAAAATGAGGAATGGGAAAGGCAGCTATGAAAGAACTAGACAAGATCCTATAGAGTAAAGGCATACAACTGATCACTACAGTTGGAATCACCAACCCCTTATATTCCCCATCATCATGTACAGATGTGAGAACTAAATAGTGGGAAAAACACATAAAAAGAAAATAAACTCATTGGAGAGATTTGGTGCTTGAGTAGAGTGCCAAAGATACTGTGGATGGCTAAAAAGACAAACTAATGGGTCCTTGAACAGCTAAAGCCTGAACTCTTCCTTGGAAGCCAAGATTATTAAATTGAGGCTGTTGTACTTTGGCCACATCATGAGAAGGCATAAACCATTGGAAAAGACAATGATACTGGGAAAGGTAGAAGGCAGAGTAAAGAGCAGAAAACCACACCCATCTGACAAGTCGTTTTCCTCTCTTTACCTTTCCCATCATCACATGGACCTGAATCTTCAAGACCTAATCAGATCAATGGAGGATAAGGGGGTCTTGGAGATGTTTTATCCACAGAGTTGTCATGAGTTGGGTCAGCTCAAGGGCAGCTAATAACAACAGTGGGGCTTTCCAGATTGGCAGGAAAGTGTGACATGAAGTTGCCTTTTCCTTAATGCTTAGCAGCTGCACCACAGCCTTTAGATGGAGCTGCGCTGTTCCGCAGTTTTTAAAAAAGAAGCTGGGAAAACCAGCACCTTTTTAAAGGCGCTTCTTCTCCCCTAAAACGCAAAAAAAAAAAAAAAAAAAAAAAAAAGCGTTTTCATGGCACACTTTCCCTTTTTCTCATCTAAATAGACTTTCATACAGCCATGAACACACTTCTTTTTGCCAATCTAGATCAGGCCAATATATCTCACATGAGTTGACTATTTTTCAGATTGCCTTGATATAACAAAGTACACTTTCCCCTTAAAAACAGAAAACTCTCCAAGTTTTCTTCAAATCCTCACTTTAGACTTAGTCCGTCTAAGGGTGATTAGGGTTTTGTAGGTATATGCATCACGGAAATTATTTAGTTTTGACTAAAACTCCGGGCTTCTTCTCAGAAACACAATTCGTCTACACTGGAACCTCAGCCTGAATTAGATTCTGGCCATATGTATATATTTAATATCCTGTTTTTTTCCCCCCTGGTACAGGATTCAAAGTGGCTTTACCTGAGTGTCAAGCTGTTGGGTAGGGCAGAAATGTTCCTTCTATTGTCCCTCATTCATTGCTTCTATGACTCCACCATCAAACTATTTCCTTCCTTCCTTCCTTTCTTTCCAAAGAACCACATTGTTTTCTTACTGTTCATTGATTCCGATTTTATCGCACTCTTTTTCCAAGGAGCTCAAGATAGCATTAGTTGCCTTTCCATTTTTGTCCTCACAGAAACAATTGATGTGAGGTGGACTTTAAGATAGACCACCAGTAATTGAGCAGGGGCTGCTTTTGTTGCATCATTTAACCTCATGGCAGTAATTGCAGCCTTCTTGGAATCTGAAGGATATGTACTTTGATGCAGCATCCTGTATGCCATATCTCAGTGCAATGCCATAGCACCAAATGAATGCAAAGTTATTGTGTCCATATATTTTGTAATATGATGGATGGGAAAAGCTTCTGAAATCGAAACAGTGTACACTTTCATCTCTTTATTCTCTAGTTACTTTTACTTTTGCAGTGACATTTTGGCTTTATCTTAAAATGCAAATAAATAAGCCAGCCCAAAAGCCAAGCAGGAGCCCTGGAGACATTCTGCATTTTAAAGCATGCTTCCTTTGGGGGGGGGGGGGGGGGGAGAAGAAGAAGACAACATGTGATCACAATTGTTAAGTGATTCCTGCCTTCCCCTTATCTCTCTCCATCTGTTTGGTAGGGAAAAAAGGTGTGTATGTAAGATACGAGTGGGAAACCTGTGCTTCTCCTGGATGTTAAGAACTGGTTTAACTGATTTTGGAGAAAAAACTATTCCAGGCACTAGCTCTGTGCAGGATCTTACAAGCTAAATGTTTTAAAAATAGACAGTTAACCAGAATGATTCAAATTGAGAATGAGGTAGAAGGACAAGCTGATTTGCAGCAAAAACAATTATTTATATATTTAAAAAACAGAAAAAAGGAAGCAGTAGAAACCAACAGAACAGTCTATACTTAATGCAAACTGTCTCTAAAAGTAAAATACAGGGGAAATGGCATGGGAACTAAAACTCCTCTTGACCAATCTGAGAGGGATATAATTAAATTTAGGGGATTGCAGATTAAAACACACACATGAATTTTCTCTGTCAAAAATGATGATGACTGGAGATGAGAGCAATAGAAAGCCGGTCTTAGAGGAAGAGACAGGTCTAAGAGAAGGATTCTGTGTTTGTGTGTGTATGTGTGTGCGTGTGTGTCTGTATTTAGCCCCTTCCTAACTTGGGGACTGTCTCCTAAAACTGTTAGTAACACCTCTGGGTGGGGCAAGACATCACCTCAGTGTTGTATATTGGGTCCCCCCACCTCCAACGTATGTGCTTGCAAGAGGCAGAGGTGAATGTGGCCTTCAGATAATGATAATGACTCTTACTTGATCTGAGTGGTATCAAACAATGGAGTTATATACACAAGACAAAAACCAAACAGTATAGATATTTATCTTCTTTCAAATCCAGACGTTTCTCAGCATCTCTGGAAGCTGTACAATACTTCACAATTGCGAAGGAGTGTACCAATCTGAGCCACTTTGGCAGGTCTCCAGTCAGTGGAGGTAGACAAGACAGTTAAGCACTGGTTGCTCTCACTCATATTGTGAGCAGAAGGGGGCATGAGTTTGCACTTTTCAAATAAGGCTTGGATTTTTCCAAGGTGGATAATGATTCAAGCCACCATCAGCCTTACTTGTCTAGTATGCTTTCTTAACAATTTTTGCAGACTATGGCAACAGCCAGCTTTCCTGCTTTTTGCATCAAAGTCTAATATTAATATTTATTGATCATACCTCAGACATGGATACTGAACTTCAGCCTCCATTATTCCTGGTCAGCATGACAATTAGTCAGAGATGATGAGAAATGCATTAATATACAGTCAACCTTCTGTTTTTGTGGGGGATCCATTCCGCCCCCCCCCTCCCCATGGAGACTCACATGTATACAATCCCCATTGGCTTGAATGAGGCATGTCCCCACAGGGGCAAGAGAGATGTATAAGCAAGAATGCAGATCTCAAGTCCATGAGAAAAGAGGGGCAACTATATATTTACATATCTACATCAAATGTGATCTATGTCAAATGTGAGCAATAGATGGCCCATTTTAGATGGGCAATTTAAGGCGTCATAAGGGCTAAAAAGCCCACCTTTAGAGTTAGGGAGGGCGTAGCTTTTACACCCTCCCTAAGCATAAAGCGTATGGACGCCGCCATTTAAAGATGGCGGCATCTATACGGAGGCGCCGCAAAGGCATCACGTGCGCAGCATTTTGACACGCTGCGCACGTTGTGACACTTTTGCGGCGCGGGAGGGCGCCAATCGCGCCCTTCCTGCACCGCAAAAAAGAGCTCCAACGCGGAGCTCTTTTTTTGCGGCGGGTCTTTGCCACGGCCTTTAAATGGCCGCGGCAAAGACCCAGGGAGAAAGGGGCAGCGGCGGCGGCCCCTTTCCCCCTTCAGCCCCGCCGAGGGAAGCGGGGTGCAGCGGGCGCCCAGAGCACCTGCTGCACCCCGCTTGGAGGCCGTGGGGAACCAGCAGTTTGCCAGTTCCCCGCGGCCTCCAAAAGCGGCGGGATGAGGCCTGTAGGGCTGCCTGTGCGGCAGCCTAGGCCTCATCTCGCCGCTAGAAGGGGCGAGTATGGACCGCCCCTTTTGGGCGGTCTAAAAAGCCCCGATAGATCTTCAATAGCCTGTTCTGAAAAATTTGCACAACAGTTTGCTGATAAAATCTTTGCTCCTGATGGCCCCATGTTACTGGATACATTTCAGCTTATGAAGTCTGGGGATATAGACAGGATCCTTGAGGACATGAGCATCACTACATGTCTACTTGACCCTTGCCCTTCCGGGCTTCCAAAAACAGCCAGAGAGAGACTAGAAAAATGGGTAAGCAAAGTGCTGAATGCCACACTGCAGCAATGAAGAAATCAATCCTTTCTAAAAGAGACTGTGGATAGCCTTTTACAGAAAACAATCCTCCATAAAATGGACTGCACTACATAATTACTGGCCAGTCTCCATCATGCATTTTTGGAAGAAAGGTCTGGAGTGCATGGTGGCCTCCCAGCTCCAAGGGTTCCTGGGTGAAATCGTAATTTAGGAGGATCAACAGATTTGAGATGTGGTGCTTGAGAAGAGTACTGAAGAAACCAGGGATGGCTAAAAAGACAAACAAGCAGGTCCTTGGACAGATTGAGTGTGAGCTCTCTCAGCCTCAGAGGATGGCAATGGAAATCCCCCTCTGACAAAACATGCCCCATGATGATTGCACCTTAGAGTCAACAGGAACTGGTGTTTGTAAGAGAGGGAAGGTGCTCTTGACCCATAAGTTGGAAATGTCATGAAGGCACACAACAACAACAACAACAACAACAACAAGCATAGTAAAGCTCAAAAGGCACACAAAACAAGAACAAAGAGAGCCAGTGGTTTCAGCATGCTACTCTGGGGACTGGAACTCAAATCCCAGCTTGGCCATGAAACCCACTGGGAGATCTTGGGTACGTCACACTCTCAGACTCAGAGGAAGTCAATGGCAAACCTCCTCTGAAGAAACTTCAGGAAATACTTGCAAGCACAGAAAAGCAGGGGCAAGCTATTCTCTCTCAGCCTTAGAGGGTGGATGTGGGGGAAAAACCCTCTGAAGAAACCTTGTCATGAAAATGCTGTGATAGGGTTGCCAGAAACACCCAGTCACACTCTCTCAGCCTCAGAGACAGCAGTGGTGAACCCCTGATGACAAGCTTACTAAGAAACCCCCATGATAACATCACCAGATATGACTTGATGACACACACACACGCACACACACACACACCCCAAAATCACCATCTCTCAACCTCAGAGAACAGCAATGGCAAATGGCAAACCTCCTCTGACAAAACTTACCAAGTCTCCAAGATGTCCCCCAATACCAGTTTGGCTGCTGCATTTTGCATTAGCCACAGCTTTTGAATAGTTTTCAAGAGCAGCCACATGTGTTACAATAGTTTAATCAGAAGGTACATGTGACATGAACCGGATCTGCTCTCCTTAACAAAGGGCACAGCTGGTGCACCAGCTGTAGCTGCCACTCCTGGCTAGCACTGCAATCTGGCTTTCCAGGATCAAAGCATAGGGGACAGTAGTAACCCTTGTGAAACCTCACAGGATAATGGCCAAAAAGCTGAACAACAGTCTCCCAATAACAACCTCTGCCAATGTTCAGCCAAGAAAGACAAGAACCACTACAAGACAATGCCCCTAAATTCCCATATCTACCATGAAGCTTGTCATGAAAAGGACTTTGGATTCAGGTTTAGAAGTTGAGTGAGACAATTTATGAAAACATTTTTAAATGCTATATGTGTGATTATTTTTTGACTAAGAAAATCATATGAAATTCATTAGATTGCCACAAGTCAATAGGGAACTTGAAGGCGTATGTATACACACATGCACACATACACATGCAAGCACACAAGGAATTTCTCTACACCAATGTCATCTGTGCGATGTGGTTATGTGTAAATTTTGGTTTTCAAATGCCTGTTATTATTGCTGATGTTTGCTCAACATGTTGGCAAACATATTTGACAATAGAATCTTCTGGCACGTGTTACTAAGTTAAAGTAACAAACTCCTAAGTAACTATGAATGTGGATATATGAACAAGGCCTGAAACTCTGAATGAAGATCCAAGAGAAAAAAAAAAAATCATGGATGCTGACTGAATGACTCTAATAGGTCAATCACTGGATGACTGGAAAGCTCAATACTTAAAGAATGATGGGATTCCTTAAGGGTCAGGATGGGTAAGAATTCAAATTCAGTTCCATCTCTTTTCAGATCTTTAAATAAATAATAATAAAATAAATAAAATCTTTATTTATATTTCCCGCCTCTCCCCATGGATCAAGATGGGAGGACAACAAGTGAAATCTGGATTACAATATATGCATAGAATCGTTTTAAAAAATCAATCTGTCAGCCAATCAATAAGCAAAACCACAATTACCACTTTCGGTTCAGCATTCAAATCCAAGGGAGGGGTTGATCTCTGGATCAGTTAAGGTGGATCAAATGGGTAATGGAAGAGATCCGTCTTAAGTGGCTTCTTGAAGGCATCCAAGGGTGTTGATAAGACGGATCTCTTCCGGGAGATCATCCCAGGTCAATCTCAGCCTGGTATTTGGACATTCTAATAATTTGTTTCTAGATGTTCTGAGAGTGTGGGGTGGATTGTGTAGGGAGAGGCATTCCCTCAAGTAACTTGGGCCCAAGCCATATAGGGCTTTAAAGGTAATGACCAACACTTTGTAGTGCGCCCAGAAGCTGATCGCCAGCCAACATAAAGATCTTAATACTGGTGTGATATGCTCAGATCTTGGTGTATCAGTTATCAACCTCGTTGCAGCATTTTGGATCAATTGAAGCTTGGTACAAAGGTAGCCCCATGTAGAACACATTACAGAAATCTAACTGAGAGGTTACCAGTGCATGTAATATTGTTTCAACGTCCCTCTGGGTCAGGTAGGGACACAGTTGGTGTATCAACTGAAGCTGACACCAAGCACTCCTGGCCATCACCTCCACCTGTGATGTCAGCTGTTGATATGAGTCCAAGAGCATTTCCAAACTGTGAACCTCATCCTTTAGGGGAAGTGTGACCCCGTCCAGGTTGGCAAATCTCCCCGTACAGGTTGGCAAATCTCCTTCCCTGGGCCGTTGAGACCTATTGTAAGTGCCTCCATTTTCTCTGGATTCAGCTTGAGCCACATCCCTGATATAGCCACTGGTGGTAGACAGGACCCAGATGTGAGATTGAAGGCGATAGCATGTGTGTGTTTGTTTTTCTCATGCAAGCAACATGTGATGCAGTGGTTTCTTATGTACAATTCTCCAAGATGTCCTGCCCACTTTTGCATGTGGACACCACCTGTGAAGAGAGTGCAACACATCCAGATTTCATGGCAGCAAAGGGAAGGGATGTCAATATGAGAGGAAAATCTATTTTCCTGGTAAAAGATAGACATAATGCAATTCCATAGATCCTACTTGGTTGGGTTGTCTTTAGGATACTCTTCCTAAGTGAGTGGTTTCACATGGGACAGTGGGTGGAATTCTGCAGGTGTTGCTTCTTTAGGGATGGTTGTGGGCCTAGACAGTGTTCTGTAGGGTATGCTGTCACTTTGAGCATTTCACAGCTCATTTAGTAGGAGTGTATGAAGTTTTTTCTCATACACTCCTACTTTGATTTATTTATTCCTATAGTGCTGCACCTGTACTCAGCACTTTGTCTGGCATCCCTTGACTTACATTACCCCTTGCCCTAACATGGAGTGAGGATACTCCAGGCTCTGTGGGGAGCCTGGAGTATCCTGGGCCTGAAGCTGTCCTGACCTCCCATTGTTACCTTGGCCCTCTGTTTTGTCACGAGGTGGCTTTTCACCTGTGCAACCCTCTCTGCCACCTTTCACTTCACTTCATTTCACTTTGAGGTCAGAACAGAGTGAGCAATGCATTGCAGTGATGGCAGCACCAGGCAGTACCACAGGACACACATGAAAACAGCTGCTCAGTGTCAGAACAAAGATTTCCAGATCTCATGGGAAAATCTGGAGCAAAGAGGGAGAAAATACATTTCAAGATTTTTATACTGCAGTTCTGTTGCTGAATGTCATTCATTCTGTTTGCACAAGCACTGGGGTTTGGGCTATGCATCATCCAGTCTCTCTGCTGATGGGATTCGGGTGGGGAGGCTGTTTTATTTGGCCTGTGCAGACAGAGGCTTTGTGTATTTCAGGCAAGAGGTTCAGCACCTAGACAGAGGCAACAACAGCTGGTGACTTCCATGTCAGAGGGGTGGCAAATCCAGTCCAAGTATTAGTCTGAACATTAAAAAAAACTATTTAAGATAGAGGACTTATTTTGGAGCTAAGCTTAGCATTTTGGACAGTGCCTGTAAATTTCAGACTAAAACCCAAAGTGGATTCACTGCTACACTGATATGAAAGCCACCAGTTGCTATTGGATAAAAGTTTCCCTATGCTCCTTGCAGTCCTAAAGGCAGAAAGAGAGGCTTCTGATTGACCCATAGGACTGCATCAGCATAGTTTCTAGCTGATGAATTCCTACAATGGTTTTAGCAAGATTAATTTCATTCACTCAGAGTAGTAAAAATCCAATCAATAACAAAAGGTGAAATAAATGACTTTTAATAGGTATAACTGATTGTTTAAATGAAGCATAACATGTGCATTATTGTAACTAACACCACATGTAATGGTCTTTAGGATCAGACCTTGTTGCTAATTTAATAAATTAGAAAGCATAGCAAAGTGAATAGCATATGATGAACAGAAAATACTTTCTGAACCATTTTTAAATAACATTTTAAAATTCCAGTTTTGGAGAACCTACAGAGAGGTCTGACATTGACACTTTTTAAACCAAAAAACCACCTGAAGGACAACCTAAAAATAGGCTCCACTTTTAACATTAATCCACATATCTGCATCTTTCTCTTTGACAATTTGCTTTCTCTTCTGCTCCTCCCTCATGTCCATTTTACTTCCTGAACAGTTTTCTGAACAGATATAGAATGTGTTTAAAAAAAAAATCGTGGTAGGGAGGCGGCTGCTGAGTAGAAATTCTCTGCTATAAGCAGCAGTGAAATAAATATGCAATGAAAAGGAATGCCCAGAAATGCCTGAGGTGGGCAATAATTTATTGTATGGGGTTTGAACTCTTTTTAATGGTACCCAAAGCAGCTGCTTACAAAAGCTGACTGAAAGAAAAGCAATATATTCTGTCACATCTTTCCTTGCAAGAAAGATGGAACTGAATTGTGCAGTCCTCCCTTGGCAAGCCCCACACTGAATGGGTTTCTTTTACTTTATTTAGAGATAGTGACAGTCATTGCCAGGAGAACAACAAGGGATCAAAATTAGATCCAGGCAGTCATTCACAGGGGACAGTGTAATGTGCATGTGAATCCTAAGCATCTTTGACATTTCTGAAGTTGTTTCCCCAGTTGATCTGTGTTTTTGAAACCAATCTTGAAGCATTTACAGAGTCATTTCATCAGCCATCTTCACTTTTCAGCTGGTGATTGGATTGCTGACCTGTGGGGCAGGGTCATTTCCTTCTCCATTCTATGGCTTGCTTGAGTGTTAGGGTTTCTTAGCAAGGTACAAAAAGCAAAGGTAGTCATTTGGGTCCATAGGAAAAATGCCACTATCTTTACTGGGGACAGTCAAAATGGCACAAAGCAAGTTTTGAGTTCACTAGAACTCTTTATCCATTGAACAAAGTACTGGAATCAGGAGAAATGACTTTATGTTTCACCCTTAAATTATGAACTGGGCGCAGTTTTAAAATGGAGTGTATGAAGATGCACAAGACTTTGGGGGACTAGACTCCTTGATGCTATTAATGGTCTCTCAGATTCACCTAGGGAAGAAAAAAAAAACCCTACACAAATAATGATAGATTTCCTATTCTGAAACATTGCTTAAATCTTTTACAGATCTACAGTGAAATCTCAGCAATACTAAAATCAGCATCCAAACAAAATTTCCAGTCCCCTAATCTCCAAATTATTTTCCATATGTAACATAAATTCACCTATCTAGCTGCATGCATCTTCCACACATTGTGCTCATTTTGTAAGATTCAGACTGCAGTCTTATGCACTTTTACCTAAGAACAATCCCTTTTTAGACTCAATGGGGCTTTTTAGACCGCCCCAAAAGGGGCGGTCTATTGTCGCCCCTTCTGGCGGCGGGATGACGCCGAGGCTGCCGCACGGGCAGCTTCTAGGCCTCATCCCGCCGCTTTTGGAGGCCGTGGGGAACTGGAAAACTGCCGGTTCCCCGCGGCCTCCAAGCGGGGTGCAGCAGGTGCTCTGGGCACCCGCTGCACCCCGCTTCCCTCGGCGGGGCTGAAGGGAGGAAAGGGCCGCCGCCGCGGCCCCTTTCTCCCTGGGTCTTTGCCGCGGCTATTTAAAGGCCGCGGCAAAGACCTGCCGCAAGAAAAGAGCTCCGAGAAGGCTCTTTTTTTGCGCCGAGGGAAGGGCGTGATTGGCGCCCTCCCGCAGCTCAAAAGCATCATAATGTGCGCAGCGCGTCAAAATGCTGTGCACATGATGACGCTTTTGCGGCGCCACCATATGGACGCCGCCATCTTTAAATGGCGGCGTCCATGCGCTTTAGGCCTAGGGAGGGTGTAAACGCTACGCCCTCCCTAACCCTAAAGGCGGGCTTTTTAGCCCTTAAAACGCCCCTTTTTGCCCGTGTAAAACGGGCCAATGGGATTTTTTTTCCTCACACAAATCAGAAAACATAGGCTTATAATATTAGTCTGACAATTATCTATGTTTTGACAGGATTTGGAATTCTTGGCAATGCAGAAGACAAAGCAGATTGGTATGTGGAGATAATGAGGAGACACTCATAGAGCAGGCTAAACATGCTTTCAAACATACCTCAAATATCCTGTGAGTGTTTATATTTATTTAAAATTTAGAAATGCTACTGAAATTTTCTTAATCTTGTTGAAGAGGCACAAATGAAGAGTATTTTGATTTGTTGGGAATTTATTTAATGGTAAGAGACTGTTGTGACTTTTTTCATCTTGTTTTGCTTTCTATTGCTATTGATAAAAACATTGAAGAGAAAATTAAAGATTAAAATATTGAAAATTAAATTAATCTCAATTCCCCTCTGGATTTCCTAGATTGGTTTCTGAAATACAAATTGCACATTAGAAATTTGTCATCATTCTGTTTTTATTCATAAATTTTTCCACAATGCCTTGTGCACCCTCAGTTTGCTACAATTGTCTATTCTAACATTTACCTTTCCATTTAATAATGTTCAGAAAAGATTTTAAAAAATAAAACCTGCCCAAAAGGTGATCCTGATGTGATTTCATGTACAGCTGCAATAGAATTATTTTTCTTCAGTATTTTATGAATTCATGAATGCCCATTTAAGCATGGGTTAAATATGCATAAACGTTGATGTTTATGAGGGAGGTATTGTAAAGTTTTATTTATCACCTTTTTTAAAAAAATTGACAGAAAATTTGTTTTGATTTGTAATTGTTAACTTTTCTCTACATAGTCACCATCCAGATTTACATATTTTCCCCAGAATTTCTTGACCCTCCGAATATTGTTATTATAGAAGTCTGCAAATTACCTTAAACCACTCTTCCACTTCATGAATTTCATCATTTGTGTTGTCAAATTGGTGACCCCGCAATGGATTTTTCATTTTTGGGTACAAGAAAAAGTCTCCTGGTGCAGAGTTGGGAGAATAAGGCAGATGCTGCAAAATCTCAAAGCCACATACCCTTGCTTTGTTGACTACAACTTGAGATGAGTGAGCTAGTGCATTGTCATCTTGGAAACAAATGTCTCTGTAGAGCATATTGCAGCATAATATGTTAATATGCAGTCACCTCCCAACTCCAAGCTTCAAACGGGCTTCAGGACAGTACATGGAATTGAGACTGCCATGGTCGCTCTGGCCGATGACCTCCGCCTGAGCGTCGACGGGGGTAGTGTGACCTTGCTGGTGCTCTTGGATCTCTCAGCGGCCTTTGACATGGTATATCATTCCATCCTTTTGGGTCGACTAAGAGAGTTGGGGATTGGAGGCACCGCGCTCTGGTGGTTCCGGTCCTTTCTCTCTGGGAGATCTCAATGGGTGAGGCTCGGGGACAGTTACTCTTCTAAGGTAGAGCTTAATTGTGGCATCCCTCAAGGCACCATCCTGTTCCCGATGCTGTTTAACATCTACATGAAGCTGCTGGGTGAGATCATTCAGAGGCATGGAGCTCAGTGTCTTCAGTATGCTGATGACACTCAGATCTACCTCTCCATGACAAGATCGTCGGCCCAGACTTCAGATGGCATCTCTCCTCTTAATGACTGTCTGGCGGCAGTAATGGATTGGATGAGGGAAAACAGGTTGAAGCTCAATCCGGAGAAAACAGAGGTACTAACTGTCACAGGACCGAAGCCAGGATTTGGAATACACCTCCCAGTCCTAGAAGGGGTCACACTCTCCTCGAAGGACCCTGTTCGCAGTCTGGGGGTACTTCTTGATTTGTCGCTTCACATGACTAGTCAGGTGAATGTGGCGGTCAGGAATGCCTGTTATCAGCTTTGGCTGATCCGCCAGCTGCACCCTTTCCTGGATCCGAAGGACCTGGAGTCAGTGGTGCATGCTTTGGTAACCTCACAATTGGACTTCTGTAATGTGATCTACATGGGGCTACCCTTGTGCCTAACTCGGAAACTTCAATTAGTTCAGAATACGGCAGCCAGGCTTGTCATGGGAACATCAAGGAGAGAGCACATAACTCAAATCTCTCCACTGGCTGCAGTACAAGGTGTTGGTTTTAACCTTTAAAGCCCTACATGGCTTGGGTCCATCTTATCTGAGGGACCGCCTCCTCCCGTATGAACCCCCCTGCACACTCTGGTCTTCTGGGAGGAACCTGTTACAGCCTATGAAGACTAGGCTGGTGCAGACCTCCCAGAGGGCCTTTTTGGCTGTTGCTTCCAGGCTATGGAATGACCTGCCAGACGAGATGCGTCTTATTACATCTTCTGATTGCTTTAAAAAAGCCTTGAAGATGCATCTCTTCCGGCAAGCCTTCCCAGAAAGTCCTTAGCCACCCAGCTCTGTTTGGGTTAAGCTCTCCCATTAACAATTTAACATCTTGACCCTGATGTCTATGCAATGGGTTGCTGTTTTAAATTGTAATTTTTATATGTTATTTTAATTGACGTTAGTTTAATTCAATTTTAAGGGGTGGATGGTTAGGTATGGGTCGTTTATATTTTATCTTGTATTTTTTAATTGATGTAACCTGCTCCGATTGGATACAGAGGAGCGGGCTATAAATAAAACATCATCATCATCATCATCATCATCATCATTTACTTCTTTTTATGTATTAGTTAAATATATATATCCTCTCTTTCCTCCAGTGAAGTTCAGAAAGTATACCTGGAGGTGACTGCTCTCTCGATGACCTTGCTCAAAAAAGGGAGCAAGGATACTGTACAAAATTCAGTGCAAAATTCTAGAAGATAGATATGTCCAGTAGTATGCATGTATCATCACTCTGTGGATGAAGAGAAGTTAAGTTCTGTAGACTCTCCATTAGTTTGTGTGGGGGTTCTATGCAAATCCAAATAGTGAAGGACTGCAGCTCCAATGACCTTTCTGGCTGGGGCTGATGGGAGTCAGAATCTAATAATATCTGGAGGGATACATTTTCTTCATCCCCAAGGCCTGTTTCTGCCATGGCATCAAGCTGTAGTGTAAGGCAAGTGTCCAAAAGGGTTCTGACTTCCTCTGGAAGTGAGTTACCATGTCTTCTACATGAGGAAGGATTATATCATATAATATTACCACAACTGAGCAACTATCATGCAACTTCATATCAAAAGCATTAAAAAGAAAAAAAAATATAGATGACACATTAACTATCTCACTACTAAATAATGATTATAAACTATTTACTACTTGGCAAACAGACAGAGAAAACATGTTTCTCAGAATATGCATGAGAACCAGAGTCCTTCCTCCCTCCCAAAAAAAAAAAAGGGGGGGGGGAGAAAAAAGAAGAAATCACAGAATATCGTAATAACCATTCTTAACATTAATGAATTCTTGGAACACCACAATGACAAAAAGAGAAAGCATTTGATAATTCCTGGAATTATTTATTTCAAGTAACAGTGAGAACAGCTTTGATGAAAATATTATTCAGGTGATAAAACTGAAAATGCCCAGACTTTGGTAAATGACAATTCAACAAGAGCAATTGAAAAACAAAAGGGATATTTTAACATATGTGATGGTGATGTGATAAAGCTCAGAAATTTTGGACTCGGATTCATTATCAATTTTGGACTCCCTCCAGTCCATCTGCCTTGGTCCAGGCCCCAGAGGGAGAGAAAAACCACTGGATCTCATTCCCTTCCCACCACCTTCCCCTTTTCCTTTTGTGTTGTCTTTTAGACTGTAAGCCTGTGGGCAGGGATCCATCTAACTATAAGATTGTATGTACAGCACTGTGTAAACATACAGCGCAGTAATAATAATAATAATAATAATAATAATATTGGAGGACATTTTAAAATTAAACTTCCAGAAGGCACATGAATTTTACTAAGTGGGAATAATAGAAGGACAGATTGAAAGGAAATGTAGAAGAATTCTACAATTACAGCAGCAAGAATTGTGCATGGGTAGAGATGAAAAGAAGCTGTTATTACAACACAAGCAGATTGGTTAGCAAAGGTATATGAGCTTGCTGAAATGGATAAATGGACACGATTAATAATAAAAAAAATTTGGTTAACTTTAAAACAGATTGGGACATGTTTATTCATTTTTCTGAGATTACAGTGGGGGAATTTATCAGTTTGTAAGATAACAGAGATAATAGTGGTGTGCTTATAGTAGATATGTAACTTGAATATGGTGTTTAGGAAGTTTGAGTTATAGATTTTCAGTTGGGAAATATCACATATATGGTGATTATATTGTGTGTGTATTTTGCATTTTATGTTGGGGATTATGTTTTATGTGTTTTTCATTTCATTTTATGTTTTTAAATTTATACGTTTAATTTAAAATAAAAGATGCATGAAATACAAAAGGAGATTAGCCAGGGTTGATCCCTTTCAATGTTGCTTTTTGTTTTGGAGTTGGAGACCCTATTCAGAGATATTAGGCAGGATGACAGAATCTATGGGGTGAAGGTAAAAAAAGAAACGAAAAGTGTAAACTGAGAAGTTATACAGATGACCTTGTAATCATGACACCAAACCCATTGGACCTGGTCTTCTGGGGGAAAAAAATTAAAGTGTTCAGGATATGTTCTAGGTTTAAAGTGAATTGTGACAAAACAAAATTGCTGACTAAAAATATGTCTTCAGAAGAGGATAATGAACTAAATGCTCCTTCAGATTTGAAAGCTGGAAAAGGGTACAGACTAGCAGAAAGTGTTGGCCTGGGGCTGATTTTAGGGCTTGGAAGAGCAGAACGTCTGCACGCTCCCGAGTTCTATCATGCTGTCTGGGCACCATTTTGGTGTGCGTGCATTCACACGGTGTGTGCTCCAATGACAAGGGACGTCACCATGCCGCTCCAGGGTGCTAATGGCACCTCTGTAGTGGCACACAAAGGAGCCACCTTTCATGGGTCCTTTTTCATGGTGCATCATTGCAGTGATGTGTGGCAATTTGGGAGTTCACAACTATGAAGAAAACTAGTTTATTATTTCATAAATATGAAAAAGGCTAGAAAGAAATTAAATGATACTTAGAAAAATGGGGAAAGTTCAGTTTTAAAACATTTATTTATTAACACACATTATTAACACAGCTAACTTAATTATAACATAATTCTAACTAACATACATTACATTAGATTACATTCACTACAACAGTCTCAAATAAAAACAAAAAATTCAGACATACAATCAAAGAAACCAACATAAAAACATTCATTCTCAACTTCTTCACCTCTCTGTTAGTTCTTATTTCTGATAATGTTGACTTTTAATTTCCTTATCAGAACCATATACATAGCTTTTACACTTCTTTACTTGATTATGTATATATAACCAGTATATTTATTATTTGACATTTTAAACATAATATTGATAGGCTTATCATTTACTCCCCCCCCCTTTAGTCTTTATATACTTATGTATAGATACATATTATTACCTCTATATTAATTCAATCCATTTTAAACAGATTTCAGATAAGTCATTATTTTCAACCAATTTTTCTCAAATTTTTCAATTAAATTATTTCTAAGTAGCTGTGTAAGCCTATCATTTTGCATAAATTCACTTAACTTTAAATACCATTCTGATATGTCAGGAATTTTCTCTTCTTTCCAATATTGTTCATAGGAGATTCTACTGCTACGTTCATGTAAAATAAAACTTTTCCATAGTCTTTTTGCAAACTTTCATTTAGCATTACAAGTAGAAAGATTTTGGAACTATTATCCATTTTAATTTGTAGTATTTCTCTGATGGCTTTATGTATTTGTATCCAATAGCTTCTGGCTTTTGTGCATGACCACCATGTATGATAAAATGTTCCTTTTTCTGTTTAACATTTTCAACACCTATCTTTAATGTTTTTATAAATTTATTGAATCTGTCTGGGGTCGGGTAACACCTGAATTGCATTTTCTAAAAATTTTCTTTCAAGTCCATGCATGAAGTATACCTCAGTCTTTTTTTTTTTTTTTCATGTTTCCCCCCACGGATCAAATTGAATATTTTCACCTATGTCTTGGGCCCACTTTGTCATGCAATCTTTTATTAATTCTGTTTCCATTTCTACATTAAGCAGGAGTTTGTATACCTTTGAGAGTAATTTTTTGTCTTCAGTCATTGTCAATAGTTTCTCCAATTCCATTTGTTTACTTGTGATTCCATCTTGAATCTTTTTTTTATCTGTCTATAAGTAAACCATTATATATTATAATCTTCTTCTCTCTGTTCATCGATTGTTTTCATTTTAAAATTATCTGGCATTTCTTTTACCAATATGTCATCCCCTTTACCCAATTTTTCTCTTGGATTAATAACTTCATTGATAGATGCCCAAAAATGTATCTTTCTATTAAAATGCATCTTAAATTTAACCCAGACCCTGAATAAAGTATTCCTTACAATATAGTCATTAAAATCTTGATTTACCTTAAACTTATCATGAAATAAATAAGCATGCCAACCATAACAATTTCCATGTACTTCCAATCCCAAAATTCTTTCATTGTTTAGATTAAGCCATTCTTTTAACCAAACCATACACAATGCATAGTAATAGTTCTTTAAATGTGGTAGACTAAGTCCACCTCTTTCGATATCATCTTGTAAAAGTTTCACTTTGATCCTAGGTTTTCTATCAGACCATATGGAATTTGAAATATCTTTCTGCCATTCATTGAATGGTAGATCATTTGTCAATATCAGTATGTTCTGAAAAAGAAACAGTAGCATAGTCATCTTAATCACTTATATTAGAATCAGAGAATCATAGAGTTAGAAGAGACCACAATGGCCATCCAGTCTAACCCTTTTGCCATGCAGGAACTCTCCTTCAAAGCATCCCTGACAGATGGCCATCCAGCCTCTTCTTAAAGATCTCCAAGGAAGGAGACTCCACCTCACTCTGACGGAGTGTGTTCCACTGTCGAACAGCCCTTACTGTCAGGAAGTTCTTCCTAATGTCTAGGTGGAATCTCTTTTCCTGGAGCTTGCATCCATTGTTCCAAGTCTGAGTCTCTGGAGCAGCAGAAAACAAGCTTCCTAGTAAACATATTTGGAGATTTTCCCATTAATTTAGATTCATTTTTATTTCCTTCCATTTTTTTGTAATTGTTTTTGAATAAGTCCATATTCTTTGTAGTAGCAAGGATTCCTAAATACTTTACTTTTTTCCTCATTTCTAAAGCCAGATATTTCTGTCACTTCTTCTATCTCTTCCTTTGACATGTTCAGTGATAAGAACTTTGTTTTTTTTTTGTTGATTCTGAAACCAGCTAATTGTCAAAGAGTTGTAAGGGATTAACACTCTTTACTAGATTTGCTAAGTAAAACAGCCAGTGAATGATAGACTTGTCCAATACCCCCATTTGTAGAATATCTTGTTTGGTCTTAAGGTCTTTGTTGAGAAACTGTGCTTTTTCCTTTTCTTCAAGATTCCATTTGGTATATCATTAAACAAAAGAACTTTCATCTCTTTGATCCTCAGCTATGATTGCAAATATTTTTGTAAAATTGTTTCTTTAATTTGCATTCTAACAAAATATATCATGTCCCTTGGTAAATTATTTCTTTTTGCACCCCGAGTCTATTCTGAACATCTGGTCAATCTCAAATTTGAAATTTTCATGATCCATACCCACAAACTCAGGAAAAAGTAAGGTAAGACATTCATAAATTCTCTCCTTGTTCTTTCAAGCCTCTGATTTTCAGATATATGTCTCTCAGTTTCATTTCTATTTTAAGTCTTTTTTCCTCTTCTTGTTGTTGTTTCAGAGTTTACTTTCCTGTTGTTATCTCCAGGTCTTTATTTGTCTCTTCTATTTTTTTTAATCTTCTGATTTGCTTTCTTCTGTTGTTATATTACCCATAGATAAATGTAGGCTTTTAGTTCATCTCATGTATCTTGATTTATCTCTCCTCTCATCTGTTCCAATTCCTGTCTGATTTCTAGTTTATCTTGTTTCATTTCCTGTCTCATTTCCAGTTTATCTTGCTTAATTTATTGTCTGATTTTCTTTATCTCTTCCAAAATGGTGAGACTGGGGTCTGGTGTTTTTATCATCTTCACTGAGTATCTCCTTTGTTGCAAGAATGACTGCAATTTGGCCATTTGAGTTCATGACCCTGAAACCATTTAACTACTTTCAAACTCTGTTACTATACTGCCTATTTTTATAGACTTATGAGATATGCATTTAAAGGAAATTTTAAAAAAAGCTTCTTGAAAGATAAACCAGCAAGTATTTTAACAGAAATTAATATAATCAATACAAAATATAAAGATTCTTACTAAAAATAATAATTCCCCTTCTCAATCTATGACATTTATGATAATTATTTATCTCTTACTAATTAAACTTGACTTTGTCCTGAGAGAAAATCATCAAATCTTATAATATTAATTGATTCTAAATCACATTCACCCAGAATTACTTATTCCTGAAATGTATAATTCAATTTTAACTTCAACAGAAAAATTGGGAAAGTTCAAATACTGTCAGTTCTCTGTATTCATGGATTCTTTATCCATGGATTCAGGCACCCACAGCTTGAAAATGTTTTTTTTAAAATATAATTCCAAAAAGCAAACCTTGATCTTGTCATTTTATATAAAAGATAACATTGTACTATGTCATTGTTTTTAATTTGACTCCAGTATCCACAGATTTAGGTATCCACAGGTGGTCTTAGAAACAAACCCCAGAAGATACCAAGGGTCACTGTAATTAAAGCAAATGTTTTACCAAGGCTTTTATTTTTTTCCAAATAATACCTATTTTAAGAAATGAAATACCTTTTGTGAAATGGCAGAAAGAGATTTCAAGATTTATCTGATAAGGAAAGAAACCCAGAATAAAATTGAAAGCACTGTATGACGCTAAATAAAAGGGTGGTTAGGAGTCCCTAATGTCAAATTGTATTACAGGGCCTGCTGTTTAGTGTGGATATTGAAGGAAAAAAGGATATTGCTTGGAGAGGTAAGACTTGGAATTTGAAGGCCAGAATTAAGAATTAGTTGGCATGTTTAACTTTGTTATTATAAAGTTAAGGCAGATGTTAAATCCAAAATCATTGTATTAGAAATGTTCTCCTACAAGTTTAGTATAAGTATAAACAGAGACTTTTCCCTAAGATAATATGACTGTCCACCACAGGAATCCCCTTTTTATATAGGAAAAGTTAAAAATTGGAGATGGTTGTTTTATGATGCTCTTGAATAAGACAGAGGTAAATTTAAATCAAGAGAGGTTATTCTTATGGAAGGTAAAGATCCTGATTCATTTGCTTATATGCAATTAAATGACAGATTTAATGAAAACAAGAGAATGGAGCCATAGAGAGAAAATGAGTTTCATTTTAAGTTGTGTAAACAACTTGTAAACAAATTATTTAAACAAATTATTCAGTAATTTAAAAGAAAACCTGTATAAGATGATGTATAGATGATATCTAACTCCAAATACATTGTTGAAAATGTCCAAGAATTTTTCTGATTGGGGATGTCAAGATTAAGATAATTTTTCATATATGATAGACTTGTAAGAAAGTCAAAAGTTACTGGTCTACAATTTATATGTTAATTCAGAAACATTTTTAAAGCAGATTTGGAAGTTACTAGAAATATTTTTGTTTGATATTATAGATAAAGAACTGGAGAGTAACCATGAAGTATTTCTTTCATATATGACAGTAGCAGCAAGAATATTATTTGCTCAAACTTGGAAATGGACTGAAGCACCAACAATCGAAGAATCAATTTGGTTGCTGAGTTAGCAAATAGCCAATTTAACTAACTAAGGTTTTTTTGAAATATTGGAAATCTTTGGGGGATTTTTTGTTTGTTTTGTTTTGTTTTTGTTTTGTTTTTGTTTTGTTTGTTTGTTTTTTTGTTTGTTTGTTTTTGAGCAATAAGATTGCTCTTTGGGTTTTTGGAGCAAAAAGAAATCTAATGATGTAATAAATTTGTGGTTATGGTTTTTAGGAATTTTAATACGATTATTTAGTTGGATCCGTAATGACAGAATACTAATTTTAGTTTTTCCTTTTTTCTCATTACAGTCAGAATGGGGGAGGGCAGACTCCTGTTGTATATTGCTTATTTGTCTCTTTTTAAATTTCTTTTCTTTTCCCTTTCTTTCTGTTTTATATTCTGAATGTATATTACTTTGATTGTAAATCAGATTGTTCCTTTTTTGTTAAAATAAATAAATAAACTGTACACAATAATAAAAAGAAATAGCTTTATGATCTCTTGTCATCTTTTGCAAGTTTTGGAGCTCTTTTGGTAGGCCAATGGGTGTTTTTCTGTCCTAATGACTTCAGCTCTGTAATTACCTCTGTGAGCATGATGTTTAGTGGCATTTCTGGTTAAAGTCCTAATTAGCCTTCTGTAACTAATGAGCATGTGAAAGTTTGGCTTGTGGCTTATTATCTTACTCATTATTATGAATGATATGGTGAGGGTTTAAAGCCTGCCAGTTTTACATGGATACATAATTATTTATGAAAAGGCCATGCCCGAGAAATGGAAATAATTATAATTAGATTTAATCTTTTCATGGTTTATTTTTTTCCCCAGGAAAACAGATGCCTATAGGGCATTAATTACCAAAAAGGGAAAATTTAAGTCACTTTACCACTCTGTCATGTCAAAAATATAAGGGCCTATAGTCTAAACCAATCTACGATTGTGCAGATGCAGATAGCCAGGTTACTCACACATGTCTAGAGAAGGGTAAATGTAATGTGGCATTTAGGTTGCTCAGGATGCTTAAATGGATGTGCAATCTGGCCTGTTTCTATCCTGTTCCAAATCTGAGAAAAACTAGAGTATCTCAATCCTATTTTAGATCTAGAGGCAGGAGTGCAATGAGGACTGACATCCCTTCCCTTCATAATTTTCCATTCCCAGGCCTCAGACTAACAGCTTCCTTCTACTTATTCCAAATGCACTTGGTGGCAGATGCCAGGGCTGTTGTCCAATAAGCATTTCTTGGAAGGCTCTTCTATTCTTCTCTGACATGCAGAAAGCTTACGCAGGACCATCCCAGACACCAGGGCACTGAGGACATGTAATTTTCCATGATACCTTGGTAGTCAGTAGGAAAACTGCATGCCTCCCAGAGTCTTGTCTTTGGGACAATGTTGGGTAGACTCACAACAGCATATCAAGTTTGGGGGATCATAGATACAGTGCTGGAGAGGTTGTAGTTTGCTCACTGGTCTGTATAGTTTCAAAGGTATCTGACATGTATACTGAGTATTCAGGAGTCCTGATTGAGACCCCACATCAAACAGTTCCATGTCATCTTCCTGCCTTGGCAGTTGTTAAGTCTGAAGATGGGGCACTGTTGTTACTGCTACTTATTGGAAGCCAATCAGACAATAAAGAAGCTGGTAATCTTTGCTCGGAGGGGGAAAGAAACAAGGGAACAATCATAGATGTACAGCACCCACCTTACTGTTCACCTTGGAGCCTAGATCAGCTACATCATCAAAGTCTGCACTGGATTCTCACTTCCTGCCTATTGTTGCGTAAGCAACAATAGCAGCATGAATACCTACCAGGGCTTAACAGCTGTGTTTGTAACAGAGGTTTGGGATAGGTTGCAGAGGACTAAAGAACAGCCACCTGGACCCCATCCAGAAAGAGACATTTGCATGAGTAAACCATGCTTACACAAACTTATGTCACTAACAATATTGCTTGCTGTGTGCCTTCAAGTTCTTTCCAACTTATGGAGACCCTAAGGTGAAGTTGTCATAGAGTTTTCTTGTCAAGATTTGTTTGGAGGAGGTTTGAATTCTTCACTCAGCCATGGAAACCCACTGGCTGACTTAGAGACACTTAGGAGATTATTGCACACAGAAAATTTGGTGGTAGAGGCATGGGATCCAAAAGACAAAAACGGCTCTTACTGCATTTACCCGTGTCCAGGCTGTAGGTAGCCCATATCCACCCAGGGAGCACATCTACAACCCGGACTTCTCCTGCCACTTTTTCAAGGATGAGAAAATCTCATTCTTGAAAAAGCGGTGGGAGAAGTCCAAGTTGTCGATGGTCTTCCCAGGTAGATACAGGCTGCTTACAGCCCAGACATGGTTAAATCAACTAAGAGCTGTTTTTCTCTTTTAGATCCCATGTCTCTTTCACTGGTTTTGTGTGTCTGTCTGTTTGTGTGATAATCTCCATACACCTAGCCCCAGAAAAACCGGTGACAGTTTTGCCTTGGGTTTTCTATATACTTTTTAATATAAACTGGCATAGTGATTTGCCCCCTGATCACTATTACCCCCCTGGGGCTACAACAATCAAGTCTCTGAAGATTATTGCTGCATCGCTGCTAAAACATCCTCCAAAAGTCCCTAAAAGGTGGGGGAAGCGCCTGTGTCTGAATGCCAGGAGCGAATTGTCATGCAAACATGGCTCCCTCTAGCATTCCTGGAATTAGGAATTTCCTGTGAAGGGGAGCAGATTTCCTATGAATACAACTTTGAGTTCAGAGGAATTCTGCTCCCAGGAACAATTCAGGAATGCTAAGAGGGAGACACATTTCAATGGCAATTCAGGAAGTGCTCCTGGCATTCAGACACAGGTACTTCCCCACCTTTTAGGGACATTTGGAGGACATTTTAGCAGCGATGCAGCCAGGTATGAAAATCTTCTCTGGAAGATGTAATTCAAGAGAAGGAACTTTCAGTCCCCAGGCCTAATATGTCACTAGGCCTAATTTGTCCCACAGATTTTCCAAATATGGAGTCCACCAGAGAAAAGAATCCCCAGTAATCACAGAGATGCCATTTGTGTACAGTTCTCACTCCCAAACAAGAAGGGAGAAATAGCACAGAAAGGTTGCTATGTACAGTCACCTGGTACAAGCTAAATATGATGTGTCTGCCTTCCTTCCTACCCACCCACGGTGGAGGAGGAGAAGGAGAAAGAGCAAAATTGGCCACATATTCTTCATACACACAGATATATGTATGTATGTATACACACATAAGTATGAACTGTGTGTGCTTTACTTTTCCTTCCTCCATCTTTGTACAGCTAAAGCACCAGGGAGCCATTTTGACTGGGCAGTCAATGGCATCAGGAGTGTGGCCATGTTCCAACAATAATACCAATAATTTTTCAATGGTGAACTCTAGTATCTGTTTCTGTAGAGCTCTAAATATTTTACCAAACTACAAATCCCAGGATTCAATATAATTGTTTCAAACTGATATAGGTATGTAGTGTGACTATATACCTGTTAGCACACAAACTTCTTAGGAACATTATTCTTGGATAGGGCCTCCCTGCTCTCTGCAAATTCTCTATTCTGCTGGAAATTTTAGCAGTAAAGGAGAATAATCCCATAGGGTCTCATTTCCTCACTACCATTTCCCTTTTTTGTTGTCATTGGCAACATTGAATGTTTCCTCAGGACATTCAAAACTCTTTTTCTCTCATAGCTTTACCCCTAGTTTAGTTTGAGAATTTAAGAGTCTCACAACAAAATGAAAAATATGGAGACAAACAGAAGCATCCTGAAGGATTAGGAAGAGCACAATACAGAAGATAAAAGAGAAAGAAGAAAGCCCCTTTGAACAGTATGGATTATTCCTTTTTGCAGAAACCATCTTCTCCACTGATAGAAATGTGGCAAGGCAGAATGAAGTCTCTCGCATCCACACAAAAAAGTGTAAAATGAATTGCTTTTGTTATGACTGTAATGAAACTCTACTAAACATTTTATGGGGAGACTTAGGGGTTGTACAGACTGCCCCTAAGGGGCAGCCTGCAGCCCCCCCTTTTAGTGCCAAATTGGGGCCACAACAACTGCACCTTGTGGTGTTGATCTTGTCTTTCCATGGCACAAAAAGGAGCTGCAAAAAGTGGCTTCTCTATGCACCACAGAAAGGGTGTCATAGCAATCGGTGCTATGGCTCTTCAGCACTCCTTTGGTGCTGTGTCATCTAGATACAGCACCAGAGGAGCACTGTGACACCACCTGCCATGTGGGGCAGCACACAGTATCACGCTGGCCTGGGGGCAGAAGATACAGTTACTAAACTTGCAACAATGATAGACCTTCTTTGTGTTCTCCGTACATTTCAGGTGAGCAGCATTGAGGTGTTATTTTCCCAAAAGTTCAAAGAATTATCAGGATTCTGGACTATTAGGTGGATCATAAGCAATTACAGATAAATATGTATAGGTCTCTTCTTTGGTCCTTCTGCTCAACACCTGAAGGTCATGACTGGAAGTGACATGTCCAAGCAAACACATGTGAGCATGCTTTCCCCCACTGGACACATGGAAGAGTAATTTATGAACATGACTGTGAACTCCTCCTTCCAAAAAAATGGTAAATAGCAAACCCTATTTGGGTGGGTGTACCATCTTTAAAGTGCAATCCAATCATGCTGCATTCTCTGTTTACTTTTATATACCATGACAACAGAATCTGGCTAACTTAACTAGGCATATGGAGAAAACCATTTAGCTAGGTATGTGGGGAAGATCTTGGCTGAGATCAAGTATGATCACCAGTAGACCACAAATTCTTTCACTAGAATGTGCCTTCCACTCCCATGACCCATTTCAGTTGACAGTGCTGGTCCATACCCCCATGGCCAATCTGGATTGCTCTGGAGGGGGATGACACTTCCTTTTCATGGAAGGAATCATGACACTGTTTTGCTGTAGATATGCACCCTCAGGCTATAAGATTAAAAAATCTGAAGCTGGCACAAATTAATTTCCTACAATTTGTTTCAATGGCATGCACACGCAAACGCACACATGTTGTGGCCTGGGAGGGAGAAAATATTTTTCCCCCACTTCACATTCTTTACAGACTCTGACATTGCATCTCTCCACAGATAACAGTAAGATCACTCTGTAACTTATATTGAACATAGCCTCGGTTTTCAATAAATAGCTATTTCTTTAGTTTTCTGTTTACAATCTTTTTAATCTTTTTAATAAATGATGGAATTTTCTGATTGGGCTTTCACTATACATTAAACTCTCTAAGTGATCAAATTGAATTTGGCCACTGGACCATTTTTTATTTTATTTTTTTCAGTTTAGGCTCAAAACATGTAGATAAACGATGACCATAAATAGATTTCATGTCATTTATAAAGGACACCTACACATCTTTACTTGGAAATAAGTCCCTCTGATATCAATCAATCTTACTCCCAGGAAAGGAAGTATAGGATTATGCTGTTGTGCTCATTCAAGTAATTTCTGATTTATGGCAAACTTAAGGCCGTGGGGTTTTTTGAAGCTGAGAGTGTATGACTTGCCCAGAGTGACCCAGTTGGTTTCCAAGGCTAAGCAAGGATTTGAAACCTGGTCTCCAGAGTTATAGTCAGACACTCAAATCACTATATCATGAGAGTTCTAGTTGTTGTTGTAGTGAGACAAGCAGTTGTAGGATCCTTGCAGGGGTTTCCACAGCTGACTGTCTCAGTGTGCCCTGTGACTAGGAGAAGGCTGAGTATGTCATTACTCACCACCCATGCTCTCCAGTGCTTCAGAATTGGCTCATTGATACTCCAAAGCTGGGATTTGGGAAAGTAATAATGTGAGATGTTATATCTATGCTTCTGTGGTTACATCTCCTGATGAGGATCTTGGACACATTTTTAAAAATAGAAATAGAATTGTTACCAAGTCTTAAAGAAAAGAAAGCTGTATAATTCTCAATCCTGGTCCTAATGATGGGCAAATCTAGACTGCCCAAAAGGGGCGGTCCGTGACCGCCCCTTTAAGTGATGAGATGGGGCCAAGGCTGCCGCACCAGCAGCCTCTGCGGCCCCATTTCTCCACTTCTGGAGGCCGCGGGGAAGCAGCAAACTGCTGCTTCCCTGTGGCCTCCAAGTGGGGTGCAGCAGGCGCCCTGGGCACCCACTGCACCCCGCTTGCAGAGGTGGGCCTGAAGGGAGGAAGGGGCTCCTGCCGCAGCCCCTTTCTTCCAGGGTCTTTGCTACGGCTGTGTAAAAGCCACGGCAAAGACCCGCTGCCAAAAAGGAGCTCCGTTTGGAGCTCTTTTTTTGGCCTGCCGAAAGGGCGCAATTTGCGCCCTCCCATGGTGCAACGGCGTCATCATGTGCGCAGCGCATCTAAAAGCTGCGCACATAATGACGCCATCATGGCGCATCCGTATGGACGCTGCCATTTAATAATGGCAGCGTCCATACGTGCTAGGGTTCGGGAGGGTGTAAAAGCTACGCCCTCCCGAACCCTATTCACGCCTTAAAGAGCCCTAAAGGTGCTTTAAAATGCCCGTCTAGATCGGGCTGATAAGAATATGGAGAACTTTGGTATTTTCAGTTCTTCCAAATTCCCTGGCATTTCCATGGAAGCACATCCATGACATTGGAGAAGGGGAAAAGATCATTCATAGAAATGGGTACAGTTCCTTTAGAATGATTTGGAATTCCAATTCATAATTTCTTGGATTTTATTAAAACCTTGGATTTTAATAAAACCACCTTCTTGCTGGAGTTATGCTGGAAGCCTTTGTTTTCCTATTTCCTTGTTTAGTTTGTGTGTGTGTGTGTGTGTGTGTGTAGTTTTAGTTTTTTGCTAGTTTTGTTATTTTATTTGTCTCTCCTAGTATGTTTTTTTAAGTATGAAAAATGTGTGTATTTGTGTGCTTTGTTGTTTAATGAAAATAGTACACTCACATGAAATATATTTATTTAATATGGATACAGCTTCCAACTCTTAATACCTCTTCTAAGCCATTCCCTTGTTTAAATCAATGTTCAATCTTTCTTTCAAAGTTTTTATTTGTTATAACTATGGTCAGATGCATCACTAAGGGTAGGTTCACCTCTCAGTGACATTGTCTCCTCTACAAATGCTAGGTCAGAAGAATAAGTGGTTTTTAAAGAGTCATGTCAGCAGGAAAAGCATGTTAGGGGGCTGACAGCCCAATCCACAATCCTGTTAAGTTGAAGAACTAAATAAAATTGGCTGAAACTCAAGTACTCTGACTTAACAGGGTTGTGAAACTGAATGGGAACACATCAAAGTGTAATCTCTAGCTCTGAGCTCCCAAAGTACTCTACAGTGTAGGAACAATGGAGCTAATAGATTAATCAATAAAGTCTGGGTAATTTTATAAATGCTGTTTTTCTTAATAGCATAAAGCTGCCACCTAGCAACAAGGAAAAGAATCCATCTTTTTTATGTTGTAAACACACCAAAAATGTGTTGTTCTTGTAAAACCCAAATAGATAAGAGGAGGAGGAAAAGAGGAGAAGGAAAACCCAAATAGATAAGAGGAGGAGGAAAAGAGGAAGGGAGGAAGTTGTGGGGGGATAAAATACAAGAAATAAATACAAAACCCACAAAAACTTTGTTACAGGTAGCAAACCTAGCATATCTATACAATCAACCTTGTGCAGTGGCATCACTAGGATTGGTTTCACTCAGTGCAGTAATTCATGGAGTCACCCCCACCCTTCTCTATCCCATTGATCTCCTCCCATACCAGACAATACAGAATCCCAGCAGTGTTTTTGTACAAATGTGCTATAATACTTTTGCAGGAATTCATTGAGATGCCCTCCAAGATTCTCTGAGTATTCCTTGGCTAAGAAAATCTTATGGAATTCATGGGGCTGCCATACATCAACAGGTAACTTGATGGCATATATACACACACTTTAATTTCAAAAGAGTAGATAGATAGATGATAGATAGATAGACAGATTATTAATAGACAGGGATTGCCAAATTAGTGCTCGAATGAATCTTGCCTGAAACTTCAAAATGCTGCTGCCAATTAGTTAACAATACTGAGCTAGAGGGACCGATTGTCTGACTTAGTATAAGGCAAATTATCTTCTTAATGTAATCATATTCAACAATGGTGGTTGTGTGTTTTGGTGACGATATTGCTGTTTCAGTGTGCCTTCAAGTCACTTCTGACTTATGGAGACCTTAATAGGGTTTTCTCGGCAAGATTTATTCAGAGGGGGTTTGCCCTTATCTTCCTTTGAGGCTGAGAAACTGTGACTTGCCCAAGGTCAACCAGTGGGTTTCACAGATGAACAGAGGGGGGTTCAAACCCTGGTCTCCAGAGTCAAAGGCTGAAACCACTACACCACAATGTCTCCCTTTATTGAGTATAGCCCGGCATATCTGAAAGGTTCAGAGTAGTACATTAACTAAAAACAGCAAAGGTAAAATATACCATAGATTTTTGAGTCCTTCTCAAAACATACCAAGACTCTACTTAGTTCTAGAAACAAACAAACAAACAAACAAACTGTGTGACTAGAGATCCAGAGATGTAAATAGATACCACTGGATTGTGGAATGACTTGCCAGCTGGATACACTCTCTGAGTTTAAAATAACAGTAAAGACCATTTGAGTGCTGGACTATGTCTGTAGACCAGGGTTCAATTCCCAGTTTGGCCATGAAACCCACTGGCTGACTTTGGGCAAGTCACATGCTCTCAGCCTCAGGGGAAGGAAATGGCAAACCTCCTCTGACCAAATCTTTCCAAGAAAACTCCATGATAGGTTCACCTTAGGATTGCCATAACTTGGAAATTATTTGAAGGCAGACAAAAACAACAAAAAGATCACTCTCTTCCAACAGGCCTACTCAGATTATTTTTAAATTATGAATGTTATTGGATTGTTTTACTGTATATTGTTGTTTTAATTGATATGTGTCCAATTTGTTGATTATTATTATTATTATTATTATTATTGAGTTTCTATAAAACTTGGATGTGGTAGAGGTGTATGATGCTGTGAAGAGAACCTGGAAAAATTAGTGCTTGTCCTACAAATCCACAATCCCTCGGCCAGCAGCATGTTGGGCAGTGGGATTCTGGGAGCTATTGTTCAAACAAGTATATTTTTCAAACTCCAATATAAATAGTATAGAGAGAATGTAACAGGGAGAAAAAACAGATCTGTTTTGAAGTAAGTGACAGCCACAGATTTCACTATCATAAGATGATGCAAGTTTAATCATGGTTGTTACCAAAATTTTTTAAAAAAAAATAGTTTAAATGCCCAAGTTACTTAAGCTGGAATATACAGAAGTTACAACACATTATTAAACAGTGGACAGGAAGAGAAATACTGATTCTGTCTTGCATATCTTTGCAGGACATCCAGAACTGATTTAAGACAGGAATGCATTAGCATACGTGTCAAACTGTTGTGTCTATAGACCTCAGGTTTGTTCAGGTTATTTGGGAACATTGCCCTTGATTTCAATAGATTCCCTTGTATGCCCTTTCAGACCTAGGCACTGTTGCTAATCACTGTGGAATTACTTACATAATTTTTTGTTGTCATGCAATGTTGTACAAATTGTGTGTATGTGTCTTCAAGTTGCCTGTCAACTTGTGTTGGCTCCATGAATTTCATAGGGTTTTTTAAGACAAGAAATCCTCAGAGGTAGTTTTGTCACTTCCTTTCTCTGAAATAGAGCCTCCACACTTGGTAATTGTTGGTGGGCCTCATATCCAAGTACCAACCAGGGCTGATCCTGCTTAGTTTCCAAGATCAGACCAGATCAGGTGTCTTTAGGGCATTTAGAATTCCACCCCAAAAGCCTCCAAAAGCCTCAGAAGGTACCAGATCCTCCTTAAAAGTTTAACCTCAGAAAGTTACTACTGGGTTAGTACCGGGCTGAGGAACACCAAGGAAAACCAGGTGCTTTACTTAGAGAAAGACAATGCAAGCTGCCTTTGAGTCTTCTTTGCCTAAGAAAACTCTATGAAATTAAGTTGACAGGTGTGACTTGAAGGTGCATATGCATACAAGGCTCCTTCCAAGGCATTTTTCTTCTGGCTAGGTGCCTGTCAGTAAAAAGAGGTAGCAGCAGACCACAGATTATGGTATTTCTTCTCACCCTATTTAAAAAAAACTGAGTTATACAATTTTGGAGCAAACAACACCCAAATAACTAAAAAGGAGCAGCAAAAGAAAATTAAGATTAAATTTAAGCAACAAGGAAGACCATTCCCAAAATTCAGGGGCAGGGAGGAAGTGATGCCCATTTAATTCACCAAAGCAAAGCAGGGAGAAGAGAGAGAGAGAGACTCACCATGAGATTAGCAGGCCCCCCCCCCCTCCTGCCAATGCATAGTCAGGCAGGAAGATGGCAAAGATGCTTTTGCTGTTCCTTTTAGGGTGTACTGATGCCATCCCCAGCATCTTTTCAAACTTTTCTTTGGCAGGGACTCCAGAAAGTCCAGTTGGGTCATTTTTGTCATTTGCAAAGTGATCTTGTTTATTGCACAGCCAATGAAGGGAGAAAGAAGGCAACAAACAGAGCAAAGAGGAAGGTGGGGTTTGAGGCAATAGAGGGAACAAACACAAAAGGTGAGGCAGAAGAGAAAACCAGAGAAACAAAGACTTGACCCTTGTAAAGTGGGCAGTGTGGGAGGCTAGAAGGGGCAGGCAGGCACTGGGCATACTGCCCACTCCAAGCCATCTGCCCCTGCTGCCAATGCTGCAAGACCATCAGCCCTAGAGATGCCGCAGGCTTTTACACACTGGTTGGGTGCCATGGCGGGGAGAGGGGCAGGGAAACACCATGGCTGGTGAAGTTGGTAGGAGGCTTCTACTTCTCCCTCACCTCTCTAATTGTGGTGTTGGCAGCAGCTCCTATCTTTACCCTGGGGGGATGTCACCCTTCATGATGTACCACCATACTTAACACCCCCCTTTGAGGTGTCACCTGGTGCAGTCCACACACCCCACATCCCCCTAGTGATGCCACTGGCCCTCTGTATACAAGGATTCTTTATCCTTGGCTTCAAACATTCATGGTTTGAAAATATTTTTAAATATATATATTTCAAAATCCAAACCTTGGTTTTGTCATATCATTTTAAGGGACACCATTTTACTACTACATTGTATATAATGGTGGCGCAGTGGTTAAATGCCTGTACTGCAGCCACTCACTCAAAACCATAAGGTGGCGAGTTCAAGACCAGCAAAGGGCTGAAGCTCGACTCAGGCTTGCATCCTTCCGAGGTCGCTAAAATGAGTACCCAGATTGTTGGGGGGCAAATAGCTTACAATTGTAAACCACTTAGATACTCCTTAAGGGTATGAAGAGGTATATAAATGAAGCTGTTTGTTTGTTTGTTTGTTTGTTTTGTTTGTTTTGAGCATCCCTGGATTTTTGGGATCCATGGATGGATACCAAGGGCCCATTGTACTTAGTGGTCAACATGTATTCATGTCATTATCTGATTTTTGGTCTTAGTCACACTCTTTCTCTTTCTCTCCAGGTATTCTGCAAGTGGTTTTGGTTTGTTCATATTCCATTTTGTAGTCTGCACTTCTTGCTTTCTGCTCCATGCCTGAAGAGCACATGATACAGAGTCTTTCACTATGAGATGTTATGAAACCTTTGGTATTTGTAAATAAGCCTTCAATTTTTCTTTTCTTTTTTTTTTCTTTTTTTTTTTTTTACAAAGAAGAATAATTGGTGCTGGTGGTGCTGGTATGGTTCTGGTTGTTGTTGTTGTTGATGATGATGATGATGATGATTATTATTATTATTATTATTTATAACCCACCCCTCTGAATGAACAATCGCCTTCTGTTTATGAATATTAATTATGAATGATCACCTTCTGTTTATGAATATTAATTATTATGCTTGTGAGATACACTACTGTTTCTCACATTCCCCAACATTATTCTTGCTTTCTTTAAAATTCAAGCAAATTTTGGAATTGACACAGAAGAGTCAGAGCTGGAAATGATCTTACTTAAGGAAAACAATAAAACAATAACATTGTCTTCAAACTTTATAAAGTGTTATTAAAGCTTGAAATGGAGCCAAAAACAATTAAAGATTGTATGATAAAATGGGCTATAGACTGTGGGGAGAGCATCCCATTAGAAGAATGGGAGTAATGTTGGAAAAAACATCTTAAATACACAGTAAACACTGACTTTAGAGAACAATATTACAAAATGCAATTCAGGTGGTACATGACCCCAGTCAAAATCACCCATATGTTCAAATCCACCAAAGATCAGTGTTGGAAATGTGAAAAAGGAAGGGGCTCCTTTATACATATTTGGTGGTTTTGCCCGAAGGCAAGACAATATTAGGAAGTAATTCAAGAAGTGATTAAAGATATTCCACAAATAGAGATTAAGAAAGCTCCGAAAACCTTTTTGTTAGGGATGTGCAAATTAGAATTAGAAAAAAAGGGTTTGGGAAAATTCTATTCTACATGCTGACAGCGGCCAGAGAATTGTATGCCAAAATGTGGAAGGGGGAACGTACGCCTACAATATTTAGATTGGATTTGGAAGCTATATGATGTAATAGAAATGGACAAGTTAACCTATTTACTTAAATCTAACTCTTTAGGAAAAATTTGAAGAGGAACGGAATCTGGTCCTGGAATTCCTTGGAAAATATTGGACAAAAAAACTCTCTCCATAAAATCTCTGAATCTCCCCCATACCTTTTTCTGGATATATGTATGAGGGATTGGAGTGTTCTTATTTATGCTTTATTAACGATGATCTAAATATTACGATCAGGGATTAAGTTTTATTTTATAGATATGGGTCACGTCAATTTACTTATGTTCTTTCAAAAAATAAAAAAGAGGAAGTAGTCCAAAGTTCAGAATCAAATTGTCTGCGAAATTAATTAGTTGTATAATAGATAAAAGGGAAACAAAAATATTAAATTCTCCAATCTTAGCTTTCATTTCTCTTTTTTGGAGGAAACAGAGTAATGTTTAAGTTTTTACAAAAGGTCATAAAGTAACAAATTATATATATATATATATATATAGAGAGAGAGAGAGAGAGAGAGAGAGAAACAATTACTATGGAAGAAAATAGCCAGAACTGCAGATTTTGGAAGTCTTTACTTTTTTAAAAAAATGTGTAATGGTAATATGTATTATTGCCAGGTTATACACTGTAAAATATAAATTGTTTTAAACTTATTGTATATGTTATGTTTTGCTATGTACGGGGGATCTGTATAATGTCTGTATATTTGGGGGGGGGTTGTGTTGTTGTTTTTTTGAGATATTAACTGTTAATAAAGATTTAAATTTTTTTTAAAAATTCAAGCAAATTATGGCAAGACAGGAATCCTCGTAGTAGACAAAACAAAATGGGGAAAGAAAAGAGAAAATATTTATTATAATCCATTGTGCTTCACATGGTCTCTCCTCTGGGAATTTATTGGAGAAATATCTAGCCTCCTGTCCTGTGCTTAAGGACATGATGGTCTGAAACACATTGTTTCTGTTCTTGGGGATTTCCTTTACATGACTCAAATGTTTTGCCTGCACTTCATTCAAGTTATTCAGGTTCTGTAAACTGAACAGCTCATCTCACAAACCACTACTGGAGATTTTAGGAAGAAGCTGAGCTGAGTCATTACTCTTTGCCAGCCATTTTCTTGGTGTCTTACATAAAAGATAGTCTCCTGTTTAAAGTGGAACATCTATTATTTCATACAATTTCATCTCCTGTAGTCAGAGGCTTGGTGCCAGGGCTTTGAAATCAGAATCAAGGAAATATAATTTTAAAAAAATCAAAGTTGCTGTACTAGTGGCAGAAGAACTGTATATCTTTCCTCAAGCCCAGGGGAAAAACGGTTCCTACACTGATCCTACCTTTTACTATAGGAGTCCCCAGGAAAAAGAGGTCCTTAACTTCAAACCCAGGGTCAGACCAGAGCAGTGGCCCTTAAGGATCCAGGCTCCTCTTGCAATAGATGTCACTTAGGAGGAGTAAAAGCCCTCTTATGAGGGTTTATCCAGTACTTGCTATGCCAAGCAACAATGACCATCAAGCAGAGTTCCTTCTCAGTTTTCTGAGATCCTTGAGCAATATCACACTATTGGCTCCTCCTTATGAACACAGAGGACACAACAATTTCTTTTTATGGAAAATCACAAAACTTGAACTCTCAAGTATGTGCACACATAGTAAAAACTGTATTTATTTTATTTTATTTTTAATTTAATTTTTCTACCCTGCCGTTAAAAAGGCAGCTTACAAGAAATATTTAAAATAATGTTAACCCTAGCTTTTAAAAAAAAACCTGTGTAAAAAAAATCAATGTTAGCTAAAATCTCAGTCATGTATGGATTAAAAATATGTAATGAATTTCCAAATGAAAGAAAATAAAATTCCACTACCATTCTTATCCCATCCAAGTTCCATTTTTAGCTGTAAGGCATTTTTTCTTCCTTCATGGAAATAGACACAGATTTTGTTAGATTCCTTTTAATAATGTTACCCCAGATTTGCACACATTTGTATACTTTTTGCATATTATATTAGTTTCATATTGGTGTGAATGTGTGCACATTTCTAAAATAGATAAAATATTAGTTGTGCACATCTGTAAACTCTTAATTCAAATAATAAACAGTCTGCTGTTCATGTTTTCTCTTGATCATGGAAACAGAAAAATAGGTATGTTTGTTAATAGTCCCGTAGACCATGAGTTGAATACATTTGTAGTTTCACTTATTTGTTTCTTGGATATGTTTTCAGAATTTCCAAAGCAGCTGAATGCCTCTCAAAAGTTTGCAGATTTTTGCTGACATTTGACATAACTTTACAATTCTGTAATTTAAAACTATGTCATTGTTTTGTACCCATAGATGGGATCTGCATCAGTCTTGAAATGGTTCCATGCCTTGTTTCCTGGAAAGTAAAACAGGGCATGGAATTACTTTAACTTAGGGTGTTCCTCAAAAAACACACATTTAGTGAGACATCTCTGCCTTCCTCTCCTTCTTTATATTGATTATCACAAAGGAACTATAGATGATATTAATTCCTTCTTTACAGGAATTAAAATGAAATGGATGGTGGGGAAACATAATAATATTGGCTTATTATTACTACTTTCTTCTGCCATATTGGACTTTGGGGAAATGCCAGCCTCTAACAAAACATCTTCTTTAGCTGTTTGCAACAGTGGAATAGTTGCCTTTGAGTCTGCCCTTCTATCGTCTACCATCTTATCTACAAGAACAGCCTGCTGTGTCATGTGGGAGGATTGGTTCCCAATACAGTATCTTCAAAGCTGGGAGAAAACTGCTGGTTGGAGTGTTGCAAGCTGTTCTATGTTACAAATGGCATGTGATGTAAGAAATGGCAGTGTCACAGTTCACACACTCTTCTGCCACTCACCCACAATAATACTGCTGATAGCATGTGTCTTGACCACACCACCAACTGGTGTCATGACCTGACATTTTAAATCAACGGAGGGGCTCTGCGGACTGGCACTTTGGGAGTGGAGTTGGGACATTGCATCTCCATGACACATGTCCCGGCTGTGTCCCCAAGGTGCCATGACAACATGTGCGGCTCCACACGGCACACAGCCTTACAGTGCTCCTCCAGCGCTGCATCCGGACAATGCAGCGCTGAAGGAGTACTATATAGCTGTGGTGCCACAGCTATTTCACCCTTTCCAGGATGAAAAAAAAAACAAACACTTCATAGGAAATCCACCTGAGAATAAGAGCTCTACATAAAGACTCCCCAAATAGACTAGCAGCAGGCTGTGCATGTACAAGAAGAAGCAAGAAATGAATTACATATAAATGAAAAGAACTGGAATAAAAAGTAAAAATAGAATATGAACGAAATAGAATAGTAATGTATTCAGGGAAACAACTACAGGGTGATGATAATATTTATAATAATTATATGAAAACACAGTCAGAACCACTCACACTAAGAAACTAATGGACAAGAAATAGGCTTCAATAAGAATAAACTATCACAAGTTATTTTTTATGTTATACATTTTAGGAAAACCTAGGGTGAGGTAATCAGCAACAGTATATGCATATGTTATGACGACACACATATAAAACATTAAGAGACAGCAGCAAAAAATCATAAGGATTTGCACTCTACAGAGGGAAAAAGACTAGGAGATAGATTGATTTCATTGAAAGGTAATGATTTACCTGCCTAATATATAAGGAAGACACACAAAAAGCCTAAGAGAAAAACAACAGGGAGGAATTAGTAGAAATAATGAACACACAGCTGTTAAAAAAATGTGTGAAGGGTTGGAAGAGGAAGGGAGAAAGAATGGAATCAATAACTAAGCAGGATAGAGAAAAATATTTGATTAAAGACAATCAAAGTGAAAATCCAAAACATCAGATTAACTTCTAACTTGTTATTTTGCTTGGTCATTCTCCATGCTGAAGAGGGAAAAAAAGCTAGATAGCTGAGGAGGGAACTTTTTAAAAAATATATATCAGCAGTACCTTTTCCAAAGCACAGTGGGGATCCCTAAAACATGTCCTATGATTATAAGGTGCATTTGTCCATCACTCAAATATACACTTTCCTCACCTGCATTGTTTTCACAGAAACAAAATCTTTTAGAAACAAAAATACAGAGGTTAGAATCCTGTGACCCATTGAATTAATTGTTGAGCAGTGAGTGAAAACATACATAAATCCAATAGATTTGATGTCTCCACTCTAGCTGGGATTTAGGCCAGAATGTTTGCCTTTTGGAAGTGTGACCTACCAATCAGACATAATAGAAGTTTAATAAGGAATCTAGCTTCAATTTTCATTTTTCTGGGAGGAAGCCAACTTCATGTCAGGAAGTATAAGAACCAGTGCAAAGGGATCTAGTTTATCTCAGGTTTGGGGTGTTGTTGTTGTTAACTGTCGTCAGGTCAACTTTGACTTGTGGTAACCCTGTGAGTGAGACACATCCAAGATCTCCTGTTCTCAAGTGCTCTGCTCAAGTCCTGCAGGCCCAGGGCTGTGCTTCTTCGATTAAGTCTCTCCATCTAGTAGTCTTCCTCTCTTTCTACTGCCCTCCAACTTTCCTAGCATTATTTATTTTTCTAATGTCATTACTTCTCATGATGTGTCTTAATTTGATGATCTTGCATTCTAGGGAAGGTTCAGGATTGATCTGTTCTAGACCCATTTGTCTGTCTTTTTGGTTATCCACATTATCCTTAGCATTTTTCTCCAGCACCACATCTCAAATGAGTTGATTCTCCTTCTGTTCAACTTCTTCACTGTCCAACTCTCACAATCAAACATGGTGATGGGGAATATAATAGCTTGGACTATCCTTACTTTAGTATTCAATTTTATATCTTTTCACTTTAAAATCTTAGGTAGTTATTTCATAGCTGCTCTTTCCAGTCCTAAGAGTTTATCACACACAAGGACTCCCATAAGCCCCCTGGTGGGATTGCGCATGGCGTTATTAAAGGGGAACGCTTAGAAAAGGGGCCCTTTTTAATAACAATTTGATCTGTTATTAAAAAGGGGGCCTTTTCTAACAATTACGCTAATGCTTCCATGATGAAAATGGAAGTGTAACACCATGAGAGATCTCACCAGGAGGCTCCTGTCACAGTTTGGTGACGTTTGGGCAACAGGAGCATGATGGGAGCTCTCACATGTGATAAACTCCCTAGTGTTCTGATTTCTTGACTGAAATCTTCATTCTGATCAATGATTATCAAAGGTTTGTTATTGTTGTTGTTAGCTACCCTCGAGTTGACTTTGACTCATGGCAACTCTGTGAATGAGACATCTCTCAGTCTCCCTGTCCTCCTCTACTCTGCTCATTTCCTGCAGACTCATGCCTGTGTCTTCACTAATTGAGTATAGCCATCTGGTGTACAGTTTACCTCTCCCTCTTCTACCCTCAATCTTTCCTAGCATTATTGTCTTTTTCAATGAGTCATGCCTTCTCGTGATGTGGCCAAAGTACAAAAGCCTCAGTTTTATCATCTTGGCTTCCAGGGGTATTTCTGGCCTGATTTGCTCAAGCACCCATTTGCTTGTTTTTCTGGTTACTTACAGTATCCTCGGCACTCTTCTCCAACACCACATCTCAAAGAAGTTGATTTTCTTTTTATCTGCTTTTTTCACAGTCCAGCTCTCACATCCATTCATCGTGGCTGGGAATACTATGGCTTGGACAATTCTAACTTTGGTGCTCAGTTGTATAGTTTTACTCTTTAGGATTTTCTCTAGCTCTTTCATGTCTGCCCTCCCCATTCCTAGTTTTCTTATCTCTTGACTGCAGTCTCCATTTTGGGTGATGTTTGATCATAGGTACAAGAAATGTTTGACTATTTCAATTTCATCATTGTCTAATATGAATTTATGTAGGTCCTCCTTGGTCATTATTTTTGTTTTCTTTATGTTCAGCAGCATACCTGCCTTTGTGCTTTGTTCCTTGATCTTTCCTTAATAATTGTTCCAAGTTACTGATGCTTTCTGCAATTAATATTGTGCCATCCGCATATCTCTGACTGTTGATCTACCTTCCTCCTATTTTTATTCCTCCTTCTGAGTCTAGCCCTGCTCTTTTTATGATATTTTCTGTGTGTAAGTTGAACAAGTATAGTGATAATATACAGCTGTGCCTGACTCATTTGCCTATTGGGAACTATTCAGTTTCTCCATATTCTGTTCTGAGAGTGGCTTCCTGTCTTGAGTTTAGATTTCTCAACAGAGCTATCAAGCACTCATTCCCACTCACCTTATAATTCAATTAGTGATGTGCTTCTGCTTAGCTTTGGGAAATCAATTTGCCTCTGGCATAATTTCCACTATGAAAAAGGATCTTTTATAGCCCTTTGTAATCGTTTTAGTTTCTACCATGGTTGTCCCCACTAGGGCATCCAGCAGTGCCAGGGTTGTCATTTGTTGTGGAAAAGGAACAGGAGGAGGAGGTGGAGGAGAGAAGGGCAAGGCAAATGGTTGGGTTTTTTAAATTGATCATGAAATCAATAGAATGATTTTACAATTTAGCAATGTAATAGTTGTGAAATCACTCTATCAATTTATTGATTAATTTCTATTTTTTTAAAAAAGTAAAAAGGCAGCACTGGGTGTGTGTGACATATCCCACCCACAATCTGTAAAAAAGGAAAATGCTGACTCAGAGGAAGCTGATGAAACTTCAGCATGGAGTTGTGTCATAACAGTTCAAAACTGCACAGTCACTGTAGACACTGTAGAACAAGTAGGGTGATACAGTGCAATCTTGTTTGACTCCTTTTGCAGTTGGAAACACTCTGTTTGGGGCTTAAGCCAAATTCTTTTCACATATCCATTTAACATTTTACCAACCGCATACTTTATCTGGATAGCACATGATGTCTAATTCACAAACCGGTTAAAATATTTGACAAAAGAGTTGTATGTATAGGACAAGAACTTCATACTGTATTTGTTCTACAAGATTATAAGTACAGAAACAAAATAAACATTTGCCTTGCTCTTTAAAAAAATCCAGCAGATGACTTGGCGTTGGCATGCAGCCATGCTGTTGAGAAGGATTATATAATTTTAACATTTTTAATACAAGCATTCAATGTGTCAAAATATGAGAAACATTTCAGTCAATATTTCCAAAAATGACATTTATTTCAGATTGGGCATCTGTTTTTTCCCCTAACCCATCTTATTTTCAATCAGTAAGGATGGGGGTGCCTGTCTCTCTCCAGATGCATTTTCAATAAGTACAGAGGGTTGTTTCTGTTAATAAAAAATGTCCTGTAGAATCATATATTTTATTAAAAATAATCAGTGTTCATTGTCTAATACATCAAAATACATGCTGGTTGCATCTTTTCAAAACACCAAGAAATATCAGCACTGTCACTTCATAACTCTGCAGGCAATATTATATACTGTTAGAGAAAACTGTTTCATAAAGAAATAAAACAATAAAATGTGGGAACAATACTAGACCAGTCACATCAGGAGTCTTTCCCATTCTTTTGTTTGAGTGACTTAAATCAATATTATAGCTGAATTGGACAAGCAAAGTATGGGACATGTTGTCATGAAAAGCACTAAGATTTAGTATTATCATAATGATTACCACCATTGTCAACACTATTTTTATGAATGCTAGGCACTTGCATTTCTGATCATGCTTTTCTGTCAGTACTGTATTGTCAGATTTGTATTCCAAATTCCAGCGAGGGGGGGAGTCATAAATAACAGTCCTGAAAGAAATGTAAACAAGAGAAAAAAATAATCATTGTGACACACACAGTGTGGACGAGCAGCATGGTAAACATGATAGTGCCATAAAAACTATGTTTTTTTAAATCATCATCATCATCATCATCATACCATGCTTTAGATGCAGTAGCTTCAGTCCTTCAGTCCTTCAGCCCAAACATGAATTTGGTGATCAATTTAATGTGTGAATGTGTGAAGTGTGCATGCATGTGTTGCTGTTGTTACTGCTGTTGTTGTGTGCCTCCAAGTCATTCTAACTTAAGGCAACAATAATGCCTCAGCATTTCATGCAAGTTTCTTGGTAAGATTTGTTCAAAGTGGATTCACCATTGCTTTCCTCTGACACTAAGAGAATATGACTTCCTTAAGGTTACCCAGTGGGTTTCCATGGCCAGGCAGGGGTCTAAGTTCAACATACAAACCATGCTGGCTTTCATATCTGTCTCATTGTTAAGTAATGCTAGTATTGCAGCCCGATTTACATGAGAATACAGCTCAATAGTAGACTATTATCCAGTTATTTAAAACGTAACACACACACTGAGGCTTCCTGTTTTCCTATAAGGGAAAAATCATGTAGATGTTTCATTGTTATTGAAAGTATGGGAAGATGTGTGTGTGTGTGTGTGAGAGAGAGAGAGAGATTGAAGGGGGGGGGGAGAGGGAGAGAGAGGGAGAGAGAGAGGGAAAGAGAGATGGTGTGCATATTAGTACCACTGCCCTCCTTACATGGAGTTATGGTAACTATGTTGGGGATGATGGGAGGTGATGCACATTACCCAGGCTCAGGTCCTCACCATCTGGTCAAACTGGGCTGATCAGAACTGATCAATGGTGTGATGTGTTGCAGGTAGCAGAGTTGCCCATGAAGCGGCTCAGGAACAAAAACATCAGCTCTGGAACTTCTGGAATCACTGTTGCTGCTTCCCCCTTCATGCAGTCAACAAACCACGCGAGCTGTGCTCTAAACTATCTTTATTGACTACTTGAATAATACATACACTATAGTAAAACAATAAACATCTTTGCAACACATTTCTTGCTCTTGCTAAACACACTCTGGCTATGCTAATCAAGCTATATACATACTCATCTCCTCCTGCACAAAAGCTTAGTTACAAGTTCAGGTTTTCCTTCTAGTTCACATTGTTGAGGATGGTGTGGTGTGGAGGATGGTGCAGGGCAGGGGTGCAATGGCTCACTGGAACAATACTGAAATAGTTCAACTTTTGTTATCACCCACTGGGTGTGCACTGGGTGTGTACAATCAATACTATTGGTTATTTTCACACTTTCCCATACTATAGTCCAACCTCTTACTATGACCTAAACACTCATGTGATGTTTTCAATGATGTCGTTGTTTACCTTTTCCATGACCTTCCTTTCCGGAACTTGTGTTGCTATTCCGTGTGTGTTATGGCTATACCCACATCTGTTGTTGTTGTGTACGTGTCTGACTACACTATCTCACCTTCTGCTGGAAATTTACAGACTTTGGTTCTCACATACAGCTTTGCATTTCTATGACTATAATTCCCATGCTCTTTAACAAACGCCTTAACAAACTATTGGCCTGAAGAAAAAGTCACTAAAAAGATACCATTCTTTATTTAGCCCTGTTTATATACTGCTTTTCAGCTGCAAACATTTCCACAGCAGTTTACAAAATGGGTACTTTCTCACACCACTGCAAGTATTTTGAGAGGTTTCTCCAGCTCCTTAGCCACTGAGGGTCCTAGATCCCTGGCATTTACAGAAATTGTGAGCAGTTAACTGCTTATTCAATATCCATTCCTTTTTGTAGCCTCCAAGCTCTCCAGAATACCAACCCAAATTTCCATCCCCAAAAAGTATTATTATTATTATTATTATTGGAAGTAAAATGCTCCAGAAATCACATAATCAATGGGTGTGCTGCAGTTCGTAAAATACATTTGACTATTTCAAGACGATACCATCTCAGTCACTAAGTGCATATGAAATAAGTATAAAGAAAGAAAGAAGCTTGAAGCCAAAAATGTTATATCTATATTATCTGGCTTCATTGGATTTTGGATAAAGGAAGATGAAAAAGTGTTCCCTGAAAGGCTTATGGGAAATGAAAAGCAAATACTAGGCATTCAGAGCTTTGTATGAATATGTATTGCTTTTGTTATTCTCCTTTATTGCTGGATTGATTTTATGTCCAACCTAGCAAAGGCCTATTGCATTATATAAAGCAACATCACTACAGCCCTATATATCTGCATTGTTCTAGATAAATGAACAATGAGTCAAAGAATAACGGTACTCTGAAGCCTAAAAGAGACAGTACGAATTAGCCTACATCAAATTGTCTTCTGAAAAATAACCAAAGGATAGCCTCATTACAAATAAAATGCCTGATTGTTGATGTTTGGCATGGGGAATTTTCTCGGAGCAATCTGATATCTTCAAGGAGAGGGGGAAACACATAATAGTTTCTTTAATTGTTTTTACAGACCCTCTGTATGTGTATGTGTGCATGTATCTTTCTTATACACAGATTGAATGGAAGTGTCCAAGGTTTCTGAAGGTGTCTAGGGGAATTTCCTATGACTCAAACTAAGGTTATATGTTTCCCATTCTCAGAGAGTAGTAATTTGCTACTGAAGTTACTAATGGAGTGATATATTTATGTTTTGTTGTATCAACATTGCCAAGCCATGGGGAGTAAATCGCTCAGGTCACTTTGATGTGTTGTGTTACTGTTTAACAGATTGATTACTACTGTTTCATCAAAGGTGAAAATGCATTTTAATTGTATCCGAGTTATGAGTAGAGCCTATATGAGATTCCCTGAGTACTGAAGGAATGAAATACAAATGTAAGAAACAAAGTAACCAAATAATCTTATAAACCTACTTGACCTAGCACCTAGTGTAAAATTGAACTTCTTGCTCTGTTTGGTTCTGGCTGAGCAGGGCTATAGCAGTAGTCCCAATTGAAATGGATGAGCTTCGGTCCAGGATGTAGCTGGGGAAATGAAAAGATTAAGTTCAAGAGAAAGTTTCAGGTTTCACTTAGCACCCTGGATGGTTCCATGTGGAATACAGGCCAGTGTTATGAGATATGCTCAGTATATATGGATATTAGACTTTACTGCATAAGGCAGGAAAGACGTCTGTTGCCAGAGTCTACACAAATGGTTAAGAATTCATATTGGACAGGTAGGGCTGATGGCCTAATTCTTGCTCATTTTGAAAAAGTCAAGCATTATTCTAAAGGGCAAACTGGAAATTCCTTGCAAGTTGCAATCCCCTCTTGCTGGCAAGAAAATTGTTTCATTGATAAGAACAATCAGTGCTTAACTGTTTTGACTTCCTCCAGTCAGCTGAATGGAGACCTGCTGAACTGGCTCAGACTAGTATAGCCCTCCTCCCCCGATTGTGAGGTATTGTGCAGGTTCCAGAGAGATTGAGCAACCCCTTCTGGATTTGATAGAGAGTAAATATCTATATGTAATTGGCCTTTTCTGGTGTAAACAGCCAATTTTTCTCTATTGCCAAGACCCGCTAAGAGTCATTACCAGTGCCTAAATGTGACATTCACCTCTGCCATTTGCAAGAACATGATTTTAAAAACCTTCCATAGAACAATGTCGAGGTCATGTCTTGCCCCACCCAGAGGGATTCCCTTCACTTTTAGAAGACAGCCTCCAAGTCAGTAAAACATTAAATTCAGAGATACAGAGAGAAAGTCTCTCTCTGAGACCTGCTTCTTACTATGCTCTCCAGCTATCCTAGACTTCTCTTCACATTGGAGGTTGAGAAAATCCATGTGTTTGTGTTAGTGACACCCCTCTATTCCCTCTAACATTGGTTAGGAGTAGCTGCCATGATATTTCCTTCTTCACTTTTACTTTGAGAAACTTCAGAATAAAATTTCTTACCATCTACCTCATTTTTTATTTAGACTCAATCTGGTTAATTGTCCTTTTTAAAAACCTTTAGCCTATAAGGTCATACAGAGAGTTAATGTATGAAGGAATTTTCCCCAAACCTGCTCTTAGGACCTTGTCACACCAGACCCATTCAGATTGAATCTGAAGTGACCTTGGAACTGATTTCTGTGAATTCAGTTGTTACTGAATTCCCTGAATTCTGGGGTGGCTTTGGAATGGCTTCATAGTAACAGCATTCACGTGCGCATTCATGTGAATTCACTTGGATGAATGCAGAGTGACTCTGGACTGGGGCTGCAAAAACCCTCGTCTGATAAGGGCCTTAGCAATAGATTCTCACATATGTATATATGGAAGGAAGTATCCAGTAACTCCTGCCACAGGGTCAAGAACTCTGTGTGTAACAACAGCCAGGGACCGCTGGGCATGGCATCAGCTCTCTGCTCACTGTTTGGCTATGGACTTATTCCAGCTGCCCATGAATACTGAAGAAGGTAGGAGCAGCTTTATGATAAGGAGGGCAGCTGCTTCTCCTCCACCCTCTATGCTCAAGAGCAGCCAGAATAAGCCTGGGTGACAGCTAGAACAAACCTGGATGCTATCCCACAGCCTGAGGAGCTGGAATTGTTCCCAGAAGGTCCCTCATCTGTTGTGATTCAGTGGGGAATTGGTTGGGCAGAGGGAGCAGCTGCCTAAACCTCCATACACTGTCAGTTAGATGTAAGTTCTTGGCCAATATCTGTGAGAAAGCTCATCTTTAATAATTGATAACTAACTCCATTTATGATTTGTTTTCTCTTCTAAGCTTTCTGGGAGCATTGCCTCTCCTTTTTATTGTGCTAGAAATGAATACAATCAATAAGTGATACATGCAATGTTTACTCGATATTGAAGGTCAAGAAAAAGTAATTTTCTGCTACTGATTGAAATAAATATTGAAAGGCAAGACACTATTCAAAGGGTTTTGCTTACAGTGGAAGTTGTACACTATGATACAGCAATCAATATCAGTCCAGGATGACCATGATTCCATTATTTACACCTCAGTGTTTTATGAACCTTATTAAACCTGCTGCAGTTACATGTATTGACAACTAAAGTGGCTCAAAATATAGTGGAGAAGAATAATTGTGTCAGCTCTAGCATTGGACAATTCCACCAAGAGCTAAGCCAAAAACCATAGCCAGAGAAAACCCACACTTTCATGTCTTAGGAGCAGAGCTTTGCCATGGAAGGAGAAGCTGAGTAGAGCATTTATATGTCCAGCAAGAGATAGGGCTGAAGTTATCATTTAAGAGCTCAAGCACTAAAGAGCTTCCTATTCTTCTGCTATTTTGTTCTGTGAAAATCATGGACTGAGTCTTTACCACAGCTGAGAGCCTTCTGGGTGTTAACTTTTCATGCACACCACACCTTTTCCCCTTAAACAATTCCAGAAAAACAGACAAGTTCCTGGATTCTGCCACTTTTTGGTGTAAGCAAAACATAGAATACTGGACAGGATATGTAAAGGGCTCAACTCTAATTGGCTCCCACTAACTTCTTTGAGGAAAAAGTAACAAACTGGAACTAATAAATTTTGGGGTGTGCTCTTACCATCCCTTACACCAAACATGCAACCATATATTCACAAACCCAAACACACTTTTCTGGACAACCTCTCCTTCCCCTTGAGAGGCTCCTTCACTATTTGGGGAAAAAAGTGAACTTTTGTACTTTGTAATTTCTGTGAGGTAGAAATTTGGTATGAGATACAACTTGGAATAAAATCTTCCATAACTGATGTGGGAATCCACAGACTAGCTTGCTCACTGATCAGAAATCAAAACAAGTCAGGCACCTTCTAAGCCTTTAATAAAGATGTCAGAATAACAGCTTCATTTTGTGGCATGTTTGATTTTCTTAAATTTCAAGTTCTTTACACTCTGTGTATGACAGAAACCTAAAAATTCTAGGACATTCTTATAAAAAAGGAACTGAACAAAGTGCTTATCTTTCTGGTATGGCAAAAACTATTGCAATAGATATCAAAAATTTACATCAGATGGGATTATCTTGAAAGTCTCCATATGTCTCCCTGAATATTCATTCCACAGTTCAGATGTGTTACATTCAGATGTGTTACACTGATATCTTATTAGGAATATCAGGCAGAGGGGCTGTAATGAATTGTTCAGACTAACTTCAAGTTCAGAATATTCTAAGAACTGAGATCATACACCTGTAGTGGGAAACTAGTGGGCTTGTTCTACTCTAACTGTGTAAATTAGGGAGGACTGGGGGAGTCTTTTTACTTCATGGAGAAAACAAATGTCAACAAATATGGAAAATAAAATGGTAGCTAATAGATTGCAAATGATCAGTATGCATCCCCCATCTACAAAAAGGAGACAAAAAGGCTGCAGCATTCATCTGAAATATGCTGCTGGAGAAATGTGCAGAGGATACCGTGGACAGCACAAAAGGCAAACAAATAAGTCTTAGAAAACACATCAAGCCTGAAATCTATCTGGAAGCCAAGATGACTAAACCGAGGCTGTCATACTTTGGCCATTTCATGAGAAGGCATGACTCATTGGAAAAGATAATAATGCTAGGAAAGGTTGAGGGCAGGAAAAATAGAGGAAGACCACATGTTGGATGGACTCTATTAAGGAGATCATGGGTACGAATTTACATGACCTGGCCAGAGCAGTGGAGGATAGGGAGTCTTGGAGATGACTCATCCACAGGGTCGCCAACAATTGAGATCTACTTGAAGGTGGTTAACAAAAACAACAACAGCAACAAAAAGGAAATTTTGCATATGGAAGTCTGTAGTTCAACATTAGGCAAGGATATTAAAGCCTTTGCTTTACAGTTATGCCCTTGGTTTCTCTCCAGGGCTCAGAGAACACAGATTCATCAGGACATGAAGACATCCAGCACAAATTCTCTGTGGATCACAGCGCTCCATAGTGGATCGAACAGAGAGCTTTCTTTGCTACAAAGTGCATTGTACTGGATCTAATTTAATATGGCAGCCCTGATTGGTATTCCAGATTAATACAATCATGTAGTATCTGTCAGCCATGTTAGAAAAGGAGGTGGAAATTCTGTTTCAACACTACAGTCCTAAAGTTTTCTTTTTGGATGCACCAATCTGTCAGTTCTGGTCTCTCTCATGTTCCATTTTCTAATATCTCATGTTCTTCTTCCCCTTGTGTCAATCTAAAAACAGAGAATATAGATTGTGTATAAAAATGCAGAAACATAGTCTTCCCTCCCCTGCCACTGCCTTCTCCTCCACGAGCATTCTTGTCCTGGTGATATGAATTTATCAGTCATATTTACAGTACTTACTGCTATTTTTCAATTAAACTGTCTTTCAAAAAACAATAATTCTGTTTAAAAATATAGGTTGGAAAATTTGCTCTAGGCAAGTGCCTTACTGTGTTTTCCCTTTTATCTGTAAAATAGTATTAAGCATTCACTAAGGTTGAAAAAGCCGGAATCTCTCAAGAATTCTGTGAGATTTGAGAAGTATGCTAATCAGGGAATGTATCATGAAATCGGTGATTGAAGTGGGGAGCAGTAGTCAGCTTCAAAAACACTACCTCAGATTTGTGAAGTGCCATTAGGGGAATGTAGAGGAGATGTTCATTTTATGCATGAAAATATCTGAAAGATTCTGAAATAATACAGATGACCTTCATAAATGAATGCTCTTCTGTAGTCATGGCTGCACACTATTAACTACAACCTCTAGGTACACCAAAAATTTGATGATGACATATGAAGCAAATGTTTTGTAGCACTGGCCCATATTCTACAACTTCTGTTTAGCTATATAATAAATAAGTAATATATCAATGGAAAATTCTTAATAGATTTGTTCCACTTTGGACACATCATATAATTTGGAATTTCACTTTCAAAGACTGGGGGGAAAAATGGATGATAAGTATGATTTAAGCCTCTCTGCTTTTTAGGGGAAACATAATTTATTGGGGAAATATCTTTATAACTCTGTATGCTTTAAACTATAACTTAACATACTAGCATTTTGCTTCCTTACTTCAGATTTCAAAAGCTCATCAAATAGCAAATGTCCCTCACTAAGAAAGGCCAAGATTCACTAAGGATGCTGGTGGAGTCCAAGTTACTTTTATTGTGCTTATGTGTTCATTGAAGTGAGGTGAAAGCTGCTATCTCTTTCACACTCCATCCTTGGTTATGTAACAACATCCAGATGCCTCATAGGCACAGTTCAATCTCACTGACGATCAGTGTAAGGATACTCCTTATTCCCCTACCTGCACCCAGATAGACTTCCAATCCAATCAATGCTGTTGTGCATCTCCTTCCACAACCTCCCTAAATATACATATGGAGGTAAAACTGGAGGCTATGTTAGGTCTCTATACATCATCAAAAAGATTTGGCCCAAAATCTAAAAAATAAATAAAAATAATGCATTATGTTTCTGTGATATAAGCCTAAATTCAAATGTTAGTTCCCACTACAATAGAGCCATGAGATCAATGAGAACTTGGTAAATCAATACTCATGTGAACCCCATTAATACAATGTGTCTACTCAAGTTGAGAATCACAGACTGGATTTTAGCATTGTGAATAAAAATTTCTGTTGATATATAAAAAAAAAATCTTGTTGCAACACTTTGTCAAGATTTGTACCAAATGAGAATAGAACAAAGAGAACAACTATACAGTCATAGCAAAATCCCTAAGAGGTATAGAAAAAAGTAAGCACTTTTTTAAAAAAAAATAAAATTAAAATTCTTTATTATTAAAAAGAAAATATACAAATAAAACAACAGTTGTGTTTTTACAAGCAAAATTTTCATATATATTCTTCTGATTTTCTATTTATATCTTCTTATTATCCAAACACAAGTACAAAATTACAAATGAATTTTACACACCCTTGCCCACCTTTACATCTTGTTCTATGCATACTTGAAATACCAAATCTTTATAATATTACTCTTCAATTCTGTATTATGCTTATGGTCCTGTAACTATATCACATTTCTCCTACTATATTTTTCTCTCTTATTCTTTGAAGCTCTAGCTTTTATTTTTATTTTCCCAGTTCACAATTTAACATTCCAAGTCTCTATCACATATTCCTCAAATGATTTCCACATCATTTTTTTCCTCATTTTTATTACGTAACCAAAATAGTTAATTTGTCCATCTCTCATATTTCCAATATCTTTTGTATTCAGTCATCTATTTCTGGTATTATTTTTGTTTTCCATTTTTTTGCTATGAGAATCTTGGCAGCTGTTATAAAATATAACACTACTTTCCAATATTTTCTTTCTATATCAGTACCCAGAAAAGACATCATGTTAAGTAAGTACAACTCTGGTACCATGGGATATTTTCTCTTTAAGATATCCTGTATTATATCATGTATTTTTTTCCATTTGTATTTTATTCTAGTACAAGACCACCATCCATGATATAAGGATCCCTTTTCTTTTTGGCATTTCCAACACTTATTATGACCTAAATTATGCATCTTTGATATTCTTACAGGTGAGCACTTTTATTGCAGAGTGGGTAAGATCAACGTAAGCAGCTGCCCAAAATATGTACTGGACACATTGCTAGAAGTAAGTAAGTACTTCTCTGCATCCTACCAAAAGTCTAACAGAAACTAGGAATAAGACAATATTGAAATCACAGTTTCCTAGAGCTTGAGAGGGAAAGATTAAAAAATAATTACTTAATATGATTAAAATAAGCTTTTATTGAGATAATCCTGGATTATACATTTCTTTTGAAAGTTGTGACTCAGAATTGTGATAATATTATAAACAAAGTGTAATATCGTGATCTGCATTTCTATCACTAACACCAATGGAGGATAAATCCAAAAAGGATTGTCCAAGCAATTTCTAATTAAGACATGGAATTCTAAGAATAAGTGAAATTACTTCTCCAGTGCCAACTATGCTTCTTTTTCCTCAGACAATACTATGAAGGATGTCTCACCAGAATTCTGCAAAAATCACAACTGCATCCAGTTTCTGTCTAACCTGCAAAGCACTGCAAGGATTTAAACTGATCAATATCTTTGTGTAAATTAATCTTCAATGAAGATGAAGTTATTGTAATGTAAACTGGCTTGAAACAAGAGAATGTTCCCATGGGATGTAAATAGGCTTAAACTGAGATAATGCAGCTACCAATTTTTGTTCCAATTGTTGCATGACAGTAACATAATGAAGGGTGTGAAACATTGATGATTTCCAGATATTGTAGGACTCTAGCTCCCATCAGCTATGATGATGAACTATAGCTGTGATGGCAAACCTGTGGCACATAGTGCCATTTTACCCTGCATGGCGGCAGGGAGGAGGAGGGACAGGTGTATCCTCCTAGACCTTTCCTAGCCTTCAGCTGTCTCTCAGAGTCAGCTGGAGGCTGGGAAAAGCACAGAGAGTGAAGTCCTGCCCTGGAAATTGCACCCCTAGAGGGCAGAAGTCCTGTCCCCCCAGGGCAGAAGTCCCGCCTCCAGCACCGGGTAACACATGGTGCTGGAAAAAAAAACTTAGTTGGGGTATGCAGCCCCCAAAAAGTTTGTAATCACTGTACTATAGCCATTATTAGGGGAAATAGAAAATGTAGTCCAATAACATCCTGAAAGCCATAGGTTCTTGAATTCTGCTTCATTTCTAATCAAAGGTATATCATGTATGACACCATCCCAACTCAAAGAGTGTTCAGAATGAAGATCATCACACAAGGACTTACTGTGAATGAATTGTGGGAGAATCATAAGGCAGCGCACCTGTCTGTAACCCTGAAACAATTCCCCAGTGTTTAGGGAATCATGAGCTCCCACTAGTGTCCTGGAATAGTTAAGGGAGAGTGATTTTTCTATTAACACAAAATTTCCAGGTATAGGAAAATCATTCTGCCTTAATGATTCCAGGACACTAGAAGGAGCTGCCTTAATGATTCCAACACAATCCATTTACAGTAAGTCCTTGTGTGATAATCTTCAATGTTGTTGATAGCCAGCTATATCTGTTTTTTACAGCTGATACCAAGACAGATATGGAAGCCTGGAATCATTGACTGGGTGTAGTGAAGGACTGGGTGCAGATGATTAAACTGAGGTTCAGTTTAGACAGTAAAAAGTCTAACCTGGGTTGGATTAGAGCTTTTTATAGATGGGGTTGCAATCTCCCTGAAAGATCTAATTTGTAGCTTGATGGTGCTTCTGGACCTAGTTCTTCTTCTAGAAATCTATGTAGATGCTGTGACCAGGAAAGCTTTTCATCAGTTGAATTTTTTAATTTTTTTTAAAAATTGTATTTAAATTTTGTTTTTTCTTTATGCACTATATTTCTCCTCAGGGGATTTAGCAGGCTGAGAGATGACACACAAATCCAAGTAAATAAATTCTACAAACATCATTATAAGGAACAGAAATAATTGCTTTGTGAACTGCAGACCTCATAGAATTATAGAATCATAGAGTTGGAAGAGACCACAAGGGTCATCCAGTCCAACCCCCTGCCATGCAGGAATTCTCAATCAAAGCATACCTGACAGATGGCCATCCAGCCTCTGTTTAAAGACCTCCAAGGAAGGAGACTCCATCACACTCTGAGGGAGAATGTTCCACTGTTGAACAGATCTTACTGTTTTTTATATCTAATTGCAATAATTATGTGTTGTTGCCTTTGTCACTGTCACTACTGTTTGTTTTTTCTATGCCTTTGTGGATGTTGTGTTATTCTCAATAAAAATAAATAAATAAATAAATAAATAAAAACAGCTCTTACTGTCAGGAAGTTCCTCCTAATGTTGAGGTGGAATCTCTTTTCCTGTAGCTTGCATCCATTGTTCCAGGTCCTGTTCTCTGGAGCAGCAGAAAACAAGCTTGATCCCATCTCAATATGAGATCCCTTCAAATATTTAAATAGGGCTATCATAACATCTCTTAACCTTCTTTTCTCCAGGCTAAACATATCCAGCTCACTCAAAATATTTTGAGAAGACAGGGTTTAAGAATTAAATCAGTTTAACTTGATAGTGTAGGCAAACACTCAGGCTACCTGAACTGCAGTTCAGAAGAATGGAGTAGGGTTTTCTGACATTTTATATATCTCACCAAACTAGAAATCCTAGGATTCTGTAAGAGGCTGCCATGGCACTTAAGATGGTATACCATCAGCATAAAAGTATAGTGTTAGTATATCCTCAGGCTTCAATCGCATACCCACTGATCTAGAAATAAATTGTGGCTTAGGTGTAATAAGATATGGGCTCAAATATCAGCAGATTTAATGAGAATATTTTACAATAAATGGATCTTGGTGAGTTTATACTGACTGATTGGGAAGCATATAAAGCCTACATTTGAAGTAGAATCATTGCTTACTTTCTTATTTAAAAAAAATACTTAAAATAAAAACAAGAATTATTGAATGAACAGCTGAAAATATATTCAGCACCAAGAGCATGGATTAATAGTTTCTTCTCATCCTTTTTAAAAAATATTGAATCATAGAGTTAGAAGAGACCACAAAGGCCATCCAGTCCAACCCCCTGCCATGCAGGAACTCCAAATCAAAGCATCCACAACAGATGGCCATCCAGCCTCTGCTTAAAGACCTCTAAGGAAAGAGACTCCACTGTTGAACAGCCCTTACTGTCAGGAAGTTCCTCCTAGTGTTGAGGTGGAATCTCTTTTCCTGCAATTTGTATCCATTGTTCTGCGTCCTAGTCTCTGGAGCAGTAGAAAACAAGCTTGCTCCCTCCTCAATATGACAGCCCTTCAAATATTAAAACAGGGCTATCATATCACCTCTTAACCTTCTCTTCTCAAGGCTAAACATCCCCAGTTCCCTGAGGCGTTCCGCATAGGGCATGGTTTCCAGACCCTTCACCATCTTAGTTGCCCTCCTTTGGATATGCTCCAGTTTCTCCACATCTTTTTTGAATTGTGGTGCCCAGAACTGGACACAGTATTCCAGGTGGGGTTGAGATGAGATACAAGACAGAGATGTCCATTGTCTCCTTTAATATTAAATTGGTTTTTGGAACCCTTGCCATGTGCTATTAGACAAAATTCCAGGATCAATGGATTTGAGCATCTTGATTTAGAATTTAAAAATACTCTTTTTGCAGAAGATCTTTTCTTGTTCTTTTCAATGTTCTAGCAGTTGACTCCTGATCTGATGGAAATAACTAATAATTTTAGTAAAATATCTGGGTATTAAATTAACTGTTCTAAGTCAGAAATGCAATTCAAAAAAGATGTGGAGAAACTGGAGCGTGTCCAAAGGAGGGCAACCAAGATGGTGAAGGGTCTGGAAACCATGCCCTATGAGGAACGCCTTAGGGAACTGGGGATGTTTCGCCTGGAGAAGAGAAGGTTAAGAGGTGATATGATAGCCCTGTTTAAATTTTTGAAGGGATGTCATATTGAGGAGGGAGCAAGCTTGTTTTCTGCTGCTGCAGAGACTAGAACGCGGAACAATGGATGCAAACTGCAGGAAAAGAGATTCCACCTCAACATTAGGAGGAACTTCCTGACAGTAAGGGCTGTTCGACAGTGGAACACACTCCCTCGGAGGGTGGTGGAGTCTCCTTCCTTGGAGGTTTTTAAGCAGAGGTTGGATGGCCATCTGTCGGGGATGCTTTGACTGGGAGTTCCTGCATGGCAGGGGGTTGGACTGGATGGCCCTTGTGGTCTCTTCCAACTCTATGATTCTATGATTCAATGATTCTATGATACTGCCAGTTGGGGACAAGATGCATTCTAGCATATTTAAAGCATGGCAGTTTTGCTACTGCCCAAAATCTGTTACTATTTGGTTATTATAATCACTCTAGATTTACCTCAGATAATTAATGATGATATACAGTGGGAAGTATAAGCCAGGCATAGTCAGACATTCATTCTAGACTTTAGGAGAGCTGATTTCGGTAAACTTAGGGAAGTCCTGGGGGTGATATTGTGGTCATGAATACTAAAAGAGAAAGGAGTTCAGGATGGATGGGAGTTTCTCAAAAGGGAGATACTGAAGGCACAATTTCAAACAGTTCCAATGAGAAAGAAAAATGGAAGATGTCTCAAGAAACCAGGATGGATGACTAAGGAACTTTCAACTGAGCTAAGTTTTAAATGGAACATGTATAAGGAATGGAAAAAGGGGGAAATCACCAAAGAGGAATTCAATCAAATAAAAAGCATGTGTAGGGGTAAAGTCAGAAAAACTAAAGTGCAGAATGAACTCAGGCTTGCTAGAGAGATTAAGAACAACAAAAAGGGCTTATTTGGGGTATGTCCACAGCAAAAAGATGAAAGAAAGAAATGGTAGGGCCACTGCCTAGAGAAGATGACTAAATGCTAACAGGGGACAGAGAAAAGGCAGAATTACTCAACACCTTCTTTGCCTGTGTTTTCAGAAAAGGAAAAGGGTGCTCAACCTGAGGATAATAGAGCAGAGGACAGAATAGGGGAAATTCAGCACAGAATAAGTAAAGAAATAGTACAGGAATACCTGGTCCAGACAGAGCTTTAGGCAACAGGCAATCAATCAAGGATTTACAGTGCTATATAAATAAATGTTACTACTACTAATAATAATAATAATAATAATAATAATAATGATGATGATGAAGGAACAAGGCACCAACATGACTTTCTCCCAGGGAAGATAGATGGTTGTCATCCATACTGGATCAAAGGAGGTGCTGGGATATTTGTAGACCATCCAGGTCTCACAGGTGCTCCCTATTAGCAGTGTTTTTCTTTCTTAAATGCTGAGAGCACCAGCATCTTTCTCTTTCCTGATTTATCTCTGCAGAGGTAGGCACTGATAAGTCTGACTTTTGATCTGTGGATTGTGGCTATAGATAACTTTGCTCTTGTAGCTGCAGGGAACTTGTTCCTTGTGCTAGTTGTAGGCGCTCCTCTTGGGGCTGACTGAAATATTTGTTATATTCCAGATTTTGCACTGCAGCTTTGAGGGCATCCAAGGTTTCCTTAATATTAGACGCATGGATTGAGGCCAACCATCTATCAAAATCAACTCTCTCTATAAATCTATATATCAATAAATATGACATGTAAGGTTTACAGCAAGGACTGAAATATCCATTTTTGACTAATCTTTTTAAATTGATTTTTATACATTTTAATACATTTAATACATTGACTAGTTGATGGCCATATATATGATTATGCTTATAGATCTTCAACTATGTCTGATATAGCAGAAATTGTGTTGGCATGTGTGATCTGGGATCAACATGCAGAAGACCTATACAGGAACAAGATGCCACAGAAGAGTCTCTGCAGCGAAGTTTGGTGCAGGTTGCAGAGGAAAAATCCTCCCACAGATATGCTGTTGACAAGACAAACACTGCTGGGCTGATGAGTTCTTATGAAGAGGCTTTTATTCTTGAGTAAAGCTATATACATCAGACTGACAAAGTGCTACACCAGGCTCCTTTTTACAATGCAACCACACAGAGCGATCAGCTCACTCACGTATATACAATATCTCCCCCTGGGATTTGAGTCCAGCCCACTACTGGTATGTCACCCAGTTTCCTGTCACCTGATAGCCATAACTCTGCAGAACTGAAGTTTGCTGACTTCATTGCCTGCCCTTCTGTCATCAGCTTCATGCGATTCAGGACTCTTCAAATGATAAGTCATCATATCTCCCAATTGAACTCAGGTTATCTTTTCACCTTCGGTCCAGTTTTATTCCATAGCCACATTTATGACATTTTCTACCCAGAGTGCAATTTACTCTAACAAATTGTTCTTTCAAGTAAACTGGTTGCCACATTTATTCAAGAAAGGGCTTTATAAACCAGCAGATTGTTAGAGATGTAATACTGCTCATTTTTCCTTGATATGTTTTGGAGATGTTCCATAATATTTTGAATGGAAGTCATCATGTGAGCAAATTTGGGTTTTGGGAAGTTCCTTGATATCCAGGGGTGTGTGTGTTCTTTTGAATAATTTACTTGTTTCTCTTGGAAATTAACAAATGGGTGATGGAAGTAGATTTTTCACACCCTTTTGACTGCTAAAAGATTTATTATTATTATATTTATGTGTGCCTGCAAGTAGTTTCAGACTTATGGAGTCAACACTATCATGGGAGTTTCTTGACAATATTTGTCCAGAGGTTTCTTTTTTGCCTCTTTCTGAAGCTGAGGGGGTGTGACTTGCTCAGGGACACCGTAAACCACTGTCTCTTGCTTGACTTACTTTCTGACCTTGGGTTCTCCGACTCTGTTCTCAACTGGTTTAAATCTTACTTGTCAGACAGACCTTTTGCAGTGGTCACAGGTGGTCAGACTTCCTCCTCTGTTCCCTTATCTGTTGGAGTTCCTCAGGGCTCTGCCCTGGGCCCCCTTCTGTTCTCTCTATACACATTGTCCCTTGGTAAACTCATCAGTTCTTTTGGTTTCTCCTATCATCTGTATGCCGATGACACCCAGCTATATCTTTCCACCCCTGACCTTTTGCCGGGGCTTGAACAGCAAGTCTCCTCTTGTCTGGCTGCCATCTCTCAGTGGATGCGGCATCTGCGCTTGAAGCTCAACATGTCTAAAACAGAGCTTCTCATCTTTCCACCTAAGCCCACCCTTCAATACTCCTTTTCTGTTTCTGTTGACGGCACTTCTATTCATCTGGTTCAGCAAGCCCGCAGACTTGGTTTCATCTTTGATTGCTCTCTCTTGTTTATTCCCCAGATTCAGGCCACCGCCAAGCCCTGTAGATTCTTTCTCTACAACATTGCTAAAATCCATCCATTCCTCTCAGCCTCCACTGCCAAGGCTCTGGTCCATGCTCTAGTGGTTTCACGACTAGATTACTGTAACCTTCTTCTGACCGGGCTTCCTCTCTCTCACCTCCATCCTTTAATCTCTGTTCAGAATTTAGCTGCACGTATTGTCACATCTGCTCGCTGCTTTGACCATGTTTCTCCTCTTTTCTCCTCCCTTCACTGTCTCCCCTTCCCCTTCCACATCCAGTACAAGCTTTTGTTGTTGACTTTCAAAGCCCTCCACGGACTGGCCCCTCCTTACTTGTCTGAACTTCTTTCTCCTCACACTCCTTCTCGTATCCTCCACTCTGGTAGTCAAGGTCTCCTGTCCCAGCCTAGGATTTCCACTGCCCTGTCCCGGATTTGTCCCTTCTCACTTGCTGCCCCTCACTCCTGGAACCTTCTTCCCCCACATGTGTGCCTCATCACTTCTCTAACCAGATTCAAAATTAAGTTAAAGACTATATTGTTTAGGGAAGCATTCCCAGGATCATGCCATCTGCCCCAGGATGCCTCCTTCTAACTATGTATTAAGAAGCCGTGCCCTCCCTCCAGTCCATCTGCCTTGGTCCAGGGCCCAGAGGGAGAGAAGAACCACTGGACCTCATCCCCTTCCCACCACCTTCCCCTCTTCCTTTTGTGTTGTCTCTTTTAGACTGTAAGCCTGAGGGCAGGGAACCATCTAAATATAAGATTCTATGTACAGCACTGTGTAAATTTATAGCGCTATATAAATAATAATAATAATAATAATAATACAAAGGGTTTCTATGGCGACGTGAATATTCAAACCCTGGTTTCCAGGGTTTTAGTCCAGTGCTCAAACCACTACAGCACCTGGCTCTTCATGATTGCTACTTTCCAATAAAGAAGATTATTCTTCTGATTGTGATCCAATGAATAAAAGATCTAACAAAGCATGCAACACTTGAAATAATAATTTACACACAAATTTTACAAATGGACTTATACTTGGGCATTCAATCAGTTTTACAGAAACTTATAATGTTGTTATTTCCCCTCCTTTTGTGTTTTTATTTTCTTGCTTTTGTTACACAGGAACATTATTGTATGTAACTGAGATCTCTTTTGAATGTATACAATTTTTTTAACAAAAATGTATGGGATTATACTGTGCCTGTTCTCCCTGTTCACTTTGGACATTTATGCTATGATTTTTTTAACCATTAGCAACATCAATAGTAGGAATGAAAGTATACAAACTTGAGTGCTATTTCCTGATTCATGAACTCTTAAGCAGAAGGAGAAATAATAAAGAACAAAGCATTCTAAAATGATTGAGGAACATCTTTTTACTGAAAGGTTATGAATAAGCACAGATTTTTTAGCCTCATCAAATATTTCTTTGTGAACAAAGAAGACCATAGCCATGCCTAAAACTGGAGAGAAACCTTGTGTGATTCATCTATATATAACATATCATACAATCAACATGTTTGCATGCTTACACAGAAGTAAATATCATTTAAGTCAGTGGTGGTGCCTTCAGGTCACTTCTGATTTATGGCAAGCCTAAGGCAACCTTATCATGGGGTTTTCTTGGCAAGATTTGTTCAGAGGAGGTTTGCTGTTACCTTACCCTGAAGCTGAGAGCATGTGTCTTGTCCAAGGTCATCCAGTGGGTTTTATGGCTGAGCTGGAAATCAAACCCTGGTATCCAGAGTCACAATCCAACATTCAAACCACTATGCCACAGAGGTGGTTAATCCCATCTCTAATTACCAAACACAAGACCCATTTAACTCACTTGGACTTATTTATGAGTGGACATGAATCAGGTTTCACCATTTGGATTAATCTGAGAGTTCTTGAAATATATACATACTGCACCTCAGTCAGAAGAATATCAAAACATGTTGACATTGCTATACCAGAGATGTTCAGGTCTAATTAGGGGAGGGAAACAAAGTCTAATCTGCACTGTTGAAATAATGTTGTTTGACACTGCTTGAACTGCCATGGTTCAATGCTATGGAATTCTGGGATTTGTAGTTTTGTGAAATATTTAATCTTCTCTGTCAGAGAGCTCTGGTGTCAAACAACAAGTCCCAGAGCACTGAGCCACGTCAGCTATAGCATTGTTAAACTGCATTATTTCAGCAGCGAATTTAGACTATGCTAATTCTGACAATTACATATGTGAGCTCAGTGAAAACCTTTTGAGAGGAGTAGAAACAGAAAGGGAGGCAGGAATCTGGAATAAGAATGACTAAAAAAGTGAAACCCAAAGCAGTTGTCTTTTATAGAAAGCAAATTAACATTAATGCATTAAATTCATTCCAGGAGAAAGCATTCAGGAAGATTGTTTTTACAAAGCAACACTGCAAATAATTTAAAATCAAGGGTAAGCATTCAGGAAGATTGTTTTTACAAAGTAACACTGCAAATACTTTAAAATCAAGGAAAGCTGCTTAAGATACATATTTGCAAAAAGATAAATTTAATTTTGCCCTTTTTGATATTCATTTAAAATGTATTCAGGTACCATGCTTGCAGTGTAAAAATCTGAGGAAAAACACAGTTCAGACTAGTTTAAGGAAGGAATTAAATGTGGCCCTATGCTTACCTTGTTAAACAATTAAAGATAACAACCAGTGTTTGCGTTGCCTGTCAGAAATATGTCAGCAGCGTTCTTCATACCATGTACAGAGAATGTACAATTATATAAAAACCAAAAATAAATAATAAAAATTAAAAACCAATAGAAAAACTGAAGACATGACTAATTCTATCAGTCTTTCAGGCCAGCTACTAACAGCCAGTAGATGTCATTCTATCTCTATTTCAATGTATATTTATGCTGGTGTGATGCTATCTTTCATGGGAACAACTGGAAGAGAGGAAATCATTTGTTTGGCTTCCTCCTAATCAATGCACCAGTTTATATCTTTCCCTTCAGTAATGTAAGGTGTCAGAGTGTGAAATTGGAATTTTATGATACACCTGGCAGCCAATATTCTATTGTGTTTCTGTCATTTATTACATTTTATTAATTTTTTCAGTAAAACCCAACAGTGAGATATTTTATGTTGTTCTTGGTCTTTCTATCTAGAGTGCTCTTTCAGCTTTCTAAATGCAAATGATACAGATAAAACTTGTCCTGTCCATGCTATCTGGCTGCCTGAGACAAAAGACATAATGGCATATATACACACAAACCTTTTTGCAGAAAAAAGTTGACTAAAGTGGTAGTTACTTCAGTTCCAGTGACAGGGCTGAGCACCCTTCATTGCATTTGATGACAGCAGGCTAGGATGGAGAGTTCAAAGCAATCTGAATGTAATAACACGTTTCCCAATGTCTTGCCACTTCTCTATACTCTACATGCATCATCAGCTGCTGCTTGAGGCATCTGCTTCACTTTCCCTAATGCATGGACTGGAATAGAATGAAGGCATTGGTTAACCAGTAGGTCTTAGCAGTCTGTTCCAGACCTTCCAGTAATTTTACTTTATTGCACATTGCATCTTAATATTTTCTCATAAATACCAGTCATGCTTGCCCATTATGGAATAGGATTTACAACAGACTTTTGCATGTTTTGTAAAATAGTCTTTATTAAATATTTACAATAAAAAAGTTCAAACACACTCATAATATTCTTCAGATACAATCTCCCCCCCCCCCAATAATTTTTTCAGTAGTTACGATATTCACAGCATGTTTTGTAAAATAGTGAAATCGGGCCTTGCTCAAGAATTACAGAATCATATTAGAAGAGACCACAAGGGCCATCCAGTCCAACCCCCTGCCATAAAGAAATACAAAACAAAACAAAAGATGGCTATGCAGACTCTGTTTAAAAACCTCCAATGAAGGAGACTCCACCACTCTGAGGCAATATGTTCCATTTCCAAACAGCTCTTACTGTCAGGAACTTATTCCTAATGTTTAGGTGGAATCTATTTTTCTGTAGTTTGAATCCATTGTTCCATGTCCAATCCTCTGGGGCAGCAGAAAATGTGATTATTCCATCCCCAAGATGACATTGATTAAAATATTTAAGCACATCTCCTCATAATCTATCATGTCACCTTTTAACCTTCTCTTCTCCAGGCTAAAAATACCTAGTTTCCTAAACAACTCTTTGAAAAGAATGCCTTCAAATAGACTTTCAAATAATGGAAAAATGCTACCTTTGTTCATTTCAATTAATATGCAGTGAGGTACACAATACCACAATTATGCATATGTTTGTGCATGTTTGTTTGAGTGCTCATAAAGGGTCAAGGGGAAAGAAGTAATAATTAAAGCAGTACTGGGAAGAAAGGGTTGTGGTGATAATGGTCGGATTACTTGTACAAGATGAGGCATACTAACAATGATAGAAGTGTCATTTTTGCACCATTTCCATTTCCAATTCACCCTTCAGCCTGAATAGCATTGGCATCTTTTTGGTACTCCTATTACACCTGCTATAGACTGTGCCCTGCTGGCAAAACAAAAAAATGATTTGTGATCTGGTACAGGTCGATGATGTCAACTTGATATGTGTGAGGCACACATGTCTGGATGAAATCAAGGCCTCAAATCCTGAGCAGGTTCATATAATTACAGAAAATCCTTCAAATAATCTGGCCCTAGTTCATTTAGGACATTAAGGCCCATGTCACCACTTCATCACTAAGGAAATATAATGTAAAAGAAATCATAATGTATTGATGTAATAAATTATTGCTCAGTTTTATTAGTAGGTAATATGGTTTTAATCTAATGGTATTGTTGCTTTTAGGGAGGTCTGGTGGCCCCGAGGGATTGAAATTTGAAAAGTGATAAATAAATGCCTTAAAGAAGCAAACAAAGCAAGCCCATCATGGCTCTTGCAGGCTCTGGTCTGTTTTGCACAAGAGTACCATTTCTTCTATTTGTTTGTCCTTTGCAAAGAGTATGAATCACAGTACTGAATGACCTTTAATATATACAGTTGTCTTACTTGTGGGCAGCTAACACACACTCTTCCCAAGAGGCTCTAATCATGCATGGGGGACATGGTTTACTTTCATGAATCAGAGGAAGTACAATTAAATGAACTCACCCAGAAAAGCAAATACTTGAAAATAGAAAAGTGAAAATAATGCCCCGTAAAGCTAAGTTTTGTCTGCTCTCTCAACAAAACCATTCTTGTTGTTGCTGCTGCTGCGTCTTCGCATGTTGTTGTTATTTTCTGGAACTCTTGAAAAGTACACCATTTGGCAGTGAGAGGTCTCCCTTCCATGGCTTGAGTCTTTGCAATGGAAAACGCAATTCCTTATAAGATTAACAAGCCATTTATGATGGAAACTTTGAAAGATGCAGTGAATAATAAATTCCCAAAATAAAGGTTAGATGAGCCTTGAATCTCTCTTTTTTAGCAGGAAGGAAGTAAAGCTTCAAAAAGTTTGAAAACCCTATACAAAGATTAGCACTGAAGTAATCACCTTTGCCTTTTGAAAAAGATTTCAGGGAGTTAGAAGTCATAATCCTAGAGCTGTTGTTCTTCAGAGTGAAGCCCTACATTGCTGAGTGAGAAGCATTGACAATACTACCCTGGTCCTCATAGTACTGGATCCTGGTGGTGAAGGAAAATAGAACTGCAGACAGAAATAAGGCCATTAAGAAATGAAAGGAAGCACAAATGGCACCTCTATGTCAGTGATGCAATCAACTCTTCTTCTTCTTCGTCTTCGTCTTCGTCTTCTTCTTCCTATTCCGTCTTTTCCAGGTCGGAATCAAAGTGGATTACAGCAAATATTAAAACAGAGTACAGTTAAAATCACAATCAAATTAAAGTCCCCTTATACAAACACTCTAGGTTTTATTCCATATATCAAAGGTGCTACATAAGAGAATGGAATCTGTTTCAGAGATAGGGTTCATCACCTTAGATAGGTCCTCACATGAAGCCATTGTGTAATGTGTTTAATTTATGTATTAGTATTAAAGGACATTTTTGACTGGATGAGTTTGACTGGATGAGTTTTCAACCCTTGAGTGAGTGTGTTTGCTCCTGAGGGGGTGGGGCTTCTGTGAGTCACTGGGGGGAAAGCTAGCAGGCTTCCTCTTTATACCTGCTGCCAGAGACGTGCACCTAATGACACGCACAGTTTCACAGTCAAGAAAAATCACAGCATAGAGCAGAAGATGAGCTATGTTTAAGGGGTGCTCCTTTACTTTAACCGTGTTTCCCTGTTTTTGTTTCCTTTAAGGGGCTTGTGGGAGGCTTTTGCTCAGAGAAAGTGTGTCAGAGACTTGCCTTGGGAAGAAGGTAGCAGCCAGTCACTATAGAACTGGTCTCTTTAGCTCACTGAGAGAGCTTAGCGAACAGGCTTCACCAACAGGAGTGTTTTATGCTGGTGTTTAATGAGGGAATTGTTTTAGGGGAAAGCCCACAGACCTGTTTCAGTGCCTACCTAAGACTTCCGAATGTGCACATTGAGGGAGCTGCTGCAGTCAACTGCAACAGTTGTGCTATGCTTGTGTCCTTGCTTATGGACGCAGGTAACTTCACCTGCAGTGAGTGCAAATTGGAAGCCCTGTTGGAAGAGACGGTCCAGCAGCTGGGGGCCGAAGTATGTACACTTCAGCATATTAGGGAGGAAGAGATTTTCCTGGACAGAATGGAATGGATGGTCCTTGATGAGGAAAACACAGAAGAAGTTTCTGAGGAGGACGCCACTTCACATACACAAGAGGTGGACAGTTGGAGGAATGTGTCAAGTAGACAAAGGGAATCCAGGCATCATTCTGTGAGCTTGCAGCTACAGAATTGATATGAAGCTCTCTCCTTTATCAAGGATAATGAGGAAGAGCAGCAAGGACAGTCCTCAGGGAAAGTGCAGGGGACCCTGAGAGTATCATCATAGGGAATAGCTGCTGTCAAGCTTTGGAGGAAGTTTGTTGTGTTGATGGGGGACTCCTTGCTGCGGGGTAGGCCTGATGAGATGTCTCAGGAGGTATGCTGTCTCCCTGGGGCAAAAATCCATTATGTGACAGTGAGGATGGCAAGGCTTTTCAAGCCTGGTGACCATTACCCCTTCTTTTTGGTCCATGTGGGAGCCAAGGATACTGTAAGGTTCAGCTTTCAGAATATCATAAGGGATTATGACGCTCTAGGTAGGAAGTTGAGGCCCAAAACAAATAGGCCAAAAGTGCCAGGTTTGGCCCAATATAGGGGCATGGTGTTCAGATATGTGTGCCCCAGATTGGTCTGAAGCTGTGCTGTGGCTGTCTAATTAAGCCAAGCCTGATGCAAAATGGAGCTCAAAAGAATTGCTCATTGCTGGCAGCTCATTGTGGACTGCAGCAGCAGCTAGCCTTGGGACTGCAATGTCTGGACACCACGGTCCCACACCGAATGGACTTCAATCAGGGTGGAAGCTGTCTCTGGCTGCTCCTTTTGCCCCATCTGCTCAAGGCCTGAAAGAGCTGGATGCACAGGTTGTCATCTCATCACTTCTCCCAGTTGAAAGGCATGGTCCAGGAAGGGAGAAGAAAATAGTGGTTGTGAACAACTGGACCCTCAGATGGTGCTGCTGAGAATAATTTGAATGCTTGAATTATGACAGCTAGAAATGAAGAACAGAATCTTGGAATCTGGAGGGGGGTTGGATTATTCTGCTTGAATGTCAAAACCATGCTTGCTGCATGGATTCTGTCAGGTTTCTATGGTTCTACATTTCAGGTATATCTTTTTGTATTAATAATGTATTCTGCTAAGTTTATTAAGTTTATTGCACAGGTCCTGGAATGGGCCTGTCATGTTACAAAAGGGGATGTGATGGGAACAGGAGATAGCATAGAACGGATCTTACCACACAAGAGAATGCTGCTGCCGCCTTCACCGCCAGAAGTTCCCATTCCATTCTGGATGCGTTCTAAACAGTTCCTGAAAATCAGCCCCTGGGGAATGCATCCGGAATGGAATAGCAACTTCTGGCGGTAGTGGCAGTGGTGTTCTCCTGTGCGGGTAAGCTCTATGCTGCCTCCCGTTCCCATCACGGCCCCTTTTGTAATGCAACAGGCCCATTCCAGGGCCTGTGCAATAAACTTATATATTTTAATTGCTATTAGTATGGTCAATTGCCGTGGGTTGTAATTTTACATGGGGGGATGAGATGGGATCGATTGCAGCTGGCTGGAATAGTCATGGAAACGGTAGCTTTTGGAATGTGTGGGATGTAGGCTCAGTGGAGTTGATGGATGGTAGTAACAGAAAAGTGAGTACAGTGGTCCCCCGGGTTACAAAGGTAATCCGTTCCGGGATTACCTTCATAACCCGGAAGCTTTCGTTTCCCGGGGGACCGCTATTCACAATGGACCGTGCGGCCGATTTAAAGGGGCCACGCGGTGTTTTTTTCGGATCCCGGGGGATCTTTCGGATCCCGGGGGATACGTTAGCAGTCCTGCCGCTTTCGGATCCTGAGGTTTTCGCAACCCGGGGGATTCGTAAGCCGGGGGACCACTGTAGATGATGGGAATGTCTGAGAAAGGGAGAGACAGTGCTTGTGAGAAGAATGGAAAAGGGGGTTGGTTAACAGTGCGGGACAGATTGTGGGAATTGGAGGTGGGTGCTAGTTTTGGCACCAAACAGTAGAGGGTGGAGTTTAAGGTTTTGAGTGTTTAATGTATTATTTGGCTTTGGGTGGGCAGTTCTGGCTTAACCGCTGAATGGGGAATTTCTGACTATGTGTTCTCAATAAAGTTCTTTGCTGTTTCAACACATTGGACTCTTTGATGCACAGAAGATCTGAATGTGCACAAATCTGATATTGAACTGCTTACAACCTTTTGTGCCTTACAGAACATGAATATCTGTCAGGAACCTCTTAGCAAAAACACTCATTTCTTATTCCTGCACACTGACTAAATCTGAATGATTTGTGATAGATATGTGTCTTCCAACAGACTGAAATGTAATACCCTCCCAAATATAAAGTAAAGGAATAAAGAGCCAGTTTCTTAACCAGTATTTCACTATGTTCAAGAATGATAATTCTCATTATCTGCTCCTATGATTTCCTTAGGACCAAGGTAGAAATGATCATATTACATGAATGCAATTGTCATACATGATTCTGTTCTGTAAATTGCTTCTTCAGGATCAGTTCTGGGAATTGAGGAAGGGAAGTTTAACTTTCCCTGCTCCTGACAGCTGTCCTTCAAATGCATGTAATTCTTGAGAGAACTTATTTTTGAGGGCTGTCCACATCGTGGGGGGGGGGAGATAACTAAGCTCCCCCTCTCCATGTCTCACAGTCCCATGGCTGCTCATGCTTCTCTGTGGATGTTATTAACTTAACCAAAAATGTGCATGCTAATTGCTTGCATGCAATTCATGTCAGTTCTAGTTTAGCCTATAAATAGCAAGCTGAAAATAGCATAAGAACAACATGCATACTGCTTCTAACCTAAAGCATTTCATGTTCCAGTCTTTTCCCAAAAAAATCAGTACAAAGGGAAGGGAAATACACCCATCTTCATAGAGGGATTATTACAAAGAAAACAGATGGTATGTAGGTTCCTTTCACTATAAGGAAAGGACCACTGAAATAGAAAAAAAAAGGCATCTACTTTCCTACTCTTGGTCTTCACACCAGTGATAGGACTGTCAATCATCTTTTACTTACTGTCATAAATTATACCAATTAAAATAAAATTCAAGTGGTAAATTATATTATAGCCTAACTGCTGTCCTATAACCACTTAGTTAAGAATAAGCATTCTAAAGGTACTTAACTCTGCAGAGATGGGGTTCTTTGAGATTTCACTTTTATTGCATGTTATTTTACTTCATGTTATTTTACTGTTTCCTTAACAATGCAATTTATGGTGCAATTTATAGATCATTCATCTGCAGAAAGTTATAAATTTCATGGATTACTTCCCGGTAAAATGCATGCTACTGTAGAGTTAACGGTCTAATCCAAAATGTGAGATCTACTTGTAACATAATGAACCACAATCATAGGTGCAACATTGCACCCACCCACAAGAAGTATCCCTTCACCACACAAGAATGCCACGCCAATATGTTTCTATGTTAATTCATCAAGTAATCCTGTCAGTGAAACCAGAAATAAATCTTTTAACTGGTTCTGTCTGTGTCTATTTTCTAACAGAGGGCCAATACAGACCAGCACTTTATGCTGGCCCGTACATGGACTGGGGCTAGATAAAGGCTGAGCGTCTACACAATGTCCATTGTGTGCACCTTCCAAACAGCACTGCACATGAGGCATGTAATAAGCCGTGTTATGGCTCTTATGGTGCCCTTTCTAGGGCACAAATAGGAGGCACGTTTCATGGCTTCTATTTGCACTGGGTTGGGGTGTGGCATGCAGCCACTGCATCCCCAAACCAACGCTACCAGGGGTGGCACAAAGCTGTCCCTGAGCAGACTGTCTGTACAGCCCCAGAGTCCCCTTTTGGTAGCAGGGAATGGTTTATGGCAAGTAGTCAAAGTGACACAGTATATACATTCACTCACTGGGGATATAGCACACAACTTTGCAGCTTTATGTTGATCTGAGCTACAGACAGTTTGAAAGGCCACTATCAGCACTGTGTAACTGATTTGCCCAATCCTAAACTGATTTCAGCCAACTTGAATCCAGCACAAATTAGTCCAAACTGATTCTGATTGATTTGGCAATCCAGATATCAAATTACAGTAATAAGATACAGTTTGTGCATGTCTGTGTGTCTCAGTGTGTGTGCTTGTGTGTCCAAAATGATGCAAAATTACATCATATGTGTGCCTTCAAGTCATTTTTGACTTAAGGAGAGCTATCATGGGGTTTTCTTGGCAAATTTCTTCAGAGGCAGTTTGCCATTGTCATCCTCTGAGGCTGAAAGAGTGTGACTTGCCCAAGGTCACCCAGTGGGTTTACATACTTCATACTTGTTTATCCCCGATACCGATATATATCCTGTTGATTCAATGTATTTTCTCTAGTTAGATCTAGCAATAGAATTTACACTTCTGTCTTTATCTTTTTTCCTATTTCACTATGGAATATAAGTATAATGATATAATGATGGCTGTAATATATGTACAAGAGCTCATTATTTATACAAACATCCTGGAGTCCTGTTGATTAGTCCCAAGTAGAGTAGACCTATGAAATCAATGATGAGTCAACACATAGGTAAATGCAGATGAGGAAAGGTTATATTTGTAGAGATAAATACAGCAGGCCCTTAGTATCCAATGGGATTTGGTTTCAGGACTCCATAGATACCAAAATCTGTGAATGCTCAATTATGTACAGTCACATGGTAAAATGATGACCTTATATAAAATGGCAAAATCAACATTTGCTTTTGGGACTTTTTTAAAAAATATATATTTTTAAGCTGTGGACAGTTGAATCCCTAGATGCAGAATTCATGGATGTGGAGGGCCAATTGTGTGTGCAATTTATTTATTTTATTACAATTAAGAATGTATTGTAAAGGGGTTGCTATCACTGCAAGCAAATATTGTCCATTCTGAGAATCACCTCAAACCAAATAGTATTTTGGGTAGGGTACTGGTAGGCTGAGCTTTAATGAAGAGTAATCTTAAACCTCAAATCTTACATTGTCAGATGTTACTGGCTATAAACAATGGCTCCAAAATCTAATACATGCTTCATCTAATACGTGCTTGATCTTGGTTTTAATTTTTTCCTCTAACTATCAAATAATACTGAGCATTTGTCTAATCTGAAAACAGGGGAGGGGGAGTAAGAACAATGACCACATGTTGCTCTATCACACAATATTAAGTCAGCCCAAATCCCGGATAATATATGACAATTTATAAGAAAGTCTGGGGACATAGCTATGCAACCCCCCTTTTCAACACACAGCTTCGCTACGCTGAGAGGAACCTCAGGAACTGTAGTTGTATGAGGAAGCAGATTTTTAAGATAAAGAGGAGCAGAAAATCCCCAGTCTCAGAATCCTCAGTAGTAATTGTTATCTTCCAGGATCTCCTAGTGGAAAGCCATTACGGTTAATGTTCTATAAAGCTTACGAGGATTAAAATCAAGCATTCATGCAAAGGTTAAAAGGCACAGAATGATTAATAAAGGAACAGATAGAATGAGCAAAAGACACCCCAAAGGCCATGTTGTAGAACAGGCTTTTCCCAACAATAAGTCTTGGAATTGTTTCCACAGAAGAAGAACATGTCACTACACAGCATTACAGTAGATTACCCACACTGCCTTCATAGAATCATAGAATCATAGAGTTGGAAGAGACCACAAGGGCCATCCAGTCCAACCCCCTGCCATGCAGGAACTCTCAATCATAGCATCCCCGACAGATGGCCATCCAGCCTCTGCTTAAAGACCTCCAAGGATGGAGACTCCACTACACTCTGAGGGAGTGTGTTCCACCGTCGAACAGCCCTTACTGTCAGGAAGTTCCTCCTAATGTTGAGGTGGAATCTCTTTTCCTGCAGCTTGCATCCATTGTTCCGCGTTCTAGTATCTGGAGCAGCAGAAAACAAGCTTGCTCCCTCTTCAATATGACATCCCTTCAAATATTTGAACAGGGCTATCATATCACCTCTTAACCTTCTCTTCTCCAGGCTAAACATCCCCAGTTCCCTAAGGCGGTCCTCATAGGGCATGGTTTCCAGACCCTTCACCATCTTAGTTGCCCTCCTTTGGACCCGCTCCAGTTTCTCCACATCCTTTTTGAATTGTGGTGCCCAGAACTGGACACAGTATTCCAGGTGGGGCCTGACCAAAGCAGAATAGAGCGGCACTATAACTTCCCTTGATCTAGACGCTACGCTTCTATTGATGCAGCCTAAAATAGCATTGGCCTTTTTAGCTGCTGCATCGCACTGTTGACTCATGTTCAACTTATGGTCTACTTGGACTCCTAGATCCCTTTCACATGTAGTTTCATTCAGCCAGATGTCCCCCATCCTATATCTGTGCATTTCATTTTTGCGTCCTAAGTGCAGTATCTTACATTTCTCCGCATTGAATTTCATTTTGTTAGAGTTGGCCCAGCTTTCTAGTCTATTCAGGTCATTCTGAATTTCAATCCTATCTTCTGGAGTATTGGCTACTCCTCCTAATTTGGTGTCATCTGCAAATTTGATAAGTATGCCCCCAATTCTGTCATCCAAATCATTAATAAAGATGTTGAACAGCACTGGGCCTAGGACAGAACCCTGTGGCACTCCACTGGTCACTTCTCTCCAGGTTGAAAAGGAGCCATTGTTGAGCACCCTTTGAGTTCAGCCAATCAACCAATTACAAATCCATGTAACAGTTACCTTGTCTAGCCCACATTTTACAAGCTTGTTTGCAAGAATGTCATGGGGAACCTTGTCAAAGGCCTTACTGAAATCAAGATATACTATATCCACAGCATTCCCTTCATCTACCAAACTGGTAATTTTATCAAAAAAAGAGATCAGATTTGTCTGGCAAGACTTGTTTCTCTGTTGGCTTTTTGTGATTATGGCATTCCCTGCTAAATGTTCACAGACTCTCTGCTTAATGATCTGTTCCAGAATCTTTCCTGGAATTGATGTCAGACTAACTGGACGATAATTGTTGGGATCTTCTTTTTTTTCCCTTTTTGAAGATGGGGACAACGTTTCAGAAAGTGTAAATATGTACGAATGTGTGAGCTGTCTGGAATTATATCACTGGGAAATAAATGAATTAAATGAATAAAATAAATAAATAAACAAATAAACACACAACAGTGTAGACTTGGATTTGTGTTCAGTCTGGTGGATCATACGAGTAGAATGGCATCCTTTGCCAAAACAGCTTCTTATCCTCCTTCAAACCTCTGTGTCCCCCTGCCTCATCTTCTTTGGAAGATTGGGGAAGCCTTAAAGCAGCAACATGCAGGTTGCAAAATGCATAAGAAATCTCATTGTATACAGATGCTAAAGTGCTGGTAGCAACATTTAGTATTAATCATTTGGAGCTTGCACACACATTATCAATTGTTTAAACTATGAATTGCAGGACCAAAGGTTTTTCAGTGGTGACTGCACATTTATGATATTTAGCTCTTCTGAAATCCCATCATTATTATTCAATGGTGATGCATTTAATCTGCTTGACATTACTGATTGTGGTTTGGATTAATTTTAATGTGTGAGTGTGTATGTGCTTTTTAAAACTGAAGGTGTGTATCAACTGTGGGCAGGTTTTTAATTTGGGGATGCATATAGTTATCTTCTCTTATAACCATGGGTTATGCCAAAGAGAATCAAGAGGCAGACATAAATTAACAATAGGGCTTTCTAGATTGGCAGGAAAGTGTGACATGAAGTTGCATTTTCCTTAATACTTAGCAGCTGCACCACAGCCTTTAGATGGAGCTGCGCTGTTCTGCAGTTTTTAAAAAAGAAGCTGGGAAAACCAGCACCTTTTTAAAGGCGCTTCTTCTCCCCTAAAATGCAAAAAAAGCATTTTCATGGCACACTTTCCCTTTTTCTCATCTAAAGGCTAGAGTTTCATGCAGCCATGAACACACTTCTTTTTGCCAATCTAGAAAGCCCCAATGTTCCTGTGACCAGCTTCTTATGGTAGGACCAGAAACAAGCTTTTGTTTTTAAACGAATATCTCTTTCAGGTCCCTTCCCACACAGTGCTCAGAGTTTGAGAAGAGCCTGCTTGCTTGCCTTCCAAATAATACTGAAAATAAGGAGTTAGAAACCTTTGCCAATGTACTGCAAATTGCCCAGAGAGATCTATCAGTAGATTAACATCTTATTCCTCTCCCCCATCCCTGTTTATATATTTGTGCTTTATTTTGGAGCTACATACTGCCTTGTGAGTTGTTATTCCCTGAAAAGCAATTTAGAAATCTGCAAGTTACGAGATTTCAAGCGACAGAGAAGTCTGAAGATAGTGGGTTAAAAGGAAAACAGAACAGAACAAAGTGAAAACACTTACAATCAACCAGGAAACTTGTTGGTCTATGAATAAATAAATTATTCAGCACTTATTGAAACATAATAACAGAGCTATATGGACATTTCTTTCAGAGGAGTTGAATGAATAGTGATCATCTGCCATTTATAGCATTATAGTTTGGTTTCTCTCCAAATGAAAACATCTGGATAAAAAGAATTTTGTAAAGACAAGAAAGCTGTTCATTAGGCTTACTATAGTTGCTAATATCTATTTGAAATTATTAACAAGAGGGGGGATTCCCTATATAATACTAATTCATTTAAAGCAGAATATTAAAACTCTCAGGTCATATTTGTAGGATTAGATTTTAGTATCTACATTTCTATAAAAATATTTTATAATCACTATTCATTAGTCTTTAATTTAGAACTGTCATAGTTTGAAAGTTAAAACTTGCCATGTCTGCAAAGTCCTCTCAAAAATGAAATTGTCAGCTTGATGCTATGCTCCCAACCATGATGCTGCACTTGGATTTATTGGAACACAATATCAAATTGTTTAGCAGCAGAAATGGCTTGGGACTAATGCCAACTGTAAGCCCCAAATAAAGTAGACCCACTGAATCAATGGAACTTTCTTTACAGTTTACTTATCAGGTTCCAATTAATTCAGTGGGTTTAGTTTAGTTGGAAACAACTAGTGCATTTAGGCCTTCACTTGGGCTGGCAAACTGGATACATAATTCTCTTAAGAGTGTATTACAATAAAGGATGCCAATGCAACAACCAAATCAAAGTCCAGTTAATTAAGTCATATTAGGAATATTAGAGTTAATCATCACACACCTTTCAACATTTCACAAATGAAAACAGTGACATGTGTATTCCAGTCCCATATATCCAGGCATCTAATATGCATATTGAGCAAATTATTATAATTATACATATTATTAATTTGAATTTTGATTGTGCAAATTCAGCACATTAATCATTGCACCTACTCTACCATTATGTTTCAGCCTTAGTACCAGTACCAAGCTAAGACCTCTTTTTTCTTCTTGTCTCCCTGCTCCCCACACCTAGTTGATGGGATGGGATGGAGGCTTCCAAGCATCCCCAGAGATTAATGGGACTCCCTTTACTCTCTCAAGACTGTTTGGAAGTGAAGTTCCACTGTGTTGCCTACCCTTAAGCTAAAGCCGCCAACACAATTACCACACAAGGCCATTTCTACGTGCCTTCTTTCCTTTCCTGCCTTCTGAGCCTGTTAGGGGAAGTGGGGCAGGAATGGAAGAATAAGTTGGCAATGCTATACCTGTGCAGTAGCAACCAGAGCCTGCAGAGTGGGATGAGGCTCCCTCCAGTGGCAGTCTTCTTACACAGTTTCTTCCTTCATCACCACTGCCATATTTTAACCTATCAATTGGCCTGTGACAAAGGAGAAATCCTGGATTTACTGCTTTAGCTGGCCCAGCTAGCCAGGACATTTTTAGTCAGTTCAGTTTGGCATTTTCCAGGTTTTCTGGGACAAATGGCAACCTTAGTGTTGGTTTAGGACACTAAGAGACCAAGGTTTAGCCATAGAAACACAGTGGGTGATCCTGAGCATCTCATACTCTCTCAGCCTCAGAGGAAGACAAAGGCAAAGCCCTTCTGAACAAATTCTGACAAGAAACCCATGTGATAGATCTGCCTTAGGGTCATCATAGGTCAGAAATGAATTTAAGGCACACAGCAAAAACAACAACAGGGAAAGGAAAGATCCCATTCTCTCCTTTCCACTCCTCCCTGCTGAGTTAATTGAGTACAAATGTACTCAATATGCAGCAACTGATGACAAAGGGAAAAAAAGTGGGAAGAGGAGAGAGAAATTGGGATATTTTAAAAGTCATGGAAAAATGATGACAGAAATGACAGAGAATTAATTGGGAGTACCCCTGCCAAACTGGGACAGTTGAAAGGTATCTCATCGGATCAATCAAGGGTGAAATTCAGAACCATTTATAGTTGGCTCACTGTATCCAGAAATTCAACCACCCATATCTTGATTTTTAAAAAAAAAATCCAAAAGAAAACCTAATTTTACCGTCTTGTTATTTAAGGGATATTATTTTATTATGCCATTGTACATAACAAGACTTGAACATCAACAGATTTTGGTATCCACAGAGGTCCTGGAACCCAAACCCAGTGGATACCAAGGGCCCACTATACTTCAGAAACTTTCCCATTGACTTTGATTAGAAGTGAATTGTATCCTTAATTGCTCCAAGTGCACACTGACTGATACCAAGATTTTGGTCTTAAACTGCTAAGATGTAACCACTTTCTTTGCACCATGGCCAGCCTGCACAGCTTGTAGTCCATCAAACTGAATGCTAGATGTGCTGTACCCCATCTTTCTGTTGCCTGAATGGCACTGCAGAAATGGAGTAGGAAGTGTTGTGTTGTTAAGCACCTGGGAGACCACAGCACGTGGTAGGTATTTCCATTTGGCTTGATGATGTCAGGGTATGCAAGTTTGCATTATACTATTGTAACTGAATAAAGGTATGGTAAAAGGCAGATGAAACTTCCTAGTGAGCATGCATTATAATTAGAAAGGTAATTAGCCAATCAGTGACTGTGGTGCAGTCAGCAGACTAGAAATGCTGTGAGAGTCTGCATAAAGTTTGGGAGCATACTGGGAATTGTGCGCTTTTCATGCTGGTGGGAGTTGTAGCACTCTATGGTGGAGTTGTATGCTGTTACACTGGAAGCTATGCTGAGTTTGTTTTTTTTGCTAAGCCTGTTTGTACCTAGCCAGATTGCTATGTTTTGCTTTGACTATTTTTGCCTCTGTTGAGTAAAGCTATATTTCTTGTTACCTTACCTCCATGACTCTGCTGTAGTCCGTTTAGCATCCCTAACAGATGATTCACAAGCTGAACAGCACTCCAGCTTTGAGGTAATAAATCAAGTAAAATAATTTTGCAAGAAAGTAGTATTTCTGCCTTCATTATTTCTATATATGTCAGTTGAGCCAGGAAAAAAGAAGATACCAACTACATGTAGTTAAGCACTAGGCCACAATATATATTCTGCCTCCTCACTTGAAATCATTACACATGAACCATTTATATCATGAAATGACCATTTGTCTGCATAGATCTGGCAATTTTATCAGCAAAATAAACTTTTGTAATGACATGAGGTGAATTGCTCAATCTGTGCAAAGTGCCAATGAATATGAATAGCTCACCATATAGTAACCAGCCAATGGGGAGTGATTAAAAGTAGCCTCCATCTGGTGGCTGTAATACAAATGAGTACACAATTAAGCTGACAACCAAAAAGAATTATCCAAAGATTACCTACATATTGGTTGAGCAAATTTGTTAACATTCAGTTTGTTTTGTGACATGACATCAGCTGTCTTCTTGCCCTTCAGATGCTGGTAGCACATTGTTGGCTGTTAAAAAGCTTCTGTACTTAAAATTCTGTCAATTGCATTTCTGTTTCCATCAATGCATATTTTAGGAGTCAGTTTAGTTTTCTGTGCCAAAGAGGGAACTCAGATTATGTACAAAACACAAATGATATTTTGAGTTTGTTAACACAGGGTCCACTTACCCTACTCAGTTATGATATGATTCTATTTTAACAGCCACAGCTCCATCCTATGGGATCCTGGGATCTATAGTTTAGGAAGAAGCATTTGGAATTCTCAGCCAGAGAACTTCACTGGTGCCTTTGGAAAAATATATAGGCTTTTCATCTCATTCAGTGTGGATCTTCAACAGCTGTAGGACTACAAATCCCAAGATTCCACAAGATGGAATCCTGGCCATTAAAGCAGAATAAAAATGCTATAATTGTGTAGTGTGAAATGAGCCATGGATATTTAAGACACCTTTTGTTTGGTTTATGTAGGTTCCCGGATAAGTGTGCATATTAGTGCAGCCTAAATAAAGATAAACTACATTACCACATATTTTTATTCTAGAGGAATTATCTTGGGATACTCAGGAATAGGGATACTCAAGAGAGAAGTGAGTTGAAGCAGGGCAGGGCAATGTTATTTGATGGTCTCTCAGCATGTCTCACTATTGGCTGTGCTACCTAGGGCTAAAGGGAGTTGCAATCCAACAACATCATGTCCAAACACTGCCTTTGCCTATATTAAAGAATGCAAATTTAGATCTCCCTAAGAATATAATACTTTTTATATGGCATTGTTTGGGAGTAAGCTCTATTAGACATAGTGTGACTGACTTTTGAGGTAATAAAGGAAATAGCTAGAAAATGTTTTTCATGTACTTTTGATGTAGTTGTTGCCTTACTGCACTTGTAAGATGTATATATGGCTAATTTGATTGCTATAGCTCTGTATCATTAGAAACAGGGCTCCACTTTTACAGTATGGTGCTGGGAAGGTAGTAATTGTGGGAAGTAAGAAAACAAATCTGTTAGTCCAGTTGGTTTTGTTAATAAAGATTTCATTGTTTTCTGCTACTCATTTTTAGAACTGTATTTGGTTTTGGGATATTGATTCTGGAATCATTCATTATTGTTTGTCATGGATTTCAATAGGACACCCAGCAAGTTTCACACTCAGCCAAATAGAACTCTCCCCCCCCCCACACACATTCTGCTGCTCCTTCAGTAGTTCAGGTCTGCCATACTGGAGACAGATTGGGGGGGGGGGGGGAATTAAGCATATGCACATCCTATCAGATTCCCATTGGTTTTGATGAGATGCAAATGGAATATTCATTCAAAATTCATGTTTGTGGCTAAAATGAATGAAGGAAAAAAGTCCCATTCATTTTCCTTTTCATTAATTTCTAAAATTAATACACACCCTTAATAATAACCATGATAGTCTCCAAAGGCTCTGAATATTTCTATCTCTTTTCTAAAGATCTGAGCACATAATATTTCCAATGAGGGACTGGAAGTAACTAGTTACAGTCCGTGGTAATTATGTTTTTATGTACTCAGAATTATACATGCACTTAGCAACATTCCACCAGTAAAAGATTCAGCTCAGGCTTGGGTCGGTGAATTATTCTTTAAGATGGAATTCATATCAGGACATGTACTAAAACATTCTGTGAATAAAATGTTAATTGGACTGTGATTTGGACACATTTAAGGAAAGCAAGCAATTAACAATAAACCTTGTTTGGGTTCTAGTTATCACAGCCATGATTGAAAAAATATTTCAGTTGCTATGGAATTAATAAGCACCTACCATTATGGGAATGGATTTTCTTCATGTCATCCTATGATGTGCAGCATTTACTGCGACTTTGTTGTGGCCTTTCCCTCTTTCAGGTCTTGAAAGCAGAGAGAATTAATGGTTAAAATATTGGCTTCTTGTGATTTGAAAGATGAAACAGATGAGCTGACCTTAGAAGTGAACTCATCAGTTAATCAAACTTATTACTATGTAGTTGATGAGAAAAAACCATGGATTATTGTCAGTTAAATCACAACACAATTCTTTGAAGAACTACCTTCCGTGTAAGTAGAATAGGCCCAAATCCATATACTTCAGTTTAATATGAATTGAAAAGCACACTATCAATTTCAGTGCAATTTAATCAGATGCATGAATATGAAAAGCAGAGGTCACCTTATCCCACCCCAGTCCTTGGAAATAGAGACCATGTACAGCTGTGAGATTAAAAACTAGAGGTAGTCTCTGTACTATCAATGGTTGTGTAGAGGGGGGAATTTCAGTATATGTTGCTTGTCATGAAACCACCTGCTCATCTGTTTCATCTTTCAAATCACAAGAAGCCAATATTTTAACCATTAATTCTCTCTGCTTTCAAGACCTGAAAGAGGGAAAGGCCACAACAAAGTCGCAGTAAATGCTGCACATCATAGGATGACATGAAGAAAATCCATTCCCATAATGGTGGTTTCACCTGCTGAACACCTGTTGAACATCTTTCTTCTACATAGCTATTAAAGATAGATGAGCTTTCTTTAGTTTTATATGCGACATCTGACCAAATCAACATATTGGTATCCATTTCCCCAATGCTCTACCTGGATCTACTTTTTATAAAGCTGTGTTTTTATTGTTGTTAATTGCCCTCGAGTCAATTTTGACCCATGACGACCCTGTGGATGAAAATCTCCAAGACACTCTATCCTCCACTTTGGGGTGAAGCAAACCGGCACAATACACCTTCTTTGGGACAGTGTGGGGATGTGGCGTTTAGATGATGCATGCCCCAACACTGCCCCCAACACTGCATCACACCACCTGTGCTTGGGTGGCACAGAGTTTATATGCCACATGCCCCTAGAGTACTGAAAAGTTGCACAGCAGTGGAAAAGTTGCTCTTTTTCTGGCCCAAAATGGAGTGGCATTTTGCTGCTTCTTTTTGCACGGGAAAAAAGCTCAATAGGGACTGTGGAATGCAATTGCCTCAGCCCTGATCCAGCACTCAAAGATGGACATCTGTTTCCATAATTTCCAAGATGTTACCCATCATTTTGTCTTCCATATCTGTCGATTTATGTTGGTTAGCTAGAGTTGACTCTGTCAGTGTGGATTGCAGCAGTTTGATTGGAATATCATCTGTTCCTGATTATTTGGTTTTTGCCAATTCTCTTATTGCAGCTTCCACCTCACATTTTAGAATTTGTGGCTCATCTTCATCTGGCTCTTCATTCCATGTGTCCTTCATTTTATCATCTCTTTTATATAACTCTTCTGTGTATTGCATTCAACATCTTTTTATTCCTTCCTGATCTTGAATTATGTTATTTTTATTGTCATAAAGCCTCCTGACCTTGGTGTGAACTTTCCTTTGATTTTCTGGATCTTGTGGAATAGGTCTCTTGATCTTCCCTTTTTGTTGTTGTCTTCTATTTCTCTGCACTCATTGTTGTAGTAGTTTTCTTTATCTTTTTGCACTAGCCATTATACTGTTGCATTCATGGTTATTCATTTGGATGTAAATTCCCTGTTTAAAATCATTTATTTATTTATAAATCATTCATTTATATCTAAGGATGGCAATAATATTCAAAAATATTTGGAAAATGATCAAAAATATGTTTTTGGCGTATCAAGGAACCATGACAAAAAGAATCCTGGCTGGATAGGAATCTTTCCAGTTCAGGAGTTATTTTGTATATAATTTACAAGTGGTTGTTTTGTGCAGAAAATAGCATTTTTTGCACAGGAAATAACTTCTGCATAGAATAGAATATTATTTTGTGTGTAGAAAATGCTGCTTTCTGTGCAAAAGAACTACACATGAATTTTGCACAGAAACATACTGAATTGAGAATAGATTTCAAAAGCTTCATGGTTTTCAAAGTATTTATTTTAATAGGAAGAAAATTGTTAAAACTATTTGTTCTGAAATTTAATCACTTTAGATTTACTTTACTTTAAATTAAGATTACTTTCTTCAGTAACAAACCTAGTGAACTGAGAGGGGAAGGGGTGGAATACTGCCTTTCATGGTAGGCCTGGGCAAAAGCAAACAGCTGCACCTTATTCTAGTTTTTGTGCCTTTCCCCATTAAGAATTTTTGCTGTCTTGACTTCATTCTGATGTTTCTTGCAACATGTGTCCTGGTTTTCATCTGTGAAATATTAGAGGGTAAATAAGACTAAGTCACTAGCAGTACAAACTGTAGCTTTATAGGTGACAAACAGATGGAAAAGGATGTAGAAACAGAAATAGAACCAATGAAAATGTTCTTACATCCCTTTGGCCAAATGCTGGCACAGCCTTGAATGTAGATGGTCCCTGATTCTGCGCTTCTAGAGGCTGGTCACCCCCATACCACTCCCATGCTGGTGTGACACTATGAGCCGAACCGCACAGCAGGGGAGTGTCACTGGTGGTGCAGAGTTTAAACTCGCTGTGCCGAAAAGCCACAGCCACAGTCTAGGATGCCCTTTCCGCAGCGTGAAAATGAGCTGCTTTTTCCTGCTTCTTTTTGTGCCATGGAAAGGCCAGATCATGGCTGTGGTGTGCAGTTGCTGCAGCCCCAATCCAGCAAGGAAAGGGACAGCACGGAACAGCTCCTAGGGGCCATCTGTTGAGCCCCAGACTTACTTGATCAGGACACAAGAGAAAGCTTCTTGGTGGTTGCTTCCATCTTCTTGAACTCCATCCTACAAGAGGCTAAGCTGGTCACTTCCCTGCTTGCCTTTCACTGGCAGGCAAAGAGCTTTTGTTTTAGCAGGTTTTTAATTTGTAAGTAGGGATACTTTTTATTGGGATGTTATGTTTAACATTTTTTTAACTTTGGCATGCTTTTAAAATGATTTTATACTATTTTATGTGTTAATTTTAATTGTTTTAGCATTTTATTGCAAACATGTTTAATTTATTATTTCTGAAAGCTGACCTGGTTCCACTCTGAGAGAAAGGCAGCATATGAATGAATGAATGAATGAATGAAGTGTTTACAAAGTTACTTCATTAAAATATATTATTGCTATCTTTGTCAATATACAGTTTTGTTACTGTAATCAGTTATATAACCATCAGGCTCAATTTATCAGTTCAAAGGAAATTCATTGACTCCAAATAATTATTAGGAAATAAGTAATGTGCATTATTATATATTTGCCATCATATAATTCATAGAATCATAGAATCATAGAGTTGGAAGAGACCACAAGGGCCATCCAGTCCAACCCCCTGCCATGCAAGAACTCCAAATCAAAGCATCTCCGACAGATGGCCATCCAGCCTCTGCTTAAAAACCTCCAAGGAAGGAGACTCCACCACACTCCGAGGGAGTGTGTTCCACCGTTGAACAGCCCTCACTGTCAGGAAGTTCCTCCTAACGTTGAGGTGGAATCTCTTTTTCTGTTGTATGCATCCATTGTTCCATGTTCTAGTCTTTGGAGCAGCAGAAAATAAGCTTGCTCCCTCCTCAATATGGCATCCCTTCAAATATTTAAACAGGGCTATCATATCAATTCAATCTATGAAACATAATGAAAAAAAGTTATTAGAGAGAGTTTTTCATCAAGTCTTGGGAGAAACTTTGTTTCCACAACTGACGGAATCCACACTCATTGAGGTATTCAATTCATATTGGAGCTGGATGTACAAGTGTCAGTACCATCAGAAACAAATCCAAAAGACTTTTTTTTTACAAGTGATTTTTTTTAAAAAAAGAAAGTTCTCATATGAAGACAGTTATTAATTACCAGACTAGTACAGTAGCAGTGTCTGTGTAATATGAAAGTACCACATGGCATGTATACTAGTTTATTTCCATCTAAACTGACAAATTGTATCCATGCAGTGCAATTGGAAGAAAGAATGATTGAACACTGTTCATCTAACATATTAAGTTTTGCAAGCAGACTTAGTTCCCACTAGAACATTCTATCAGACTTCTTATCAGAAGGTTGTACAGGACTCTGTATTTAAAAAATCCTCTGAGTCATAATTCTAACAATCAGCTGCAGAGCCTGCACATAAAAGACTGACAGCCGGGAAAAAGATTAGGGTATTTGCTTCCCCTAAGAATTACTTAAATATTCAAGGTCAGAATAATTCTTGCTTAAAGAACAGAGTGTCACTGAATACATTAAAGATTTCAGGGAGAAATGACAAAAAAAAACTGTGGAAAATATAAGTGGTTTAAATTAGTTTTCTTGTCCAGTTGAACACATCATTTGTTGAAGCCACCCAAATCAAGGGGTTTCTTCTTTGGCAATCTCATGGCTAAAGACCTTTGTGGTGTTGTCCAGAACTGTCAGTGCATTTGTGCTCTGATATTTTCTTAGGACTGTTTCACTGGGGGGAGGGGGGAATGTATCTCTAATGCAAAAGAAAAGAAAGTGGGGCCAATTCAAAAATGAACGTTATTACATGGATGGTTATCAAACACACAGAAGAACAGAGCGCCCATCCCAAATTTAAAGCAGTGTGAATGCAAAAGAAATTATCATATGAGTACATACCTATCATAGTTTAGAATTTGAATTAGCATCTCTGCACATGTGTAGTGAGGGCAGAATTGGACTGTGAAGTTTTTACACTTCTGGTGGGCTTGCTTCTGGTTCCCATTGTTTTGCTTTGTTTCATGTTATTTTGGTTTGTCTTGTTTCATGTTATTATTATTACCCTTTATTTAGCGTTCTTTGAGCATTGAACTCTGACTCTAGAAAGCAGGGATCGAATTCCAGTGGGTGACCTGATGCAAGTCACACCCTCTGAGCCTCCTCAGAAAATGGCAATGGCAAACCCAATCTGCATACACCTGCCAAGAAAACCCTGTGACAGGATCACCTAAGGGTCGCCTGAAGTGGGAAACAATTTGATGGCACACAACAATACATTGGTCAATAGGTCTTACACAAGTCACACTCTCTAAGCCTCAGAGGGTGGCCATGGCAAATATCCTCTGAATAAACCTTCCCAGAGAACCCTGTGACGGGGTTGCCTTAGGGTCTCCCAAAGTTGGAAAGGACTTGAAGCCAGAAACCCCCAGCAGCAAAGCTATGAGGATGGAAGAAGGGAGAAGGGCATGTCAACAGGAAGGGACCCCCTGAAACTCAGCTCCTGGAGGACCCATGAAACTCCAATTCAGCCAGGCTCCTCCTCACACCCCGAAGGCTCAGCACCCCAAAATTTGTCTCTTTGCGAAACTGGCTAGGGCTTTTTCAAGCAGGGAAACCTGGCAGGGAGATCCCTAGCTCCACCCTGCTGGAATTCTTGTGATGTATATGACAATATACAGTCTTGAAATATTTGGTATCTCTAACAATCCCTTTCTCACAGCCTGCCTGGCCTTTCAAGTCCCTCTGGATGGAATGGAGGGGGGGGGGGTAGGAGGAGGCATGCTCAGCCTTCTGTGCCTCCTCCAAAAAGAGCATTTCCCCACCCTCTGGCCAGCAAAGGAGTCAAAAGGAAAGTCACCTTCACTCCCCCCCCCCCCCTTTGCTCCCAGAGGGAGCAGCCAGGGAGCACAGGAGAGAGGATCTTGGGAATTGTAGTCGGATGCGAACACAATCCGAAGGTGCCCTAAAAATGTGTTGCATATCTGGCAAATTCACATTGAATGCAATTTTGGTGTGGGACAGGATTTATGAATATGATGTTTCCTCGAATTTACCCATCCTTGGGATGCCCCTGGATCCCGTTCAAATTGATTTAGCATTGCCTTCAATTTCAAATAAACATCTCTCTCAAAATCATGCTCAACCCCATGATTGCACTCGGGATGCCTCTGCATTGACCTTCCAATTTTGGTCTGTGTGAAAGAGTCCTAGACATGTTCTAGAGTGGTTAGAACATTTAGTTTAGGTTTAACTTTGGACAAGACATTAGTCTCGATCTTAAAGATATCCTACAGTTACTTAAATGCTTACTTCTATAATTCTACAGAAAGTTTAATCTTAATTTAATTTTAACTTTTGTGTGCTTTTACAAAAATAATTTTAGCTTGTAACTCTATTTAATCTGCAGTCTGTCTTGAATCCCACTCTTGGGGAAAAAGCGGGATATAAAAACATTGACTGATTGACTGCTTGCTTCTTGCCGTCAATGCATGCTACTTAAATAGCTGAACAGGGTACTTTTGCTGACTGGGGAAAGGTTCTGTCCACATGATTAGGTACTTTCCCTTTGGAGTAGGTATGCACAGCTTCATAAATTTCTTTCTCATAGGCAAGAACAAATCATTTTACCATGTTACTCCCTTCTGTAAGAAAGTCCTTGAAAACTGCATAGTGTTCAAGGAAGATTCAGGGTTTATTCTGCCTTCAAATTTTTGCAGTAAATATACAGAAAGGCATATCAGGAAGCTTGCTTTCTGTGCAGAAAATGCACACGTAGATTCACAAAAGCCATGTGTGATTTTCACACTGAATAGATCCTGAGCAATCCACCTAGGATTCCCCCCATCTGGGTTTTCATTCACTTGGGAAATCCTTTTTTACATGTATTATTTTTCAGATCTTTTGGAATATTTTTCCATCACTACTGTGAAGGCCCTGTTTGAACTTCACTGAATTTATATGAACTTAACTATCATGGAACCACCATATAGAATCCTGGGATTTCTAGTTTAATGAAGTACTGAAGAGTTATGCAAGTCTGAACAAGGGGAAAGGGTTACACCAAAATACAAACCTCAAAGTTTCTCAGAATGGATCCATGACAAAATCTGAGTGTGAGATACAGGGAAAATGACAAATTTTCTCCACCCCTAATCCTAGGATCGGTAATGGCTTCATGGTTAATGGTGCAAAGTCCTAGTTTGAGGGTAAAGCATTGGACAGCATAAGTACTCTGTCTCTACATACCACTGACAACATGGAATAGCTTTAGTCTACTTGTACCTAGATGTTTAGATTTCTATTCAGAGAAAAATAACAGCTTGAGTCACCATTGAGCCTGGAATTAAAAAGAAGCATTTGTTGTTCATAGAAATCAGTTCTATCATCTCCAACTGAAAAGGAACTCTAGTAACTGAGCTTAGAAAATCATCATCTGCCTCAGACCCTGGAGCTGCTGCCAGTCTGAGTAGACAGTAATGAACTCACAGAAGCATAGAACTGGAAAGGACCACAAGGGCCATCCAGTCCAACCCCCTGCCTTGCATGAAGACACAATCAAAGCACTCCCAACAGATGGCCATTCAGCGTCTGTTTAAAAAAACAACAACAAGAAAAGAGACTTCATCACTCTCTGAGAGACTGTGTTCCACTGTCTAATACCTCTTACTGTCAGGGTATTTCTTCCTAATATTGAGGTGGAATATATTTTCCTGTCGTTTGGATCCATTATTCCAGGCCCCATTCTCTGGAACTACTGCAAACAAGCTTGCTCCAACCTCAATATGACAACCCTTCAAATATTTAAACAGGGCTCTCATATCACCTCTTAACCTTCTCTTCTCCAGTCTAAACATACCCAGCTCCCTAAGTCTCTACTCAAAAGGTATGGTTTCCAGATCCCTCACTATTTGGGTCACCCTCTTCTGGACACACTTGTCTGGGAAAGCTTCCAAGACTGCTGGTAATGGCTCAGGACAGCCTATCAGAGCTTTATAAGCAAAACCAAAGGTCTTTATAAATGCAAGAAATCAAATATGGTATCCAAGTACCAAATCTGTGTCCAATAGAGAAGGGTGAGGCAAGCCAAGGCTCCAGGGCTCCAGAAAGACAGGTCAGCAATCCAAGAGGCAAGGTTTCAGGCAAGAAAGTCCAAGGGAGTCAGAGAAAAGTGCTTTCTCCAGAAAACTCAGATAAGCTCTGACAAAGAAGCTCAGCATCCTGCACCTGTTTATAATACTCAGTTCCTAATCACAGTTTCTTCCCGATTGCTGAGCATTTCTCATGATGCCTCCTGGATTGATGAAGTCATGCCTTTTCAGACCTTCACTAGCTAAAGGTAGGTACCTCATTGCCCTGCTCATCCCTATCTTCTGTGCTTGAAATCTCTGCTGGTGGGAGGTTGGGCCACTGAGGCACAGGCTCTACTGGAGCTGGCAGAGCAGAGCTAGGGCCTGGCTTGACTTCAGGTTTCACCTCCACCTGGGGTTCAAACTCAGCCTTCTCCTCATTCTCTGAGTCCTCAGACTGGCTGGGGATGACAACACTCCAGTTTCTCAATATCCTTTATGAATTGTGGTGCCCAGAACTGGACACAGTATTCAAAGGGAGGCTGGACAAAGCAGAATAGAGGGGTACTATTCTGCTTTGTCCAGAATAGTATAGTGTCTAGACTGAGGGAAGTAGACACTATACTTCTATTGATGCAGCCTAGAACTGCATGGGCTTTTTTAGCTGCAGCATCACACTGTTGCCTCTTATTCAACTTGTGGTCTACTAGGACTCCTACATCCCTTTCACATGTACTGTTTTTAAGTCAGATGTGCATTTTGTTTCATTTCATTTCATCTACTCAACCCGGTGGTGTAACTAGTGTAAGGCGCTTTCATGGATGCTCCTAAAAAGCAAGGACAGACAAGGGGAAAGACAATTACAACTGCACCCTGAAATTCTCAAAATAATGCTATCCCAAATAGTATATTACAAAGGTCATGACAAAATCTGAAGCCTTACTTTTCAAACTACACAAACATATTAGAAGTTTAAGAGGAGAAAGATGTTCGTATTAATGGAAAATGGGATTCTGAAGAGATAACAGAGGGAGAGTTGTCCCAACACAGTGAGGAAAGGTTCTGCGAGAGGTTAATAGAATGAAAGTGATTTAAGGAATGAAGAGTATAGTACAGTGCAACTGAAGTGGTGAACAGCACATTTTAAGAAGAGGTATGAGCCTGAGGGTAGAACAGAACTTGAGGATAATTACTTAAGATATAGATCAGATAATCCAGTATCCACACATTATGAAAAAGGTAGATCATATTTCTATATGTGAATGAAGAAGTTCATTAAGATTTTGGCATTCTGTCATCAACAAAGAGAGTATTTAAAGCAGAAGACCCAGAATAAAGGACATTTTTAAACCTCAGAAACCATTTTTATCATCACTTTTTAAATTATTGTAGTAGGATAATTTATCTTATCTTTGCTTTAGTTTTGTTATTTATATGAAATGCCCATCACCCATTTAGCACATAAATAAAATCAATCTTAAACAATAAATCTCAATGTATATTCTAACTATAGTGTGTGTGCAGTCAGGTTAACAGTCCATGCGATAAACTCCTTAGTTTGAATTGATTTGCTGATTATGCATCCGTAGAGCTAAGATGAAATGGCCTCTAAATTTTTTTCTCTATATTTGTAAGTACAGAAATTGGGCAGATTATTTCACTAAATTTCTTCCAAAGGAGAATAAATCTCTAACAGCTTGCAGGGAAGAACTCATTTTTAAGCAGTGTTTGGGGCATTGCATCTTTCTTTTTCCCTGGAGTCCCCCCATCCTTGCTAATGTGTGAGTCAACAGCAGCAGCAGCAGCAGCTGTGGTGGTGGTGGTGGTAGCCTCACTACATTTTGCATCCCCTACAATAATCCAGCCCTACCATGATTCCAAGTTAATTCCAAGGAAATGGTGGGCAATATACACATAAAATGGCTGAGAACAGTCAAAATCATTTTGCTGCAAAGTGAATTCTCTAAATGGGGGTGGGTGCATATTCTTAAAAGGTCCTCAGAAGAATTTCATCTCTGCTTTATCCATTGTGGTGATTTGGGCTAAGTATCAACTCCATCAGCAGAATCAGAACTCATCTAAATCAAGCAACCTAGACAACTGCTTCCTAAGTACCAGGGACCAGTACAGCATTTGATTCCATTGACTACAACAGTTTCTTTATTTTCTGGAAACTCTTCTGGAATCAAAAACTTATGGTAGACCTGTAGTGGTCCATGGACCAATACTGTGAGGAGCACTGCCATAGATTTTATTGAATATTACTGACTCTCCAGTTTTTTCATTTCCTCTATTCCATCCTCCCTAGCCTGCTACAGCAACCATGAAGGGAAGAAACTGAAAATACACATGGTAACTTAAGAGAGACTTATCCCACCTACCTCTTCTTGAGAGTCTCTAGACCCTCATGGTGTACATCTGTCAATGGAAGACATTTTGTCAGAGCATCCAGGAAGAGCTGATACCATCTCCCAGTGAAGTCCTCACATACTTGCAACAGGGATTCCTTCTTTCCATTTCCCCAACCCTTTGTATTGTGTCTAGCTTTGCTCTGAATGATTTCAAAGCCTTTTGGATCAATTATTACACATAGGGGGGAGCTGTGTAAAGAGAGGAGTTGCTTCCTCATCAGTTGGCTAATGAGTTTCTTCCATCAGGAGATAGACATAATTTTTACACTGGACTGTATTGCATTAGTAGGGACAAGTCATACCTGTATTCCCTCCCATCATCCCAGAAGGCCATATATACACACACATGGCTGTCTTCTACAAACATGAAGCAACAGGAAGAGATTGCTGTTGGGTGCTGTTAGTTTTAAATAACTTCTCCTCATACACAATCAAAATCTCTCACCACTATCACTGCCACCACATTACCTCATTGTTTCCATGAAATTACAGGTATGATTGTTATTGTTCTGAAGTTGGATGACTGAGTGCATGTTAGTCATCCAACTTCTATTCTTTCTTATAAATTCATTTTACCAGTAATTTTGCATTAGCAAAATGAAGATCTTTTTTAAAAAATAAATAAATAAATGTGCATGGACACAGAAATCTGAGTGCATAACACTGAAAGGCAATTATTATATTTTGTGTTCCTAACTAAATCAATAATAAAGATTTCATGACTTTTTTAGCTGCCAGAAAAGGATAAACCTGGCATCATTGATTTTCTCAATGTCTTTATTTCAGATTTTCTGCTTCAAAGATTTGTCTTTTTCTCTCTAACCTCAACAGATATAAAGTCACAGAGCTCCTTCCAAAAGGCTTTAGAGTTTAAAGTTTCTTTGATTTAGAAAGACACATCCACCAGTTTTCTTGTGTCTTATTTCCTAGGAACAAATATGGGCTGCTATTCAGCTAGGATAGACTACTGAAGCAAGAAGACTTTGCCAAGGCTGAGCCATCAAGTCATGTGTAATATGTAAGACTGTGGCCTATCAAAAGAAAATCCCTCCCTTCCTCCCTCCCTCCCTTCCTGGGATAGACAGAATACTCACAGATTCTGTTGTACTAAAAAACTATGGGTGTCTCAACACTTCAGTTGAAAAAATGGTCAACTATTTCATTGTTTTGTGCAGAAAACAATGTATTTTGTACTTTTTTCCACAATTTTTTTTACCAAGAAGAATCAAACTGCCAAAATTAAAATAAAAAAATAAAATGACTCATGTCATTCCCCAGTGTGGAGAAAATGTTTCAGTTTATCCATTCATTCATGCAAGAATGAAATAAACAAAGTCATACATCTTTGCTATCTAGTGCTGGGTTTATGCACAAACTAAGGGACAAAACAGGTTGCAGAAATAATTCAGCCTAGGACCACTTTAACTATCCTGGCTCAATGCTAGGGAACCTTGGGAACTGTAGTTCTGTAAGACGTTGAACTTTCTCTGTTAGAGAATTCTGGTACCACAACAAACTACAGTTCCCAAAATTCCCTAGCACTGAGCCAGGGCAGTTAAAGTGATCTCAAACTGGATTATTTCTTCAGTCTGTTTTGCCTCTTGTAAACTATAACTTAAGAATTCATATTCTGAAGGGCCATTAAATTTCAAAGGCAGACAAGCAATATTGTGGGACCTCTTAAACATGATATAGCTTAAGGCTTCCACACATCTTAATCCAGACCTATCTGTTTCCTAGCCCAACTTTCCCCCCACTGAAATTCAAAATACAAATCAATTTATAAATACTAAATCTAGAAAAGAATTGTATCATGTTTCTTCGTTTACCATCCAAATGAGATGTGTGCATTATTAAGCCTAGGTACAATTTCATCAGTTTAGTATCACAGTAAATAAATAACACAGTTAAAGAATGGGAAAAGCTTCAGTTTATCAGGATATGTTAAGACCTTTCAATATTCACTCAAGTTCCAAAGTACTGACACACTTGAAGACTGCACTCTTAACAGATGTGCTTTTTGGGTTATATGCCCATAGTATGACATCGTATGCTATGTTTAGTTTTAATTTCACCACTACATGGGAGATGGAATGGCTATCAGTGATGGACTTGAACTCTCTGTTTGCCGGTTTGCGTGGAGTCAGTGCAACTGAAACTTTGTATGGAGCATGTCCAAAGGAGGGCAACTAAAATGGTGAAGGGTCTGGAAATCATGCTGTATGAGGAACGGCTTAAGGAGCTGGGTATGTTTAGCCTGGAGAAGTGAAGGTTAAGAGGTGATATGATAGCCCGGTTCAAATATTTGAAGGGATGTCATATAGAGGAGGAAGCAAGCTTATTTTCTGCTGCTCCAAAGACTAGAACATGGAACAATGGATGCATACAACAGAAAAAGAGATTCCACCTCAACATTAGGAGGAACTTCCTGACAGTAAGGGCTGTTCGACAGTTGAACACACTCCCTTGGAGTGTAGTGGAGTCTCCGTCCTTGGAGGTTTTTACACAGAGGCTGGATGGCCATCTGTCAGGGATGCTTTGACGGAGAGTTCCTGGATAGCAGGGGGTTGGACTGGATGGCCCTTGTGGTCTCTTCCAACTCTATGATTCTATGATTTTTTCATGCAACTGAAGCTACTATTCCATGTTACAAGTCTCTCAATGAAAAATAGAAGTGTGATGGAACTGGAAGGGGATCTTGAAAGTCAGTTTGTGTGTGTGTATGTTACTCTGTGAATTTGGTTTCTGTGTGAATTTGGTCTGGGGAGCAAGGGGGCCTGTCACATGTGAATAGTGAAGCAACTCCACCCAAGCATAATTTGTTTCCAACAGTGTTTCTTTGACTCCTCTTGGCACTATTGCTTTCCATTGTCAGAGTGAAATGCCCTTCAAAATTTTGAAAGGAGGCCATGGGGCAAGTTTTCTAAGAACATTTGGAGGATGACCTTGACCTATATCTGTCATTTTTAGTATGAGAAGCCCTGGGTTTCTTATAGTATGTTTTCTTGATGTCCCAGAGAAGTAGGATTAGAGATCAAGCAGAGCAATATATATATATGTATATTTACAAAAATAGGATAAGGACTATCAAACATATTGGAGCAGAGTTGAGAAAATTTACCAGCCATGCTAGCTGGGGGATTCAGGAAGTTATCATTCCAGAATGTATTTCTTCCCATTTATATTTCTAAAAACTATTGATTAGATGAACAGTGATGCTTAGTATGTTTCCAGTGAAATCCCATTAAAATCAAAGATTCTTAAATTAATCACAACTAAATAAAATCTCACTGATTTTCTTAGATCTATTAAGGCTGAACCCAATTGTATTTTGTAATCTTATTTTAAGTGGGCTCCTCTTGTGCAACAGAAGGAGGTGCAAGGTGATCTTTACTTACTTCTCCTCCCATTTTAGGTCCCTGCAACATCTTGTAACTGTTGTGGATTATTTCCCAACTCCCAGAACTTCAGATGAAAGAAGGAATCAGCCCCCCTCCCCCTTCTTTTATCAGCAATGTATGTGAACTTTGAATCAAATCCTGCAGACACTCTGAGGCTTTTAATGGGGAATGTGGACAGTTTATCTAGCTAAAAAAATATAGCTAAGTGTAGAATCGTTGCATATTGCATTATATTATTTTCTAGGAAAACATTTATCTCTTCTGGCATGAGACAGTGAGTAGAAAGGTATTTGTCAAGATAATAGGGACTACTTCTGCTCTTTAAAAAAAAGAGTGTAACTCCATTAGAATAGGAAATCTTTCGAAATTAGTTCCAGCTTCCACCTTTTAAGCTTATTTTCTTACAAGGCACCCTGAAATGTATAGTTCTGGATGATTACACTAGTTTCTAAAGATATTATTCTCTTTCACACATATAAGGAGAAAGACATCACTACTCTGATTAAATTGCACTTTTGAACATGAGGTTCTTCCTGCAGTTTCAGTTGGGCACAAAGTGTATATTAACACTAATTACTTGCTAGGTTTTGTGTCTGAAGTGCATGAATAAATAAGATACTGACATTTACTCAATAGGTTGCTATATGATGAACAGTGGATTGCTTTAAGTCTAACATGATTCTTATGTTTCTTCCAATCCACTAAATGGACGATTAAGCCCACCATGCTGACATAACTGAAAATATGAAAACAAAACAAAACCCAAACTCATGTAACTTTAATTCTGGGGAAGAGTCTAGAACATATTTATAATATAATAAATAAAATCTTTATTTATATTTCCCACCTCTCCCTATGGATCAAGGCAGGAGCACAGCAGATCAATAAAAACAATATACAATAACAATATATAATATATAATAATTAATCCTTATAAAAACAATAATAAAAATAAATCAATGTCATTGCCAAACCGATATTTGTCTAATCCAGGGGGAAGGAGGGTTCCTAAAGACAACCTATGCTGAGTCAAATGGGTAGGCCCGCCGGAATAGATCTGTCTTGAGAGCCTTTTTAAAGGTGCCAATAGGGTTAATAAAATGGATCTCTTCCGGAAGGCCATTCCAAAGTCTAAGGGCAGCTATAGTAAAAGATCTATCAAAAGTACATTCTCTAAAAAGAGCATCATCCATCAACAATTATGTCATTAAGAAATCATATTTATCTCTTCCAGTCACATTGTACCTCTTCAAAGATCCATGTAGGAAGAATAACAAAGGTCAAATTTGAAATGTCTTCATATTCCAAATGAAAATAATATGGGGTTTAAAAGTGTTGTGGGAGGAGGTGATACTGACTGACCCCCTTCTCAATACTGTGAATACATCTGGACAATGCCTATAGAGTAGGTTCACCCCAAAATTACATTGCAGTGCTTAAATGAAACATTTTTCTGGTGAACAGGCTCTATAGGTATTGTCCAAATGCACTCACAATATTGGGGGGGGGGGGGCAGTCAGTTTCACTCCCTTCTACAAGGCTTTTAAACCTCATGTTCTTTTCACTGGAATATGAAGACACCTTAGAATTTGACCTTTAATACTGTTCTTCAACTACAGATATTGAGGAACCTGTAGGCACTATAAGAAGGTGTCCATTAGATCAGTACCGGGCAACTGTGGAAGGTCTAAAGGCCATTTTTTTGCTTCAGGACCCCTCAGGGGGTGACATGGGCTACAAACAAGAAGGCAAATAAACAAAAAACATAGTGTCCAGAAGTCTATTTCTGCTTCTAAAAGTTAAACAATGTATGTGGGTGATCTTGAATTTAAAAGATAAATTATTGTACTGGAAGGCTTTCAGAAGCAGGAGTTTTGCACAAGACACTGTTTTCTGTGCAGAAACTAACAAAATGTGGGTGTATTTTTTGTTTTTGTTTTGTTTTTTGCACACAGCAACCATGTGCAAATTTTGTGCAAAAAGAATCCGAAATCTGTGAAGATTCTCATCAGTCCATTATTATTCTCCTCAGGGTTTTTGACACTAAAAAACATATTTTCCAACCCTTTTAAAGAATTTTTAAAATATTCTTTCCAGACCTACTAGACAAGCTCATAAATGTTTGGAACAGTATTGTACACTTACTTGTTGCAGATGCAACTGATGTGCAGAAGAAATAATGAAAGTCAAGCTATAATCTGTGTTGTTTTGTTCCTTCCATCACACACCATTTATCCATAACTGCTTATTTGTGTTATCTTAGAGGATATGTAATGGCCATATAAGCAAAGAGGTGTTATTAAAACAAAGCAAATGCTAAAGGAGATATGAACATTGACTGGTGGAATTCTTCTATTATCTAAATTGTTGAGTAAAAGTCTTGATCTCTGCCCTGAAAATTGTAGCTTCTTTTTCTTCATTCCCCAAAATGGAATATCAAACTTTGATTTACTGAAGACATGCCCAGGTCAGAGTTAAGTTAGTGTGACAGTTAATATTAGGATTAGTCAAGCTTTGTTAGTTGAGTAGATACCGTAATTGAAAATGAATACTATATGAAATTATGTGCAAAATTTATGTAAGTTCTACTGATAACATTGCACTATTGTATTAGATCTTGCTTTATATTTATCTTTTTTCTTCACACTATAATATTCATTGGGCAATGAAATTAAAAAGCCATGCTTTAGGATTCTCCAACAAAAACATTCTGGGAAATCTTGGAAGAGCATACAGGAAGACTCAGGTAGTCTCTTTTTCTGTTTGAAGAGATCATTTAGTTGTAGTTTTTTTAAATACACACATAGACAGCTCTACCATTAGGCAGAGTGAGGCAGGCATTCAGGCAGCAGACATAGAATGCCATGAAGAGGTAGTTAAGTCTTAGGTCCAAAAGGCACTGCAGAAATAATCCAGTTTGAGACCACTTTAACTGCTCTGGTCCAGTACTAGGAAAGCCTGGAAACTGTAATTTTTTGTGGCACCAGAGCTGTCTGATAGAGAATGCTAAATTTCTTATAAAAGTACAATTCCCAGAAGTCTCTAGAATTGCGCCAGGGCAGTTAAAGCGGTCTCAAACTGGATTATTTTTGCAGGATTTTTTGGGCCTAGGTTATTTGTTGTTGTTGTTGTATTTTTAATGTGTAGAGGGACAAAAAGTTTTGTAGGAATTTTGCATCCCTTTATGTCAAAATAACCTGCAACATACCTTAGGGTACAATGTTTCCACAAAGAATCTATAATATTTAAACTTTTCAGAATGTTTTCTTCATTATCAGTGAAGAATTGTAGCTTTGAACACTTGATTTTGTGTGTTTGAATAACTTCTTTATATGTCTGAAATATCCTATAATTAAAAGCCGTAATAAATACAGATGTTATACTGTGGACTGGATTTTATAAGATGTCATACTGTGGACTGGATTTTATAAAATGACAATCTATGTATTTTTGTCAGTGTTCTTTCTCAGAATGTTTTGGACTGATGCATTTCTGGATTATCTAACATCTATGAGGCCCTAGTTTCTTTATTAATAGCCATGATCCATCAAGAAAGGAACATGTCTCCTGTTTCTTTTATATGAATAAAAACTTACCATGCTCAAGGGAGTTCATTTAATGGAGAGGGTGATGCTCAAATTGGCAAAGTACTTAAAAGCAAACAAAGCTAAGGTAGCAAAATGTCTTGCATATATATATATATATATATATATATAATATCACAGTATAGCTAGTGTAAGCACATGGTCATTACATAATCAGACTTGGTCATTTCTGTTGTCACACATTTTCCCATGACTCACTATTCCATGGAACTATGAAGAGTTTAGTTTGACCTTGATTTTCCAAAGGCATGATATTGCGGCCATTGAGGGTTGCCTGGAAATAGACTTATTAGTTCTGATGCTGAAGCTCCCATCATTTTTTTTTTCTTTCTGCAAATGATCAGTAAAGATAAGAGGGTATTTTGGTAATGCAAAACAAAACAAAACAAAAGAAACCTATACCTCTTTCCTGCATTCCTGGGTTATGACACTACCGAGAAAAAAAAAGTATCAGGCATACAAGAAGTTCCTGCCAGGGAGAAGAAGCAGAGCAGTTTCTGGGCAGCCATTTTGAGTGGGTGAGTATTTACATTTTAAAACACACACACACACACACACACACTTGTGAGAGTATGTTTGTTACTGAGGAGGTGGGGCTTCTGTGTGTCACATTTGTGAGTCACTAGGAGATGGAAATAGGAGCCTAGCTCTATATAACTTCTCCCAGAGGCTTTCAAGGCCAGTCCCTGCCAGGGAGAAGAAGGAGAGCAGTTTCTGGGCAGCCAATTTGAGTGAGTGAATGAACTTTCACAGTCAAGGGAAACACAACACAGGCAGAGTGGGAGCTGATAGATTTGGTTAGAGCTTTAATTTTTTTCACTTTTTAAAAAGGGCTTTTAGGAGGTTTTTGCTCAGATGATATGAGTCAGAAACTTGCCTGCAGAACAAGTTGGCAGCCAGGAGATCTCTATAGAATTATAATCCCACTTGACTGAACTCGCTGATAGAGATTGGTGAAAAGACCAGGCCAACAGGGGCCCTTTACATGGGTGTTTACTGGGAGAATTTTTGAGGGGGGAACCCACAGTACTGTTTCAGTGCTTACTTAAGACTTATCAATACGGACAGTGAGAGAGCTGCTGCAGTCACCTGCAACACTTATGGGATGTCTGTCTTCTTGCCTAGGGATGTGGAAAACTTCACATACACCAAGTACAAGTTGGTAGCCCTTTTGGAAGAAAAGTCCAGCTGCTGGAGGCCTGGGTAGTTACACTTGAGCATATTAGGGAGCAAGAGATTTTCCTGTACAAAATGGAATGAACAGTCTTGGATGGAGACCACACAGAGTAAGTTGCTGGGGAGGAGGAGGTCACTTCACATACACAAGAGATAGACAGCTGGAGGAATGCCACACACAGAAGCAGGGAAACCAGGGATAGTTCCATGAGCTTGCAGCTACAAAATTGATTTGAAGCTCTCTCCCTTATCAGGGATGATAAGGAAGAGCATCAGGGACAGTCCTCAAGGAAATGCAGCACAGAATAAGTAATAAATAAAGAGGTAGTGCTGGAATACCTGGTAATCTAAATGAATTTAAGTCTCCAGGACCAGATGAATTACATCCAAGGATATTAGAAGAACTTGCAAATGTAATCTCAGAGCCACTGGCAATAATATTTTGAGAACTCCTGGAGAACAGAAGTCCCAGCAGAATGGAGGAGGGCAAACCTTGTGCCCATCTTCAAAAAAGTGGGGAAAGAGGATCCCACAATTATCATCCAGTTAGTCTGACATCATTACCAGGAAAGATTCTAGAACAGCTAATTAAACATAGAGTCTGTGAACATTTAGACGGGGATGCCATAATCACTAAATGTCAGCATGGGTTTCCCAAGAATAAGTCATGCCAGACTAATCTGATCTTTTTTCTTTTTTTTTTTCCTTCTTTTCTTTTTTGATAAAGTTACCAGTTTGGTAGATTAAGGGAATGCGGTACACAAAGCATATCTTGATTTCAGTAAGGCTTATGCCCAAGTCCCCCATGATATTCTTGCAAACAAAATAATAAAATGTGGGCTAGACAATACCACTGTTAGGTGGATTAGTAATTGGTTGACCGACCAAACTAAAAGTAATAGATCCTCTTCATCCTGGAGACAAGTGACTAGTGGGGTGCCACAGGGTTCTGTGTTGGGCTCAGTGCTATTCAACATCTTTTATCAATGACTTGGATGAAAAGATAGGGAGCATGCTTATCAAATTGGCCGATGACACCAAATTAGGAGGAATAGCTAATACTCCAGAGGACAGGATAAAATTCAAAGTGACCATAATAGATTAGAAAGCTGGACCAAAGCTAACAAAATGAATTTCAACAAAAAAATGTAAGGTAGTGGACTTGGGGGGGGGGGATGAAATGCATAGATATAGGATGGCATAACAAGACTACATGTGAAAGGGACATCTGGCTTAACAAGACTACACGTGAAAGGGATCTAGGAGTCCTAGTAGACCACAAGCTGATCATGGGTCAACAGTGTGATGCGGCTGCTGAAAAGGCCAATATAATTCCAGGCTGCATCAACACAAATATAGATCAAGGGAAGTAATAGTGCCACTCTATTCTCCTTTGGTCAGGCCTCACCTGGAATTCTGTGTCCAGTTCTGGGCACCATAGTTCAAAAAGGATGTTGACAAGCTGGAGCATGTCCAGAGGAGGGTGACCAAAATGGTCAAGAGTCTGGAAACTATGCCCTATGAGGAAAGACTTAGGGAGCTGGGGATGTTTAGCCTAGAGAAGAGATGGTTAAGAGGTGATATGATAGCACTGTTTAGGTATTTGAAGGGGTGTCATATTGAGATTGAAGCAAACTTGTTTTCCGCTGCTGCACAGAATAAGACATAGAGCAATGGATGCAAACTGCAGGAAAAGAGATTCTGCCTCAATGTTAGGAGGAACTACCTGACTGTGAGGGCTGTTTGACAGTGGAACACAATCCCTCACATGTGTGGTGGAGTCTCCTTCTTCGGAGGTTTTTAAACAGAGGTTGGATGACCATTTGTCAGGGATGCTTTGATTTTGAGTTCCTGCATGGCAGGATGGCCTGGACAGCCCTTGTGATCTCTTCCAACTGTATGATTCTATGATTCTATATGCTTAAGTTTTCGTGATTCCACCAATACACAAAATTCACAGTGAGCACTGAAAATCTTGAATAATTTCTATGAAACATCAAATGCTATATTGATTTCTGATTCCAATAGTGAATATAGCTTGTAAATTAAGAAGAGATTCAAAATAATGTTGGTTTCACAGAAAAAACAAAACACACTGATGTCAGATGCCTTGCAAGGGGATAGCGGATGTCTCATCTACCAAGCTCCTGGTGAAGAAAAATAATTCAATCATCAGCAGCATATGTTTAAGCCTGAACTCAATTCTAGGCAAACTATAATATATTTCCACTGATTGCTGTTTCATTGTGGAGATTTTTAAAAGTTGTGCACTCAGAACTGTCCCTATTAGTAAAATGAATTTTCATATATATTTGTTTTCATCGAAATCAAAATATGCAGTAGAGATATGCACTAACCACAAGATTCAGCATGAACTATTAACTTATTAAAATTACCTCTCTTAGTCTGTACTGATTTGAAGCCAGTTAACTTTGATTCAGAACCTAAATCCAAATTATGGTCTATCTCCCTCCAAGTAATAATTGGAAAACTTTTTTTTTCAGAACTAGATCAAATTTGCAGGCATTGTAGCTGCATGGGAGGGGATAACCCCTGCCCAATTGTTGCCAGACAGGAGCAGAGAGCTTTTTGCTAAATGCTTTTATGTCTGACTTTTTAAAAGGGATTGGAGAATATTTCTTATATATCAGCAGAACTAGAAGAAGTTTACAAGCAATTTATGTTGGCTATTATGTTGGCATGAACAGTGCGTATTCAGGTTTCAGAAGATGAAAAATAAGATTTTGCAACAACAGAAATATCATTTTTCAGACTGTATGAAAATTGTGGTTCACACAGCATGGAAATTGTGACTTAGCCAGTTCTGGATTGTTTAGGTGCTAGGAATTTACATTGCCAGCACATTCTGGACTTTATCACACAGGCCATGGAACGGGCCTGTTGCATTCCAAAAGGGACTGGGATGGGGACGGGAGGTGGCATAGAATGGATCTTGCCACACAGCAGAATGCTGCCAATGTTGCTGGAAGTTCCCATCTCGTTCCACACCCATCCCAGAGGGGCCAATTTTCAGGAATGCTTCAGAAGCATCAGTTAACTATCACTCCTCAAATGTCACATTGAATCCCATTTTGGAAAAAAGGTGGGATTTAAATCCAATTAAAAAAATAACATAAGGGAGGGAGGGAGGGAGGGAGGGAGGATAGTTGGGTCCAGAGTTCAGTGTTAAAGATTGCTTGGCTTTGCCTTTTTGCTATCAACAATGTTTGCACTTATACATGGTGATGTAAGATAACAGAAGCATTGTTTGTTCCAATAACTTCAGTGTTTTTTGTTCTGATAACTTCAGTGTCATTTTTTGTTCTGATAACGTCAATGTTTCTGGGCCCAGTGGCACATTTATTTGGTTCTGTGCAAATTATTAGATTGCTGCATTATATAGCCCACTAAACAACAAGCTTTTGCAATATTACTTTTTAATAAATAAACTACTAATATGGCGATTTTAACTTAGTTGCCCTGGGTCCCACTTTGGGAGAAAGATGGGATATAAATAAATAAATAAATAAATAGATATCTTATTCCTTTGGGGGGGGGGAAGGAAGATCAGATAATGGTTAGAAGAAAGGGCTCAATGGGACACCCTGTCGCAGCTAGGATTGCATTTCAACCCTGGTTATTCTTCCTCTCTCTGTTCATTGGAAGAAATTTAATGAACAAGTTAATTGCTTATTAGTTTTGGAATGGTTAATGTCTCCATTCTCCAGTTAACATTTTTTCATCTGCTTTTAATCCAAGCATTTCATTGGGAAAACTACAAACACAATTGCAAGCTATGTAAAGTAGCAGAAATTTATAAGTTTTGTTCCCTTTGGGGGGGGGGGGGGAACCAGCAAAGTGTTAACAAGAAACACCCTAAAACTGGTTCACTGCAGATTCTTCATTTGGAGCAAACTGTAATGCCTGAGCTGAAAAGCTGCTGGGTGGATTCATACAGTTTATTAGTATTCTATGTGATCTACGCAGGCTGCTAAAATTTCAGAATGCACTATGGGAGCTTGTGGTAACCATAGCAACCAGACTGCACCTTTCTGTGACTTCCTAATATTGGAGCACTAAAATTTGAAACATAAGGTGTTTGCTGAAGGCTTGCTTTACTAACTGGACACCAACAATATCCAGTCACTTAATAATTAGATTTCCCAGAACAAAATGTTTTAACAGAATCATAACTCATTCCTTGGTTTTCAGACTGTTGTGGCTATGCAATGAGCATATTTCTGAGATCAGGATATGTGTGCAAGGGCACATATAGTGACTGTAAGGAGACATAGCTAGTATTGTATTTCCCATTATCATTCCGGAACCTCTGCTTTAGGCCACTTAGCAGTAGTGCTTTTTTAAGGAAGGTTGTGCTATTTGGCTATTTATTTTTGTGCAGCAGTAATTTCTGCATGGAATACATTATCCTAGGCTGCTCATAGATTTGATCTTAATAAATAAAGGAGGGAGTTTCTTCAGTAAGGATCCTGCCATGGACTATCAAATTGGATGCGATAGGATTTAAATCTAGACCAAACCACAGGTTCGTCACATCTTCCACATTAAAACATACTGTTGAATAAACAACGTATCTTCTGTTTACTTACAGAATCGTAGTCAGTGAAGCAAAAGAAATAACTAGGATCAGCTTCGTCTCACTCTAACAAAACCAGCAACATGAAACTCTACCATGCTTTACATTTTGTTACCTGCTGCCTAAAATATCTAGAAGTGACGTGTATTCATTTTTAATCTTTATTTTTATAGCCTTTAATCATCTTTAAAAACACATATACATCATAGGCAACAACAACAATAAACAAAAAAATAGTATTCAATCAACTCGTCTACTACCGTTATACATACCAACACTACATTCACATGCAATAAAATTACTTCCTACCACTTTCTGAAGATATCTACATTTATTTAGGAAAAATGTCCTTTTAAAAAAATTCTTATTGATAATAGAATTATTTTAAATCTCATTCTATTATCTAATACATTTTCTTTTGTAGTTTCAGCAAACTATATATATTTTCCTGACACAATGTGTATTCTTACATAGCTATAACTGTTGATAATTATATATATTCCAGTGTTTAGTCCTCTAACTCCCATAAACTTTTCTCTTCCAGATTTGTTTGTACTGTTTCAGCAAACGAGATCTATCTTGTTTAAACCTATTTGTCAATTCATTTCTTATAAGCTTTGTTAGCTCATCAAATGGTAGGGCCACTGCGTGCAGAAGATGGCAAAATGCTAACAGGGGACAGAGAAAAGGCAGAATTACTCAACACCTTCTTTGCTTCAGTCTTCTCAGAAAAGGCAAAGGGTACTCAACCTAAGGATAATGGGGAAGAAGACAGAATAGGGGAATTTCAGCACAGAATAAGTAAAGAGATAGTACAGGAATACCTGGTTAACCTAAATGAATATAAATCTCCAGGACCAGATGAACTACATCCTAGAGTATTAAAAGAACTGGCAAATGTAATATCGGAACCACTGGCAATAATCTTTGAGAACTCCTGGAGAACAGGAGAAGTCCCAGCAGACTGGAGGAGGGCAAACGTTGTCCCCATCTTCAAAAAGGGAAAAAAAGAGGATCCCAACAATTATTGTCCAGTTAGTCTGACATCAATTCCAGGAAAGATTCTAGAGCAGATCATTAAGCAGAGAGTCTGTGAACATTTAGAGGCCAATGCCATACAGTAATCACAAAAAGTCAACATGGGTTTCAAAGAAACAAGTCATGCCAAACAAACCTGATCTCTTTTTTTGATAAAATTACCAGCTTGGTAGATGAAGGGAATGCTGTGGATATAGTATACCTCGATTTCAGTAAGGCCTTTGACAAGGTTCCCCATCACATTCTTGCAAACAAGCTTGCAAAATGTGGGATAGACAAGTTAACTGTTACATGGATTTGTAATTGGTTGACTGGCCGATGGCAATGGTTCCTTTTCATCCTGGAGAGAAGTGACCAGTGGGGTGCCACAGGGTTCTGTCCTGGGCCCAGTGCTATTCAATATCTTTATTAATGATTTGGATGACAGAATTGGGGGCATTCTTATCAAATTTGCAGATGACACTAAACTGGGAGGAGTAGCTAATACCCCAGAGGACAGGATCAAAATTCAAAATGACCTGAATAGACTAGATAGCTGGGCCAATGCTAACAAGATGAAATTCAATGCAGAGAAATGTAAGGTTCTGCACTTAGGGAAGAAAAATGAAATGCACAGATATAGGATGGGGGACACCTGGCTGAATGAGACCACATGTGAAAGGGATCTAGGAGTCCAAGTAGACCATAAACTGAACATGAGTCAACAGTGCGATGCGGCAGCTAAAAAGGCCAATGCAATTTTAGGCTGCATCAATAGAAGTATAGTTTCTAGATCAAGGGAAGTTATAGTGCCACTCTATTCTGCTTTGGTCAGGCCCCACCTGGAATACTGTGTCCAGTTCTGGGCACCACAATTCAAAAAGGATGTGGAGAAACTGGAGGAACTTCCTGACAGTAAGGGCTATTCGACAGTGGAACACACTCGCTTGGAGTGTGGTGGAGTCTCCTTCCTTAGAGGTCTTTAAGCAGAGGCTGGATGGCCATCTGTCAGGGATGCTTTGATTTGGAGTTCCTGCATGGCAGGGGGTTGGACTGGATGGCCCTTGTGGTCTCTTTCAACTCTATGATTCTATGATTCTATGATTCCATGGAATTATATGATTTAAACAGCCACTCTATCATATCCGGTTCTTTCTTTCCATCCTCTCATATACATTATCCTGGCTGCAAATAGAATAATAGAAATTCTCATTTCCTTGATCCAGGAGCAGGGCATGCAGATGACAGAGGTCCCCAGATTGCTCGGAGGTCATGAAGAGGCTATGCCAGGGCTGCTAAACACAGCTCAAAGCCAGCTGCAAAAGGAGCGATTTATTACCACTACTTTTTGTGGCCCATTGGGGACTGCAGAAGCAGAGCCTGGTTGCCATGATCTCATGGTGGTCCCATCTGCTTAGCCCCAAAGTGCCTTTTTTGTGTGACATTTTCAACACTTATTCATGATATTTTTATATATTCTTGCTCCCCCCCCCCCCCCGAGGTCAATTAGCACCTGAACTGCATCTTGTAGTAATTTTCCTTCACATTCTAGCTGAGAGTGCATTTTAATCTTACTTTCCAAGTCTTTCCCCAGTCTTCTAACTGCCCTATACCTTGCAGAGGTAATCTTCATTTATGAATAAGCAACCATACATAAAACATACAATTAAATCTGCCTGTCCCTTCCAGCCTCACTGAGACAATTCTTATGGTTCAATTCACATGACAAAAACAGATAATAATTTAGAAAGAGTAACATGGGATGAACTTTCTTGGTTTTCTTTTGCTAGGAAATGTAAGGGTGAATATTGAATCTTTCATTCAGAGCAATCAAAGGCAAGGCAGAAACTGAACAACTAGCTACACATCCACCCATGTACAGGTCTACCATGGCTCAATCATAAATCAAGAAGAGTGAAAGTTGTTTATTGAATATGTGAGTAAGAACTAAAGAGAAATAATAGTTCCATGGGGTGAAACACACAAAGCAAAAGGAGCAGCCAGAGGCTGCTCCAGTTGCAATTGGTCCAGTACCACAGGGATCGCATGGCCCACTCTCAAAGAGGGCCACTGCAGCATTCCAGAATGGGCTGCCAGAATAAGCAGATTTAATCCATTCCTGAAAAGGCTGCCTTGACAGGCCCTCCTCATAGCTTCTAGCCACTTTGGGGACATGCATCATCTAAACACAACACACACAAAGTGGCCGGAAGCTGCATTACTTGTCCTGTCTGTTTCAAGCCTAAGATTTGAAGAAAAGTAGTTATAAGTAACAAGTACAAGTGTCTTTCTTGTTAGTAATTTCTTTAATAATAAGTTTTACAAGTTTTACATTTTACAGAGGAAGTGGATGTATTAATTAATTATAATCATTAGCTGGCAAGCTGAAAAATATACCAGAAAGAATGTTAGAATCTTATTTGGTAGTATAAAGACATAGCTAAGATGAAGAATTAAAAGTATATTTATGTGGCAAAGTGTGGGGATGGTAGATTAGAAAACAAGAGAAACTTTGCATTCTAATCAGACAGTAGTGGCTAAAATGGATTACATTATCAATTGGAGCTTGAAATCTCTGGTCTGCTGTGACATAAAAGCCTTTAGTGAGGCATAGAATTAACTGCACAAAAACCACATGGAAGAATATAAATTCACTCGTTTTCTGCACAAAGAGGAGATTTAATTTGCTGTTTATTGTTCTTTGCCCCCACTCATTGCTATCATTACTCATTATTGCTCTTTCTAAAGTGAGCAGACAATTAGGCAAAATTAAGAGTAACAAGAGGAGCAAATTACATAATTAATTGTTAATCTGGTAGTGGGAATCTGACCTTATTTAGAGTCTGGAATCTGACCTTATTTAGAGTCAGGCAAAAAATAAATATATTCAGTATCTTTTCTTCTAAAGTTATCATGTGACATGCTAAAATTAGCATGGTCAGTGCAGTCTGAATCTCAAATGTTGCATATTTATGAAGGCCATTTTTTTTTTAAAAAAATTATCTTACAAAAAATTCATACCAAAACTATTAGCCTTTTAAAAAACAAAAGTAAAACACCTCATATGTACATTTGTCAATAAGCTGTCACTTTTAGAGAAAATTGGGAATTTAGTTATTTATTTTGGTCAAAAATCAGAAACATTGCCCCCTCCTCCCAAATGATATGATACAGAACAAAAAATAAATATATGGGACAAGAGCTCATGGTTTTTTAAAACATAGATTGAAATAACATAACACATGATAGTGTAAAGATTGTTGGCCCATCTCTTCCACTATCTCCAGCAGACAGCTCTCTCCAGTACTGAAAATATACCCTGGAGGGGCACTTACAAAGAGGGTTTTTTTTTTTTTTTAATGGTACTGCAGCACACAAGTGGATGTCTTGCACAGGTGGATTTCCATATGTTTCTGTTATCGACAAACCAAATGAATTAAAAAAAACACACACATAGAATGTTGTTTCTTTTTTAATATCCCCATACCTCAATTGACCTTAAAGACTATATCATAAGTAGATGGACCTGAAGAAGGAGGATGAAGAATGGATGGATTTATTCATTTATTTATTTCATTGCCTGCATGTCTCCCAAAATGGGGTCTAAATTGGTTTAATAGAAGGTTAAGCCAAGAAACGTGGATGGGAAGTCACAGTATGTCATTTTTTTTTTCTGAAGGTCTGCTTCAGTTGGCCTTGAAGTAGTGGATGGATGTATAATAGATATGGAGTGCAAGTGGTGGGATCCTTAGATGGGAGTGATCATGTTCTGCTGGAATTTGTTATACAGTGGAAAGGAGAAGCCAGGCATAGTCAGACACACTATGGCATGGTGGAGAAGATGGTAAAATGCTAGCAGGGGACAAAGACAAGGCAGAATTACTCACCACCTTCTTTCCCTCAGTCTTCTCACAGAAGGAAAGAGGTGCTCAACCTGAGGAAAATAGAGCAGAGGACAGAACAGAGGAAATGCAGCACAGAATAAGTAAAGAATAAAGTACATGAATACCTGGTTAATCTAAATGAATTTAAGTCTCCCAGACCAGATGAACTACACCCAAGGGCAATTAAATTAAATGGCAAATATAATCTCAGACACATTGGTAATAATCTTTGAGAGCTCCTGGAGACTAGATGGCCCTTATGGTCTCTTCCAACAAATGATTCTATATGGAGCCAATCTGCAAATCATTTGGTAAACATCATCATATGAAGTAGTGATATTGTCACATTGTTTTTGTCTAAATGATACCGGAGAGAACTATTTTGAAAGGAAAGATTGCTGAAGAGCAGAGAGATGTTTGGAAGGTGGGTGGGTGGGGCACAGTTGCTTGAATATGTCAGTGAGGTGTTCTGACAAAACTATGGTTTTCTTTTGCAATGCCACATGTCATCACTGGAAAAGAGCATCCCTTTTCCAGGGGCAAAAATTGGAAGGCAGCAGAACTATTTGAACTAAATTATTGTGACATGGGAGAAGAAGGAAGTTAACATGTTGGAAGATATTGAATGGATGCCAAAGAATGAGCGTCTCAGCACTTCATTTAGGTAAGATGTGTCATGGCACACTCTCATGTCAAAAAGGTCATTTGCTGAAGTTACTGTGAGATATTTGCCTTGCTATCTAGCCAGACTCCCCTCACCCCTTTTGGGATGCAATGAAACCTGGCCTCCCACCATTTGTTTAACAATTTGTATACTGTCATTATCTAATGAAATTTTGGACACAGAAGGTGAAGAAAATTAATTATAGGCTAATGTGCTATATCTGCAGTTAGCTCCTTTCAGCAGATTCCAAAGTGAGACTTAAGCCTTGTTATTAATTTTCATAGACACCAGGTACCTGTGCAGAAAGATTTGTTGATTAATTAATCTTTTTGTAATGTTTGCTTCAAAGATAATTTAGGGGAAATGCTGTATATGGATCTCTATAATGGCATCTGTTGTTTTGCTTACAGCATCCCAACTTAGTTTGAAAAAGAATTTCACCTTTGTCCTATAAGCTTTACCCTTTAAAGGATGGGAATATATGGTAATAGTATAACATGAACCAGAAGTACCAATATGATTATTCTCATATGAACATTTCTTAATGGGCCATGGGCTTTCCCTTTGGGGGCTGTTGTCCATGTGGATAACAGATAAGGCATAATGGAAACTTTAATGAAGTAAGCGAAGAATCACCCCTCACAAGATATAACCCAAGTAGTCTCTTCATCAAGTAAGTAACAAAGAGATAAGTAATTTAATAGTCAGGAAGCCCCCAAAAGCCAGGTTTAACACTACAACCTATATTCTTCTTCCCAGTGCTGTCCACCCAAGTTTATCTACCCAGAGCTATTTAAGTCCCAGTCTCTCTGCTTGATCTCTTCTCATTACTCTTCCACTTCCCCAGCCTTGGCCTAGCACACAGGGGCTGACCAAGCTCTCAGCCACTGATCCATCTCCCCAAGCCTTCCAGGGAGCACACCTCCCACTGGTGTGGCCTTCACAACTGAGACTGAAAGCTCAGGCATGTTTCTTCATCCCATCCCTTGTTGCTCCATTTATATTCCCAGTGATCAAGGATGGGCTAAGCGCTCTTGGCCCTGATCTGAAAGAGTTTGTGTCCAGGCTGTCTGGGGCAGCAGCTGTTTTTCTTCCCTCCTGCCTCAGCTCTCTTCTTAGCTGCACTTCCTTGATGTACTTATTGCCCTCTTGCCTGATTTACTTCTTCCATTTTAAATTTCCCACTGAAACCTCCTCCCCACTCATTCCTCCTATCTTCTGCATTCCAGAACCTTTTCGTTTCGCATACTTGGGAAGGAAATTTGCAGTGTTTCTTGGTTCCTGCTGTCCTGAGTACCACTGCTTCCCCAAGGTTGCATCCATTTCCTTCCTCCTTGTCGCATCCCAAATAAAGTGACAGAGGTGGTGGGCTCCCTGACTCCACCATGCCAAGTTATACAACTAGAAAGGAAATAGATGTTAAAAACAGAAATATCATTCATTCCAATAATTTCACATTAAATATCCATGTATAATGGAGAGGTTCACATTTACACAAGCTATAGGTGACATCAGAACAATGTGGTGCAAAATTAACATCAATATTTATAGTTTTGAACCAGTCTTGGAGACAAGGAGCAGCTTCTCTCATATTAATGCAAACATCTTGAGGATGTGCATGGCTGTTATTGAACTGTAAAAATATTGCTTGTATCAACGGTCACCTTTCTGAGAGTATTTTTCACTTGGATAAATTAAATTGTCTGATTTTATAGGACCATAACAACTTGTTGGTTACTACCTTTAAAGTTCTTCATGATTTGGGTCTGGGATAACTACAAGATTATATTCTCCAATATAATCTGCCTCATACACCTCCAGGGCACATTTACTTTAGTCACCCAAAATGAGGCTGACTGCCATCAGCCACCCCCCAATTGTGGAATGACCTGCTGGGAGAGATTTATAGCAATAGCAATAGTAAGTTCATTTCTATACTTCTTTATCAGTGAACTAACACTCCCTAAGTGGTAAGATTTCTCAGGTTTGTCTGCTGTCTGCTTTTAAAACAGCAGTAATACCCAATCTCTCCTGGCTGACCTATCCAAATTATTTTTAAGTTATGAATTTTAAAGTATTTATTAATAGATTTTAATATGCATTGGTTTTGTATTGTCTTTTAACTGATGTCATGTGTGAAATTACTTGCTGCTGTTCCTCTCCTTGGTTCAGAGAGAGGTAGGTAAGAAATAAAACATCATTATCATCCTCATCTTCACCCTCATCATTATACTTTGATGCAGTTTCTTGTATAATGGCAAACTAGGACTTAGAAACTTGATGTTTTGGACTCCAGCTTCAAGGTTGCATAAAACTCCATGAGCACAATTACTCAGGGAGGGAGAGAGGACTCTTCTGAAACCTTCCCCTGACCTCTTTGATTTAGGAGAGGGGAGGAACTGTTCCTGATGCTTTTCAGTTGCCCTTGCGCTGTCTTGGAAAAACCATTCCCAAGGAGGTACTAAATAACTATTTGTATTATATCCTCAAAAGGACTTATATTGGTACAGTTCTTGGATATGCTGCAATAAGTCATCAAGGAGATGACTTAGGCCTGAATTTCCAGGCCCTTGAATCCCCTGGCCAATAATACCAGTGTATCTGAAGATGAAACAATTTTAGTGGTGAAACAAGTAAGAAAGCATCACTTGGAAGTTTCATAGAGTGAGAATCATTTGTGAACTTGGAATGCAAATTTTTATAAATTTCATTCTTGCAGGCTAGAATGAATAATTTTACTATTTTTCACCTTCCTTTGAGAAAGTCATTGAAGATCAACATTATTAAGCAGAAAACAGATTTCATGCAGAGAAATGTTTTATGTGCAGACAATACTGTTTTCTGTGCAAAAATCCCACATATCTGCATGTATTTTTTCCCACTGGATAATCCTAAATTGCAAAGATTCTGGCCTATTTGGGATTCTCCTGAATGGGGTTTCCTGAAACATGAGATATAGGTTTATTAACCACTTTTCAATATTTTCAAATAGACTTTCCATAGACACTGCCAATCCACTGGCCAATTAGTAAAATGGGATTTCTTTTGAGGTAGACCATTTTTGTTTAGTATAGTTATGTTTATGATTTCTTGTGTGTGTGTGTGTGTGTGTGTATATCTTTATTCCTGGTTTTTTTTTTTTTTTTTTTGCTTCGATCTAAATAAATAAATTTTAGTTAAGAGGGGGATGGGGTTTCCTTGGCTGCCATGCTAAATTCCCCACTTCAGCACTCATTGTGGCTTCAGTTTTGGCATGGAGAACCAATATGGGGTAGTGGCTACAGTGGTTCAAGCAGAATCAAGAATATCTCCATCCAGACCCTGATAAAACTTAATGTGCAACTTGAAGCCATTTCTATCTCTCATCCTAATCCAGGTAGGGATGGACAGATCTCTTCATTCTGCTTGGTTTTAATCTTGCTTATTGAACACGTGAAGTAATTTATGAGTTTTTGTCAAGAATGAATTTTAAAAAGGCTTACATTCTCTGCAGTGACCAAATTGAACAGATACAGCTGTTCTGAGAAAGAGAAAGGATCATGTACTTACTTTTTGCTTGACATAATGCTGTTAAAGGTGAAAAGCTTGCTGTGAGAGGAGAGAGTAACCATAATGTTGCATAACATACATAGTTGAATATCCTGTATTGAATGCATATCCCACATTTCCCCTAAATTGGGATTCAAGGTGGCTAAAGAATAAATAAGGATTCAAAGGTTTAAGCTACATGATGTGTTAAATCGTTAGTGTGCAGTTGACAGTCTCCAACTTTGTTCAACACTTCACTCCTACTCTCATTCTAATGTGAGTGTTCGCAGCCCTGATCCAGATTAGGGCTAGTATGAGCAGGTGGTTGAGATTTACATTTTCCTCCATTTAATAAGCAAAATAAAATAAAATTTGCCCCTGTGGAGGACTCATACTTTCATCTGCACCAAAGCTCTGCCTGGAAGAGAGAAATAATTCATTGTGGCTTTCTCTTGCATTCACTCTTTAGTGATTTTTTTGGTTTTATGTTTGTTTGCTTGCTTGTTTTTAAAAAGATCTGTTTCTTCCTATCAATTTTGCACAGATATATGTGGATTTGAGACACTTCTTACCCCTCCCCTTCCCTGATGAAAGGAACTTCTCATCCATCTCACAGAATTGGTATAAGGATAATATCAAGAGTGGGAGGTGGTGTTTGCCTGCCATATTAAGTTTCTTACAGCAATGGAGAAATAAAAGTGTAGTAATCCACAGAGACAGAATCATGTACAGTTCTAACTAAAATATGCCTACAAATGCAGAAAACAAAGCAGTGGCCCACAGATTAGAAATCATCGATATACAGACCGATCCATAAAAAAGGAAATACAAAAGACTGCATTAACTACAGGATCATTGCACTAATTTCACATGCAAATAAAGTCATGCTCAAAATTCTGAAGTGAACACTCCTACAATAAATGAATAAGGAAATCCCAGAGGCGCAAGCAGGATTCAGGAAACGAAGAGGCACAAGAGCTCACAAACACATGATGGATAATCGAGCACACCAGGGAATTACAGAAGATAATCTGCGTGTGTTTTATTGATTACAGCCAAGTCTTTTACTGCATAGATCATGAAAAGCTTTGGAATATTCTCAAAGAAATGGGTGTGCCAACACATTTGATTGTCCTGATGCATAACCTGTAGTCAGGAGAAGAAGGTACAGTCAGAACTGAATACATAGAAACAGAATGGTCCCCAATCAGCAAAGGGGTCAGACAAGGCTGCATATTTATTCAACCTGTATGCAGAAAATATTGTACACAGAGCAGGCTTAAACTCAGTGGAGGTCCTGCACTGGGTATCAACTGGTGTGTGTGTGTTTGGGGCGGAGGGGGCTTGTGGCAGTGGAGCCAAAGTCTTCATGGGCTGTAGCAGATTCCTCCCAGAGGACTGAAGCGTGCGGGGGGGGGGGATCATACTGGAAGAGGCAGTCCCTAAGATAAGATGGACCCAAGCCATGTAGGGCTTTAAATGTTAAAACCAACACTTTGTACTGAGCTCAGAAACTTATCGGCAGCCAGTGGAGAGCTTTGAGCACAGGTGTTATGTGTTCTCTCTTAGATGTTCCGGTGACTAGCCTGGCTGCCATATTTTGTACTAGTTGAAGTTTCTGGGTTAGGCACAAAGGTAGCCCCATGTACAGTGCATTGCAGTAGTCCAAATGTGAGGTTACCAGAGAGTGCACTACAATTTCCAGATCTGGGCCCACTGTGCCTCAAGAGCAAGAGAGAGGCCTCTTAGAAGTAAACAGTAATTGGCAGGCAAATAAAGGAGGAGGCAGACTAGCAGGAAGATGCAAGGTGGACAGGTTCAAATGCTTGCAGGCAAATGCACCCAGAGGCAATGGTGACCATGAGGGGAAAGGGGAAGGAGCTGCTCAGGTGGGAACACCAGCATTTCCCCTCAGAGCTTGCCATTGTCTGCCTGCATTGCCCACCTTCTCCGCACTTTCTTCAATAGTAAAAATGGGTTTTGTGGTACTGGGAATGATGGTATGGCAGCAGCAGTGACCCTTTCCTGCTTTTTCTCCTCCAACACTTGCTAATCCTTGTGTCTTCACTGCACAGGCAAACACGCTGGCTGCACTCTGAGCCTGGAGGACTTTTCTTCACCCACTGAGCCTGCTCAAAGGGGTGTGTGTGTGTGAGGTGTGGGTCAGATGATAGAGAAAGAAGACACTTTCTTGCTCACTGTGAGCATTCTTTCTCCCCTCAGTGAGTCTCACCTCACCCCACCCCACACTTTTGGACATATGGGGTGCAGTGGAGTCACTCCCACTTAGGGTGTTACCTGGTGCGGCCTGCACTCCCCACACACCCCCTATTGATGCCACTGCTTAGACTTAGACATAGGAGGAGCAAAGATCAAAGGAAGGAACATAAGATATGCAGATGGCACAATACTACTAGCAGAAACTAATAAAGACCTGGAGCAATTACAGAAAAAGATCAGGGAGGAAAGTGCCAAGACAGGCTTACTGCTGAACATTAAGAAAACAAAATAAAAATAACGACCATGTAAGATTTCATCCTAGATATCGAGAAAACTGAGATGATCAAAGAGTTCCCATACCTAGGAACAAATATTGAGTAGAACAGAGATTGCAGTCAAGAAATCAGAGAAATACTAGGATTGGGAAAAGCAGCTAAGAGAGAACTGGACAAGATTCTAAAGGGTAGATATATAACTCTGAACACTAAAGTCCAAACCACTGTATTCCCATCACCACATATAGACTTGAAAGCTGGACAGAGAAGAAAGCTGATAGAAAAAAAAATCAACTCATTTGAGATGTGGCGCTGGAGAAGATGGATGGGCAAGAAGACAAACAAATGGGTTCTAGAACAGATCAAGCCTGAACTCTCCCTGGAAGGCAGGATCAATAAACTGAGTTTCTCATATGTTGGCCACCTAATGATAAGGCATGAATAGTCAGGGGGGAAAATGTTAGGAAAGGTAGAGGTCAATAGAAAGAGAGGAAAACCACATGCCAGATGGTTAAGACTCAATCAGAGAGGCCATGGGCCTGAACCTACAAGTCCTGAACAGAGCAGTGGAGGACAGGGTTTCTTGGAGATGCCTCATTCACAAGGTCACCATGAGGTGAGCTCGACTCAAGGACAGTGAATGATGACGACGACAACAACAACAACAACATTGTAGTAGCAGACATTTATATCAGGAATTCTGATCTTAACTTTAAATAAATATTCTTCCGAATCCTTTTCTTTTTCTGAATAAGAATTTTCACTCTAAGCTTAGGACTCTTCACCTGATCAGCTGTTTTTATTCTCCTCCAACTTGTCCTTTTAGACAAATGTTTCTGATGACAAAGAAGCACGTAGGAAATGGCCATGAGCCTTTGCTTTGGGTTATGTGACCATTCTTTATTATCTACAGGTTCTTTATAGCTTACTGATGCATGAGTCTTATTGCATTACATATAAGTGTGTTTTATTGAAGAGGAGAGTTTTTAATGACACAGAGAGCTGTTTAATTTGAATGCATTGTCCAAAATAGATCTGTACATTAATTTTGACACACAAATATATGTTGTGTTCTACATTCTCTGAGTAAAACAAACTTCTTTGCTTGTTCATTGGTGACTGTATCATTTGCTTAAAATGGTAATTGTGAATAAATGTGGAAAATAATGTTCTGTGGGCAACTGAAGGCTTTAAATAGCCTTGAAAATATTCTATAAGCAGCAAGTTATAACTGGTTATATATAGCAACAGTTTCTCATCCATTTGATTATGGCAATCATATACTGCCTTTGGCACTCTTGCTAACTGGGCCTTCATGACACTTTGGGAACACAGGAAAAGGCAGTGTCTCCCAAAGCCTTGTTTAACAGCAGGGTGAGGCACCAGAACCAACCCCTCCCCCCCCCCAACTCCGAACAGCATTCTAAGTGCCAAGGGAGCTCAAACTGAGTGCCAAGAAATGCTGAATTCTGCAGCCTGCATAAAGTATGCAAATCAAGAAAATTTATATTGATTTGCCTATTTTTGCACATTTACAAAAGGAGGAGGAAGTAAGTGAGGAAACACACTAAAACAGACTCTGTGTACTGAAAATCCATCTGTTAGTTTTGGCACTTTCATAAAATACCTGCATTATTTGAACAGTTTGTGCTGAATCTGTAGTGAATCTGGATTTTTATTTTATTAAAATATTTATGTCTCATCCTGTATGTGGATTCTGTTTCATCCTTTGTACATCTTCTCTTAGCCAGGTAACATGATGGGCTCCACAGCATTAGGTTGGTGTGGTCATACCAAAGGGCTTTTCCATCCCATCCTTCCACAGTGAGATCAAGTCAATGAGACCAGCCCAGTCTCCAGGGAAAGACCATTTTAATTTGACATCCACTTCTACTGGAATAGTCTGCTACTTTCATTTTCTACTTCATCAAGCAGTGATTGGTCCATGATAGAGGGAGGATTCCTGAATTGTTAGTCCAGTACACATGGATGACTTGACCTGGCTTTTGTTACTGAGAGCTGAGGATTGTTCATCCATTGCTGTGAGAGTGCAATAGCATTCCCATGTATGTTGGACTAGCAATATATTGGAACAATCCCTGTAGCTAACATGGTGACCAGTGAAATCCCAATAGGGTTGCCAGAATAAGGACTTTTCCAGGCCCTGTGTCTAGGGATGACTCACTTCATGGTGGCAAATGGTGATGACATTAAGCATGATGCTTTATGCATCAGCCACAGTTAGATAGGGTATTCCATCCAAATAAATAAATAAATAAGACCAGGAATCTTACTGCATGAGGAATGAAAGCAAAAGGTCAGTTGGAAAGTAGTGCTTTTTCTATATGCCTTATCACATGATGCCATCGCTCTTCAGTTCTCTTCTTGAGGGAGATGGTCGTAAAAAGGTACTACTGTTCATCTCATGTTTTCCACTTAAGGAAATCATGCACACTAATAGGCCTATACCTTCATCAGCTGAAATCTTACATGGGGCAAATGGGCAAATGATAACACAAAAGAGGCCTGTGACTAAGAACAAGGCAGAGCTATGCTCTTAATGATCTGCTATTTCCTATGAAGAGATGTAAGACTTTTTTCAAAAATGCTGACACCATTTGAGAAGGAAATCAGACTCTGAGCAAATGAAGGGTACAAGGAAAGATCAAGGGCAGCAGGATAGATTGCAACTGCAGGTTTAGCTTAATTGGTATGGGTGGAAAGTCTTTCCATCAGGCTTAAGCACCAAGCGTGTCTAAATAATGCTGAGAAAATTGAGTTAGAGAGTGTACACACAACAGTTAGGCACTGTGATGATTGCATTTCAACAGAGACTGGAGATGTCTCTAAAGGAAATCATTTTCCTATTTATCCACATGTGCATGAAGGAAAGGACATCTAGAATTAAATCTGAAGCTGAGCTCATGAGCTTGTGTTTGGTGCCTTGAAGTCTAATGCCAGAAGACTGGTCCTATCAGGATTTTTTATGCATCTTTTACTTTCAATTCAATGTGACTATTAACCTAAACCAAATGTTTATAGCATTTCATTGGCAAAATGGAAAGTAGAAAAGTGGCAATCCAAGTTCATTAGGAGCAATCTTCTTTGTTAAGTTTTAGTAGTGCTCAGGACAGCAATAATACCACACTTGGCTTTTGAATAATCGCTTCTCTCTAAGCTTATACAGAACTGAAGCTGCAATTACAAACTATGCCCCTTCAGTTCTGCCTTCAGCACTGTGTACAGGGCACTGGCAGTGAGAAGCAAAGGGAAAAGTTACAGTTGTTGATACACAGATTAAGGCAAATAAACTGTATCTTCACCCTTGGTCTTGGTCTGTAGGATACAGTATACAAAGGCAATGTCTGCTCTTCTCATCAAACCTGAATCCTTATTTTCTTGATAATTTGTAAATGCTAAATATGCCATGAAGAACAAAATTCCCTGATCAAGAAATGGGGTAGCTAAAATAGCATGTAAAGTAGCCAAGTGCTTTTATTCTCTTGACTTTGGACAAGATGAATGTGAAAGCAGGGGCCCCTTCACACTACATAATAACAGCACTATTATTTCATGGCTGCACCTGGTACAATCTTGGGATTTGTAGCTTGGTGAGGAATTGAACTCCCTGTCAAAAATTCTAAGTACTATTAATGCTATAATTGGGTTATTTTGAAAGGGCCTCAGGATCAGTCCTGCTTTTAGGCAAAGTGAGACAATCACCTTAAGCTGCTGATGTTGTTCCTCCCTGGATTTCTTAATTCATTCCTTTTTTGAAGGATGCTTCTGTGTATTTTTTAGAACCTGTCTTTGCTGCTGCTCTACTGTCTGAGGTAGAGTTGCCAGGTTAATATATAGCAGATATGGGCAGTTCTTCCTGCTGCCTTCTTTGCCTGCCCACAGCTGCCCCCTCCCCCCAAACCCATAAAGAGCTGCCAGAGGGGTGGCAACAGACTCCCTTCCCTCACGCTGCCTCACTTGCCCACTCTGCTTCCCAGCCAAATCTGGAAAGAGTTGCTGGGAGCTGCTGGCAACTGCAGAGTGCTCCTACCCTCTCTTCCTTCCCACAGCCTTATTTGTTTGCCCAACTGCACAGCCAGACCTAGCAAGACCCAGAAAGGACCAGTGCTGGCTGAGTGGCTGGCTGGGTGGGAGGGAAGGTAGGGTGGGGCAATGCTTGCAATGGTGGCATCCTTCTCCTCTTCCATGCATCTCCCTCCCCTGTTTTGCATAAGTGCCCTGGCTGCCAGTGGGGGGTGGGAGCAGGGCAGGAAGAGGGATGATCACCCCCCAAGTGTTCACCCCCACAGAACTGTCAGTCAATCTGGTCCACAACACCCGAGTGATGCCCCTGGCTATTGTTATGTGACTTCATGTCACTTCTGACTTATGGGGTTTTCTTGGCAATATTTTTTTTAGAGGGGGACTGTTTCTGATTCGGAGAGTTTTACTTAGAGTTTGACTTGACCTGAGGTCATCCAGTGGATTTCCATGGCTGAATGAGGATTTGAACCATGTTCTCCAGAGTCACGGTCCAATGCTCAAACCATTACATCACACTGGCCCTGTTGGGGGACTGCATCAGCCAAACGTTGAGATTCATGGAGCTGAGGATAGAGAGATACCATAGCTCTACATGAAAGAACATTACAGTAAGCCTTCCTGAATGAGAGTCTTTTTTAAAATATTAACTTTGATATTAAATTAATTTTAAATATTTAAAAAAAGAAACCAGGCAGCCTTAGCTCAGATACAACAGAGAGCTTTGTTCCATTGCCCATACTGCAGTAAGATTTAACTTCTATTCCAGATACTTTCTGTGAGGGAAGGGATTCCCATTTGTCCTTCAGCTTAGGTGGCTCAGTGTCATGGGCTGGCTCTATGTAACACAAAAGGAATGGACTTCTTTGTCCCTTTCTCCCTCCTTTTCTCTTTCTCTTTCTCTGAAGACATCAGTAGCCTATTCATGCTCTCTTGACATCTTCATTATTGTTCCAAATCATTGTGTCTTGGCAAACATTCTTGTTCAATTTCTCTGTAATGACCCCCCCCCCTTTTGGTTAGGAATCAAAGGTATTGCAGAGCATGTAAGTTTTCTTCTCATCATAAACAACTAGTTGGGAGAAGATACTATCAATTGATTCAATCAATTCTTTTCCTTTCTGTTTTTTACAGTACCAGGAAAAAAACAAACAAACAGAAAACTTTGGAACTTGGTTACTTTATGGCTGTTGGGGGGGGGGGATGAAGTTAAGGCTGGCTTTCAATGAACTATATTATAAAGGAACTATTTTTAATCAATGATTTGTCCTACCCTTTTACTCCAGAAGCTTCATATTAGTTGCAACCATTAGGAGATTTTTTTTAAAAAAAATGCCTTAAAATATGTGGTATTGTCTTATTTAAGCATTTCAGGGCTTCTTTTTAAATTTCAGGTTTTTTGTGGGTGACTCTGTTTGCTTGTTTGGTTGTCTTTTTATTTATTTTGTCTTATGTTGTGTTAGGATATTTGGTTCTGAAAAGTTATCTCTCATAGACATGGTTATGCCCATAAGTTCAGCATCAGGGTTTTCCAGGGAGTTTCTGAGCAAAATATTTTGGAGTCCTTTCTTACGGTATGGTAACCTAGTTGGTCCTAATTAAAATCTCCTACAAAATGTTGTGACATATGAATATGAGAATAGAAGATAATCTGGTCGAAATCCTGCAAAAAGGCTAAGAGTATGCACTCTTGGAACCTCCTTTACATACTTCATGTTTCCCTTTAATATAGAACATTTTCTCTATCTGTTTTCACTCTGCCATAAAAACAGGTCTTTTGCTTGCATATGATATTTTGATTGCATATGATAAGTATTGCTTTTGATATATATTTTTAAATCACAAATTATGGGAAAAAATAATGAATTTTGAAACAAAAAACTAGAAGAGCCAAATCTAATCACCATAGCTAGGAAAGCAAAAGGGAAATCTTAACTATGGTTCAAAGAATGCACCTTCCTAGTCCATAAGATAGACAAACAGACAGTCTAGTGTGTATGAGGTGAATGTGTCACAAAGAGGTATATAGCATTTGCCCTCCACATTAGATGAGAATAAAAGTCTGCATCAATGGGAGTGTGGATTCTAGTCTAGATCAGTGGTTCTCAGATCATGGCATGGGACCCCCAAGGAGTGTAAGAGTTGCTCAAGAGAGGTACAAGACTTGGAGGGGGCCTCCTCCTTAACCTCTTCCTCCTCTTCCCAACCATTTTTTTTCTGAAGAGGAAAGAAAAAGGTGAGAAGGATGCTTGGAGCAGTTGTACATGCCTGAGAGAGCAGGAGGAGGGCAAAGACATAGCTGGATAATGACCTTTGCTGGGGTTTATCCAGAGCCTTCTTCCCCCATTCATACTACTACTGCTTTGGTAGCTGGGACAAGATGCTGCTGCAAGAATATATTCAGGTGTTCAGGTGACCACATCAGAGTATGCCTGTTGTATTGTAGGTCTAGTCCTATGTGGCTTCTAACCCAAAAAATGGGTGAAGAGAAGTGGTCCATCCTATTTCATGAGGGATTAAGGCTACAATCCAACGCATTCTTACCAAGTCTTATTGAACTGCACGGATCTTACTTCTTAAATATCCTTCAGCTTGTACTGTTAGGCTCTTACATAAGCCAGAAAATATTAATAACACGCAGGAAATAAGTCTAAAGAGAGCTGATGTAATTAGCAATAAAATAAAAAAGTGCAGAAATAGAAGGCACCTAAGGGTTTAATTGCTGTAAATGGATATATTTTGGATTGGTAAATTTAAACATTTGAAGTGGCTACATCTTGAGAACACTCTCTCTTAGTCACCTTTGTCGCCTTGGAGGAGTTATTGAGAACTAGGTTATGGCAATAGTTCATTACTTCTCAGGATCACAGGCCAAAAGAGATGTGTGACACCAATTTCAGAAGGCTTATGATCTTACAGTGGGCAGCATATGGTTGCCATCACTGCTGTTCAATTAAATTGCGCATGCCATGCTGCCCTGGGGGGGGGGGGAGGCACCATCTGCCCTGTGCATTCACAGAGGTTCCAATATTTCTGAAAGAGCCTGCTGGGTGCATAAAGTGCCTTGCGAGAAACATGTTAGACAGGGAGTACTGAACCTGAACAGGAAATTCACAGGCTGCAGATTGCACTGTTTGTAGGGATCCAGTTGTCCACCCCTCCCCATTTTATATGTGTTTTTAAGAGGGCATCAGGGAGAGCACAATTCATGACATGAATGCTGAAATTCCCAATAAATGAGTGCATACATGATAGGTGATTGTCATTGAAATGAAATAGGGGAAGGAAGACATAGCCATCCAATAGATATTCTTATGATAGCCTATGCTTTCTTTAGATAACCCATCACAATCAGATGAATCTGTCTGTCTCTAGGTTTGGGGAACCAAAATGTTTGTTGTTAGGTAAACTCTAGTAATAAAATCTACTTGCTAATGGGATGCTAAGGTAATTGAGCTATTTGACTGATAGTATGGTTCATGTACCTAATAATGATTTAGCTTGATTTTCTTTTTCTTTTTATTTTTTTAAATGGCCAAATAAGACTCTTCCCTAATTAATATTATAAGATGAGATCTTGCACCTTTGATGCAACTAGGAGAAAATATTAAGGTTTTCTGATGGATCAGAAAAGAAGATAAATTACTTTTAAAAAATATTTGCAATCTTATAAGAAACAGCAGACAATTGCAGTTATCACACATATGCAACAGTACTATTTAAAACTACAGTTACATTGACTGCTAAGAAAGCTAAACAATATGGGATTCCATAGGATCTTCCATGGCAGTTTCAGTGGGAATGTATTACCCATTGGAATGATGTTGTTAAATGGCAGCTCACACTGTGGGTTATAAGACTCTCAGCTGTGACACAGTGTTGCAAGGGGTGGGGTGGCAGTTATTTAATATCTTTACTGAAATGCTTCTACTCCAACAATGGTGAAAATGATGTGTATCTCAGTGTGGAACCATGTGTTGTGTGATTCTACTGCATTCCTGCTTAACAGAGGGGTTCTTTTCTATATAATTGTTTTAAAAGATCCCCGCCTCTTCTGTTTGGTACTTCCACCCCAACTCTTGTCCCCTGGATTCAGAATTTGATGAATGCCATGGTAAATATAAGCTAGTAATGTATACAGACTTTCAACAATAGTTTCATTGTTCATTAAACCTGTTTCAGGCTCTTAAATGTTATTTGCTGAAATGATTAACATTTTCAGAAAATGACTGGATGAAGACTGTTATCTTACAGGAAGAGCAAATGAAACATAAACTTAATATTGTGGGATATTCTCTCATGGACTAAAATTTTAACAGTCATTATGTACACTGTATCAAGGAACACTCTTGAGACAAACTAATATTCTTCTTTCTAAGTCTTTTCTCCTTCCTTCCTTCCTTCCTTCCTTCCTTCTTTCCTTCCTACTTACTTTTGGTTAATGATTTCACTTCCATTATTAAAAAGGAGAATTGTTTAAAGTAGGGCCTTGATACACGCCAATCAAATTATACCTCCATAACTGACAGTTTAATCAGGCACTTACTTTGCACTTCACACTTTCAATGTTGTGAATAATTAATTGTAATTACTCAAGTGTCACTTAATCAAAATTCTCTTATGTGGCGATAATCATCCTAGTCATTCCATTTTTCACTCACATGCCTAAAGGATATTTATGCATTAATATTGTTACAAATGCTGAGTAATTTAAATCTTTAAGCTAACTTGCTTGCTAACCTTTTCTTTTGAATCCATCACATAACAGAACTGCAGAAAACTTAAAGCACCACAGCTTTTCCACTTGTGGTACGTTTCCTAAACATACCAGACCAAGGTGTGAGTTTGTGTGTGTGTGTGGCTCGATACCGATGGGCACTTTAGGGTGCCCCTGCCACCTGTTGGGGTGCCCAGGAGTGGAGCCAATAGACACTCTGCAACCCTAGCATGTGACGAGGACGTTCTTGCTCCGCAGTGCTGTACAAACAGTGCATGGAGTGATGATGTCATAGGTACTCAACAACTAAACATTGCTGCACACCTGCGGTGTCATGAATGCACCGGCTGGAGCTTCATGCATCGCAACTGCAATGCAAAAAGGAGTCTGCTTTTGATGCTCCTTTTTCCACCGTATCTTCGCTGCTTCATCTGGTTGCTGCAGCAATGATGTGGTGGAAAAGGAGGAGGATCCAGACCACCCTTTTGGGAGGTTTGTACAGCCCCATATAATGCTCCCTGGGGATGGATCCCATGAGACATAGGATTTTTTATTGTTATTACAGTCACCCCACTTAATTTGTGGATCTGAGATCCGTGCCCTTGAATATCCACAGAGAGGTGACTTCTGCTATTTTCTATGGTGTGTGTGCCCGGGCTTCATACATGGGGGGCACCCCATTCAAGTCTATGAGGCTTGAATATGTGTGGGCCTCCATTTTTGCATCCCCCAGAAAAACAGAGGGCCAACTGTATTTTTAAAAAAGATTTCTTATTCCTAGTGTTTACTCTTGGAGAGGGAGACCCTGTTTCATAAATCTCCTACATTTGATTCTGAAAATGACTTCAGCCAATGTCAGACTGGAGCCCAGGGATGGAAAGAATATTCTAAAATATTTGAAAAGTGATTGGAAAAAAATGTGTTTCTCAAGTATTGGGAAACCTTGATGAGGAGAAACCTGAACTGAAGAATCTTTGCAGTTAAGGACTTATTATGCACAACATTTGCACATAGCGTACAGCCAGCGTGGGGTAATGGTGTGAGCACTGGAGTAGGAGGACTTTGGAAGCAAGGGCTCAAATCCTGGCTCAGCCATGTAAATTCACTGGCTGATCTTGGTCAAGTTACACTCTATCAGCCTCATATGATAACAATTGGAAAAACCCATCTGAGGAAATTTGTCAAGAAAATCCCATGACAGAGTTGCTGTAGGATCACCATAAGCTGGAAATGACTTGAAGGCACACAACAACTTAACAACAACAACAACAACAACAACAACAGAGTACTCTATGTGCATACAATAATTTTCTATGCCCTGCAATACAAATTCTTATGCAGAAAAAGGTATTTCCCATATAAAAGTCAATAATATTTGTGTATAGAAAAAGCTGTTCCTTGCACAGAAAATTCTGTTTTGTGAGCAAAAATTCCACATGTATTTTTGTGCAGAATAGTTCCTGAAGTGCAACTACTCTTCAAAACTGCACAATTTTAAAGACTTTCTTACAGCAGGAAGAAAATTGCTAAAATTCCTTTTTATGAGAAGGGATCTTGCAGCATTTTTGAGACTAACTGAAATTGGTAGCATGAGCTGTTGTAGACTTGAGCCTACTTCCTAAGAGGCATGAGGACATCGTGCATCTGAGGATGTAGACGCAAGTCTATTAATGCTCATTCTACCAGCTTCTTTATTTCAGTTAGTCACAAAGATGCTACAAGATCCTTTTACATACTGATTTTCCAGACTAACATGGGTACGTCTTTCAAAATTGCTTATTTCCTTCAAGAATGAAATTGGCAGTTATCCCCCTGCTGGAGACTACAACATGCCTGAGTTATGCTGTAGTCATCAAGAAAAATGGAAAATGATGCCAGAGAGGACAGAAAGGTCATGTACCATGGGCATGGTAGGAGAAACTAGCAATAACAATAGCAGTTACATTTCTATACTGCTTATCAGTGAATGAGCACTCCCTGAGTGGTTTACAATGCGTAAGCCAATTGTCCCCAACAAGCTGGATACTCAGTTTACTGACCTACGAAAGGATGGAAGCCTGAGTAGACCTTGGAGCCCTCCTCTAGGATCAAACTTACAATGTTGTGGCTGCAGTACCAGCATTTAACCAATGTGCCACTAGAGCTCCATGACTGTGAATCTCCAAGATCCACAACTTTCCATTCCCCTGACATGTCTCCACAACAGGGCAAAAAGTGGTTTAGCCCTGAAGATGGTATGATTTTTACCTCCACAATATAGAACAGTAACAAGAGTAATGAGAGAGGGGAAAAACTTTTTAAAGAAGATATATATATATATATATATATATATGAGATCAAAGGAGGGAACAAACGCAACCTGTCTATGCTATTAGATGTGAGTCACAAAGCACAAGTAAGGATAGTTCTTTAGACTTTTAAAAGTGCCTAGAGGACACCAGACTTCACCCATTTATGTATAACACTATTTTATGTTTCATTTTTTAAGCTGCCTAAGCCCCAGTTTTAAGGAAAACATGATGGTGGTGCTGGTGGTGGTGATGACTGGTTTCACAGTCTACCAAGTATTACTAGCTGGAGTTTTGGACCATAAATTATTCTAATTCTATTCAAAAATGTAGGAATCAGTGGAGTATCATCAGAAAACATGGTATGTAGTGCCATTTTTTATTATTATGCTATTGTGATCCTATCTTTGATGATTTTTTTCAGACTTTTAGTACAGGTGTAAATCATAAAGTATATTGTAAGCTGTCTCATGCTGACAGGTATTATGTTGGAGAAAGATGGGTATTAAATAAATAATTAAATGAAGGATATAGGGTAAACATTCAGAAAACTAACTTTTCAATAACTACAAAGCTAAGTGCCCAAATGAAAGAAGAAACTTACCCTGCTTTTACTTCTAGAGCAGAGGAGGGCAGAGAGTGACTTGTCGGTAACATGTGGTCCAAAACCCTTCTGCTACACCCCTAACCCCATTGCCCCCAACATTTCTTGAGGTGAAAAATTCTGGTAAAGCAGAACAAAAACATAAAGAACCATAAGCACCCAATTAACTGGACAAATTGTAAGTGAGATCGAATATCAGGATATATAAAAGATCATTTTGTTCCTCAAATTTTTACCCCAATGCATTTTTGCCAGGAAATATTTGTATGGCTTTCTTTAGAGAAAAGAAATTTGAAAACCAACCTGTAGGGATTTTTTTTAAAGTATCTTCAGTGCTTATGCCTGGCAACTGATCAGTTCAGATTTCTTGAAGAAGGCCATAGAGGAACAAAATCTCTTTTTGTACTCAAGACAAAAAAACTCAATCTCTTTGAACAGAACAGAAACATTCTACCTAAACAGTGGTTTCCTGCTAAACATGTTCTGATTCTCCACCACCACAGCCAAACTAGCTGAATCAACCAAGAAAGCGAAACTGGGAGTAGACTTCTAGTCACTCCAGTGAGCTATTTTTTCAAAAAAAATTTAGGAGTGTGGTTTGCTGAGGAAGCAATAGGCTAAAAACTGCCTCCCACCCAGCTGATATTGCCTCTCTCCTCCCAGCTATAGAGCAAACAGCCAGCAAAGCAGTTGGGAGGGAGCACACAGATGATCAAAATTTTCTTGGACCAGTTGATCCCCCCTTAGGAAAGCTATACCCAAGCCCTCAGCCCTGCCCACCCAAGCCCTCAGCCCTCGGAGCCAGCACTGGGGGAGAGAGAGAGGCCGAGCAACACCTGGGCCCCACGGAGGAGGAGGCTTAAAGGGACGCTGGTGGGAGCAGCAACCCTTCAGCCCACCCAAGCCCTCAGCCCTCAGAGCCAACATTGGGGGAGAGAGAGAGAGGCCGAGCAACACCTGGGCCCCACGGAAGAGGAGGCTTAAAGGGACGCTGGTGGGAGCAGCAACCCTTCAGCCCACCCAAGCCCTCAGCCCTCGGAGCCAGCACTGGGGGAGAGAGAGAGGCCAAGCAACACCTGGCTGGGCTGTTATGTAGTTACTGTTGTCCCCTCTGCTAGCAATGGACCCTGTTTGGTTGTTATATTGATTTTGGTAACTCTTGCCTCCTTTTATCCTCCCCTCTACCATACTGCTATGCTGTGGAGGAGGAGACGGGGAATCCTAATATGGGAGGAGGAGGCAGACTATTTGGGGAGGAAGAGGGTAACTTCCTCGATACAAGCAAGGCTCCTACCCAAGTTGTGTGGGGCAAGGGGAAGTATGACAGTAGGAGTAAGGACTGCTGTTACAAGGGAAGGCGAGATCGATGTTTAATATCTACCTCTCCTTCCAGTCCTTCTCCTAACCAAAGGGACCTGAGGGTCACTCCAGCCATACCACAAACCCTGTCTCTGCTCCTGTGCAATGCCAGGTCCATCAAGAAATAGTCCCACATCTTACATGACCTAATAGAGGATAACAACTGTGACCTGGCTTGCATAACCGAGACCTGGCTTGGGCCTGAAGGAGACGCTATGTGGGCTCAGGTCCTCCCTTCCGGGTACTCGGTGAAGGACCAGAACAGGTTAGGTGGGCGGGGGGGGGGGTGTTGCCTTGGTCCATAAAAACACCTTGTCTCTATGCAGGAACCAAGTTCGTCAGACTACCTATATCGAGTGTATTTACCTGACCCTGAAGGCTAGAGACAGTTTAGGGATTCTGTTGGTCTACCGGCCACCCTGTGCACTAACAGACTTCCTTAACGAGCTGACACAGTTGGTCTCGGAGCTGGTGTTGGAGTCCCCCAGGCTTTTAGTCCTGGGTGACTTCAACATCCCCTTCGCGACCAACAATCTTCCATCTGGTGCAGCTCGGGAATTCATGGATACCATGACAGCTATGGGCCTGTCTCAGCTTGTCACGGGCCCAACGCATTTTGCGGGGAATACTCTTGATTTGGTTTTTTGTACGGACTTGGAAAATCCGTGGATGGAAATTACTCATATTTCTGCCCTGTCATGGACGGATCACTTCTTGGTAGAGGCAAGCATCAAGGCTTCAACCCAGATCCCCCTCGGGGGTGGCGGACCTATTAGAATGGTCCACCCTCAAAGGCTGATGGAACCTGATAGGTTCCAAGAAGCCCTAGAGGGATATATGGTTGGAAGTGACGGTGACACTGTTGATGCCCTAGTCAACACCTGGGATACAGATCTCTCTAGGGCTATACACAGTATCGCTCCGAAGCGCCCTCTCAGGCCTGCTTCCAAAAGGAAGCCCTGGTATACGGAAGATCTCCGGGCGAGGAAGCGGGTTCTGCGACGGCTAGAGCATGCCTGGCGGAAACACCAGCGTTTATCCGACAAGGCTCTCCTAGACCACCTTTTGGAGGACTATGGAGAGGCGATACAAGCAGCTAAGAATTCGTTCTATGCTGCTCGTGTCGCGTCCGCGGAGTCGCGTCCAGCAGAGTTGTTCAGGGTAGTGAGGGAGCTAATTCAGCTCCCCCCTGCCCCGAACCAGATCCTTGAACCTACTAAGGCCTGCTGCGACCAATTTAACAACTTCTTCGCGGATAAAATCTCTCGGATAAATGAAGGTCTGGACGCCAGGGTTGAAACAGAAACCAGAATAGAGGCATCCAGAGCTTCCGTGGACTCGGTTGCACTGGATCAGTTTGAGTCTGTCAGTACCGAGGATGTGGACAAGATCCTTAGAAGTCTTAGGAAGACAACTTGCTCCCTCGATCCCTGCCCCTCGTGGCTAGTGGCACAGGGGGGACCTGTTGTAACCCGATTGTTACACCGGATTATTAATTCATCCTTGAGGGAAGGGCAGTTTCCTGACAATCTTAAATTGGCCATAATAAAACCTATACTAAAAAAGCCCTCCCTCGACCTCTTGGTTCATAACAATTATCGGCCAGTCTCGCTACTGCCATTCTTGGGGAAGGTGATCGAGAGGGCGGTTGCATTCCAACTTCAATCGATCTTGGATGAAACGGATTTTCTAGATCCATTTCAAACCGGTTTTCGGGCGGGCTACGGGGTTGAGACTGCCATGGTCGCCCTGGTCGATGATCTCCGTCTGGGCATCGACAGGGGTAGCGTGTCCCTGTTGGTGCTTTTGGACATCTCAGCGGCTTTCGATACCATAGACCATGGTATCCTTCTGGAGCGCCTGGCAGAGGTGGGGATCGGAGGCACTGCGCTCCAGTGGTTCCGGTCCTACCTCTCTGGGAGGTTCCAGATGGTGCAGCTGGGGGACGTGTGCTCTGGTAAGAGGGCCCTCACCTCCGGGGTCCCTCAAGGAGCCATTCTGTCCCCCATGCTCTTTAACATTTACATGAAACCGCTGGGAGAGATCATCTGGAGGTATGGGGCGCGGGGTTATCAGTATGCTGATGACACCCAAATAGTCTTCTCTATGCCTCCGACTGATGCAGTGACCAGGGATGGTGTCGCTCCTCTCGTGGCCTGTCTGGAATCGGTAATGGACTGGATGAGGGAAAACAGACTCAGCCTGAATCCAGAGAAAACGGAAGTACTCGTGATAGGTTCCCCTGGTCCGGGTATGGAGGTGGTTCCACCTGTCCTGAACGGGGTCACGCTTCCCGTTAAGGACACTGTACGCAGTCTGGGGGTGCTCCTTGACTCGTCGCTCCATCTGACTTCTCAGTTGGATGTGACAGTCAGGAGCACCTGCTTTCAGCTTCGGCGGATACGCCAGCTGCATCCCTATTTGGACCGGAGGGACCTTGAAACTGTAGTACATGCTCTGGTAACCTCTCGGTTGGATTTCTGTAACGCGCTCTACATGGGGCAGCCTTTGTATCACACTCGGAAGCTGCAATTAGTGCAAAATATGGCAGCACGGGTGGTCACTGGTGCTCCCAGGGCCTCCCACATAACACCAATATTGAAAGACCTTCATTGGCTGCCGATTCGCTTCCGGGCTCAGTACGAAGTGCTGGTTATTACCTATAAAGCCCTATATGGCTTGGGCCCAGGGTACCTGAAGGACCGTCTCTCCCCACATAATCCGCCCCGCACACTAAGATCCACTGGGCAACAATTATTGAGAGTCCCAGAGGCTAGATTAGTGAATACAACGAAGAGGACGTTTTCCATCTCTGCCCCTAGCCTCTGGAACTCATTGCCCACTGAGCTCCGCTTGTCTCCCTCTCTCACCCAATTTAAGAAGGACTTGAAGACTTACCTATTTAAGCAGGCATACTCTTGAATGGGCCTTTTCCATTATCTGCCTTGTCATGTAAGCCGCTTATTAGAATCATAGAATCATAGAATCATAGAGTTGGAAGAGACCACAAGGGCCATCCAGTCCAACCCCCTGCCATGCAGGAACTCCAAGTCAAAGCATCCCTGACAGATGGCCATCCAGCCTCTGCTTAAAGACCCCTAAGGAAGGAGACTCCACCACACTCCGAGGGAGTGTGTTCCACTGTCGAACAGCCCTTACTGTCAGGAAGTTCCTCCTAATGTTGAGGTGGAATCTCTTTTCCTGCAGTTTGCATCCATTGTTCCGCGTTCTAGTCTCTGCAGCAGCAGAAAACAAGCTTGCTCCCTCCTCAATATGACATCCCTTCAAATATTTAAACAGGGCTATCATATCACCTCTTAACCTTCTCTTCTCCAGGCTAAACATCCCCAGCTCCCTAAGGCGTTCTTCATAGGGCAAGGTTTCCAGACCCTTCACCATCTTAGTTGCCCTCCTTTGGACATGCTCCAGTTTCTCCACATCCTTTTTGAATTGTGGTGCCCAGAACTGGACACAGTATTCCAGGTGGGGCCTGACCAAAGCAGAATAGAGTGGCACTATAACTTCCCTTGATCTAGAAACTATACTTCTATTGATGCAGCCTAAAATTGCATTGGCTTTTTTAGCTGCCGCATCACACTGTTGACTCATGTTCAGCTTATGGTCTACTTGGACTCCTAGATCCCTTTCACATGTGGTCTCGTTCAGCCAGGTGTCCCCCATCCTATATCTGTGCATTTCATTTTTCTGCCCTAAGTGCAGAACCTTACATTTCTCCGTATTGAATTTCATTTTGTTAGCACTGGCCCAGCTTTCTAGTCTATTCAGGTCATTTTGAATTTTGATCCTATCCTCTGGGGTATTAGCTACTCCTCCCAGTTTAGTGTCATCTGCAAATTTGATAAGTATGCCCCCAATTCTGTCATCCAAATCGTTAATAAAGATGTTGAATAGCACTGGGCCCAGGACAGAACCCTGTGGCACCCCACTGGTCACTTCTCTCCAGGATGAAAAGGAGCCATTGTTGAGCACCCTTTGAGTTCGGCCACTCAACCAATTACAAATCCATGTAACAGTTAACTTGTCTATCCCACATTTTGCAAGCTTGTTTGCAAGAATGTCATGGGTATTGTATTGCCATTGTATATAGCATTGGGTGATATTGTTTTTATTGTATTTGGATTGTTTTAATCTATGATGTTTTATGATGTTTTAATGTTTGCATATGTTGTACACCGCCCTGATCACCGGAAGGGTGGTATATAAATAAATTATTATTATTATTATTATTATTATTATTATTATTATTATAGTTTATATGACCGCAGAAGACATCAAGAAAATAAAAATAGTGAAAGAGTTCCCATACTTTGGTTCAAATACTGATCAGAATAGAGCCTGCAGCCAAGAAAGCAGAAAAAGACTAGGATCGGGTAGGGCTGCTATGAAAGAACTGGGTAAGATCATTAACTGTAAAGAGATAGCTCTATCAATACAAAAGTGTGAATCATCCAGACCATTACATTACCCATCACCATGTACAAATGTGAGAGCTGGACAGTGAAAAAAGTGGATAAGAAAAAAAAATCAACTTATTTGAGATGTGGTGCTGGAGAAGAGTGCTGAGGATACTGTGGACTGCCAAGAAAATAAACAAATGGGTTCTAGAACAAATCAAGCATGAACTCTTTTTGCTAGCCAAGATGTGTACATTGAGGCTGTTGTAATTGAGCCACATCACAAGGAAAAATAAATAATTAAAAAAGACAATGATGCTAGAAAAGGTGTAAGGCAGCAGAAAGAGAGGAAGACCACATGCTAGGTAGATAGACTCAGGAGCTGAACAGACCACCTCTTTCAGCACAGGATAAGGGCCATAGCAACTACATGCTGTGAACAGACCACCTCTTTCAGCACAGGATAAGGGCCATAGCAACTACATGCTGTGGCCCCGATCTGGCCTTTCCCCAGTGTAAAAAGTGACTCCTTTTTGTACTGCAGAAAGGGTGCCATAGCCATGTTAGGATAAATAAGCAGAAGCGCGCAGTTCAAGCAATCTCCGAGCAGTTTCATATGTCAACATCTGTTAAATAAAAAACGCTGACCAATCATGCACCTGGCATACAGGGTTGTAGCCCCTATAAATCTGCCAGCACATGTTGAGAGTCTTCATTGCTCACAACCACTTAGTCTGCTTGACTGGAAGTGCTCTTGGTGCTTGTGTATTTCTTAGGATTGGGTCATCTTGACTGGCTGTATTTTAACTACTTATATTTTCATTTTTGGCTTTGGTTATTTTGACTACTGGCTTCGGGTAATGACTTTTGTACAAAGTGAGACTTTGGGCTGAAACAAATGACCCTGATTCTGATTCTGTGTCTTTGATTGTCAGCTCAGGGCTGCAGTAACCATACACTGTGGCTCTGATATGGCTTTTTGCTGACTTTTCTGCTGCAGCTGCACCTTTGTGACACTTCTGCAGTGTGTGGTGTCTGAATACTGTGCCGCTGGAGTGTCACCAAGCTGCCCACCATGTGGTCAGGTCACGATGGCTTCCTGTCGGCTTTAAGGCATGTGTCATTTAAATGGGGCCGTCTGTTTCATATTTTTGTCACCGGGCCTTCCATCATCATCATCATCATCATCATGATGTTTATTTATATCCTGCCTTCTTCCCAGTACAGGGATTCAAGGTGGCCAAGAAATCTAAAACAGTCCAAGTTAAAACAGTATAAAATATTAAAAATACAAAGTTTAAAAAACAATTAAACTATTCAAACAATAAAAAACATTACATTATTAAAATTTAAAATTTCAAACTCTTTAAAACAAAAACAAAGCATCATCCATGTCCTGGTGGCATAAAAAAATTCTTTATCTGCTGTAGAACTTCTTGGATCAAATGTGCAATTCCTGGGCTGCATTAATTTACCTGTAGTTGCTTCCCTTACAATGATTGACTTTCTACATATTTGATGCCTGTGACCATAGGACAGATTCTTCCAATCCAGTCCAAACTAAATAAACCCTGAAGGAATTTATCCAATGTTTCCTTTCACTCTCTAATGTCATTTTAATTTATTTCATCCAATTTACATGCATCTAAAGTAGGCAGATTACTAATATTTTTTCAGATGGTGAACTAAAATTGGGAAGAAAATTTTCCCACCAATGCCACTGATGTGGGTTTCTGAACTCCAGGTTTTATGTATTTATCCTTAGTTGCTTGAAAAATTAGAACAAAAGAAATTCTTTAAAGTTTCTAGGTTATATTCTAAGTTAACTTCTAAGTTACATTTTCATTAGAATTTCAAATGAAATAATTAATCATAATTCTCTATGTCTCCGACAGAAGCTGTGACTAAGGATGGCATCTCTCCTTTGAATGCCTGCCTTGAATCAGTAATGGGCTGGATGAGGGAAACAAGCTCAGGTTGAATCCAGAGAAAACGGAGGTACTCGCGATAGGTGCCTCAAGTCCAGGGATGGAGATTTATTAACCAGTCCTTGATGGGGTCACACTTCCCCTAAAGGACGAGGTTCGCAGCTTGGGATTACTTCTGGACTTGTCTCTACAGCTGACATCTCAGGTGGAGGCGATAGCCAGAAGTGCCTGGTATCAACTTCGGTTGATACTCCAGCTGCACCCCTACCTGGACAAAAAGGACCTTGAAGCAGTGGTACATGCACTGATAATCTCTCGTTTAGACTTCTGTAATGCACTCTACATAGGGCTACCTTTGTACCAAGTTTGGAAGCTTCAGTTGATCCAAAATGCAGCAGCCAGATTACTTATGGGGGCATCCAGAATGGATCATATTACCCCCATTCCAGGCACAATACAAAGTGTTGGTCGTTACCTTTAAAGCCCTATATGGCTTGGGCCTGAGTTACTTGAGGGAACACCTCTCTCTACACAATCTGCCCCGCGCTCTTAGAACATCAGGGAAAAAATTGTTGGAGCAGAGTCATGCAAGATTGACTATGATTTCCCAGAAGGCCTTCTCAGCGGTGGCTCTGAAATTATGGAATAATCTGCCGAAAGAGATCCGTCTTATCTCCACATTGGAGGCCTTTAAGAAGGCACTTAACACGGATCTCTTCTGGCGAGCTTATCCACCAGACTTTTTATAAATGAGCTCTGGTAATGATTTAATGTTGTGATTCCCCCTCCTGACGCAATAGTTTTTAGATGTTTTAATATTGTTTCCCTCTGGGAAGATAATGTGATTATAGGTATACAAGTAGTAGATTGAATAAGATGTTTTAATTTAAGGTAGAATGTAATTTTATGAGATTGACTGTATATTGTTGTATATTGCTGGAACCCTGCCTCAATCTGTAGAGAGAAGCAGGAAATACAAATAAATTTTTATTATTATTAGTATTAGTATTATTTATTATAGTAGCAGAGAAATCCTGGATTGGAACAGATATGTGTGGGGAGCAGTTTTGACAGACTGTATAGCATGGAGTTTCTGCTAGGGAGGTGAGCATAGGTACACCCTAAGTCTCCAAGTGCAGCATAACTAATGGGCACATAGTGGGCCCATCTTGCGACAAAGGACTGTCTTTGAATTCAGCAGATCTTCAACCAGCTCTTCCTTGGTCATAGGATTTTCTCTTTGAGAGCATTTTCTTAATTGAAACTCTAGATTTCTATCTGATGGAACTCAACAGCTCATATATAGATCTTGGCTGGGGATTAAAAGAACTTTCCTCCACAAAGTCCTACTCTGTTGCTTCATTGTAGCAAGATGACGACCTTGGCCTCTCAAAGACTGTGGTAGTAAAACACAAGAAAATCTTTATCTATGGCCTTAGTGGTAGGTAATATGTCTGGTGTCTCAGTATCAGCCTATGTACTTTACCAGAACGGTGGCCATCACGCAACGATTCTGCTGTCCACTGAGACAGGAGCCACTGACACCAAAGAAATAGCAGAACTTCAAGATAATTGAGGTAAGGGGAAATTTCATTTACTGAAGTTGCTACGTTTTAGAGAAATCCCAGACATCCCTACTAGTCACAAGAGTTTTACTTTTCTCAAACAAGGTTGATTTCCTCTATACCAGCAGCATCTCACATTGGCATTTTATTTATAGTCAATGCACATCTGCAGTTCTTCTTGCTTAATCAGTAATCAGCACCGCTCTCCAGATGACACTGCACCATTCATCTACACTCACTGCAGCATGAGTCTGATTTGCATTCAAGTGTGCAGCACCCAAAGCAACTTCTATTTCTCATTTCTGATCATGAGTTTCATTTTCCATTAACTGTGTCACAATGTGCCATTCTGCTGATTTTCCATTTAAGTGTAATATATGGCAATAGAGAGTTTCTAACTCTTTCCCTCCGTTATTCTAGACATTTCCCCTCATGCATTGTACAGTCCTTTCAACTATTTGTAATCTATTTTTTCTTTCAAATAATTGGATGTGCATTAAGTTGAAAGTAACTATGGGCTTCAAGAATTTCATTTCTACTATGAAAGAGGGTTAATGGATTTTATGACATTATGGAAAAAGCTCATTTGGAGGGATAGAAATGATTCTGTGGTCAATGAAAATCTAACAACTTTATCTAACTTATGGAATACAGTCTTATTGGTTTATTTTATTGTTTTCCAGTTATGTGAGCCCAGCTGCCTGCCTGTTAATGCAACAAAGCATTTTACTGTATTTTCACAATAATATGCATGTCACTATGGAATCTACACTATGTAGCAAATTAGCAACATGCCAAGCAAAATATCCCCCTCTTGTAAATATGTGACTTGGGATGTAATCATTAGTATTATTTCACCTTTTACATTTCTAGAGAATGGTGATTATTTTTGGCATATTGTCAAATGTTGTGCCATTCATTGTTCCCTAACAAACAGGAAGTCAATGTGGCCAGGACTGAATTGATACAGTCCTAGGATTTAGGGCACATAGTTAAACTACTTTATAATAAATAAATAAATAAATAAATAAATAAATAATTTATTTATATTTTCCCACCTCTCCCTGCGGATTGAGGCGGGATTACAGCATAAAAACAATACATACATTACACAACAAGTTAAAATTACATATAATTAACAATTTAACAATTTAAAATTATCTCCAGTAAAACACAATAATTACAATTACATGGACATTATTAGAGAGTGGCTGCATTTTGTATTGTGGTATATCAAATAAGGTTTGGTGGATATGCTCACTGGAAGAGATCTGTTTTTAGCGCCTTCTTAAATGCCTCCAGTGTAGTTATTAAACAGATCTCCTCCGGCAAGTCGTTCCACAGTTTTGGAGCCACAGCTGAGAATGCAGCAAGAGAGGTTGATGTTAATCTCGTGTGTGTATAATCCAATAGTTTTTTCTCTGATGTTCTGAGGGTGCGGGGCGGATTATGTGGGGAGAAGCGTTCCCTCAAGTAACCAAATACTTTACACAAACTAGCCTAGGTCTGGTCAGTTCCTGACTGGAAACCTGGCTGAGAACCCTGTGAATATCTCCTTGAGTTTCTTGATGTAAGACAAGGGGAGAATAAACCAACTAATAAATACTACTTACCTGCAGATGGTCTTGGGAAACAGAAGAGCTGAAGGCAGTAACAACTCACCAGACTCTAAACAGTCCATCAAACTGTGAGCCCACTGGATCAGGTGAAGTACCCACCCCTAGTGACTGGAGTAGGGGACATTTGTTGTTAACTGCCTTTGAGTCAACTTCAACACATGGCCACCCCATGAATGAGACACCTCCATGATCTCCTGGTCCTAGGGAAAGTACCAACCATCCAAAAAGTGTCCTCTTACCTAGTCCACACAAAGCAATGAGAGACAATGACATTCCTTACCTGGTGGAAGGAATACCTGTGTAAACTTGCTTGCAGAGGCAGAGGAGGAAATCCATCCCATGGGTGATACTATTGGCAAGGAATGACCACCACTGATACGGATTGTTAGCTCAGATAGATGGGGATATTATTTCACTTTCTCAATTCAGTGCATGTTAAGAAGTCGTGCTCTCCCTCCAGTCCATCTGCCTTGGTCCTGGCCCTAGAGGGAGAGAAGAACCACTGGACCTCATCCCCTTCCCACCAAATTCCCCTCTTCCTTTTGTGTTGTCTCTTTTAGACTGTAAGCCTGAGGGCAGGGATCCATCTAATTTATGATTGTATGTACAGCATTGTGTAAATTTACAGCACTATATAAATAAAATTAATAATAATAATAATAATAATAATAATGTTAAATTCTACATATTAAATACCTGTAACTTTGCTTGAGGTTTGTTTTTTCCCCTGAAAAGCTCAATTCCCTGCTTGTTTTGAGATAGAACTAGCTGCAATTCCAGGTCTTCCCAAGACTTTGGCCCTGTTCGCAATGAATAATAACCTGGTGTGGGAACAGGGTTATCTCCCTCAAATGCCACGATTGAATCTCTCCATGGCATTTGACTGCCAGGACTGATTCAATCTGTGGCATTGATTTGCCCTGATCATGGCATTTTATCCTGGGATTCTGTTCACATTTGGCAATGGGGTAAAATGCCATGATTCTGGAAGGAGAGGGGAGGAGGAAGGGGAGGAAGAGTGGAGGTGGCTGAAGGAGAAGAAGAGGAGGAAGCACAAGGGTGGAGGGTGCAAAAGATTGGGGAGATAGAGGAAGGAGGAGGAGGAGGAGGAAGCAGAAGGATGGAGGAAGCAAAGGGAGCCAGGATTGGGGTGACAGAGGGAAGAGGAAGCAAAAGAATGGAGGGGGCAAACATAGTTAGGATCAGGGTGACAGAGGAAGGAGGAAGAGGAGGAAGCAGAAAGATGGAGGAGGCAAAAGGTTCCAGGATTGGGGTGACAAAGGAAAGAGGAAGCAGAAGAATGGAGGGGGCAAACATAGCCAGGATCGGGGTGACAGAGGAAGGAGGAAGAGGAGGAAGCAGAAAGATGAGGAGAACAAATGGAGCCAGGATCGGGGTGACAGAGGAAGGAGGGAAGAGGAGGAAGCAGAAGGATGGAGGGGGCAAATGGAGCCAAGATCAGGGTGACAGAGGAAGGAGGAGGAGGAGGAAGCAGAAGGATGGAGGGGGCAAACGGAGGGGGCTGGAGGGAGGACAAGAATGGGGGTGAAAGGAATCAGATGGGAACAATTTTCAAGTTCCCATTGGCAAAAAAAGATTCTTTTGAAAAGAATCACAAGAAAATCCATGGCAAAAAAAACCAGGATAAGGAAGATTTACCCTGCCCCACCCCCCAAATTGGGTTAGAAAACCCCGGCACAAGTATGAACGGCCCCTTAATTCGGGACAGGAAATCCTGGTGCAAGTGTGAACGAACCCCTCCCCCCTGATTCAGGTAATGAAACCCTGGCGCAAATATGAACGGCCCTCATTTAAATCAGATTGAAGCCCAGGTTAAAATGGAGTGTGAATGGGCCCTTAGTTTGGTGCCAAAAATGATACTTGTCACAGATATAAGATAAACTTTATTGATGGTGAATGATACAACAGGTGGTTTATAGCAGATAAAGTGTCCTGGTACCATAGCTGATGGGCTGCAACCTTATATCACAGCAAGGGTAGAATCTGACCGCTAAGCAATTAATTCTAACCAGACCAGCTGTAAGTATGGTTCCCCATGGCTAGATGATGGGAATGATTGTGGTATATCTTCCCATGCTGAGGTTAGTGCAAGATGGACTCACGGGAATCATATAGTATATAAACAAACAAAAAGAATTGGAGTGCACAATCTCTCACCCTATTAGCTATTCAAACTGTACAGTGGACCCTTGGTATCCACTCAGGTTTGTTTCTAGAATACCAAGTGGATACAAAAATCTGTGGATGCTAAAATCCCATTAAATACAATGGTGTAGCGAAATGTTGTTCCTTATATAAAATAGCAAAATCAAGGTGCAGTTTGTTTGTTTGTTTGTTTGTTGAATATATATATTCAAAGGATTTATGATTGAGTCCACTGATAAAGAATCTGTGGATGCGGAGGGATGGATTACAAGCAGGATGGTAACATGAAATGTTAGGTTTCTGTCTATTCCCAATCTTGAACTTCCAAGCTAAGTGAAACTATATAGTAGGGCCCATGAAATATAAGTTAACCCTTTCTATGCCATTGGATATCTCTTAACCTTTGGCCATTATGCTAACAAAGACTCAACGCTCATTAGCTTGGTGGCATAATCCATGCTTACTATACCATTGTGAGTGGCCATTTCTTAAAAGATGCTTTGCTTCCAGATCATCCCACCCCCATGCTTTGTTGTATGCCCCAGATCTAGAGGTTTTATGGAATTTATTTCACTTGGGAACATCAATATTAGTCCTATTGGAATTAGCACTTGGAGCAGCTGTTCACTGTAGGTGGAACAATTTGCCCAGGATGCAAGTTAACATGCTATTGACCTTAATATCCTGAACTAGCTTGTGGATGTTTATGCTAATAATCTATGAAGTTTTCAAAAGCTTCCTAAGCATTATCCTAATATACTGGAAAAATGACAGAGGCTTTTTGGCCTATCTAGTAGTATGTTAAACAGATTGAAAAACCTGTGGAAACATTTCACCCTGTTGCATACTGCTGCGAAAATAAGCCTACATGCAAATGAACTTTGATGTTACACAGTCAGTGGTATTTGCTTTTGAAAATGGGGCTACAGGGGTATATGAGGCCAATGCATTCTGTACTTTGTTTTGGTAGCCTGCATATTATGTGTTTGCATCTGAATATAACATAGAACTGCCAGCAGGGAATAAACAACTGTTAAAACCATTAAAGAGACATACATATAAATGATCCCTTAACTTTGCCAGGGAGACTATCTAACAGTTACTTTAAAACAGGATGGACATGTGCCCCAAGGCCACAAAATGTCCCCAAATGTTATGTGATGGGTATACCTGGGATTTTCACCACTTTTCTCTACCCTTCACCAGTCATTTTAAGTCCAGGAGAGACTTTTTTAAAAAATGGAGTGAACAGGAAATTGCTTCCCAGTCAATTTCTATTGCAAAAAGAGGCTTTTCCTGGGCTGAAAATTGACCATGAAGTCTTTAAAACACAGCACAAATGCCCCCACATCTTTTAGTTATCGTTGTGGAGCATTGTGGGTGACTTTATTTACATCAAGGGGTGTAAGAAGGATGAGACCTTTCAGGGTCCCACGTGGTGGTGGAAATGCAGCCCTCTGGCCTGTTTTTTACAAGAAGGACATACACTCCAGCTGGATTAATTTGGCAGGGTCTATCCCACTTAATCCTCTATAATGACTTTTTCTGTTGCTTTTAAAATGCTCTGGTTCCTCTCTCCTCTCTCCTCTTTCCCCCTTTGTTTTCAGCTAATTTCCATTGCTACAACCTGGGTTCAAAGGTCCCACTTAATTTAGCAGGAAGGAGAAGTCAGCAGGAGTCTTGCTCTTCCCAGGAAACTCAGACAAAAGCAGACTGCTGCAGCCTCTTCAGCCTGTGCATTCTTCTTCACTAATAACTTTTTTCATATCATATCACATCACATCATATTATATTTATTTGTATCCTGCTCTTTTCCTAGAACTGAGTCTCAGAATGACTCACAATAATGAAAGAATAGTACAATTAAAAACATAAATAGTGGTATATCAAAATGGAATTAAATTATTACAATATTAAAATAAATTTATAGTTTCAAAAGATAAAACTAGTTGCAACTATTTTTAAAGCTGGTCCCTTAAAAACATTCTGGTTTAAAAGCCTGTCTGTACAGGTAGGTCTTGGTCTGTTGGTGGAAGGCCAAGAAGGAGGGAGCCATTCTGGGAATTCCTTAGTCTAGGATCAGCCACCAAGAAGGCCCTCTCTTGTATCCCCACCAAACATGCTTGCAATGGGGGTGGGACTGAGAAAAGGGCTTCTCTGAGGATCTCAGAGACTGGACTAGCTCATACAGGGAGATACAATCTCCCAAATACCCTGGACCTGAGCCATATAGGGCTTTATAGGTTATAACCAACACTTTAAACTGTTCCCGGAAACGAAGTGTTAGCCAGTGGAGCCATTTCAACAGGGGTGTTGTGTGGTCTCTTCTGTACCCTGTCCCTGTTAACATCTGGTTGCAGCTCTTTGGACCAGTTGTAGTTTCCAAACACTCTTCAAAGGCAGATCCAAGTAGAGCTCATTACAGTAGTCCAAATGGGTTGTAACCAAGCCATGTACCACTGAGATCTGGAGTTTCAAGGAATGGGTGCAGTTGGGGCACAAGTTTTAAATGTGCAAAAGCACTCCTGGTTACTGCAGAGATCTGGGCCTCCAGGTTCAGAGCTGGGTCTAGGAATATGCACAAACTGTGAACCTGCATCTTCAGGAGAGTGTAACCCCATTTAACAAAGGCTGGATCCCTATTCCCTGATCTGCCTTGCAACTGACCAAAAGCACCTCTTTCTTTCCTGGATTAAGTTTCAACTTGTTTGCCCTCCTCCCGTCAATTACTGATGCCAGGCACTGGTTTAGGACCAGGACAGCCTCCTTGGATTGGGGTGGAAAGGAGTAATAGAGCTGAGTTCCATCTGCTTATTGATGGCACTACACTCCAAAACTCCAGAGAACTCCCCCAGCAGTTTCATGTATATGTTAAATAGCATAGGGACAAAACAGATCTCTGAGGGACCCCACAGCCATGGGGTTGAACAGGAGTCCCCTAGCACCACCTTCTGGGTTCTCCCCTGTTATGGGCACCCCCTCTTCTGAAATTTTGATCATAAATGATACCCCATATGACCCCAGATGAATTCTGGTCTAAAGGTCTGCCATAAGCCTCAAGGCATGGGACCATGTACACAAGACATCCAAATGAGGTCAGCCTTAACAAACCATGCCCTCTCAGATATTCTGAGAGTTGCAAATGAGTATATCATTTTATCCAAATGACAGGGGAAAGGTGTACTATTTGCTCACTTCATCATCTTACTGCCTCTTCCCAACTGTTGACCCATCAGATTATCCCATCCTGACACCTTCATCCAGATGTCACAAAAGTAATTACACACCTCTTGCCCGGGCTCATTTTGGCCCCCTTTAAAAACCCTGGAGTTCACTTGCCTTGTGTGCTAAGCTGGAAACAGATCAAGACTATGTCAGTTCCGTGGCCCAAACTTGGTTCTGGCACTATCGCTCCCTCCACACACTCCAAGAGACTGTGTCCCACATCTCCATCTGTGCTCCATTGGATCCCAGGAAATGGTCTCCGCTGGAGTAGTATAGCCCATAGTTTTGCCTCACGTCTATCCCCATCTTCCACCCTTGATTCCTGAGCCTCGAACATGTGTGTGGATGTATGTGTTGGTGTAAGCATGCTCTCTTTTCAATAAAGTTCGATTATAATTAATAAAGCCTGCTTCTGTATTATTTCTTACGGAGTTATTTGATCCCTCCGTAGACAGACCGGGAGCCAGTTTCGGGGGTACTTGTAAGCCCACACCCCACAGCATTTTGAGCTAATCAAAATTCTCCTAATTAGACCCAGCCTTACATCCCTCCAGGAATGATCATAGCCAGTGTAAAACAGTATCTCCAAGTCCCATCCCAGAAAGGGAGCCATGTTGTTGAGAGGTACAGCAGAACTAACAGGGACATAAACCCCTGTCTGTTTCCCTGCATAGGTCATCCACCAAAATGACCAAGGCTGCCTCTGTTCCATATCCAGGCCTGAACTCAGATTGAAATTGATCTAGACATTTGATATCTCAACCACAATCTGGCATTGCTTAGCCCACAGGTTCCAATTTTCATCTGTGAAATGTTGAATATCTATCAGGATAATGGTAAAGGTAAAGATAATATGAATGTCTAATTGTAAGCAACTGTAGGGAGCGATGCTCATCTCCATTACTAAGCTGAAGAGGCAGCATTGACTGAGGACTGCTCTGGTGGTCATGTGGCCATCATGACTGCACTGAACATTGTTACCTTCCCACCAAAGTGGTACCTATTTATCTATTTACATTTGCATTATTTTGAGCTGCTGGATTGGCAGAAGCTGAGACTGGTGACAGGAACAGGATATCTATTACGATATGAAAACAATAGCTGAAGGAGAGACATATTTGTTCTAGCATCCATTTTTTATAAACAAATGCCAGATTATTTATTAACAGGCTTCATATTAATATATTTTCTGTATTTTCTGTCTCCATCTCTCATAAACCCAATGGCCACAATCCTATTTGTTAATCCTGACTAACACAGAGCCACTGAATCTGTTGCTAAATGGTGACTCATCATTTATGTAAATGCAATAGATTTAATGAGTCTATTCTGCCTGGAAGCTATCCATATGGGACAAGTTTATATATTTCTTTAGCAGGAAAAAATTACAATTTTACTCAGAGTATAGGGAAAGTAGTCATACACTGATATAGCTGATGAAATAGTTAAAATGAGGGTTGGCATCTTGTGCCTCTCTTGATGTTGGATTCCAATTTCCATCTGCCCAATTAGTAAGCATAACCATTCATGGACAGTCATGGGACTGCATTCCAACAAAGGTATGAGTTCCACAATTTACTCATGTCAGTGAAGAGAACAGGCAGCTATCAGTCGCCAAAAGATGGGAGACAGGTTCTGAGGATGCATAAAGAAATAATAGTAAGTCAGAAGGGTGTATATAAAACTGGAAGCTCCTCGCCTATTTTGATGTTTATGCCTTTCTTTTAACCTGTCAGTTGTGTGTTCTTGTTTGCTTGTTTCTAGCTCATTCCCAGCCATAGAAGAAAGATGGCTTGGGGAGCAAAAGGGGACAGCACACAGGAATGATGCTTTTTCTTCCTCACCACCAGCCCTTTTTATAGATTCAAGTCACACCATGCTCCTTTTCAAGTTCTATGCACTGTCATTCATTCAACGCTTTACCACAGCTTTGAAAGCTTCTGGACTGGCCCCTGAGATTGCACACTTTATTTGACGTGTTCAGCTTTCATTCCTTCACAATAACATACACCCCTGAGGAACCCATTCTTTTCACCTTCTTTCTACCCAATTTAATCATCCTTAAGTAGTGGTATTGTACTCAAGGTTTTCTCTGTTTTCTCCCCAAAGTATAGTACAATATTAACTGGAGAAACTGGCCATTAACATACTTGCTCCTATGAATGGCTATACATAAAGATCACAAGCACTGAATGAATACAGGAAATAATTTTTTGGTTAGTCCATGAAAGGTCTCATGGTCAGAGGCATACCAAATGTATTTGACACCCGGTGCAGATGATGATGATGATATTATTATTATTATTATTATTATTATTATTATTTTGACATGGCTTTTCTTTTACATTATTTTCAGACATAATCATGACATGAAAATGATGATGATGATGATGATGATGATGATGATGATGATGATATCATCATCATCAAAAGGAAAAATGCAGACAGTAAATTTTTTAAGGCTTGACAACCTTTTAAGGTTCTCCACATCTGGAACAGTGTAAAAGAGGCTAGAATACCAAAATCCTACCAAATTCACCAGCCAGACACAATTAGCTGAGAATGGTGTATCAAGACACAAAAACCACATAGGAACTACCTTCTAGGACCCATTCTGAGCACAACATCTGGATAACACAGAAAAAACTAGTACTATATTCTACAAACCAGCCTGGAAACCCTCTTCCCAAATGTCCACCTGCATAAAATTCATACGCCAGGTAGGATTTTATGAGATTGATGGAGAAAAGCACAGCAATCACATAAAAATTACCTTCTAGAAGCCATTCTAGGCTCATGCGCATTCTACAAAAGAGCCTGGAATTGTATCAAGCAAAAGAGGTCAGAACATCAACTTCCCTAATACTTACCTTCACCAAATTCACCAGTCATTCAGGACTTCATGGTAATGATAGGAAAACACGCAGAATTTTGGCAGAAATCACCCTGTAGTACATGTTCCAGGCAGAAGCTATGTATTCTGCAAAAGGACATTAATTTGTCAAGGGTGCGTATTTGGGAACAGCCATGGGTTCTTTTAAATACACATTTTGTATTCAATGGAATGGTACTAGAAGGTGATTCCCGTGGGACTGATTCTCTTCCTTTTCCCATCACTTCCATGGACTTTTGATTGACTGGTGAATTTGGTGGAGTGTGTGTTAGGAAAGTTGCCATTCTGGGTCTTTTATGTAGTTCTGGATGGTTTTCAGGCTTTAAAGAATTAATGAAAGCATAATTTTTGATCTGTTTCTATTCCGAAATTCTTTTTTGCAGGGATCCCCCCACCCAAACATATAAATGCTTTTGGCACTAATATCTCAGAAATGTCCCATTCCAGCCATTTCAAATCCATTCAGGTTTTTACCCAATCCCAAACTAATAGAGGCTCTTGCTTCTGAGGTGCCTGAGAGAAAAGAATGGGTGGGTGAATGGGGCTGGATTCTGACCCTAGACTGAAGAGAGTTTTATAGGCAGTAATTGAACAAAGAAAACTATAGCTCATGTTTGAAGATGAATAAAAAGAAAAACAGGAGGGGGATAACAAAAGGGAATCTATCAGCACTTTAAGACTGATTTATATTTAATTACAAGCTTTTGTGGATATCAGTTCACAACCTCAGTCATTGCATCTAAGGAAGTGGATGTGTGTGCATGCAAGCATGTGTGTATCATATTAAAGATGCTTCTATATTCTATTATTTTTCTCTCTGATGAACCAACATAACTACTACTTTGAGGACAAATGTTTTCATTTGCAAAAGGAAGATGCACCTACCAATGACCCACCCCTTCTCTCCTCCTGTTTACAGCATGAATCAAGGAAATTCCCAATAATGGTCATTGTGGAGATAATTATTTAAGCAAAAGGCAATTAAGTAAGGGAACAGGCTTGACTTGATGCAGGATGTGAATGTTCTCTGTCCAATTTCTGTTCCTTGTAGCTGATCCCTTCTTTCCTTTTCCAGGGACCTTGGTGCAGGAGGGATTGAGAAACTGCTGCATTCACCAGACATTGCAGTTCCTTACTGCCAGTACCTGGTGCAAAGTGGCTCCTGTTCCTGCCTCATTAATCTGGGACTACTGATGGCATTTTCCACAAGCACTTGGCTTGCCCTGGTTTGTTATGTGCAAAGGGTTTCCAGACCCTTCACTAAGATGGTGAAGGGTCTGGAAACCATGCCCTATGAAGAATGCCTTAGGGAACTGGGGATGTTTAGCCTGGAGAAGAGAAGGTTAAGAGGTGATATGATAACCCTGTTTAAATATTTGAAGGGATGTCATATTGAGGAGGGAGCAAGCTTGTTTTCTGCTGCTCCAGAGACTAGGATGCGGAACAATGGATACAAATTGCAGGAAAAGAGATTCCACCTTAACATTAGGAGGAACTTCCTGACAGTAAGGGCTGTTCAGCAGTGGAACACACTCCCTCGGAGGGTGGTGGAGTCTCCTTCCTTAGAGGTCTTTAAAAGCAGAGGCTGGATGGCCATCTGTCGGGGGTGCTTTGATTTGGAGTTCCTGCTTGGCAGGGGGTTGGACTGGATGGCCCTTGTGGTCTCTTCCAACTCTATGATTCTATGATTCTAAGGAAGATGACTTCTTTCATACACTATCTGCTTTTCAGGATGTTTTGTGCTTCAGGGTACAAAACAAAGTGTTTTGTTTTCTTGGAAATTAAAACATAATTAGAGCCTGGCTTAAAAACAATTTCATTTCTAAATGTATCCTGCAAAAGACAACTCAATTACAGTGAAAAAAATGGATGGCAAAAATAAATAATTAAATCGGAAAGTGGTAAGCAGAGGATAACTAACACAGCAGTAATTTGCCTGTGTGTTTGGAATTATGGCCATAGCTGTATTAGGGTGGTTGGGGCCTTGGAACTGTTCCCAAAATTATGCCCCCCCCCCCATTTTGTGTTTGAATGTGAGCCATTCTAAGAGCATTGCAGAATAGGAATAGACAGCAACACAAACATCTTCTTGTGTGAATCCATTTTCAGCCTTGCAACTTTTATAACAGTGGCAGCACTAGGGTTGGTGTTACCCAGTGTGGTAACTGAAGGCATCACCCCCCATTGACTTCCTCCCATTTCATGCCATATAGAATTCTTAGTAATGCTTTTAAAACTAATGTTACTTGTAAATCGTAATTGCCATATACCACTGAATGTAATGCTAATAGTTGTGACATAAACAACTAGCAAAATTAAAATTATACCTTCAAATTACAATATCATATGCACAAAATAAATGTATTTAAATATATATGGTGAAGATTTGGTTAAAATGTGATGTTTTTAAAAGAAAATTTAAAATAATTTAAAAAATTAAAAATAATCATTGTTTTTATTGTGGTTTTTTGTGTGTGTTGTTTTATTTCTGTCTTTGTAACTTGTAATTAAAATTAATAAAAAATAAAAGAAAGAAATTTGAAATTTTAATTATAAAACTTCTGGGGACTCTCCTTTCTCCTCCCACTGAGCTTCACCCCACTCCCACCATCTCTTAAAGCATTTTAAAGGGAAGCAGATGAATGTCACAGCCTGCTTCTGCCAAAAGGTAAATGTTTGAGGAGAAGTGGTGTCACCCCTCCCCCTTAGGGTGTTACCTAGTGCCATCCACACCCCCTTAGTGATGACACTTTTCTATAGGATTAATAGCCTGCTCCTCTGCAGTTTTATTCAGTTACTCAAGTAACACAAAAATGTGGATAACAAAAATGTTGGGAGATTCTCAAGGTGAGAATGTCACAATGGCTCAACACCAAGAAGTATGAGCCTATGAAGAGAAAATCAGCTCCTTAACTGAGAATGGCCATCTTTCTGGTCCCTCCATAAAATTAAATAAAAATTAAAAAATAGAAGCCACATGCAGAGAGAGGGAAGAAGCAATAGATACCATTTAATTTCCCCAAACATCATTTCTGGATTTGGTGGGTAAAATAATTTCTGACCTTCTCCTTAGCAGATGAAAGTTGTGCTCAGTCTAGGAAAGAACACGTTTCAAAATATGTCCCATCACATGTAATCTGCGTCTCAATGAAGGGTAGGAAGGAGGAAAGCTGGCAAAAAGCAAGGGAGTAGCACTGGTGAAAGGTTAGAATTCTCCACTTTCCTCTGATGATGAAACCAATAATAACATGAGACAGCTCTCCAGGGGACTGCCTCATCAAGCTTCATTGCAATCACCAAGCATTTTCATTCCTAGAGAAAGATGAACTCACCATGGTTACAACATGGCTTGCTGACATCTCGATCAGAACATTGCAATGTGCTCTGTGTTGGGCTGCCTTTGAAAAGTGTCTGGAGTTTCAACCCACTCAAAAAACAGCAGGTACAATCCTGGTGAGACTATCTACCCCCTCCCCCAAACATGGAGATTATTGCTCTGCTTAAATTACCTGGTTTACCTCATCCGAATTCAAGCCTAAATCAGGAGACAGATAGGTTCTACTGCAAGGATTTTGCCACTGAAGCTGCTGGGTGAGTACAGCCTGGATGCAATCCGAGTCCCAGGCGAGTTCCAGCAGCCATTTTTCCAAGTTGCAAAGCTCTCGGCTTTGAAATAAGCCAGAGTTCACCTGGAACCCTGGCTGCAGCTGGGCAACTATACTCGCTCGGCATCTTTGGCGGCCAAATCCTTGTGGTAGGACCTGGCTGCCTCCTGATTTAGGCTTATATTCAGATGATGTAAGAAGGGATATTTAAGTGGGGTGATAAGCTCCTGTGTCTCATTCTTTTTATCATTAGTCTTTCAATACTGGATGATCTCTGTTTGTTTCCAGGCCCATTTCCAAGTTCTGATTTTGCACCATGAAGGTAAAATTGTCTGGGGTCATTTCTTGCTGTATGAAACTACAGAGTGCCTGTGCTGTATGTGGATGTACCATATGTGGCTTCCAGCCTATGTGGAAGCTTCGTGGGGGGAATACAATGTCTCACACACTCATGGTGTGTGCACTGCACAGTTGCACCCCATTATTTTCAGTGGGGTGCAAGCATACACACTTTTTCACTTATGTGGGAATTATAAGTGAATTATAAGGAAAGGGTCCACTGTATCAGCAGAAATTGGGCACTGGCAAAAACACATATTTTTAAAAATTGCTACCACTATCTGAAGTACAATGCTATGATCACATGTAAGGAAGCAGCAGTAGTGTCTAGTGACTTCCATGTCAGTGGGGCAGAGAATTTGCTTCAGATTTTATTAGGAACTTTAAAGGAGCATCTTCAAAGCAGGTTCAGCTGCTTGCATTTTCACATGGAAGCAAAAGATGAAAGGTCAGAAAGTGACCATAAGTTCTAAGGGAGATAAAGTCACGCTGTGGAAGAAGCATACTTAGGTGTTAAAAATGATGTAAGTACTTAGAGATGTCAAACTAATGTAAGCATGTAAAACTGATTCTGAGTCTTGTTCTAAGACACCTTCTGTTGATGAAAGATGCCAGGCAGAAGACTAGAGTAAGATGTAAAGAACAAGAGTGTCTTACATAGTTTGGAAATAGTGCCTGTTTCTTAGAGGTGAGTTTTTGTTACTCTATTGCTGCCACTGAAGTATTTGTAAGAATGCTATATAAAATTGCCCACTGGATATTGTCCACAATAGCTGGTTCTGCATTGTTAAACAAGCTGCTGAGCAAGATCTATTCATAGGATCTATTAAAATGTACCCCTCAAAGACATCCACTGCCAGCTGCCAGCCACTACACACTTGGCATGAAAACCACCAGTCACTACTGGGGAGGGCCCTTTCAGTGATGGCATCCAAGCTGCAAAATTCTCCATCCTGGGATATTCAACTGACACCATTTCCATCTGTCTTTAGGTGGCAAATTAAAACTGTTCTATTTAAAGTATGATCATTAAAATAGCTGAGCATTTGATGGAAGCACTCATATATTACAGCAGAAAAACTTCAGAGTCAGCTTCTACCACTGTGGAATAAAAACATTTTACTTGCTGTAAAGGAAGCCAAGTTTATCTCCCTTAGCAGGGAATTCCATACCATATTAAAGAATCCCCCCCCTGCATGCCTGTCTGATCTGAGCTCATGTGTGCTACAGAAGATGGTACAGTGCCTACCTCAAAGGTCTGAATGGAATTTGAAACCATTCTGACTCACAGTTTTATGCCTTCAGAGAGAGAATACTGCTGTGGATTTATAGTGTGAGTTTTAGAATATTATTGGGTTTTCAAATATCAGCCAAGATCCTGCATTGGGAGACCTATGTGTATAACATTGCTGCATCTTTGTAGTTACATCCTCACCCATTTTTTTTTTAAAAAGCGCCTCACATTGGGGCCATTCCAACTTGCATTCAAATAGCTTTGGGTTTTGCATTGACACCAGGTCTCTGAATTTATTCAGGCCAATGCGTAGTTCCCACTATGGAAGTGTATTATTTCATTATTCTGCGAATTCATGTCTTTTTTTGACACAATTGCTGTTCCCACTTGATTTGTGCTGCTGTCAATCAAATTGCTTCATCGGTGGGGGGAGGGAGGTCTCTGCTGCACTCATGGGTGCCTCAAAGGAGACAATGCTGCTCCTCTCCTCCTCCTTGGTGGGTAGCTGGAGTAGGTCCAGCGGCAACAGGGGTCCTCTTCTTCCTCTTCTGCCTTCACTTTTGCCAGTGCTGCTGCCTCCCAAACACTCTCAACAAGAGGAAGAGTGGGGCATATCCAGAGAAGGGGGAGCCTGGTCCTCCTTGGTGGTGAGGACATCAGGTTACCCTGGTTATGGGACTGGACCCAAGTTTAAAAGTTTGGGGCTCACATGAAAATAACTGAGCAGATCTTTGCTCTTTCTCCTGCTCTCTGACAACATATGGGAGAGGCTTCAGTAGGTTTTTGGTCATTCCATGGTCATAACAGAATTCCAGCCTTTACAACAACCATACATGTGAGTTGCAATAGTGTAAATCTGATTTATGTAATCCTAACTTGTTAACAGGATTCCATCCATTGTTTTATTCGGCTCTTGTGCTTCAAATCAGGAATTACAAAAGTGCACAATGTGGACCTGCAATTCTGCATTTTCAGCCTGGGCTCTGTCCTCCTCAACTCTTTCTAAGCCTTCCAAAAATATTTTGAATGAAAATGTATTTTACTCATCCTCCAGATGGGAAAAAAAAGGAAATGGGATTTCCAGTTTTCACCATCCTTCCTCTTCCTTATTTTTGGGCATGCTTTAGGTTGTAGTGGGCCTAGAAGAAGAAAAAATATTAGGCAGTGGATTTCAAGCTGCCTATTCCTGTTTTGGGTAAGGCTTTTTAACTGTCTTGAGGGTTGTGTCAGGATAAAAAGACAGTATTCATACGATTTTTAACATTTTCTAAAATCATAAAAAGGCAGCATGTGTTCTGTATCTCTGTCTTTTTCATAGCTCCAATAAACTCCAGAAATCTGAAACTTGACATGTAGAACAAGGGATGAGTCCTTTTAAGAAAGGAATCAGTTCATTAAAAATCTGCCCCCTGCAATACCATTTCCAGTCACTAGGTGGCATGCTTTCTTTATCTTCTTTAGAGCCACAGGTGCATTTAGGCCTGGATTCCCCCCCCCCCCCCCAGTGACTTGTTAGGCAGTTCTATTTAGTGCTTGCCTATACAGGGCTTTAGATCTCCTCAAATGAGAGAGATTGTATGTGAGAGAAAGAGAAAGGGAGGAGGGGGGGAGGGATCTTTCTGCCTGGTAAAGCAGAAGAGTGCACTGATGACAAGGCTGAATAAGCACTCATGTAAAAGAAGAGAAGGACTAATGATAAAAAGAATGGGAAGAAAGAACACCAGCATGTGAGGATATAAGGGATTTCTAATGCTTATGAAGCTGGGTATATGTGTTGATCTCTGAATAAAACAAATAGATTTGACTGCTATTTAGAGTCTTTAACATGACATTTTTATCACGGATGGTCAAAAACAATTTATTTTGTTTCATTAGCTTGCTTTTCTTGCAAAAAGACAAAGCAGCACTCTCCATTTTATTCTCCCATCAGTCCTATGAGATAGTGATGGTAGGCATGGTGACCAAAATATATATTCTGAAAGAAAATACTAAATTCCTTTATAGAATAATACTATGGCAGCCATTTGTTAGATTAACTCATCAGTTACAAAATACTGTGCATAAAATAGATGTACATAATTCTTCATCAGGCCATATTATAAACAAAGGAAAGTAGGGTGATGATAGGGTTGGAGAAGTGGTTGGCGTTCAGCTAGGACCACCAGTTTTCTGCCTAAGGCAAGGAGCTCCATTTTATGTACAGACTGAAATGGCACTTAAATTTTACTTCAACACTGACAATGGTACAGTATCCTCCTCGGGGCAAGAGGCTAGTAATAAAGAGAAGTAAGTAATTATTGTGACAACTACATAGCAGCAAACACAATTTCTCTGGAAATGTTCAGTACTAATTCTCCACACTTTCTTTTGCTCACTACAGTTCAGTCTAGAAAAGGAAACAGCCAAAGAAGTGAGTCTATTTCAGAGTAATGAAAAATGCAGCTGTCTTGTCTTTTCCAAGGTCCATTGGGTATTATGAATTTAGTGTCTGCCCATCTATTTCCCATTTGACAAAAAGAGACTTTCAGCTCTCTGATGTCACCATGGTGGTTTTTACTTAACTAATTTCTAATTTGCTTTCCATGCTATCTTCTGACTAGCGATCATTCGGTCAGAAGAAGAGACAAGTCCTTGTCTCCCAAATAATCTAACACCACAAAGCAAAATAAATGGCCAAAGAATGTATAGAGCCAAGATGTTTTATATGGAAGTCAATTTCCTTCTTCATTTGTGATGTCTCTTTTTTTCTATTATCTCTCCAGCCTTGACCAAATTACATTTTTTACCATTAGCCTATGGCTGGCTGAGACTTCATTATACTTACAGTGGAAGTGTTCCAGTGACAAATTGCAAAGGTTACACAGGTTGGACTGTGTCTGATAGAGTGAAAGGGAGGCTTTGTCTAATGACCTTAGCAAAGGCACAGGTGGTGCCAAGAAGCTCTTTCCCCGCAGGTGCCTCCTCTTATGTTGTTTGCAGGAAAATCCTGAATGATTGTGAGAACACTCCAACCTCCCATGGTTAAGTCCAAAGTGGCCTTTTAAAAAAAAAGAAAAGAAAAGAAAAAGTAAATCTTTTCTTTTGTTCTTGCAACTCCAAGATTAAGGTAATCACGACTTTAAGGTCACAAAGTTCTTCTATTTCTAACTCAGTTTGAATAAAATTGCTAAAGTTAAATTGCCTTTAGCAATTATGGACAGAATTGAGTATTATAAAACAATTAATTTAATTTGAACCCAACAGCTTCTTTGATTGCTATTTAAAAAAAAAACAAAATAATGACAACTCTATCTCTTATACCTTCACTCCCTCTTTTTTATTATTTCCCCAGCTCTTCATCTAATGCTAGACACAAACACAGTAGTCTTATATTGTGCAATGCATGTTTTCACCAAACATCTGGGGTAAGGGGATTTCAATTTGGAAATCACTGTGTTGTAGAAGAGCAGTAATACTTCCTTTGCCTGCCATTTCTCCTACAGTTTCCTCCCTTCGGTGCTTTTTCCCCTACTTAGATCCAAGATAAAACTGAACGGAAAGTAAACTGAGGGGTTGCTGTGGAATGGAAAGTATGAGAAAAGGTTACGGCTGTAATTCTGTCAAGACTATGGCCCCATTTCAGTTGCCAGAATACTCTGAGGTGTCCCTGGGTTATTCCTCTACCTGCTCTCTATCACTGTGGGGTTTTAGCTCTTGCAGTGAACAATGGTCACATGGTCCCTGTTTGTCACCCTGTGCTGCTGCTTAGATCGGAACAAGGCACCCAGCCATATTATTAATGCTGGGTGCCTTTTTCTGATCCCAGAGTGATTTGTGCCCTTAGCTACAATGCCAGGTGGGTTGCAGGGACTGAGAATGAAGGCAGCTTCGGTTAACACTGCAAAGAGAACTGAAAACTCTTAGCAAAAGTTTATTTAAATTTGGGTTATGGAGAGGAATCAAGTGCTGGTGTTGTGAAAACTGTCTGCATCCAATGTGGGAGTTTAGCCCTGTATCATGTAAACAGGATGTAGCAAGCCTGGGCAGGAGAGGAATTAGGGGTAATCTGTCCATGTAGATAAGCCCTACTCTGCTGGCATCACTGTTGCTGCAATAGACTACTACCACTAACTGATGGCAGAGCCAGAGCTATTGGAGAAAGGCAATACCTGTACAGACAATTTTGCAAGCCAGGCTTCCCAGAAATCCTTGCATTCAAGGACCCCCTGGCAAAAAAGAAAATGGCAGTCCTATATGCCAAAGGCAGTTATGGATTTCTCTGTCTTCCCCTTACTGCCACTACACAACAAACAAACAAACAAAAAACTGTCAGGACAACAAAGTACACCAATGCAGTCCCTCAGTAGGATTCTTGCCTAGAAATCCCAATAACATTTAATGCATTTCAGCTAAGAATTGCCCCCATTTTTTTAAGAAAAGTATTTCATAAAGGCTGTACAGACTGCCCCAAAAGAGCAGTCCATAGCCACCCCTTTGAGCGGTGGATTGGCGGCAGGGCAGCCTCACCAGCTGCCCCAAAGGCCCAAATCCACTGTTTATCCAGGCCGCAGAAAAGGGGCAAAATGCCTCTTCCCTGCGGCCTGGAAAGGGCTGTCCTTGGGGCTTCGTGCCCAAGGACAGCCTGTCCAGCAGTGGCAAGGGAGAAAGGGGCCGCCTGGCCCCGTTCTCCCTGCCTTCGTTCCCGGAGCAATCTAATTTTGGAGCTCCATTTGGTGCTGCTGGAAGGGTGCCCTATGTGCCCTCAAACAGCACCATGACGTCAGGTGGGCTCCGCGTTGTGTAAACGTGGCACACGCCATGAAATCATTATTATTATTATTAATTTTATTTATATAGCGCTGTAAGTTTACACAGTGCTGTACATACAATCTTACAGTTAGATGTTAAATATAGTTAAATATTAGCATGTGGGGAGAAAAACTCAGAAAATCTCACAACCCGATTAAAAAAAATTGAAATTAAAAATAAAAATGATAAATGATGGCTTAAAAATCGAGGTGGGATTTGGAGAAACTCATCAAAATAGAGAGTGATAGATTTTCTCATCCCTATTGTATTCTCAGTTTTGAAGGATGCCATAGTCTAATGGAGTAAAATTATCAGCATACAGAAATAATCATAATTCTACTGAATGCATTTGTAATCTGTCAATACAGCTTTATTTGGAAACATTTCTAGCTCCTCTGGAATAACAGAAAACTAAAAGCCCATGGAGCGAATCACTGCAAGATTTTTGTCAGGATGAAAATGAACTCTGCCGGCTCAAGACCAGATTGTGTTCCAGAGGGAAGATTTTCCCTTTCTTCTTGATTGATGCTGCCTGCTTCTGTGTCTGCTTGCTTTGGGAGAAGTTGACAGGCTGGCTTCAGATGAAGGACTTGTGTTAGATGGTCTGATGCACAGGGAATATTTGTCATAGTTGGCCTCTTAGGCAGATACACAGTGTGTTAGAAAGGGAAAGACCAAGCTGGGGAACAACCTGCCGAATAAACCAAATAAACTCTCCTAGGGGAACATGGATTTTAAATGAAGTTTAATGGCCAGAATAGTGAAAGAGATTGTGACACAGGATGGTGGTAACTATTTCCCTTTAGTGCCAAGCATCCAGAAAGTCATTGCTTTCATTTCCATTGCCCTTCTGTCTTTCATTTTCAAGATCAACTCTAAACTGTGAATAAATCAGAAAACTGATTTCTCCATTTCTTCAGCTGGTGGGGAGGAATATAGTGGCATATTTCTTAATTGTTATAGAAATGAGTTAGGCTATGTGCAGTCAGCATTAAAACACACTTTAACACTGTGTGCTAAAGTAATCCAAATCCTGCTACAAGGGGCAAAAAGTGGTTTTTTCCCCATGCTGATTGAGCAAAACTTTATTTTTAAAACATATTTTGCATAGTTTGCAGTTTTTATGCTTTTACAAAATTTATTTGGGCTTTTCTAGTCATGTGGAGGAGCAAGAAGGAAGGAGGTATGTATTGGCATTTAAGCTAGTAACCCAGTCACGGGCTATTTTAGCCTTCCCTGACCTGCTTCTGTGACTGTAGCAGGAATTGTCCACACATTTTCTAGCTTATCTCGGGTCCAGAGCACTGAAAAGATTAAAATTCATTTTCTCAGGAAGGAGAAGTGGTCACCCAACACTGTGTTTCTCTTCTTTGAAAAATTGTTACTTTTTAAAATAAGAAGAAAAAGGAAGATAACATCACTCTTCTGCATCTCAAAATATGAGGGAAAGCCTTTCCTTCCTTCCAGTGAAATTCATCAGCTCAGTACATTTTTTTTTTTTTGAGAGGAGTGAGTGTCAAGAGAAAGAACAAAAGAAAGAAAGAAAGAAAGAAAGAAAGAAAGATCCTTTACTGTAGAGGAAGAATAAATTCATTCTGTCAGTAAATTTAATAGTCGCAGACATCTACTATCATTTGAAAAATGCAAAGGCAAAGAAATATCATTCATCTTTTTTAAAAACATGATAGGAAAAATGAAAAATACATTAGTAAGAAATGTGCAGCATGTTTTAGTTTATTTTTTTTTCTTTCCAGCTGGCAAGGAATACACATTTCTGATTTATTCTGATTTTGACTGAGTTGAGAATGTTCTTGACAATTATTATGATAAGCTTATAGTTCAGATGATTGCTTCAGTACACAGGTTAAAAGGGCCTCTTTGTAATATTTTCATTAATGTTTTTGCTAGTTAAAATCATTTTGACTATGTTAAGTGGGTGTCTATCAGAGGTGCTGAATATTTCAAAGCAGAAAGTATGGTATGTGGGAGGGGAAACATATTTCCTATAGAATTAAGAAAATGGAATAGATGACACACAGTCTAGTTCAATCACCTGTACTATTTATCAGCTTCAATGCACAGCTGTTTTCATGAAGCTTGCTACTCTGCAGTGGCATTACTAGGATCAGCATCACTCAGTATGGTAAGTCATGGTGTCACTCCCCCATTGAACCCCTCCTATTACATACCATGCAGAATTCTTAGTAATGTTTTTTTGTAGTAATATTATTTGGAAATTGAAATTTCCATATATCACTCGATGTAATGGCAATAACTATGACATAACCAGCAAAATTAAAATTATACCTTTAATAAATTATTATAACCACAGTATCATATGCACAGCCTAAATATATTTAAATGTACATAGTTTAATGTGAGTAAGAGGAAAATTTGGAAAATTTCTGATGTATTTATTTATTTATTTTTAAAAAGAATGATATTTTTTTTAAATTCATTTGAAATTGATTTTAAAAATCTGGGGCCTCTCTTTTCTTTTTCAACCAAGCCTGGCCATATTCACACCATCTCTTCATCATTTTAAAGAGACACAGGTAAATGCCATAGCCCATTTCTGCCAAAAGGCAAATGTTTGGAAAACATTGATGTCATACACACACCCATTTAGGGTGTCATCTGGTGTGGTCCACACCCACACCCCAACACACATAGTGACACCATTGTTACTGGGCCTATGTTGATTATTTTTTTAAAAATACATCATTATTTCATTATTTCATCATTATTAAGTATGTCACCCAGTTCATCACATCTTCCTTTTTGCTCCCAATACTTATTCATATGGTTATCTATTAACCTTGGATTTAGGCTATATCCTTGTCTTGTCCCCCAATGGCCATCATTAAAACTGAACCTGTTTTGCATTCCTATGGGCATTCTCACACTCAGACCGCTACATAGGTCTGTCCCTGGCCTTCCCACTCAACCACATACATCTGAGGAAGTAGGCTCTGTGAAATCTCATGCTACCAATTTCTGTTTTTAATTTAGTCTCAAAGATGCTGCAAGATCTGATTGTTGCATACTGATATTTAAGACTAAATTAGCTATTTCTTTGAATTTTAAAAATACAGTTTGAAGACACAGATGCTTCTTCTATTCCTTAAGTATGAGTCCCTTGCCTTTAAGGTGAAGAAAATTAGAAAGTAAAGCTTCTCCTAACATAGAGATGAAGTGGTTAGAAAAGGCTTCCCTGCAACACAGGACACTGGATGGAAGGAGAAGAAACAATGCAGGTAACCCTAGATCTGCATGTTAACATGAGGACTGGCACTCCCCCCTCCTCCCCACAATTTTGGTCAGCTTCTCTGCCTGAGACAGTTGCAGAGGTTAAAGGATGATGATTTTCCTACTAAACCATCTCTCTGGCCATTTTTGAATGGTATGGAGTTCTTGTAAATAGCTAACAACTTAGAGTTGGCTGTGGTTTTTTTTTCTTTTCTGGGGAAGATTGTAAAAGTACTGGAGAAGGAAATATTTATCCACTTCTGCTCATTTTGACAACTGATCTTTTCATTTGAGTAGCTCAACTACAGCTACATTCTATGATCTCTGGAAAGGCTGAAAATTGTGGAAGAATTTTTTCTGTACAGTTCCCCCCCCACCCATATCCACAGATTCTTTATCCATGGATTCAACCATACACATCTTGAAAATATTCCAAAAATATGAATTCCAAAAAGCAAGCCTTGATTTTGCCGTTTCATATAAGGGACACCATTTTACCACATAATGAGGCTTAAGCATCCACAGATTTTGGTAACCATGGTGGGTCCTCGAACCAAACCCCAGCAGATACCAAGGGCCCATTGTACTGTGATAAGTTATTTGTCCTTTGGTGTTCAGACCAAAAAAAATGGTCCAATACATGCTTCTACCACATATTCTTCTCCAGTGCTAAATTATTATCCTTTAATGCTTACAATACCTCACATAACCTGCATCTACAACATCAGGTCCAGCCAGTGTCCTCCTGGCATTAGAAAAGATGCCTCTGCTTCCTCTTCTCTCATCTTCTTCTGCAAACTTCTTGTACTATTTGTTTTATAGTACCAAAATTCCCTCATTTAAAGTAGCTAAAAACAATTTCTAATGCTCAGAGCCAGTGGATGTCTCTGTCTATCCACACAAGGAAACCACAAGCCTGAAGCTCGAAAAGCTCCCTAGCAAATTGCATAGCTGAACAGCAGGCAGCCAAGAGCACTTCAGCCATGGAAACAGCCAGCTCAAAGAGGAGGTGGGGGTGGAATGACCAGGCAGAATGCCATAAATAATATTGAAGTTATAAAAGGGAATTAAATGTACATCTCTCCTCCTGCCAAAACTTTGTTCATTCTTATTTGTATGTAAGAGGCATAGCCTTACATATAAACATATAGCAAAGCCCAGGCACCTTAAATCCCCAAGTTATTAAACATTCATTAGAAACCCTGTCTTAATTTGTAATTGCAATGCATGAGCAGAAACAGAATGTTTCATCTGGCTTGTTACATTAAGAACAAAAATAAATCCATCATCTTTAGTCCGATTTATAAGCTTTCGTTTCAAGGAGGCCTGACACACTGAAGTTAATGCTGACCTACTGGAAGGCTGTGGGTTAGACCCATGCAGCTTCTGTAAAAGCTGTCTATGGCTTGCAACAATTAAGTCTGTGTATTGCCCAGACCAGTTAAGTCCACTTGAACTGGGAAATTTTATAGGGCTCAGGACTGGTGCTCAAATACTGTGCGTCTGAAGGAAGATATAAGGAAATTTTAAATTTAAAGGGCCTACATGCTGATTACACAAATTTTTGCCAAATCATGCTACTTTGTAGCCTTTGAAAAACAATTAGTAAGGGAGCTAAAAAAAAAGTCTCAAAATGGAGATAGGCCTTCTCTGTGACATCTTTCTAATTCAAGAACTACAGTATCACCTGGAACACACACACACACACACACACACACACCTTATTAAACAGCTACATTGGCTACCAGTCAGTTTCTGGGCAGAATTCAAAGCCCTGATTTTGGCCTTATAAAACCATACACATGGCTTTGGTCCAAACAATTTGAAAAACTATGGGGCTGTACAAACAGCCCTGAAGGGGCAGCATCCAGATACCCCTTCTTCAGCCGAATTGGCACCATGGCAACCTCATGCCGTGGCCCTGATCTGGCCTTTCAAGGGCGCAAACAGGAGCCACAAAAAGCGGTGTGACTATATGGCGCTCCTTTGGTGCTGCATCATCTGGACGCAGCACCAGAGGCACACCATGACACCATGTGCCATCTGCAGTAGCAGCATGAGGGTGCCTTAGGGGACACGCCCCCTAAGGCACCCTCATGCTGCTACTGCAGATGGCACATGGTGTCATGGTGTGCCTCTGGCGCTGCGTCCAGATGATGCAGCACCAAAGGAGCGCCATATAGTCACACCGCTTTTTGTGGCTCCTGTTTGCGCCCTTGAAAGGCCAGATGCCAATTCGGCTGAAGAAGGCTGTGGAACTCCCTTCCATGGGAGGTCCCGTTGGCCTCCTCCCTCCTTCTCCTTATTTTAGGAGGCATTTGGTGAACATAAAGTGGTGAACAATGTTTTTCCTGTGCTGCCTACAAAGCACTTGGGAGAACTGGGCAAGAACTGGTCACAGAATTTTATATCCATCATTACACTATGACTTTTTCAAAGCAGCTGTAAGATCTTCTAAAAGCCAATATACAAACAAAACAAAACAAAATAGCTTCATTTATATACCGCTTCATACCCTTAAGGAGTGTCTAAGCGGTTTACAATTGTAAGCTATTTGCCCCCCAACAATCTGGATACTCATTTTAGCGACCTCGGAAGGATGCAAGCCTGAGTCGAGCTTCAGCCCTTTGCTGGTCTTGAACTCGCCACCTTATGGTTTTGAGTGAGTGGCTGCAGTACAGGCATTTAACCACTGCGCCACCAGGGCTGATGGATCACAATATGGCATGCAGCTGAGATCTCCATGATGTATCAGGCACTGACAGATGCTTTTGATACTTTTGATACAGGTGTATACCAGAAATAATTTCAGCTCTGAATGATATTGTTCTATTCCATTTGGAAAGCATATATTTTGCAATGTTGGAATGACATATTGCTGGCTGAATGCAAAAGAAAATCCAATTTCTATGAAAAAGACATGAGCGAGACAAATAGAAGTCTTCTCAGTCTCCCAGTACAAAACAGTGGAATGAGTGGTGTGGAATGGATAAGTTGACATTGAACAGATAAAAGCTGACGTATGCCATTTTGATCCATGGCAGGGGTGGTGGAGGTATAATGCAAAGCTAACAATTTGTATTCTTTATCATAGTTAATTACTACTGAGTTGGTCTGTATGTCTGTGAGAGCAGACATTCTTCCTTGGTTTCCCTTAGCTCTCTTTTAGAGAAATGACCTTGCACTTGCCTCAGTCTTTACCTTTTCTATTCCACTTTTCCTCTATTAAAAATTTAAATCTAACATTTTAATTTATAAAAAAGGATGTCACATAAGAATATGAGGTGATGGATGGGGAAATAAGCTTATTTTATGAACCGCTTGAGTAGATAGTCATTTTCCCCCTCCTGGCTATAGCCCTGTTTTTTAGTTCTTGTTGGCAGGATTTTGCGGGAGGGGGGTAGGTTTCAGACTTTAAAGGAAAATGCTGAGTCTTTTACAGAGTTTCAATAGAATCTTGTTATAATTTGCAGTTCTCATGCCATCAGTCACAACTTTCAAGTTGAGAATCTGAGTGAACTTGAGATGCATACTTGGTAACGTTGATAAACATTGCAAAAGGTGTAACAAAGAATTTCTGCTGTTATGTCAATCCTACCATTGGATTTTGTCTGCAGGCATATCAACTAGATTAAAATACACAAAAAGATTTAATAAATTATTATAATGGTGCATAAAGCAATGCTTCTGTCTAACAAGGAGACTTATACACAAGCATCAAGTTTTAGGAATATTTTTATTTCATGTAAATGTGATGGTTAATTTCCTACCTGGTAAAATAATGAACTGAGGAGAGTAATCATTCCAATAGAAGGAACAGCTTTAAATAATGTGGCTTCAGATTCTTCATTCTGATTTCTAATTGTTCGTAGATGACTCAGCGTCCTGTTAAAATTATGATCTCTTCTTCTTTCTAGTGCTTTTCTCTACAGAGTAAAGGATTAGAACTGAAGGCATTGTAGCGTCTGAAGAGAAAGAAAGGATGTCAGCCCCTGTCCCCACAGTTCACTTGCAGAGGCATGTGGTAACTGAAGCTTTACATCAACACTGGTGACAGCATAGCATTCTGCATCACACCAGAGTGAAGCAGTTTAGTTTTGGGAGAGCAAGTTGGGCTGTATCTGCCAAAACTTTACTGTCTTTCCCTGTCAACCAGCAGTCAATGCCTGAGATGTTTGCATTTGGGGAACATACAAAATATTTCCATAAAATGTTCAAAATGTGTTTCCAGAGTTTCAAGAAGAGGGGAGAAGAACAAGGAAAACAACCAGCCTCCATTAGGGACTCAGAAAGAAGGCCGTGACAAGAGGCAGAAGTGAGAAGCCCCTCTTGGCATGGAAGCAGGTTTCCCACCACATCACCCCTTCCTTGACTGACCAAACTGGAGAAAGAAAGGAAGCCCTCCCTCCTTCCTTCCTTTCCTACCTACTTTTTTAACCTGAGCAGCATTAATCAACAACATGGGGATGCCCAAAGAGAGACTGTGGTGGCCATTTCTAGTAGGAGCATAGTGTGTAAGCCATAATCTTCCCTTTTGCTACTGACTGCTGCTCAGGCCAAAAAGGTAGATGAGGAAGGAAAGAAGGAGGAGGACTGCCTTTCTTTCTCCAGTTCAGGCAAGGGAAGGGTAATGGAGTGGGAGTGCTGCTTTTATGCCCTGACATAACAAGAAAAGCTTCTCACTTCTACCTCTTGTTACTGTCTTTGCGCTCCGTTCTTATTCCAGCACTGACCCATGTTGACTCAGATTTTTGGAGATGACTTTTTCTGAAAAATCTTTTGTTTTATACATTTAATATATGGTATTCCATACAAAACTTAGGGTTTTTTTGGGGGGGGGAGGGGGCACAGAAAGCAGTACTTTTCTACTATTTTTTCACCTTGTATTTATTTTCGCTCAATAACAGGGAGTCAATTTAATTGGAGTCAACATATTTTACAGATTTTAATACTATGCAAAGCTTTGATAAGAGTATAAATTTAAAAGTTATTTAAAAAGCAATCAGATAAATTATCAAGGTAAAACACTGAACATTAAAAACATTAAGCTCCATTAAAAGACTATACAAAGCATAAAACAGCACAGCACTTCATTAAGAGCCTATAACATTCAGTTTCTAAAAGCCTTATGGAACAAGAATGTTTTCACTTGCTGACAGGAAGACACCAAGAAAGGAATTCTCCTGAGATTCCCTTGAGAGAGAATTCCAAAGACTGGGAGCAGCCACCAAGAAGGCCCTCTCTTGTTCCCACCAAATGAGAAGTGCTGGGACAGATAGAAGGGCTTTTCCAGAAGATCATAGAACTCTAATGCAGTGGTGTCACTTAGGTGGTGCAGGAAGTATGGTCCACACCAGGTGACACTATGGAGGGCAGAGGTTGACACCTGGTCTTGACCTCTGTCCACTGTGGGGGATGTGTGTGTGTGGGCTGCTGCCATACAGTGGCAGGAGCACATTCTTGCTGGCATCCTCACTGCCATGGCTCTCTCTACTGGCAGTGGGGAAAGTAGTGCAGGTGGCAAGAAGAATGTGAGGGCAGTGGGCAGACAGACACCCTTCTTGACTTCCCTGCTTCCCTGGTTCCCTTTCATTGTGAGAACCAGGGAAGTAAAGAAGAAGGTGAGGGTTGTGGACACATGCAAACCCCTACCAGCCTCCTTGCTCCCCTGGTTCCCTTCACCGAGGAAGACAATGCAGTGGAGAAGAAGCCAAGGGTGGCAGATGCATGCGCGTGTCTGCCAGCCTCCCTGCTGCCCTTAGGTCTTTCACCGGGGGAGGGGGGAGGAAAGGTGAGGGTGGCATGCACACATACATCCATGCCAGGATCCCTGGTGGCCAGCATCAGGGAAGCCAAAACAAGAAGCCTCACATTCTGTACCTCCCTCCCGTTTGCTGCCTCACTTGCCTGGCTGTCTGCATCTGGCAGCCCTTTGCTAGGCAGTGGATGAGTACCGTATATACTCGTGTATAGGTCAACCTCATGTATAAGTCGAGGTCAACTTTTGGGGCCAAAATTAGGGATTGTTGTATGACCCGTGGATAAGTCGAGGGAAGGTTTAAGGGGGAAGCCCAGCTGGGGAGAGGCTCTGGGGCGATCAGCGTCTTTCCATCTGGGCTCCCTCCTGAGGAGAAAGCCCAGCTAGAGAGACTCTGGGAACGGACCTGATCCCCTTTTGGATGCTAAGCAGGGTCACTCCTGGTCAGTCCTTGAATGGGAGACCAACAAGGAGTCTACTTGTCTGCCAGCCTGGCCCAGGGGTCTGGAGGAATCACACTCTTTCAGAGGAAGGCAAGGGCCAACTCTCCCGGAAGAAATGGGCAAAGGAAATCCCCCGAAAGGAGAGAGGGAGGGAGGGGTAGATAGAGAGAGAGATAGGGATAGCTAAATAGATGGTAGGTAGGGATGGATGGATGGATGGCTGATTAGATGGAGAGAGGGATAGATAGAAGAAGTGATAGCTAGAGAGGGAAGGATAGAAAGAGACAGATGGATGAATAGATAGATAGATGATTGGATGGAGAATGGGATAGATAGAAGACAGGATAGGTAGGTAGGTAGGTAGATAGATAGAGGGATAGAGGGAGGGATACCTAAATAGATAGATGGTAGGGATGAATGGATGGATGGAGAGAAAGTGAGATAGATGGAGGGAGGGAAAGATAGAGACATAGAAAGAGAGAGAGAGAGAAATAGCTAAATGGATGGATGGATGGAGAGAGGGGGAATAGGCAAAAGAAGGATACATAGGGAGGGAAGGATGGATGGATTGGAAGGGGGGCTTTGGAGGGAGCCAGGGACAGAGGCACTGCCTGCCTCCCATTTTCTGCCCAGAGGCTGCTGCTGGGCTGCCCCCACCCCTTTTTCTCTTCTGCCTCCTCCCAAGGACCCCCCCCCGGGCCCACAACAGATTCCAACTCCCAGAATTCCATGGCCTTCACCCAGAAAAGGGTCAGGCCTTGTTCCCTGGGCCCCACAACAGACTCCCAACTCCCTGAATTCCATAGCCTTCACCCAGAAAGGAGTCAAAGTGGGTCCAAACCTTCTGCAGTGGGGCCTGAGTGGATAAACAGAGCTGTCACCACGTGAGTCCCTCCACTCTCGGCTCCCTCCCCCCCCCCCCCCGCTGCTGCCTGGTGGTTCCCTGCTGTCAGCCCCGAGCCGAGTCCTCAGAGTGGTTGGGGAATGGAGGGAGGGAGGGACTCAGGCCGGGCCAAGGACAAACAGCAGCAGCAGCAGGGAAGAAGAAGACGAGAAGACTCAACGGGAGAGATTTGTAAATGCAGCTGCCGCGCCTTCTCGCTGGCCGGTTTCCTCCTGCAAAGGAAGCATCCCGGCCAGGGAGAATGCTCTGCCTTTCCAGCCTGGGGTAGCCATAGACCACGTTGACCCGTCTATATGTCTACCCCAGGATTTTGGGGGGCATTTGGGGGCACAAATTTCTCGACTTATAGTCGAGTATATACGGTAGCTATCTGGTGAACCTGTGACCGAGACAATGGGAGAGGGAGGGAGGGAAGGAACACTACACCAGGTAACACCAACCCTTGTGACATAATTACTCTAATGGGCTTATAAAGAGAAATATGTATGGTCCTTCAAATAGGCTGGACCCCAGTTGTATAGGGCTTTATACGTCATTATCAGCACTTTGAATTGGTCCTGGAAATAGATTAGCTTCCAATGGAGATGTTGCAACAATATTTAAAAACTGCACAAGTTTTGAAGACTTTCTCACCGTGAGAAAGAAATTGCTAGAGTTACTTCTTACTTCCTTCAAGAAGAAAATTAGTGAAACATTACACCCCTAGTTGCTTTTTAACTCCTAACATTCAGAGCAGCCTTACTGGAGTCTTGCTGTTGGGAGAACAAGGCAGATGAAAGGATTAAGGAAGATATCCATTGTTTCATAGTTTTTAAAGGCGGCTGAGGAAATGTCAGGGTAGCAACTAGGCAACTGTAATGTGACCTTTGCCATACAAGTTCTAAGATAAAACTTCATATATTTCTATGATAGCTTTTTAAAAAATGCATTAAAAAGCAGAAGTATGTGCTGGGCATAATTAGAAACCTTGGAAACTTCAAATTGGTTCTCTCAGAAAACTGGAGGGAAAGTTCCTAAGACAGTAATGATGTGAAGAGGAAAATGAGTATAATCAGCACTGAAAAGGTAGGTGGTTATAATTGCTGGATAAAAGAGCAGATATTTAACTACTCAGTTAATGTTTGTTCCCTGAAGAAAACATTGAAGCTCTCCGGAATAGCTAGAGGATTAGCTAATCAGGAAGATTTTACTGAAACTGTGTTTTTAAAGAAAAAGAGACAGACAGAGATTCTCTGTGGATGTACATTCATGAACTTTCTTTGATTTCAGTGTAGGTTTTGTAAAGAAAGAAGTTATGCCTTTTTAATTTCTGTGCATGTTTTTTTTTCTTTTATTCATCAAAATATATAATCTTTAACTCAATGTTTTGCCACTCACTTATATGAAAGCAAGAAGATTTTTGCAGCAAATACTCAGGACCAGACTTAAGCGGGTAGAGCTATGTTGGCAAATCTGTGGCACACGTGCCTTCTCTGGCATGCAAAGCCATCTCTGAGAACACACAGGAAGGAGGGGTAAGGAGGTGCTCAGGCTGGCCCAGCTCTTTGCTGCTGCCTGGTTCTCCTACGACAAACTGAGCTGCAACAAGGAGAAGTATGTGCACCCCTTTCAGCTGGAAGTCACACCCCTTCTGGCTGGAAGTCCTGCTCCCCACACCAGGTGACACCAAACCCCGGTATGGGACTACTTCAGTGCTCACCATTTCATGGGGCAGCCCTGAAGCAGCTGTGTGGCTGCTGGGAGTAGCATGTTCCAGCCATCAGAACTGAGTGCCTGGGCCAGCTGTTGGGGAGGCGAGGCGACTCCCAGAGCACTGTAGCCGAGGAGGAGTTTTGAGGGGGAAAAGGCATTCTTCTCCCTTGCTTCAGGCACTTGCCTCCTCCTCCTCCTCCTCCTCCTCCTCCTCCTCCTCCTCCTCCTCCTCCTCCTCCTCCTCCATCTCCTCTTTGCAGGTTCCGCTGACAGGAAACCAACAACCAACAAAGCCAGCCTGGCTTCACAGTTTCAGCCTTGGACTCTGAATATCTGGAGACCCAGATTTGAGTCCCCACTCAGCAATTGGGTGACTAGTCAGACTCTCAGCTTCAGGGGAAGGCAATGGTAATCCCTCCTCTGAAGAAACTTGGCAAGAAAACCCCATGAGAGTCAGCATGAAACAGTGATTTGAGTGCTGGACTGCAGGCTTTGAGTCCATGCTCAGCCACTGGGTGTCTCAGCCTCAGGGGAGGCCAATGGTAACACCACCACCACCACCCCCATGAAGAAACTTGTCAAGAAAACCCCATAATATAGGTTCAACTTGAAAGCCATTGTGGAGTAGACTTCTTCAAAGGGAGGGTTTTGCCACTGCCATCCTCTGAGGATGAGAAAGTGTGACTTGCCCAAAGTCACCCAGTGGGTTTCATGGACTATGACCTTATAATGGGTCCCTTTTTAGCCTTGTCAGGATACATGTATTTTCTGTCTTGTTCATTTTCTGCTTATGACCTTCTTGTTAAGCACCTCAGACTTCAAGCAAAAGAGAACAGAGAAAGCATTATGAAGAGCCATCTCCAGATGTTTTAGAGTACAGAGTGACACTACTTAGGACAGCTGGAATAGTATCTGCTACTCACAGATGAAGTCTTCTCTACACATGGGCACTATTTTACACACTGGTGAGTGAACAGTTCCAGGGGGAATCTTGATCTCCTTGGCCATATACTTGAGTTTATCACACAGGAAGGAGAATGGAACAAAAGGGGCCGGGAACAAGTAGAGAACAAGTGGGGATGCATTTTACTGCCACACAGGAATGCCGCTGCCACTGGTGGAAGTCCCCATTCTGTTCCCCATCTGTTCCCCGTTCAGAACAATTCTCAAAAATCACCTCCTCTAGGATGGATGGGGAACAGAACAGAATGGAATGGGGACTTCCTGTATGCAGTAAAACGTATCCCTCACTCGTTCTGCTCTAATCCCAGCCCCTGTTGTAATGCATCCAGCCCATTCCAGGGACCTGTGTGATAAACTTAACTGTCTACGTTGCCTCTAGGTTCATTGGTAAAAGGTTCTCTTTGACTAGCCACTGACTTTAGATATTGTAAGTGCAGAAACTAGGGTTTAAACCTACAGTAAAATTCTCACTGCCTTTTCCAAACTACACATGTTGGAACCTGCAGTTTTCTTTACATGTCTGGTCTCTTGCTACCTACTCATCTTATATTTTAAGCTCTGAAGGAAGGGAAATGATAAGGAAGGATTTCATCACCATGTACACAGTATGGTCTCTTTTCGAAGTGAACAACAGTCAAAAGTGTGAGTTCTATTTTCAGAACCAGCACATACCTCTGTATACCTAACTAGCAAGCAGCCAGTTCTGCTTGCATGACAATATCAGCCTCCACCTGGCAGAAGGGAAGCAGACAGGTTGAAAGTTGTCTTCAAGTCAACAGTTGTACAGGGTGAAAGTAGGAGTGTGTGGGTGGAGAAAACTGGAGTTACTCCCTTCATAGCTGCACTGCAGTGAGCTTTGTGGATCCACTGACAGTAGCTGGGAAGAAGACAAAACATCAAACATGCAGCAAAAGGTTGTCAGGGACCTTCTGCAATGAAACTAGACAGAGATAGTACAGAAAGGAGCAGCCAGCAGGAGAGTGAATGGAAATAAAACAAGGGGAAGGCAGAATGTACATAAATAGAGCCAAGGCTGCATGGATCTCTCCTGACATCATAATGCAATAGAGGCAGCCCTTAACTTCTATGAGAGAGAAAGCAGCAATGTAAAGTTTTTATTCCATCAAAAAGACTTTTTAAGACACTTTTTCTAGAGTGCAGTGAAAGATTACTTTTTTTCATTATTATAGAAAATAGACCTCTTTCTGTATGAATCCTTGCAGAGTCAATACTCTGCAATACTGTTCAATATGCCATTTGGGTGGGGTTCACAGAACTCAGATCTTGGCTGTACATCTTAGGGAATGGGCCCCCTTCTCTGGTACTCAAAATGAGGAGGAAGAATCTGAGAGCAAGAGCACTGCTTTGAAAAGTATTTGCATTTCCTCATTTCCTATGCTTGCTTCTTCTTTTTTAAGAACACATTCTGTGGAATTGTGATGCATGCTTAAAATGTTATGCTTAATGTTATCACCAGAGTATACCCACACTGGCATTACAAGGGGTTGTCACTGGGTTACAGGCTTGGGATAGTCATGATCTAGCAACCCTACATTTGGAGAGCTTTAATGATACATAAGCTACTGCCACAATGCAGAACTAATGTAGTTTGATGCCACTCTAACTATCAGGGCTCCATCCTACGGAATCCTGGGGTTTGTAGTTTGTTGTGGCACCAGAGGTCTCTGACAGAGAAGGTTAAATATCTCTCAAAACTACAAATGCCAGAATTTTATAGCATTGACCCATGGCAGTTAAAGTGGCATCAAACTTCATTAATTTTGCAGTAGAGATGCAGTTTCAGGCAGAGGTTGCAGTTCTAAGGCAAAAGTCTGGATAGTCAGCACATGGGCTTTAAAAGTAGGTAAAGGAATTCCCCATTTACAAGATTGTAAAGTTGTGTCCAACCATGCGTGTGTGTATGTGCTCATCTCATTACTACACCAAAGAGCCAGCATTGTCAGAGACTACTCTGTGGTCATGTGGCCAACATGACTGCACAGAACACTGTTTACCTTCCCACCGAAGTGGTACCTATTGATCTACTTACATTTGCATGATTTCAAACCACTAGATTGGTAGAAGCTGGTACTAGTGATGGGAGCTTTGTCAGAGCACAAAGCACTCTAATCCAGAAAATGCCATGGATGTGGCAACAGGAGGAACTTGCACAAAGGTGACAGCCATCATGAGTCAGCATTTGAAGAGCTCTTACTCATAGGAAGCTGATGACACAAGCACAGGAGGTGAAACCAGCAGGCTTCAATTGTGCAAAGTCATAGCTTTCTCATACCAGGAAACTGGGTGACATCCCAGGAATGGAAAGATCTCAGGCCCCCAAGAAAGAAAAGGTATATAAGGGAGAGGGATGAATTCTCCATGTGGTTGATGTTGGTTGGATTTGTGGTTGGAGTTGTGATGGAACAGTTTGATTGTTTGTATAGTTGTATATATTCTGAACCAGACAATTAAACCCTCTTTGAGAGATAGCCACTGTCCAGCAATTTATTCTCCAGGAGAAATAGCCATCTGCATGAGAGGATTTATCCTTTGCAGCCTGGATATGACTTTCACATGAGACCTTCTGCTGGGTTCCTGCCTATGTGCAAGTCTTCTGCATATGTGCATGTCTACATGCCCCAACAAGCTCACACCATCATATGGCACCAGGGCCTCGAACTGCCAGCCTGCTGCTCTTGCAGTCAACAGAGTCAGCATCTTAACCTGATGCACTTTCATCACCACATTAAAGCAAGGGCTTTAATAGCTTCTTTTTAAAAAAAAAAAAAAAAAAGGGGGGGGGGAACAGGAGGGAAGAATTTCTGTATGGACCTGAACTTGCTCCTATAAAAATAGATCATAACAGCACCTCTAAACTAATATTTACATGCATTTACAATATATTTGATAGATGTTCAAAAATTCTTCACACTGACAGTGGAGGCATTTTTCCCATACTTTAGGATTTGGTCTTGTGCTATGATCTCAGGCACATCACATCCTAAAGATGCTCAAATCAGAGGGAAGCCTAACTTTTAAAATGTTACATTTCATTAAGGCAAATCTCATCACAACTGGTAATTTTTCACAATGTGACTGACTCTGTCTTGTTTGAAGTGCCTAGATTTCCTCAGGGATGTTTCCTTGAAATACCATGAGGGATGTTTCTCCCCTGAAGGACTTTGCATAATTAGAATCTGCATAATCCATAAAGAATGGTGTATTGTTTTACTAATGTGCACTGAATAAATTGAATAGTGTTGCTCATGGAAAACAGATATTTTGATGAATCCATTAAAATGCTAACAGGCTTGCTTAAATAAAGTGAATTTGTAGGCACCAAGTTAACAAAATATTATTCTGAAAAAAGAACAATATTTAGAATGCACCCTGTCACAGATCCAGAAATTGCTTCAGATGATATGAAAGGTACTTGCCGTTCTCCAAACTATTTTGGAGGAACTTTTACCTGAAGTAGACTAGCCAGATTTCTTGTTACGTCTTGGGAAGATAGGAAACAGCCTCACTCTGGAATCAAATTATTGGTCATTCTTCTACAGTATGTCAATATTGATTACCATGGCTCTTCAGGGTTACTCACAGGGGTTTCTGTAACCCCATTTGGAGGTACTGAGGAACTAAACCCGGAACCTCTATCGAAAATCCCACAGAACTTATTATACTATAAAGTTCTGCAAGATGAGCTTTGTAGAGGTTACTCTATATAGCTGTCATGTAGGATTGCATCATTATGCAGCTGATCATCTATATCTGGGCCACTGCATGCTCTCATTTTGCAATCACAGATCAGGGTCAAAGTGAAAAATTGAAGTATTTCCAAGATGTCAAGTTTGGATTTTTTGAATGAGTAGATAGTGACCTATCAACACTTCCAGGAGTTGCATTCTATTCTGGTCAGAAATAACTCATGGATCTTGGAGCAGATAAGTATGTGGCAAATATAGAGATTTAAAGGTGAAATTCAGCAAAAGAAATCACAAGAGGATCAATCTGAACTTTCTGGAAGACCAGCTGAGTAATGTTGAAGGTCGGTGAGATTTGTCTAGGTGAGTACAACTGCTTTTAGCTTTAATCAAGTGAGTGATTAAAGCTTTAATTAAGTAGCTGAACCAAAATATTCCTGTCCTTTTGTGAAACCAAAGGCTCCTTCCTTAGTCAAAGAAAAACTAATTGTTTAAGAGGTTTCTTTAGTGCTTCATCAGTGGGGATAGCCTCTGCACTCATGAGATTCCTTAATGGAACAACAACAGAAATAGCATATAAGGACTTTATCACAGGCAGCTTATAACCCATGATTAGAGCTAAATTAAAGCACTTTTGGCAATATTTATCACATAACACAACCTCTACTTTGTCCCCAAACTGTAGTTAGGGTTTCTTTTTTAATTGATGGGGGAAACTGCACTAGCCCACAGGTGTGAAACATTGCTGCTGTGACAGTTCCAATATTGGCAGTCAGAAAGGAGATTATCACATGGGAGGCACAGCATCCTTCCAAAGATTATCACATTCCCACATGCTTCTGCCATCATTCTCCTGTTGATACCAAATGAAAGCTCCATTACAATTTACAGGCAGGAGAAGCACATGAGGACAGCTCCATTACACTTTACACATGGGAGAATGATGGCAGAAGCATGTGGGGGTGTGATAATCTTTGACCCCCAATAGTATTATTAGAGAGTTTAAATTTAGGTCCCGGTTTAAGAGTTTAAGTTTAAGACCAGAAAAAGGATGGGAGAAGGATGCTGTGCCTGCTGTCTGATAATCTTGATATTGTCATTGTCTCCTCCTGTACCCCATCCCCCATCCCCTGTCCCCCTCATTATTCCCAAGCAGGCTGATTCCCTTCATTTATTAATTTTCTTATTTCTTCCATTTAAACTTCAACTTCAACAGCAGAGCTCTAGAACTGCATGGGAAAAAATGAAAATAGAAATTGAAAACCCAAAAGACATGCTTGGTAGGCATAGAGGCAGGGTTAAGAGGGAGTGCAGAAGAGAGCACAATGGCCAAAACAGTCTCAGTTGTGTGTTTGACAAGATGTGTGATAATGGCTGCTTACAAACAGTATAATTCCATTTTCTTTTTAAAAAGAAAGATTGCCGCAAGAACAGGACTCATGTAATGTTCTAAGACAAAATGTAGGTTTGTGACTCCAACACTGCCAGTTTTCATCCCTTTAAAAAAAAAAAAAAACTTTCACTGATTAAGAAGTCAGTAGAGCTTTGAAAGCTTACACCATGTGCTTTGTGCATTTTTGTTGGCCAGTAAAGCTCTCACTCTTTTGTAGATTTTGTATTTTGTTATGTTTTTCTCCATGGCCAATACAGCTACCCCTGAATATATTACCTACCCAATCTTGTACATCTGCAAGACATGCCCCCTGTCATGGTAGTGCCCATCTGGGCAGCCTAGAGAGGTGAATCCAGTGACAGTGGCCATGAGCAAAAACATGGTTCACTGAGTGGGAAAAGTCACTGAAAAATGCAAATATTGACAGTGGAACTTTGAGGCTGCAGCCTTTACCAACCTTTACCAACCTATTATGAATATGGAAAAAGTATAAGAAAATGGTGTGCTCAAAGATACCATTGTGGGCCTCCCCATATGAAACTTTATTTAGATTTAGCCGGTTGCCAAATGAAAATTGGATAACATACAAAGATATAGTGGTATTTAATAATAAAAAAAACATAGAATAATATTTCTGGAAGAACTTAAGAAGGAAGATATAAACGGTAATTGTTTTTTTTTTAAATTAGGCAACAGAAAGAAAGATATATTATAGACAATAAGCAGGAGGGAAAAGGAAATAGCATCTTGAAGTTAGAAGAAGTAATGTTAAATAAAGAGGCCTTATTGTCCAGAATATATAAGTGTATTTTAAAAATTTACACAGAAGAGGAAACTATAAAAGAAAATAGGATAAAATGGTCACAAAAATTTGGATATACACTTGAGTTAAATCACTGGGGACTGACAAGGAAAAAAGACTGAGCTATACTCTTTGTCAAAATTTAAAAGAAAACTGAGCTCTTCTCAGAAAAGGCAAAGGTTGCTCAACCTAAGGATAATGGAGACAGAATAGAGGAAATTCAGCACAGAATAAGTAAAGAGGTAGTACAGGAATACCTGGTTAACCTAAATGAATATAAATCTCCAGGACCAGATGAACTACATCCTAGAGTATTAAAAGAACTGGCAAATGTAATATCAGAGCCATTGGCAATAATCTTTGAGAACTCCTGGAGAACAGGAGAAGTCCCAGCAGACTGGAGGAAGGCAAACGTTGTCCCCATCTTCAAAAAGGGAAAAAAAGAGGATCCCAACAATTATCGTCCAGTTAGTCTGACATCAATTCCGGGAAAGGTTCTAGAGCAGATCATTAAGCAGAGAGTCTGTGAACACTTAGAGGCCAATGCCATAATCACAAAAAGCCAACATGGGTTTCAGAGAAACAAGTCATGCCAAACGAACCTGATCTCTTTTTTTGATAAAATTACCAGCTTGGTAGATGAAGGGAATGCTGTGGATATAGTATACCTCGATTTCAGTAAGGCCTTTGACAAGGTTCCCCATGACATTCTTGCAAACAAGCTTGCAAAATGTGGGATAGACAAGTTAACTGTTACATGGATTTGTAATTGGTTGACTGGCCGAACTCAAAGGGTGCTCAACAATGGCTCCTTTTCATCCTGGAGAGAAGTGACCGGTGGGGTGCCACACGGTTCTGTCCTGGGCCCAGTGCTATTCAACATCTTTATTAACGATTTGGATGACAGAATTGGGGGCATACTTATCAAATTTGCAGATGACACTAAACTGGGAGGAGTAGCTAATACCCCAGAGGACAGGATCAAAATTCAAAATGACCTGAATAGACTAGAAAGCTGGGCCAGTGCTAACAAAATGAAATTCAATGCGGAGAAATGTAAGGTTCTGCACTTAGGGCGGAAAAATGAAATGCACAGATATAGGATGGGGGACACCTGGCTGAATGAGACCACATGTGAAAGGGATCTAGGAGTCCAAGTAGACCATAAGCTGAACATGAGTCAACAGTGTGATGCGGCAGCTAAAAAAGCCAATGCAATTTTAGGCTGCATCAATAGAAGTATAGTTTCTAGATCAAGGGAAGTTATAGTGCCACTCTATTCTGCTTTGGCAGGCCCCACCTGGAATACTGTGTCCAGTTCTGGGCACCACAATTCAAAAAAGATGTGGAGAAACTGGAGCATGTCCAAAGGAGGGCAACTAAGATGGTGAAGGGTCTGGAAACCTTGCCCTATGAAGAACGCCTTAGGGAGCTGGGGATGTTTAGCCTGGAGAAGAGAAGGTTAAGAGGTGATATGATAGCCTTGTTTAAATATTTGAAGGGATGTCATATTGAGGAGGGAGCAACCTTGTTTTCTGCTGCTGCAGAGACTAGAACGCGGAACAATGGATGCAAACTGCAGGAAAAGAGGTTTCACCTCAACATTAGGAGGAACTTCCTGACAGTAAGGGCTGTTCGACAGTGGAACACACTCCCTCGGAGTGTAGTGGAGTCTCCTTCCTTAGGGGTCTTTAAGCAGAGGCTGGATGGCCATCTGTCAGAGATGCTTTGACTTGGAGTTCCTGCATGGCAGGGGGTTGGACTGGATGGCCCTTGTGGTCTCTTCCAACTCTATGATTCTATGATTCTATGATTCTATTATAGGATTTATTTCAGGTGGTATTTAACACCTTATAAATTGGGTAAGATCTACAGCAACTCTAGAAGTAAATGCTGGAAATGCTCCAAGGAAAAAGGATCACTCTTTCACATGTGGTGGACATGTGAAAAAGAGAGAATATTTTGGGCACAAATACATTATGAAATAAAGAAGATTGTAAAAGAACATTTGGAACGTAAACCAAAAGTATTTCTATTAAATATGTTAGATGTGAACAAAAAAAAAATCAAATTTGGTAAAATTTTATTTTATATGTTATTAGCGGCAAGTATTGTCCATGCTAAAAAAAAAAAAAAAAGGAAGCAAGAAAATATCCCATCGATTGGTGAATGGTCATCAAAGCTAATGAACTTAATGTAAATGGATAAATTGACAAGAAGCTTAAAAATGAACAATCAAAGAAGTGATTGGAAGATTGGGAAAAATTCTAGAAAATTTCTCTCAAAAATGGGGAAACATAGCAATTATGGGAGTAGATGTGGAAAGAACTGAGTTTAGAAATAGTATAAAATGGAAAGTAATTTGAAAATAGATTTAAGCTAATTTGAAAAACATATGTTTGAAAACAGAAGAACTTAAAGGAAAATAAGGAAAGATTATTTTTTTAGTTTAAGATAATCTTTATATTCAGCAGCATGAAAAGAAAATTATCAAGACTGGTAATAAGGAAGCAACGAATGATGTATGAATGATAAAAGGATTATGATTCAGTGTATCTGTCAGTAAGTTATTGTATTGTGTATTAGTTGTCAATGTATATTGTTTGTGTGTATTTGTATTTGTGCACAAGAGATGTATTTTATCAGTGATTTTAAAAAGTTTCAATAAAAATATAATTAAAAAACACAATTGTTTTTGTGGTTATTCTGGAAGAACTGTGCTTGTCCAACCATGAGGAGATTGATTGTGCCAAAACCAAAAGAGTATGGTAAAGTACTGATACCTTCATATGTTACCATCTAAACTTTAGCCTCTGCATACAAATGTACACAGCATTGGCTGTGTGTTTTCTCACAGTCACTGCTCCACTGAATATAAAAAAGCATAGGAAATAACTCTAATACATCTCTATTAAAACATTCTTACACTAATCCTCCCCCAACCAGTCTCTAATATCAACATTGCCATCATCATGGGTAAGATTAATAATGAACTTTTCTAGGGTTTGTACAAGAATTGGACTATTCATGCCTAGTAGGCTTGCAACTGAACAGAAGAAACAAAGTGAAAAGTAAGAATAAGTAAGAAATAGGAAAACAAGAAAAATCAGGCCTTCTTCTTTCATAAAAGTTTTTTCTTTGCATTGTATTAATATTAATGCATTTTGAGGGGGGAGGGAAGGAGCAATGGAATTCTGTACAGTTAGATTTGAAGGTAAAGCAAAAAAAAAAAAAATCACCTGTCAATCAAAAGTAAGTTTTATTCTGGAATATAAAGCATAATGTTGTGAGTTTTATTTGTGGGAATTCTCATTTTTCTGGCTTGTGTGTTAAGTCCAGAGATGAATCACAGAATTATAGAAACATAGAGATGGAAGGATTTGTAGGGATATCATAAACACAACAAAAGTTGACAAGGCCTGGAGGATAACTAATTTTAGCACTGGGTCATTAAGCATAGTTATTTGTATATGTGCGCCTGAATATGAATTACAAGAATAAAGATCCATCTGTTCAGGATAAATGTTCATCTGTCCGAGGAAGGCTGTGTCCCTTTTCTTGTATATCTACAATGACCTTGATCCATTTGTTTGGTGAACACCTAGATTTTTACATTCCCTCCCTCCCCCCCTCCCCCCCCCCCCATTTTGTTTGGTAAGTGCTGGATTCCAAGAATCTTTCCTTAGTAGGGAATACCAACTGATGGAATAAATTCGGTTTGGAATTTAGTTTGGGATTTGGAATGTTAAAGCAAAGCAAATTATGATTCCAAAATAGAGTGGGCTTGTCCCTCTATTTGGAAAAAGGAGTTTGGGTTTTTATAACAGTGAGGGACAAGCAATTCTGCTCCCTTGTGCCACACTGTTGCTGATTTGCAACAAGAGAGTTTTGCTTTGCTTTGTTTTTTCACCAGGGACTGGAAGCTAATGGCTCAGGGACAAGCCAGAGACCACCCATTTGAGTAGTACAGGTTTATAACACTGTTGAGGAAGTCTCTGATAAACTGAATTATCCTTAGCCTAATTTCTGTTTCATTTACCATACACTGCTTATTCAAATCCTGATTAAAAAGTACCTCCTTTTTTGAAAAATTCAGCAAAGTGAAAGAAACAGTATTGGTTTCAATCAGTGGCTGGCCAAAATTTCTGTTATCTTTCAGCCTAACTAACTCCATAGGTTAGATGCAGAGATGTGAGAGTCTATTGTTTGTTTCATTTCTGTGAACTTTCTCAGAATCTAGAGACAGAAAATAATTTTGGTGATGTCAACATTCTTGACAAAAGAATCAACTTCATACCTCCAGAGATGCAGTGTGAGACAAGTATGAGTTCTCACAATATAGCTCCTAGGATTTTTTTGGGTTGTGGCAGTTGCATCCACTCATTCCATTTTTGGAGGAGGCTCTTTGTAGTAATTTCTTGCATATGTACCAGGGCTTTCACAAAGTTTTTTTTTTAATTAAAAAAATGGAGGGGAGCTGAGGTGGTCCTATGTTTTGAAAGGCAAATGTTTTCCCTCCAGATTTTTATCACCCCCCCCCTTAGAATTATAGTGCAAAAGTGATGTATCACTGATGTGCTAAAGCAGAACTATAACTTTATTAAAATTTAAAAGGAGAGAAAGGGAAACAATACTTTTTTGTTCTGATATTTTTCAGGACCTAAAGAAAATGCTCTTGAGGGTGAAGGTTAAGTGTTGCAGCTAGTGCCAGGAATTGTCAGAAAATAGTCAAGACAACAGAAATATAATTTGGATACTTGAAGAAAAACTGAGGATGACAGCAACAAATACTTGAACCTCCCAGCACATTTGCTCCATCTGGAGATGCCTGCAGTCATGAACCTTTATATACACATAACTGGAAAAAGAAAAACAGGGAAAGAATCTGCTATTTGTGATTTCCTCCTGAGGATGGGAAGCTGAAACATACAAACATGCTTTTGTTTGTAGTCTAGAAGACCACAAATTGCATAAATATGTAGAGATTCTGGACATGTGGATACAAATTAAACACAAAAATCATACACTCTGTGGCAATGCAAATTTATTGTCTATTTCTGGATAGATGGGAGAGCAAAAAGCAAAATGCTTTGCTTACCACGTTTAGCTTTTTGGGGGAGGATCCAGACATCATTAATCTTCAGTAGCAATGCCAAGAAAAGATATTTTGCTTCCTAAAGTAAAGCTCAAATTCCACCCAACCAATACTAGAACCAGGACTTGAAAAGTGTTCCTCCATTCTTGAGGAAATCTGAGCTGTCTGAAGTAGGTCACTTCACCCCACTGTATGGAAGGCCTAGTCCCTGTCTATGGGCATTCAACAGTATCTGGAGGAAGGAGATTCTTTAAAAATTTTAATTTCTTTTGCAACCTCATACAGTTTTAAAATGGTCTTGCCATTGTTTTCAGTAAGAACAAAGCAAGAAAAAAGCTCTCTGCTCCTGACTGGTGTTCCCCCTCCTCCAGTTCAACCTAATGTAGATAAATTAAACTTATACTAAACAAGCACAAGTCTGTTATGGAAAAGCAATATATACATACATACATACACACACATCCCTTTATTTTAGAAATCTTTGCTTAACACACACACACACACACACACACTTCCTCTCTTCTCCACACACAAACACACATACACCTGATTTCCATTGAAAAATAACTTTTTGTGTTATGTCTTCATGGATGGTTCATAATACAAATACATGTTGTGTTTCCTACATCTTGTCTGCCCTTATCTTGGTTTGTCCTTAATAGAGGCTCAACTACTTGTCAGAAGAAATTGACAGTGAGAACATGACTTCTCTGTCACTGAAACCTGCATGAAATCAATATGGCACTTAAACTGATTTCTTCAAAGTCAGTGATGCTTCTTGAATGTCCATTCTCAGAAAGGCTACTGATCACAACTGTGCTGTTCATTTCCAACTGAAAGAATCAGATAAGAGTCTAATTAATCATATATCTAAAGCACTAAATGTCTACCTGATGGTGGTAGGTCTTGACAGCTACTACCAGCTTGGTTTAAGTTTTAATAAACAGAGCAACTAAAGACTGATTTCCAATGAACCTGATCTTGCATGATCTAAGAAAGATTTTAAATACTGTTGTAATTTTTTTATGGAAAATTAAATCCTGTTACTTGAACAGGGTGATCTTGTGTTACTTAGAGTGTTTCTAATGCTTACTTAGAGATGAGTTGTTGAAGTTTTCCTTCCTTACCCAAAGACTCCTCCTTTTTAAGTTCTTACTTCCCCTCACCCTCCCCCCCCAAAAAAACCCTGAAATTTTCAACAATCCTTACACTGAAAAGTCTTTATTCACTATGCAGATGGCATAGATACATGTATTTTGTTTTCAGGTCATAGTCAGTGCCAGCAGTTAACAATGTGGAGCAGTTTAATAGACAGCGACATGGACTTGAATATACAACTGTTGTATTTAAAATGCAAACACACTGCTATGTACTACATGATAATAGAAAAATAATGCTTCAGGGTAGGGAATGGTAAAACAAATACATCACATTGAAACACACAGATGGAAACAAGTATGTATGAAAATGGCTTTGTATTAAGCATAAGATACTATTTATCAATGTGACTGAATGAAATTTACCATGCTAATGGAAGATCATATGTAGGCAGAAAAACTCAGGCCTCATTCCCACTTACCTCTTTATTCGCTTCCTGCACTGATTCCTAAAACCAGTTCAGCAAACAGTGTGGTTCCCACTATGATTGTGCTGGTTTCAAGAATCTGCAGGAAGCGACAGCCATGGCTTCCCACCATGTCTCCTTCTGTTGTCCTGGCCATACTGGGGGCAGAGGAGAGGCCGAGGCAGAAGGAGAGAGGCAGACTGAGGACGGAGCATGGAGCAATGGCCAGGAAAGCCACTGACAGTGGGATCCAGGGCAGATTCAAATCCGATTCAATTCTGACACAAAGGCAAAGTCTTTGGATTTTAAGCTAGTTTATTGATGTACAGGGGGACACACTCTCTCACACACATTCACACCTGCAATCACACAAGGCTAATAGAAGAAAGGAGGAAATGTGGGAAAATAAAAGAACAAGCTTTCTAATGGTGAGATACTTGCCTGAGATGGTTCTTCCAGAATCCAGGCCGATGCAGCAATGCAATGGAGGGAAATAGGGAGAAGGATATGTAGGAACTGGGAGAGGGAAAGGGAAGGAGGAAGGGAAGGGGGGGGGTTGAACTGCATAGAATCCCAAACCACAACCAGAGATCTGTCTGAGATCCCAAGCAGAACAACTAACAAAGAAATAGCAAGGATTTAAGTAGTCTTCTGGTCACATCCTCAGCAGATTATTGTCCTACATCAAAGCAAACCAAATTTACATATACCTTGACGAAGCCTCTATAGAGGAAGCCTCTTCCACGGGAAAAGCACTGACACTGGAATAGCTGGTATCTGTTAATTGTCACAAAGTCATAAATCTGTCCCAGGCGTGAGACATCTTTTCCTGTATGCAACTCCCAACTAGGCTTATGCTGCGAACATGATCTCCTCGCCATTAGGCCATGGCAGCTAAGGGGACATCTCCCATAATGCCTTTCCATTAGGGTCATAAGGAAACATACCTTCACCTTATAGATGCAGGACTTGCTTAGAGGTTGCTATGATCAAGCGATTGCCAAGAAGAAGGGGGGCCTGATTACCTCTGAAGATGCATTTTGTGATAGGGGTTCTGGGGGTGTTTTTGTAACAATGCAGACTTTGTAACAAGTGGGAACAAGGCCTCTGAAGGAATGTACAAAAATACATAGTCCAAAGACTGCCAGCTCTTGCAACTGTACATGGTGATAGGGAATACAACGGCTTGGATGATCCTTACTTTAGTGTTCAGAGTTAGGTCTTTACAGTTTATGATCCTGGCCAGTTCTTTCTTAGTAGGCCTAGTCTTCTTCTGATTTCCTGACTGCAGACTGTGTTCTGGTCAATATTTGAACCAAAGCATGGGAACTCTTTGACTATTTCAGTTTCCTCATTGTGTAGGGTGAATTTTTGTAGATCTTCCATGCTCATTAACTGACCACTGATGACCACCAGTCATTAACTGACAAGTGGTGGGAAAATGCCCTTAGACTCACTGATGCCCTGTATTCCATAATCCTACAACTACACATTTATGGATGGCTTCAATATGGCATTATATTCATTTTTCTTAAAAGTAACATCCCAATCTCTCATACTGAATTTATTCTCTTCTAAACCAAGATTTGGCAAAGAAGTCAAAGAAGAAAGTGCAAAGGTAGGCCTCATGTTAAAAATAAAGAAAATAAAAATAATGACCATAGGGATTTACATCAATTCAACCTAGATAAAAAGAAAATTGAAGTAGTTAAAGATTTCCCATGCTTTGGATCAAACACTGATGAGCATGGAGACTGCAGTCAGGAAATCAGAAGAAAATTAGGAATGGGAAGGGCAGCTATGAAACAACTAAACAAAATACTAAACTGTAAAGTGATTGGGGTTGCAGCAACTGCACACCACAGCCCCAATCCACCTTTTTGCTAGCCCAAAAAGAAGCGGAAAAATGCTGCTTCTTTTTTTTACACTAATAAAAAGCTAGCTGTTCGCACCGTGCCACAGCTTTACAGTGCTCCAGCGGCATGTGGAGTCTAAACGCCATGCCACTGGAGCATCCGGAAGCAGGCTGCAGTGTGGGCAGTGTGAAGCCAGCTTCTGGGAGTCATGCTGACATGCATTGTGTGTATGCCATGTGCCCAAGCCATCTGGAAGCTGGCTTTTCATGCTGGTCTGTACTGGCCCTGTATCTCTATAAAACATGATTTGCAATCCAGATCCCTTGCCAAATGCTCTACCGCTGCATGAAAGTGCACAGCTCCCTTTTGGGGAAAATTCTGAAGCAAAATAGTTATTGAGCAGTGTGCCTTTCCACTGATATCACATCATCCTTATTAAACAGCAGTCTCACTGTCTCCTGGATCATTCTCTTACTTCAAATGTACCTGAAAATCCCCCTTCTGTTTCTCTTTGCTTGCCGAGCCAGTCTCAGCTTTATGAGTTTGTCTCACTTTAACATGATTCCAACAGATCGCAGTCGAGTTGGAAATGGTTCCTAGTGTGAACGAAGCAGATATAAATAGATCAGCAAATCGGTTTATATCTTCTGCTCTCCAGCCTCAGCAGCAATGGGAGCAGCTGTGAGTGGCACCCTCCAAATCTCAGCACTGGGGGCAATCGGTGGGAGCTGCTCCACCAGCCCCAGGAAGCAAGGCTCCAGCTGCGGCTGCAAAGACTTTCCCTGGCATTCCGTCCAAGAGACAGGCTTCCCTGTGGGGGGTGGAGGGTGATTTATATCACAGTGGGAATGGGCCCTCAGTCCTTCACCAGCTAAAGAGACTCAATGTGATGGGCTATTCTAAAAACTGGAGACTCCCTTTGTTGTGGCCTAAGGCTATCACAAATGAATGCAAGGCAAAATCTGCCCCACTGCAAGTAACATAAGGAATCCCAGACTGATTTAAGTGGATGATTTTATTATATTTTTGGTGACAAGAGAATATATGAAATCCAGAATAATTAATGTTATGATTTCACATAGGCAGCACTTTCATAATTCCTATCTATTTATCTATCTATCTATCTATCTCTTAAGCTGTCATTGAATCCATTCCTTAATCACTTCGTGCCTTGCAGGTTTTGATTGCACTTGACTCTTACGATCACCCTTCCTGATTAGAAAACTAACTTCATCAACTCAGAAATAGCTGCCTGAAGAACATTATCACAAAGATAATTTTGATGGGGAAATGAAATGGGCAAATAAAATGCCAAGAAATTCATTCTGAAATACCAGTGTGTTAAAAGCTCGTTTATTTTGCTCTTGCAAAATACTTCTATGATTTATAACATTGTTCAAAGGTCCCTATAATTTAGAGTCTTAAGAAGAAGCATGTTGTTGCTATTATTGGTTTTTTTCCTTGTACTAATAAGTAGTTTAATCTTACTCAAGATGCAGAAAATTAACAGGTCTCTTTGGTTCAGGAAGAGATTTCATTCAAAAGTAGAAATGACAGTTGCCTTGAGCAGGGATGGGGAACCCCCAACAGTCCAGATATTATTGGATATCATCTCCTATCAACCCAAGTCAGGAAAGTTAATGATTGAGGAAATAGGAATTGTAGTCCAACTTCCCATTCTTGCTCAAGAAGATCTGCAAGGAAATGTTTGCAAGTTTAATAAACCTACTAGACTTGGTATCATTGATACTGGGCCTCTATGTACAGAAAAGGTTTGAATACCGTATTGGTTTCAAACCAGTAACATAAGCCACAGTTTGAAGTGGACCAACAACTATCCACCATTTGTTCCACTTCAGGCCCACCCATGGTGGTATTCCAGTGGTGCAACGGCAAGATCCAGGAAAACCAGGAAAGAGTTATCCCTTCTTTATTCACCCCACCCCACCCCACATCAGAGCTGGAGCTGGAGCTCTGGGAAACCATTGTGGAGGGTTGAAAGGAAGAGGGAAGTGTCCCTTTGGGACCATCAGTTGAACACTGAATCTACCCACAGGGACAGGCTGTGACTAACTGAAAAAATGCAATAAAATGCCAGATGCAACAGAAAGGCAGATACATGCAACCTAATGTTTGTTTGTTTTTTAATGTCTTGACATAGAAATCATCTGCTTAAGGACCTAGCTGCTTCAGTGGAAGTGCTGATTGATTTAAAGACTGGATTATATACAACAATGGAGGTTCAACTCCTTCAGGCAAATCCAGAGTAATGGAATTAATCAGGATGATCCAGATTGTTCTGTTCCAGCTCCATAACATATTGGACTGCGCAAAGTCAGTTCCATAGAAGGGTAGAGTCCAAAGTGGTTTATATCAAGCTGGAGGTCTGGACATTAAAACATGACCATATAAGGAAGATATCAAAGTGATGTGATGAGGAGGGGACTGATATGTGCTCACTGACAACTGCCATTGCCTGTTCCGTTGTGCAGCTTTCAGCATAAGCTGAAAGGCACATACAGCGCACACATGTATGACATGTGTGCACTGTATTACAGCACTAGCAGTCTGCCGGAACACCATGCCATCTTGCTCTGGGCAGAAGCAGAAGAAAATTCAAAGCAGCCATGCAGCAAAGGTAAGGTCTACAGGTCAGGGAAAAAGGAGAACTGCAACAACATTTCTCAATCACCTAATCCCAAAAGCCTTAGGCAGGAAATGCTGGAAGAGATGGGGTGGGTGAGTATGAAATCATGAGAGGGATATTTCTAACACTAATAGCACATTTCCCCCCAGAGTTACATGTCTCAAATTCGTTTGGGTTAATCTTAGGCTCATGGAAGACAATGGCAAATCTCCTCTGAACAAATCCCATTGAAAATTATGTGAAGGCACATGACAACAACGACAATAACGTGCTTCTTAAGGGCCTACCATATCTCCAGACTTTATGCTGATTTGTGAAAAAGTGGAGGGGGGGGGAGCACAGTTATGGTCATATTTGTTTTTCCAGTGGAGGAAGACTGGTGTTCTGCCAAAATGTGTAGGAACTTGTTATATTTCTTTTCCTTCCTTGGGATTTCCAAATCTTGATATGGATTTGGTGTCTGCATTGGAACTCACTGGATTTGGAGCAAGGAAGTCCAAACCAGACCCAGATCCATGTTGCCAAACTGGGCTCCAGGCTAAATCATTCCTAATTTATAACAGAAGAATCTCCCAAAATTCAGTTTTGTTTTGTTTTTCTTTCTTTCAAAGAGCAGCCAGACAGGTACCACTAAGACAAAAGTGTAGGATGGAAGCATCCCACTTCTCATTTTTCCCAACATCTTCACCTGGAAGCAAAGGCTCCATTCCAATCTGGTATGCCATGGACAGGCATATATTTGCTAAATGTTCCCTTTTAAAAGACTTCTACTGACCATTTTGTGGCAGAGGAGCCTAAAAATGCATTGTATATTGCTGAAACAGTGCTTCTTCATGATGGATACATTTTAAATGAAGGCTGAATTGTACAAAGAAAAAATAGGAGGTTCTCTCATCACTGCATTTCAGTGCTCAAAATGTTTCTCTTCCTTTCTGCTTCTTAGGATTTTGAGAAAAGCACAAAAGTGACCAGCCAGGTTTGTACCAGTATACATTTTCCTGGAGAAAATGTTACAGGCATTCATATAACAATTCTCCATACACTGCAGGGTGTGAAAAATGCCACTTCTCTTGTCTATATCCCCAAGCATGAAAGTCACACATAGGTCCGTTTTACATTGGCAAAAAGAGGTGTTGTGAAGGCTGCTTGAAAACCCAGCTTTTACATTAGAAAATGGGAAAGTGTGCCATGAAAACGCCATTTTGGCGTTTTAAGGGAAAAAACGCGCCTTTAAAAAGTAGTTCGGTTGACCCACTACTTTTTTAAAAAGTGCGTTACAGCGCTAGTACATCTAAAGGCTAAGGTGTAGTTGCGCAGTTAAATGGGGCTCTGTTTCCTTAAGGCGCCCATTTAAAGGCTGCGCTGCAGGTGCGGATCAGAATGGATCGTGGGTTGGGAGCATGCGTGGTGTGGACTTCACTCCTAATTAAAACGTTCTATGCCCTCCAGGTGTAAAAGCTGGGGTTTAACCGCGCAGTTTTTTAAAGCTCCCAAACCCCCTTTAAATCATTTAAAACTGCGCAATTCGCAGCCGCAAACAGCGCAATAGCGCAGTTCAAGCTAGCGCAGATCAAGCCTCGACCCTCACAATAGCGCAGTTCAAGCCTCGACCCTCGCAATAGCGCTGTTCGCGGCGGCACGAACAGCGCAACAGCGCAATTCGCAGCCGGCAAGGAAAAAAAAAAATTAAATCCGCCTGTATTTGTAGCGTTCTGACAGCTTCCCATGTAACTGCTGAGCCACAGAAAAGACCACTCAGATAAGTCGTTCCCACACCCCTCAGTGTAGCAGCTCTGCACTTTTTTAATGCACACCTGGGGCTTGCTATGTAGCTGCTAAGCATTAAGATAAAGGCGACTTCAGGTCACACTTTCTTGCCAATGTAAAAAGCCCCATATTCACTCTGTTTTTGACATACTGATAGTTATTTATAGATAACATTTCTAGTAAAACATAAGTTATAAGCATTTAAGGAATGCTACTGAAAATTGCCAGCCTTTTACACTTCTGCACTTTTCTAAGTGTGCCACCTCCTTTTATATGGTTTTTAAAGGTCTCCCAGGAGGATGTAAAGACTGCCTTAGTCCATTGGTTCATCTCCAGCTCATCACCATCCACAGCATTGGCTAGGAAACTGGATAACAGTATGTTGATTTCCTAAGCACAGCTCCAGCACAAAGCTGTTGTGTGCTCAGGGGCTACCAAAGCTCCTCTTACCAATAACCATACATAGATTGATCAAATTGGGCTAAAACAGACCACAGCTTCACTGATTACAGTTGCAAATAGGCTTGGCATCAGATCCAGGCATCAACCAACCTGCTTTCCAGTTGATGAACCATTGTTAACCCAGCCTACCTTCTGGGCAAAATCCAGGATGACAGATATAGGGATCTACATGGATAGATGCCAATGTCAAGATTTCCTGCCACTTGAGAGTGTGGCAAAGCCACACACACCCCAAACTGTGTGCGACCCTTACTACCATACTCCCAAGCTTCCTGAAGGGAAGCTCACTTACTAATCCTGTCAGGCATGTAAACCTCATCTCCTTCACAAATGGACCTGATTCCCATGGCAAACTGCCCCAAAGGGGAAACAAAATATATGAAAACAATGACCACCCAATAATCAAATTAACAATGGGAGGAAGGGTAGGGTTGAAGCTCCTGGGAATGCTAAGTAGGGAACACTGGAGGTGGCTTATATAACTCAGCCTCTCACTAGAGGGAGGCTTACTACTTGCAGCCTTTACACCCACCCATCTATCTGCTAGCCAATTGTATCATCTGTACAATTGGTTTCCCCACTTTCTCCTTAAGGCCCAGATAAAATGTATGGGTATCTAGGAAGAAATTTTTTTAAACGTGTAATTTACTGGTTTCTTAGTGAAACAGTGTGGGCATCAAACATGTCAATTAGGTGCTGTGCTAGCAAAACTGTTAATGGTATTTTATCATTGCAATGCAAAGGCAATCAGCATTCAGGGAAGGATGTGTCCTTTTAGGTCATTTCTGCTGAAAAGTGCTTGTCTGCAAAGCCAATTTACATGGCAGTCCTTTGTGAATATTTTAACTTGTGAGATAGACAATGGTGGCACTTAGCATTTCCAGTCCTTTCACCTCTTACCTCCATCAGTAGCAACAATAAGGGAATCAGCATACTTTATATTCTGCCAAAATGTATAGTAACTTGTTGTCTTTCCCTTCCTTTATCTATATAGTTGGCCCTCCACATTTGCAGTTTTGACCTTTGTGAATTTGATTATTTGCAGTTTTAATTAATATGTTCTCTCTAGGAATTTCTAAGTCCTCCAGTGTAACTCTGCAAGACATTGACCATATAATTGTGCTGGAGAACCTAGAAGTTCCTAGAGAAAACACTTCTCTAGACATTTGTAGGTCCTCCAGCATGATTCTATGATCAACATCTGCCAGAATGTTGACCATAGAGTTGCTTTGGAGGACTTGGAGATTCCTAGAAATATGTCCTCTTAAGTATTTTTTAATGTGTAGGTGCTGCTGCTGATGCTGATGATTTGCAGTTTTTCCACATTCATGAGTGTCCTTCACCCCAACTATAGCACATGTGTAGGGACAACTGTTTATTAATACCATAAATGCCAGAAACCGTAAATGCTAGAAACCTATTGTAAAAACTCCTTTCATTATTGGAGTTATTATGCCAGTAGGTTATATGTCTTGATGAAAAAATATGGATGCAAAAGTGACAAACAGCAACAATCCTTCTGCTAAAAATCCTATAACTTCCTTTGAATGAATTCAGGGAGAACTTCTTACATAAAGTGATGTTCCCTGTGCAGAAATTCCAGGAGCCCCCAAACTGCCTAATCATATGCATTGGTCCACCTTTACTAGCAATATTGTCTTTTCTGGTGTGTCATGTCTTTTCATGATGTAGTTGAAGTATGATAGCCTCAATTTAGTCATCTTAGCTTCCAGGAAGATTAGTTTTTGTCGGGGTTTTGGGCTATGTGGCCATGATCTAGAAGAGCTTCTTTCTGATCTTTTGCCAGCAACTGTGGCTGGCATCTTCAGAGAAAGATGCCAGCCACAGTTGCTGACAAAACGTCAGAAAGGAACTCTTCTAGAACATGGCCACACAGCCCAAAACCCCCACAAAAAAACTATGGATGCTGGCCGTGAAAGTTTTCGACTCCACTTCCAGGGAGAGTTCAGCCTTGCTCTGTTCTAGAGCCCATTTGTTTATCTTTTTAGCAGTCTACAATATCCCAAATCACAATTGACTTGATCCTCCTTCTGTCACCCTTCTTTTTTACCATCCAGGTCACACACCCATACACAGTGATGGGAAATATGGTGTCTTAGACCATCCCAGCTTTAGTGTTCAGTTTTATATCTTAGTTTTTAGGATCCTGACTCATTCTTTTATACCTGCCCTTCTCAGTCCTAGTCTTCTTTTGATTTACTGACTGCAATCTCTGTTCTGATCAATAATTGATTCAAGGTATGGGAAATCTTTAACAATCTCAATTTAACTATTTCATCATCTATACTGAATATATGTAAATCTTCCATGGTCAATTTTTTGTATTTTTAATGTTCAACATTATGCCTGCCTTATCACTTTCTTCTTTAAATTTCTTCAGCAATTGTTCTAAGTCTGTGTTGTTTTTGCTAGTAGTATTGTGTCATCTGTGTACCTTAGTTTATTGGAACCATGTCCTATGAGGAACGACTTAGGGAGCTGGGGATGTTCAGCCTGGAGAAGAGAAGGTTAAGAGGCAATATGATAGCCCTGTTTAAATACTTGAAGGATGTCAATATTGAGGAGGGAGCAAACTTGTTTTCTGCTGCTCCAGAGAACAGGACTCGGAACACTGGATGCAAGCTACAGCCAAAGAGATTCCACCTCAACATTAGAAGGAACTTCCTGACAGTAAGGGCTGTTTGACAGTGGAAAAACTCCCTCAAAGTGTAGTGGTGTCTCCTTCCTTGGAGGTCTTTAAACAGAGGCTTGATGGCCATCTGTCAGGTATGCTTTGATTGAGAGTTCCTGCATGGCAGGGAGTTGGACTGGATGGCCCTTGTGGTTTCTTCCAACTCCTTGTGGATTCTTCTACAACCTCTCTCCTCCTTCCTCCAAGTCTACGTATGGTATTTTCTGCATATACATTGAGGTAGAGTGATAAAATCCATCCTTGTTTGACTCCTTTGCATATTGGGAACAATTCTCTTTATCTGTATTCTGTTCTTGTTCTGAGTACAGGCACAGATCAGCACCATCAAATATAATGTCACTCCCTTTTCTTTAAAAGCAATCTATAGCATTTTGTAATCTACACAGTCAAAGGCTTTGCTGTAATCTATAAAATACATGCTGATTTTCTTTTTCAATTCCCTGGTGCTCTCTATTATCCAATGTATGTTTGCAATGTGATCCCTAGTGCCTCTTTCTTTCCTGAACCCAGCTTGTACCTCATGCTCTATATATGGTAGAGATGTTCGCTGCAAAATATTGAGCATAACTTTGCATGCATGAGAGATTGATGCAGTAGTTATCATATAAAAACATATATACCAAGATTCCAAAATGTAAGAATACTTAAGTAAAGTATTGATGTTTTCACCACACCCCCACATGGCCAGAAGATGATAATGGGACACCAGATAGAATCTAAATTAGTTAAGGGTAAAGGACTCTCAATCTAAAGAGAAATGGGTGGAGGACCAGGTCTATTTCAATCAGCTACTTGCTGTGGTAAAAACTGTTGGAGAAACATGAAGGGAATGCTGTAGATACAGCATATACTGATTTCAGTAAAGCCTTGGATAAGGTCCCCATGATATTCTTGCAAACAAGCTAGTAAAATATGGGCTAGGCAATGCAACCGTTAGGTGGATTTGTAAATGGCTGACCAGCCGAACTCTCAGCAATGATTCCTCTTCATCCTGGAGAGAAGTGACCAGTGGGGTGCCACAGATTTCTGTACTGGGCCCAGTGCTATTCAACATCTTTATCAGTTACTTGGATGAAGAAATAGAGGTCATGCTTACATTTGCAGATGACACCAAATGAGGAGGGGTGGCTAATACCCCAGAGGAGTGGATCAAAATTCAAAATGACCTTAATACATTAGAAAGCTGGACCAAAGCTAACAAAATGAATTTCAACACAGAGAAATATAAGGTACTGAGCATAGCCAGAAAAAATTAAATGCATAGATACAGAATGGGGGACACTTGGCCTGACAACAGTGCATGTGAAAAGGACCTAGAAGTCCTAGTGGACCACATATTGAACATAAGTTAACAGTGTGATGCGGCAGCTAAAGAAGCCATGTTAATTTCATCCCAGCCCTTAGTCAAGTAGCCACATATCTAGTACTCATTGCTGTTAAAGATGAATAATATTATGGTACTAATTACCTCTGTGGCAAATATTTTGCTTCTTTATTCATGGCAGAAGGTATCCCAAAAATAATTAAGTGACAATTCATATTAGGAGTGATTGGCAGTAGCCTAAATCCAGTTGCTAATTAGCTGCTATTTGATATGTCATCGCTTCTGTAAATCTCACTGATTCAATATGTCCACTTTACTAGGGACTGGACTTTGTGTTTAAACCAGCAGTACAATCTTCTTAGCCTTTTCACACTACAACAGGAACAATGTATCTTTCAGATCAAAAGTAAAGTGTCTTGGAAGAGACAAATATTCTTTCTCTCTCATTCTTTCCATCTCCTTGCCTCAATATTGCCTTTCAAAAAAAAAAAAAAAGTCAGACTTGTGCCAATTAATCTTTTGTTGGACTGTCCATCTTCTATAAAGCCATGGATAACATAATCTCTTGGAAAATATTTGCATCAGAAAATAGAAGTTCTTCTACTAGTGAGGAATTAGAAATCCTTATAACACTTCATTGAATTTTGTGTATGTTGTCATCAGTCTTCTGTCAGTCAGTACTCGTCACTCTGGATACAAATTTACTTGAAAATCCAATTTGCACAAGTGCATTGCTTGGCATTATTTTAAATTGTTTGAACTGGTTTTAATTTTTTTGGTTTAAAATGATAAATGAAGTAACTGTTTTTAGTCTTTTGAATTATTACTCTTTTTATTTATTGTCTTCAAATGAGTTTCTTTGATGTCTTCCTGAGAATCTTCAGAAAAAAACAAAATAAATGTAGCTGAAAATGGAAAACTGTTCACTGGACACTAGTAGATCATGATGTTTAATGGCAAACAAGGTCAGATTAGACACCCATATAATCATGGAGGGAATTAATCATATAATCAATAGTATGCACCTATGGTAGAAAATGTTTTTATTTCTTCTCAGACTCTGAGGATCCAGAGTTGCCTGCCAAAATAGGCTAGGCCAGTTCCCTCTCTTCTTCTTCTTCTTTAAAAATATTGTTATTATACAGGCAGCCTTTTGGCATGTAAATGTATCTGTGTGTGTTTGTTTGTTTTCACTTCAACATTGCACAGATGAAAATTGGGACTTGTTTCAACAAGCAACATCAGTGTGTGGTCAAGATGGTAAATATTAGTAATTAGGAAGAACACACAAGCTAGGAGAGACTGCAGCAGTTTGCATTTGCTTCATCCTATTGGGAAGAGCGAGATTCTGCTCCCTCTCCTTCTCTTGCCCCACAGCCAGGTTGTAGGATGCAGGCAGGCATTATCACTCATAATTCACCACTGACTTTGCTGGTTGACTGCATCCTGGCTACATCCTGGGTCCCAGGCATGCTTCGAAGGCTGCTTTTCAAAGACAGCAAGGAATCCTTTCTAGCTCTTTCATGGCCATTCCAGACACATACACCCTGTGTATGGGGAAAAATATGTACACTCAACCCCCATTTGTTTTAGTGGGGGGGGGCATTCCTACGGGCCTGCGCAGTCCCATTATACCGCCCACAGCTTACCCTTCCGCATATGGCATGGGTGCACTGTATTTTGATTTCCTCATTGTCTAGTTTTAATTTATGTAGGTTCTCCATGGTCATTATTTTTGTTTTCTTTATGTTCAGCAGCAAGCCTGCCTTTTCACTTTTCTCCTTGACCTTCTTTAGTAATTTTCCAGGTTCAAGATGTTTTCTGCTAGTAATATAGTGTCATTTGCCTATCTTAGATTGTTGATGTTCCTTCCTCCTATGTTCTCCTCCTTCTTCTGACTCTAATCCTGCTCTTCATAGGTTTTCTGCATACAAGATGAACAAATAGGGTGATAAAATGCATCCTTGCCTGACCCCCATGCCAATTGGGAACCATTCTATTTCTCCATGTTCTGTTGTGTTCTGTTCTCCTTTTTTTTTTAAAAAAAAATAGTTAATGATTTTAATAGTTAATAGAACAGTATTGTTCTAATATTAACATGTCAGTTACTGTGACAAATTTCAAGGGCTGGCATCCACATAGTAATATCATATGAAAACTTAGTGATGCAGATATGCATGAAATTATTGTAAATATTTGTTTTGTTTTGTTTTAAGAAAGCATTACTAACATTCCATTGCAATAGAAAGGGGTGGTATAGACTGCCCAAAAAGCATAGTCTGGTGCCACCTTTTTTTGCTGCAGAACTTTGTCACAGCAGCTAGACACTGCGGCAAAGCTGCACAGCAAAAAAGGAGCAGGAAAACCCCACTCCTTTTTAGTGCTGCAGTTGTGGTGCAATACACAGAAAAGGTGCCATTGGGTGGCTTTACTCCACCGCAACTGCGCAGCTCTGTCCAGAAGCTGTGCAGTTGCAGTGGCGTCATTATGTACACCATCTAAATGGTATTACATAATGACCAGGCACCATTACATGTTAGGGTTTGGGAGCGTGCAAATGCTGCGTGCTCCCTAGCCCTAATCAGGGTGCAAGGGCGTCTCTTCCTGCCCATCTGTTTTGGGCCAAAGAGAGGCAGATTAGCCTGTTCTAGTTGTTATGGTAAACAGAAGAAGAGGAGGAGGAGGAGGAGGAGGAGGAGGAAGAAGAAGGAGGAGGAGGAGGAGGAGGAGGAGGAGGAGGAGGAGCAGCAGCAACAACAACAACAACAACAACAACAAATAAAGTTTTGAAATACCTTCTGTTCCTGACAAGGTAAGTCACAATAAAAGAAAACTGAAACTTAACTGAGATATTCCTTCACTGACAGATGGCAGATGTTTGGCAGAAGCCTAGGTGTTCCTTCACCAGTAGGGTTAAAGAAAGTGGGTGGACCAATTTTATGACTCAGGGCCAGAAGAGATGGCTCTTAAAAGACACCTTCAGGTACCATCAGAATGTGGCATTTACACACTGCACACTCTGATGATGCCCTGAAGCCACCTGGAAGCCCGGTGGCCATCCAGACATAAGCAGCTTCAAGACACTCCAGTTGCATGGCATTTAGACACCACACTCCATCAGAGTGACTTGAAAATACCATGGGGCTGCAGCGCAGCCACTAAAGGTGGCTTTTCCACAGCACAAAAAGGAGCTGATCTTTGCAGCTCCTTTTTGGGCCAGGTTCAAGGTGGATTGGGGCCATGGCATGTGGTTGTCAAGGCCCCAATCCATCTTTGGAAGGGGCTGCTTGAAGCTGCCCCGTCGTCCCCATCTGTTTCCCACCTCAGTTGGCCCAGGAAGGATGTTTTTGCTGCCTTTCCCACAATTTTCCCATTTCTGGTTAAGAACATAAGAGAAGCCCTACTGGAGTCCATTAACTCCTTTACTGGTAATCTGGATGGCTCTGAAATGCTTATAAGTATTTAATGAAGGCACACCCCCCCCCTCTTGTTCTTTGTCCTGTCACAACTGGCACCAAAACATTTCAAAGATCTTCAGACAATGACATGTAGCTGTGGATGGATCTCTCTCATATCTCATGATTTTTTTCTATTTCTTTAAAAATAATAACTAGCAAGACAGGAGCCACTGTTACTATGAACACAAATAATTCCTTATGATACTGGATAGTGTACGCTGCATACAGATTAATGTCAAAACCCTAAATCCAGCTGCTATTTCCAACTATAGTAGACACAATAAATACTGGGATTTACTTAATTGTTGACTTACCATTTAACAATCTACACTGGTTGGACTAGCAATTGAAGCTGCCCCTTCAAGGCCATCTGTTTTGGCCCAAAGTCTGGTGTCTACATCTTTATCTGTAGTCTACTGTTCTGAGAGACTTATGATTTCTACGACATGGTTCAGTATGGTAAACTGGTGGAGGCATCATTAAATGCAAAGACAAGCCCAAGAAAACAAAACAAAACAAAAGTGAGATTCATAGGCCATGAGTGGCTAATCATCATGTATGCATACTACATACATACCCATACTTCACAATGGGAGAAGAGTTGAGGGTGATCAATCAGACAAACAGTATCAATACATGAAGGGGCACATACAAACAGAGTATTCTTGAACTGGCGTCAGTCCTCACATCCCACAATATACAGCTGGCCCGCCTTATCCACAGATTCTTTATCCATGAGTTCAGCCATCCATGGTTTAAAAGTACTAAAAATATAAATACTAAAAAATACACTATATGTTGTCATTTTATATAAAGGACACCATTTTACTACACCATTGTTTATAGTGGGATATGAGCATCCATGAATTTTCGTGTCCATGGGAGGTTTTGGAACCAAACCCCAACAGATACCAAGAGCCCACTGTAGTATGATGTGAAGTATTACTCCAAGATCTCTAACAATCTTAATGCAGTGTAAATATACTCCATTGCAGTTACAATGGATCTCCCAGTCGTGCTAACTCTGGCAGGGCCTTGAGATCACCCACTTCCAATTGTTAATAAGCTTCTCCTTCTCCAATCAAAAGTGTGAGAGAAGGTTGTGCATGTGTCACAGACAAATAGGTAAACTAGGATCCTCACAGATTGCATAGAAAGCCACGGAGCCATTGTATAGGAGGAAGGATGGAACAAAGCAGGATAAAATCTGTAACAGAAAGATTCATATTTAAGGGTCCCTGGAGTCTGTTGTATTTCATAACTTGTTTCGTGTAGCAACATTATGCATGTTTATTAGATATCAAAGCCAAACAATTCCATTATAGAAGGGGTAGTTGGGCATCTTTCCACTGTTTGATGTTCAAGGAAAAGAGGCATTCCCCTTTATTGCTACCTTTTTCCCCACTTCTCCCTACTGCTGCCCTGTAACCACCTATGTGTTTATTACCTATAAAGCCCTATATGGCTTGGGCCCGAGTTACTTAAAGGAATGCCTCTCCCTACATAATCTGCCCCACCTACTTAAGTATCCAAAAAAAAAAAACAACAACACCTACTTGGGTATCCCAACACCAGACTGGAAACAACCTTCCACAGAACATTTACTGTTGTGACCCTCAGACTCTAGAACAGTTTACTGGAAGAAATCCGTCTTATCAACACCTTAGAGGCCTTTAAAAAGGCATTTAAGATGGAGCTCTTCTGGCAAGCCTATCCACCTGATCTCTTATAATTAATAACAAGGAATACCTCCACTTCCATCGACTATTCTAAAGATGGACAGCAACGAAGCACAATGTAGCAGAACTTTAATATTGTCATAGTGGTTTTATTGATTGATTGTATTATTTTATTGTATTTGTATTGTCATTTTTATTGCTGTAATCCTGCATGGTGGGGAGAAGGAAAAGAGGGTCAGAGTGGAACTATGGCTATAAGATAGGTAACTATGATAAAGCCAAAGTGAAGTGAAATGGGGAAGGGAGAGTGTTAGAAGGGCAGCAAGTCGGTGCCACTGAGTGCAACTGTTGTTTATAGGGCAGGCAGGCAGCAATGTGAAAAAATGGCAGGAAGAAGGAAGAGAGGGTCAGAGTAGAGCTGTGGCTGCAAGGGAAGTATTATGACAAAGGAAAAGTAAAACAAGAGGAGAGGGCAGAGTAAAAAAAATGATGACAAAAAACTGAAATAAAGATCTAAGAACAGCAGAAGGTTGCTTGTGTACAACAAAATGCTGCTCCTGTTCTTATTACCACCACCACCCACCAGGAATGTACATCACTACTTTATTAATCTCCACAGCAACCCGGTGAGGTAGATTTGCTTATCCTAGCCTAAAGTCATGTGATGAATTACATGACCTACTTGGGTCTCTCTGTTCCAAATCCAGCACTATACATTATTCTTTACTAGTTCTCTCAAAAGAATGTTTACTGTAAAAAATAAAAGGATCCAAGGCTAAAACATAGTTGTAGAAGAAATGAAACTACATATGTCCTTAATTAGAATACAGAGTAAGAATATGCATAACTATAATAATTTGAACACTATGCAATTAAATTAGATTGAGAGACTGAAATAGGCAACTCTACACAAAGAAAGCTATTCTAAGATGGAATCCTATAGGAAATAGCACCAACTAGGGTAGAATTATTGAATTACTGTGATTTAGAGAAGAGTTGATTCACCCTTCTGCAGTTTCATCACAGCATCAAATCATATCTAAGACCCAGGAGTCCTGAAAGGACAGACCAAAATACAGCTTTCTGAAACCCCATTCCACTCCAATAAGTCTCCCCACATATCTCAGTTGCATCTTCGAGGGTGAAGTGGGGGATGAGTCTTCAAGAAAGATAGCTTTCAAGTACTAGAATTTCTTTTGGAAGCTATTTCCCTATCAATAGCAGCATATTCCTAGCACCTCCTGTATGTGCATACAATGAATTTTTATTCTCTGTTTAAATGGCTTTTGTTCAAGTCTGGATCATTTTAGTGCAGTCTTTTCCTGGTTACATATCATGAGGTAGCTGTGTTGGCCATACACCACAATACAATAACTTCCAAAATCCACAAAGCAGTAGTACCTTTAGTTGGTCAACCAAAAATGCACAAAATACATCATAAAAGCTTTCAAAAATTTACTGTCTTTTTAAGCAGCTGTTTTTAACACTTTTGCCTGATGAAGAAGCCAGTGGAACTATGAAAACCTACATGATATATTTTGTGCATTTTTGGTTGGCCCTGTATCACTGTTTCATGGGTTTTGGATGTTATTGCATTTTCCTAGTTAATCAGAGGAGAGGATCACGGCCAGGCTTTTGTCTGTTTTTCAAGGTCACTCTCACTTCCAGCCCTCTTCCCCACTTTGGCGCATCAGGTTCTTCTACCAGAAGCTGCCATGAGGCAGCTGTGGAAGGAACTGAAGACCTGGAGCAGAAAGGCAGGAAAAAAATTGTGTGCACATTCACATGTGTGCTTAGCTGTGTCAATTATTCTTGCCATCCCATGTGTTTGTAGACCGGAAACAGCTTCTATGCCCCACTTTGGTAGAGCTCAGAAATAACACATTACAAGCAATGTGTAATGTGTTAGAGTAACCAAAAACGAAATGAAATGCTACTGATAGATTACTCATGTGTTGCCCTTTGAATAACAATTACTGGCTGACATCATGATAGCAAACAACAGGCTACTAATTCCTTTTTAAAAATATCATTCTAAGTGTTTAGATTTTAGAACAACCATGGCAAAATTCACCATTTTCTTCCCCCCACCCTTCTTCTTTCTCTTCATCATTTTTATCTTTCCCAGAAATCCAATTTACTTAACCTCAGAGCTTTGCTGCCTCCCAGCAAAAAAGTAAAGACTGCCACTCTGCCTGCTCTTGAGCTATGCCAGACCACAGCCTCATTTTGTTGTGTGTTTCTCTCTTCAGGCCTTACACACTCACTTTAAACCACCAGTGGTTTCTGAGTTCATTTTCCCTTATTAAAGTCTGGTTTATGGATCTGCGTTTATGTATTTAAGTGTGCTTATTTAATTCAGACATATAAAGCCTGATAAACATTTGGATCATCCATTGGATGAGGGCTAATTAAATTTAGACTAGACCTCATCTCTTTATAATGCTAATTCCAAAACCATAATCATCTATATATTTGATTCTTCTCTGCATTCAAGTAAAAGCCTGTGAAATTATCCTTTGAAGCTGCTGGAAAAAAAATGCTGAGATGTGTTACCCCTAAGAATCTGAGATTCTTTATATGGGAGAACTTCAGAAGATTTCATACACAAGCCTAAAAAGCATCCTCCTTAACACCATTTAATAAGGGTTTTTTTTGATGGCCCAGAGTAAGTCACAAGCCACTTGTGAACTGATGTATATTTGCAGTTAGACAGTATTTCTTATTGTATTTTTTAATATTAGTATTAATCACAAGCTCGTAGATAAAGAGAGAAGCAAATAAGTAATATTTGCCCTCTCCGCTTCTTTAATATAGTTTCCCCACTGGTATTACAACTTACAGTTCAAACAGCATGTCCTCCTTAATATGTCATCCAATATTAGACCATTGTGTTTAATCTACTCAAAAGTCACACTTTTATAACCTCACTGTTTTGCTTTTACTAAATTAGCAGTGGTGGTGGTGGTGGTGGTGGTGGGTGAATTCCAAGTCTCTTGGTTTTTCTATTTAACAATTAGCTTTCATTACGAGTTAGCATTATCTTTAGGCACTTTCCTGGACCTTTATGTCCTTCAGCTGATATTCAAAGTGCCTTAACTAATTTGGCATGTCTCTAAACTTGAATGCCAGCAGACACCTGGCATTTTCAAATGGCTGTCTAAATCCTGCATAATCCTTTTGGTGTCAACTGAGGTTATTTGATCAACTGCTTAGTATTGTGTTATCAGCAAATGTGTACATCTTTTTTATTGATTCTATCAGCTAAATTGTTTTGGTGGAGAGCACAAGGACAAGGGATGGGGCTAAAAATACAAAGCAAATTGTTAGGAATATTATCTAAACACTCAAGCATATGCTTCATTATACATGGGGCATAGATTTACTGAAGTTTTATTTGCAGGTTGCCCAAACAAAAACTTTTGCAAGCACAAAGGTGACTCTTGAAAAGCAGTTCATTCATCCAATAAGTGATGGACACATTACCTCTCAAAAGCTGTTGGAACACAACTCCCATCATCTCCATCCTGCATGACTGTAGTGCAAAAACATTTGGAGACCCACCTGGAAAAGATCAATATGATATATGTGGCATTGCATTATACCTGCTCTGTGGAACACAAAAACAGTCCCTACCCCCTCAAGTCTGTTGTGTTAAAATAAAGGTTTATGCCTTAGACTAGCAGATGCCAACCTGCCCTAGAGACTAGAAGGCAAATGGGGGCAAATAGGAAAATGTGAATTTAATTGCAAATTCCAGGAACTTTAATATCCTTTCATTTTTAATCAGCAATAACTTCCCAGACATTGGGTTTTACAGTTCCCCTGCATTTTTTTAAAGTAGAAAATATTTAAATGAAGAGCGGGAACCAGATCCAGTCTGATCTTGGAAGCTAAGCAGGGTCAGCCCTGGTCACTATTTGGATGGGAGACCACCAACAAATACTAGAGGCTGTAGGCCATATTTCAGAGGAAAGAAAAGGCAAAACCACCTCTGAGTATTCCTTGGCTAAAAAAACCCCTCAACATTTAATAGGACCACGAAGAGTTGACAGATGAGTGGAAAGCATACACACACACATCAATCCAGCACTTGTTCAATATTGCTCCTCAGCAAAATGGATTGAGGAATGAGTCTGCACATTCACTTGACTGGGTGAGAATTTGCGGAGGTGTGGAAGGTTGTCCGCATTGTGGGGAGGTGTCAAAACCTGTGTGGGGGTAGTAACTTTAGTTCAACTGGTTGAGGCTCTTGGGGGGGAGCAGGGGCTGGGGACTTTTTGGGTGTGGCTGAGGTGAACAAGATTTGTGGGAAGGAGATGACAAAAGTGAAGGCGGTTAAAAATATTTCTAACATATTGAACATTTTGGAGAAGAAGTGCCAGTAGGCTAGAGGAAGGCAAACTTTGTCCCCATCTTCAATAAATAATAATAATAATAATAATAATAATAATAATAATATTTTTTTAAAGGGGGGGGAGCACTCAAACTATTACTATCCAGTCCTCATGATATTAATACAGGGAAAATTATAGAGCAGAACATTAGACATTCTGTAAGCACTTAAAAAGGAATGTCATGATCATTGAAATAAGTCATGCAAACTAATTGTATCTCTTTTCTGATGGAGTTACAAGCTTGATAGATGAAACAAATACTGTAGCATATCTTGATTTCAGTAAGGCCTTTGAAAAGGCAACAATGTGGCACTGCCAATATTTCTTTACACCTTTCCTTTTTAATGTGTGCCACTGTTGCCACCAATTTGTCACGGTGAGACTCACCCACCCAACTATTTTCCAGGATGGCACCCCAATGGGTCTTTTTGATCCCACCACTGCCACCAGTTATGTGAAGCTGGTGGCCACTATCTCACCAATTCTTCTCAATGAGAATTGAACTTGAGACTCTCTTAAGTGTCTCCTAGACTATAACTCTCTTTAGATTCCAGTACTCTGGGTTTACAATTTCCCCCCAGCTTGGCACAAACACTCCCCCCTCCCAAGAAACAACTGGAGAGATGGAGGCTGGATGCTGGAGGGAGACTTTAAAAATGTCAGCTCCCCCAGGAACAACACACCCTCCCAAGGAACAGCTGGAGAGGCAAAGGCTGCACACCTGTCTAGGAACAACACACACTACTAAAACTGAGGTTCCAGCTCTGGATGTAGGCTTGGACCTCCTTTCTACTTGCTTTCATAGCATCGGTATATGAAATATATTTTGTACTTTATGTAGTTTGTTGTGCCTTTGTAAAATTATTTTAATGATTTAACTATTTATTGAAATTGAGTGTTATGAATATGCAATGCTAGGGGATGTAAACGGACATGTTGTTATTGTTTGTATTATGTATTTTTTTATCTTGTGTTGTAATCCCGCCTCGATCCATAGGGAGAGGCAGGAAATATTATTATTATTATTAACTATTCTTTGACAGCCACACACCCACTATCTAATGTGTCCCAAACCTAAAAGACATTTCTCAATGTTGGTGGCATGTTTAATGTGTTTCTAAAATCACTTCAGACAACTGCTTGTTGAAACAAAGTAATAAATTTATTTACAAGTCAGGCTGAATACAGTATCTCTTTTAGTGGATGGTGTTCACAATGGATACTGTGTATAAATACTTCATTAGTTACACAGTTTTACAGTTTCTTTAGCTCGTCTTTGTAATTGTTTCTTTATAGCTTTATGTACAGTATGTTCCCTTAAAGACTAAGTTCTCACAGAACCTTTATGAAACTTTTGTATCTTATAATCCTTCTGGTTACCTGTGAACCTGCTAGACACTACAACAATATAATTAAAGAACTCTTCGTCCCTTTCTTGGGTACCTAAAATCCTTTCTAATTGCTCTCACAGCAACCTAACCTAGCCTCTATGGCTCTTCAACCCTCAGGGCACACTAAACATCAACAACCCTTTCAAACCTGCTCTTGCCTCTTATATGCTAATTCCTGGGAACAGCCCACACCTTTTGCTGGCTTTGCTCCCATTGACTAGTGCCAAAGTTCTAATCTGCCTGTTTATATTTTTGCAAACAAGATAGTAAAATGTGGGCTAGACAATGCAACTGTTATGTGGATTAGTAATTGGTTGACCAGCCGAACCCAAAGAGTGCTCAGCAATGGCTGCTCTTCATCTTAGAGAGAAGTGACTAGTGGGGTGCCATGGAGTTCTGTCCTGGGCCCTGTGCTATTCAAAATATTTATCAGTGACTTCGATGATAGAATAGGGGACATGATTATCAAATTTGCAGATGACGTGAATTAGGAAGGATAGTCAATACCTCAGAGGCCAGGATCAGAATTGAAAATTATTATTAGAAAGCTAAAACTAACAAAATAAATTTCAACAGTGAGAAATGCAAGGTACTACACTTAGGAAGAACCAATTAAATGCACAGGGTGGTTGGCACCTGGTTTGACAACAGTCTCATGTTGTACGAACACCTTCATAACCCTGAATCCCCACCCATTAAAAAAAAAAAAAGATTCCTCACAACAGAAAAGTAATTTTGGCTAGAACATATCAGGATTGCTCCCTCATACTATTTTTCTCCTTTTTTTTTTTTTTTTTTTTGTCAATACAAAGGGAGCAAACAACTTCTGGTAGTATGGGTAAGAATCTTTTCACTTATTTAAAAAAAGCAGTTGTTTTGTAAACAACAAGTAATTTTACATATTTGCATGCTAGTAATACAGGATAATGTTCAATGTGAATAATAAATAGAAAACCACATTATTTGATTGCATTTGGAAACCTACAGGAAATTGCATTTAAAAAGACAATCACCAGTAATCTTAGCGTTAGATTAGCAATCTGGTAACAGGCTGAACTGTTATGAAAAAGAGGCTAGACTAAACATGAAATGTCATTTACTTTTAATAATGAGAAGAAAGGCCTGAAATAATAAGTATTTTGTACATGTCGGCTAGTGTCTGGATATAGGGACATAGGATTTGTTAAACAAAAGAAAACTAATTAATTCTCAGAAAGTTCAATCACTCAGACCACCCGCAATTAGGGCTGTGAATTAAGCTAGTCCCAAACTATTGTGAACAAATTATTCACATGATCACAGCTTGGAAATGTCACTTTTTGGCAATACCCTCACTACCACTATTAGTCCCATCCTCCATCCAAATATTTATTTATTTATTTATACCCCGCCTTTCTTCCAAGGCAGCTAATAGCAAATTTAAAACAGTACAATTTAAAAATAATACAAAAGCATTCCACAGTATAAAAAGAAACCTTTTACAAAGTTAAAACAATACCACATTAAACATTTTTAAATCTATTAAATACTACATACAAACCTTGATCTGATTTGCATAGCAATTAAAATCTTCATGAGTTTAAAAACAGCACAAAAATGACTGTCTTGCAGGGATAACGGATTGGATGAGGAAAAACAGGTTGAAACAATCCAGACAAAATGGAGGTACTAGCAGTTACAGGCCCGAAGGCAGGTTTGGGAATACAACTCCCAGTCCTAGATGGAGTCACACTCTCCTCAAAGGACTCTTTTTGCAGTCTGAGGGTACTTCTTGATTCGTCGCTCCACATGACGAGTCAGGTGAATGCGGCTGTCAAGAGTGCCTGTTATCAGCTTTGGCTGATACACCAGCTGCACCCTTTCCTTGACATGAAGGACCTGGAATCAGTGGTATATGCCTTGGTAACCTCATGTTTGGACTTCTGCAATGTGCTCTACATGGGGCTACTCTTGTGCTTAACCCGGAAACTTCAGCTGCTCCAAAATATGGCAGCCAGGCTTGTCACCGGAACACCCAAGAGAGAGCACATAACACCTGTGCTTAAGGCTCTCCACTGGCTGCTGATTGGTTTCCGGGTGCAATACAAGGTGTTGGTTTTAACCTTTAAAGCCCTACATGGCTTGGGTCCAGCTTATCTTAGGGACCGCCTCTTCCCATATGACCCCCCCCCCCCGCACACTTTGGTCTTCTGGGAGGAACTTGCTGCAGCCCATGAAGACCAGGCTGTCACAGACCTCTCAGAGGGCCTTTTCAGTTTCTGCTCCCAGGCTATGAAATGGCCTGCCTGACAAGTTGTGTCTTATTACAACATTAGACTGTTTCAAAACAGCTTTAAAGATGCATCTCTTCCGGCAGGCCTTCCCAGAAACTGTATAAGCCTCCCAGCTCCTAAAATCTTCCAGCCTATTCCCTGGCCCTCTACACCCTGATGTTACCCTATGCTGTGGCCAGCACTATGGGTTTTAATATGTGTAATATGTTTGTTTTATTTTTATCCGATAAGTAACTTGATTTTAATTTCCGCTAGTTTAATTATATTTTAAGGGGTGGGAGGTTGGGGATGGGATTGTTGAACCATTTTAACGGTAATTGTTTTAATTTTGTTGTACCCCGCCTCGATTGTTCTGACAGAAGGGTGGGTAAGAAATAATAATAAATAATAATAATAATTGGTCAAAACCAGCACTTTGAATTGTGCCCTGAAACAGACTGGCAGCCACTGGAGTTGTCACAAGGGAGTTGTACACTCCCTGTAGCCAGCTCCAGTTAATAACCTGGCTGCAGCTCTTTGGGCCAACTGAAGTTTCTGAGCACTTTTCAAAGACAACCACACAAGGCACATTACAGTAGTCTAATGGGATGTAACCAAGGCATGTACCACCATGGCCAGGTACAACTTCTCCAGGAACAGTCAAAGGTGGTTCACTAGCTTTAAATGTGAAGAAGCCCTGTCACTGCTGATATCTGGGCCTCCAGGCTCAGAGCTGAATGCAAGAGTACCAAAAAACTACACACCTGAGTTTTCAGGGGTAGTGTAACCCTATTTAACACAGGCTGAATCCCTGTTCCTGGATCAGTCTTTCAACTGGCCAGGAGCATTTCTGTATTTTCTGGATTAAGCTTCAATTTGTTTATCTTCATCCAGTCCATTACAGCTACCAGGCACTTTTAGCACAGGAAAAGCTTCCTTGGAATTAGGTGGAAAGGAATGATAGAGGTGGGTATCATCAGCGTATAGGTGATACCTGACTCCAAAAGTCCAGAAACTTCTCCAAGTGGTTTCATATAGATTTTAAAAAACATAGGGGCCAAGACAAAACCCTGAGGGACCCCGCAGGCCAATGCCAAGGAGTCAGACAGGAATTCCCCTCCAATAGTACCTCCAAGAAAAAATGGAACCACTGTAGAATAGTATCTCCCAAGCCCCATCCCAGAGAGGCAACTCAGAAGGCTACTATGGTCGGTGATATCAAAAGCCACTGAAAGGTGAATCTACACTTTAGAAATAATGTTGTTTTACCACTATGGAATCCTGGGATTTGTAGCTTTACAAGGTATGTAGCCCTCTTTGAGTACTGGACTAGGACTCTGGAGACCAGGGTTCAAATCCCCACTCAACCATGGAAGCCCACTGGATGACCTTGGGTAAGTCACACTCTCTTAGCCTCAGAGGATGGCAATGGCAAACCTCCTCTGAAGAAACTTGCCAAGAAAACCTGATGATATGGTCACCTCACCATAAGCCAGAAACAATTCAAAGGCACACAGCAACAGCAACAAAACTGCATTATTTCTACAATGCAGATGCACCCCAGGTCAGTTCACACATTTATGGCTGAATTAATAGAGTACTGGGCAATCTGGGATTTGTGGTCTGGCCTAGTGCCCTCTCTACCCCTTACTTTAACCATATTCCTGACAATTTTCTTGCAGACTTCTGTACAGTCTGAAAGACCTACCTAATCATTTTGGCAAAATGGGAGATAGTACCATCTTGAGCAGAGTAATAAACAGAACCATGCCCACCTGCCCACACAGAGACAAAAAGAAAAGCAAAGAAAGGAAATAAGCTTAGTCTTTCTTTGTAAAACATATAAACTTAGTTTTAATTACAAACTATTTCACACAATTAAATGCACAATTTAATTACAAACTATTTCACACAATTAAATGGTCTAGTGGAAGAACTGCAAGCAAGAAGTCATTCTTGCCTCCCTAGGAAGTGAATTCCAAACCCAAAGCCAAGATGTTGCCACTGAAAAGGCCCTATCTTGTAACCCACCAATGGCTCCTGTGAAAGTAGAAAGATAGAGAGAAATGCATCTTCTGAGAATATCACGCTCCAGACAGATTCATATGGGGCACTATGACCTGTCACATAGCCTGGGACTAAGCTATATTATAACAAGTACTTTGTATATCATAACAAGGACTTTGAATTGTGCCTGGAACCACTAAACAATTATAGCACTTTGATACTTCTTTAATTGCTATTGTTCCACCCTCAAGTTTTATTGGACTTTTTCACATGGTGACCTGTGTGCTTCCATTCCAAAAAATGGTTAAAGTGTTGGCATCCTGGAAAGGCAAGCAAATTTGCTAATTGCTTATCACACAGAGATCACAAGAAGGGATTAAAAGCACATTACTTAAGCAAGAAAGTGGGTTAAAAGTGAATTTGGGTTTCAGACAGATAAGGACAAATCCCATTGCTAGCTCAGAAATAACCTTTTTGTGCATGCTCCAAATTGTCCTTTCCACACACACACATATGCTCCACAGAGGGAAGGGAAATGGGGAGGAAAATCCTCTTTGCTCCAGAAGCTGTTTCAGAGGAAGGAAGGCTGAGGTTTCCCTTTGCAAATTCCCTTAAAACCATACACGCACACACACTAGAAAGAAAGAGGAAGTGGCCAGTCCATAAACTTACCTGATTTCAGCAAGGGCTGAAGCTCCCACATGCCCTCGTTTTCTAGGACATATCCTCCATTTCTCCCTCCTCTACAGAAGGGATTCCAAAACATCTCTCTCTCTGCCTTCTCCCACCAGCTGTTCCCTTAGAGGCTGCTTAGAGGCTCCATTAGAGGGGGAGACCAGCCACATGAGGAAAAGTGTGTGTGTGTTGTGTGTGTATATCCCTTTAAGAACAAGGCTGCCTCCTCTCCTTGGCACAGCAAGGAACCCTGGGAAATCTGGGAATAGGGAGAAATTGGGACATGGTTTTCAAACTGCTGCAATTATGTGAAGAAAGTGAATCCGTGAGTGAACTGGAAATGGAAACATGGTCTTTTTGTGAAAATGTTTATTTCCCCAATTCACCTCACTTTTTGTCTGGATTCTGACCAGTTTGTGCACAGTGTTGTCTGAAAAGCAATTGCAAAATTGTCCCTACTGTCTTGGATGACCCTGCATTGTGACCAGTTTAACCTTCCAATTTTTCCCATGTGAAAAAGTCCATTGTAGAATTTTCAAATAGTGTCCTCTGCTAGTATATAAGAAAATTAAAACCAGTTAAAAACATGAGCCTTAAAAACAAACAGCACAACAAAATAATAGAGAGAAAATCCAGCACACTAAACAAGGTCTAAGCAACCAGTCCTCAGAGGCTTGTCGTAACAGAAAAGTCTTCTTCCATTTCACCCAGGTTTCTCCATTTTTCACATATAGCCCTGAATCCTATTAGTGATTCCCAATTATAGTAGACCTATTTAATTATCTGTTGATGGACAAGTCAAAACATATGTAGCTTCCACTGATTCATTAAATCTACTCTAGTTAGGACTAAATAACAGGATTCAGACCATGAGCAACTTATATCTTGTATTCTAACTCTTCCTTAAACTGAATTAGATTAGAGTAAAATGACTTGAGATTTTGCTGAACCATCATTTATGATGACTTTGAAGGGGGAAAAAACTCTTAAAAATAAAATCACTGGGAAAACAACAAGGACTAAATGAACATATTCCTTCTCAAGCAAATAGTCCCAATGAAGCAGCTCTACCTACTTTACGATGACTGATAAGTTAATTACATTCTTAAGTGATCATGCTAATATATTACATCCATGGCAATCTCATCTGTCACAGTCATTATATTTGACTAGTCTATATATTAAGTTAATATTACACTTATGAAATAACAGATGGCGAGTGGCAAGTTCACTTTTATCAGGCTTCTGTTCTGGGATTAATTTAGTGGTCTCTTATTCAAGCTAGTTTTTCTCTAACTTGGGGCCAATTTATAAATTTGGCACAGGAAAAGTCTACAGGCAACTGTCTCTTGATTGTACTGCTTTAAAGCTGCAGTTGGTTGCATCACTTCATGTTCTGAAATGCTTTTCTGCACCTGAAACAGACAAGGTAATGGAGGAAGCTGAACCTTTGTCAAGGACATCCTAGTTTTAGCTATGCATAGAGTATTGTAAGTTTGTTTTTTAAAACATGAGACTCAAGAGAGAACTCTGCTGAATGTTGTTCTTCTCCCACACCAGCACAGTAAGAAGCTCACAACGTATTTCTGTTCATTGCATGAACTGAATCAGCTTTCCTGTGAAAAAGAAATGCCAAATACTTTATTATACAGTCATAGTTGTGGCCCTTTGTTTGAGGCACATCAAATGAATCACATTCAAAATCTAGTGCCTATCAGAGGCCTAGCTTCAGGAACAGTTCTGTTTGCTCAGGTCTTTGTGCATCTGCACATATAGATTGAGGTTCCCTTATCTGGAATTTAGAAATCCGAAATATTTCAAAATCCAAATTGTCCATTTCATGTTTAGACTTGGACCCCATTTCCAAGATATCTCATTATGTATATGCAAATACTCAAAAATCTGGAAAAGTCCAAAATCCAAAATACTTCTGGTCCCAAGAATTTCAGATAAGTGGGGTTGGTCTTCTTGCTCAACACATCTCAAAAAAATCTTGCCTCTTTTCTGTCATTCTTTTGAATTCGTGATACTTATAAAGCTTAGACAGAGAGTTCATGGTGGTCTGCACTGAAGGCTTTTGCCTTCCATGTGAGTGGAGAGTTCAATCTACTCTGCACATTTTGGCCTGAACTTTTTTAAAAAAGCTGTCCTAGGTTTGGGGATATCCCCTATTTGAGGACAGGGCTCAGGACCTTTGATAGGTCTGCAAAAGGTCAGACTAAAAATCAGAGTGGATTCACTGCTCCACTCACATGGAAGCTTCATTAGTGATAATCTCTCTCTGAAGTGTTTGTATGGAAGCAAGGGATAGAATGATTAATACATCTCTGGGTTTATTTTCAGTTTCACTTAAACTCAGAGTTTTTATCATTTGCTCTGATAACTTTCATTTGTCAACTTGACTGAAAAGGATTGGTTTACATCCAAAGCACAAACAAAGATGAAGGAGAAGGCCAGAAAGCCCAGCAGCTTTTCCAAGGCTGACTTCCTGCTATTACACACCTTGACTTTGACTTTAGGGAAGAAATGATTGTCCACATTGCTAGAACCCATAATGGGTTGGCAGTGTAATAGGCCTGCCTTTTTCTTTTGTATGTTTGGATCTCCTTGGAATCTGAACATTTTAAACTTTGAACATTGGCTCTGAATGTAACCTTGGCTCTGAATGCAACCTTATTCTGTACCTGAACAGTTCATTGTATACTAGTAAATAGTCCTCATTCCATTTGATATGACTGCAGTTAGGAAACTTGTTTCTCTTTTTGCCAGTATCTCTGATGCTTCCAACAATCTGATTGAAAATAAGCGTTTTGCTCACTAGGGTGCTTTTAATGTAAATGAGGCCACTGGGAAGAATATGCAAGGGACGGATGGCAAATTACCAACCACCTACTTCCAAAGCAGCGGGTGTAGAATCTGCTGCTTTGAATACCCTGGTCTCATCATCTAGACTTGGAAATGACCCAGAAGGGAAACTGTGATGATGTGCAAAGAGAAACAAACTTTTAACATCATTCACCAAAGAGACTGACAGTCCAGCCACTCAGGAGACTGCCTCTTCACTTTATTAAGTGGTTAAGGCATCTCCCGGAGGACCAGCACATATCCCTTCAAGCAATCAAAGCTGACATGAAAAAGCCTCTCATAGAGATCAAGGGTCTCAGAGCTGCTAATCATTCCTCCGTGTTGCTTCTATAGAAAAGGCAGTGCTAACTTAGATGAAAAAACCAATACAGCTCAAATGGTACTAGGAGAAAAAAAATGGATGATTTTAATCAAAGTTTTTGCAGCAGAGAGTTCTAATATAGCCCCTTCTTTCCCATCCTCAACATACATCCAGTCATCTGATGAATCATACTTTGGGCCCATTCACACTACATCACAAACTGGTATGCAAATCAGTTTAAAATGGTGTTGATCATACTTGTGCCAGGTTTTCCTGACCTAATTTTTTCCGGGGGAGGCGGCACAAATCCCACTTAACCCTGTGCTTTTAAAACCAATGCATTTTTCATGTCTTTTCAAAAGCACTGGATTTTTTTTTTTTAGGGAGCTGCCAATGGGAATGTTCTTCTGATCCCATTTGGGGCATGCAGGAGGGCAGAGTAATAGGCAGAGAGTGGGTAGAAGGGCAGAACATACCCATGCCATCCCACAGGACTCAGCTTGATGGCAAACTGCCATTGTTTTTCCCCTCTTGATGCTTGTGATTGGCTCTTTTTTTTCTTTCCCCCCTCCCTCCCCTTTTTTTCTAAATAATTTTTATTCATTTAAAACAACAATAACAAAGTATACATATATTACATTGCATTACAAATATATCACAAAATATTACAATGATAGACCCACATACAATCAGCAACACCAAAAAACCCCAAGAAGAACAACAGTTGGCAACAATAAAACAATCAACAAACTTCCTGAGTTTTTCATACTTTCATGATAAATAAAATTTTCATTAATTCATTGTAACTAACAAATTCTTACCACCTTGTCATTATTTTTCACAAAAAACATTATTGCTTAATTATTCTGATGTTTTGTTATATACACAATTTTATCTACCAAAATTACTTCAGATATATTGATTACCATTATAAACTTAAATCAATTTCATTCTCAATCTTTTAAAAATGTGTTAAAGGTTCCCTTTTTTAAAAAAACATTTTTCCTAATTATGTCCCCTAATTAAACAAGCAAGTTTGTCCATTTTCATAAACCATTCTTCACAAATGGCTTGTTTGTTTGTCTCCTTTCCATTTTGAAGTGTATACTGTATGCGCAGCAGCTGTCATATAGAAGATTTCTGAATTCATCTTCTAATTTTGAATTTGAAACTATTCCCAATAAATAACATTTAGCATCAATTATTTCTTTACATTTAACATTTTTTTAATATTTTCTCATGTATTTGTACCCAATTTCCACCACATGTGTAGAGATTACCTAGGTGCTTTACCCAGGTGCTTTAGCACACTTCCAACTGTTGTTATTTTTATTTTTGTATATTTTAGGCAATTTTATGGGTGTAAGGTACCATATCTTTTGCATTTTGTGGTAATTCTCTTTAATTTCCTTATTAACCATATACTTCAGTCTTTTACACCACATTTTATCCCACTGTTCCAAGGAGATGTTCTCTCCTAAGTCTTGAGCCCATTTTACTATGGATGGTTTGGCATAGGCATCATGCATCTCAATTTTTAAGAAGAATTTTTAAAATTAAAAAAAAATTACAAGGATTTTCTGTGGTTATTATCTTATCAAATTCTTGGGAAACAGGTTCTATACTTGTGGTTTTGGCATCTTTAGTAAAGCTCTCTTTGAATCGTCTACACAAAAACCAATTTATCAAGTACCCCTCAGTTAATTCATTCTGTGTTTTCATGATCAATGTATTTGAAGTTTTATCAAATTTTATTAAATCCTTTTGGGTTATCTGTTTTCTATTCTTAACTTTATCATTTCTATGGAAACCCTCATTTATAGAAACCCACATCGGGAATTTATGGCAGATTAATAGCTTGAATTTCAGCCATGCCCCCAACAAGGTTTTCCTTACGAAATGGTTTGTAAAAGCATTATTAGCTTTGGTTTTATCATAAAATAGGTATGCTTGTACACCAAATACAACATCTGCTTTCTCCAGATTTAACAATTTCTTATTTTCCAGATTAAACCAATCAAGTAGTCATTCAAAAGAACAAGAGAAGAAATATATATTTTTAAATTGAGTAACCCTAAACCACCATGACTGACGTCATCTTGCATTACTTTTAGTCTAACTCGAAGTTTTTTCCCTCCCCAAATATATTTGCTTAAGTCTTTATTCCATTGTGTAAATGGAATTTCATTAACAATTGTAGAGATTGTTGGAACAAAAAAAAATATTTTAGGGTGTATATTCATTTTAAGAGATTCTCCCAAGCCAAGAAATGCCAACCTTTTCCTATCTGATCATGTCTTTTTTGATGTCCTGCCAAGTCTTTATATAATTATTTTTGAAAAGATCAACATTTTTGGTGAAGATCATTATTCCGAAATATCTTATCTTTTCCTTGATCTGAAAATTTGATCTTTTTTTCTTGCTGATCTTTTACTATCTTGGTTAAATTCATAGCAAGCATGGATGTTTTTTTTCTTTATTAATAAGGAATCCTGATAACTGACCAAATTGTGTTAATAACCTGTTTACTTTTTGTATTTCTTCGATTGGGTTTGCGAGAGTGAGGACCAAGTTGTCAGCATAAGCCCTTAATTTAACTTCATATCCTTTGAATTTCATCCCTTCAATGTTTACTTCCTTTTTAATAGTGCTGTTAAGTATCTCTAAGACTGAAATGAATAAAAGAGGGCATAGGGGACATCCATGCCTGGTGCCCTTTTGGATTTTAATACTTCTAGTTGATTTTTCAAAATTCTAGTTTGTTGTTTTTTATATATATTTGATCTATCCACTTTTCAAAATTTAGTCCCACTATCATTTTCTTGCATACTTCCTTAAAAAAACAAAACAAAAACAATTGACTTGGTCAAAGACTTTCTCAAAATCCAGAAATACCATAGCCAGTTTTTTTGTTCCTTGTTTATTGATATTCAATTAAGTTTTAGAAGATAGTGAATGTTATCCTTCATTTTTCTGCCTGGCAAAAAGCCACACTGATCCAGATTAATCCAATCTTTAAGAATTTTGTTCAGTCTTGTTGCTAATATCACTGGAAAAAATTATATTCTGCATTTAGCAATGTATAGAATCATAGAATTATATTTGGTCTATAATTTCTTGGTTCAAGGCCATCTCTATATTTCTTATGGATTAGAGTTGTGTTGCAGGGATTTCCCATTTCATATATTTGTCATAGTTTTCTGTAAGGGTATTACTAATTCATCTGTGAATACTTTATAGTATTTGTCCGGAAAGCTGTCTGGACCTGTTGCCTTGACAGTTTTACTTTTTTGTATTGCTTCTCTAGTTTCTTGTAATGAGATCTCCTTGTTTAATAATTCTCTGTGTTCATTTAAAATTGTTTGAATAGCCTTTTTGTCTAGATATTTTAAAACTAAGTCATTTTAAATCTCATCATGTTGAAATAGATTTGAATAATATTTCACAAAGATCTGTTTTATTTAATTTTGTTTATGATATATTTTATCATTATATTTAAAATCCCATAATCAATTTTTTTCTGAGATTCCTTTCTTAATTTGTAGGCTAGGTATTTACACAGTTTATTGGCCATTTCAAAATATTTTTGTTTAGCATATATTAATTTTTTTGTTAATGGTTTCTAATAGTTGATTTGTTAATAAATTTCTAATAGTTGATTTGTTAATGAGATTTGTTTTTGTATAATCTTTATTTCATATCATACTTTTACTTAACATATTGCTTATCAATTGTTTTTCTTTTCTTTTTAACTTTTCTTGAAGTGTATCTAACGTTTTTTGTTTTCCTTTTTTCCTTTCTGTACCCATTTTTAACAAAGAAGCCTTAGACGCATCCCAAACTTACATCATTATTTAAATTCTCTAGGAAATAATTATTTATTTCCTTTTTGGCTTCTACTATAATATTTTCCTCTTTTAACAATAATTTGTTTAATCTCCAGTTATATTCTTTATTTTTGGCCAAAATTCCATAACAATAAGTTTATGATCAGAAGTAAGATTCGGGAGAATTTCTACATCTTTTATCCTAGTACATAATAATAATGAAAATAAAAACATATCCAACCTAGACCATGATTGGTGCACCTCTGAGAAGAAAGTACATTCCTTTGCTGGGGATTTTTCAGCCTCCAAATATCAATCAAACAGCTAAAAGTTCAAAAAAAAATCTGGGTAATTTTCCTGGTTTTGGTTTAATTTTCTGGTTAGATAATCTATCTATTTGGGGTTCTATAACCCCATTGTAATCACCCATTAAGATAGTAGCATCAAAATAAATGTCTTTGATTTTATTAAATAATTTCGGGGGGGGGGTCATTTTTTTCTATAGGAGCATATACTCCCAGAATTATTAATTTTTTTATTTTTCAATTCAGTTAGTACCCCTTTTATATCATTTAGGAATCTCCTCAGCCTCAATATTTGGATTCACATAAAGAACTACTCCTTTTTTTCCTTTTTCCAGGCTCAGAAACAAAGTAACTTAGTTTGGGATTTCTTAAAAAAATAAAATTCCCCTCTTTTAATATGTGATTCCTGCAAACATAATATATCATCTTTCAGGCCTTCTAAATATTTTTTATGTTTTATTAATGAGTTTGTGCCCTTAATGTTCCAAGACAAACATTTAATAGCTTTATTAATCAGTACCTAAAATTTCTCCCTCTGGCTCTTGATCTAAGTCTTTGCTTCCATCTACCAGTTCTTCTTCATCAGAAGCTATATAATTGTCATCATCATCATTTCTTTGGTTCTTTTCTTCACTGATCTGCTCTTACTTCTCATCCTGGGCTTGGTTACATTCTAGGTCTGTTCTGCTAGAGCTGGGTTGAAGAAACTTTGTCATTACAGGCTCATCCACGGTATTCTCTCCAATCTTTTCTCCAGCCACCATTCTTTTAGCCCTAGGGTGTCAGAGATAGTATACACTGTTTACTTTTTCTTCTCTGACATTCTCCACATTGCATGGGTATGGGTTTTGATCCTGATCATTATTATGTTCCTTCTTTTTGATTTCTGATATATAGTTTATATTTTCCCAAAACTTTTTGGCTTCATTAGTTGACATAATTTCAAATCTTTTCTTTCTGTACCAAAATGACAAGCCTCCAGGAGTTATCCAACAATATGAAATGTTTACCTTCCTGAACTGAGATGTTAAAAATTGATATTCTTTACATTTTTTTCCAGAATTTTTGGAGGAATGTCTTTAAAAATAGTCTGATCATCTATTTTTAAGGGATGCTGGTTGTGCTGTCTTAATAATTGGTCTCTAATGTGATCTCTCTCTCTCTCTCTCTCTCTCTCTCTATATATATATATATATATACAAAACAATATCCAATGGGATTTTATTTTGTTTTGCAATTTGAAAGTTAAATAAATTGCCAGTTTATGGTTTAAGCTTTCCATCAGATTTTTCCCCTCTACTTCAGAGAGACCACAAAGTTTAATTGATTTCTCCCTCATCTTGAACTCCCACTTTAAATTTTCCTCTATTTGATCTCTCTGTTGAACATTTATTTCCTCCAATCTCTTACCATAATTACTTTCTTTTAAAGAGTCGACTTTAGTTTCAGTTTTTAACAATTTCACATGTTGTTCTTCCAACTGATTGTCTTATCTCTTTCAGATCAGTTCTTAATTCCCTTCTAATTTCCGTTTTTAAATCTTGCATCTCTTTTTTTAGGTCATTCATTGTTGTCTTAAATTCAAAGTGATTCTCTGTATTTCCTCTAAAAAAAAAAAAAAACCAAGTTGGTATCATTTGCTCTTTGTTGTTGTTCCATTGATGGTCTTCTTTGTTGAGTACTTTGGGATTTTAATATTTGATTTTTTCTTCTAGAGTCCATGGTGATAGCCTTCACAATCACAGTTTATTTCTCCTTAATATTTCTTTCTCCCTTTATGATGTCACTATTTTCTGCACTTTTTTTTAACAATGGGTACTAGTAGTTTTTATTTAAACATTAAAAATTAAACTACATCCCCCAGAGGGCTTCACTCTTCCTTGCTGCCTCTCTTTTGCATGCAGGCTCTCCTCTTGAGTCAGGGATCATCTCTCGCATATGCTTGAGTAGACCTTTATTAAACTCCCTCTTATTCACAAGAGATCCACTATTTTTTTTTTTCAAAATTCAGATAAACTTCAGGTAAGATTTCCAAGCCAGCTTAAGTGTATAAGTTAAACGTGACAATTACTCACTGTTTTATTTTATTTTGATGACATTTTTTTCTTCTTCCTTGTCCCAGAGTTAAATGAGGTGCAATTTACCCTCTGAGTTATCTTCCGCTTTTTCTCTCTGTTATAATTGGGATTCCATTTCTTACTTCAGCCACAGAAACATAAACATAAAAAATATTTAAATTCCTTTTTGAGCCTTTATACTCCAGCTTCTTCACCTTCCTTGCAAGAAGGCTTTTAATTTGGAATTAAAGAATAATCAGTCTGTATGAAAGCTCAGAATTTAAATCAGAAAAACACAAAATGAAAAACACACAAAACAATTTAAAAGGTTGTTGGCATTCCTCTTCACGTTTAATGCAACCTAGATGTGGCATGGGTAGTGCATTGACCCACTCTCCCAAAGAACAAAATAAATAAATAAATAAAAAAAAATCTGTTCTTCTCTGGGTTGTATTTCAGGTCTGCATAGAACCCCTCTGAACTTTTTGTACTCAAGAGGTATTTGACTGTCTAGAAAATTAACTGACAGCCCCGACACTGCAACTTGCAGACTATTCCCCTGAGAGTAACTTCAGAGGAATTCTAGTTAGTCCACCATTACAACCTAGAAGTTTGGCTCATTTTTTTTCCTAATTAAATTTTTATTGAGTTTTTACAGGAAAACACATAAAATCACTTACAAAAACATCAACTAATTACAAGGGCCAAGTATATGTACCTGATGAATAGTTATTCTGCAGCAGAATAAAAAAATAGTTCTCACAAACAAAAAAACAGTTTCATTTATATACCGCTTCATACTGCTTAAGCAGTGACTAAGCGGTTTACAACTGTAAGCTACTTGCCCCCAACAATCTGGGTACTCATTTTGCCGACCTCGGAAGGACGCAAGCCTAAATCGAGCTTGAGCCCTTTTTCTGGTCTTGAACTCGCAACCTTGTGGTTTTGAGTGAGTGGCTGCAGTACAGGCATTTAACCACTGCACCACCAGGGCTCCTACTCAGGGCTACAAGAGCCAGAGAGTCTGGTTTGTCAAGGTGTAGAGTGTCCGCCCAAAGATCCATCTGTGAAGCAGGAAGTTGGATCTGATGGGAGTGGTAATTAACATAATCAATAAAGATCATCCAGTCTTCTTGAAATGTGTCAGTTCTTTTGTGTCCAGTCAATGCCAACCTGTGTCACAGCAGGCAGTTTCTCTATCAACCACATACCCCAAATTCTAGACCACCAGTTCTCAATGGAGAGGTCCCCTGACTTTCAACATTTGGCTACTTCTAATCTGGCAGCAGTAATAAGAAAAATGATCAGTTTTCTGTTTCAAATTCGAATTACGTTTAACAAATATAGAAAGCAAAAGCAGATTGGTTCTTTAAATCCTGCCCTGTCAAGTGGTCTGTTTATACCACAACGTAGCTGTTTTTCTCTTCTGCTGGTGAATTAATCCCCTTAATCTGTACTGATGCCTCAAGTTGGGGAGAGGGTGCTTTTGGGAACAAGGTGAAGCTTGTGTGTGTGTGTGTGTTTTCTAAAGCTTGACTGTATATGTGCAATATTGCATTTGCATGATTTCGGGGGGGGGGGCGGTTGTGGGGGTTTCTTGGAAAGGGCTGTTCAGAGGGGCTTGCCATCACCATCCTCTGAGGCTGAGACAGTGTAACTCTCCTCTAAGGTGAATCTATAGTGGGGGTTTCTTGGCAAAAGTTCTTCTGAGAGGCTTGCCATCGTCATCCTCTGAGGCTGAGACAGGCTAAGGAGAAACAGCCACCTCTTGGCTGGGCTCCTCTCTGCAGCTGAACCATTGGAAGCCACAGTCAGGCACTGGAGGAATGAAGCAGGGGGTCTCCTGGCCAAAAATGCCCCTGCAGCTGCCACATTTCCCTGCTTCTCTTTCTCTTGACCAGCCCCATGGAGGAAGGCTCCTACGATTCTCAGCCAGAACATCCCAGGGGGTGTCAGAGTGAGAAACAGAAGGTCTTTGGCCCCTTCTTTCCATCCCTCCATCTCCCATCTCTTTCCTGGAAACCTCCCCCCCCCCTTGCCAGGACTTCAGGATCTCTTCACATTCTGGTGTACAATCACATCACCAATTATGACAGCAGATGTGGTATGATGCAGATGTGCATCATTGGGAGGTATTTTTAAAAAAACAAAACAAAACAAAAAAACAATGAGAACAATCGAACACATTCAGTATGGTGGCTCCATTTTAAATCGATACAAATGGTAGTGTGAATGGTAACAGGGTTAAATTGCCATGGAGAGATTCGATTGTGGCAACCGTAGTGTGAACTTGAATTCAGAATTGCAACATCGAATCTCCTTGGATCTCCTTGCTACATAATAGTGTGAATGTGCCCTTTGGGTCCATTTTGGCCTATACTGCCTACTCTGGCAGCAGCTCTCTGAGGATTCTGCTAGAAGACTTTCCAGACTTAGCATGAGACATCTTAGTACATGGGTTCTTAGTATGTGGTGGAACTGAGACCTTTTACATCCAAAGTATATGTTCTGAAGGGGCTACAGTCCCTCTCTAAAACAATGGATTAACAAGAAAAGTTGCATTCAGGGTAGAATTGCTTTGTATTTTATCATACGTTGACATTTACACAAATTCTTTTTGCACATTTATACAATCATATATGTACACATGTATACACATGTATATACAAATATGTGATGGCTAATGGAGTGCACCAAAGAATTCTAAAAAAATTTTTTAAAAAATTAAACAAAAATCAACATGTGTTTCATGAACAACAGCAAAGTATTTGATTGTATAGATCACAAAAAGCTACAGAATGCACTCAAAGACATGGGCATGCCACTACATCTGATAGTCCTAATCAGGAATCTGTACTGAGGACAAGAGGCCACTGTCAGAACAGAATTTGAGGAAATAGAGTGGTACCAATAGGAAAAGGGGTCAGGCAAGGCTTACTCTTATTACCTTACTTGTTTAATTTGTATGCTAAAAACATCATAACAAAAGCAGAATTAGAATCAGAAAAAGGAGGCGTGAAGACAGGAGGAAGAAACATTAACAACCTAAGATATGCAGACAAAACCATAATATTAGCAGAAAACATTCAGTTAATAAAAAAGGTCAAAGATGAAAGTGTAAAGGCAGATCTGATGTTGTTGTTGTTGTTTTTTTAAAAAAATATTACATAATACATATCACAATTTTACAATCATCATTTCATAATAATGTTTTCTCCCTTCACCCCTCTCCCAGAAACAGCATTGGTGGACATACATTTTGAGCAAATTAACAGTCATTATCTGAGATGTGGAAAATATTGTTGATCATATTTTAAATTTCTTCATACCTCATTATATCTTCCAATTTCTTAATCACAATTTCCCATTTATCTTTCCATGTTTCTTTATTGCTTTCACCAGTATATTTAAGTCTTCTTTCCCTAAGGAAATCGAATAATATATATTCTTTTATATATTTAAATAAAGAAATCTTATTCCAGTTTGCTTTATCTTTCCAACCATAGGCAATCACTGCATGGTTTGCCCTTAGAAATTGTTTTATTATGTATCTTTGATTGCTATTCAATCTTAATTTCCCTAAGTTGAGAGTTAAACAATTTTCTTTGCTTAATTGCATCTCTATCCCTATTATTATATTTATCTGTTTCTTAACCTCTATCCAAAAGTCTTGAACAAAAGGGCATTCCCACCACATGTGCTAAGTATCCTTAGCTCTACATCCATGCCAACATTTTGATTGAAATTTATCATTTATAAAAGCCAATTGATGTGGCATCCTGTACCATTTTTGCAATCATTTTCATTTGTTGTTCTTTTACATTTGTATTTTTTAATATTAACAATTTCTTTTAGGCAAATTTTAATTTTGTCTGTATCAATCATTAAATCTTTTCCCCAGTTCATTGTCAATCCCTCTACCATTTTAAATTCTTATAATGTTTTCCTATTAATCCTTTTCCACCTTCTAATTTTTTTATTTATTTCTTCTAACAATTCATTTCATCAAATAACTTTATTATCCCTTTTATTTGAATCCAGTATTGATTTCCAATTAGTGTAATTAGTTTTTCTTCCTGTATTCTTGTCCCTGTTGAATCATACGTCTCCAATTACTTTAAGTCCCTTGATCTTTAATTTTTTCAGTATCTTTCCAATATCCTCATTGTTATTGTTATTTAATTATTCAATTGATAGCTATTTCCAGCTTCTTATACCCAATTCTTATTCCACTTCTCCCATATTTTGTAATTCAAAATATGGCAAGTCTGATGCTGAATGTTAAAAACCCCACAAAAATAATGACCACAGAAGAAATACACAAATTCAATCTAAACAATTATAAAATTGAAATAGCTAAAGAATTCCCATATCTAGGATCAGGCATTGACCAGAATGGAGACTGCAGTCAGGAAATAAGAAGAAGATTAGGAATGGGAAGGGCAGCTATGAAAGGACTGGAAAAGATACTGAAGAGCAAAGACATACAACTGAGCACTAAAGTTAGAATTGTTCAGGCCATTGTATTCCCAATTACCATGTACGGATGTGAGAGCTGGACAGTGAAGGAAGCAGACAAAAAGAAAATCAGTTCATTGAAATGTGGTGCTGGAGAAGAGAAGTTAGGATACCATGGACAGTCAAGAAAACAAACAAATGGGTTCTTGAACAGATCAGGCCAGGGCTCTCCTTGGAATCATAGAATCATAGAGTTGGAAGAGACCACAAGGACCATCCAGTCCAACCCCCTGCCATGCAGGAACTCCAATCAAAGCATCCCCGACAGATGGTCATCCAGCCTCTGCTTAAAGACCTCCAAGGTTGGAGACTCCATTACACTCCGAGAGAGTGTGTTCCACCGTCGAACAGCCCTTACTGTCAGGAAGTTCCTCCTAATGTTGAGGTGGAATCTCTTTTCCTGCAGCTTGCATCCATTGTTCCACGTTCTAGTCTCTGCAGCAGCAGAAAACAAGCTTGCTCCCTCTTCAATATGACATCCCTTCAAATATTTGAACAGGGCTATCATATCACCTCTTAGCCTTCTGTTCTCCAGGCTAAACATCCCCAGCTCTCTAAGTCGTTCCTCATAGGGCATGGTTTCCAGACCCTTCACCATCTTAGTTGCCCTCCTTTGGACCCGCTCCAGTTTCTCCACATCCTTTTTGAATTGTGGTGTCCAGAACTGGACACAGTATTCCAGGTGGGGCCTGACCAAAGCAGAATAGAGTGGCACTATTACTTCTCTTGATCTAGATGCTATACTTCTATTGATGCAGCCTAAAATAGCATTGGCCTTTTTAGCTGCCACATCGCACTGTTGACTCATGTTCAACTTATGATCTACTTGGACTCCTAGATCCCTTTCACACGTAGTTTCATTCAGCCAGATGTCCCCCATCCTATATCTGTGCATTTCATTTTTTGCGTCTTAAGTGCAGTACCTTACATTTCTCCACATTGAATTTCATTTTGTTAGCGTTGGCCCAGCTTTCTAGTCTATTCAGGTCATTCTGAATTTCAGTCCTGTCTTCTGGAGTATTGGCTACTCCTCCTAATTTGGTGTCATTTGCAAATTTGATAAGTATACCCCCAATTCTGTCATTCAAGTCATTAATAGCACTGGGCCCAGTACAGAACCCTGTGGGACCCCACTGGTCACTTCTCTCCAGGATGAAAAGGAGCCATTGTTGAGCACCTTTTGAGTTCAGCCAGTCAACCAGTTACAAATCCATGTAACAGTTACCTTGTCTAGCCCACATTTTACAAGCTTGTTTGCAAGAATGTCATGGGGAACCTTGTCAAAGGCCTTACTGAAATCAAGATATACTATATCCACACCATTCCCTTCATCTACCAAACTGGTAAGTTTATCAAAAAAAGAGATCAGATTTGTCTGGCAGGACCTGTTTCTCTGAAACCCATGTTGGCTTTTTGTGATTATGGCATTCGCTTCTAAATGTTCACAGACTCTCTGCTTAATGATCTGCTCTAGAATCTTTCCTGGAATTGACGTCAGACTAACTGGACAATAATTGTTGGGATCCTCTTTTTTTCCCTTTTAGAAGATGAGCACAACGCTTGCCCTCCTCCAGTCTGCTGGGACTTCTCCTGTTCTCCAGGAGTTCTCAAAGATTATTGCCAATGGAAGCTAAGATGACCAGGTTGATACAATCCTACTTTGTCCACATAATGAGAAGGCACAGGTCACTAAAAAATAAATAAATAAAATAAGAATGCTAGGAAAGGTAGAAGGTAGGAGAGAAAGAGGAAGACCACAAACCAGATGGATTAACTGAATCAGGGGGGTTATGGGCAGGAGCTTGCACGATCTGGGCATGGCGGTGGAGGATAGGAATTCTTGGAGATGTCTAATCCACAGGGTTGTAGTGAGTCACACTCAAGGGCAGCTAACAACAACAACAACAACAACATCCATCCAGTGTAACTAAAAATACAGGATCTTTTTCACTACAGGCATGGCACACATACAGAAAATCATCTGCTAACCTTCAACAAAATGAGTGAAATTAGTTTAAACATACTTCACTAAAATGAAGTATGTTTAAACTAATAGCAAAATAGCTTAAATCAGAGGTTCTTAACCTGTCATCTATGGATATTCATAAACCAGGTTCATTTATTTTGGAGTCGAAGGCTTTCATGGCCGGCATCCATAGTTTTTTTGTGGGGAATCGGGCTATGTGGCCATGTTCTAGAAGAGTTCCTTTCTGACGTTTTGCCAGCATCAGAGAAATGAGGATTCTCTGAAGATGCCAGCCACAGATGCTGGCGAAACATCAGAAAGGAACTCTTCTAGAATATGGCCACATAGCCCGAAAGCCCCACAAAAAACTATGAATTTATTTTATTTCATTTATTTCCTGTTGCTTTGAAAACTGTGTTTAACTGTGGGTAATGTGAAGCCTCGCCACAGAGGATTAATAAATGAAAACTAGGTGAGTGAAGAAAACCAATAATATTAAGAATTAAAAGGTATTATATAAATAAAAAACCCAAAAAATAAAATAAATCAGAACTGATGGAAGAAGGGAGAAAAATCCAAATCAGGAATGCTTTCTTGGGCTATTCATCCAGTTTCAGGAAAAAATAAAAGATGGGAGAATCTATGCGTGAAAGGGGGGGGGGGGGAATTGAGAGACCACCTAGTGAATAGTTCTAACAATGCTGTAACTCTAAGGGGATCTCCTCAAGGAAAATCTGTCTTAGTTGGTCTCTCCTTTTCCCACTCTTCACAAGTAGTATTTATTTCTTTTGCTTGCCTTGAGAAGCAATTTGGAGTCACATAGCACAATAAATGCTGTTCCAAAACTAGGCCAGGCTACAGCAGCTTGCTTTTGCTTGAGGCTACTATGCTCCCTAAGGCCTAAATACCATAAAAGCACCAGATCCTACCTGATCTTAGAAGCGAAGCAGGGTCAGGCAAGGCATATCAGTATTTGTGGAGTTGAAGGCTTTCATGGCCAGCATCCATAGTTTTTTGTGGAGTTTTCAGGGTATGTGGCCATGTTCTGGAAGAGTTCCTTTCTGACGTTTTGCCAGCATCTGTGGCTGGCATCTTCAGAGAATCCTCATTTCTCTGAAGATGCCAGCCACAGATGCTAGTGAAATGTCAGAAAGGAACTGTTCCAGAACATGGCCACATAGCCTGAAAGCTCCACAAAAAAAATATCAGTATTTGCCTTAGAAAACCCTTTGATATTTATGGGGTTACCATAAACTTACTTGATTATACATGCAGACACATTACTCTTCCTCCTGTTAAGTTAATTGAGTATAAACTACCTTTGCACTTTGATTCCTCCAAGAATGTTATGGGTAGCTTTTATGTTCAACAATAAAATTTGCAGCAAAAGGTGTAAGTTTAGGGATAAGTGGAGAAGTGGAAAAGTGGAAATTTTAAAAGCAATTGAGAAAGCAAGATGTCAGGGGATTAAACATGGCTGTCCCTGCCAAATTGAGATAGCTAGAGGGTATGTGAGGTTTATGACCCCACCCTCAAAAAGGTTGCAGGAGTCATAAATTAAGGTTGATCAATAGAAATTTTATTTTGTCACAAGAACAGAACAATTTGTGAATATGCTGACCTTATTGCACTTAGACCAGCACATTATTTTTCAATAGCAATAACAGAGTAAGGCTGCATCTACACTATAGGAGTAATGCACTTTGACCCTATTTTAACTGCTAGGGCTCAATGCTGTGGAATTCTGGGATTTGTAGTTTTGGAGGATATTTAGCCTTCTCTGTGAGAAATGTCTGGCGCCACAACAAACTACAAATCCCAGGATTCCATAGGATGGAACCATGACAGATATTATTATTATTATTATTATTATTATTATTATTATTTAGCACTGTAAATTTATACAGCACTGTACATACAATCATTTAGTTAGATGGCTCCCTGCATTCATGCTTACAATCTAAAGGTGTCAAACTGCATTAATTCTGCAGTGTGACAACAGCCTAAGGAACACAATTAATGCTTTCTGAAGAAAAATAGGAGTATGAACTAGTGAATGACAAAGTAAGTTTTGGAAGACAGTATACAATGGAACTGGAGCACTGGTGGCTCAGAATGGCCCACAATATGGGGGGAAATAGGAAGATCCCAAGGAATTTTAGGAGAAATAGAAGGGAAATATATTCAAATCAAGCACATACACTTTTTTCATAGTGAAGGGATCACAAAGGTTGGTTACACATACTTAGGAGGGGCACAAGCTATCCTCTTGCCTGTAGTCACTCATATAGAACCATACAATAATCTATGTGGTTCTGACATTTGTTGTTTTTAACTGCCCTCTAGTCGATCTTAGCTCATGGCAACCCTGTGGATGAGACATTTCCAAGACTCCTTATCTTCCACTGCTCTGCTTAGGTCCTGTAAATTCATATCTATGACCTATTTCATAGAGTCTGTCCATTTAGCATGTGGTCTTCCTTTCTTTCTACGTCCTTCTACCTTTCCTAGCATTACAGTATTGTCTTTTTCGTTGAGTTGTTCTGATGTGTTTAGAACCATCTATACAGAGAGACCCTTGACAGAAGAAACAGTCTATCTAGAATCTTGACTCTTGCTGAGGAGATCAGATGGCCAGCTGAGATGTTATTAGGGACTGCAGAGCTTCACAGAAAGATGTAGAATAAATTCAAAAATAGAATTTGAATTAGAAAACTTAAAACAAGACTGACATCTCCAAGATAAGCTTATATTTCATCCACATTATTGTTCCACTATTCGCTCAAGAATCTGTCAATGATTGCAACCTAGTGTGACATCAATAAGATTTAGATTGCTTTTCCTCCCTGTTTACGTGCATATTATAGTAATTGTCTATAAAGGGACTACAGAACAGTAACTGGAGCTATAGCTATACCTCTCTCAATGAATTTATTTTTATTGTTAAATGTTTTGTTTGTTTTTTTAAGAAAGATTCCTCCAAGAATGTTACAGTTAGCATTAATATGCAACAATAAAATTTCATTTAGAGGCTAGAGATAAATTCACTTCTGGTTATAAATGCTCAATTAAAACTGTAACAAAAAGCTTAAAATTAGTGAAAATATTTTCAATTAACCATCTGAAAGAGCCTGTTTTAGTTTCCCAGCATATCAGCATAAATAATTTGTGAAATCTCCAGTATTATTTCTTTAATTAAAAAGTGGTAGCGGCGGGGGGAGGGGGGTCCAGATTCCATGCAGTATGACAATTGTTATGCTGTTAATATTCAGCAAGCTAGCAAAACAAATTTATGCATTCTTTATTGCATTTTTATCTTGTCCTTCCTCCAAAGAGCTCAAGGCAGCATAACATATCCACTGTATGCCAGAAAAGATAGCTATCATTCTTTTCTCCTTGTCCTTGCACTTTTCAATACTGAATTTTTAATCTAGGTTGGCTGAGATTTTGGGTTATACAGTTATTGGTACCTGCAAGCAAAATGGCTTCTACAGTTTATGGTACTTTGTAGAAAATCTTGTTCTTTGCAAATCTACTAATCATAAATGTGTAATATAGCAGGTTGATCATGTCTTCCCATGGCTTACATTTGTTTGTTTCTTTATTTGGAATGAATACTCATTTGAGGCTTCTTTGCCTTCTAAAAGCAGCACCAGAGAGCATGGCAATAATTCAGTGGTTACAACTTTCCCCGTGTCTCTTTTATATCTTCATGCTAGAGAAAGTTTCATTTCTGACTTTGGTACATAAGTTAAAGGCACAGGTTTATTGGTGGTCAAAAAGGTATCAATGCTAGTGTTTCTATCTGAAAGTCAAAATCTCCAAATTATGTGGGGTTGGAAGTAACAAATGCTTATGGAATCTATAGGCAGATGGAAAGAATCATCCATCAGTAAAACTTACACATAAACTTATGTAAATGCTTCAACAAAAGGTCATGGTACTTTTGAAGTTTCCCATAACTTGGTGCAGAGATTCATCCATCATTGCCTTGCCACTGAGATAGCTGCATATATCTTCCTCTCTCTATTCTCCTCTCCCATCCCTTCTTTCTCCTATAATCCACTTTCCAAGGCAGCCCATTGTCAGAATCCCCTTTTATAAGGTAGAGTGCAAGAGGTGCAAGAAAACAGTATATGTCTCCACAACAAGTAATGTAATAAAGGCCAGATCCAAGTGCTCTTTGGAAATTAATCATTCTTCACTGTTTTTTCCATTTCTACTTTTGTGTATACTTTTCAGAGAAAATGCTGCATTAAAATCAATGGGTTTCACTTGTGGAGAATATATAGCAATATATAGCAATTCCCCTTCAGAAACCTCTGTATATGGATGCTCTTGACCATTGATGAGGATGAAGACAGAGCAGCAAGCAGTGATCAAAACCTGGGTGATGAGCAAGAGCCAAGAGGAGAAGTAAAAGTTTGCATACACTCTATCATATACATAAGATGGATAAAGGAGAGGTGTGTGCAAGATACCAGGAAAAAATCAACACTCTCCACACTGATGATGGAGATGATGATGGAAAGTAGATTCGTAGCTCAGCACTCAGAAACCCAATCCTGGAAGCAGGAGGTGCAGGGGACAAAAGAAGCACCCAGACAATGATGCAACAGGAAAAAGGAAAGAGAAAATCAGCAGACACATGCCTAAGATTGTGCTGTCAACAAATCAACTCAGAACAGGCCTGGTAATGAAGCACTTTGGGTGCATTAACTCTATTAAAATAATGATGTCAGGAGCCAGGTTCCACCTAATAAAAACATTGGAAGAACATCCATTTGACAGTGGAATGGACTGCTTCAGAGGCTGATGGATTCTCTTTTGTTGGAGTTCTCTAAAACAGAGATCATATGGCTGTTTCACAAGAGTGTCTTAGCTGCATATTCATGCCTGGAAAGAACTTGTGCTCCCTTCCAGCTTTCTGGTTCTATGAGCTTCATTGACCTGTGGATGAGCTGTCAAAATGCATAAAAGAAAATACTCTGAACAGAGCAGATGTATGTAAACACTTATTAGAGAGTGAAATACTGCTGCCCATCTGCTGCTGATTGGATTTTCAAGTGCAAAAAACCCAGTGGTGTCTGTTTATGGCCCTCCAATAAAGTGCTTTAGAATGAAGTATCAGACCACTCTATATCAGAGTAGGATTCTGTTAACAGAGTGCTGTCTCATTTGGATTTGATAATTCTGTATTTAAATTCATCCATAACATGAGAAGCTGGAGGGTCATACATCTTCTAATGCACCTTTTGGCACAAAAAGGTGAATCATTATTTAGTTTATTTACATACTTCCACAGTCGTATGCAGTGAAATATGCAAAATAATGCTCTGAAACCCAGAGGAAAAATCTGTAAATGGTGTGTGTGTGTGTGTGTGTGTGTGTGTGTGTAAAAGAGCTGCTTGATCCATTTCTTGAGCAGTGGAATGGAGGAGAGTCAGCATTTAGCCAAAAGACTCACAAGACAGACTAAGGGTGATTCATACCTGCCTGGTTGTAGCCTCCATATTGGAAACTGGCTGAGGCTCTGCCATTGTCTTTTGTGATGACCCTGACCATGAACCATACAAAAAGTACCCAGTAAAATGTTTATAATATTCACTGCTTAGTTATTACCAGGTTATATCATTGCTCTAAATTCTCCTATACATATGCCACATTTATGAAACTTGTTTGCAGTTCCATCAGCACCATATAGTAATGGTCTTTGTTTAATGTATGCCATCCTCATAGTTTGAAAATATATGGCTAAGGCTTTGTTCTCAGCCCCCCAAAAGTGATATTTTGTCAAAATCATTTTAAACTTTTATTTCTTAATTGCATGTTTACATTAATTCCAGAATTTTTGATAATGTCTCTCATTCAAACATCAACTTCCTGAATCTTGTGGTATTATTACTACTGGGATTTCTTGGTTTGGGGTACTGTGGTGGTGTAACAATTTTAGTGTTGGACTACGACTCTGGAGACCAGGGCTGGAATCCCCTCTCAAGTATTCCAAACCACTGAGTGACCTTGGGTAAGACATACTCAGCCTCAGAGGAAGGCAAAGGCAAACCACATCTGAACAAATATTGCCAAGAAAATCTCATGATAGGTCTTTCTTAGGGTGGCAATAAGTCAGAAATGGCTTGAAGGCACATAACAGCAATAATTTTTTTAAAAAAATTGCTTCTTCCATATAAAATCTAAAAAATCTTTCTTCTAGTATTTTCTCTACAGTGGAAATATGATACAAACTTCTTCCAAGAGTCATGGTCATTAGATATATCTGCACAGTCTACACTCCACACACACACACACAGACACAGCCAAATTGTGTTATGTTTTCCCATCCCCAGCAATAGTCAATGTGTATTATGTCACTTGAGATTTATCTCATTTGCCACAGTGATTGTCTGACTCTGGCACACCAGATATTTTGAATTTCAACTCCCACAAGCTACTGATAGCATGGCCAGTAGTCAGGGATTTTGGAAGTTGATCTCCAAAGCATCTAGGGGACTAAAGTTTGAGACGTCACTTTGTTTTTTCTTTCTGCCAATCTTTATCCATCTTTGAACTCTTCACCTCTTCTTTTTCAGTAGAAAGTGTCCTAAGTCTATGCAACACATCTCTTCTTAGACAGGTTCCTCATCTTTACTCTCCCAATTCTTAATGATTTTCAAAATACCTTCCCAGGAGCTGTAACAACACACAGCCAGACCAGTTGAAGGTAAATTAGTGAGTGAGACTAAGTCCATCAAATACAATAAGATGCCCTACAGTCACATTTGTATCACTATAGACTTTTGACACCATAGATCACTCCATCCTTTTGGATCGGCTGAGGTAGGTAGGGATCGGGGGCACCGCTCTTCAGTGGTTCCGGTCCTTCCTCTCTGGCAGATCCCAAAGGGTGAGGCTCGGGGACAGTTGCTCTTCCAAAATTGAGCTTAATTGTGGCGTCCCTCAGGGCGCCATCCTGTCCCCGATGCTATTTAACATTTATATGAAGCTGCTGGGTGAGGTCATTCGGAGGCATGGAGCTCAGTGTCTTCAGTACGCTGATGACACTCAGATATACCTCTCCATGTCCAGATTGTCAGCACAGACTTCAGATGGCGTCTCTCCTCTTAATGACTGTCTTGCGCCGGTAATGGATTGGATGAGGGAAAACAAATTGAAACTGAATCCAGACAAAACGGAGGTACTAACAGTCACAGGCCCAAAACCAGGCTTGGGAATACAGTCTCCAGTCCTGGATGGAGTCACACTCTCCTCTAAGGACTGTGTTCGCAGTCTGGGGGTACTCCTAGATTCGTCGCTCCACATGACCTGTCAGGTGAATGCGACGGTCAGGAGTGCCTGTTATCAGCTTCGGCTGATACGCCAGCTGCGCCCTTTCCTGGACTTGAGGGACCTGGAAACTGTGGTACATGCTCTGGTAACCTCACGCCTGGATTTCTGTAATGCGCTCTACATGGGGCTACCCTTGTGCTTAACCCGGAAACTTCAACTGGTCCAAAATATGGCAGCCAGGCTTGTAACTGGAACATCAAGGAGAGAGCACATAACACCGGTGCTCAAGGCTCTCCACTGGCTGCCAATTAGTTTCCGGGCACAGTACAAGGTGCTGGTTTTAACCTTTAAAGCCCTACATGGCTTGGGTCCACCTTATCTCAGGGACCGCCTCTCCCCGTATGAACCCCCCTGCACACTCCGATCCTCTGGGAGGAACCTGCTACAGCCTGTGAAAACTAGGCTGTCGCAGACCTCCCAGAGGACTTTTTCCACGACTGCTCCCAAACTTTGGAATGGTCTGCCAGATGAGATGTGCCTTATAACATCTCTTGATTGCTTTAAAAAAGCTCTGAAGACGCATCTCTTCCGGCAGGCCTTCCCTGACACCTCTTAGATCCCAGCTCCGAATGGGACCTATAAATTGAATTTGACCCCTTGCCTGGTGCTATTTTTTCCTCAGTGTAAGAACTATGGAGGATGAATCATGTTTTTAATGTTGTTGATTTTAAATTATTGCTAATTTAATTTATTTTTAAGGGGTGGGTGGCTGGGAATGGGTCAATGAAGTGTTTTAATTTGTATGTTTTAATCTTGTACCCCGCTCCGATTGTACTCACAGAGGAGCGGGCTAGAAATAAAGATTATTATTATTATTATTATTATTATTATTATCAGTTGTACTGGGCTATAAAAAGTTAGCCTAAATGTGCACAAGACTACGTTGATGATGTTGTCAATGTCTGGCTTTCAGCTCAGTTCTTCCACAGCACTGATGATGTATTGCATCATGTAGGGACATTTTGACTATTTTACCGTTGCATGCAAGTCTCAATAATTTCTGCAGTTTTAAATATACATACTTCTCTGCAATTTTCACTGGATATTCACACATCTTGAAGTGTATTATAAAATTACTGCATTCTGTTCGGAAATACATGCACAAAATTTGTGAATTTTGTGCAAACAATCCCCCCTCCCATTTTTCATGCAAAAAACACAGTTTCCAGAAATACACTTTTAAATCAAAACTAATGTGTTTTTTCTGCCAAAAAAAATGCACAAAACACTCAAATTTTTAGGGAGAGGGGTGTTGGGGGGGGGCAAAGAATTGCACCAAAAATGTGTTTTCTCCTACACACATACCAGATGAAAACTGCATTAAATTCTTACCTTTGTATTTTTCTTCTTTGGGAAACCGATTTTAAAATAATTAATAAATAATCATTTTAAAATAATTAATAAATAACCACAAATATTCTTTTCTTCTCTAATATTGTGAAGGCTATGATGCTCATGATATCTTGCTGTAGTATTTTCAAGTTAAGGTCAAGAAGGAGCCATCAATATGCCCATATTTAGAATTAATATGGCCCAGAAGGTGATCTGTGGTATGAAGTTTCTTGCTCTAACCATAAGTTTTTGCCTTAAACTGTAACTTCCCCAACTTCCACTCTCTGGGACCTAGGTTTTTAATGTAAATATGCTTACAGTGTCTGATCAATGAGCCAACATTTTCCTTTCACTCATTCATTTTCATTTGAAGAGAAATGAAGACTTGCTTTCCATTGTTTATACATTTCTTAGTAGTCCTCCTATAGGTCCTTTCCACCCTGTCCCAACATTATTGTCTAGATTGCCTTTTACATCCTTGCATAATGCCTTCAGTTGCCCACCTGTCTTAAAATCTTCAATGTGATCTTAGCAATCTATTCAGCAAGAATTGGTGTTTAAAAATTCAATCAGTTTGTCAACTCTTGTATTGTTGCTATTAATAAATGACCTTAATAAATGACATGGCAAACTTAATTGAAAAAAATAATCATTTAAATCAATTATTGATATAACTCTTATCATCATCCTGGGCTGCAAACGGTTGAATCAATATAATTTTAAGTCTCTTAAAATATAAATGTCTTCAAATCGATTTTTTGCTTCCATGACAAATCAAGGGATGGATTTGATTCTTATTTGCTTGAGTTAGGAAGCTGGTGTCATTCTTTCATGGTAATTCTAATTTTCACTAAGGTTTGTGAGATCACAACTGAGTCTGCTGAGACACAATGGAAACATTCTCTCTGTGTAGCTAATATTTGCAGATTTATTCCTCAGGATTTTTTCCAGAGAAACAAAATTAAAAGCTCATTGCAGCAGGAAACTAAAGGGAAAACTTGCAGGTACACTGAGGGATAAAGTATAGTAGGTTACTGGGGATTAAGGCTATGATCCTATAAACATTTAGTGAGGAATACAGCCTATTCAATTCATTCGGGTTTACACCCAATTAGACAGGCATAATATTGCATTGCTAGACCTATTACTAAATGCAGTTGGACTTACTTCTAAGTAAACTACAATTATACAGCTAGTCATCTATAAGAGGTAGGAATGTAATGTTAGATCCAAAACACACTGCAGAAATAATCCAGTTTGACACCACTTCAAATGCCAATGGACTTTGCATGAAGCTAATCTATGCTTTGTTAACTTCTTATGGAGGCACCAAAAAAAGTCCAACAACCTTCTGTTTCAGCCACCATCATGTTCCCCACCTATGCATACAAGATTCCCCCTCCTGTCATGTTGCCCATTACCCTTTCATTGACCATTCTGTAGCAAAACTGACATATAAAGGGGATCTTTCATGGAATAGACACTCTGCAGGAGATATCAGTAAGTATATTGGAAAAGGGAGATGATCAGTAGATAAATGTATGGGAGTGATCGAACACCCCTTGTGTTAAATAATGATCTGGGCATTCTCGGCAGCCCACATTTTTGCCCTACTGAGGTGTTTAGAAAGTGGAGGGAGCATGCTATGTCTACTTCCACTGTTGTTGCTTTCATTGCATGTAAAAGGCATCATCATCATCATCATCATCATCATCATCTATTTACATAGCACAATCAGTTTTCATGGCACCTGGTAAGTGTAACAACTAACAACAGTGGATTCTGCCAGAGATGTACAATCAAAAGTACATGCTACACATACACACAGAGGAAAGGAAAGAATAATAAAATAAAGCTATGCAACACAGTTATAAAACAAATTATCAAAGCAGAATACTACACACACACACACACACACACACACACACACAATTATTTTTGAAGAGGAGAATCTCTTCTAAGCAAAGACTGTCTTAATATGAGCCAGAAATCAAGTTCTTTCTTGAGTGGAAATTGCACACATGTATATGAGTCTCTTCCTTTTACATTTTATGTGGTCAGAGTGGTGACAGAATGGGTATTGCTAGCATGATGTCTTCATCTTGTGGCCCTAGTTGGAACATCTGACTTGTAGAAAGCCTTTGTTGGTACATGTGCAGATCTCGTTTTTCTCATGTTAAACAACCCTTTATTCTCAATTAGAAGCTAACAGAGCAGAGTAGAAGGAGGAAGCTTAACTCTCTTCTTTCCTACATTCTTTTCCACTGCAAATTTCATTTTCAAAGCGGTCCCCCACACACATTATAGGATCAAAATGGTATGCCTTCAAGTCATTTCTGATTTATGGTGACCCTAAGGTGACCTTATCATTTTTTATGGGCAAGTTTCTTCAGAGGGAGGTTGCCATTAGGAAGTACATTTGCCATCCCCCAAGGCTGAGAGAGTGTGACTTGCCAAAGGTCACCCAATGGCTTTCCATGGCTTAGTAAGGATTTGAACCCTGGTCTCTCAGTGTCCTAGTCCAGTGTCAAAACCATTACACCACACTGGTCCTCTTCATATGTATTTAACATGGTCCAAATAACTGGAGTCTCAGTTTCCAGGAACCAGTTCTATTATTTGAACAATGGCAGGACAGACATTTATGGGGTTAGAACACAGTATAAGCCATGAGTATAAGAGGGATGCACTTCATTTTATAACAATCTTCCAGCTGTAGTTGTGAGCAATCTAGATAACAGTCATATTACTTCTGTGTTCTATACTGTACCAATGTGTTTTGACAGAAAATAGATGTTAAATATTAGCAAGAGTGCACAATATCTAAGAATGAATATCCATATATCCAGTCACCATAGATTCCTAGGGCCCAAAGTTTATTTTGAACAACTAGTGTTCTGAATAGCTATGCAGTCCTTTGCAGCTAAAATGCTATGATAACAATACCACCATCATGAAGCCACAGATTTTAAACTTCTAACGGTTTTCTGAAGTTCCTAGTTGCTTGATTAGCTAAGGAGATAGAATATAATTGTTCTGCTCCACTTGATAAAGAAGTATGCTATCAAGATAAAGTAAGTGGAATCTGCCATAAAAAAGGAATTATCTCAAAATCAAATTAAATATGATAAAAACGCAATTTACCTCGATGCAATTTATCAGTGACTCAGTGATAAGGACAGCAATATCAGGAAAGGCATGCAATGAGCTTCTGGGGAGTGCTGTATTATAGATAACTTGGTTATGGGGCATTGGCTTTGTGCACCGAAGCTACACAGGGAAAGAGATTAAAGAAACCCACGTTACTGGCATACAGATAACTGATAACATGGTGTTATATGGGCAGTGTAGTAGCATCAAGCAACAGGTGGAGCTAACTAAGCACTATTTAGAGATTAAAAATAATGTCGTCTTTGAACATTCTGGAATAGCTGTTTTACATTTTCTGTTTCTTTGGAGATATTGTTCACTCCCTCTTCAGTTGAAAAATGAAGGGCATAATTGTAAGAGAACTGTGGAACTCTTAATGATGTGTAAGAATGGAGCTACAGAAGAGTACTCCTATCTTCTCTGCCCTTCCTTTTATTTAGCCTCCTTTGATTTTCATGGTATTTTCACAGGTACACCCACTACTGGACTGTGCTTAAATCCTCATTTAATTTTTGGGATAAACTACATAATTAAAATGGCTGCAGTGTACGGTGTCATTTGAATGTTGCACTATGACTCTGGAGACCAGGGTTTGAGTACCTGCTTGGTTATGGAAACCTACTAGGTGACCTTGGGCAAGTCACATTCTCTGAGCCTCAGAGGATGGCAATGGCAAACCCCACTCTAAAGTAACTTGCCAAGAAAACCCTATGATAGGTTTGCCTTAAGGTCATCATAAATTAGAAATGACTTGAAGGTAAAGAAGAAGAAGAAGAAGAAGAAGAAGAAGAAGAAGAAGAAGAGCAAAAGTGTAAACAAGGGCTGTTGGTGAATTATAATGGTTTGTAAGTTGGACTAACATAATCACAACTCAATTTTTTTGGACATTGCAAAAGGTTGTAATTGTCCACTGACCATGCAATTACCAAATCCACAGACCACCCCCCCCCCCCAAACAAAAGAGTGAGGGTGAGATCCAAAACTCCTTTCACAGCCTGTGAACAACAACCAAGAGGGCCTCACCAAGTCCCTTGTCCTCACCAACTCTGATTGTGATGGTGATGGGACCAACAGAAAACCATCTCCTTAAAGATTCTAAAACACAGGCACACTGATATAGGGAGATACACGTTTTTAGATCGTCTGGAACCAAGCCATGTAGGGCTATGCGGACATAATCAGCATTTTGAATTAATCCTGGAAACAGACTGGTAGCCAGTAAAGCTGTTGTAACATGCAATTTTTGTGTTCCTTATAACCAGTCCCAGTCAACACTCTGGCTGTAACTGTGGTTTTGGACCTACTGACATTTCTGAATATCCATATGGATAATATTGACAGATATTTGTGCATTCTCTTATAGCTTGTTTTAAATCGCATATTTTATAATTTTTGTACACAGTCTATAAATATGCATAAATAAACATATGCCAAAGAAAACAAGCTTTTAAAATCTTTGGAAAGACAACAACAGATGGAGCCAGCACATTGTATTTGCTTTGTTTCTATAGTTTCACTTATTATGCATTTTAGAAGATGCATACAGGAGTGCACACATACAAATGTAAGAGCAGCCTAAGTAGAAATGATTTATAGCTACATATATGCATTCTTACTTTCAGTTACTCTTATCTCCATCATGGCTCAGGACTAGATAGCAGTTTACTGTTCAGCTTTTTTTCATGATGTTTTGATACTAAGCCACATATTTCCCTTAGGATATAGTCTGGAGCATCCAGATCCCAATGCAGTTTGAATCTGTACATTGGTGTGCTACATATTACTTTCCTAGAAGGTTTTCAAAACATCAGCGAATCTCACATCTGCTCTACCACCATAAAAGAACAAATTGTCTCTTCATCAATTCTGATGGGAAATGTATGCCTAGTTCTTTGTAAGATAGTTATGGGACAATCACAGAAATGATAGATGGTGTTTGTGAACTCTGTATATCATTTATTCATGTTTCCTTTGTAAGGAACAAAGTGGGAACCTGCATGTCTTCCCTTTGTGTTTAATATTCAAAATACAAAAACATATGCAGCTGTGCTGTCTTTTTCTGGAAAGGAGGCATAAGCTCCCTTTTTACCTATGCTTTCAGTAGTGCATCATTCACGCCTGTTTTCTGCCTTGGTGTTTTCTTGAAAATCTACACTTTACTTGAAAATCTACACATGCCAACACCCATGATGATGTCTTTGGTTCGGCCAAAAAGGAAATACTTAGCAATAATGCCTGAAATTTTAAAGTGAACCTACTTCACTTTTGAATAGGATATTCTGAAAGGAAAAGACCTTTTAACTTTAAATCCTCCCTAGCCTATTACAGCAGATTTCAACAAATGTATTGCCATCAAGTAAACATATCAGATTTTATATGAACTTAACCAGTACTGGATCTCAAAATGTTTTCTCGCTATTTACTTGGTTTTCCATTCTAATGAAACCATGCAGTAGATGTGGAATGTTTACAAGACTTAATGCCTTGGCATAGAAGACAACTCATTTGCTTATCAACTTAATGAGAATGGAGTAAAGTTTTCCTGAATGGGGTAAAAAACACCTCAGAGTAAATTGAAAAAACAAAAAATCTCCCCCATGGCACAAAATAAGGAAGAAAATACAATAAACCAATTACAGAATGTTGTCTAAATACTGAACAATAAAAATAAGGGCATGGGAAGGCTAAAGAAAAACAAATTACACAATTATAACCAGCTTAGCTATACAATTGCTTTTGTTATAGAACTAGGTTTTCTGTAATAGAAATCATTGTTATAATTTATCAAAGACAGTTTATGAAGATGGATTTTTATTGATGTTCCTTAATTCTTCCACTATTGATGGGCACCTCTCATTATCTTAATTGCTTGTACAGCCAATTTTATGTGGTGAATAAGTACTGAAATTGTATATGTAATGCCATAAATATGCATGGTAATTTTCCAGCTGTAGACTGCCATGTCATTGCAGCCTGAGCAGTATGAGAAGGTGCTGAAATGTTTTTTGGCTTGACCAAGAAGGGAATGGGCAAAATGCACTCCTTGCCACTGCTGAAACCTGGGCACCCAAGTTTAGAGCTGAGTCCAGGAGAACACACAAACTGCAAGCCTGAGATTTCAGGGGAAGTGCCTTACTGCCTTATGACTGACCAGGCAACTTTTGGATATCATGGCAAACCATAGATTAGTGTATAGCAAACTCAAAAACAAAAATTAGTGATGATGCTTTTGTTAGGCCAATCCAAAGGTGCAAATATATAATGCAAGCTTTTGTGGGAGAAATGTTGTGAAGGATGGTCACAGGTCCTGCACAGGACAGATACCAGCTAGATCCCAAAGAAATTACCTTTGTTTCTAATAACAGCGAAATAAAGTTTACTGTCCTGCCTTGCTTTTGTGTCTCTACCAACCTATAGCCAGAAAAGACCATGGCCTTTACTGGCATCAAATCTTCTTCTACAACAATTTAAACTCACCTTTCATATCCCAAGAAAGATGCAGGTCTCTGAACCTCCATCATCATATTTCTTCCCCTGAAATGACTAAACATCCATGCCTGAAGAAAAGGCCTATAGGCTTCCAAAGCTTGCATAATGAATGTTTTGTCCTTTGGTTGGGATATGTTTGTTTGCTTATTTTTAAGAGTTGCTATATTTTGCTCAATGGCCAACACTGCACATAGATCAATGTGTGATATGAATGAACCTAAGCAAGTTTTGGACTCATCAGCCTCCTTTCCTTGCTTCCTCAAACAGACCTAAGAGGAAGAATTTGGAAGGTGTTATTTTCATTTTTCCTTAGACATAACTGTTCATCTGGTGACCAAACTGTGGTTAAAGTGAGCTAAGATTTCTTTGAAATGAACGGTGGTAAAGTATGCCAGGTTTGCATTCTCTTTCTTCCAAACTATCTACACCATAGGTTCCTTTGCTCTTGATTAGGAAAAAAATGAAATTAATTGAAATAAAATTGTCATCTCTTTCTATGTCATCTCGCCATATCTGACTTGTCCTTGCTGGCCTTCATGTAGCAAGATAATCATTTTGAGGATTTTGGGGGGACATCCTAGTTGTTCCAGGATCTGCCACAGACCTTTTCTACACACAGTGTCGAAGGCTTTGGTAAGGTCGACAAATGTTACATAGAGTCCTTTGTTTTGCTCTCTACATTTCTCTTGCAGTTCTCTAAAAGCAAATACCATATCTGCAGTGCTCCTATTAGCTCTGAAGCCACACTGGCTTTCAGGGAGAAGTTCTTCTGCAATAGCAGGAACTAATCTGTTCAGGAGTATCCTTGCAAGGATTTTTCCAGCAATGGAGAGCAGTGTTATACCTCGATAGTTTGAGCAATCAGATTTTGCTTCTTTTTTCTTATACAGGGTGATGATAACTGCATCTCGGAGATCTGATGGCAGTTCACCTTTTTCCCAACAACTCACAAAGAGCTCGTGGAATTTAGCATGGAGTACATGACCTCCGTGTTTCCAAGCTTCAGATGGGATTCCATCAATCCCAGCTGCCTTGCCGTTTTTCATCTGCTATATGGTCCTAATGGTTTCTTCCAAAGTGGGAGCCACGTCCAGTTCATTTTTCATCGGTTGTTGTATCATACGTTGAATAGCTGAGCCTTGGACTTCTTGGTTGGCACTGAAGAGATTTTGGAAATATTCAGCCCATCGATTCAGGATGGAGGCTTTGTCTGTGATTAGTGTTTGACCATCCATACTATATAAGGAGCTTTGGACCTGGTAAATAGGTGCAAACACTGCTTTAAGAGCTTCGTAGAATCACAACACTGTGTCTGTTCTACTAAATTGATCCACCACTTGTTCTGAATGTCTCTGAGTTTTGTTGGAGTTTACTGCATGCGAGACGGAAGGCTGCTTTTCTTACATGGCAAGATGGCTGAGCGAGGTGTGCTTGATGAGCAGTTCTCTTCTTTGCCAACAGCTCCTGGATCTCTTGGTTGTTTTCATCAAACCAATCTTGGTTTTTCTTGCGGGAGAACCCAAGGGATTCTTCCGCAGACTGCAGGATACTGTTTTTGATATGTTGCCAAAGCACTGTAGGAGAAGAATCTATAGGATGGTCTTCAAGTTTTGATTGCAGATTTGCCTGGAAGTTATCTCTCATGGCAGCTTGTTGAAGATTGTTGACTTGGAGTCTCCTCTTTAAGATGCCACCCCTCTTAGGTTTGAGCTTAAGATGAAGATTTAGTTTGCACCTTACAAGGCAATGATCTGTTTGACATTCTGCACTGAGCATCACTTGAGTATGACAGACATCACGAATGTTTCTCTGGCACACTAGAACATAGTCAATGAGGTGCCAGTGTTTGGATTGGGGATGCATCCAGGTTGTCTTCAAGCTATCTTTCTGCTGAAAGATAGTGTTAGTAATAGTCAGTTGCTGTTCTGCACAAAATTCTAGCAGGAGGCATCCGTTATCATTACAGTTTCCAACTCCATGCTTGCCTAGAACACCTTTACAGGCTTCGAAGTTCTTACCTATTCTGGCATTGAAGTCACCAAGGATAAGGATTTTATCTTCTGCAGGGACTTTTTGTATGAGGTGGCATAGGTCTGAGTAGAATTTGTTTTTCTCCACAGGGTCGGCTTACATAGTTGGGGCATATATACTAAAGAGAACAACATGAGGGAGGCATAAGGAGATAATGCGATCAGAGTGACCTGTTGGCAAGGTTTTGAGTTTGGAGGCAATGGAGTTTTTAATCATAAAGCCTACTCCTGAAAGATGTTTTTCAGTTTTTTGTTTGCCAGACCAGTAGAGTGTATAGACGGCACCATGTTCTTTAAGGCTGCCTTCCTCATGGAGACGAACTTCACTAAGAGCAGCGATGTCTATATTAAGTCATGATAGTTCATGGGCTATTAGAGCAGAACGACGCTCAGGAGTTCCACTATCTGCAGCATCTTGCATGATTCTGATGTTCCAGCATGCAAGCGTCAGTCTGTTTGCACCTTTGGAGGCCGGTGCGTGCCTTTGTACCTTTGTTTTTGTTTGACCGTATCAGAAGATGCCCGTTGACCACTGCTCGCCAACTGGGTGGATGGAGATGAGCTTTCTTTAGGCCACCTTTTCTAGGCACCTCTCTGTATGAAGCAAGCAGTGCTCTCCTTAAAAGGCTGCTTGGTCATTCAGGATGCTGCTGAACAAGACTGTCATCTCCCGGTCAGTCTCGAGCGACCAATGTCCTGAACTGCCTGCATGCAGGGTTGGGTCTGGGGCTTCCAGTGCTTCTTTCACCTGCCGTTTCGTCCCTCACCTATCGCTACAGGACTTTTTTGGGGGGAGGGGGAGTTGGATCGGATGTATCCTTTGAGCCTGTGCAATGGATTGTTCTGGTGAAGCACAGCGTGCACAGAACTGGCCTCACCCTTTAAACCAGAGGTTCGTCTCCTGGGCCAAGCAAGCAAGGATGGTGGCAGCGAGATCCTCGGGTCGTAGGTTTGATTGGAGTTTCCTTCTCTGAGATGGTTTACCTTACAGGGTTAGACGAGCATTATTATTATTATTATTATTATTATCCTTTATTTATATAGTGCTGTAGGTTTACACAGTGCTGTACATATAAACTTATAATTAGATGGTTCCCTGCCTCAGGCTTACAATCTAAAAGACATGATACAAAAGGAGAAGGGAAAGGTGATGGGGAAGGGTATCAGGTCCGGTGGTTCTTCTCTCCCTCTGAGGCCTGGACCAAGGCAGATGGACTAGAGGGAGGGCTCGGCTTCATAATGCACAGTTAAAACAGGCCAGACAAAGTCACACATCTGGGAACGCTTCTCTAAACAATAGTCTTTAACTCAGTTTTGAAACTGGTTAGAGAAGTGATGAGGCGCGCATGTAGAGGAGAAGGGTGGGCTTAGGTGGAAAGACAAGAAGCTCTGTCTTAGACATATTGAGCTTCAAGCGCCAATGCCGCATCCACTGAGAGATGGCAGCCAGACAAGATGAAACTTGTTGTTCAAACCCTGGCGAAAGGTCAGGGGTTGAGAGATACAGCTGAGTGTCATCGGCATACAGATGATAGGAGAAACCAAAAGAACTGATGAGTTTGCCTAGGGACAGTGTGTAAAGACAGAACAGAAGGGGACCCAAGACAGAGCCCTGAGGAACTCCAACAGATAAGGGGACAGAGGAAGAGGTCTGGCCATCTGTGACCATTGCAAAATATCTGTCTGATAAGTAAGATTTAAACCAGTTGAGAACAGAGTCAGAGAACCCGAGGTTAGAAAGTAAGTCAAGCAAGAGACAGTGATCCACTTTGTCAAAGGCTGCAGACATATCAAGAAGGATGAGAATAGAGTAGAGGTCATTTGCCTTGGCCCGGGTTTGGGATTGGAGTTTTCCTTCTCCTAGGATGGTTGCCATAAGGCTAAAGATCCCATCCTGCCCTTTGACGCTCTTAGTCTGACCCTTTGGTTGTGACCTGTCTGGCATGGGAGGCCCTACCAGTGGTTGTTTATGCCACCACCAGCATAGTCACAGCTTCATTAGGGTACGCAAGCCTCTCCCCCACGACAAGGGGGCGTCAATGGAGAGGGATCATCTACAAAACAAAACAATTTGGAACCTCTCAGACAATCTTCTCCATTCTCATTGCTGGCACTACTAGGGAGACATGAAGTATGGATGTAGATCTTCATAAATTTCACTCTCATCAGACAAAAACATACAATTTTACAATTCCCTTCAATATGAGTAACTCTGTGGGCCCATTCCCACTTGTGGAAAACCCCGCATTGGAACCGGTCTGTGCTCCGCTTATGAAAGCGATTCCAAAAGGCCCCTAATTCACACTATGAAAAGGGGCCTTGTTTGGAACCATTTTCTTAGCTGGGAACTCTTGTTGTTCCCACTGGAGCTGCCATGTAAGGTGACAGCCCTTAACGCCCCATCCCCTTCCCCCAGGGGAATTTTTTTTATGGGGGGGGGTATTGATCGCAAAATCAATCTTGTGCATTTGTGATTTTGTACATTTGTGATCAGTATAATGAAGAAAATGAAACACACGCACACACACTTGCTCCTGGGGGGTCCTTCCTTCCTTCCTTCCTTCCCCCCTTCCTTCCTTTTTTCTCTTTTTCTTCATTATACTGATCACAAATGCACAAGATCAAAAATGCACAAGATCACAAATGCACAAGATCACAAATGCACAAGATTGAATTTGCAATCAATTCCCCCCTCCAAAAAAAACAAAAAAACAAAAAACAAAACATGATTCTGACCAGCGTTCCAACTTACTAGAAATGCTTCAGAATCGTGTTTTCTAAAAAAGACCACTTTAAAACTAGTGTCAGGAAAGCCCAGGCTATTTGCTTTTAACCCGGTCCTTTCCTCCACTAATCGATCCGATGAGGATCGGAAGTTGATTCGAGTGTGAATGAGGGTCATATAGCCCACGTCACACTTCGAATCAAAATGTAGTGGGAATGGGGCCTGTGAGGACTATTTGTAGTCCCAAATTGCAAATATTTCTTCCTGTCTAGACGTCCCTTCATCAGGATTTACCAGCACTCTAGAATGTTTGGGGTTTTTTTTTCACTATTGTAGAAATATTTTTAATAATCTGGTATCAAGATATGTAGGATCTCCAGTGAGAAGAAGATTTCTAGGCATAGGGTGCATGTATCTTCTTTAAGTAAAGTACAAAACAACAACAACAACCTGTTCTCTCTTACTATAAAGTATGCAGTATGCAGCACATAGTGATTTGCCTTACTGTTGGGAAAATGATTTAAAAATGCAAGGATTTGGCCACCTCAGGCCACCATTTCTCTCCATATCATGTGTGGAATATCTGTAATACAGTATGATGTATTAATGCTTATTTGAAGATATGGCAAAAACATCTACAACCACACAACAGAACAGCTAAAACAAAAATAATAAAGTTAAGTCCTGAAAAATGTTCAGGAGTAAGACCTATTGAATTCAAGTGAACTTTCTTTAGAGTAGACATCCATGGGATTTGGCTGTAAATGTATCTCCTTTGTAACTCACATCAAACACTGAAAGTTACTCCCTAAGATAAAGAATCTAACCTTAAAATAAATAAATAAAATTCTGTGATCACCACCAGTGCGAAAAGCTTGTATTTCAGCTGCAGCTATGGTTTTCATATCTCCATGCATATTTGTATATATGACAGAGGAATCATTTCAGCACCTTAAATTGCTATAATGGCTTTGTGGCATATTCAGATGTATGAGGCACTTACAAAAATTGTATTCTAAGCTGTGGGAGATGGGTGTATCCAGCTCTGGAGTATATGATTTCTTAAAAGAATGTCAAGAACCTTGGCAAGAGTTGTGCATAACATTAGTAAAGAGATTGTATTAAAAATGGCATAATAACAGTCTAGCCTGGAAACACCTGCTCCTATAAGCTTTAAAAAAATTTTTTTATATATCTCACTATATCCAAAGATCTCTGGGCATGGCACAATAAAACCAGATTATATGGATTAAAACAGCAGGAGGAATTTATGCAGACCAAAAGCATATCAAACAATTTAACATTTAAAATAAGACAGTTTAAAACCATTTAAAGCAGTTTAAGATAATTTCCCCAGAATACCTGTGATTTCTGTTTCAAGTGTTGAACTTTTATGAAATAAGGACAGATATGTTGATGGAAAGCAAGAAAAGGGAAGGGAAGAGAAGGAAGGAAGGAAGGAAGGATTTAATTAGGCCTGAAATTCTACAGGAAACAGGCTATGCTTTGTCTCTCATTCTGACCCCCAGTCTCAGTGTGACTGGTTGGATTTCAAGATGAGTTTCAGATAAGTTTATGATTATGACAATGATTATAAATGTAAATAGGAAACAGGTTTTATCTTTTAAGTCTAATATATGACATCATAATTGATTAACACAATGCCAATCAATGTTTTAATCTACTTTTATATAAAGGGGCTCAGAGTTTGCCCTCTTCTAGTTTATTGATGGACCAACCCTTCTAAACAGGCTAGCTAGTACCACCCAGTGAGATTCATGACTGATTTTGAACCTCAGTGTGTCCATTGCAATCTGCCATTTTAAAACATTGGTCTTACGCCATGTGATATTGGAGCCTAATATTAACATGTTTAAGATTTTGGCTGAAAGTGGCATATTGAACATGCATAACCATAACCATAACCATAACCATGCATAACTATGATATCTGACCCCACCAAACGCTGCTGTTGCAGCCCCTGCTCAAAGATGACAATTTCTTGATCAGTAAAAAGCAGGGAAGCAACAAAGAAGTGTCCAGCTAGGTTTCTACAGCTGGATGCACAGAAATGAGGCCATCTTCTGGAACAGATGACATCCCTCCCACTCAGATACCTTGGTTCTGATCCAGACAATTCTAGATAGACACTCCTTCTATCTATTATTCACCTTCATGTCCCTCTGATTGGTTTATTCCACTCTGCTCTAGATACAGTAGGTTTGATCAGATTCATGGTTCCTGGAATCTTTGAGTTATAGTAATTGCATTCTGAGGGCTATTATAACAGAACCATGTGCCACAAATGGGGTGGCATCACTGGGAATGCTCTCATTCTTCCTTTTGTTATATACCCATGTCACTCAAATAGCATGGTCACTCACATTAATGTAGTGGTAAATCATATTTCTGTTTAGATTTCTGTAATGCGCTCTACATGGGGCTACCTTTGTATCAAGTCCGGAAGCTTCAACTAATTCAGAATGCAGCAGCCAGACTATTAACAGGGGCAACAAGATCAGAACATATTACCCCCATATTAAAATCATTACACTGGCTGCCAATTAGCTTCTGGGCACAATACAAAGTGTTGGTTGTTACCTTTAAAGCCCTATATGGTTCCGGCCCGAGTTACTTGAAGGAGTGCCTCTCCCTGTACAATCCGCCTCGCACCCATAGAACATCAGGGAAAAATCTATTAAATTTTGTTAATACTAGATTAGTATCAACTTCCCATAAGGCATTCTCTGTGGCAGCCCCAAAGCTTTGGAACGAATTACCGGAAGAGATCCGCCTCATCACCTCCTTGGAAGCCTTTAAAAAGGCTATTAAGACGGAGCTCTTCCGGCGGGCTTACCCATCCATCTTAGTTTAATGTGTATACAATGAGATTGATAAGGAAAGTACTCATGCTGCAAGTTTTGATGATTATTTAGTTTTAATGATTAATGTTTTAATGCTTATATTTTTAATTGTATTAACCATGTGAATTTTAATCTATTGGAATCCCGCCTCGATCCGAAGGGAGAGGCGGGAAATATAAATTATTATTATTATTATTATTATTATTATTATTATTATTTGAGGACAGGTAGTTATTTAGGTTGGTCATAGAATGACTTAAATGCCCTAGTACTAAATTGTGAAGGGTTTGAAAGTCAAAAGCAGTATTTAAACTGGGCATGGAATCCAGTCATAACACCTTGCAATATGGCCATAATTTGTTGCTGCTGTGTTCAAGTTATTTTCAACTTACAGAGACCCTAGGGGCTGAAAAGGGTTTCTTGGTAAGTTTTGTTCTGAGGGGTGGTTCTCCCCTCCTTTCTTTGAGGCAGAGAGAGAGTGGTAAGAAATAAACATTATTATTATTCCCCAGGTTCCCCAAATGAGTTTTCATGGTCAAATAGGGGTTTGAACCCTGGTGTCCAGAGTCATAGTCCAACACTCAAACCACTACATCATTGTGCCCAGTCTCCTTTGCCAACACTGCATTCAATTATTATTATTATTATTATTATTATTATTATTATTTGTAAAGGAAGCCCCAAACCAAAATGCAGTATTCTACCCTGGACATGATGAGAAGATGAGTAAATGGGGCTATATTATCTCTCTATAAGTAGTCAGCCCAGTCCCAATTTATATATTAATAATTCATGTCCCTGTTGTTTTGGGCTCTTCCACTGTCTGAAATGATCACTGAAATGTGTACTCTTCCCCCTCTTACTGTCACAGTTAGTGGATTATCAAAAAAACAAGAAAAATCTTCCGGGGGGGGGGGGGAATCCTTCATGTTTTCTTCACATACACGTATATAATAATCTAGGAGCAATGTGCTTAGAAGACTGATGTAGATAACCATGTGATAAAGGTGAAGTGATCCCAATAAAACAAAACTAAAAAGCATAAAACATACTCAGGAATCAATGAATATTTGGCAAACTATTTTCCTTCTTAAATAGGTGACAGAATATATTACCACAGTATTTTCTTTCTCTCTCTACTTCTACTGAAGTGTACTGTAAGTGTACGATATTGACATTTAAACCAGTAAGTTTGTTTTTGTAGAAGGGAAGAAAGACTTAAATCTAAAATAATTGATTAAGAGGTCTTTCCCAGAACAGTTATGTATTTTTTTTAAAAATACACATTCAACAAAACTGGCATTTCTCTTCCTCTATCATCCAAGAACTATGATGTCTGAATTAAACTTCCTTATGCTAATGAAGTATGCCTGTAAATTGAAGTTCCTTGGGGAGAACTAACAAGGAAAGACCACCACCCATGTACTTTGATTGCGAGTTTTCAGATCCATTTGAGCAGCACTCTTTATAGCCACTGTAATGAATGAGGCAGATGTAAGCAGACTGACCTAGTTATTGAGTCATATAGTTTGACCCTAGGCAGTCGTTTAATCATTTCAACTAAATCTTCTCATAATTTGGGACAATTTGGCTAGTGTGGCTGTGCTGAGCTTAATCAGGAGGCCTTATTTTACCTAAAGCCAGGATAAAAAGATGATTTTCTGTGAGATCCCACTGCTTCTGGCAAAAATGAAGATGTCCATTCCCTCCTGGACTCTGTAGCAACCCTTAAAAGTGCATGTATCCTAAAAGCCTGTGCATTTTAAATAATCCTTTAAAGCAGCCTTGCAGTTGGATGCTATATTAACCAGTGTCTCAACACTCTTCAAAAGCAGCATAGTGCATTACAATAATCTCAGGAGTTTATCAGAAAATGGATAATTGAAATTACGATATACACATCAACAGGTAGGCTCATCCAAAATATTATCATAGGGTTTTGCCTCCATGGAAAACTGCAGGGAAGGGGGAGAGGAACAAAACCCCAGTTCTGCTGGTGCTGAATATGAAAGCACACTATGGGCTACAGCAGTGCACTTTGAATTTGGCTCTAAGGCTGGGCCCCAAATCCCCACCCCCAATTTTCTTTTTTTTAAAATAATTTTTATTGAGTTTACATAATTAAAAAGTTCCATACATCACAAGTCGTCATATTAAGTTCATTCTTCTATTCTTCTATTCTTTATCACACTTTTTTTTATACAATATTTCCATAAACAATTACATTACTTCCTTAATCTATCTTTCCAGCTGTAAAATTTTATTTTCTTTCATTCTCTGCTGCTCTTTAACTTTATTTATCTCTTCTCTTAATGAGTTATTTGCTCTTAAATGGTCTAAAATACTTTAATTAAATACAACCTTCTATCATATTTCTTATCAACAGTCTATGATTCAGTAATTCACCCCACCCCCAATTTTCATGGGCCATTGATCCCCTGTGGAAGTTGGGGAAGAATATCATTGGAGATATTTTGAGAAGGAAATACCCTAAAAGCTCTAGATCCTGGCTTATCTTGGAAGCAAAGCAAGGTCAGCCCTAGTTCGTATTTGAATATGAGACCATAAATGAATGCCAGGTGTTGTAGGCTATAATTCAGAGGAAGGAACTGGCAAAATCACCTCTGAGTATTACTTGCCTATGAAAACCCTATGAAAAATTCATCGGGTTGCCATAAGTCAATAGGTGACTTGAAGGTACACACACACTCACTCATTTGGAGAAAGGAGCTCTCACTATGTAGACACATTCAAAAGATTCTGCCATCACTTATTTGTTTATTATTATAGTGTGGTTTTGGTATCCACTGGAGTTGCAGGACCCAATGGGACACCAAAATCCATGGGTGCCCATTAAATACAATGGAATAGTGAAATGGTGTCCCTTATATAACTTGGAAAAAACATGTTTTGCTTTTGAAATTTATCTTATTTTTAAAAATATCTTCAGGCCATGGATGATTGAATCTATGGGTAAAAAATCAATGGCTACAGAGAACCAACTGTATTTTAAAAACCTGGCCACTGCTTAAATGACTACATGAGGATATGAATAGGGATGGTTATGGTGGTCATTATGACAATTCACTTAGGCACAAAAATGTGTCTAATTGAGGATAGACCAAGTAGCATGATCGTATATTGTTTGCTAGTTGATTTCTGATGATCTAAGAATGTATACAGTAATTACAGAAGATTGTGCCTAGTTGAAACCTTTACAAAACTGAATTTGGTGATTTTCGAATGGGTCTACAAGTGATGACTATTCTGCTGATGACTATCCTGCTGGGCTGGTGCTAGGTTCTCCTTGTTAGATTATCTTGGGATTTCACAGAGTTTAATTCCTTATCTATTAAAAGGCCAGTGCAGATTTGAAGAAGGGGCAGCCAGATGCCATACCTTTCTCCTCCGGATCATTGCCACGGCAACTGCAGGGCTGCGACGATTCCCTAAAAAAGGAGCTGCAAAATACAGCTCCTTCTAGCGATGATACCAAGGCATGATTAGCACCCTAGAGCATAGTGGTGATATGTCTTGTGCGCTGAGCCATTTGGACGCATTGCACAAGACATGTCATTAGTATGTGTGCTGTGTAAATGTGTGTGCACCAAAACGGCATCACCGGCATGTACTAGGGCTCGGGAGCATGAGGTTGCTGCACTCTCCCGAGCCCTAGTTTTGGCCCCATGATGGTGCTTCCCGCCCATCTGTACTGGGCCTAAGTTTGCAATTGCCAGTTGCCCTGAGGGTGATCATTTCCCTGTTATTCTGTATATGAAGGCTTTTGACAGTTTGTTTTTATCCTTCCATCACATTGTAATGCTGTCTGATGATTACTGCCCTATTCATGTCAAATGGGCACCTCCAAAATCAGAAGCACTTACTAAGTTTATTGTCAGGGAACCTGCCAAGATTCTCCATTAGTAATAGTGAATGATAAGTCAGACAACGATGTACTGGCCAACTTCAATAATGTGATCAAATCAACTCAGTCCTTGTTATCAGTTTCCCAGTCTACTGTAACTAGACATGATCCAAGCACATGGCATAGCTAGTTTGATCAAGAGTGCCGCAAGGTCTGGAATTCCCTAAAACATCTTTTTGAACAATATAAAATGAACCCTCCTTTCTGGTCAATGTTAGATCTTATGAGGGTGAAAGTACTATTTTTATACCGGTCAATGACTGAAATAAATTGTTGTTGTTGTTGTTGTTGTTGATGATGATGATGATGATAGTTAAAAAAAGATGGTTGCCTTCATTAACCATGATGTTTTGGCACATTCTTTGTGCCCGTGAATATGCCTTCATTTTCTTATTTTATTTTTTTCTTTGTTTTTCATTTGCATTTCTATGCAAATATGATGGGTAGAAAATGAAAGATGCCCAATAAATAGATATTTCCATATCTCATACCCAGTGTTCAGAGCCATTCATTCACGAAAATGAATTTTGTAGAAGGAAGAGCTATGCAAGGTAGCGACTACTGTGGTATCCTATCCTGGGTACAACACAAAGCCTGCCCACCCACATGCAACTATGAGATCTGAAACAGCCCTAGCAAATTCTGAAGCCATCCCAATTCTTCTCAGACAGAATAAAAGGCTGCAAATTCCAGGAATAAGCAGTAGAGAGAGGATGTTGCTCCCTTCCCATCTGCTCCCATTGTTTTCAGTTATTTGGAGGCAAATGGAAACTGGCCTGTACAAAGAGTTCACATCACAGTCATCTTGAGTGCCAACAGAATTCTGTTGGCAAGAAGTAGAAGAATGAATGTTGCCCTATCCACAGTAGGCTCCCAGTAGATGATGGCAAGGTTGTTTTGTCCAAATCCATACAGAGCCAGATGCTTGGCTATTATTTTGGCCACATCCAGATATGATTCAAAATGCTCTTGCTCAATAATCAATTACAAACAAGAGAAAGAGAAAGAGAGGATTTTGACTAATCTTCCATGAAATACATCTCTGCTTTCAAATGATGAGTGAAACATGGACTGAGTTCTAAAAGCTGAGATAAATTCTCAGCAGTCTCATAAATGGCTTGTAATGCTGTTGTTTTCTAGTTGTTTTTCCTTCCAATCACTAACAGCAGTCACATAGTGTGCCCAAGCAAACTCAAACTCTGGCCTAAATCCAGTGTTAGAAAAGTGGCACTGAACTGGTGGAATTTACATAACTGTTGGTTTACTATCCAGTAATTAAGTTTACTCTGCTTGGGACTAGCAATTTAATTTAGGGCATTTTCTTTTAGAGATGGTGTAATGCAGTGGATAGATTTGTTGTTAACTGCCCTTGAGTCAATCTCGACTCATGGCAACCCTATGGATGAGACATCTCCAAGATCCTCTGTCCTCCACTGCTCTGCTTAATTCCTGCAACCCCATACTCGTGACCTCCTTGATAGAGTCCATCCATCTAGCATGTGGCCGTCCATATTCCTACTTCCTTCCATCTTTCCCAGCATTATTGTCTTTTCCAATGAGTCCTTCCTTCTCATGGTGTGCCTGAAATACAAAAGCCTCAGTTTGGTCATCTTGGCTTCCAGGGAGGTTTCTGGCTTGATCTGCTCTAGGACCCATTTCTTTGTCCTTTTGGCTGTCCATGGAAGCACTCTTCTCCAGCTTCACATCACAAATAAATTTTCTTCCTTAACTTTCTTAACTGTCCAGCTCTGACATCCATAGGCAATACAATGACTTGTATGATTTTAAATTTTGTGCTCAGTTGTGTATCTTTGTATTTTAGAATCTTTTTGTAGTTCTTTCATAGCCACCCTCCCCATTCTTAATCTTCTTCTGATTTTCTGACTGCAGTCCCCACTTCTATCAATGTTTGATCCCAGGTATGGGAATTCTTTTGCTATTTCTATTTCTAAATAATAATAATAATAATAATAATAATAATAATTTATTTCTAGCCCACCTCTCTGAGCAAGCAATCGGGGCGGGTTACAACAGAGGGGATTATACACACAACAACAATATACATGAATTAAAAAAACAAATGGCAATGTATTAAGCAATAACAATAAAATCAGATAGCAATTAACAATAACAATAACTAACAAAATACATAACAATTATAGCAACAAAAATACATAGTAATTTTAGTACCAGTAAAATTAGCAAAGCAAAATACATAACAATTAACAAAGCAAAAATACATAGCAGTTATAGCAACAACAAAAAACATGGTAATTATAACAAAAAATAACCAAAAAAAATAAAATTAACAAAGCAAAATACATAACAATTAATGTACCAAAACAAGTAAAAAGAAAATAATCCCCATTCTCAACCTCCATCCCAATCCTAGAAACAATGTGAACTGTACACAATCTTTTTTTTTTAAAAAAAAAAAAGGCGGGGGAAAGACTCCTTCTTAAGCCCAGGAGCCGAGGCATGGGAGTAGCCCAGGTAGAAGGAGGGCAAACAAATACTGTCTCAGCTGGGTCTTCACTGGCAGATGTTGGGGAGGAGGGAAAGAGGACCACTCCTCCTCCTTAAGTCCAGGAGCTGAGGCATGGGAGTAGCCCAGGTAGAAGGAGGGCAAACAAACACTCTCTCAGCCAGGTCTTCGCTGGCAGATGTTGGAGGGGAGGGAAAGAGGGCCACTACTCCTCCTTAAGTCCAGGAGCTAAGGCATGGGAGTAGCCCAGGTAGAAGGAGGGCAAACAAACACTCTCTCAGCCAGGTCTTCACTGGCAGATGTTGGAGGGGAGGGAAAGAGGGCCACTACTCCTCCTTAAGTCCAGGAGCCAAGGCATGGGAGTAGCCCAGGTAGAAGGAGGGCAAACAAACAATCTCTCAGCCGGGTCTTCACTGGCAGATGTTGGAGAGGAGGGAAAGAGGGCCACTACTCCTCCTTAAGTCCAAGAGCCAAGGCATGGGAATAGCCCAGGTAGAAGGAGGGCAAACAAACACTCTCTCAGCCAGGTCTTCACTGGCAGATGTTGGAGAGGCTAGGTTGTACTTGTGAAGGTCCTTGGTGGTAATTATTTTTGTTTTCTTTATGTTCAACATTACGCCTGCCTTTGCACTTTCTACTTTGATCTTCCTTAGTAGATGTTCCAGGTCTTTAAAGTTTTCTGCTCATACTATGGTGTCATCTGCATATCTTAGATTGTTGATATTCCTTCCTCCTATTTTCACTCCTCCTTCTACAGTGTCCATCCCTGCTTTTCTTATATGTTCTACATACAGGTTGAACAGATAGAGTGAAAGGATATAGCCTTGTCTGACCCCTTTGCCAGTAGGGAACCATTCGGTTTCTCCCTGTTCTGTTCTGACATAATCTCTTGTCCTGAGTACAGATTCCTCATCAGGACTATCAGATATGTTGGCACTCCTGTGTCTTTAAGGGCATAGCCTTTCATGATCTATGCCGTCAAAGGCTTTGCTATAGTTTAAAAAAATTACATGCTGATTTTCTTTTGGAATTCCCTGGTGCGCTCCATTAGCCATCATATGTCTGCAACGTGGTCCCTAGTGCCTCTTCCTTTCCTGAACCCTTCTTGGACCTCTGGGATTTCTCTCTCCATGTATGGTTGGAGTCAATGTTGTAGAATTTTGAGCATGATTTTGCTTGCATGAGAGATCAGTGCTATGGACGGCAGACTTATATTAAAGCCATATGTGTTTAACTCCTTAATCAGCTGTGATGTCTCAGTTAATCTTTAGCCAGGCATTATTGCCCATAGTCATATTTTATTGAATGCTTGCATAAAAGGTTAACCACACTTGGGAAGAGGAGCCTGGAATAATGTTGTTCCAGCCTACTGCCTTCCAGTAAGGTCCCCTATTCTGCTCTAAATGTTAACGTTTGCAAACTTGTATGTGGGCACAGGGCTTGGATATTTCCAACAAGCTACTTTTAATTATTTATTTTTCCAATTAAACGATATGACTTGTTACTGAAATATATTGAGGTTTAACTTCTCTTTTTTCACTGTATAAAGATTATTATACTTTTAAAGTATACATTTTAAATGTAGGAGTAACTGAGTGGTTCAAAGCTCCTTTTTCTGAGGTGTCATAAGGGCTGTGACACAGCCCTATGATGCTGCTTCTGCCAAGGGCATCTGTACACTGCATCCCACCTGCACAGCTGTGACACCCACTGTGTGTATGGGTGCACGCACCTGCGGTGATAGTAAGGCTGGGTGCATCTGGACACCCCGCTCTATCTAGCCCTGATTTTGGCCCCAGGGCGCCACAAAGCATCCGTCTGTACCAGCCCATCAAGGTCACTTGATACCTTTTGTAGGCCAACCCAAAGCCTTTCTGGTTGGCCTTAAAAATATTGCCACAATATGGACTTTGATATTTGTAATACTTTAGTTGTGTTTACAGTTACAAAGGTCTATCCTTACGAAAGGCTGTCCCATAGTACAATTTCTGGATCATGTTATACCTTGTGTTGCTGCTTAACATACTCTTATGAATGCTGAGGTGATTAAAAAGGCAGAAAGAAGCATAACATATTTTCTACAGTGATCTGTAGCATTCAGATGTATATATTACCATTTTTTCCTCAGAAACAGGAAAGTAAGGCTTTGTATAAATGTATGTACTTTCAAGTCTCACAGCAATTCCACAAATTTCATAAGGTTTTCTTAGGCAAGAATAATCTTAGAATACCCAGATGTGGTTTTGCCAGTTCCTTCTTCTGAAATACCAGTTACTTTAAAAATGTAATGGCATCTAACTTCATACCTTTAAGTTATAATTATAACTAGATACATCTAAAAGGCATCCCCACTTGTTATTACATCCTTTTGTAGAGCATGTATAATGTACATGTGCATTGGGCTAGTGATGTATAAAAATTGCCTCTTTTTCCATCTATTAGTAGGCAGAGAAATTTCACTGAATTTTTCCAGGAGATGAGAGCTAGTTCAACAGGAGTTTTTTTTCATGGTTGTGTCTCCCCATTAGCAACTGCAGTGTGGTGTACCCCAAAACGGGGTCCCCTACTATGGTGATGAGCTTATTTAAATATTCAGGTTGAATTTTTTATATTTGTTACCTCACTCCCCCTGTTTTCTTGCAATCTATTTTTTAATCAAATTTAATATTTATTTATGTTTCATGTGTTTTAATATATCTAGTTAATTTTTACATAAGTTTTAGGATAGTGATTATGTTTATCTGCATATGTATCTTGGTATTTTTATTTTATTGTTGATATGTTGTTGTTGTGTACCCAAGGTAATCCCCCCCCCCCCCACCAAGACAATGGTTTCCTGACAGACTATACACATTTTAACACTAGCTAATCCCTCAGCCTCATGGGACCTCTTTTGGCCAGTTCATCAACTCTTCTTTCTGGTTCCCAAACTAAATTCTCATTCACATGGTTATCTACTCAGCTTGGGTTTAGGCAACATGCTTCCTCCTGACTTTGTTCACCAATCATCATTGTTAATGGTGAACTTGTCACCATGCCCACATAGTTTTGCATTTCTATTGCTATTCTCTCACACAGACTGCTTATATAGGTCTGTCCCTGGACCTTCCATACTACCCTATGCATCTGAGGATGTAGACCCAAGTCTACAAAAGCTCATGCTATCAGCTTCTTTCTTCCAGTTAATCTCAGTTGCTATAGGATCCTTTTGTACTCTGAGTTCCCAGACTAACATGGCTATGTCTTTGAATACTAGTGTCAGAAACTGTGTGTGTACAGAATCTTCCATAATGATACAGTATTGTTCTAACCTTGTGGCATTTCTGAAAAATAGTGGAGATTATTTGGAGTACATTCTATATTTTTCCTCCCCTAATGTGGTGAAAAAAATTGAGATTAAATCACATAAATTTTCTCAGGTGAAAAATATTGTCTTCAGCTCTAAATTGACATCTATGCATGCAGGATATTGTGGAAAACAATGTGTGAACATGAGAATTAGTAAAATAACACTGAAAAGAGATAGGGACTGTTTAAATGTAGCTATCTCACAGGAAAAATATGGGGATTTTTCTCATGTGTCTCTCAAGTTAACTCTGGCAATCCTGGGAGCAAGTGTGGTGTACAGGTTTGAACATTGGGTTATGACACTGGAGAACAGGCTTTACAAATACCTGTTCAGCCATAGAAACCCACTGAGTGAGCATGCGCAAGTCACACTTCCTCAGCCTGAGAGAAAGGGAAAGGAAACCCCCTCTGAACAATTCTTGCCAAGAAAACCCCATGCCTTAGAGTAGTCATAAATTGAAAATGACTTTGAAGGCAACAACAACAACAACAACAACAACAACAACAACAACATGGCAATCCTAGGGTTTGCTTGGCAAGATTTGTTCAGATGAGGTTTGCCACTGATGTCTTCTGAGGCTTAAATAGTTTGACTCCCCAAAGTCACCAGGGGGTTTTCATGGCTAAGAAAGGATTTGAACCTTGGTTTCCCAGAGCTAGTGTCCAACACTCAAGTCACTACATCACACTGGCTCACTCCTGTTTAAGCCTTCTTGAGCAGCTTTGATGAAGGCTGTGAAATAATTATTTGCCCTGAATATCTGTTCTGTTTTGAGGTTTTATAAAACCCTTAAAATCCATATTTATCTAATTCTCAAAACTCTCATACAGATCAGACTCAAAAACATTGACTCTATCAGCCAGTAAGCTTTACTGCTGAACAGTTTTGAGTCTGATTCCCCCAGGTTAAAGAGGGAAAAATGCCCATCTTTTAAAACTCCTGGGTATATGTTGTGCCTGCTGTTGGTTTCTCAAGTTAATGGTTTTAGAAAGGACCTTGTCACCTCTAATATATTTTTCATTCATTCATATTCTGCTCACATCTTTTGGTCAACATTCATAATGTTTCCTTCCAAGCAATCTATGGACTGCAATGTAATTGCTTTCAGGATTTGGTCATGAGTCTTACTGTAAGGTCATTCCCATGTATTAGGCTTAAAGCAGCTCTAGCATCAATTGAATCTGTAATTTAAATGTAAAACCCACATTAGTTGAGATCTTGGCTCAACCATGTTTCAGCCACCTCTCCTTTGCTTTGCTGTCCCATGGCCCTTCTGCATCAACCATAATATGCCATTCAAATAAATATAGATATAAGGCTCAGATTCTGTTTGTTGTAATAGAGCATTTTTGTCAGCTTTAAACACAGGCTCAGATGTGCTTGCACACAAATACTTCAGGCACACCTTTATTTTCTATATGTGTTAGCTGATTCAAAATAAGTTAAGCATTAAAGTATGCACTGGGGAGAAGATGGGGGAAGATAACTGGAGTTTGGAAAAGTTTTGAACTACTGTATAATCTTATAATCCCCTGCTTAGTTATGGGATCTGCAATCCAAAAAATGGCAATATTTCCAAGATCTGACAGATAAGGAACAATACAACAGTGACCTTGAGCTAGTCACACTGTCTCAGCTTCAGAGGAAGGCAATGGCAACGCCTCTATCATGCCATGCCAAGAAAACCCTGTAATAAGTTTGCATTTGTTATTGTTGGGTGCCTTCAACTCATTTCTGACCAAGGCAAAACTATCATGGTTTTTTTTTGAGGGGGGGGTTATTTAATGCTCTCTAAGTTTGTTTTCTATCCTCGGCTGTAATATTGACTGAGGGATGGTGGGGGTTGCTCCCTCTGTGACTTGTCAAAGCTCATCCAGTGAGTTTATATGTTTGAGCTCGGATTCGAACCCTCATCTCCAAAATTCTAATCCAACAGTCAAAGCACTACACTATGCTGGGAGACCTTGGGCAAGTCATGCTCTCTCAGTCTCTTGGTCTCAGAGGAAGGCAATGGCAAAGCCCCTCTGAACAAATCCTGCCAAGAAAATCCTATAATAGGTTTGTATTACAATCATCAAAAGTCAGAAATGACATGATGACATGTAACAACAAAAGTCAATTGCACCCCCACCCCCAACCCCCAGCACTGTTTAATTGCTTAGCTTAGTACTGGGGCAATAAAATATCCAGAACACTGAATTTTAAATGGAAATTCCCACCCATCTATCCCAGTGTGAGAGATGGAACATTTTAATTTTCTCATACAGACAACTATTTCCATTCCATAGTTGGAGCTTCTTTTACATCAGTTGATTCTAGAAATAGGCATGAGAACAATATAAAAACATGGTCCTGAATTTGAGTTGAAACCTAGGTAATATGACAATCCAGATCCAGGGGAAAGTCCCCTGAAATATATTTGGCTGGCAACTCCAGGTTTTGCTACTAGTCCCACTAAGATTACATGATAGAATTTCTTCTAATGGAACACCTTATAAATGGTGATTTTGTCCAGGAGCTAAACTGCTTTGGCTTTGTGGAAGACACCCACACCCACACACCCACACAAGGCTGAGCATCATTGCTGCTGGGGCATGTACAACAAGAGGGCTCACAAACTGTGATGCAACAAGCCCTCAGTTGCTTGCCAAGCTGCAGATGGCACATTGGGCCCAAATGTATTCACACATTGTCTGTCTGTTTGTCTGGATTCATCATTTTTTCACAAACACAAACATTTACAGATATCCTTGGAATCAAAGACAGTTCCCTGGGTCCCTTTCACACTACACATATAGGATTATGGTTCATGTCATGGTAACATCTCATTAGAACATGGGATCTGCATTTTAGAGAAGGGTATTTAGAATTTGTGCCAGAGAGCTCCCCTGGTGGATCTGACAGGACTAGAAAGTCCAGGATTACATAGGACACAGCCATGGCACTTAAAGTGTAATCATAACACTAGAATTTTTGGTGAATGGTCCTTACAGTTCAGCTGGTACTGAATCCCCAGGCTACAGTTACCTCACATAAAGAAATAATACTTTCTCCTCCTCCAGTGCCATTCACTTTGAGGTTTGTTTCTCCACTTGGAGGATCTAGAAAATATCAGTTTCCCAAAGATATAGTGAGGCCGCTAAGACCTGGTTCCTTTTCATCCTGGAGAGAAGTGACCAGAGGGGTGCCACAGGGTTCTGTCCTGGGCTCAGTGCTATTCAATATATTTATTAATGATTTGGATGACAGTATTGGGGGCCTAGTTATCAAATTTGCAGTTGACACCAAATTAGGAGGAGTAGCTAATACCCCAGAGGACAGGATCGAAATTCAAAATGAACTGAATAGACTAGAAAGCTGGGCCAAAGCTAACAAAATGAAATTCAACACAGAAATGTAAGGATCTGCACTTAGGATGAAAAAATGAAATGCACAGATATAAGATGGGGGACATGTGGTTGAACGAGACCACATGTGAAAGGAATCTAGGAGTCCAAGTAGATCACAAGTTGAACATGAATCAACAGTGCGATGCAGCAGCTAAAAAGGCCAATGCAATTTTAGGCTGCATCAATAGAAGTATAGAGTCTAGATCAAGGGAAGTAATAGTTCCACTCTATACTGCTTTGGTCAGGCCCCACCTGGAATACTGTGTCCAGTTCTGGGCACCACAATTCAAAAAAGATGTGGAGAAACTGGAGCGGGTCCAAAGGAGGGCGACTAAAATGGTGAAGGGTCTGGAAACCATGCCCTATGAGGAACGACTTAGGGAGCTGGGAATGTTTAGCCTGGATAATAGAAGGTTAAGAGGTGATATGATAGCCCTGTTTAAATACTTGAAGGGGTGTCACATTGAGGAGGGAGCAAGCTCGTTTTCTGCTGCTCCAGAGAACAGGACCCAGAACAATGGATGCAAACTGCAGGAAAAGAGATTCCACCTCAACATTAGGAGGAACTTCCTGACAGTAAGGGCTGTTCGACAGTGGAACACACTCCCTCATAGAATCATAGAATCATAGAGTTGGAAGAGACCACAAGGGCCATCCAGTCTAGCCCCCTGCCATGCAGGAACTCCCAGTCAAAGCATCCCTGACAGATGGCCATCCAGCCTCTGCTTAAAGACCTCCAAGGATGGAGAATCCACTACACTACGAGGGATTGTGTTCCACCGTCGAACAGCCCTTTGTTTCTGAGTGTGTGGTCATCTGTTCTGGAAAGGCATCATTCAATTCCTCCATCTGACTTGGAGGTCTGTAGTAGACTCCCACAGCAACATCCCTGTTGTTTCCCTCTCCTTTAATTTTTATCCAGATGCTTTCCGCCTGGCTTCCAGTACTGATGTCCTGGATCTCTTCACTGGTGTATATATCCCTGACATATAATGCTATTCCTCCTCCTTTCCTGTTTGGCCTGTTTCTCTTAAAAAGGTTATATCTCTCTATTTCTCCATTCCAATCATGAGACTCATCCCACCAGGTTTCAGTGATCCCTATTATATCATATTTGCTTTGTTGTGCTAGGAGTCCAAATTCATCCTGTTTATTTCCCATACTCTGTGCATTAGTGTAGAGACATCTAAGAACATGTGTTCCCTTTACTTGCTGCCTGTGCTTTTTTTTTTTTTTTTTTTGCTTCCCACTGTTGGGTCCTTGCACTGTTTGCCTTGTTCCCTCTATGTCATTTTGACTATTTTCTCCAGCCCTTTTGCCTTCCAGAATAATGTCTCCCTCCTCCATATAACTCAGTTTAAAGCCCTCCTGATCAGATTTTTGAGACTATTGGCCCTCGGAGGGTGGTGGAGTCTACTTCCTTAGAGGTCTTTAAGCACAGGCTGGATGGCCATCTGTCGGGGATGCTTTGATGGAGAAACCCTGCATGGCAGGGAGTTGGACTGGATGGCCCTTGTGGTCTCTTCCAGCTCTATGATTCTATGATTCTATGATTCTATTCCTTTTCAGAGAAGGCCAGAGGGAAAAAAACCTTTGTAACCCTTTGGACCATTTACCCACCAAATATCTTCCAGTTTTTTTTTTTTTTTAACCAATGCTGGAAGAAAAGGTATGTGTTTCCAATGGAACTATTTTTTCATCAAGGGAGATGAAAGTAGCTCGATGAAGCAATTTTCAATGCAAAAATAGCCAGTGTAAAAGAAGCCCTTTCCTTTGCACTAACATACCCCCTAAAATTTCACCTTCTACATTATTTAGCACAGGTAGGGCAAAAATGGCCTCCAGCCAGTTGTACTTGCATGAAGGTATCAGAATTCCCTCCTGCATCTGCCTGAGTTGGACAGAACCTCCAGAAGCCATTTATCCTAGATTCACCACCCATTGATTTCAAATGCCCTTGCACTGCAACACAGTGGGACCTTGCTAGGATTCCACTTGCACTCTCTGTCTCCAACTTGGAAGAGATTTACTCTCCCTCACCACCGCCACTCCTGTGGGGAATTTGCAACTGAGAAAAAAGTTATGTGAAAGGAATATGGAAGAAGAGGAGTACTTTTAAAAGAAAATTTTAAAATCAAGAAATCTACATTAGTAAGAGGATATCTCTGACATGAAGGCATACTTAGTAAAGTTACAAGTTGCAGAACAGGTTAAATCATTTCAGCCGAGATCAAAATTAACATGACTAAATATATTGCCTATTCTACTTATAGATAACTGAAATCATGAGTTCTGGATGTTTGTGAGAGTAGCTAGGAGTAAATCTTTCCCAGTCCCACCTAGCAATTTCAGGATCTGAATTTAAGTATATCTGCATACAGAGCATGCACTCTACTACTGAACTACTATAGTGTTTCTCTCAGTTGGCTGGCGCATGAAAAGCAATTTCAAGGCTTGCTTTGAGACACGTCTTGGTTCCATGAGTGTTAGTTGTAGATTACCTGTAAGTCACTCCACAAGACACAGTCCAATCCTATGTTTGTTTATATTATTATTGTTTGCTGTGAAGTCAGTTTCACTTATGGTGGCACAATTAAACCTTTAAAAGGCCCAGCCATCTACTGTGAGTTCAGGTCATGCAAGCTCAGGGCTGTGGCTTCCTTTATTTAATCAATACATTTTTCTTTTCCTACTGTCTTCCACTTTTGTCTTTTGCAGTGAAACATGTCATCTCATGCTATATCTAAAGTATGACAGTCCTAGTTTACTGCTTTTGACTTCTAGTGAGAATTCAGACTTGATTTGTGCTTGATTTATGCTTGGACCTATGTATTTGTTTATTTTGGTGGTCTGTGGCATCCATAAAACTGTCTTCCAGAGCCTAGTTCAAATCAGGTGATCTTCCTGTCAGCTTCCATCACTGTCCTACTTTCACAGCCACATAAACTGTATTGGCTGGCTCAACATCTGGAAGGGAGTAGTTAGCTTTACCTTGGTTCTTGCGACCCCTCCCCAGCTGTTTTTCATCATATGACCAGAAAGCTGACTTTCTGAGCCATTTTCCGGGGGGGGGGGGGGGAAGCATCCCAAGATGAGATGTTACAGTGGGAAGGCATGAGGTGAAAGAAGAGATAAGCACTCAACACTTTCCTCTAAAAACACTGTATCTGCTTTGTGTTGGAACCTTGCATTTGCTGCCAAAGACCCCATTCCACCTGTATAGGATGAAGTTGGAATTTGTTAAGTCATTCTAGTTTTGATATGGGAGAAATGTATGGAATGGTTGAAGGAATCACTAGACAGAGTGGTCCTTGTTCATGAAAGGTTAATAAAGTAGGGTTTTTTGTTGTTGTTGTTTTGTTTTGCTTATCTTTATTACATTGTCAAAGCTTTATTTCTAGACATACCTGACTGGCATTACAACTACTTCTGTGATGATAGAAGGATGGTAAAATTCAATAATAACTATTCTTTCTGAAATTGTTTTTCCCCAAACAGGCGATAGCATTAAAAGAGAACAGATACAATACTTTGCATTCTGTAGAGGCATTCAGAAAAGCAATTGCAAAGACAGACAATGCATAGTGATATAGACTGCATTTTATCTTTTAATAAGTTAGAATGACTTTTTTTTAACTGAAATTTTGTATACACCTTGAGTTTTGTTGTAGAGAAACTTCTACACAATTGAGCACCACTGCCTGAACTAGCTTTGAAGTTTTGCTCTAAAGCTGAGCTGGATAAAGGGAAGCAGGAAGACCATTGGTAATACAGCACAATACAGTTCCCTTTCAAATGATAGGTACTGAGTTATAGGATGTAAATGTTTTAGAACCTTTTTCCTTTGCAACTTCCAGTTCTTAGTTTCTGGAGCAGATCCACTAATCTATAAAGAATGAAGTCAATTGTGAACAGAAGTCTAAATAATGTATGCCTAGAAAATGGATAAATTCATTAAAACATAATTGAGATTAACTACAGTTTGTACAATTTTGGATAGCATATTGGATTATAAGTGTACAGACAGCCCAAAAGGGCCATCCCTGCACCGTGATTAGGGCTGGGGAGTGTGCAGCATTTGCATACTCCCGAGCCATAGCACGTAATGACGCAGGTAGCACTGTTAAGACGTAATAATGCTGTCACAATGGCACAGCTTCTATAAGGAGCTGTGCAGTTGCTATGGCATAAAGGCACCCAATGGCACCTTTTCCATTTAGTGAGTCACAACTGCAACGCTAAAAAGGAGTGGGGATTCCCCGCTCCTTTTTTGCTGCACACCTTTGCCACAGCATCTAGCTGCTGTGGCAAAGGTCTGCAGCAAAAAAAAAAAAAAAAAAAAAAGGAAGTTTCAGACTGCCCTTTTTGGGCGGTCTGTAAAGGCCATAGTTAGTTAAAAGCAGAAAGTCACTGCTTGCTGTCACAACAGAAAAGGAGAATTGAGACAGGTTGATGAAATTTCTTTATATCAGAGCTTGGAATATTATTTTTTAAAAATTAATTCATTATTTCATAGAATAATAGAATCATAGAGTTGGAAGAGACCACAAGGGACATCCAGTCCAACCCCCTGCCATGCAGGAACTCCAAATCAAAGCATACCTGAAGGATGGCCATCCAGCCTCTGTTTAAAGACCTCCAAGGACGGAGATTCCACCACTCTCCAAGGGAGTTTGTTCCACTGTCGAACAGCCCTTACTGTCAGGAAGTTCTTCCTAATGTTGAGGTGGAATCTCTTTTCCTGCAGCTTGCATCCATTGTTCCGCGTTCTAGTCTCTGCAGCAGCAGAAAACAAGTTTGCTCCCTCCTCAATATGACATCCCTTCAAATATTTAAACAGTGCTATCATATCACCTCTTAACCTTCTCTTCTCCATACTAAACATCCCCAGTTCCCTAAGGCGCTCCTCATAGGGCATGGCTTCAAGACCCTCCACCAGCTTAGTTGCCCTCCTTTGGACCCGCTCCAGTTTCTCCACATCTTTTTTGAATTGTGGTGCCCAGAACTGGACACAGTATTCCAGGTGGGGCCTGACCAAAGCAGAATAGAGTGGCACTATTACTTCCCTTGTTCTAGATGCTATACTTCTATTGATGCAGCCTAAAATAGCATTGGCCTTTTTAGCTGCTGCATCACACTATTGGCTCATCTTCAACTTGTGGTCTACTTGGACTCCTAGATCCCTTTCACATGTACTTTCATTCAGCCAGATGTCCCCCATCCTATATCTGTGCATTTCATTTTTCTGCCCTAAGTGCAGTACCTTACATTTCTCCATGTTGAATTTCATTTTATTAGCATTGGCCCAGCTTTCTAGTCTATTCAGTTCATTTTGAATTTTGTTCCTGTCCTCTGGGGTATTAGCTACTCCTTCTAATTTGGTGTCATCTGCAAATTTAATAAGTATGCCCCCAATTCTGTCATCCAAGTCATTAATAAAGATGTTGAAGAGCATGGGCCCAGGACAGAGCCCTGTGGGACCCCAGTTGTCACTTCTTTCCAGGTTGAAAAGGAGCCATTGTTGAGCACCCTTTGAGTTCGACCAGTCAACCAATTAAAAATCCATGTAACAGTTACCTTGTCTAGCCCACATTTTGCAAGCTTGTTTGCAAGAATGTCATGGGGGACCTTGTCAAAGGCCTTACTGAAATCAAGATATACTATATCCACAGCATTCCCTTCTTCTACCAAGCTGGTAATTTTTTCAAAAAAAGAGATCAGGTTTGTCTGGCACGACTTGTTTCTCTGAAACCCATGTTGGCTTTTTGTGATTATGGCATTCCCTTTTAAATGTTCACAGACTCTCTGCTTAATGATCTGCTCTAGAACCTTTCCTGGAATTGATGTCAGACTAACTGGATGATAATTGTTGGGATCCTCTTTTTTTCCCTTTTTGAAGATGGGGACAACGTTTGCACTCCTGCAGTCTGCTGGGACTTCTCCTGTTCTCCAGGAGCTCTCAGATTATTGCCAGTGGTTCCGATATCACATTTGCCAGTTCTTTTAATACCCTTGGATGTAGTTCATCTGGTCCTGAAGACTTATATTCATTTAGGTTAACCAGGTATTTATTAGACTTTAAAAATGTCCATTGGTAAATAATTGAAAGAACAATATGTTAATAAGACATTAGATTTTAAATTTCTTTTCATATTTAAATACTTAAAAATTACAAAAATAGCCCATAATTCCATAGTGACACCCTTCAAAACAATGTTTTAGAAGTAACAAGTATTATGCATTATTTTAAAAGAAGCAATGTTATTAGTTATGTTGTTGTTGTTATTATTATTATTATTATTATTATTTAGAAAAATAATGCCAGTACCTCATTGTCCCCCATCCCGTGAGTAACGTATTAGAGGGACATCACATTATTTTCAAATTCTGGATCACATAATGATAACTCACAATTTAATGTTGTCACTGAATACAGCCAAAGCTTAGTCTTAGCAAATTCATTTTTTTAATAATAATAATAATAATATGATTTATTTCTATACCGCCCTTCCATAGATCAGGGCGGTGTACAGCAAGTAAAACAATAAAAACAATGACATAAAAACAGTTAAAAAGCCAAATACAATAAAACAATAAAAGTATAAAATCACAATTCTCAATTACAAGTGCAAGTACAAATAGGCAGCAAAGCGAAACAGTGGGCGGCATTACAACAGGCTAATACATAAAAAGTCCATTCAGCGGTATGCCTGGTTAAATAAATAAGTCTTTAGATCCTTTTTGAATTGTGCAAGGGAGGGGGACAAGCGGAGATCAATAGGTAGAGAGTTCCAGAGACCGGGGGCAGAGATGGAAAAAGCCCTCTTTGTCGTGGTCACTAGTCTGGTCTCCGGAACTCTCAATAACCGCTGTCCAGAAGATCTAAGTGTGCGGGGCGGATTATATGGGAAGAGACGGTCCTTCAAGTACCCTGGGCCCAAGCCATATAGGGCTTTATAGGTAATAACCAGCACTTTGTACTGAGCCCGGAAGCGAATCGGCAGCCAATGTAGATCTTTTAATATTGGTGTTATATGGGCGGCCCTGGGAGCGCCAGTGACCACCCGCGCTGCCATATTTTGTACCAGTTGTAGCTTCCGAGTATGATACAAAGGCTGCCCCATGTAGAGTGCATTGCAGAAGTCCAACCGAGAGGTTACTAGAGCATGTACTACGGTTTCAAGGTCCCCCCGGTCCAGGTAGGGACGCAGCTGGCGAATCAGCCGAAGCTGATAACAGGTGCTCCTGACCGTCGCATCCACCTGAGAGGTCAGATGGAGCGACGAATCAAGGAGCACCCCCAGACTGCGTACTGTGTCCTTCACGGGGAGTGTGACCCCGTTCAGGACGGGTGGAACCACCTCCATCCCTGGACCGGGAGAGCCTATCACCAGCACTTCCGTTTTCTCTGGATTCAGGCTGAGTCTGTTTTCCCTCATCCAGTCCATTACCGATTCCAGACAGGCCACGAGGGGAGCGATGCCATCCCTGGTCACTGCAACAGTCGGAGACATAGAGAAGACTATTTGGGTGTCATCAGCATACTGATAACACCGCGCCCCATGCCTCCGGATGATCTCTCCCAGCGGTTTCATGTAAATGTTAAAGAGCATGGGGGACAGAATGGCTCCTTGAGGGACCCCAGAAGTGAGGGCCCTCTTATCGGAGCACACGTCCCCCAGCTGCACCATCTGGAACCTCCCAGAGAGGTAGGACCGGAACCACTGGAGCGCAGTGCCCCGGATTCCCACCTCTGCCAGGCGTTCCAGAAGGATACCATGGTCGATGGTATCGAAAGCCGCTGAGATGTCCAAGAGCACCAGCAGGGACACGCTACCCCTGTCGATGCCCAGACGGAGATCATCGACCAGGGCGACCAGGGCCATCTCTACCCCGTAGCCCGCCCGAAAACCGGTTTGAAATGGATCTAGAAAATCCGTTTCATCCAAGATCGATTGAAGTTGGAGTGCAACCGCCCTCTCGATCACCTTCCCCAGAAATGGCAGCAGCGAGACTGGCCAATAATTATTATGAACCAGGGGGTCGAGGGAGGGCTTTTTCAATAGCGGTCTTACTATGGCCAATTTTAGATGGTCAGGAAATTGTCCCTCCCTCAGAGATGTATTAATAATTTGGCGTAACAGCAAGGTTACTGCCGGTCCCCCCTGGGCCACTAGCCACGAGGGGCAGGGATCGAGAGAGCAGGTTGTCTTCCGAACACTTCTAAGGATCTTGTCCACATCCTCGGTACCGACAGACTCAAACTGATCCAGTACAACAGAGTCCACGGAAGCTCTAGACGCCTCTATTCTGGGTTCTGCTTCAACTCTGGCGTCCAGACCTTCGTTTATCCGAGAGATTTTATCCGCGAAGAAGTTGTTAAATTGGTCACAGCAGGCCTTGGTTGGTTCAAGGATCTGGTTCTGGGCAGGGGGGAGCTGAGTTAGCTCCCTCACTACCCTGAACAACTCTGCTGGACGCGACTCCGCGGACGCGATACGAGCAGCAAAGAACGAGTTCTTAGCTGCTTGTATCGCCTCTCCATAGTCCTCCAAATGAAGGTCTAGGAGAGTCTTGTCGGATAAACGCTGGTGTTTCCGCCAGGCATACTCTAGCCGTCGCAGGACCCGCTTCCTTGCCCGGAGATCTTCCGTGTACCAGGGCTTCCTTTTGGAAGCGGGCCTGAGAGGGCGCTTGGGAGCGATACTGTGTATAGCCCTGGAGAGATCAGTATCCCAGGTGTTAACTAGGGCATCAACAGTGTCGCCGTCACTTCCAACCATAAACCCCTCTAGGGCTTCTTGGAACCTATCAGGTTCCATCAGCCTTCGAGGGTGGACCATTCTAATGGGTCCGCCACCCCCGGAGGGGATCTGGGTAGATGCCTTGATACTTGCCTCAACCAAGAAATGATCCGTCCATGACAGGGCGGAAATGTTGGTAATTTCCGCCCACGGATTTTCCATGTCCGAACAGAAGACCAAATCGAGAGTATTCCCCGCACAATGCGTTGGACCCAGAACCAACTGAGACAGGCCCATGGCTGCCATGGTGTCCATGAATTCCCGAGCCGCACCAGATGGAACATTGTTGACCGCGAAGTGGATGTTGAAGTCTCCCAGGACTAAAAGCCTGGGGGACTCCAACATCAGCTCCGAGACCAACTGTGTCAGCTCGTTAAGGGAGTCTGTTAGCGCACGAGGTGGCCAGTAGACCAACAGAATCCCTAGACTGTCTCTAGCCTTCAGGGTCAGGTAAATACACTCGATATAGGTGGTCTGACGGACATGGTTCCTGGTTAGAGACAGGGTGTTTCTATGCACCAAGGCAACACCCCCCTGCCCACCTAACCTGCTCTGGTCCTTCACCGAGTACCTGGAAGGGAGGACCTGAGCCCACACAGCATCCGCCTCAGGCCCAAGCCAGGTCTCGGTTATGCAAGCCAGGTCACAATTGTTATCCTCGATTAGGTCATATATGATGTGGGATTTGTTCTTAATGGACCTGGCATTGCACAGGAGCAGAGACAGGGTTTGTGGTACGGCTGGAGTGACCCTCAGGCCCCGTTGGTTAGGAGAAGGACTGGAAGGAGAGATAGATATTAAGCATCGATCTCGCCTTCCCCTGCAACGCCAGTCCTTTCTCCTACCGTCATACTTCCCGTTGCCCCACACAACTTCGATAGGAGCCCCGCTTGTGATGGGACAGTTATCCCCTCCCTCCTCAAGTAGAACTCGCTCTCCTTCCTTATTAAAATTCTCCATCCCCTCCACAGTAAAACAAGGTGATAGAGGGGGGGATGAAGGAAAGAGGTGCTACAGTCAATACAATAACCGGCCAAGTTCATCGTTGCTAAATGGGAAAAAAAAAGCCTGTCCGCCGCTGGCCTCGGCGTGGAGCTGGGGTGGGTGGTGGCTGGGGGTTGGGCCAGGAGGCCTTTCCCCTCCCCGTGCTCTGCTGGTGCTGCTCCGCCTCACAGCTGATCTCCCGGGCCGACTTTTAAGGCCTCTGTGCTGCTGCTGGCCTCGGCGTGGAGCTGGGGTGGGTGGTGGCTGGGGGTTGGGCCAGGAGGCCTTTCCCCTCCCCGTGCTCTGCTGGTGCTGCTCCGCCTCACAGCTGATCTCCCGGGCCGACTTTTAAGGCCTCTGTGCTGCTGCTGGCCTCGGCGTGGAGCTGGGGTGGGTGGTGGCTGGGGGTTGGGCCAGGAGGCCTTTCCCCTCCCCGTGCTCTGCTGGTGCTGCTCCACCTCCTTTATGTCTTTGGTGAAGGCTTTTAACAAAATCACTACACTCACATATAGGATTGTGAATTTTAAGCAGCTGCTTTCATTCTCTGAGAGCTGTAGCCTGTTATTTTTATTAAAAAACCTTTCTAAGCAAAGATATGCACACTTGGGTACTTAATCAGCTTCCTTTACAATACCAAAAGCGGGCTTTTGTATTGATGAATTAAGAGTCATTAATACTCCTGAGAGCAGGAGAAGAAAGCAAAATATTTGCATAGTATGGCAAGTATTATTTACCCAGGGATCCTAAATTTGTTGGTATTGTGTGGAATTAAAACAGTTTCAGTTTTAACAAAGCAGAGCTCACATTTACTACAAACAGCAAGTGACAGACATGCTAAAGAACCTGTATAATATCTCCCTTTTGGTCAAGGTTCTAGAACATATGATGACCTCCCAGTTCCTGGGGTTCTTGATGGATGTTCTATACTAGAAAGTAGACAGGGGAATGCATCCCTGTTGCTTCTGCTGCTGCTCTCAGCATCATCTGATAACCTCACAATGATATCCTTCTGAGCTACTTCCCTTGGATGGGCACTGTGGTCCCTATTTTGCAATGACTTCAGTCCTACCTGAGAAGCAAACTTAGAAGGTAGTGATAAAGGTTGGCTACTTGACACCCAGACCATTGGCCTTCAGCATCACTTAGAGCTGTGCCTCCCCCCATGCTATTTAACATACACATGAAATCAGTAGAAGATGTTCTAAGTTTTTTGGGATTGGTGTCAAAAGTATACCAATGACACTCAAGGAGAGCGGTTTGTGTGCTAAACCAGTGTGCTGTCAGTAATGGCTTGGATGGGAACAAATCTAAGATTAATCCAGACAAGCTGGAGGTGCTCCTTGTTAGTCAAAAGGCAGATAAGGGAGTAGAGATTCATCCTGTGCCCATTCAGGCTGTGTAAAACACTATATAATCCTATATGAGTCTGCATGGTTTTTGCGATCTTCATGGGAAGCCTTTCTCTCATTGTACCACCATTACGATATGTTTAATAAAGGCAAACTGCATTAATTTTCTTCTCAAAGGAAGCAGTAAGTAATCTTAGCAATTTTTTTCCTGCTGTGAGAAAATCTTCCTGCACTTATTTGGTACAAAATTTACATGTACTATTTTTGTGTAGAAGCAGTGTTTTCTGTGCAGAAGTATTATTTTCTGTTCAGAAAAAGCTGTTTCCTGTGAAAAAGAGTTAAAAACACATTCATCCCCCCCACAGAATTTGTCCTCAGCTACGGCAGTTTTCTGCTATGTAGAAAATGTGGTGTTTGTGCATGTGTGCACATGTGCAAAACAACTATGTTTGAATTTTGCATAAAATCATTTTTAAACTGTGAAGATTCCCACCAGTCCAGGATTCTTCTTATCAGGTTGTCTAAACACTGGTGAAATATGTTTTAAACTACTTTCTGAGTTTATTTGAATATTTTTCTAATAAGTTTACAGGAGAACATAAGGAGAACAAAAATAATGACCACAGATGATGCCAAGATAATGAAGAAACTGAAATAGTTAAGACTTTCCATACCTTGTATCAGACATTGACCATAACAGGAAGTCAAGAAATCAAAGACCAGAAATGGGAAGGTCAGCCATGAAAGAACTAGCCAAGATCCTGAAGAGTCAAGAAATAGAACTGGAAACTAAAGTTGGAATCATGTATTCCATTGCACTCCTCATCATTATCGGTGGATGTAACAGCTCGACAGTGAAGAAAGAGGAAAAAGAAAATCAACTCATTTGAGATGTGGTGCTTGAGGAGAATGTTGAGGATACTGTGAATGGCTAAAAACCAAACAAATGGATCCTAGAACAGAACAAACCTGAACATTCCCTGAAAGCAAAGATGACAAAACTGTGTCATACTCAGACCATATCATGAAAAGGGACAACTCAATAGAAACAACAATATTGCTAGGAAAGGTAGAGGGGAAAGCGAGAAAGACTGTATGCCACATGGTTAGAGTCAATTGGAGAGGCTATGAAAACTGGAGCACAAAGGACCTAAGCAGAGTGGTTGAGGACAGGGAGGCTTGGAGGTGTCTCATCGACAGGGTCACTATAAGCTGAAGCTGACTCAAGGGCACTTAACAAAACAAAAACAATACAGGAGAATGCCTTCTTAGTGGTTGCTCCCTGACCATGGAATTCCGTCTTACATGAGTCTAGGTTGGACCTCTCTCTGCTCTCTTTTGTCTTTTGGCAAGCAAAGTTATTTTTGTTTTGAGAAGTCTTCAGATGTTAACTGGTCACTGAAGAAGAATGTTTTAATTGCATGTGCAATACATTTAATTACATTGCTATATGATACATGCTTTTAAAATTGTTGAAAATTGTTTTAAACATTATTTTTATTTAATTCTGTATTTCACTTTTATACAATGCATTCTTTTGGCTGTATTCTATTTTAACCTGTACCATAGATCAACTTTGGTTTCAAACTGAGATAAAGGCTACATGTAAATAAGAAGATGATACATCCTAGAAACATAAATATTGATTCAAATTTTAGAAAAGGTCTAAGGGGTGAAACAGATGGGTCAAATAAAGTGGTTTCCACCCACTTTGAAGGCAGGGCATCTAGATGAAGCACACCTCCAAAGCAGGTGGAAAATGAATTGAAGCTGTGCTCCAGAGCTAAAAACCAGAGCAAAAAGAAGCCAGGATATTCCATTCTAGCCTGGAAAATGTACACCTTCAGCCATGCATATAAACACAAGAGTGGTTCTGGACAAGTGATCCATCCTAATCCTAATTCTAAAGCTGCTTATAAATGCACTGACACAAGTGTGTATTAAAAAAAAAGGTGTAGTCAGTATACCCAAGTGGTTGTGGTGGCAATGCAAAAAAAAAAAGAAGGTGTGACACCTCCCATGGATATAAGTACAACATGCACAAGCCAGTCATTCCAAGAGAGGGTATGGGGTGAAGTGGGGTGAAGAGGGCATGTAAGGGGGACATGATTTGTCAGTGTTTTACTGGGCACACTGATGCTTTGATGCCCTGCACTGCTGGAGGATTGCACATGCAACTATGTGGCTGAACAAAGTGTTCAGTGTGATGGCATCTGGGCAGCAGGCAGTCACCAGCAGTGTTTGTGTGATGGTGTGCATACATGGTGAGAAGACCGGGGGAGGGGGGGGGATTACCCAATGGAGTGGCTTGATTGTGTGCTGTGTAGTTGGGCCATGTGTATTTGGGCTGCCTTGGGAGTGGCTGACGTGGACCAGCTTCCAGAAAATGTAGGTTTCAGTTGCTTTTTCCTGCCTGTTCCTTCCCTTTTCTAACATTTCTTCACATCTGGCAGGCAATAAAAGAATGTAGTTGGCTAGCTGACCCATTTGTTCTCTAGTTTGTATTCTAGCAGGGGTGCAGAAGAAACAGGAAATTAGCTATTTTTCTTTTCTGGTGACTAACCATTATTCCAACATTTAGAGGGCAATGAGCCTCTACAGAAATTAAAAATGCAATTTTTTAGCAGGAATTTCTGTTTTAAATTGTGGCAAGTGAGATTGGGCAGACATAGGAACCCCATTCATTACCTTCTCAGTAACGTAAGAGAAACTGAGTGGGTGTTCCACTAGAAGAAAGAATTTTGGTGACTGAGACCCTCACATACCTACATTTTAAGAAATGATATATTTGCATCCATCTGTTATGTAACAGGAACTTATACAAAGCTCCAGTTCCTAAATCTATCAGTGCCTTTTCCATTTTAAGTAGTTACTAAAAGGCTTCACACAGTGGGAGGAAAAAAAATCTTGATTGTAAAGGAGTATACTAGGATATGTATTAATTTCACACAAGATCAAAATAATTTAAAACATATACTTGCCTTCAGCAATAATTAATGGTTAAAAAGCCATTGAGATTTTCCTCACATACATAGTAGATATCTCCCCTGTGCTTTTCACTGTCGGCAATGCAATTTTTAAAAGCAATTCATATTCTTAAAGGTGACTGACAGGTTTTGGTTAGAAAAGCAGTCATAACAGGTCATATTTTTCCTTGTAATATACAACTAACAAAGATTTGGGGGGAGATGCTAGGAAAGAAGAGCAGCAGTGAGCCACTTTCAAGAAGATCCTTAGCTGGCATGACCTTTCTCTTAACTTCAAATATGTCAGCATATTCATTACTCCATCCAAATCCTAATCACCTCCACCAGTACCCAGACACCAAATTCCACAATATACTGTATCTGTAGGTATTTCCAACAGCCACGGTGTCCTCCATATGTTTTGTACTATTGTTCTTATCAGCCAACATGATTAGTGTACACGGATATTTGGAGACGACGTCCAAATTATCTGAAAGTCACTGGGCTGAGGAAGACTGAGTTATGTTTAACAGAAGAGTAAGGGATATTGGTGAAGTTCTCCTTAGTGATATTTGGATGAGAAGGTATTCATTTGTTTGCTTTTAAACCTATACAAATTCTCCTCCATCCTGGATCTAAATCTGAACTGAAGATTCCGCAGTTTTCTCCTGATCCATTCCCATGAGCTCTGTAAGTCTTTTCTACCACTCACCCAGCATATCCTGCTCTTCTCTTATACATCATGGTGATAGCATTGGCATACTACAGGCATTTTACACTCCACTCTCTTAATGTCTTCAGTTGTTTTCGCTTGCCTGTTGTTATGGTTCATCTCAAGGACAGTAGACGATATGACTGAATGAAAGTCCCCTATCTGAGTTTAGACTGAGGTCTCCTAAAATTAGCCAATGTATGCTCAGTTCAGATCAGATAAGCATTAGTTTATCTAAAGTATTCTCTCTACACCACCACCACTCTGAGACAGACCTTGACATATGCAGACTAAATTCATCAGCCATATGATGAGTTCTGGAGACTTTGCAAAATCTCCCTACAATGACTTTATATCTTACACCTTCACTTTCCCAAAACATACCTTGGTAAGGCACTAAATCGCTCTGGTTAAGCATTCTAAGTACTCCTCCACAAGATTTGCAGAGGTTCCAATGAAAACTCCCCACCACAACCAAGTAGAGATGCAAATGCTCAATATGGTGTGGTGCAATGATTTGACTGTTGGACTAGGGGTGCAGGAAACAGGATTCAAATTCCTGCTCAGCCACAGAAACCATCTGGGTGATTTTTGGTAGATTACACTTCCTCAGCCTCAGAAGAAGGCAATGGCAAACCCTCTCTGAACAAATCTTGCCAAGAAAACCCCATGATAGGGTCACCTTTAGGGCTGAAAGTTGGAAATGACTTGAAGGCACACAGCACACAACAGATGTTCAATTATCTCATTCCCACATATGAGAATAAAAAAAAATCATAAGTTTTCTTCATGATGCTCAAGATGGTCAGAATTATTCCACACTTTTTATTATATATATGTTTGAAAAAATAATAAAAAATTGTGTATAAGATTATTGGAGGGTTTTGGGGTGTGTGTGTGTGCACAAAATGCAATGTTTTAGCAAGGGGGGGGGAATTGGTTTTGTACAAATTGCAGCATCTCCTACTGTTCTGATGAAAAAAGGACATGTCTTCTCACTCTTGCACAGGGGTAGAAAATCCTGCAGTGGGTGACAGGTTTGGCAATGCTGTGTCTCAGCATGCTGAGACATCCTTTCTCATCAAAGAAAAGAAAGTTTGCAGATATCTTTTCAACCCAGCAGGGAGGCATGATTTAAGAAATTACAGTGCTCTTAACTGCCGTGTTCCCATCTTATTGAATATTGGGCTTTAGGGAAGTTTAGGAAGGGTACTTAGAATTCTCAACCAGAGAACACCTCTAGTGTCACTGACCAAACTATAAACCCCAGTTTTCCATAGGATTATGCCATGGCACTTAAATGTGAAAGAGCTCCAGAGGCAGATTTATCAGCCAGTGTTCTGCAGAGATGGTGTGCCTATGCTGGAACTGGAACTAACAATAAGGAAGTGAATCCATCCCTTCTTCAAGTCATATGCATCTGGATGTGGGGAGACTAAACCCCATGCCCAATACCTCAGAACTCTGGTTGGGGGGCGGGAGAGAAATTTGGTCCTCAAAGTGATTCCTTGTCCTACCCTTGGATACTACAACCCTGAGCTGAGTGACTTGGTTACTACCAAATCACCTTGTGAATACCTCTTGGTGCTCATTAGGCATGCAGATCTCCACTTATTTTGTTTGAGCATGCAAAAACAAACAAGCTGAAAAGTTTTCACCTTATTCCATGAGATTTTGAGAATTTTTGTGTGCTTTGCAATATTTTACCTCAATTTTAGAACAAACAGTGTATCTTGTTAAAAAAAATAACAACCTTGTTTTGTTGAGGAATGCAGTATCTTTTGTGAAACAAACAATTTTTTTCTGCAGAGTTGTGGATTTAGGGCAAACAACCCCCCTCCCCCCGAAAAGTCTTCCAGAATATGAAAAAATCTTGCAATGCTTGACCATTTTCTCATTGGGGTGGCTTGATGCATTGGGACATGAACCAATCAACCAATTTCTATTACCATTTATGGCCTGTACTAGAAAAGAAACTCATTGAGACATCAATTCTCAACAGGATGAAAATATTTCTGATTGTTTGTTGTATTCATACTTGAAGAAGATATCCACAAGCCTTTTCTGTCTTTTCAGACCCTTCCACTCTTTTCTTCCCTCTCAAGGTAAAGGTTCTGTTCATCCTTTAAGGTTTCCATTAGTTTGGACCCTTTGTATGCTCAGAATCATCATTTAGAATTTTTGAATATTCAACAATTACTTGAAGGCCACAACTCATTTTAGAACCAGGTACTGAACTGCATGCCCATTCCTGAAAATAACACTGGAGATTTTCTTGACAATTCCCTGTAGGAATCAGCACCCTTTAAATATTTATCTGTGCTTGAATCACAGTGTCGTCTCTCATCACAGCAACTTCCTTGACAGACTGTAGATTATAATGTAGGTAACAACTGCTGGGAATATAATACAGGAGGAGGAGGAGGAGGAGGAGGAGGAGGAGGAATTGATTGTATTTGTTTGTTTGTAATAGCCATCTCCCACACTGTGGAACTCTGATTAAAATGAGTTATGAGCTGTTCCAATTATTATTCTTTTTCTTTGTATCTCTCTTTCTGTGCAAATGCCTTGTGGCATTTTATCAGCAGGATCTAAAGCATGGCAGAGCTTCATTCCTTGCCTTCTGCGGCACTGTACACAATCAGATCTGCAAGGAGTCTTTTCAAGATAGTTGTGATGAATTATCAAAAAAGCAAAATATAATGCAGCATTTAAGGTGGTTATACAGAGGGAGAAGCAGGAAACAGAGAAGCTGCGAGGTATAATAGTTAGAGTTTGAGGTGAGTGGTATGAAGGTTAGGATCAAATTCCCATTTAGGCTATAATCCTATCACCTTGTTGCCTTGTTGAAATCTGTGGAATTTATTTCTAAGTAGACATGTTGAGGAATGCAATGTTAGCCATCAAGCTCATTAGGTCAGTCACATGGTGGGCCAGTCATTTTCTCTTAGACTATCCAGGTTATTTGTGAAAATAAAGGCGAATGAACAAGTGCAAAACCCTGAGTGGAATAATCAGTCATCCACACCTGGATGCCTTCATCCTCAGCATAAATATTAATGTTGAGTCGAAGGTTTTCATGGCCGGCATCCATAGTCTGAAAGCTCCAAGAAAATATTAATGTTACAATAATCTAAAGGTTGTGGAGCTTTCCAAATAGTTGTAGAATCATAGAGTTATAGAGTTGTAAAAGGAATCATAGAATCATAGAATCATAGAGTTGGAAGAGACAAGGGCCATCTAGTCCAACCCCCTGCCATGCAGGAACTCCAATCAAAGCATCCCCGACAGATGGCCATCCAGCCTCTGCTTAAAGACATCCAAGGATGGAGACTCCACTACACTCCGAGGGAGTGTGTTCCACCGTCGAACACCCCTTACTGTCAGGAAGTTCTTCCTAATGTTGAGGTGGAATCTCTTTTCCTGCAGCTTGCATTCATTGTTCCGCATTCTAGTCTCTGCAGCAACAGAAAACAAGCTTGCTCCCTCTTCAATATGACATCCCTTCAAATATTTGAACAGGGCTATCATATCACCTCTTAACCTTCTCTTCTCCAGGCTAAACACCCTCAGCTCTCTAAGTCGTTCCTCATAGGGCATGGTTTCCAGACCCTTCACCATCTTAGTTGCCCTCCTTTGGACCTGCTCCAATTTCTCCACATCCTTTTTGAATTGTGGTGCCCAGAACTGGACACAGTATTCCAGGTGGGGCCTGACCAAAGCAGAATAGAGTGGCACTATTACTTCCTTTGATCTAGACACTATACTTCTATTGATGCAACCTAAAATAGCATTGGCCTTTTTAGCTGCCACATCGCACTGTTGACTCATGTTCAACTTATGGTCTACTTGGACGCCTAGATAGCTTTCACACATAGTTTCATTCAGCCAGGTGTCCCCCATCCTATATCTGTGCATTTCATTTTTCTGCCCTAAGTGCAGTACCTTACATTTCTCCATGTTGAATTTCATTTTATTAGCATTGGCCCAGCTTTCTAGTCTATTCAGGTCATTGTGAATTTCAATCCTGTCCTCTGGGGTATTAGCTACTCCTTCTAATTTGGTGTCATCTGCAAATTTGATAAGTATGCCCCCAATTCTGTCATCCAAGTCATTAATAAAGATATTGAATAGCACTGGGCCCAGTACAGAACCCTGTGGGACCCCACTGGTCACTTCTCTCCAGGATGAAAAGGAGCCATTGTTGAGCACCCTTTGAGTTCGGCCAGTCAACCAGTTACAAATCCATGTAACAGTTAACTTGTCTAGCCCACAGTTTACAAGCTTTAGACCATTGGGTCCAACCCACAGCTCAGTGCAAAATCTACAGCTAGAGCATTCCCAGCAGATAGCTGTCCAGCCTCTTTTAAAAAGATGTCCAGAGCATGTGGCCCCACCACTTCTTTATGCAATTGGTGCCATTGTTGAACCATTCTCATTGTCAAGAAGTTATTTCTAATGTTCAATAGGAATCTATCCTCCTGTCACTTGAAATCATTAGACCTAGTTCTAGTCTCTGAGGCAGCAGAGAACAAGTCTGCCCCCTCCTATTTGTGACAGCCTCAAGGTATTTAAACAGTGCAATCCTGTCACACCTCAGTCTTCTCTTCACCAAGCTGAACAAGCCCATCTCCTTCAACCTCTCCTCATAGGTTTTGTTCTCCATATCTCTTATCATCCTTGATGCCCTTCTCTAATCCCACTTCAGCTTGCCTATATACTTAAAATGAGGCACCCAGAGCTAAATGAGTATCTGCCTTGTGCAAAATATGGTGGAACTATTACTTCCCTTAATTTGGAAATGATTATTCTATATATGAAAACTAAGAGCTGGCAGGTAAGGTTGGCCTGGCAGGTAAGGTTGGCCTGGGGGCAGAGTGAGGGTGTGGTGTCCACATGATGCATGCCCAAAATCTCCCCCCAAGCCGGCGTGATGCTGTGTGCCACTCTACAGGGCACATGGCATCACAGCATTCCTCTGATGCTGCACCTACATGATGCCAGCAGCTGCTGGAGTGAGTTCAGGGCTGGCCTGCAGTCTTCAAAAGCTCTCTGAGACCACCTTTTCCTCCAAGAGCTGCTAGGAGTGAGTTCGGGGTGGGCCTGCAGCCCTCAAAAGCTCTCTGGAACCACTTTCTCTCCAGGATCTGCTAGGAGTGAGTTTGGGGCGGGCCTGCAGCGTTCAAAAGCCCTCTGGGACCACCTTTTCCTCCAGGACATGCTGGAGGGAGTTTGGGTGGGCCTGCAGCCCTCAAAAGCCCTTTGGGACCACCTTTTTCCTCCAGGAGCTACTGGAGAACGCGGCGTTTGGCCCTGGTGCATGCCCAAGACCCCCTAAATCCAAGAACTTGGGGTTTTTGTTTTTGTTTTACTATGTCTGAAGCTTAATATTTTAAATTCTGTGGCTTTTTAATTTGGAGCAGCATATATTAGTTAGATAACAAAGATTTAAAATGCCTACATTATGCAGCACCAAAGGATAATGGAAAAGCTGTGTGAAGGCAACTATGGTACCATTTCCAGGATGCAAAAAAGGAGCCACTTTTTGCAGCTTCTTTTTGTGCCACAGGAAGCATGTAGTTGCCACGGCCCCAGTCCGGCACTAAAAGGGGCAACTGCAGGCTGCCTCTTAGGGGCAGTCTGTCGAGCCCCCATTACAGGATTTGCCTTTTTGGCTACAGCACCATACTAATGGCTCATGCAGAACATATGATCAACAATCAATAATCTCTTTTCACACATAGTACTTCTGGGCCATATATACCCCATCCTGTACCTGGAGATGGCAAATGTATATAAGAGAGGAGCTCCAGTGCTCAGTGTGGGTATCGTGCTTTGTATTTTGTATAGGTGTCAGATCCTGTCTGTGAGAGCACTGATTTGTAAACAGTGGAATGAAGATTAAAATACCTCTGACTGAGAGCTGAGCATGTCATTTTGTTTGCTGCTTCTCTGTGTGGGAGAAGGTGTTCTCCAGCCAGCACAAGCTCAGAGTGCCTCTTTGGGGTTTGATCCAGGCATACTGCTTTGGAGGTGTGGACTTCTGGTCACACAAAGGCTTCAAATATCACCTTCAGTCTGAAGCACAGTTACTGATGACAACCCTTTAAAGCATGATTTTCCAACCAATTGTGTGTCCATCTGATGGTGTTTCTATTTATTTCACATTTAATCTAATCAAACAGACAAATTAAACTAATTAAATATTAATTAATTATTTAGTCAGTTTGATAATTAGTTTGCATATTTTGGGGAACTGTGTAACATTCTTTGCTAAAATCCGGATAAATGACATCCATAGCATTCCTGCCATCTAATAAATTGGGATATAAGGTTAATTTGACAGGATGTCTTGATAACAATGCGGTGACTAGTAGGAACCAGCATAGGTTTATCAAGAGATAAACCTATGCTGGCTCCTAGTAACCACCACATTGTTATCAAGATACTTGTAATCAGACTTATGTACAATCTGTTCTAATATTTTTTATGGTACTGAGATCAGGCTGACTGGCCTGTAGGTCTCTGGATCTTCTTTTTTCCCTTTTTTGAAAAGAGAAAACTTTTTTGCTTCTCTGCAGTCCTTTGACACTTCAGTTCTTCTACAAGATTTCTCAAAAATGATGGGTAGTGGTTCACAGTGGTTCAGCACTATGCTGTGATGCCATGCATCTGGTCTTGCAGATATGAACTCATTTAGATTAACTAGTTGATTCCTGAATTTCCTTATCCATCTTGATTTGAAATCCAGATTCCTTGCCAAGGTCTCTGCTGATTCACAGAAGCACAGAGATCTCATTAGGAGAGAGAGAGAGAAGCAAAATAGGTGCTGAGCATTGATGCCTTTTTATTGTAATCTGTCCAAAGGGAGGGGGGAATGGTAGTGGCATTTAGTGACTTGTCAAGCCTGCTCAGTTTTTTAGACATTAGGCAGGAACCTCCCTATATTTGATTAGGGAAGTTGTTTTCACTTGAACATTTTGATCCTGGGCAGAACTAGACTGTGAAGAACTAGACCTAGGAGCACTAAGCAGTGTGTTTAGCTGTGACTACCCACATGAAATTAGGCTGGTCTTTCTTCCCATCACTTTGTCTGTCAGTTTCTTCTAGAACATAGAAAAGATACTTCTTCAGACTACAATTTCCAGAGTCTCCTGCCTGGAAAATCTGGAGAATTTTCATCCAAAAAAATAAATTTTCCAAGCTCTGGTATTTATCTATTCTCACAGATCTATATATTAGGTGCTCTGGAGTAGAAATGGCTTCAGGTTATTAAATAAATAAATTTCCAAAAGGTGCATATTTCTTCACATGCATGATGGGCAAAAGATAGGGGAAAGCAAAAGAGATAGATTTGGCCTTTCCAGAAGCAGGTTCTACATGCATAGCTGTTCAAGGTCTGTTTCTAAATCCTTCTGTATTCAGTCATTTTGGTATCACTTGCTGAAATACCCTATTCTGAATTACTAGTATGATCTGACAAGGAAACCCTGCTCCCTCTTTTCTCACATCTGGATACCTTATATAAAAAAATATAAGAGGAATAAACTATTTAGAGTTTGGGTGAGCTCCTTCTAAGAGTTTCAGTTACATGGAATTGTCTGCCTGTTTTCTCTGGAAACAGCCTTCAATATTTCATAATAAAAATATACATTGGACCACCAGAGAACAAATTTGAATGCTTCATAAGACAAGCTTTTTCCTTCAGAGTGGGCCTTTGAAGAATTACTTCACTGACATGTTCTATATATTGCCATGCATGCTGTCAACAATTGATAAGCAGTAACAATAAAAGTAATCCTGTCTAGTCAAGTGTGAAAGTCACATATTTGAATATATGTTTATATGCACAGGATATTTCTGGCATTAAATCAGAAGAGTATGGAAGAAAGTCTGAGAGCTCATCAGAAGGTCTTGGAATGGATGGGTAAAGTACTTGTTCGAAAAGTTTCAAAGGACTAATTTCCATTTATAGCAAGCAATATGTTTACAGGTTTGTCCATTTCTTGACATGCAGGAATCCACAGCTAAAACACTCTAAAAGATGACCATCCAAACTAGGTTTATAAAAACATCCGGGGGGGGGGGGTCAACGACTCCTGATGCAATCTATTCCAGTGTCAGCATCTTTGGAACATTATTAACATGTGGGAAACAATGTCTTTGACAGAGTGCATATTCTTTCTTTTTTAAACATTTTTTCTTCTGGCACAGCTATTTTTGTACTGTAACACCTGAAATTGCTAGACAAGAATGCAGAAAGCAGCTGCATAGACACTCTCTAATTAGAATTTCTACTGACACATAAACTAAATTGGCATAGCCCAGGAAAAAAAAACCCCAAATTCTATGGAAAACAATGGAAATTGGACTGCTGTTCTAAACACGTGTAGATGTCAAACCCATTTAAAACAAGGAATTTATTTCAAAGACATGTTTATAGTGTTGGTTATTAATTTCAGTGGGAATTAATGTGCTTCTGGTTATCCAATTCATCCCAATTGAATAATAGAGTACTCCATTCATGCAGAAGTGGGCACAATGAAAACTTCTGTTATCAAATGGATAGGGGTAACTAATGACAGAGCTCAGAATTGCTGATTGTAAACCTCAGTGGGATCTGTTTCTTAAGTTGATCTTCCTAAGACTGTCTTATCACCAAGAATCTGACCGTCTTTGTAAAACTGGTGGAAAGTATTGTAAGCTTTGTTGCTGTGTGCCTTCCAGTTGTTTCTGACTTATGATGACTGTGAAGTATTTTCTTGTTCAGATTTGTTCAGAGAGGAGCCCAAGATCACCCAGTGGGTTTCCGGGGCTGAATAGGGATTTCAGCCCTGGTCTCTTCGAGTTCTAGTGCAACACTCAAAACATTGAACCATGCTGGTCTGTGGCTACTTCATGTTACAGAGCTCATGTCCTTGTTATAGTCTGAGATATTTCCCAGAAATTGTTGAGCAACAATTTCTATGTACACTGCTGATTAACTATAGAATTTTTAAAATTTCTTTTACAAACCAGAGGCTTGAATGCTATCAAGGATACCAATTTAATTTCAATTGAGTCAATTGAAATGTAAGTTTCTTCAAGATGTGTTCAATGCCCACTCCCTTGTATGTGTCCATATTTTTTGTGCTGCGTGGTGTAGTGGTTTGAGCATTGGACTGTGATTCTGGAGACCAGGGTTTGATTCCTGCTTTGCCATGAAATCCACTGAATGACCTTGACAAGTCAGGGGAAGGCAGTGGCACACCTCCTCTGAATGAATGTGCCATAAGTGAGAAATGACTTGAAGGCACACAACACGCACACATTTAGCTTAGAACTGCAATTCAAATAGATTTAATTGCCTTTCTTGCCACCTTATGCCCACAGCACTGTACCACTGTACAGTTTTTTTTAAAAATTATGTCAAACAAGTCAAGTAATCACTAAAAAAAATGTTGGTTGCCTAGGTGTTTAGCCCCTTTTCTGTAAGAGGCTACATAAGCTCTGGTGAAACCCACTGCATCCAGAAACCACATTAATCCATTGAATGGTATAATTCCAGTGCCACATGAAAAATAGAAAAGTCAGAGTGTGTGAGATTTCTTTTGCAAGACACTGTAAATTTTTAGTATGTAACAAAACAAAACTGCCTTACAGGAAATACAATAAGAAGAGGGACCTCAAAAGTGAGCATAGGACAAATAAACTGCATAGTTCCAATGCTGTCTCTATTACCATGGGGGCAGTTGGACAGGAAGCTTAACATAATTTCAAAATCCAAGACACCATTGACAAAATATTAGATTTGCCATTAAAGTAGAGCATAGAAGCCTGCTGGTTACATATTCTTTAGGTTTGACTTTATGATCACTGATATTATTTTATTGTTATTTTATTTTCTTATATCCTGCCTTTTTCCCAACATAGGGACTTGATGCAACCCCTAATTCTGACACAAGAGATGTTACTCTTCTGAAAGGAGTAATTCAGTAAAAGAAAACCTTCTATCTTTTGTATCTAGTTCAAAAGAAGTTCATAGTAATGATTAGGAAATTATATGAAGAAAGTGAATACTGGAGCCTCCTCTACAAAAATTCCTCTCTAGGCAGTAGTCCAGCAACAGTGAATTCAAACACTAGATTGCTCAAGAATTCATTATCTTTAATAGGAAGAGAAGGGAGAAAGGAATAAGGAAAAAAGGAAAGAAGAAGAGGAGGGGAAGGGGGAGAGCAGGAGGTAGCAGAAGTAGTTCCTAATACACTCAGTTCTACATCTACACAAATATTTCATGAACTACAAATTAGAACAGAGGTGGTAAAAATACAGAAGTCATGGGAGGCAATACATGCCACATCCTCAGGCTATCATAGGCCCGGGAGAGGCCTTCTTTTTTTAAAGTGTTTTTTAAAGGTCTTCCCTGGGCCCAAAATGACCTGTTGCTGTTGTGTGCCTTCAAATTGTTTCCAACTTATGGCAACCGTAAGATGAATGTGTCATGGAGTTTTCATAGCATGCTTTGTTCAGGGGGGCTTGGCTTTGCCTTCCTCTAAGACTGAGGACTTGCCCAAGGTCACCAGACAGGTTTCAATGGCCAAGTGCAGATTCAAACCCAGCTGTACAGAGTCATAATCCAATGCTGAAACCATTATACCATGCTGGTTCTCTTTTCAAAATCAGCTGGAGGAGGGCAAAATATGGAAAATGTCCCTATATCTGAAATGCATTTTGGGACCAAAAATGATTTTATTTTTGTTGGGGTGAAGGGGTGATGCAGCACTCCAAGGTAGCTTGGGTGCCAATGCTGCTGCCTAACTTCCTACAGTTGTCCACCCCTCATTCAGAGCCTCAGTGTGTTTCATTCTAACCTCACAGGGACAGTACACATAATTCAAAATGGAGTTGCTAACTGCTGCTTTTTGTTTGTCCCTTTTCAGGCAAATTCATCAATAAAATATCTCATATCTGAGCTTGGGAAGGGTAGGACTTTGAGTGTTCCACCTCTGTACACTTCAGCAACATAGACGGTATTAACTATCTTATTTCCTTCCCCCATAGAAGACCTTTGCACTGCATTAAAGTTATCTCCAGATTGTTTCACTGTCCTCCAATGTAGGTTTTGGGGGCAATAGAGGACTACAGAATCCTTGTACTCTCCTAGCTCTGTCACACAATCTTCTCACTGGGTCTTGACCTGAGTAACTTTAATTTTGCAATTAAACAATAAATTTATTCAGTTTGACAAACACTAAGTAGATGTGTCCCTTAATATTCATCTGACTCTTGGAAAGAAGCTATATATCTGAATATTTCCACCAAGAGACTCATTCTTTCCTCTATACTTCACTAGAGATCAGTACAATCTGTTCTTACTTTCCCATACATTTTTACTCAAATGTAAGTCCCACTGAGAGGCATATATCCTATTCATATGCCAGTGTTCATAATATTATTTATTCATTCAAAACTGTAGCCTTAAAGATCTTAAGGGATAGGCTTCCTTTTAATCATGTATGGGCAGAAGCAGATGGGCCAAAAGGACTGTGTCAGGACCACGGCAGCCATGGTCGTACCGGGATGGCAGCAACTGCATAGGCCTGAGCCTGATCAAGGCCACCGCTGTGGTCCTGAACTGAGCTACTGGAATGAGTGGGTTCCACCTGCACCTTCTTCATCCAGTTCTTCTTGCCTGAAGTGGCATCAGCATGGCTCCAGGCAGCATTCAGGGTATGTGTCATGTAAACAGCATGCCTTCAACACAGCCTGAAACTGTGTCATTTGTGTGTTTTGGGCCTATGACACTTAAATGTCATTTTAATTGCTATGGCTGCATTCTACAGATTCCTGGGATTTGCAATTTGGAGAAGAATTTAGAATTCTCTGGCAGAAAATTCTAGATACCTCACAATCCTACAAATCCAAGGATTCCATAGGGTATATCCATAATTGCCAAAGTGGTATGAAAGTGCTCTAATTATGTCATGTTGAAGAGACCTTTCTTGACAAGTCAGCATGGCAATAGTCTCACAGATTTTGCATTACAAAACAAAACCACATAAAACAAGCTACACATCAAAACAGAACTCTTCAAATACTCATCCACAGATTACTTAGCCACAAGCAAAGTCACCAGGCAAGATTCATTCTGCTTTCCATCTAGTGTGCCTTCTCCAGGGAAGCTGAGTTTGTGGCCTTGGAATGAGAGTTATTTCATGAAATCAATTAGGCTGCTTCATGCAGTTAACAATCAGATCTATTATCTTGTGCATGCTGCAAATGGTTGACTGAGATGTAAAAAGCTTTCAGCCTCTACTGTCCCTGTGTGGGGAAAGCAATTATAGTTCTGTTGCAGAGATGCAGACTGGAGCATGGGAAGACAGTGGTTTGAAGGAGTTGGATATTGCAGGCACGTACTGGAGGGACTTGAGTGTGCAGGTCTGATAATCCTGCTGTATGCTTTGAGCTGAGTTTGCTTTTAGCTTATTTGTCATCAGCTGAGGCTGAGACAGATAGAGATTGATTGGTTGATCGATAGATAGATAGATAGATAGATAGATAGATTTATTTATATATTTTTGGGTGCAGCTCTCTGACCAAGAACAATATGCAAAAGAAACTGACAGGTTTGTAAGCAAGTGAAGGAGAAATCACAATAATCACTTGCAGATTGATGCAGGTTATTCCAAAAGAGCTCATTCAGAAAGCAGTGATAAATGTCTGTGAAGAAAATGAAGACTTTACCTAAGGAAAATGGCTATTGAAATGAGCCAAGGCATTGCATTTTTACAATGTCTTTGCTGGTCAAAATGGTAACAGGAACTATCCTATCTTAGTTCTCAAATGCTTAGAGCTATAATGGAGTTTAGCATTTCTTTTTTTTTAAGAAGCAGTTTCTTTTCCTTTCTTTATTCAGGCAACAGTGCTAATGGGTGATTTTCAAACACAGGCCTTCAAAGCAGTATTATGAAAATGATGAGTTTAGCATGGAAAAAAGATCTTAAAACTTAGTAAAAAAAATTACAAAATGAAATGCATCTTGAAACAACAAAACAGTCCTTTGGGAAAATAGCTATGATTTTTTTAATTAAAAAAATAGCTTCAAACATAAATTTCTAAAAAGAAAACAAATTCAAATGTCTGGACCAGTAGATACACTGAATGTGATCTAGTAAATATCAGTGAAAACTAATAGTAGTAGAAACCTATCCCTTTCGCAGCAGGATAAAATATTCACTTTGTTTTAATTGTGAAATATCTTCTGACCTCCATGAGAATTTCTATGTATTGTATGGTACAAAATACGCCATGTCCAACACAAGTTTTATAAATGCAACATGCAGAGCTGGGGGGGGGGGAGGGGAACACAAGGTGTAGTAAAATAAATAAATAAATAAATGATTCAATAACATAAAATAAAACCAAAAGCTCTTGTATGGTGAAGTATTGTCTTACCTCACTGAATTCCATCCTACCCCATTAGAATACATATTAGTTTCTTCCAAAAAGGGGACCAACCTACAGAGAACCAAAGCATATCATTTCTGTTTTGCTGTATCATTGTTTTTGAAAACTGGTGTGGGGAGACTATAGGGATGGATAGATGGATATTTGTTTCAACATTTTACATTGTCTAAAACAAAGATATGCAATAATGATGAGAGACAATAGATTTATTAGGACATCTTTTTTGTTGCAGATATTTTATTGTTGTGGCTGCTGCTGCTGATAGGAGAAAAAAACTGTACATAGGAAATGGCTGAAATTTGAAGACATTGCCCATAACTGTGTTGAAGACAATGTCATAGAATGTCTACATTGTAAAACATTCCCTTCTAACAATTTGCGGATGGTTGTTTTCAAGCTGTTCTTCTATTCAGCTTGCACTGCCCCCACTTTGAACTGATCTCCTTTTCTCTCCAGTATAACTATACTCAATGGGCTGATCTAGACTGGCAAAAAGGGGTGTGTTCATGCCTGCATGAAAGTGTAGCCTTTAGATGACCCACACTGAAAGTTTGGCATGAACGCACTTCTTTTGCGTTTTAGTGGGGGAAAAGCAGCTTTAAAAAGGAGCTGCTTTTCCCAGCTTCTTTTTAAAAAGGGTGTAACTGTGCAGCTGCGTCTAAATGCTGTGGTGCAACTGTGCAGTTTTTTAAAGCTCCCAAACCCTAGCTCCAGACCTAACCCGAACCCTAGACATGCGCAGTAGGGACTCTGGGATGCTGTAACTGTTAAGCAACTGTGCATAAAATGTCAATTCATTCATAAAAGAAAGAAGTTTATTCATAAACTTAAATTGTAACGGATTTAATATCTTTTTAAGTTTGTTTTATTGATGTAATAGTATTTTAATGTATAAGCTGCCTCGATTGATCTTGAAGGGGTGGGATCTGTCAAATTACCATTGTGGCTTTGCTTCCCTTTTTAAAGTGTGCAGTTGCATTGGTGCACCATGAATGAACCCTATTATTATTATTATTATTATTATTATCATCAAAGGGGTTCATTCATGGTGCACCAATGCAACTGCACACTTTAAAAAGGGAAGCAAAGCCACAATGGTAATTTGACAGATCTTCATAACTGCACAGTTCATGTGTGATGTACCGGTGCAACTGCACAGTTCGCAGCCGGCAACAACAGCAAAAAAATATTAAAGGTTCAGTGTGGCCAAAAGCCCCATTCATTGCCACCCGTGCAGCTGCTCCACCTGTGTTTCTAGCATCCTGACAGCTTCCAATGTAGTTGCTGAGCCACAGAAAAGACTTCAGATAAGTCGTCCCCACACCTCCTCAGTGTACCTGCCCTATGCCTTTTTATTACACACCTGGGACTTGCAGTGCAGCTGCTAAGTATTAAGGAAAAGGCAACTTCATGTTGCCCTTTCCTGCCAATCTAGAAAGCCCCAATAATCCTTGAGTTGTTTCTCTCCAGTACTGTATAACTATACTCAATGATCTTTGAATTGAAACACTGATGTGAAATGGGGAATTATGGAAGACACCATCAAATACCTCAAGCTTACCGATTTTTATTCTTTTCCTTGGTTGTTTGCAAGTTGCACAGCTACAGAATAAGCACCTATGCAGCTTGATACCATTAAACAGGGAATTGTATTGAAGATCTGGAGGAACTGAAAGTGTTTGCCTACCACCAGTTTCTGTTGCTCAGATGTTATGTAACCACACAGCTTTTGCTAATAACCTGACAAGTGGGAAGCACAGCTGACACACTCTACTAGTCCAGTTTGGGTGCAAGTCCTCTAGTGGCTTACTCAGATATGGGTCTCAACTCAAACTAGGACACTTTTTGTTACTGTTACTAATCTCCCCCTTCTGCCCATCACCCACATAAACTGGGGAACATCTGAGAAACCTATGACCCTTCAGAACCTTTTGGACTTCACTTCTCACATTTTTTAGTCCAATGAAGGAAGAGGCATGTTGTAAATTCAGCAACATATGGACATATGAGTTAATACCTACATTTGAGCTGGGCTTTCTGAATAGCAGATTACTGCATGGATTACCATAAACACATATTTCAGCATGTTGGAGAACAATGTGGGGAAATAGACTTAGGTACAAACCCCTGCTGAACTATGAAACAAACTGTGTAAGCATTTGTCTGTCAATACTTCAGCCTTGCCTACCTCTGAACTGAACTGAACAATATAATTTCCATTTGTGCTTCTCTCCTTTGAGATACAGATGCGTTTTGTCTTAACTGATGTGCGACGGAACTCCTCCCTCTCATATTGATTCTGCTGCTGAAGCTAATACATTGATACATGTGATGCAATGCAAAATTAATTGCTGTTCCATTCCCAAGAGGACTGGTGAGGTAGGTGCTACTTGTCAAGTATCTTCTATTGCAGCAAGAGAACAAATGGCTAAAAATACTCAGTGTACTTTGTTAATGTTCATATCACCCTGTTCTTGCTAGAATTTCAATGAAAGTGAAACTGATAATAGGTACGCTTTCTAATCATAGGGCATGAATGAGCATCCAGCTGAGACGTTTCCATTCTTAAGGCATGTTACATTGGCAGGAACTGACTCACCTTCTAGAAGTTTGATAGGGACACTCATAGCTTAGACAAACTTAAACAGTATTTCTTTAACCTTGTCAGTAAATAGTCATGTCTGGCAGCAGAGGAAAATGATATAAAAGACCCTGACAGTGAAACATTATGTTTTAGAAAAATTAAATTCCAGGTTATATCTGCTCACTTTGAAATAAGCTAATGTTCTTTGTCAAAAGTTTCATTTTGCTCAGCTGCAGTTAACTTTTAAACAAGATTAATCAACACAAAAGCTCTCAAGTAGAACTCATTATGCAGTAAGAATGAATTCACTGCAATTTTCCACATTTCAAAGGGAGGTTTCTAACACAGTGGGTCACACATTGGAATAAACTGGAAGACATAAAATATTTATAATATAAATATACATATAAATGAGTATTCCTCCCCCTGACTCATCTTATGACCTGACCTAGAATGTGAGAATTGAGTATACTGAGTGTTTTGAGAGAGCAAGTGTATTCATGCTTTCTTCTACATGCTGAGCCTACCTCCGGTCAGGCTCATTGTCTTGAGGGATCTAATGGAATAGAGAACTGAGGCAGAGAAGTAATTATTATATAAATGAACCCAATTTACACCTCTTGAATCCACAAGCAAACTCAAATAAAATTATGAACCAAAATTTGCCTTTCCTTAGATGTCTGCAATGCAGTCATCCAGTCATGCATGCATTAGGGGAAGGGAGACACATAAAGCTACGTATAACAAGGAATCCTGTATTAAAACACATTGTAAAACAGGGAAATGTTTGCAAAATAATGCCTTTGTTAGAAAAAAGGAATAGCCTGACACATGTATGAAATGCACACAAAATGAATGCAGATGTCCATGTGAACACAGAGAAAAAAATGGAAAATCAGTTTAAAATGTAAAGTTTAAGACTAAGATGTGGACTGAAGAAAAAAATGAATTCATAACATACTGGATGTTATGAATCTGATACCATTTCTAGCTGCTATATACCTTTGCTCAAATTGGGACTAAGAAAGACATTATTCCCAGCATTTGGTACTGTCTCAGACATATATAGATATAGGTAGGTAGGTAGGTAGGTAGGTTGGTAGATGATTGATACTGAAATACTCTTTTCCAAACAAGTTGGGGGAGGTACTCTGAATGGATCTCTCTTGTTATTACTGCTTTGCTACATTATTACTTATTTCATAATACAGTTGCTCCTCTGTTTTTGTGTACTTGAAGTCTGTGGTTTCAATTATTTATGAAGGGGTGAGCCTCATTGGCTAAAATGGTGTGTACACCAGCAGGGCTTGAATATATGTGAGTTTCCATTTTCGGGGAGGGGGGTCTAGATTGCATCCCCACACAAAAAAAGAGGGGTGACTGTATATTTGTTTCTAAAAGGCCTTCTTCCATCCAAATTAAGATTTAAAGAAATGTTCATATTTAGGGGTCACACTAAAAGCAAAAAGAGAGGTCAGAAATCAGCATGCAATCACGGTAGATGCCTCAGAATTTGACAAGAGTGTCTTTGATCATCAATTGATCTGATGTGCCTAGTTTCAGCTGAAAAGCTGACATTCCTAGGAGCAAAAATGACTGTGAGAGGGAGCTCCAAACTACTGGTAAGATCCCTATGGCTTAAAAATGAGCGAGAAAGCAGGAGGTCATGAATATTTATTTTGGAACATCAGGTACAGAACTACCCATGTTGTGCTGTATATATTTCATCAGTTATACTAAAAGAGGATGCCAGGGTTGTTTTTTTAGCAGCCATAATGTATTGGGACATCATGCTAGATGCCTCCAAATGTGACAGTTTGAGTTTTTCAGTTTGCAGTGCCCAATGTCAAGTCAAAATCCCAAGATTGTCATTACTTTTTTAAAAAAAGCCAAGAAGCTTGTAAAGGAAACTTGGAAGATAATCATAATACTAAGGAGTCAGATGGTTTGTACCTTATCTCATTCCTGAGTCTTCTTTTGACCAAACCTTAACCAGCTGTCTATGCTTTTTGTTATTTTTTATTTATTTATTTTTTTGTCCTGGGCAGAATTCCAGTGCTGGCCATCTGGCAGATGAGTGTATCAGATAGTGGGATAGCTATCTGGATGGGCTGCTTGCCAAGTACTAAGTCTAGCTGACTGACACAGTGACATGGCCGGGGGGGGGGGGTCCACGGGGTCCGGACCCTTCCCTCCATTAATTTATGTTAAAACAAATGGCTAACGTAGCCAAGTGGGGGGAGTCCATTGGTTCCAACTCCGCTTACATTAATTTATGTTAAAACAAATGGTGCACGCCACTGCACCCAAGACCCTTAGCACTTAGTCTGGACCCCCCCCCCTTCCCAAAATCCTGGCTACATCTCTGAGATGGGAAATGCAGCCATTTGACTCTGGGAATGTATCAGTTTCATCAAGAGCAGGACTGATTAATATGAACATTAGACAATATGAGTCCCAGTAGCATTCATCTCAAGAGAGTCTCAGTGTACACCAAGGCTGGTGAAGGCAGTAAATGCTGGCTAGAACCAGAGGTCTATCTGGACAGGTCTTCCACCATCAGAAGGAAAGTAACCTTTGTAATCTAACTCTGTAGTTTATTAATAAAATCTTTAAATCTTCATCCTGTTCATGTGAATCCCTTTAAGAATTGTTGCCTCAGGATCCTCTTAAAAATAATTACTGTTTGGCAAGACACAGCCATAACTTGCCAAGAATGATCAATTATGATCACTTAACCAAACTTGAAAGCACATTGGTTGTAAAAGTGCTTTTTTGCTAGGAAAGTGCTTTTTTATGCACACTGAAGTGCCCAATTTCAGGTTGAAAAGCTGAAATCCCAGTCAGGAGCATCCTAGACGCTAAACAGGGAGACTCTGTAACACATTGGAAAATTGTTATAGATGTCTCAAAATCTAGCAAACTAATTTCACCCTTCCTCCAAGTTACAATGACCAGTTTCAGATCAAAATTCCAAACAGGGTGCTTCAAAGAAACAACAACAAAAAGAGGGTCTGCCAAAACTGTCTTGAGGCACAGCTGAAATTCTCAAGTTTTTTTTTTAAATTATTTTTTAAAATAAATAAATAAATAGGCAAAAGGGTGAGGAGTAACACACTGCTTCCAGGATTCCTGGGAAAGGAGGTGGAAAATGGGAGATGGCTCGCTGAAGTACTGCCAATAAGAGTCTTTAGTTAAAACACTAGACTGCGGGAACACCCCTCCCTACACAATCAGCGCCGCACTCTCAGAATATCTGGGCAGTACCAGCTGGAAATACAAAAAACCAGGCTGATTTCAACTTACCAATGAGCTTTCTCCACAATGGCTCCTAAATTGTGGAATAGTCTCCTGGAAGAGATCCGTCTTGCTACCTCCTTGGAGGTTTTTAAGAGGGCAGTTAAGACAGATCTGTTCCGGTGAGCTTACCCACCCGACCTCTCTAAGAAACACCACCCCATCCTATCTGACTAAGATTGGAACAATTCTACCCCACTGCCACTTTGATAGAACTAGTTCAATTAGTTTAATTAGTTTGATAAAGTTTAATGGTTTGGTATTGTATTGTATTGTATTGTATTGATGAGTTTTATATATTTTTATCAGGTTACAATCCTTCTTCAATCCATCTGGGAGAAGTGGGAAAATATAAATAAATATTTTATTATTATTATTATTATTATTAAAATAACAATAATAAGGTGGAGTGGGGGATGAAAGATTCCAAGAACTCCTTTGAGTTGTTGGGCAGCACCAGGCGGCATCAGGTAACATTCAGAAAGAGAAAAGGCAGTGGTTCCTTGAAGCATTGCTGCTGATAAGCTTCCTGAAATCAAACAGGCAGGAAAGTGGGAGAAACCTCTCTGAGAAATTCCTGCCAAGATTACTGAACAATCTAAAGAAAGGAGGGATTAAGAGAACAAGAGATTCCATGGATGCCTTTGGGGCTATTACATATGGACCCAGGTAGTGCTGGATACATTTCAGCTGGAAGTGAATAAATAATCATTTCATTCTTTGTGCATATAAAATGACTTCAATATGCCTTTGGCTGATGGATCTATGATAATACCAAACTAAAGAGTTATTTCTATCATCATTCTGAGCAAACTACTTTAATCATGTGAATCTCTAAACTTGATCACAACATGTTGCCTAAGCCAGGGATCATAGCATGCTATCTAAACCACTAGACTCTGGTGTTCTTTTCTTCTGATTAGCCACTGTGCAGATAAAGTGATCTCTAATCAGCTGTTGGTTTAATTCATTGCTAGCATTCTCCAGTCGGCTGCTCCAACTTCTGCGACTGTCACTTTGGGTTATGCTGTTTGAACAATTAGTGGCCCTTTCAAGTGCCCTTTCAGCAGGCTTACTATTCAGCCGTAACATATGATTGACTCCTGTCACTGTATAATTTATTACTTCCATAATTTTTATTCTTATGTCATTCACTCTTTGTCTATTGCAGTGTAGCTCTGCTCTGCAGCATTTTTCTCAGTACTTTCTGATGCCAATTCCCGAGTCTAATGTTGAAGCTCAGTTCTTTTCTTCTGATGATCTTTTATGACTGACTGATTGATTCATTTCTATATGAGTATATGAGTTGCTTCTCTATTTAAAAAACTTGAGTCTATCAAAAATACTTGTGCAATTCATGTTCTCCTGGAGTTTGTTATACAGTTCAAAAGAGAAGCCAGGCATAGTCAGACACACATTCTAGATTTTAGGAGAGCTGATTTCAGTAAACTTAAAGTACTGGGGTTGATCCCATGGTAAGGAATATTAAAAGAGAAGGGAGTTTAGGATGGATGGGAGTTTCTCAGAAGGGAGATACTGAAGGCACAATTTCAAACAGTTCCAATGAAGAAGAAAAATGGGAGATGTCTCAAGAAACCAGGATGATGATGATGATGATGATGATGATGATGATGATGATACTTTATTTATATAGCACTGTAGATTTACACATTGCTGTGCTGTGCTGTACTGTAATAAAATAGATAAAAGTAAACCTGCCCATGGCATACATTCTAAGAAATAATAGCATAATATATACAAAATGATACATAACAATACAGGAAAGGGTTCAATAAAATAAGGGAGGCAACAAATTAAAAGCATCAAATAACCATCATCCAATGCCTGGGAATGCTTCCCTGAATGGGGTGGTCTTCAACTCAGTTTTGAAACTGGTCAAAGAAATGATTACCTGTGCTTGTGGGGGAAGGAGTTTCCAGGAGTGAAGGGCAGCAAGTGAAAAGGGACAAATCTGGGACAGGGCAGTGAAAATACTATGCTGAGGAAACAGACCTTGACTACCAGAACAGAGGGCACGGGTGGGCAGGTGAGGAGAAAGAAGGTCTGATAAATGAGAGGCCAGTCCATGCAGGGCTTTAAAAGTCAATAACAGAAGCTGACAGTGAATATGGAAAGGGAGGGGGAACCAGTAAAGGAATAGCAATTAAGGAGAGATACGGTTGGAGCAGTGGGCAAATGTAATAATGCATGCAGCTGAATGCTAGACAGAAATTAAAGGATGGGGGTGAGAAAGAGGAAGCCCTGCCAGAAGGATATTACAGGAATCAAGTTACAAGACCACTAAGGCATAGACCAGAATCTTGGCAGTGGAGGCAGATAGAAATGGTTGGATTTTGGCAATGTTGTATAAAAAGAATCTGCATGCCTTAGCTGTGGCCTGGATCTGGAGGATAACTATGATTTAACTTATATAACTAAGATGGATAACTAAGGAACTTTGAACTGAGCTAAGTTTTAAATGGGACATGTATAAGAAATGAAAAAAACTGAGAAATCAGCAAAGAGGAATTCAAACAAATAGCAAGCATGTGTAGGGTTAAAGTCAGAAAAGCGAAAGCACAAAATGAACTCAGGCTTGCTAGAGAGGTTAAGAAAATAAAAAGGGCTTTTGGGGGTATGTCTGCAGCAAAAGGATGAAGAAGAAAATGGTAGGGCCATTGTGTGGTGAAGATGGAAAAATGCTAACAGGGGACAGAGAAAACACAGAATTACTCAACACCTTCTTTGCTTCATTCTTCTCAGAAAAGGCAAAGGGTGCTCAATATGAGGATATTGGAGCAGAGAACAGAATAGGGAATTTCAGCACAGAATAAGTAAAGAGACAGTACAAGAATGCCTGGTTAATAAAAATGAATATAAGTCTTCAGGACCAGATGAACTACATCCAAGGGTATCAAACGAACTGGCATATGTAATATCGGAACCATTGGCAATAGTCTTTGAGAACTCCTGGAGAACAGGAGAAGTTCCAGCAGACTGGAGGAGGGCAAACATTGCCCCCATCTTCAAAAAGGGGGAAAAAGAGGATCCTAACAATTATCGTCCAGTTAGTCTGACACAATACCAGGAAAGATTCAAGAGCAGATCATTAAACAGAGAGTTTGTGAACATTTAGAAGGCAATGCCATAATCACAAAAAGTCAACATTGGTTTCAGAGAAACAAGTCATGCCAGACAGATCTTATTTCTCTTTTTAAATAAAATTACCAGCTTGGTATATGAAGAAGACACTGTGGATATAGTATATCTTGATTTCAGTAAGGCCTTTGACAAGGTTCTCCATGACATTCTTGCAAACAAGCTTGTAATATGTCGGTTAGACAAGGTAACTGTTACATGGATCTGTAATTGTTTGACCGGCTGAACCCAAAGGGTGCTCAACAATAGCTCCTTTTCATCCTGGAGGGAAGTGACCAGTGGGGTGCCACAGGGTTCCGTCCTGGGCCCAGTGGTATTCAATATATTCATTGATGACTTGGATGACAGAATTGGGGATATACTTATTAAATTTACAGATGACCCCAAATTAGGAGGAGTAGCTAATACCCCAGAGGACAGGATCACAATTCAAAATGACCAGAATAGACTAGAAAGCTGGGCCAAAGCTAAGAAAATGAAATTCAACACTTAGGGCAGAAAAATGAAAGGCATAGATATAGGATGGGGGGACACCTGGCTGAATGAGACTATGTGAGAAAAGGATCTAGGAGTCCAAGTAGACCATAAGTTGAACATGAGTCAACAGTGTGATGCAGCAGCTAAAAAGGCCAATGCAATTTTAGGCTGCATCAATAAAAGTATAGTGTCTACCTCAAGGGAAGTAATAATGCCACTGTATTCTGTTTTGGTCAGGCCCCACCTGGAATACTGTGTCCAGTTCTGGGCACCACAATTCAAAAAAGATGTGCAGAAACTGTAGCGTGTCCAAAGGAGGGCAACTAAAATGGTGAAGGGTCTGGAAACCAAGCCCTATGAGGAATGTTTTAGGGAGCTGGGGATGTTTAGGCTGGTGAAGAGAAGGCTAAGAGATGACATGATAGCCTTGTTTAAATATTTGAAGGAATGTCATATTGAGGAAGAAGCAAGCTTTTTTCCTCCTGCTTCAGAGACTAGAACACAAATCAATGGATGAAAGCTTCAGAAAAAGAGATTCCACCCCAACATTAGGAGGAACTTCCTGACAGTAAGGGGTGTTCGGCAGTGGAACACACTCCCAAGGAGTGTAGTGGAGTCTTCTTCCTTACAGGTCTTTAAACAGAGGCTGGATGGCCATCTGTCGGGGATACTTTGATTGTCATTTCCTGCATGGCGGGGGATTGGACTGGATGGTCCTTGTGGTCTCTTCAAGTCTACAATTATATGATTTTATAACAGGTACACTTTCATAAAGAGAGAGAGAGAGAGAGAGAGAGAGAGAGAGAGAGAGAGAGAACTCCAATATCATTGTAATGAAGTGATCTTTTTAAAAAATCCAAAACAGAAGGCTGTCCTAAAAGTCCCCTCTAAACAAAACCCATTTCTAATTTGAGAACAAAGAAATAGAAAGTATATTCCTTGTATATTCCAGTGTAGAGAATGCACAGTATCTGACAGTGAGGCATTTTTTTCTACCAGCCTGCTCACCCTTGATGGCAAGGATATTCTTTAATGGAATAAAGCAAAGTGTTCATCTTATTTCATACACATACACACTAGCAGTACAAATTCTGGGCTTCAGAATCAATGGAATGTTCCACATTCATTCACACCATCTGACTCACTGGGAGGCTATTATTATTATTATTATTATTATTATCCTTTATTTATATAACACTATAAATTTACACAGTGCTGTACATACAATCTTATATTTAGACGGTTCCCTGCCCTCAGGCTTACAGTCTAAAAGAGACAACACAAAAGGAGAAGGAAAAGGTGGTGGGAAAGGGGATGAGGTCCAGTGGTTCATTTACTACTACTACTGAATAGTCCTACACTAACAAACTATAGGCATCTAAAATTATTTAGATCACCCTGGTTACTTCTAACTGAGAAGGAATTTCATGTGACTTAGAAAACCCTTCTTCCTTCTGGATATTAGAGCCTTAATTTTCTTCAGGTGGTGAATTATGTCAGGATCTATTCTTCTGAGTGCACATTTTCCAGTGAATGAACAGTCTAGTTCTTACTGCAGTAAGCTCAGTTGTCCAGTATCCTGCTGTCTAATTACCTGAGGTATATTTGAATCCAATTCTCTTGCTATTATCTGAACAGTTGCTTCTGCAAGCTAGTTTTGCTACTAGGTAAGTATAACTTCTTCTAAGTATTTTATCAGATTTTTTTTTCCATCCCAATTTTTCTTATAAAGAATCAAACCTTGCCTTGAATCCTACTGTTAATTCACATTAGAGTGGCCCCATTGAATCAACGGGTTTACTTAAGCACCGGTTCTGTGGGTTCCTCTAATTGGAACCAACCAATAAATGTCAGACTCTAGATAGCAATAGGCTTGTGCAAGCTTTCACACACAAAAGATATCTATGAGGGGGTATAGTGAAGTTTTAATGATCACCTTTTTAAAAAATTGACAGAAAGTTTGTTTTGATTTGTAGTTGTTAATTTAACTCTATGTAGTCACTATCTAGATTTATACATTTTCCTCAGCGTATCTTGAGCCTCCAAATACCTGATATCATAGAAGTCTGCAGACTGCGCCTTACGATGGGGTATCGTAAAGTAATAATTATCATCCGTAAGTTATTATGGCATATTGATGAAATTTTGTCACATTGGTCCCTAAGTGCACATTGCTGAGAAAATCAACTCATTGTGTCCTTTATTTTTGTGACTGGCTCTGATAGAAATGACTAAAGTGTAAAATCCTTGTCAGGCACAATCTGCAGACTTCTGCAATATCGAGTATTTGGAGGGTCAAGATATGCTGGGAAAAATCTGAATGGTGGCTACATAGAGATAAGTTAACGACTACAAATCAAAACAAACTTTCTGTCAAATTTTTTTAAAGGTGATAATTAAAACTTTATGATACCCCTTCATATATAGGGTCAAGAGTGTACTTTCAAATCAATATTATCAGCACTGACAGACATGCAGACGTCATCCTCCCTTCTTCTGACTTTGGCCAAATGATGTGGCTTCTAATCATTTTGAAGCTGGAGTGTTTAGACAACACATGAGGCAAAAATGGGTGGAAAGTGAAATGAAGCCATGCTCTGTGTCTGAAAACCAGAGCAAAAAGAAGCTGGGATACTCCAACTCAAGGCAGAAAATGTACATCATCACACCAATATATCAACAGCCTGGCACCAGTATGGGACTGCAACAATTGCCAATAATTCAATGGATGTAATTACAAAATAAATGAACCAGACAGTCCAAAAGGGGACATGGGATGGAGGTGGGTGAAGAGGTCATGTATGGGGAACCTCCATGATTGTGCTTTGCCAATGTATCACTGGGCATATCAATGTACCAGTGCATTGTATAGGCAGTGTATCACACATGTGACTGGTGTGGCTGGACCTGGCCTCAAGTTGAAGTGCCCTCTCTCCATGGCAACCCCATCTGACCTAGGAGGGAGTGAAGGAGAAGCCTAGCAACACCATTGGACCTGGCCTCAGGTAGAAGTGCCCTCTCTCCATGGCAACACCATCTGGCCTAGGAGGCAGTGAAAGGAGAGGTCTAGGAACACCATCGGGACTGGCCTTGAGGCGAAGTGCCCTCTTTCTATGGCAACACCATCTGGCCAAGGAGGGAGTGAAAGGACTGCTCAAACTCCATCGGGCCTGTCCTAGATTAAGAAGCAGAGCCCTCCCTCCATGCCATCTGCCTTGGTCCAGGCATCAGAGGGAGAGAAGAACTGCTGGACCTGATTCCCTTCCCCACCACCATTCCCTTCTCCTTTTGTGTCATGTCTTCTTAGAATGTAAGCCTGAGGGCAGGGAACCGTCTAATTAAAATAATAATTGTAAGCCACTCTGATAGCCTTTAGCGCTGAAGAGCGGGGTATAAATAAATAAATAAATAAATAAAGATGAGTGCCCAATGAAATGTCATCTGGGTGGGAAGAGGGAGGCAATATGAGGTTACAGGCATTGTGTTTGTGAAATGGTGTGCATGCATGGTGGGAAAGCAACAACAACAACAACAAACTGTGCATCATGGCTTGTTACTGCATGTTGCAGACAGCCCATGGGTGTTCATCCCACCTTGAGAGTGGGCTGTGTAGACAATGGGGTTCCAACCCGGCATCAAGCTGCTTTTTCCTGCCTGTCTACTCTGGCCCTTTGTTTAATTAAGGGTGCAGATACACAGTAGAAATCATGAAGTTTGACAGCATGTTAGCTACCAAGACTCCTTCTTACAGAATTCTGGTATTGGTAGTTTTGTGAGGCACCAACACTCTTTGGCAGAGATGGCTAAAGTACTTGTAAAACTACAGATTCCATGATTCCGTAGACTGGAGCTACAGCACTTAAAGTGGTGTCAAACTCCATTTTTAACAGTGTAGATGCACTCTAAGTGGCAAGATCTGGACAATGGGCTTCTGAAAAAAACATTCATTTTTTCAGAAATCCCAATCCACAGAGTATAACAAGAATTTAGGAAAAAACAGAAGCCTCTCCAGACACTTCTGCTCAACCTGGAGAGAGATATTATGCATATTGTGCCTATGCCCTCAATCTCAGCCATCCTTTTAACCATCACAGGTATAATCTTTCAAACATGCAAGTCTTTCAAACCAAGTTAACTTTTGGAAGCAAATACTTATTATTGGAGAACACTTCCAGAACCTAACACCATCAGTGTTACTTACACACATTGACTGTTGACAACAACCACTAAAGTTTCCATACTTAGTATGAAAATGGATAAATGCCAGAATGGCTGCATCCTCACTGCAGAATTAATCCAGTTGGACACCACTTTAACTGTCATGACTCAGTATTATTCCCAGAATTCTGAGATTTGTGTATCTGTAACCAATATTAATGTATTGAAGCTTGCTTGATTGCTTGATTGCTTGCTCTGTCTCTCTCTCTTTCCAAACAAGGAAAGACATAGTTCTACACCCTGCCCGACAATGCAACCACACAGAAGAGAAAGCATTTTCCTTCTGTCCCAAATCCCAAGTGCCCAGGCTGAAAATGTGGTAGGAGTTGGACATGTGCACTGGCAGCAGAGAGGCACAGATACAAAAAAATAATGATATAAAACATAAAATGCTATTGTTATTGGAAAGATGGACAATGGTTAATGTGTTATTAATTTATTAATAATAGTAAGAGGACATTAATTAATTAATTAATTAATTGTTCATTACATTCATACCTATCAGAGTAGCAATGATATTCACACAAGCAACCACTGAATAAGGAGGAACATTCTTATCAGGAGACTGTCTTAAAACAGATGACTTTTCTTCTTCTTAAGCTTGCTATTTCAGACTGCCAGTGACTAATACTGTAAGTTCTTATATAATAAGTCTTTGATGGCAGGAAACAAACCATTTCTTTTTCATTTTCCATCCCCCCCCCCCCCCAGTTATTCATAACAAGAGCCATTTAATTATAGTAGTTAAACTGAGATTTAAGGAAATCAGGAAAGTACAAAGTATTTTCAGTCACTTCAGAAAGAAAATACAATATTAATACATCACATAAACAGCACACCATTAGCACCTAGTGAAGTGGTATGACAAATACCATATGCAACTGCTGAGTATGTAAATTCTCCTAAATTTCTCTGTTGTCCTTCTGGAAACTGTCCTGCCTTTCTATCTATTTTTTTTATGGAGCTCTTGAAAAGGAATCACTGAGTCATACAATTGGACAAGACTTCAAGGGTCAGTTGTGGACATTTAAATTTGTAGAGAGATCCTTTTAAAATTCAGAGCATGTAGTTTTGTTACTAGCTCACCATCAGCCATTTCATTCTTCCTGAAGTATCTCTCCTTTCAATGGAACAATACTCTATTTTAGTCAATAGTCTATTTAGTGGAACCAGGGTTCCCAGGATCAGACTGCTGGGACATCTTACTAGAAAGGATGATAGCATTACCTGTGACTTCCCATGGGTGTCTCTATTTCTTCCTTTATCGTAGAATCATAGAACCATAGAGTTGGAAGAGACAACAAGGCCATCCAGTCCAACCCCCCTGCCATGCAGGAACTCCCAATCAAAGCATCCCTGACAGATGACCATCCAGCCTCTGCTTAAAGACCTCTAAGGAAGGAGACTCCACTACACTCCAAGGGAGTGTGTTCCACTGTCAAACAGCCCTTACTGTCAGGAAGTTCCTCTTAATGTTGAGGTGGAATCTCTTTTCCTGCAGCTTGCATCCATTGTTCCGCGTTCTAGTCTCTGCAGCAGCAAAAAACAAGCTTGCTCCCTCCTCAATATGACATCCCTTCAAATATTTCAACAGGGCTATCATATCTCCTCTTAACTTTCTTTTCTCCAGGCTAAACATCCCCAGTTCCCTAAGGCGATCCTCATATGGCATGGTTTCCAGACCCTTCACCATCTTAGTTGCCCTCCTTTGGACATGCTCCAGTTTCTCCACATCTTTTTTGAATTGTGGTGCCCAGAACTGGACACAGTATTCCAAGTACAGCCTGACCAAAGCAGAATAGAGTGTCACTATTACTTCCCTTGATCTAGACACTATACTTCTATTGATGCAGCCTAAAATTGCATTGGCCTTTTTAACTGCCGCATCGCACTGTTGACTCATATTCAGCTTATGGTCTACTTGGACTCCTAGATCCTTTTCACACATAGTTTCATTCAGCCAGGTGTCCCCCATTTTATATCTGTGCATTTCATTTTTCCGCCCTAAGTGCAGAACCTTACATATATCTCTGCTGAATTTCATTTTGTTAGCATTTTGTTATCATCATCATCACAATCATCACCACCACCACCACCACCACCACCATCATCATTTATACTCTGTCTTGCCTCCAAAGCTGTGACTCAAGATGGCTACTTTAGCAGTAATCATCATGGCTGATGTGGGAGAGATTTCCCTGGCAGTACTATATTGTTGTGAATTACCCCTGTAGTAGAAAGCAAAGTGCTTTGCAAAAACTTGGTCCTGAATGGACAAATAAGTCTTGTTAGTTTTAGAAAATACTTACTCCTGGGACCTTATCAGACGTTGGAAATTGGAAGTATAATCGAATGGCAATCTGAATGCAATCATGGGTTTTCACATTATTGCATATTAAAGTATCTCACACAATTTCAGGCAAAAGGGAAGTAATTCCAAATGCAATCATGGGTTTTACGTTATTACGAATTAAAGCATCTCATGTAATTTCAGGCAATGGAGGGGGGGGTAATTTTCAGTTAATGGGAAGTCATTCTGAACACATTCTGAATGCAATTGGAATTCACGTAAATTCGCTAAACTAGCGAATTCACATGAATTCCAATTGGCTCCATTCGCAATAAAGAGAAATTCCTCCTGTCTGATAAGGTCCCTACCAAAGATAAAACTGGTTTGCAGCTACAGATCAATACGCCCTCTACACTTTGGGATTCTCCTTGGGGAAATCATTATGAGAACTTTCATGGTGAACATCCACACTCTAGTATTTACCAGGTCACTTCTGCTTGCCATTAGTTTGCCACTTCAAAATATTTTCGTTTCAGCAGCCATCCCCATTTCTCTAAACATGAGAAAGTTGAGCTTATAAGTATATATTGAAGGTCTATGTGAAGAGGATTGTGCAGGCTAGCTGCAGCACAACTATCAGCATGCTGTCTTTTCTTCTGCCTTCAGAGGACTCTTTCAGACGTAGGAAATTGGAAGTATAATCCAAGGGCAATCCAAACGCAATCCTGGGGTTTCACGTTATTGCGAATTAATTCTTCTCACGCAAATTCGGGCAAAAGGGAAGTCACTCCAAATGCAATCATGGGTTTAACGTTATTGCGAATTTAAGCTTCTCACACAATTTCGGGCAGGGGGGGGGTTATTTTCGGGTAATGGGAAGTAATTCCGAATGCCTTCCGAACGGAGCAGGGGTTCAGGTAAATTCGCTAAACAAGCGAATTTACATGAATCTGCATTGGCTCCATTCGGAATTGGGAGAAATTCCTCCCGTTTGAAAGAGTCCAGAGTGTGTGAGGGCTGGCTGGGTATATTTCTCAGTTTGCATGTGAAATAAATCCTCTGTTTCAACCTCTGAGGAATTGAACCAGGTTCTCCTCATAGATCCCTTTTTTCAAATTTCCTGAATGAGCATTGAAAACTGTTTCTTAGGTTCACAGCAGGGCCTCCTTCACATGACACAGTTGTGGTACAATTATTCAACTTTAATTGTCATGCCTGCATCCTATAAAATCCTGGAATTTGTAGTTTAACCAAAAACATCAGAGGGAGTTTCAACTGAGGATTCAAAAAGCCCATCCCTAAACTGCAAATTCCAGGATTCTTTAAGATGGAAGATGGCAGTTGAACTAGAATCATAGTGCTTCCAAATTCAATGTTTTTATATCGTCCAAATTTACCCAATTCTTTAGCCAGTCTAGAGCACAAGCATAATAGTATAACTTTAAATCCGGTGTTCCTAATCCACCTCTTTCTTTTGCAGCTTTCATTATCTTCTTGGCTTTTTTCTTTCCCAAATAAAATTTGAAATTTCAGATTCCTACAATTTAAACACTTTGTCATTATAAATAATTTGTAATTTTTGGAATAAGAATAAAAATTTAGGTAGGATGGCCATTTTTATTAGTGAAATTCTTCCCAACAATGACAAGTTTAAGTTTTTCCATTTTGATAGTTCTTATTTTATTTTTTTTCCATGTTAAAATGTAATTGTTATCAAAGAGATCCAAATTCTTTTTTTGTTAATATGATAATAAATATTGGGAAAATATTTATATGATGCAAAAAATTCTACAAATCCAAATTAAATTCAACCCAGGAAGTTTTCTATTAAACATGATAGAAGAAAAGGAAGAAAGAAAACATATAAAATTACTATTATATATGATCACGGTGGCTAGAATAATATAAGTAAAATTCTGGAAACCAAAAGAAAAACCAACACCTGATGAATGGTTAAGAAAATGTCTTGATATGATAGAAGTAGACAGACTGACTCTGTTAATAAAGGAAAATTGGAAAAGGAGATGGAATAAAGAGTGGGATTTACTCAATAATTTCTGTAAGAATAGGTGGATGTAGAAAATGTAAATATTTTAACAAGGCTGAAAGCAGTATTTGGGGTTAATAGGTCAGCAATTGTAAATAACTAAACCCTGATTGGGGTCAAGAAAAGTATTGAATGTACAGATATAATCTGAAAATAGTATTTATTGTTACATACAAATATGGACAAAAGATTGTAAACATGGATACAAAAGGAAGAATCATAAATTAAATTTGCTCAAGAAAGAAACAGACTATCAGAAGAAAAGGATGTTCAAAAAGGTGATAAAAGGGTAGGAAAGGGGGATAACATAGAAATATCACCTAAGATAATTCAATATAGCACTATGTTAAGAATATATTGTTAAAACTTCCATTTATGTCTTAGAGAAATTGTAAAGATTAAGCATATGTGTAAAAATAATAATATAGAATCATAGTGCTATAACTGTGTAGTATGAAAGGCTTACAGTTTACAGTTTCTTTCCATTCCTGCTTAGACCCCTTCATTATGTCTCTCCTCCCATACTGATGCATTTTGCATGTTAGGAAAGAAACCATAGTTTGTCAGATACTGAAGACACCTTAATGCAGTTTCAATCTGAGAGAATGTAAGAAGGTAGAGTGCTGCCGCAGACAGAAGCTCTGTTCAATCCTGCAAGCATGCATATAGCCAGGTAGATATTCAGTCTGTCACAGTGTGTAAGAAAAAAGAAAACAATAGCTAATCCCATAAGAAAAAAATCTTATTACTGGTTATGAAAGAGGAAATCAAGACCTCCTCAGAGTCTCTGTTAAATAATAAATAGAAATGCAAATTATAGTACATTAAAGTGCATTTTCCAAGTAGGACTATAAAGAAATCAAAAACAGCAGAAAATAGTAGCTCAAAAACCATGAACATATATATACCTCAGTTCAGTTTGCATGCATTTGCCCTCTGCAAATAATGGCACCACTGAGATGTGTCTCTTCAGGGCATCTACTGGACATATATACATAGCACCCGTACTGCCTGCTGCAGCTGTTTAAAATCTTCTCATATTTTGTCTATATGTTTTATGTTTTGAACAGCAGCTGGGTTTTTTGGGGGGAGGGGCATGAATGGGGATGTTACATTTTAAAATGTGGTTGAAATATTATTTTTCTCTAATACCCATTAAATTAATTTCAAACATTATGCAAAACTATATTTTTTCAGGTTTTATAGGAAATATTATTTCAAAATATAAGTATGTTCATAACGTTCATACAGATTTCACACATTATTGCCTCAAATATTAGCTATGATTTAAAACTTGATTTAGCAGTACAAGGAAGATGATGATGATGATGATGATGATGATGATGATGATGATTATTATTATTTTCCTGCCTCTCCCCCATGGACCTTCTGTGCCCTTCTCACTCCATTTACTCCAGTATTAGTGCCAGGAAAATATAAAATCTTTTGTGTCATTTTAAAACTAGATTCCTTGTCATAATATCTGCCTTTCATTCCAAGACATCTTCAAATCCTGATTTTTGAAGTGGGCTTTACTTGGTAAACTGTGCCATCACAGTTTAGGATGTGGACACTGTTAATCAAATCAGAAATGGAAGCTTCTGATTTCTTCCTTACACTCAGGCTGGAAGAAAGGAGAGGGGAAGTATGTGAATGCAAGCTCATCCATACAGCCTTCCTCCTAACACTAAATCCTGATTTGCTACTCTATTATTATTATTATTATTATTAACCTTTATTTATATAGCATTGTTAATTTACACAGCACTGTACATACAATCTTTTTAATTAGACAATTCCCTGTCCTCAGGCTTACAATCTAAAAAGACACGACACAAAAGGAGAAGGAAATGGTGGTGGGGAAGGGAATCAGGTGGGGAAGGGAATCAGTTTTTCTCTCCCTCTGAGGCCTGGGCCAAGGCAGATGGACTGGAGGGAGGACTCAACTACTTAATGAATAGTTAAAACGAGGCATCATGGGACAGAGAAGGGCTCAGACTTGGGAATGCTTCCCTAAACAAAATAGTCTTTAACTCAATTTTGAAACTGGTTAGAGAAGTGATGAGGTGCACACGTAGGGAAGACGTTTCCAGGAGTGAGGGGAGCAAGTGAGAAGGGATTAATTTGGAACAGGGCAGTGGCATCCTAGGCTGGGACAGGAGACCTTGACTACCAGAATGGAGGGAACGAGTAGGAATGTAAGGAGAAAGAAGTTCAGATAAGTAAGGAGGGGCCAGTCCATCAAGGGCTTTGAAAGTCAACAACAAAAGTTTCTACTGGATGTGGAAGGGGAAGGGGAGCCAATGAAGGGAGGAGAAAAGAGGAGAAACATAATCAAAGTCGTGAGCAGATGTGATAATACATGCAGCTGAGTTCTGGACAGAGATTAAAGGATTGAGGTGTGAGAAAGGAAGCCCTGTCAGAAGAACATTACAATAATCTAGTCACAATACCACTAAGGCATGGACCGGAATCTTGGCAGTAGAGGCTGAGAGGAATGGTCGGATTTTAGCAGTGTTGTAAAGAAAGAATCTACAGGCCTTGGCGGTGGCCTGGATGGATGTGGGGAATAAACTACAGAGAAGAATCAAAAATGAAACCAAGACTGTGGGCTTGCTGAATAGAAGTGTCATCAACAGAAACAGAAAAGGAGTATTGAAAGGTGGGCTTAGGTGGAAAGACAAGAAGCTCTGTCTTAGACTTGTTGAGCTTCAAGCTCCGATGCTGCATCCACTGAGAGATAGCAGTCATACAAGATGAAACTTGCTGTTCAAGCCCCAGCAAAAGGTCAGGGGTGGAAAGATATAGCTGAGTGTCATCGGCATACAAATGATAGGAGAAACCAAAAGAACTGATGAGTACAATATGTATAGAAAGAACAAAAGGGGACCCAAGACAGAGTCCTGGGGAACACCAGCCGATAAAGGAACAGAGGAGGAAGTCTGACCACTACCAGTTAAAGCAGTGTCAAACTACATTTATGCTGCATTGTGGCAGCAGACTGAGCCTCAAATTATATTTGTGAGTGCTGCCTTTGGCTTGCATGAGGTTCTCTTAGGCAAGAAGATGTCGTATAGGCATGGCTAAATGGAAGAGAAGATTGGGTGTTTAACAAACCTCTTCTGCTCTAAAGAGTGAATAACAACCTTTTCATTCTTTTTGGCATTTTATACTCCTCCACCCCTTCAGTCTTGACACTGAATCTTTCACCTTTGTTTTAACATTGCCTCCCTCTCTTTACAGGCAATTATTAATAACCTTCTGATTCTCTTTCCATTCATTTTAGTGACATTATAATTATTATCAATTCTTTCCCCTAAGAACATCTTCCTTACAAAATTTCCCTTTGAGCTTATTGATTTCCCATATGCCACATGAAAAATAAAATAGGTTTTCTAACCTTTACTAGCTGATGCAATAGAGAGAGAGGGAGGGAGGAAGAGTAAACTAGCTGTTTTGAACAAGGCATAAAGATGCATGTGCACAACTGTGGACCATTAAAATATATGATTATTATAATATAGAATATCTTTGCTTACAATGGGCAGTTACAGAGAACATGAATGGTGTATTGTCTATTAAAAAGAAAAACAAAATTGCATTTCTTGTGAGTGTTTTGAAAAACATTTCTCAATTGGCTTCATGTAATTCTTGGTATACATGATCAGAATTTATTGCTTGTTCTTTAAGACTGCCTGTTTTTCTCTGAAAGCAGGAGTGAGATGGAGATAAATACAGTAAATGAATTTATGTTCTAGTCTTGGGGAAAGGTGGGATATAAATCATGGAATGTAGTGGAATGGGTTTTAACATATTTTGAGCACAGTAAGTCAGAAATGGCACAGCATTTTGCCATTTGGGGATGGGGAGTGTGTTGCAGCAAAAATAATAGTTTCTAGATACCTTAAAAGACTTAATGGCATAGTAGTGAAAAGGATGCAGATTAGTGAATAAATTTGTATAATTAAAATGCTCAAAGAAATAATATGAAAATGATACGAAATATTTTCAGCAAACTGCCACATAACCTTGCGAGAATATTGCAATCAACAATTATGAGGAGTATTCAAACACTGTTACTGAAGCACTCAACTATTTCACTAAATATTTTTTAAGTTCAATGTTCATTAGGAGTCACTGATTTTTGTAATGATTAGTGTGCATAAATTTCTGTCACACAATGTGGTAATATTTACCGTTCTAACAAACTAGCAGCAGTAGTAATAGTTATAAAAGTAATTGTTGTAGTAATGTTTTTTCCCCTACATAGAATGACACAGTTTTCATTTTATCCTAACACATCTGCCACTGGAAGTGTGTGTGGCATATCTTGGGAGATGTAGCTTCAAATTCAAAGTGAACCTTTAACTGACAACTTGACCTTTGGAAAAGCAGTGAACCATTTAGTAGCCAAAGGAGGACATGCTGGAAGAGGACACTCACAGCACTTCAGCTTCAGTTTCCTATCACAATACAGTGATATTAATGAGTGAAATAGAGAGATATGTTTGAAAGAAATTTTATTCATCATGAGTTGCAAGTATTGAGCAGGTTATAACATTAGATAAGCTAATACTCATCACATTTTTATTGTAACGTCTTTGATCCAAGATTACTTACATTATTACACAGTACATTACACTTTGGCTAGTCTTCTATTGGATACATTTCTAAGCCAACCAACCTAGATGAAAAGATAGGATAAAATCACATTTGCAATCACAATTACAACTGTTTTTAGTAAGAAAGATCAATGTTCAATTATATAAAATGTTTTTAGTAGGCAAAAGTCACAAATACAACCCTTGTCATTTTCTGGTCTACAGCCTTGAATGTCAATGCCATGCAGTTGCTGAGACACTACGTCTGCATGGATGAAGTGTAATCTCTGTCCATGTAGTTCTGCTGGGCTGCAACTTTCAGCCCATGTAAAAGTCAACTTCCCAGCAGTAGATCATGTCTTCGAGATCATTTAGTGGCTGTACCAAGACAGCATTTGGCTACACTTCTAAAGCTTGGAAGAAAGAACTGTTGGTGCCCTCCCAAATGTACCTCAGGAATCTAGGAGGGTCATGGCTGCTTTTCTGTTCTGGATGCTAGTGCCTGATGCACACTCACCTCTGGATACCAAGGGGTGAAGCAGATGGCTCTGTAGAAGCATCCTCTGGCTGCTCCAGCTGCGATTGCTCTGGGACCGTGGTGGCTGCACGTTTCCAAAGTGGGCCACCCTCATGGTCTCAAGCTAGTGCCACCAGGAGCACCATTCTATTCCCTTTTGCAGTGGCAGGTGGTGCAGGAGCAGCTTCCAGCCACTTTGGGCATGTGCGCCATTTGAATGCTATGCCCCCAATACTATGGCCAGCGTGTTCTGGGCCCAAGTGATCCACAGCTCTTCCATGAAATGACCAAGAGAGTGGACGCCTTTCCTTTGAAGTAGGTTTGGACAGGGAGGAAGGTTGTATTAGATATATCCTTGTGCAACTCCATCCAGCTGTGCCTCTGGGCAAAGCCCTCCTCATTCTTCAGCCCACCATGAGGGAGTCTGAGAAAGCAGCATCCTCCAGCCAGCTCTGCCTGTGAGCAAAGCCCTCTTCCTTCTACAGTCCACCATGAGGGAGTCTGAGAAGGGCGAGAAAAGAGACCAAGGCCCATCACCATTCTGGCCTCCCTTGAAGAAGTAGAGCCCCCTCCCCATGACATCTGATTGGGAGGGTGTCACAGGCCCAACGCCATCAGACCTGGCCTCAATTAAGACTAGCCTTCCCTCCAGTCAATCCGCCTTGGTCCAGGCCTCAGAGGGAGAGAAGAACTGCTGGACCTGACCCCCTTCGCCACCACCATTCCCTTCTCCTTTTGTGTCATGTCTTTTTAGAATGTAAGCATGAAGGCAGGGAACCGTCTAATTAAATGATTGTATGTACAATGCTGTATAAATTTACAGCACTATATAAATAAAGGTTAATAACAACAACAACAACAACAACAACAACTGTCTTAAAAAGATATAGGCATGCATAATCCTCTGTGTGTGTGTGTGTGTGTGTGTGTGTGTTACCAACAGAATTCCAGCCAATATCTACAGTTATTTTGTGTAGAATTAAACTGTGGATCAAGAGTGAAAAACTTGAGTCCTGGAGGCTAAATCAAGACTTCTGTGATCCTACTGCAACCCAGTTTGGTTTGCCAAGAGATGACAACAGAGGTCACTTGGCTTGGGTACAATACTACTTGCCTTATGTAAGAAATAAACATGAGAATTTTTCCTGCAAAATGTCTGTCCATGGGAAAACCCAGTTCCTTCTATCCAGAAATCACTTTTCTCCTGCCATTTTCAATGATCCACCAAGACCTTGACTTAGGAAGTTTACATTTTTACAGAAAAGGGTAAACTAGTAAAGCATTGGCTATATAGAACAAAGATGGTTGGAATCATATATACTTTTCTCTAACAAAAGGGTTGGATAAAATGTACTTATCAGGCCACAATTGCAGCCTTTCACTACTGCAAAACACTACATGAATCCAGTAGGAAACAAGGCAGGAAATTTGGTGAACAGGGAGGGTTTGTACTGGAATCATTCAGATTCTCAGAATGGAACAGGAGGGGCCAGGAAGGGAACAGAATGAGTGGGGGATGCATTTTATCACACACACAAGTCCCTCACTCATTCCATTCCCTGCCCTTCCATTCCCAGTCTGTTCCAGAAAGGAGGAGATTTTTGAGAACTGTTTTGAACAGTTCTCAAAAATCTCCTCCTCTGGAACGGACTGGGAACGGATGGGGAATGGAACGGAAAGAGTGAGAGACTTGTGTGTGTGGTAAAATATGCCCCCCACTCATCCCTCACTTGTTCCAGGTCCCTTCCGTTCTGTTTTGATAGCTGCCCCTCAGAGCCCTGTGCAATAAACTCCATTTTATCTGTGGTGAAATATCAACAGTGAGGAGCAGAGTGTGCAGTTTCCATAATGGTGATGCCATAAGAGAACAAGCCACAAAATGCATCTTGTTGCCCAAGAGCTAGATAGTTTTAGCCATTGTAGTGAACTGCCTGCTTCCTATGGCTGGTAGTTTCCATTGTGCTCCCCAGAATACCATTTCAGTGTCAATACAATATAGTTTGAGTGTATTTCTTTTCCTTGATGTGTCCAGTCATTTCCAACTTCTGATGACCCTAAGGCAAACCCATCATGGGGTTTCCTTAGGAATGTTTGTTCAAGTTGGGCAGTGGCATCACTGCAGGGGTGAGGGGATTTCAGACCACACTGGGTGACATCCCAAAGGAGGGGTTACACTAGGTTGGGCCCTCCTCCCCGTTTTGGTACAGGAGAGATGAATGTGCCCCTCCTGGTTGCTCCATTACTGTGCTTTCTCCCTGGGGAGGATTCCTGATGATGGAGGAGCAGAGGAGCAAATGCACACATTTCCCAGGTAGTGTGAAAATGTGCCCTTCCCAGGTGACACCCTCCACGTTGGGTGACACTCTAGCTAGTGACCCCACTGAGAGGGGGTATGCCATTGCCGTCCTCTCAGGCAGAAAGTGTGTGAGTTTCCCAAGGTCATGAGAGGGAGATTCTGCAGCTGAGCAAGTATTCAAACCCCAGTATCCTGAGGCCCTGGTCCGACACTGAAACCATTATGGTACACTGTCTCCTGAAGATCTGGTTTACATATAAGAAAGTCCACCAGTATTGCTTTGGATATATTAGTGGCACATTACCAGAAAGAGAAACTAAATATGGGCCTGTGTATTCTAATCTGGGCTTAACATTATTTGTTAAATGTGAATCGAGAAAGCTCAAAAACTGAAAGAACACAAGAAGCAATAGTTTCATCCAAAATGATATAATTATTCAAAATTGTGACATTTTTATTGTTATTAGAGATGTTTTTTTAAAAAATGAAATGGAAATCTTTTTTTTCCCCTTGTGGACGTTTATACCATGATCTCTGATAGAAAATAAAAAGTGAATGCAACTGGACAATCTAGGCTCCTGTTTTGGAAACTCATTTATTCAAAGCTAGGCTTTTAATTAGTGCTCCAGATACAATCCGTAGTTGCTAGATTAATTGCAGCAAGCCTGCTCATTGTTTCAAATCCCCAGAGATATTTTTAAATCCGGTGGGCAGTGAAACTGCCATCTGTTTTGTTGGCTGATGGTTGTTTCTTAGTGGAATAATTAAAACTCAGAGTACACCGTTTAGAAACAGGAGCTTGTCTTCTGATCTGCCATTCATGTCTTCCACAAAGTTTCCATGCCACCACACCTGCACCAGCTGGCAAACTAATGGGAACAAACTGCCTGCCTGCCTGTCTGGTTCAAGAAAACATTTGCCAAGAGTAGCATGGAAACTGCAGCTGTGTGTGCCTTACAGTTAGAGAACCACTCTGGAAAGGATGCTATTTAAAATGGGAATGTCTGAAAAGCACCAAAGAGGTCTGCCAATTCCTGTATTGATGTAGCTATAAACCAGTCAGACCATTTCCTCAAATCTGAGGCCATTATTCTAGGCATCCATTCCCAGGATTCTGCTATGCCTACCATCTATGTGCCTACTAAAGATGAGGATCCTATCAGGAAAATAAAAGAGATGGCAACTCAAATTTATAATCACAAACATGGTGGAAATTTTTGTAAAAAATAAAATAAAATACAATGACAAGATGTTTAGGAGGTAATGGAGCCAGCATGGTGTAGTGGTTTTGAGTGTTGGACCAGGGTTCAAATCCCAGGTCAACTATAGAAACCCATTGGGTGACTTTGTGCAAGTCATACTCTTTCAGTCCCAGCAGATGGCAATGGCAAACCCTTCTGAAGAAACTTGCTAACTAAACTTTGTGATAGGTTCACCTTAGGGTTAGAAATGACTTTGAACTTGTTTGGAGGTTCAAAATGCCAATGTACACATATAAGTTAAAATATAATAATAAATAATAATAAAATAATAAAATTTTATTTATATACTGCCTCTCCATCAGGATTCAGGTGATGTACAATATGCATAAAAATATAACAATATAAAATAAACCCATTGACCCTCCCACCCTCCCAGTTAAAATTTCCTTATAACAATAAATGACATTTCATTATTAAAACAATAAAATCAATCAAATAACACAGAGAGATGGGTACATAGAATGTTCTGTATGGGGACTAAGTCAGAGGGTGACTCAGTGAGTCATTCCAGGAAGGCCTGTAAGAAGAGATCTGTCTTGATAGCTTTTTTGAAGCTGTCAAGGTTGGTAATGAAGATTTTCACACTTGCCTACATCGCTGGTAAAACATCCTCCAAACGTAGCTCAAAGGGAAAAGCAGCCCCTGTGTGTTATTGCAGGGAGTGCTCCCTAATTGTCATGGAAATGGGTCTCCCTATAGTGTTCTTGAATCATTGAAAAGGAAGCAGGAGAGCAGGGAGGTTCCCTCTTAATGCAAACTTTATGTTAACAGGAAATCTCCCTGCTTCCCTTACAATGATTCAAGAACACTAGAAGCAACCCCGTTTCCATGACAATTAGGGAACGCTCTCTGCGTTCACACAAAGGGGCTGCTTTTCCCTTTTAGCTACATTTGGAGGACATTTTACCAGCAATGCAGTCAAGTGGGAAAATTCTGAATGTTTTGGATCTCTTCCAAAACACCATTCCATTGTTTGGGAGTGGCAGCTGAGAAGGTCCTCTGGGTAACTGCAGCCAGCCTGGTCTTTCTTGGCTGCAATAAGTTTTTGCTAGAGGACCTTAATGTGTGGGGTGGATTGTACGGAAGTAGGCAATCCTACAAATAGGTTGGACCCAGGCCATGAAGGGCTTTAAGAGTAATTACCAACACCTTGTACTGCACCTGGAAACTAATAGGCAGCCAGTGAAGAGATTTTGTATAGGTGTTATGTGGTCACTTCTAGCTGTCCCAGTGACCAATCTGGCTGCCATACTTTGAACCAGTTGAAGTTTCCAGACTAGGTACAATGGTAGCCCCATGTACAGCGCATTAAAGAAATTAAGTTATGAGGTTACCAGCGCATGATGTGTCTGGAAACCATGCCCTATGAGGAACGCCTTAGGGATCTGGGTATGTTTAGCCTGGAGAAGAGAAGGTTAAGAGGTGATATGATAGCCCTGTTTAATTATTTGAAAGGATGTCATATTGAGGACTGAGTAAGCTTGTTTTCTGCTGTTCCAGAGATTAGAACGCAGAGCAATGGATGCAAACTGCAGGAAAGGAGGTTCCACCCCAACATTAGGAGGAACTTCCTGACAGTAAGGGCTGTTTGACAGTGTACACACTCCCTTAGAGTGTGGTGGAGTCTACTTCCTTAGATGTCTTTAAACAGAGGCTGGATGGCCATCTGTAGGGAATGCTTTGATTGGGAGTTCCTGCATGGCAGAGGGTTGAACTGGATGGTCCTTGTGGTCTATTCCAACACTATTATTCTATGACTCTATGTACTACATTTGTCAGGTTCCCTGGTTCCAGGAAAAGATGCAGCTGGAGTATCAGCCGAAGCTGACAACAAGCACCCCCGACTGTCACATTCACCTGATTTGACATCAGAAGTGACAAGTCTAGGAGCACTCCCAAGCTGTGAACACAGTCCTTTAAGGGGAGTGTGACCCAATCCAGGACCAGCTGGCTTATTGGGATTAGGGTTCCCAATAGCAAGTACCTCTGTCTTATTTGGATTCAGTTTTAGTATGCTTTTCCTCATCCACCCCATTACTGTCTTAAGGCATTCATTGACAGGAGAGATGCCATCCTTGGCCAAGATTATTGTTTGAGGTACTCTGAAGCAGGGAGAGGTATATCTGGGTGTCATCAGCATATTGATAACACCCTGCTTTTTGATGAGAAACTGTCCCCAAGCATCACCCTTTGGAATCTACCTGAGAAGTAGGATTGAAACCACTGCAATATACTACCCCAATTCCCAATTCTCTCACGTGTTCCAATAGGATGTCATGGTCAATAGTATCAAAGGCTGCTGAGAGGTCCAGAATTACCAACAGGGTCACACTTTCCCTGTCGATACCCAGACGAAGATCATCAACCAAGGCAACCGTGGCAGTCTCAACTCCATATCCTGCCCTAAAGCCAGTTTGAAATGGATCCAAAATATAAGATAGCAAAGGCAGTAAAAACTCAGATACGATTTCAACACAAAGAAACACAGCAAAAACAAAAAAGAAATCAACCAAGCTTAAAATAATTCTGTCAAACAAAATGGTTTTGTCTTTGCACTGAAATCAATGTAATGTTGCCACAAGTTGTGCCTCTATGGGCAGAGCATGTCATAGTTGGGGTGCCACCATAGAGAAAAGTCTCTCTCTTTCTTTTTTTCTAAAGGTGTATTATACCCAGGGTACTTGGAGTAGACATTTCCTTATTAGATTGTAAATAGTGCAAAATTGCATGACATCATAGGGAAATTAGTTTGAATTCCACTAACACAATTTTTAATTAATTCCAACATTTGAAGTCTTTGAATATTTCAAATAAACTAATAGTGGCATGGGTATTGAGAACAATACCCTAGCTCTTGCCATGCTTTACCTCTCATCTTGCTGTAGCTCCCCCCCCCCCAATTCCATTCCATTCCTTCTTGAAAAGAGTCAGAAATAAAAGCTATTCTACTTAAATATTCTTCCAGTTTCAATACCAGTGCAGATAGTCGGAGCTGCATGTGATACTCAATGCCTATCCCCTCTGTCGATACACCATTAAAGGCTTCCACATTCACTTTATTTTATAAAGTCGAAGACTTTCATGGCCGGCATCCCTAGTTTTTTGTGGGTTTTTTGGCTATGTGGCCATGTTCTAGAAGAGTTCGTTTCTGACATTTCATCAGCATCTGTGACATCATCATCATCATCATCATCATCATCTACTATATATAATTTAATTTATAATTTATAATTTAATTAATAATAATAATAAGCCACAGATGCTGACAAAATGCCAGAAACAAACTCTTCTAGAACATAGTCACATAGCTCAAAAAACCCACAAAAAATTTAACATGTATATTCTCAAAGTGACATGTGTTTCAACTGCCCCAACATGTACACAGAACAGAACTCCACAGGGAAACAGAGCTCTGGTTTGGCCTATTGATTGATTGAAAAAGACTTCACCTTTTCCACAGTGTAACTATTTATTAGTAAAATACATCAAAACTGACCACAACTAGATTTGTTTAATAGTGCTGAATGCTATTGTTTTGGATGGGTGATCTAGCTATCTTAAGTTTACTTGGGAGAGTACTTTATTTTTAAAAGAAGTGGAATATTCATTCTTCGAGCAAACATAGTGTGTTGGAATGATGGTATATAACAATGTATGCCTATGGGTGCATCCACACTGCAGAAATAAAGCAGTTTGGCACCAGTTTAAAAGTCATGGCTCCATCCTGTGGGATCCAAGGATTTGTAGTTTGGTGAGACACCAGACCACTCTGACAGACCAGGTTGAATTCCTCACTAAACGTCAAATCCCAGGATTCTACAGAATAGATCCATGACAATTAATGTGGTGTCAAATTGCTTTATTTCTGCAATATGGAAGAGCTTCATGTCTCATTGACTTTTGTTCCCCCTGTTCTGTTTCTCAGATATGTGTGTGTGTGTGTGTGTGTGTGTGTGTGTATGTGTGCACATGTATTCATGTATCATAGAACAACTGTAACTAGAGGGCTACAAAATTGTCAATTTTGGTTGTGTTTCTCAATCCTTAAGAAAGGTATGTTTCTTTAACATATTATTTTATAGCAATAAAGAAAGAAGTCTGTACCAAAGGCTCCCTCCAATCTCTGCTACATCTCTTTCCAAAATTGGTAGAAAGAATATTTGGTTCTGCAAAGGGGCAGATGATAGTAAATGATCTCATTTATTTAGGTAGCTAGTTGTTTATATAGCTTGTAAGAAAAGGTGATGGTGCAAAAGCTTTAAACAAAAATAAATATGACAATAATCACCCTTTGAACTGATTTTATTTTTAATTACCTTTGCTTTTCTCTTTTGAAGTCATTAGAAAATATGTGATAGAAAGAACACTCTGCCAGGTTTGGACAGAAGTGATCCAAGTTTAAATCCTTTAAGCTTGCAGGTTAGTTGGACATATTTCAAATTCGTGAGGATAAAATGAGATAAGCTTCTCCATAAATGTTAAATGGAATAATAACAACTCTTATGCAATAACCTGACCTATGGAATGTTCTCTGAAGGGAGCTTCAATAACAAGGTATCAGGTAAGAAAAGGAAGTTTTAAGAAAAGAATGCCAAGTAAGACAGAGAAGTTACTTTTTAAAAAATCCCAAGGGCAAATGCTTGTTTTTAAAACATAATTCTGCATCACAAAGCTCTAAACACTCTTTGATGAGACAGATTTTCTGGATCCATTTCAGTTGGGCTTTGGGCCTGCTTTTGTTACATAAATGACCCTTGTTGGGTGACCAGTACTAGGAAACGACAGACAAGTGCGACCCTTTTGATATTCTTGGGCTTCCAAGTAGCTTGCAGTACTTTTGACAATAGCATTCTGCTACTCTGGATTTACAAGTGAAGGATCTGATTTATATCAGTTTCACACCTACCTGGATGACAAGTTCCAGGCTGATTGTTTGGTCTTTATGTCATAGGGCCTGGAAGGTTCAATTTTGGCCCATATGCTTTTTAACCACAGAGTGAGATCAGCCAGATATTTTGAGCAAGGTGACATAAATATAAAGAGAACATATTCAAGGTAGCCATATTGGTTGTGCATACAACAACAAAAACGAAATACAACAACAAAAACAAAAACAAAATAAAATCCATTAGGGATTGATACCTTTATTGGCCAACCAAAACACAAAAAATGTATCATGCACACTTTCAAAGCTTCACTGGCTTTTTCATCAGGCAAAGGTGTTAAAAACCATGCAGGAAAAGAAAAGTAATGATCTTATAGACACAGGCCTACATTTTGTCTCAGATGTTACTTCTGTTGTCAGTTAAGGTGGTCTAGAGGAAATTCAATGCATGTAGAGACCACACTCCTTCTTGGCCATATGGGGACCAGAGAAAAAGGGCAATAAAATACAAGTAATAATACTTCAAATACATTAGCATGAACACAGTAATTTCCATTGAGGTCCAGGCTGTCTCTGTATTGTGCAAGGCTGACTGCCCTTTCCTTAGGCAGAAAACATTGAATTTCCCAAGAAGTCTAGAAAAAATGCACCTGGAAAAACTTTTAGGAGCTGTATAGGAAAGATTTCCCAATTGTACTCCAAATGAAAGAATTGTACCTTTGTTGGAGGAAAAAACTTCAAAAAAATTAAGTCTCAGCCTGTTAGCTACCTCTTGTTAATGGTTCTCCATTGTAGCCAGATTTGGTATCTTCAGATCCAGAAACCATATTCAAGGGTTGTCATGTTGACCATGAAGCAAAATACAACAAAATCCAAAGTCCTTTAAATAGTGACAATAAAGGTCTACTAAACTGCTTGGCTGAGATCACAAAAGGAGATATCAGCCATTGCTAAGTGATTGGAAGCCAGATAAAAACAAGCAGTCCATGACTGTTCCTAGTGGCTTCATAATAAATAAATAAATAAATAAATAAAACTTTTATTTGTACCCCTCTGTTCTGTAAAAGAACAATCAAAGCTGCTACCATAGTTAAAACATCCAACATCCAATACTTAATACATATAATATTACAAAATCCTCCCTTAAAACAGAATTAAACACATTAGAATTAAAATTAATTTTTAAAATAAGCTACTAGCAACAATATAAACAATGGGCAGAGTGGTAGCGTGATACAAGATCTGAAGGAGTAATCATTCTATAGCCAAGTGCTTTTATTCAGGAAAGGCCTGCCAGAAGAGATCCATCTTGACAGTTGTTTTTTAAAGCTATCTAAGCTGGTGATTTGACAGATCTCATCCGGCAAGCCATTCCACAGTCTGGGAGCGGTTGCAGAAAAGGTCCTCTGGGAGGTTGCTGTTAATCTGGTTTTTAAAGGCTGCAATAAATTCCTCCCTGAGGACTTGAGCAGGGAAGATTATATCAAAGTAGGCAATCTCTTAAATAGGTTGGACCCAGGCCATGTAGGGCTTTAAAGGTAATAACCAACACCTTGTACTGTGCCCGGAAACCAATAGGCAGCCAGTGGAGTGATTTCAACATTGATGCTATGTGGTTACTCCTAGTTTTTCTGGTGACCAGCCTGGCTGCCATGTTCTGAACTAACTGAAGTTTTTGGTTTAAGCACAATACTGTTATGGTTGTCTCCTAGTGCACTGTATCTTAGTACACTATTCAACAGAGAGTACTATTCCCCCAAGAATATGGGTTATGGTAATGTAGAATATGTTCCTTTTATGAAAAGATATATGATACATTGCTTATGTAAGGTTTAAGTAATATACGAAATAGTAACAACAGAGACAGTATTGTTAAAGTGTCTAGATTAGAATGTGAGGTTTATATGAGAGTGAATATAGACACTAGAATGCATTTAGACAATGAGATGTCTCATATAAAGATCCTTCTCCTTGAGTTTGAAAAAGTATAATATTTATTGAATAAATAGCAGGAATTATTATAAAGCTGCTTGTTTATTCTCTCATTAAAAATATCCTAAAATTTCAAATCTTGAGACTCAACATTTAAGTCAAGTTAAGGGTTGATGTTAACCTGTCTGCAGGACAATACTTACAAGCTTGGGACCTCAGGTGACTAAAATGGCAAAACAAGAAGAAGCTCCAACTATATACAAGCTAACCAAGGCCCCATTCATACTAGCCCATTTGTCCTGGTTAGATCCAGATCAGATTGTGCATGCCATTACCGAATCTCTCCAGAAAGAAGTTCATGCTACCCTTTGCCCCAATCAAAGCTTTCTAGTGCATTTTGCCCCGCTGAAGTTCATACATGCATAAGTTGTCAATCAAATGATGTCATGGTGACATCTGATGCAGCCATCGGCTGCATGAGTGCTCCATCTGGCGCTTCGCTTTTTTATACACTTTTTTACATTTGACAGATTATGCACATGGAGCATAGGGCTGGGAGCGGTGTGGGTTGTGGGGATCCTTTCCCCTCCTCCTCCTCTTCCTCCTACTCCTCCTCCTCCTTTTTTCTCAGCACCCGGTGTGCTTCATCGGGCACTTCTGACTTTTTTTTTTTTTTTTTTACAGTTTGACAGCTTATGTGCATTCTGCATGGGGCTCTTTAAATGGGAGGGGGAACCCCCAATCCATATATGGATAGTTAGCTTCCATATATGGATTGGAGTTCCCTCTCCCTTCGTTTAAATGCTCAGTATGAATAGGGCTCTTTAAATGAAGGGAAAGGGAACCAACTATCCATATATGGATTGGGGGTTCCCCCTCCCGTTTAAAGAGCCACATGTAGAATGCGCATAAGCTGTTAAATTGTAAAAATAATAATAAAAAAATTCAGAAGTGCCCAATGAAACACTCCTGCTGCAAAAACTATTAGACAGCACCGGATTAAAGCCAGTGGTTGCAGGTAGAGGAGGCATGTTATGCCCCCTGGCCTGTACCCCTCCCCTTAACTTGACCCGATCATGATTGGAAGCAAATTCACATTCAATTGAACTGGTTTTTCTGAAAAGAAATGGTAAATACCCCGCTTTCGGAAAAACCGGGTTTAGGGGGATTTGCGCCGCATCGAGTGTGCAAAATCTGGATTCCCTAGTGAAAAAAATGGTGCCAGTATGAATTTCCCGATTTTAATCTAGGTTACAAACTGGTTTATGTAGTAATCTGAATGGCCCCCAAGAAAAAGTAAAGAATCTTCAATCTCTCAACTAAAGGATAGTATTAGTGACAAGGATGTAGTGGGGAGGAGGGTAAAATGAGTGCATTGCTATCCAAATATGAATTCTTCTCCAAGTGAAATTTTCCTTCAGTCCACAAATGTCTAGCATTGCAGAGAGTGAAACACTGAAAAAATTTCACACCATGAATTGTTCTATTTGCAGTACCTTTATTCCGTCGTTAACTTTGCCTGCCCCTTTTCTTTAAAAAACCTAAACTATACTTATAAATGCTCAACTGACACTTTAAGTTATCGAAATGCTAGAAATTTGAGGACAGAAGGGACATTTCACTTGGGAGAGAAAGAATTATTATATGGGGACAATACACTCATTTCTCCATCCTGTAAGTACACCTCAATTAAGAAAACAATGCCTCTTTCTATATCATACTTGTTTCCTCTGTGTTTTGCAGTTAGCATTGTTCTGATATTTATCAAAGTTACTTATTTCAATATGAAAAAGAGAAAGACATTATGTTATTTCTCCATGGTTTATTCCTTTTAATTAAAGAGAGATTAGGATTTCTAAATGTTTCTAAAATTCCAAACAATGCCTTTTAAAAGTAACTTTAAAAGTATCCAGAAAAAGTAACTTGCTACACCTCTCCAACAACACTGTTCTCTCTCATCATGCTGTTATCTGTGAAATTAATTATACACTTGCTGTAGGCTCTGACCTTTCTTGTGACTTGTTTCTTATGTGCTCTGCACTGAATGTTGTTCTGATTCCATTTTCAAATTATTCATTAGTTTACCCACAAACAACCTTTTTACAGCACAACAGACTGAGATTTCACCTTGGAAAGCCAGCCCATTTCCACCCCATATGTTTTGATATTTCTAAGACCAAACTCAGGCTCAGCACAGTATATTCATTTTGTACAGTGTACTGCAGCCATCCTGAGATCCAAATGTCAGATTGCTTATTTACTCAGTAGCCAAAATGTATTCATTTCCCTTAAAGCAAATGTCCTCCCAGAGAACATGTTGTATGTCTGAGCCCATCTGGAATGAAACCTATTTTTGTTCTGCAATTCTGTTAAATGTAAAAGGACAGTCTAAAGTGTGACTTGCACAAGTCCTTTTGCTGAACATGTGGGTCTCAGTTTGCACTGAGGTTCCTCTCCTGAATTTGTGATGTAAATGGAGATGAATGTACATGCATGGAGCCTGTTCCATAAGGAAACAGGGGAGACCAGAGAGATGTGTTCTAATAGGAATGAAGTAGTGATTTTACTGAGCCCACTACTAATTTTAAAGAGGCATAAAACATCCAAATTCACCTTTATTGGCTAGAGAAACGTGTGGATGCTGTCCAGAAGGATGTGTCAGGTTTGGACAGTTATTCACAGTTTGGGACTGTAAACTTCATATGTGGTTGTTTTGTAAGGAAAGCATTTTCTGAATGGAAAATAATATTCCAATGCAGAAATATTACTTTCTGCACAGAAAATGTTTTTTTCTGTGCAAAAAAAAAAAGCTATAATTGAGGATTTGTTCTGTATAAATTCACACATGGCAGATTTCCATAGAAAATATTTTTTGCACAGAATTTTTTTTTTTTTTGCACACGAATGTATATTTCAATGCAGAAATATTACTTGCTGCACAGAAAATGTTGTTTTCTGTGTAGAAAATGTTATTTTCTATGCAAAGTAACCATGTGTGATTTTTTGTTTGTCAGAACAAATCCCCAATTACTGCTTTTTTTCTGCACAGGAAATGCTGTTTTCTGCACATGAATTAATATTTATGAATTGAAGTATTATTTTCCATATAGAAAATGCTGGTTTCTGATCAAAAAATGTTGTTTGCAAAATAACCACATGTGAATTTTGTGCAGACTAAGTCCCAAACTGTGAAAATTCTTATCAGTCCAGAATAATTCTTGTCAGCTTATTGATATTTATAAACCACGTTTTGACCATTTTTTTAAAAAAAATATTTTAAAATATTCTTTCCAACTCTACTTCCAGAAATCTTTTTGTCACGATTTCTTGATACTTAAAACCATATTTTTGACCATTTTTAAATATTTTTGAATATTCTTGTATCCCTTCTCCACAGGTGAAGAAATTACAGTGGGGGGGGGGGGTAAGCACATCTCCTGCTGAGTCTTCTGAACCATGTACATAGACCTTGACAGGAGGAGTGGTACCACATATGCAGAGTAACCAGCTATACTAAAAAAAAAAAAAAAGGCCTACCAAAAATCCTTGCACAAAAAACCACTGATTTTTCACTTCCTAATGCCTTCCTATGATAAGAAGGCATTAAGATTCCACCAAATTATTTGCCTTTTTTACTCCAATGTGCTTACCAGAGTTACCCCTTTAGGCATTCATATAATTGACTTGCTCTCTCTCCATCACATCTACACCTCTTAAGCAGGCAGAGAAAATTCTTTCTTCTCGCCACATTAAACTCCAAGATTACTATTTCTTCCTCCATTCTTTACTTCCTTCTAAACAAGTGAAGGAGTCTCCTTTCTTACAAGAACACCAAAACTGTAGTTGCATGTCCCCACTCCCCCCTTCCAACCTAGGAAGGTAAAAGAAATCTAATCCTGTCAGCCTTCTTATTACATAACTCCAACTCATTTCACCCTCCTCACTCTCTCACCTCTTGTGCTAAGTGTAACTGGATAGGAGCACTAGGAGAGCTAGATATCATTAGTGAGACCTTTATTTTTTATTTATTTATTTCTGCAAAAACATAAATCAAGAAATGAACATTATATCAATTGTGACTTATATTTCTTTCAATACTGTGGTTACTCTGCTGTGGCACCCTAGTTGTGGAATGTCTCCTCCTAGAGGTCCAACTGGCACTGATGCTCACCCCTTTCTAGCACCCCTACCCTACACTGTTAAAGCACTATAACCCAATTTTATCTTCCATTGTAACACCATATGAAATCTAGAGATTTTCAGTTTAAGAATGAGTATTAGAATTCTCAGTCAGACAACTCTTGGACCTCACTAAACTACAAACCCCAGGTTTCCACAGAATATTGCCATGTCAGTTAAAATGACATATAACACTATAACTCCTGCCTATACTGTTATCTTTTGCCTATACTGTTATTCTGAATCACTTTGAGTCGGCAAGTACCGAGGATGTGGACAAGCTCCTTGGCAGTATGAAAAAGACGACCTGCCTCCTCAATCCCTGTCCATCCTGGCTGGCAATCCAGGGGGGAGAAACGATCAAGATGCTGTTGAAAAATATTATCAACGCATCTCTCAAGGAAGGTCATCTGCCTGCCTGCCTTAAAGAGGCAATGATAAAACCTCTGTTAAAAAAGCCTTCCCTTGACCCCTTGGCTAAAACCAACTATCAGCCAGTTTCACTTTTACCCTTTTTAAGTAAGGTGATCGAGAATGTGGTCACCATTCAACTCCAAGCCATCTTGGATGAAACATACTATCTAGATCCATTTCAAATTGGCTTCAGGGTGGGATATGGAGTTGAGTCTGCCATGGTCGCCTTAGTCAATGATCTCTGTCTGGGCATCGACAGGGGAAGTGTGACCCTGTTGGTGCTCTTGGACCTCTCAGCGGCCTTCGATACCATCAACCATGGTATCCTTCTGGAATGCCTGAGAGAATTGGGAATCAGGGGCACTGTTCTCCAGTGATTCTGTTCCTACCTCTCAGATTCCAGATGTCACTGGGGGACAGCTGCTCGGCCAAGAGGGCAAGTTGGGTGTCCCTCAAGGCAAGATTCTGTCCCCCATGCTATTTAACATCTACATGAAGCCATTAGGTAAGATCATCCGGAGACATGGGCCGGGGTGTTATCAGTACGCCAAGAAGGAGCTCAAGTTGGGCGCCCCTCAAGGTGAGATTCTGTCCCCCATGCTATTTAACATCTACATGAAGCCATTGGGTGAGATCATCTGGAGACATGGGGTGGGGTGTTATCAGTACGCTGATGACACCCAAATATACTTCTCTATGTCTCCAATTGATGCAGTGACTAAGGATGGCATCTCACCTCTGAACACCTGCCTTGGGGCTGTAATGGACTGGATGAGGAAAAGCAAACTCAAGCTGAATCCAGGTAAGATGGAGGTACTTGTTATAGGGACCCCGAAACCGGGACTAGAGATATGTGCACCTGTCCTGGATGGGGTCACACTTCCCCTGAAAGACTGTACCCACAGCTTAGGGGTGTTCCTTGACTCGTCCCTCTAGATGACATCTCAGATAGATGTGACAGTCAGGAGCACCTTCAGCTGATACACCAGCTGCGACCCTTCTTGGAACTGGCTGATCTTGAAACAGTAGTACATGTGCTTGTAACCTCCCAGCTTGACTTCTGCAATGCGCTCTACATGGGGCTACCTTTATGCCAAGTTCGGACACTTCAACTGATTTAGATCATGGCAGCTAGACTGTTTGCGGGCACTCCACAATCAGCCCACATTACTCCAGTTCTAAAATCGTTACACTGGCTGCCAATTAGTTTCCGGGCAAGATGTAAGGTGTTTGTTATTACCTTTAAAGCCCTACATGGCTTGGGTCCTGACTACTTAAGGGAACATCTTCTCCCATACAAGCCACCCCGCACCCTTAGGTGCTCGGGGAAGAATCTACTACAAATAAAAAATAAGATTATCAGTAGTGACCTAGAGGACCTTCTCGGCTGCCACTCCTAGACTCTGGAATGCCCTGCAGGGTGAGATCTGCCATATTACCACTCTAGAAGACTGTAAAAAGGCCATCAAGATGGATCTCTTCTGGCAGGCCTTTCCAGACAAGCCCTATTCACTTCTCCTCTCCTCCTCCCGACGACCTTCTCCACCTCTTTCCCCAAGAATAATATATTTCCTCCTCCTACATTAGGACTTTGTATATAGATTTATTTCTATTTTAAATTCCTTGTATTGATATTTTAACTCTTTCTACTGTTTAATTCCTTTTTAGATTAATGTTTTGGCAAGGGGATTTTAAGTTGACTGTGATTTTATAGTATTCTGTTTTAATAACTGCTGTATACGCTTTGGTTCCCCACCCAGAAAAGGCAGAATAGAAATAATAATAATAATAATAATAATAATTATTATTATTATTATAGTGTAGGGCACATTGTTGGTTTCATCTTATTGCCATCCTGATATGTGAAAAGTAATGACAGATGAGGGCAGGACTTGTATGCTTACACTTACTCGTATGTGGATTTGTAAAATCCCACTGAGCATGAATGCCTTAACAGGGCTTTGTTACATGACAAAGTGATAAGAGTGTAATGGATTTATTTATCTATTTAATATCTTGCTTTTACATTACAATTGTAATCAAGGCAGCTTACTATAAAAACAGGGTTTGGGCTAAATCTCCATGTGTTCAGTCATGTTTCTGGCAAACTGGCTTTACCTTTTGAATTTGGTCAATGAAAACAAGTGACAATTTTGGTTAATTCATAAATTTCTTCTCCCAAAGAATGAAAAAAAAAACTGTTCAAATGAAAGAAAACCAAACATGAGAAAAAGTAAAGCTGACAAATTTATCCATTTCTTCTCACTTTCTTACACATTTTTTTCTATCTTTCAGAATATTTTCTTCTACATTTTGATTTGAACTTTAATAGTCTCTTCTATTCTTAGAGCCCAGCTAGCCACAATGAAAAATCCAATTGTCAGTCACAGGTAGAGTAAACCCATTGCATTAATGAAATTTACATATGTGTTGACATACCGTTCAGCCATTGAGTCAGTCAGAGAACATTATTCAATTTTAACTATAGCAATTAAAGACAGAACTATCTCCATCATTTGAACAACGAGTTAAAGGACTTTTTCATACCGGAAAAACTGGAAGGTTAAACTGATCACAGTGCAGTACAGGGCATTAGGGACAATTTTGCAATTGCTTTTCAGATTACGCTGAATCCAGACAGAAACTGAAGTGAATCGGGGAATAAGCATTTTTTTCAAAAATACCATGTCTTCATTTCCAGTTCATTCACGAATTTACTCTCTTCATGTAATTGCAACCGTCTGAAAACCATGTCCCTAATTCTCCCTGTTCCCAGATTTCCCGGGTCCCTTGCTGTGCCAAGGAGAGGAGGCAGCCTTGTTCTTAAAGGGATATACACACACACCTCTTTCCCTCACATGGCTGCTCTCCTCCTCCTGCAGCAGGGAACAACAGGTGGGAGAGCAAGAGAGAAGATGTTGTAGAATTCCTCCTGTACAGCAGGGAGAAATGTAGGATATGTCCTGGAAAATGAGGGCATCAGGGAGATTCAGTCCTCAATGAAATCAGGCAAGTTTATGGACCAGCCACTCTTTCTCTCTAATGTCTCTCTCTCTCTCTGTGTTTTAAGGGAGTTTGCAAAGGTAAACCTCAACCTGCCTTTCTCTGAAACAGCTTCTGGGGCAAAGAGGATTTTCCTCCCCATTTCCCTTCCCTCTGTGGAGCACGTCTGTGTATGCACTTGTGGAAACAACAGTTTGAAGCATGTGCAAAAAAGTCATTTCCAAGCTAGCAACATGATTTGTCATCATCTGTCTGAAACCCAAATTTGCTTTCAATCCATTTTCTTGCCTAAGTAATGTGCTTTTAACCCCTTGTTATGCTCTGTATGTGATAAGCATTAGTAAATTTGCTTGCTTTTCTGGGATGCTAACACTTTAACCATTTTCAGGATGGAAGCGCATAGGTCCCCGTGTGAAAAAGTCCAAAAGGAAAATTTACTTTGTGCATGCATATACACACAAATAAATGAGATACATGGGCTATCGTATAATGTCAAATCAAAGAAATAATCTCCCAGCCTTAGTATCTTCTGACCCAGTTAGTAAAACTTGTCCAGTAATATTCTGTCAAATTTCTTATGATGTTTTAATTAATTGTAAATAGATTTCTATTTCCCCTATTTTAATTCCCTGGAACTGTTTTATTTCTTAAGACATTTCTAATGCCTGCTGCTTTTCTTTTGAAAAATCTAAGGTTGTGACAACTTGAAACAGGATCTCAATTGCAATTCCTTGCCACAACTTCACTTGCTGATGGCAGTGGGGTGGAAACATCTTCCTGCACCCAGCTTGCCAACTAAATAGACCTCCATCACTTGGAGTGGTAAAGCAGATGTGAGGAGAAGGATTGAGTTAGGAAATGTTACTTAGCCAATGTTAGGAGTGAAGAGACAGGCCCAGCTCCATCAGGTCTTGCCTGAAGAAGAAGAACCCTCCCTCCAGTCCATCTGCCTTGGTCCAGGCCTCTGAGGGAGACAAGAACCACTGGACCTCATCACATCTCCCACCATCATTCCCTTCTCCTTTGTGTCATGTCTTTTTAGATTGTAAGCCTGAGGGGAGGGAACTGTCTAAATAAAATAATAATTGCAATCCACTCTGATAGCCTTTAGGGCTGAAGAGCGGGTTATAAATACCATAAATAAAATAACTAATAAATAAATGTATTTATAACTAAGTAGATTATGTAGAATATAGAGCTACCTTTACAACTCCACAGGAGGAAAAGTAGTTTCGAAGGGAAGGGAACAATTAAGAGCTTCCATATGGCAGGGAGAGCAATGCTGACATCCTCAAAACCAACACTTGTACTTCAAATCAATATGCCATGGACTGCTTCTTTGAACAAAAATATTTGGCATTAACATACTTTATGTATAATGCCCAATTTGCCCTTATGTGCTTTCTTTTACCAAGATAGACAGAACAGCGGCTTACCAGTGTAAAATAAAATCTTGCTTATGTCATGTTATGGCAAGATTTGTATCTTTCAGTGTCTTTCTTTGTTATTTTCAGCATTTATTATATTCATAGAAGAAAGAGAGGTGAGTATTCAATCAGCAATATGCCCGTCTCTACTTTCTCAAGCATAAAAAGTAGTGTTGTCTTTTCAGCATTAATATTAATATTTTCTAATGTATCCCTTGGGAAAAAACCCATTTCACATGGAGCACAGTGTTGTTATAAGAGCAGAATGAAAAATTTACTAAATCATTTTCCACAGAAACACCCTTCCTGAAGACAATCTGGATGTTGCAGGGCCATCAAGCAGTGGGTGTTGATGTAAACACAGAGAGAGGTTTTCAGAATAATGCAATATTTATGTACTGACATGGATTTTTGTTGTTGTTGTTTTTGTTAAGGTACCAGAGATGTAAGGCCACAGGAGTCAAAAAAGCAAATAATTGGCCTCATAACCTGAACATAAGACCACGAGAGTCTTGTCAGATATTAATTTTTGAACTGAAAATCCTATTGGGGATGGGGAGTAGATCCTTTCATTTTCATAACCTTACTTGTGAGAATATTCAGCTTTCTTCAGTTCTCTTCATTGAAGTAATTTTCTCTGGGTTAAATCCAAAGATATGTAAAAATATTTCCACTCATGCAATCGGAGTTTTCCTTCCACCAGTATATTGGAGCCCCCTTCATGCTTCCTAAGGAACTATACACATTGGCCCAAAGACCTGTATTCCCCTCCTAGCCTCACATTGTCCTGTTTGAACAATGCAGGCCAATACCCCTGAGCCAGGATCAGGCAGACTGGACACTAATCTGGCAAACCTAGTATAATCCTTGCTCAAAGGGGCCTTTGCAAGGGTCAAAAAGACCTGCTATCTGCCATAGAGTTTCTAGGAAACTCTGCAGCAACACCTGACAGACCAGATGGTCCCAACACCCTTACATCCCTCTACTGTCATCTTTGTTGAGAAGAGTCCCATCATAGCCTCTGATGTGGAAAGGAGGTGCCTTGCCATATGGGCATAGCTAGGTGCCCCATTTTCATGTCGGAGGCAGTGAAAATATTTTCTCTGTAGAGGAAATGGTGGAGGAAGGTAAGGGGCACACGGCAGTAGTGGGTCCCTGCCACAACAGTGAGCTGGTGTGTAAACACCCACCTGTCCCAGCACTGGCCCAGGAACTAACTCAGTTTGGGATAGCATGGGCTTGGCCTGGGCTGGCCTGGCCTTTCTGCTATGTCTCTAAGTCTTTTCCAGAAAATGTCCCCAATTGTCTGAGACAGATCTAAGAGACAGGGAAAGAAGAAAAATGGAAATTGAATATGTGATGCTATCAGTATCTGTTCTCCTGGTGGAAGAACACAACCTTTTATCAGCTTCTGCTTCATCATTATATTGTTCATCTTGTTCTTCCTGTATTAGAATCATGGATGCTGATCTGGTGGCAGCTGGTAGCTTCCATCTCAGTAGAGTGCTTCATCTACTCCAGATTTCAGTCTGAACTTTATATAAGCTGGCTAAGGGGATCAACCCTCTTCTCAAAAACTGGTTCAGACCCTTTGACAGCTCCTTTAAGTTTTAGACTAATCCCCAAAGTGAATTCAATGCTCCACAATTTCCACAGGGAATCACCAACTACTTCTGGGTTGACCCAAACCTAGCAGGAATAATACAGTGAACAGAATACCATGATGGATTTACAGCATGATAAAATAAATTATACATATCCCAAACTCCACAGGGAGATGTTTTTTTAATGAATCATGGGATATAGAAAGGAAGCAGATAAGCTGAAGGCATCAATAGGAACAAAGCATTATTTTCAATAAGCTGTCTGCTGGCCCCAGAGATGGATTTGCAGTATCCAGGACCCTTCCAGACCTCCTATTCCTCCAGCCCCCAAAATCTCCTAAAATAGTATTTTGTACACCTAGAAGCTTCCTGGGGTGCCAATTTTGCATTAAAACAAAGTGAAGGGCCCACCACACTTCCAATTTTGTGTGTGTGTGTGTGTGTGTGTTTAGGGGATCAGTGTGTCTTGCAGTAGGTCCTGTGGATTAGAAGTTGGTGGTTCCAGAGGTTGCTCACTCCTGTCTTCAAAGATGGGAGCTGCTATAACTCAGGTATGATTTGTCATGCACTGGCAGTGAAGGCCATATACTATAAAGACTCCCTCTTCTAAGGATCCAGAGGGGAGGACAGAAGCAAATAGGAAAGTATGCAATGTTTATACAGATTGGGAATGCTAAAGTAGTTGTAGGAAGAAAATATGTCAGCTTCCCCACCCGCAACATATTAGGGCACTTAAGCAGCCCTGTGCACTGTCTCCTTCACATTATCTCTCTTAAATACTATACCCCAAACATTTCACAAAGAAAAACTCAGACTGGTGGGCCAAGCAATATTAGAATATTTCAATTGACTGTATGTACAACGCTGTGTAAATTTACAGCGCTCAATAAATAAAGCCTAATAATAATAATAATAATAATAATAATAATACAGTCAAGATGGCAAAAGTTATTAATGGGCATATCTTCACTAGCCAAAATCCCTGGACTCACCCCATATCAGGTGTGATGAGTCCACACAATGCATGCTGCACATCCACTTCTTTAATCTGTTAATTCAGTTTAACAGAAAACACTGAAGCTGGGTGTCTTGGGTTGGACCCAGCTGACCACCCACCACATCATTCCCACTAGCCCATCCCCCTCAGTGCCACAGCTGCCACTATTGTGGCCTTCCAGCCAAGCAATTCCCTCTGAGAACCTAGATGTTGTTGTCATTTCAACTGATGTCAGAACTGGGTGCCCTACCATGTGATCAACAAGGAGAGGGTCACTCTATCCCCTTCCTATTGATCTCATGAGTGCCTTGTTCTGACCTCAGTGGAACGTATAGCAATGACCAGGTTCTCACAGAAAGCTGCTTGGCTGCGAGGCCACAATGGCAGTGGCAGCACCAAAGGGGACATGTTAGCAGAGATGATGTGGTGTCACACATTTGCCCATCTGTACATCCAACCAGCATCATGTCAATCCAGGGCAGCTATGAACATTATACTCCAGATTAAGGGGGGCAGGTTAAAATACACCCAACGAGGAAGAAAAAAACAAGCTAGGAGAGGCTGCAGTAGTTTGCTTTTGCATGAGCAACGTAATAAGGACAGGATTCTCTCCCCTCTTCTTTGCTGCCTCCCATAGAGTCAATTGAAGGGAAACTTTTATTTATTTATTTATTTTGGTCATTTTGAACCATGTTGCAACAATTGAAGTAAACTGAGGACAAAAGGAGACAATGAGAGAAGAAGACTGAAGCCAGGCAATTTTAAAAGCAGCTGGGAAAAAAATGGAATAATTGGGACTGCCAAATTGACTTAAAGGATTATGGAGAAAATGTTTTTTTACTCATAGCAGTGGCCAGCAAGGCACCTACATTGCGTGAAACAGGTAGGCAACATCCCCTAGTCCAATCCATTTTCAAAGCAATGTTATTAGTACCACACCTCAGCACCAACATTTGCAGTACAAGTAACATAAATAATAGTTCATACATCCAGTTCCTGGTTAATTTATCAACAATTTTCAAAAACAGCTTGTACTACAAAATAAAATTTCCCACGTGGGGCCAAAGACATTTGTTGATTGTTTGAAATTGTACATCGAGTCTGTTCCCATGTCAATGTTTAATGCATAGCCAGGAAAATGCTGATGAAGCATTTCTATGAATAAACAGAAAAACAGGCTTCAGAAAGATGTATTTTCATGCCTCATTAAAAATGGATCTTAATACAAATGGCAGGTGCATTTTATGAAAACAACAGGAAAGTTTATCCTTATTTTATAATTTATATTTTCCTGCTGTGAAAAAAAGGACTGAAAATGTTACTCTTTCTTGTTCTCTCCAGGTCTATGTTCTTCCATCCCCTTTCTCCCCCTTTCACCTCTCTCTATAGATTTTCTTTGATGTTCGTCTTGGACCTGGTGCTACAGAAATCTTTTGACCTTCCTGATTCTATTTTTCTCAGTTAGTTTGTTGGCTTGTTCAAAGCATTTTACTCCACTGTTCAGCCAAAAAAAAAAAACAATTGCTGCAATAGTTAGGAAATCATTTTAAAAACGTGACAGTCTACCTCAGACTTACAATGTTTTAACACAAGTAAGAATCATCAAGACCCTGTTAATAATTCTCTGTAGAAAATCTGGACTTCTGATTTTTTTTTAAAAAAAATAATAATACCTAAAACATGGTGCATATAATACTTTAGACTGCAATCCTGTGCATGTTTCATTAAAACATGCAGTTGGAAGGAACCATAAAGGACATCTAATACATCTAGTACAACACCCTGCCATGCTAGAAAGAATACAAAGCTAAAGCACACCCAAGAGATAGCCACCTCAAGTTTAAAAACCTCCAATGCACAAAAGTCCACTGTCTTCTGAGACACTCAAACAACTCCTCGTGCTGAGATGGAATCTCCTTTCTTCTTGTAGAAGACTAGGAGAGAGAAAAAAAACCTTGTCCATTTTCTATATCTTCAGATATTTAGAGATGGCTATCACATAACCTTTCAAAATTTTCTTCTCCAAGTTACATGTATCCAACTCTTATAGAAGTTTCTCATAGGGTTCCCAGGCTTTTAACATCTTTATTGTCCATCTCTGGATGAGTTGAGCTGATATCAGATCTGAGTTAGATCTGGTTATGTACATCCTAGATCAGTACCTAAAAACAGTATTGGGTTGGATGAAGTAAATAAGTGAGGCTGAATCCTCATTAAACATTTCCATTTCTGGTAATTCAATATGTAGTGGAAGGGTTTGTATTCCCCTTTAAGTGTCAGGTTCAACATCTGGGGTACTTGTTTAACAATCTTTGTCACTGGAGGTTAAGGTGGGCTCTGTGCCCAGCAGAATTGAGTTTCCAGACTGACAGATGCTTAAACAGGGCCCTTTGTAGCAGGTGTCCGGTAATCATCTGGTGAAGCTTCCTATAATTTCTATAAAGGGGGTGAGCAAAATGGTCCTCCTGAGAAGAGGCACCCAGCAGATGTTCAAGCTGTAAGTTAGCTCTCCCCCTTTATTTACTGTCCAGAATCTCCAGACATCTCTATTCCTGATTTAAATTGTGTTTGATGCCCCCCTTTCTCTTTATGCCAGCCACAGAAAGGGGCCAGCTTAGCTTGGCATACCCCCCCCCCCCCACACAGACCCCAGGTGTTTGAATGAACTGCCAAAACTGATGAGATAGTGAGTACAAGTAGAACTCACAACTCTGTGGGAATAGATGAACTTCAGATCCTCCATACAAGTGTGCTAAGTCCACACATATGCCTGGGTGGGAGATGGAGATTCCACCTACAATTCCTCCTGTTTTCAGTCCCAGGGAGAGAAGGGTTCAAAGCTGCCTTCATATGGGACTACTCATCACGTTGCACCATGCACATCCCTTGGAACCTGTGCTGGTCCTGAATGTAATTTCTTCATACTTTGCCAGAGTTTGTGAAGTCACAACGGTGAAGCCAGCAGCTGAGTGGGGGAGTGTAGGGTGCATGGCAATGCTGCTGGCCCTGGGGTGGGTCAGATGCCATGTGGTGGGCAGGCAGATAATTCTACCATCCTGGGGTGCTGTTTCCAAATGGAGTCTGGACAATGACATCAACAGCCACACAGCACAAGACAATGCCACCAACTGATGGGGGGGGGTGTTTCAAAGGTCATGTGACAGGCAGACAGTGTAACAGCCACTGGGACGCAGAGAACATATAACCAGTGGAAGATGATGCAAGGATGATTGTCAGGAGTGATGCACCTGGCCTGTGTGTGGGGCAAAGAACACATGGGCACAGACAATGAGCACATGGCGCATGGACAATTCCACCAGTCAAGTGGGAGGGGGGCAAGGGAGGCTGAGTAGCAGACATGTAGTGCTGCTAGTCCTGCCGAGGAAACAGAAGCTGAGTGGCATGTGGGCAATATCACTGGCTGTGTAAGAGGTAATTTGCACTGTGCACAGGTAATTTGCCAGTCATGGGGATGAGAATGGAGGGGTTGGAGGGACTGAAGAGATGAAAGAAGGACCTACCAAAAGAGTGGCAAAGAGGGAAAGAAGAACTATAAGGGGAGGGGGGAAAGGGAAAGTAAGAGGATGAGAGAGGAAATGTTTATTCTCATAGCTTCCCATCTAATCAAGGGCTCTCCTTTTCCAATGAAGCACAGTCTGAAATACCCCCCGCACACACATACACACACACACAAAACTCTACCACCACAACCAAGGCCTGAGGAGGAGGAGACAGGTAGCGAGGAAGTGAGGCCATTGCCAAGATATGGGGAGAGGGAGGGAAGGAAGGATTGGGACCTGCTCTCATTGAAGGTCTAGCCAAAAATGGCCAATCACTCATTGTGAGATCCTATCCAGGTCTAAATATAGGCCTACTCAAGGGCCCATGAAGTCTCATGAGATTTGAAGTCCTTTGAAGAGACTTTGAACATGAGCTGGCACTTAATTTGCACAAGATCTCTTGCCAAGTCTTGCAATGAAATAGTCATTCTGAGAATTAAACCCAGATCTTTACTGAGCAGCCACTCCACAAGGTCTGGGAACAATGGTGCTGGCCCCTATGCGCAACATGAAAGTGTAATAGGTCAGCCTTCTTAGGAGGTTAGGTTTAGGATGAGATTTTATTGTGTGTGAGGGAGCATCAAGAAAAATTATTATAACTGCTTTTGGATGGGATGAAATACTTTGCAGCATTGCATGTTTTTGTTTGTAAACTTGATCCTTCATTCTATAAAAAGTTTTGGTTTTGGACAACATACACAAGTATATTTAAGTTTATAAATGTTAACATCTTGGCATTTTTTAAAACTTGTTTCCAGTTTCTTCCAAAGGGATCTTTCCATTGCTCAGCTGAGATTTAAAAGCATTGCATAAGCTCACGCCATAAGCAAGAGACAAGACCAGCCACCAGATAAAATGTTTTGATTCCCTTGCCTGAGTCTTAGCCACAAAAGCCATTTTTCCTTATTATTTGGAAAGGAAGGAAGGGGAGTGTTTGGGGAGGGCTGAGCAAAGATTATCTGTACAGCTCAGCAAGCTAACTCACAAGAATTCTAGGTACAATTGACTCCATTGTATTTCTGTTTGAATAGAATCAGACCAGAGAGACAGAGATGAGGTGCGGGGAGGGGGGGGTTGTCAGATGGAAAAATACAATTTAATCTATAGATATGTCAGTTACATTTAATATATATATATATATATATATATATATATATAAAGTATCAACACAAGACAATAAAAGTGGAAAGAGATCAGTTCAGACTGATGTTGCACACTTGTGCAATTCTGAAACCAACCAAAACAATTGATTTTGGTTCAAATGCAGTACTGCCATGCATTTTTATATAAACATATTGGAGGCTGTTAACTCACTCCACCCAGCCCCATTCCACTTTTAACCCACCATTTTGGTTCTCTCATATCTGAAAAACTTCAGATATGACAAGCAAGGAACAGTCTCTGAAAACTGCAAGTGCTTTTAGCAGCATCCGGTAACAGAGCTGTCTTAATTACCATTAGATGTAAGTAGCAGCTTATATCAAGATTACTATAGGAACGTGTGCAGCACTGAATGAAATATACCATACTCTCCAATTGTACCAGTTTGGCAGGGACAGCCTCAATTGACCACCACCATGGTATAGGATTTCCAGTGAGTTCTAGCCCATCATTGTTCTAGCCTTTGTCGTACTTATTTCATCACAGCCATTTTCCTATTAAACCAGGGACCTAGTTCCATTCCGTGGGAGGTGATGCTTAGAAGCAATCATGCCTAGCATCTTGGCCAACTCCCTGAGTCAGAAATCAGCCAAGATATTGAGAGATTCACCTGCTGAAAACAGAAAACTTCCCAAGAGCCATGAAGAATTCATCCAGATTCATAAGCCTCTTGGAGTAAACTATCTTAATCATCCCTCCGCTCCACAGAGGTTCCACATTCTTGTGAGTCTAAGCCCCACAAGGTACAATGAGACTATAGAAAGTTCCTGCACACATTAAAGATCACCATCATCCTACCAAATACAGAAATTTAAGTCCAGGGTCTATTCTGCAGTATTAGTGATACCAGATTATTACTTAGGACAAACCCTTGGCCATCATGCTGGACATGATGTCCTGAGCATGGATGTTGAAGTCTTCCAGAACAACAAGCTGAGGAAACTCCCAAACCTACATCAGTAACTTTTGCCACATTGAACACATACTACTGTTGCTTGGCTGCACATTCCGGTATCAGACAGTGTGGTGTAGTGGCTTGAGCGTTGGACTACAGCTGTGGATATGAAGGTTCAAATCATCATTAAGTCATGAAAATTCACTAGTTGACCTTGAGCAAGTCATGCTATCTCAGGACATTTTACTTGAGCTTTAAAACCACCATTAAAGTTGAACACTAGTTTTTTTTAATTATTTTTAATTTTATTTCCATTAAAAACAATAACATTTTTCAGTTGATGAATGATAACAGATTCACAAATCATGAGTTAAAGAAAAGAACAGAAGGAGGTAAAGAAAAAACAAAAACAAAAATAAACCAAAAAAAGGGAAAATACACCAAAACCATATAGTGCAAAAAGAAAAAAGAAAAAGGAAAATTTAATAATAACTAAGTTAGTCACATTAAGACTATCTCTTTTCTCTTCACATTTACTATCCTTCAATTATAGAAAAAAATATAAAATATGGAATAAAAAGCTTCCTATAATATTCAATCTATGTCTTAATCTTGATCTTCTTGTACTTTTACATAGTTCAGATCCAACTGACTATAGTTATACAACCTATATGCCATATCTTTATCAACCGCTTCTATTATTTTTCAAGTCAAGCAGTTCCCTTCCTTAAAGATCTATAGAGTGATTTTCCAGTCCAATTCAACAAAAGGAAAAAAAAGAAAAGAAGAAAGAGAAAGTTAGGAGAGGAAATACGCCTTTCCGAAGCTTAGACCATTGCAAGTCAGATATATTTTGCTAAACAGTTTCTATTCATTTCCCTTAAATTATTACATTCTCTATTTGGTCATTTGAGTTATATATTGTATATTTCTTTTTTCCTACTAAATTCCTTTTTAACAATTACTTCAAGAATTTCTAGTAGGCTGAAAAATTAAAAGTCATCTCCTTTTCTTTCATTTATATATTTGGCAACCGGTTCCCATTCTTGATTACAGCGGTTAACCATTTGATCTCTTAAAAGGTATGTTAGCTTATCCAAAGTCATCATATCATACACTTTAACAAGCCATTCCTTTAAGTTCGGTTCATCCTTATTTTTCCATTTTTTGGCAAATACTATTCTAGCAGCCGTTAGCAAATAAAATATAATTTTTCCATGTATGTTTTCTATTTCTTCGTCTATCATGCCTAATAAAAAGATCGTTGGTTCAAATTTTAACTTCACTTTTATCATTTCCTCTATTGTGGACTGGATTTGTTTCCAATATTTTTTAGATCTACTACAGTCCCACCACATGTGTAAAAAAGAGCCCTCCTTTTTATCACAGTGTTTTTGAAAATACTTATCACCTCATGTTGCCTCCATTACATTATTACTGTGTGTGTTAAACGTTGTTAGAAAATCCTTTTCATTGATGGGGAAATCCCATCAATAAGCTCTCACACTGCTTTTTATTGCTTCACAGGCATGAAATGTCACTGCCACGGCAGCTCGAATACTGGCAGCCATGTGGTGTCAGTGTTTCCTCCTCTCCCTCTGTCCCATTCACTCTTGCTATTCCCAAACAGGCTGTCTCCCCCCCCCCCCCACACACACACACATTTATTTTCGTTTTTTAGAAATATAAATCACACTAGCATAACCTCAGAATTGAATTAAAAATTTAAATAAAAAAACCCCCAAACACACACACACTAGGCAGGAAGGCAGGGTTAAGGAAGGGTGTGGAAGAGAGCATGAGGGACTGTCAGTGGCAAAAATAGCATGTGTGAGCTATTGCAGAGATTTGTGATGACGAATGCTCCTAAACTAGTATGTTTACATTTTTTTTTACTAATGTGGTTACAGTGAATCCGAGGCTCAAGTGATAATGTCCTCAGTCTCAGAGGAAGGCAAGGGCAAACCTCCTCTGAACAAATTCTGCAAAGAAAAAAAAAAGATAGGCTCACCTTGGAGTTGCAATGAGTGAGAAATGAAGACATAACAACATCAGTGAGGCACCAGAATGTTACACTAGAACGCTCACAAAGCAAATTGGGATAGCAGATATACATTGTGCACATTGTTTTCATGCTTTTCCTAAAAATATTCTGGGCCATCATAGACAAATGCAACACAGAATAGTACATCTCCTCAAAAAAGGCTGCAGTGAGGCATTTCTTCTGAACCCTGTATATATCAATCACACTAAAAAGATTTATAACTATTTCTATTCCATAACTATGGAACTATTCCATACACTTCACATAGTTATAACTATGAACTATTCCATGCACTTCAAATAGCATCCATTGCATACATGTGGGATGCACTGTGCCATGACCTCTAGAAAGCAAGGAAAGATATCAATTAATGGCTTTTTGTAAGGTGAGAAGGCATCCATAGTTTTTTGTGGAGCTTTCGGGCTATGTGGCCATGACCATGCCAACAACTACCATATCAGAATGCACAGGGAGGCCATTGAAATCCAGAAACACCTAGACAATTTCAACAGGAAAGAGGGAACCCTGACAGTAAATTAGGCTTGGCTACCAGTCCTGAAGGACAGCAAAGTCAAGACTCAACCTATGCAAATGAGAAACAGCCTAAGGCCAAGGGATTCCCAGCAGACAATGAGCACCAGTTAGCAGACGTTAATCCTTGTTTGCATATCCTCCCACCCTGAGGACTGCCATTAGCAACAGAACAATACATTTGCAAATTACTCCTTCTTTCCCAGGGTCACACAAGATATATATCTCCAATCCTTTTTCCAGACTATCATTCTCTAGATGCTCACAGATGCTGGTGAAATGTCAGAAAGGAATTCTTCACCACAGATGCTGGTGAAACGTCTGGAGAGGGGAATATGTTCCCAGAGTTTTGCTCCTTGCCCAGCACCAACAGGGGCTTGCTATGTGGCCTTAAGGAGACTTATCATCAGGTTTTAGTAGCCTCAACACTCCTCCACAGTCACCTCGCCATCACTCAGAGAGAAGATGTTGGACATTTACACCTGCATTCCCATGGAAGTCTACGGCTAGGCAAGCAGACATGGAAACTAAGTTTGGCTATTATGAGGAATTGTATTTTATAATGTTTGTGAGGGTACATGGACTATAGTCCTTGCTTGTATTATTGTTGTTTTGATATTTAGTATTTTTTTCTTTTAGTTGGAGTCCAATTATTGTTAGTTGATTATATTTTATGTTATATTTTAATTATTTAATTGTTATTATATTATGTATTGTATTTTGTAATTTGTATTTTTCATATCTTTTTCTTTTTTCTTTTTGTTTTGGTATTATGATACGTTTGTATTTTAATTCATTTAATATTACCTGATTGGAGTTGTGTTGGGGGCTTGGAAGGGATTATGTTTCTTATTTAATTGTAATGTATTCTTTTGACTTTGTTTGAATTGTGTTGAATTACATTGTATTCCTCTATTGTTGTAAACCGCCTGGATTCCACGGGATTAGGTGGAATATAAATAAATAAATCTGTATTCTAGAACATGGTCACATAGCCTGAAAGCTCCACAAAAAACTATTTCATGGAATTTCTAACAATATATAACAATCTCATATGGGAATAAAATAAGAATGCAGATGGAATTTGCTCATGGAGAATGCCACTGGCATACTTTTACAACCTACCAAGGAATAATATGCATTTCATTTCTTTTAATGGTATCTTAATGCTCTTTCAACCAGGATTCTCTTAGTCCATTTGACATCAGTAATGCCCAGTGATTTAAAATTCTTTGCTAAAATGCAAATCACTGTGAAGCCAAGCCAACTGGATTTTTAAATCCTCTGAAAAAAGATGCTTCATCATTGCTAAATGTTATTTCATTAACTTTCATTATGCCTAATTCTTAAAGTGGCAAGATGCCATATTTAACAAAAAAAAGATACAGTCTTGAAATGTCAACATTAATCATAGAAACATAGAATCAGAGGGGTTGTACAGACTGCCCAAAAGGGGCAGTCTGTAGGTGCCCAAAGAAGTGCTGAGATGGGGCCAGGGCTGCCTCACCGACAGCCCCAGAGGCCTCATTCCGCCGCTTCTCCAGGCCATGGAGAAGCGGAAAACTGCCGATTCTCTGTGGCCTGAAAGCAGGGTGCAGCGGGTGCACTGGGCACCCGCTGCATCCTGCCATCCCTGGCGGTTCCAAGGGGAGAAAGGGGCTGCTGCTGCAGCCCCTTTCCCCTCGGAGTCCTTGGCGCACTGCGGACCGGCAACAAAAAGGCCGCACCAAGGACCAGCAACAAAAAAGGAGCTCCAAAAGATGGCAGCTATTGTTGGGCCCAGAAGCTGTTTCCTGCCCTCTTTCCATCTGGGCTGGACTGTTTGCAGCGGAAGGACTCAGCACCTGGACAGGAGGTGGGGCAAAGAGGCTGCAAGGTCTTAAAGCTTGCCTTTTCCCCTCCTTAAACACCAGCCAGCTATTGTTGGGCCCAGCAGCAAAGCAGCAAGAACGGACTTGGGTGTAGACACCATCTCCTGAAGTAGTGGTTTTTTCTTTGGTCTGCCTTCACCCAAGATCCTTAAAGGAACAGTTTGTCTTATAAAAGCCTCTTAGTGGCTCTATTGAGGCGTTGTTATTTAAGAACACGGGTGAGCCCTGAAACGAAGACAACCGCCTTAAACTGGGCCCAATGATAAAACAGACCATCAAGGCCTCACTTTTTAACTATTTTATACTGATGTTGCTCAGTATTGGGACTGTTACTTCTGGAACTGGTGGTGGGAATAGCCTGGGAGCGAATATTAAGGTGATACGGGGGCAGGGAAGGTACGGGGGTAACAGAGTGAACACATATTACAAAAGAAGTAGGGATCAATGTTTAATACCTATCCCTTCTTCAGTTCACTCTGTTTCCCAAGATAGGTTGGAGAGCATACCAACTGTTCCACAAACTCCCAGCTGGTTACACAGTCAGTGAGAAGATAAGGGAAAGTGGGCAGGGGGGGCGGTGTGGCTATAGTCCATAAGACCAACCTAACTTTGATCAGGAAACCTGTCTGGAAAACAGTCCACATCGAGTGTGTGTACCTTAGCCTGAAGACCAGGGACAGTTTGGGGATTCTGTTGGTTTACAGACTCCCTGACCGAGCTGACTCAGCTGGTCTCTGAGTTACTGCTGGAGTCCCCCAGACTTTTAGTCTTGGGTGATTTCAACATCCCAGTAGAGACCAGCCTTTCCAACTTATCTGGAGCAGCTCGGGAGTTCATGGAATCCATGACAAGCATGAACCTAACCCAATTGGTTAACGGGCCTACCCATTGTGCGGGTCACACACTCGATGGAATTTTTAGTACGGAACAGGAATATCCGTGGGCAGAGGTAACCAAAACCTTCGCATTGTCATGGACAGATCATTTCCTGATCAAGATGGATCTTAAAGCCACGCCTCACCCCCTTGGGGGTGGAGGACCCATTAGAATGGTCTGCCCTCGAAGGCTAATGGAACCGACTGATTTCCAGAAGGCCATAGAGGTTTAATGGTTGGCAATGCCGGAGATTCCATCGAAACCTTGGTGAATACTTGGAACACCGATCTTCCCAAGGCTCTCGACTCAACCAGCGTCCTCTCCAACCTGCTCTCAACCATAAGTCCTGGTTCACGGAGGAACTCTGGGAGATGAGGCAGGTTGGACAACAACTAGAGCACAGAGGGCAGAAGACTAATCTCTTATCCAACAGAACTCGCCATAGGCAGCATCGTCGTGCCTATCAGGAGGCTTTGCGTGGAGCGCGGAGATCCTTCTGCGCTGCACGCATTGTGTCTGCAGAGTCCCGTTCAGCAGAGCTGTTTAAGTAAGTGGGGGAGCTGACACAGGTTCCCCCTGCTCCAAATCCCTTGCTTGACCCCACAACGGCCTGCTGTGACGCATTTAACACCCACTTTGCAGACAAAATCTCTTGGATAAGGGCTGACTTAGATGGCAATGTTTCAGCAGTATCTGCAAATGAGGCACCTAGCGACTCCGTTGTTGTCACCTTACTGGACAAGTTTCAGTCTGTAAGTACTGATGATGTGGACAAGCTCCTTGGAAGCGTGAGGAAGACGACCTGCTCTCTTGACCCATGTCCATCAGGCTGGTCGTCCAGGGAGATGATACACTGAGGACATTCCTTCGGGATGTCATCAATGCGTCCCTCAGGGAGGGTATTGTTCCACCTTCTCTGAAGGAGGCTGCTGTAAAGCCTCTCCTGAAGAAACCCTCCCTTGATCCCCTGGACAGAAATAACTACAGACCAGTTTCCTTGCTGCCATTCTTAAGCAAGGTGATCGAGAGAGCAGTCGCCTCACAACTCCAAGCCATCTTGGATGAAATGGATTTTCTTGATCCATTTCAAACCGGCTTCCAGGCGGGATATGGAGTTGAGACTGCCATGGTTGCTCTGACAGATGACCTCCACTTGAGCATTGACAGGGGTAGTGTGACCCTGCTGGTGCTCTTGGATCTCTCAGCGGCCTTTGACACTATAGATCATGCCATCCTTCTGGCCCGGCTGAGAGAGATGGTTATCAGAGGCACAGCTTTGCGGTGGTTCCGTTCCTTTCTCTTTAGCAGGTCCCAAAGGGTGAGGCTCAGGGACAGCTGCTCCTCTAAAGTCGAGCTAAACTGTGGCATCCCTCAGGGTGCCATTCTATCCCTGATGCTATTTAACATTTATATGAAGCCACTGGGAGAGATCATTCAGAGGCATGGAGCTCAGTGTCATCAGTACGCTGATGACACTCAGATATATTTCTCCATGACAGGATCATCTGCTCAGACCTCAGATGGCATCTCCTCTCTCAATGACTGCCTGGCAGCGGTAATGGATTGGATGAGGGAAAACAGATTGAGGCTTAATCCAGACAAAACGGAGGTACTGACGGTCACTGGCCCGAAATCAGGTCTGGGAATACAACTCCCGGTCCTAGATGGAGTCACACTCTCCTCGAAGGACCCTGTTCACAATCTGGGGGTACTTCTAGACTCGTCACTCCACATGACTAGTCAGGTGAATACGACGGTCAGGAGTGCCGTTATCAGCTTCGGCTAATATGCCAGCTGCGCCCTTTCCTGGAGATGAGGGACCTGGAAACTGTGACACATGCTTTGGTCACCTCACGTTTAGATTACTGCAATGCGCTCTACATGGGGCTGCCCTTGTGCCTAAACCGGAAACTTCAACTGCTTCAAAATATGGCAGCCAGATTAGATACCAGAGAATCTAGGAGAGAGCACATAACACCTGTGCTGAAATCTCTCCACTGGCTGCCAATTCGTTTCCGAGCACAGTACAAGGTGCTGTTTTTGACTTTTAAAGCCCTTCATGGCTCAGGTCCATCTTATCTTAGGGACTGCCTCTCCCCATATGAGCCCTCTCGCACTCTTCGGTCCTCTGGGAGGAATTTGCTACAGCCTATGAAAACTAGGCTGGCACAGACCTCCCGGAGGGCCTTCTCTGCCGTTGCTCCCAGGATAGGGAATGGCCCGCTGGATGAGATGTGCCTTATTACAACTTTGGACAGCTTTAAGAGAGCCACCAAGACGTATCTCTTCCGGCAGGCCTTCTCAGAAAACGATTAACTTTCTGTTATTTAATGTCCCTCCAGCCCCATTTACCAAGACACTGATACTCTTGAGGCCGCCCACTTACCCAATTTTTAGAGCTATTATTGTTTAATGTTTATCTTTTAATGTTTCACTGTTTTAAATCTTATTCTTAGTTTAATCTATTTTTAAGGGGTGGGAGGGGAGACTGAAGTGTTATTTTAACTGTATGTATTTTTAAATGTTGTACTCCGCCCCGATTGCTCACCCAGAGGGGCAGAATATAAATAAATTATTATTATTATTATTATTATTATTATTATTATTATTATTCGAGGTAGGGCTGGGGAGGGTGTAAATGCTGCGCCCTCCCCAGCCCTACTCACGCCCCACAGACAGCCCTTTGGGTCCATCTGTATCAGGCCATAGAGTTGGAAGAGACCACAAAGGCCATCCAATCAAACCCCCTGCAATGCAGGAAATCACAATCAAAACATCCCCAACAGATGGCCATCCAGCCTCTTTTTAAAGACTTCTAAGGACTACTAAAGACTACTGCATTACACTCTGAGGGAATGTGTTCTACTGTTGAACAGCCTTTACTGTCAGGAAGTTCCTCCTAATCTTGAAGTGAAATCTCTTTTCCTGTAGCTTGCATCTATTGTTCCAGGTCCTGTTCTCAGGAGCAGAAAACAAGATTGCTCCCTACTCAATATGACATCCATTCAGATATTTTAACAGGGCTATCATATCACCTCTTAACCTTTTCTACTTCATGCTAAACATCCCCAACTCATTCCTCATAGGGCCTCCAGACCCTTCACCATTTTAGTCACCCTCCTTTGGAGACGCTCCAGTTTCTCAACATTCTTTTTGAATTATGGTGCCCAGAACTTGACACAGTATTCCAGGTGGGGCCTGACCGAAGCAGAATACAGTGGCATTATTATTTCCCTTAATCTACACACTTCACTGCTATTGATGCAACCTAAAATTGTATTGGCCTTTTTACCTGTAGCAGTGTGTGTGTGAGAGAGGGGGGGGGAGAAAAACAAGATCTCCCCCCACCCTGGCTCACTCCTCCACCCATCAGGGTATCTCTGCCACTGTGATCATTGGTCAAGTGGGTGCTGCTGCTGCTGCTGCCCAGAAGTTCTTTCTGGGTCTGGCGGGGCTGGATGGGAAAGTGAGGTGACAGTGACAGTGGCAGGAGCTGCCACAGACTCCTCCTCTTCCTGCCAATTAGCTCCCTTTCCTGCCTGGCCAGCAGCCCTGCCAGACCGAGAAGGGGCTGTTGGATGGGTGGCAGCAGCTCACCACCACCTCCTCTGGTTCATGCTTCTCCACTGCCTTGGTATCTCCCAAGAGTGCCCAAGATGGTGAAGAAGTGTGAACTGGAGGAGGCAGAGGCGGCAGCGGCAAACTAAGCACAGCTGAAGCAGATGCTGCTGGCTGGCAGTGAGGATGGGGTGGACATTGGCTGGTGGGAATGATGTGCAATGGTGTTTGTGTACTCTTCCCCTTCCTTATGCCATCACCTCCATCTGAATTGTGTCCAAACCTAAGTGCATTGTACAGAGATTATTTGCTCTTGGCTTAACAAAGCCCAGGCAATCAATACCTTTGTCCAAGCATTGATACCTAGCCCCAGGATATGTTCAGCCCTATAAAAGATCCCAAGATCCCCCATTGACACTATCCTCAGAGTGCAGGCTGGTCCACGCCAGTTTGACCTCTGCTCATAGCTCCAGTGGCCCGTTTCCCTTCATCCTGGCGGTCGTGTTCATCATCCTCACCCACAGCTACCAGGCTTCCCGGAGTAGACTTCTACGGTAATATTCCAGCGGTGTCTCTCTCTCTCTCTCTCTCAAACCTAACTCCCAATCTTACCCCTCCCTTCTCACCAGTATCGAATGTGTGTGTGTGTGTGTGTGTGTGTGCCCTCTTTTGTTGTGTGTGGTATTTATGCCCCCCAATAAACTTTGTATTTTCATTGAATTCACTTGGACTAGTGTCATCTCTCTTGGGGTTTGTCAGTGGACCTCTGGTGGACAATACTGGGACCGCGATTCTGGCATAAGGCTTTGTTAGGACCTCCTCTCTGCATATTTTGGGCTAATTATAATTCCCCTAAGTGAGAGACTTCCTAACAAGCCACAGCAGGCAGACAGCAGAGGTATCCTGGCTGGAGGAGAGGGGTACCTTGGGTGAACCAGGCAGTTTGTGTGAGATGGGTAGTGAGGCAGTCAGAAGGGGAAGACAGTGAGACACCCTTCTACAGTCTCCCTCCCTCCCTTCCCACTCTTTCCCCATGTTGTCTCCCCTGGGATGGCTGCCTACCTAGAGGTGGGAAAATGAGTTTCTGCACTGGGGTGCCATCAACCCTAGAAATACCACTGGATGTGAACTTGAGAACCAGTGTAGTGTAGTGGTTTTAAAGCTGGACTAGGACTCTGGAGACCTTCTCAGCCATGGAAACCTACTGGGCAAGTCACACACTCTTTGCCTCAGAGTGCAAACCCCTTCTGAACAGAAAATCCTTGACAAGCCTTAGGGTCTCCATAAGTGAGAAACCCTGCCCCTCAAAAGCACATGACAGGTTTGCCTTAGGGTCACCATAAACTGAAAATGACTTGAGGGCACACAAACACACATACTGTAAAATTATAGAAATTATCAAAAAAGCTTCCCTTTGCTACATAAGAAACGTTTACCCATTTTCCAAATGATGATAGAATCAGAGATAGGGAGGGGGAGGTCACTAGTATGTTAGATACGAAATGCAGACATAATCTTTAAACGCAAGATTAATCATAGAGTGGTGGTTTTGTGGGAAATTTGTCCTGAGCACATAAGCAAACCAAACAAAGGCACCTCCAGTGGATGTCCTGATGGAAAGGACAGGGATGAGGAAATGGTTAAAATGAATGGTCCCCATGATTAAAACAAGTTCACATCTTCTGTTTCTCAGCACAACATAATATGTTACCGTTGCTCCACACATCACTTAGCAGGAGGTAGACAGCAATTCCTTAAAAGGAAAAGAAAGGGGGGGGGGGGTGATCTTTTCGGATGAAACAAACTCATTATTTTATGGTAGAGCTTGATCTTCTTTAGTGCTCCTTATTCATTAGCTCCAGAGTATGGAGTAAGGCTATATAAAAAATACATTCAGATAAGTGTGAGTGGGGGGATGGAGCTAAAGAATCACCTTTTAAAAACCTCAATTTCTAGTTCTTTTTTCCTTCCCAATTATGTCATAGTTACAGAATTTTTATTTTGTATCTACTAAACAAATGTAAACAACACTTCAACTACCATTAAGATAATATGGGAAGTAGATCACCACTATAAGTTCTTGTCAAGCTATTCAACTTGGTGTCTTCTGCAACAGTAATCTACAAATGCACAGGGGCCTTTTTAATATGTATAGGGTAGAGATAAGTCAGGTTGATAAATGTAGATTTATTTTGACAGAACAAGGATGGGAAAATTATCCTTAAAGCACATGCAGCTTTGGTGCCAAGGATTTTTATCAACTTATGAGTGGATACTACCTTTCACTGAATCTTATTGGGAAGGGCCACAGGTCAGGCATAGGTTGCACGGCTTGCACAAAGCGTGAAATATTATTCCCAGCATCTCTAATTAAAGGACATCTGATGCCAAGGCTGAGAAAGACCCTGCTTCCATTTGCAGTAGACAGTACTCTTTTATTTTTGAATAAATAATATAGCTTGCTCTTTTCTTTTCTTTTCTTTTTTTGGACTACAACTGGTCCTACTCAGCATTTCAAGATGTGTAATCAGTGATCTGGGCATATCTGCATCGGACAAATACAGTGCGCCCATGTCATACACGGGCATGACATACACAGCTTTCAGCATATGCTGAATGCCATGCCAGAAGCCTCGGTGTGCCACATGCACAAGCCCCATTATTTTTAATGGGGCTCAAGCATATGCAGAATTCCCCTTATGCGGGGGGGGGGGGCAGAAAGGATCCCCCGCATAAGGGCAGGGACCACTGTACAATGATTTTCCACTGCTCTCACTGCAACCTGTCTACAAAATGCAAGTGAAATTCCTGATTTGAGTCCAGACTGTCTTCATGAGGCAACACCAGTTTTAGACCACATCCAACCTATCCCTGGCTATAGAAGTAAAAAAACTCACCTTTTGCTCCAGGAAAATCCAGAGCATGCTAGAGCAATGCTGGGTGGCTGTTTACACATGCACCCCACTGTGCCACCCAGTGCCACTGGCATGATTCATTCCCTCTGAAGTCACAACAAGGTGCCCAGCCATGTGACTAATTATGGGCACCTCATTTCTGACTTTAGAGGGAACGACTTGCACCACCAGCAGCTTTGCCCCCTCTCAATGGGGGGACATTGCGTAGAAAGTTTCCCAGTGTCATCTGGGCAGCATAGGTAATGGAAAAAACCCAGAGCAGATCTGGAGCCATAATACTTTGAGAGCAACAGTATTCTGCCAGGCTTAAACAAACCTCTAGTTTTATATTTTCCTATGAAAGTGGTGCCTATTGTGCCTCAAAATGATTCTCAAAAGTGTGTTGCAGAGATCATTCAAAAATTTATTATCAGAGAAAGAATGTGTCTCTGTCTCACCACGCTCACAGGCATATCTGGTGGGAACGAGAGGTTCTAGGCTACATCAATAGAAGTATAGTGTCTAGATCAAGGGAAGTAATAGTGTTCACCTGGAATACTGTGTGCAGTTCTGAGCACCACAATTAAAAAAAGATGTTGAGAAGCTGGAGAGTGTCCAGAGCAGGGCCATCAAAATTGTGAAGGGTCTGGAAAGCATGCCTTATGGGCAGAAAGGGAGCTGGGTATGTTTAGCCTAGAGAAGAGAAGGCTAAGAGGTGATATGATAGCCCTGTTTCAATATTTGAAAGGATGTCATATTGAGGAGGGAGCAAGCTTGTTTTCTATTGCTCCAGAGAATAGGACCCAGAACAATAGATGCAAGCTACAGGAAAAAAATTCCACCTCAACATTAGGAGGAACCTCCTGACAGAAAGAGCTGTTTGACAGTGGAATACACTCCCTTGGAGGTTTTAAAAAGAGGTTGGATGGCCATTGGTCAGGGATGCTTTGATTGTTAGTTCAGGGGGTTGGACTGGTTGGCCGTTGAGGTCTCTTCCAGCTCTATTATTCCCTTATTCTAAAGCCCCTCCCACATAAACAATGCACTGGAATTTATAGCTATTATTTCGTTATGCTTTTTAAAATTCTTTTAACTAGTGTAAATCTTTGAGAGTTGAATAATCTCTTAACTTTTGAACTTTGTAAATTTTAACTATGTGGGTTTTTTGAATATCTATTTTAGGCCATCTTGAATTTCAAAATGGGGAAAGGGTGGACAATAAACAAACAAACAAAGTCAACAACATGTAATAAATGGAATTTATTCAGTACCTCCACTCTAATAGGAAGTTAAAATTGGATTTAGACCCATAGATAATGTGAGGAGTGAAGGGATTTTTAGGTGGCACTGTAAGAATGAGGAGAAACAAAATGGAGAATCGCAATGCATGATATTGGAAGGAACCTGGCAAGCAAAGCAAAGATTCCTGAAAGGTTGATGTGGCAGTGGCGTATCCTTGAAAAATAGGGTGCAGCTGCCTGTGTTATTTGTAAGAAGAACTTGTAACTGTAAGAAGACATCCAAAAACTGCAAGAACAGCAATAAAGAACAGAATGCTTGGACATGAACTGATAAAAGACGGAACACCTGAAAAACATCAAGTATGAAGCTTTGGCTTAAGCAAAGATTTATGGAGAAGAGCCAAAGGGCGTTGGACATTGCAAAAGTGAAGAACTTTGCAAAAGGTTTAAAAAGAAGAGGCTTTCCTAGCAGAGGTGTGCTTCTGTTCCTAGGCAAACAGAACACCCCTGCACCTTGTGAAGGCGATTGATCCCCAACTTCAGCAAAGTGCCTTTTTGTGTGTGAGTGTGTGTGTGTGTGTGTTTGTGTTTGTGTGTGTGTGTGAGAGAGAGAGCTCTCTTGGTGCTAGTATTTCTGTATGTCTTGATTTTCAAATAAATGTTACATGCATGATGAGTTAAACCAAATTTGGTGTCTCAAAGTTTCTGTTCCAGCCTGGCTTTGGGGTAGATCCTTTTGAAAGTGGGAATTTACATTTACACACGCTCAGGAAACAAAGAACCGCCCTACAAAAACTGGGCATAACAATAACAAAGGAGTTCCAAACGTTTCCTGAACAGTTTTTTCCCCCTATTAGCCTCTCCTCTCCCCAACTACAAAAGGCAGGGTCACCCAGACAAAGGCTTCAGACACAGTTCTTAATAGGCCAGAAACGATTCATATTATGTGAGCGTCTGCTGTGAGAATGAGGATACTTTTGAAGCATTCTTTCCATTCTCACATTGTAAATCTGACAGTATGGAACCTTTTGTCTCTACTGCTGCTGCCACAGTGCAGAAATAAAGCTGTTTGACACCACTTTAAATTCCATGGCCCAATGTTATGAAAGTTTGGGATTAGTAGTTTGGTGAGGCACTAGAGTGCTCTAACAGGGAAGGTTAAATATATGTCAAAACAACATATCCCAGAATTTCATAGCATTAAGTCATGGCAGTTAAAGTGGTGTCATATTGCTTGATTTCTGCAGTGTGGAAGCAACCTACAATTTGGTCCTCAGTACCAGTCTCTACAGCTAGATATGAAAAGAAAGCAGTGCTAGAAACAATTTGTTACATTTCTGACTGGAAAATACATCATTATCATTCTCTGCCTTTTTCTGAGACTCAACCGTTGTTGTTATTGTTCTCTGCATTCAAATCATTTTCAACTGATGGAGAGCCCAAAGCAAACCTACTCCAGGGGTTTCTTGGCAATATTTATTCCAAAGGGGCTTGGCATTGCTTTCTTCTAGAGCTGAGAGACTGCAATTTGCCCAAGGTCACCCAATTGATTTCCATGACTAATATATGCAAATGATACAAAATAAACCATAGTAATAATGGCAAGCACAATGTTTCTATTTATCCACCCCGTAGAAAAAGCAGGGTGTAAGTGCGAACAATAGCAACACTAATATAAGACAACAGGTTAGTAAAAGAGGAAGATAGAGACTCACAGCTAAAGCTAGCCTTATAAAGGCTCAAAAGTTGATTAGAGTTATACATATACAGCTGAAGGTCATCTGTATTCTTAGTAGCTCTCCATTAACCCTATAATAGTAATTAACTCTGTAATGATTCAAGTATAGAACTTATTATTCCAATACCTACACCAGAACTCAAACCACTACACCTTGCTGGATCCAAGAGGTGCAGCTAAGTGTACGCCCAGTACAAAAAGTAAAATGTAATTAGGCTATCAACATAATTAAAAGCAATTAAAAGCATGCCCATTAAAAAGAAAAGAAGAAATATAGATAACATAGCTTATTATAAAAGGCTCTTTCCCTCTGAGTGACCAAAGTCCTTCTGAAAAAGAAACTCTTTCCCACAGAAGGAGAATAATAACAGTGCCTTTCTAGCCTCCCTTGGAAGGGTGTTCCAGAGCCTGGTAGGCTTTCCCCACCTTTTCCACCCGGAAAAATAGTGGGACAGAGAAGAAGGCTTCCTTAGAAATCTCAAAACACATGCAGTCTCATATGAGGAGATACAGTCTTCAGGCAGAGAGCCCAAGTGTTAAATCAGTTTAATGCAACTGCAGAAATAGCTAGCAACTAAACCAGGATAGACTGATAATCTGTAGCATTCTAAAATCTTATTCTGCACATTTCCTTAAGAGGGTAATTCAGACCTTTGTATTAATTTTGTAATTATTTGTCTTTGTGACTGTCCTTGTGCTCTGACTGTGTTGTAAACTCTATTTGAACTATAGTTCAGAGCTATTCCAGCACTCATATCCCCCCCCCAGCAAATCCTCAAATCAAACCCCTGAAGCCATATATGTCAAAACAGTCTTTACTGTGAGACTTGCTGTTGGCCACAATGCCCTGCAATTTATTATTCTATGGATGCTTAATAAAGAAGCAAGTAATAGTTTCTAGGAAACAACTGGTTATTTACCCTGCATATTGTCAGAAAAGCTCCAGAACAAGTTTGGTAAAATTCTGCTGTTGAAGCACTGGACCTTTGTCTCTGTAAACGCTTTGGGGTGGGAGAGCCCCTAGGAACTACAAATAGGCAGTTTCTATTTATCCATCACATAGAAAAAGCAGGATATAAGTGAAAACAATAGCAATAGTTTTGTTAATATGAGATTCATAGTTTGGTAATTATGAGACCTGGTGACATGAAATTAATTGTCTATAACATTTGTTTTATATTATCAAGAGAGTGGAGATATATTCAAGAAAGTTTCCTCCTTATTGTATGAAATATAAAGGAAACCAGAAGTCTCTGTGTACTCATGTCTACACTTGCCTTCAGGACTGAAACCCGAAGAGGAAGAGGTGATGGTGGTGAAAGGGCAGTTATCCTGTTCTACACTTTCTCACACATTAAATACAGCCCCTGTGGCTGCACCCAAATAAACAGATACTACAGGAAAGAAGCATTTTGCAGCGTGGAGATTCCTTTTTCATTGAGGCTGTAACTATGTAGTCTGGATCTTACTGTAAAATATGATTTCAGCACTTTGATACCCCTATGTGAACAGCTCCTCTCAGTAACAAGAGGCAAAGGCAATCAAAAATAGCACATCCTTGTGTCCCAATTGAGGTAGGGCAGCCACAGTTAGTTGTCCAACTTAACTGATTTTTTAGCTCTTTTTGAAATGTCCCATTTTTCGCTGTTCCCTTCTGATTGCTCAATTGATTCAATTGGTTCACCTCTGAGTTCAAAATATAAAGAACTATGTGCTCAATCAACACAGTGGGAGGAGCTTGCACTCTAGAGAGGAAGGGGTCTTGCTCTTTCCTGTCACAACAAAGCAAACCAATGACTTGTGGCAAACTAGGGATCTCTTGAGGCACAGGTCTGATAACAGGCAAACTTTAAACTTCTCCCCATACCACTGACTCCACTGAACATCACTAGGACTGGAAGGAAGCCACAGCTCCTCTTCCACCTCACAATCTGCAGGAACAAAGCTGGGTTCAAAGGTAGTTTTTAAACTTCTTGCACAGCCCACTTGAATGTTTCAACATATAGCTAAAGTGACCCAGACTTTCTCATCTTAAATGAGTAGTTTTCTGTGCTCTTTCTCATTTCTCCCTTTTTGCTTCACCACACCATTTGCAGCACAGCTTGGTTTTGCCTGGCCACACAGGTTTTCAGCTATGAAATGTTTGAAGATTTGAAACAGCAAAGCACAAGAATACTTGCAGTGGTGAAGATGGGCAAATTTAAACTCCAGCTTGCAAGTTTCTTGGAAACAGACCTTAAAGTCTGAAACACCAGTATAGCTAACAGTATAACAGTATAACTAACAAGGGTGAGAGTGTCATTACAGACCTCTTTGGTAAAGTGTTTGTCAGTACTACATTACCAGAAGCACAATTAGTTGCTTATTTTGCTAATGTAACCTGTTAGCAGTGCATGTTTGTCAAAGCTGATGTCAAGTGCTGCACTGGAGGAACAAAGAAATAAACATACACAGAATGGGAGACACACAGGAGATCATCAATAGGCTGCCAAGGAAATCCAGGAATCTCTGTACCCTTTCTGAGTCCTGTTTTTGAGTTAAAGGTGTATAAAGATGATCTCCTCCTCCTCCTCCTCCTCCTCCTCCTCCTCCTCCTCCTCCTCCCCTTTGCTCTGCATTCCTCAATTACTTGTTTCTTGCTCCACAGCAATCTCTCTTTCCACTTCTAGATGCAATTCAAGGACGTTCTAGCTTTCAGTCAACCATGTGCCATTCCCAGTCTTAAGGATGTAGCTGTTAGGGGGGGGGGGGATGAATGTATTGATTCCAAAATAAAAATTCTGGATCCCCCCCCCCATGAAATTTACCTTTAGTCCCAACAGTTCTAGCATTGCAGTAACATTTAGAATACCTTAGAATACCTTAGAATCCAAAGAAAATGAGCCAAGTTATCAAAGAAATGGAAACACAGCAACTATATCAGTTCTGTCTGTGAAAGTTTTCAATGTCTCATTCTCCCCAATGGCAGAGATTTGGGGGCTAAAGGAAAATTTTACTGGAGGGGCAGCAAACTTATTTGGGGGGATTTCCTCCTTCCCCCTACATACCTGCCAGTTTCCTTATGTTAGATCTAAGAAACAGTTCTCCATCCATCTATTTTAAGATCCTGAGGGTTGGGTGCTGCGACTTCCTCCCTTCTCTGCTCAGGATAGGGCTAGAAATTTGGAATAAATCAAGGTAGGGAAAATTTGTCTAATTTCTTTTCCACTGGTAAGTGTTAACCTTTTCCTTTCTTCACCAAGCCCCAACTGGTTGATAGTTGGCACCCAGGATGAGCAAGGAAATAAAACCCAGAAATCTTGAGACATCTGTATGTGTGTGCATTTGTGTGTGTTGGGGTATGTGTGGGAGCACTCCAGAGCAGTAAAATACAATAATGTGAAGTGTTTCAATCACTTACCATTAGCTAAAAGGCAAAGTTAGGGCTGGTACAGACTGGTAGAGACTGGCACAATACATCAGCTTGGGGGCGGCATGGTGCATGGCATTTAGATGACGCATATGTCAACGCTGCCCCCAAGCAGGCGTTATGCCTTCCACCTGCCCAGCACTCCAGTGGTGTGGGGTTTATACACCACATGTTGTAAAGCTGCAGCAGCAGCAAAAAAGCTGGCTTTTTGCTCAAAAAGGAGCAGCAAAAAGCTGGATTGAGGCCACAGCATGTGGTTGCATCAGCCCTGATTCAGCTTTCTTTGGGGCAGCTTAAATCCACCCCTTCAGAGCCATCTGTTTTGGCCCTTACTTCTATCATCAAAAGAATGCATATAAAGAGGAAAGGCCCCTTACTACCGGTACTGTTTTTTCACACTTTGCAGCTACTCAGTAAACTACACAGTTTATTGATCCTCTTGGGGGGAAATGCTGGACCACTCCAAGGCAGTGAAATAACTTAAAGCCATTTCCTGCTAGCAAGTGGAAGCTGCTGACCAGACTCCTGCCCCTTTATCCAGTACTAATGGCATTGCTGCATACTAAACCAACTTGTCTTTCTATGCCAATTGGCATTTATTTATTTATTTATTTATTTATTGTATTTCTGTGTCACCTCCCAGCCCCCAAGGTGATGAACAAATAAAAAACAGTTGTTGTTGTTGTTGTTATTATTATTATTATTATTATTATTATTATATAGCTCTGTAAGTTTACACAGTGCTGTACATAAATCTTAGAGTCCTTGTGCTCTCACCCTTTGGCTCAACCACTCACAGGATGCCTTCCTTAACAGTACCTACAGGGAGAAGGAACCAAATGCAGGAGCTTATCAGGTGAAGAAATGCCAGCTTACCTCGTCTGCATTCAGTTCAGGATCTTGGATGCCCCTGGATGTTATCAGACCTAAATCGCCGCTGATCTAGCCATGATGTCACCACTTGGATGCTTCCCGAGTTGAAGCATCACACAGCCAGCACTTTTTCAAAGTCAGAGAATATCCGACTTCAAAAAATGAAGATGCCAGCCACAGATGCTGGCAAAATGTCAGAAAGGAACTCTTCTAGACCATGACCACATAGCCTGAAAGCCCCACAAAAGAACTATGGATGCAGGCCATGAAAGCCTTCGACTCCAAATCTTTTGGGGTGTTCGTGATTTCATTGGCCCCAGAGTCTGGCTATGTATATTCATGGCAAAAAGGGGGTGGTGGTGGTGGTGGTGGTAGTGATGGTAATAGTTGTCATGTGCCTTCAAGTTGTTTCCAAATTTGGCAACCATAATTCAAATCTATCATGGGGGTTTCTTGGCAAGTTTCTTTGGAGGGATTTGCCATTGCCATGCTCTGGGGCTGAGAGGGTGTGACTATGCCACACTGGCTTTAAAAAGGGGGAGAAAATTTCACTAAATTCTATTGTATTTTATAGTATTTTTTTCTGAATGAAAATGTGTATTGTTTTCAGACCAAATTTCAGAAATTCAGAATCAGAAATTCACACATTACTCTGACATACATTCTCTATGGTGGCAATAGAAGATTCTTCTTTTGACCATATAGCAATTTGCAGGGAAATGGTTCTTTTCATTGGGACAACAAAAGTCTAAATCCCTGTTTACTTGCTCCTTAACCCATAACTGTATCTGGAACCTTTCCCTGTGAGATCCTGTTTACAATTAGCTTTGGATGATTTTATTTTGCAGAGAAAGAGGACTAGAGACAGCAGCAGCCACAAGACCCAAGAATGTTCCTTTCTCTTCCTTTACTGTTCTCCTTGAGACAAAGATTGATGGTGGAACCAATCTAGAAGGACCCAGATCCAGAAACAACAAATACACAAATGCAAACACATGAATATACATCCAATGTAACTTGCAGTTTTTTAGTTCTTTTCATGCAAAAATCTAGTGGAGAGAGGAAGCCCCTTTTGAAAAACAGTCATGGATTAAGTTAAAAAAGAAAAACAAAAAACTTTGAAATGTCTGGGATGACCTTTCTAATAAATAAATAAAAGATGGAGTGGATAAGTATAAGCTGGTCTAATTAAACTAGGACTCCCTGCTGCAATATATTACAGCTGGTTAAGTTTTAAAGTAAAAGCAAAACCTACATTATCTGGAAGTCTAACATTTAATTGCAGTTAAGCAAAGTAGATTACTGAATGGTAGCCACATTAAGGTCTAATAGCATTTGTGGAAAATGGATTGTCTGGCACTAGCTCTTTCCAAATACACTACAGAGAAAATGTGCCTACAAGTAGAACATGTGGATGCCTGTGGAGGTGACAAATACTTTTGCAAGGGACATTAATCAGATGAAATGTAAAAGGCATTCGCTTCTGGCCTTAAACTCTTTGGTCTGGAACAAATTGCATTGGAAATCGCTCAGAATGAAGCCTTGAACTGATAGAGAGTGTGTGTGAATACACATCCCCTTTACTGCAGGAATTGGTTTCAATGTTTATCATTCATACCATCTGGATTAATGTAGTTTCTCTTGGCCTTTCTGTGCAATCATACCAACCATTGCAAAGTTGCTTTAAAGGAATGAAAAAGAGATGATAAATAAATTTTTCAAAATGCTCCTAGCTACTGAGAACTTTAAATAGTAGGCTTAAGTGTTTAATGGATGATCATGGATTTGATTTTCAGGAATTAATGAGAATGAGTGAAGACTGTATGACATTTCCTTGTATTGTGATCTCATTTTAAAGCAGGTCATTTTTAATGGAAGCTTAATATAAGAAAAAGTTTCAGGAAGTTCAAGAAGTTTAATATGATACAATATGGTTTCAAACAAAAATCTAATTTAAATTGAAAAAAAACATTTTAATGCTTTCTTTTCAAAACAATTATTGATTTTCGGATATAATAGAGATGGAGATGGCCTTGGTTATGTTGTGCTCAATCTTTGCAGGGAAGCAAACAGCCAGAATGTGTCCCTGTTGGTTCTGCAGGACTTTAAAATGTTCAGTTCCATCAGCCATTGCATCCTTCTAAGCTACCTCACTGTTATAGGGCTGCATTTGTGAAAAACTGATGAGAAGCATAGAAACATTTATCATTATTATACCTATATATGTTAATTTAAAGCCTCATTTTAACTGGTTTACTACTTTACTGCATCATGGTTGAGTTTCCTGAATTCAATAAATAGGCCTTAAATATATATACGGACAGCTGATGTGAGATAGTAGTTGCCTGGGAGCTGACAAATCTCTCTCTCTCTCTCTCTCCCTCAAAAGCTCCATCTACACTGCAGATTTAATGCAGTTTGACACTGTTTTAACTGACATGGCACAATGCTATGGAATTATGGGATTTGTAGTTTTGTTAGATATTTAGCCTTCTATTTCAGAGAGCTCTTGTGCCATAGTACTCTACAAAGCCATAGGATTCCATAGGGCAGAGTCATGACAGTTAAAATGGTGTCAAACTGCACTAATTATGCAGTATGGCAGCAGCATGAAAAAAGGAATATTCTCCCTCTGCTGCTGCACTGCAAAATTAATGCAGTTTGAAACACTTTAACTGTCATGGCTCTGTTTTTTTGGAATCGAGGGATTTGTAGTTTACTGAGGCACAAGAGCTCTCTGATAGAGACAGCTAAATTTATCACAAAATTGCAGCTCCCTGCATTCCATAACACTGACTCCTTTTTCTTCCCTCCATATGAAAACTGAGATTTTTTTTCCTTTTGAGAAAACCAGAACATCAAATATTGTTAATTGTTTAAAAATATAACTCTCATAGCTTCGTACCTCACCTTCTGAAATTCTGCTGGAAATTTGTCTAGGAGTACTTCTACATTTTTGTGACATTCATGTAACTTGTTCACAGAATCACAGGAAAGAGTGTCAAACCATGTGGGAAAGGCAAAATAACCCCAAATTTCCTGGATCTATGTGCCTGAAATTTGGCAGATTTCATGTACTTTCTATAACTGAATTCCCCCTTTCAGTCAACAAGATTTAGGAAATTAAAGATGTTGCTTGCATTCCCTTTTTGAGTAAGTCAGTGCAGAATACCTCTGAGGAAAACCATGATGGTAATCAGAATTGCTGCTGAAACAATCACCTAAACCATGCCAGTGCAGCAGATCCCAAGCCACAGTCCCTAGTTTACAACCTAGAGTCCTTGCACACTACACAATTACAGCCCTGTGATTCCATTTTAACTGCCTTGTCTGCATTCTTTGGAATCTTGGGTTTTATAGTTTTATCAGAGGCCCCAGAGGACCTCCCTGGTTCACGATTCAGATTCAGTGGGAGGCAGCCATGGCAGTTAAGATGGAACTAGATGGTACTAGAATTGTGTGCTGTGAAAGGTTCCCACATTCCTTACTGCAAAATTCCATGGATTTACAAAGGAAAAGCAAGTTTAAACACCTTTGATCCCCAAAGCTTTATTCTTAGATTGGAGGGCACTCTCACAAGTTATGCTTCATTGTATATGGGCTTTCCCAAACAATGGACTTTCTCCAGCCCATTGCAGACATATACTGCCTCATCACTCATAACACATCAATGGAAGCTGATGGCTCTCTTGTCATTAGTTGCTATATCTGCTCTGAGTTTTACTATGAACTTTAAAAGGGCTAGCACCTTGGACAACTCCTTCTGCTAAATCTGAGAGCAACATTTACTGCCTTATTAGAATCTTTGGGGCTTTCTAGATTGGCAGGAAAGTGTGACATGAAGTTGCCTTTTCCTTAATGCTTAGCAGCTGCACCACAGCCTTTAGATGGAGCTGCGCTGTTCCACAGTTTTTAAAAAAGAAGCTGGGAAAACCAGCACCTTTTTAAAGGCTCTTCTTCTCCCTTAAAATGCAAAAAAAAAAAAAAAAAAAAAGCGTTTTCATGGCACACTTTCCTTTTTCTCATCTAAAGGCTAGAGTTTCATGCAGCCATGAACACACTTCTTTTTGCCAATCTAGAAAGCCCCATAGAGTTGGAAGAGACCAAAAGGGTCATCCAGTCCAACCCCCTGCCATGCAGGAACTCTCAGATCAAAGCATACCTGACAGATGGCCATCTAGTCTTGGCTTAAAGACCTCCAAGGAAGGAGACATGGAAGTCACTACTTACATCTGTACCAATGGTTGGATCTATTTTTCTCCTCACCTTTAGTCAGGTTTCTTGTCATGTTTGTTTCCTCTTCAGATCTATACCAGGTAGGCAAAGCCTGATGCTACTCCTTCTCAAAGAGCCCTCCTCTAGGAATCTTTTAAAAAAACAAACAAACAAACTCTAAATCCATCTGAATCAAAGAAACACACAATAATGTTGACTTACCATCTTCATGTTAGGACACAGGAAAGAACCCTCTTAGTGTCTGATCCCAGGCTGTGAAACATGCTTCCATGGGAGGTCTAGCTAGCTAGTTTTTCCCAAACATTGGTTTTTCAGGGTTTTTTTTTTTACTTCAGCTCCCAGAAGCCCCAGCCAGCTTGGCCAACTGTCAGAAATTCTGGGTACTGAATCTGAAACATCTGGAGGACCAAAATTTAGACTGGCTTTTACTGGCAGGAAACAGTGAGGTGTAGTGGTTTGTGTGTTAGGTTGTGACTCTGGAGACTAGGCTTCTATTCCCAGCACTGACATGAAACCTAATGGGCAACTTTGGGCAAGTCACATGGATGGTAATTGGAAAAAAACAAAACACCTCTAAACAAAAATTGCCAAGAAAACCCGATGATAGGTTCATGGCCTTAGGCTTGCCATAAGTCAGAAACAATTCGAAGGCATAAAACAACAGTAACAAGGATGTTTGAAAGTTGTTTGCTCTTGTTTTTCTCTTGTATCCTTTCAGTTCTGTTTTAAATGTATTTTAAACAGGTTTAGATATGTGCCTTTTAAAGAGAGTTGTTATGTGATTGTTTGTTTTTTAATTTTTTGTAAAATACTTTTTGAACTAAGCATTTCTTTTCAATTATTGTAAGTTTTGGATCACAAGTTGGGAGAAAGGCAGGTTGTAAACTGAATAAATGAAACAAAACAAATTAAAATACCAAGTCCCACTGGTACAGTGAGTCCACCCGAGTTGGGACTAATGCCTGGATTTAGGTCTTTTGTTTGGAACAAATATCCATTTGTTAGATGTCTACAGTCTTTTAATGAATGTAATTAAGCATAGCAGTGAACTCAGCTACAGTTTAAAGTTTGGACTTCAAGGAAATAAAGAAGAACATGATGCATACTCCCGTTACTTGGACTCTTAATTAGACATTTTCCATTGTTTTTTTAACCAAACAAAGCTATATGATTATTATGCTCACCCTATGTTTTAGTAATGGGGTATGCACAAAGACATATCTTTTCTTCATGCTGCATGGAGAGTGTTAACTGGAGAAGAGCCCAGAGAACTTCTTCACACAAAATACTAAAGTAATAATTTCAGCAAATAGTCAGAGGTTTATTGAAACTTGTGTAAAGTGGAGCAGGAGATGAACAAGGATAAAAGAGAAGATGATTGTATATGGTTATGGGTTTTTGTTTTTTTAAAGTAGAGCCTCCCCCCCCCCCCCCGCCTCCTTCTCCCTCACCACTGATAGGAATAGCTGAGCTATCAATTTTGCCTCTATAGGGAAAAGAATGGAATGAGTCAGAATCAAACAGCCAACTATCAGAGAACGGAACTGTCTAGTATTGTCCTCTAAGCCCTTCATAGCAATCATGGAGGCTTATCCTTTCTATCTTCATTTGCAAAAGTGCTGGCACTTCTTTACAAAAAGCTCAGAGCAGAAAAGCTTAAAAACTGCTCTATCACAAAAGCAATGCTTAGCCATGGCTGTTTGTTTATTTCTAAACAAAGTATACTAAAACATTATGACCATTTGTTTTCACACTGACCTATTTCATATGGTTGATGTGAAGAGAAAAATATGGAAGAGGACCATGTATGCCTCCTTGAGCCTCTTGGACAAAATTAGCATATGTCAAATTTATGAGTGAGAAATGCAAACAAAAATCCATCAGTGATACCTTTACTGGCCAACCAAATATACTTGTTTTATGCTTTCAAAGCTCCATGGGTTTCTTCATCAGGCAAGATGTTACAAACCAAACAGGAGGGGGTAAAATAATTGGAGATGTTAGTCAGATGCCTGCACGTTGTTTCAGTCCTTAGCAAAGATGGTATACTGGGAAGGATATATTTTGTGTAGACAGGCTCCTCCTGCTTCTGGACATGTGGCAATAGAGAGTTTCAAAGTCCAGGAAATTTAAAGTCTATTTGCATCTCAACAGGGACCCCTCTTTTGCAATCCAGTATGTCTCCATTACAGTGAGGTCAGAGGCCTCTTTGTAGGCAGAGAACAATGCATTCCTCAGGAAGTCTCCATGTTTTTGCATCAGGAACATTTTGTTGTTGTAGAGGTAAAACATGAAAATTCAATCCAAATTTAAGAAGAAGAAAAATCGTTTTACCTTGGTTGGAGGTCCCAGTCCACAGGGCACACTTCATGGTTCCCCTATTGCAGCTGTATCTCACAATACAGGGAACATTCAGGGTTAGCTTTGTTGGCTATTTCACAAATGCAAACAAAAATCCATGAGTGATACCTTTATTAACCAACCAAAATGCACAATATACTTGTTGCAAGCTTTCGAAGCTCCATAGGCTTCTACATCAAGCAAGATGTTACAAACCAATCACGTGGGGAAAACACCATTGGAGATGTTAATAAGATGCCTGCATGTTGTTTCAGTCCTTAGTAAAGTTAGTATATTGAGAAGGATATATTTTGTGCAGGCAGGCTCCTCCTCATTCTGACCATGTGTGAGAAGTTGAAGTTACAGGTATTCAGCCATTTAAACCCCAGCACCTGGAGACGGATTCATTTTCTTTTGGAGAGGGTTTTGAGGTGGAGCCAGGCTGTAAACACCATCGAGAAAGGCTGGGTTGAGGGTGGAATAGGGACATAACGTCCATATGATGCACACCCCATCTCCACCCCTGGAGTGGCATGATGCCGTGCGCAACACCACATGGTGCACTGCATCATGACGCTCTTCTGGTGCTGTGTCTGCACAACACAGTGCTGAAGGAGTGCTGTAAGCCGCAGCTATCACGCTCTTTGTAGGGTGCAAAAAGGAGCCACTTTTTGTGGCTCCTTTTTGTGCCCTGCAAAGGCCAGATCAGGGCCATAGCATGTGTTTGCCACAGCCCCAATCTGGTTGCAAAAGGGGCAGTTGCAGGCTGCTCCTTGGAGTTATCTGCACAGCACCTAAGTGACAGTTCTGTACAAAGCCTTGTTGTATCTTAAAGACTGTTGCTTTTTTTTAACTTATGGCAATCCTAAGGAAAACTTATCATTGCATTTTCTTGGCAAGTGTCTTTTGAGGGGGTTTGCCATTGGCATGCTCTGAGGATGAGAAAGTGTGACTTGTCCAAGGTCACCCAGTGTTTTTTTTAATATATATTTTATTGAATTAAAAACAAACAAACATTCCATTGTTCGCAAGACAATATAATACTGGTTATATTATATTATATATAATACCAGTGGTTTTTAGTGCTCGAGCAGGGAATCAAACCATGATCTCCAGACTCATAGCCCAACAGTGAAATCACTACACCACACTTAAAGATTATTTCTAGGTCCAATAAGTATAATGTAATCTTAAAGATTACTTTCTTTTTATTGGACCTAGTTGTGGTCTATGCATCTGCAATTAGTGAATTGTTACATTACACAACTAAATGAGCCAACAAATGTGTAAGGCACTACTACAAAGTGTAATGACGATCTGCATGTTCAATGCACAATGGCAACTCATGAACAACTAGTTTCCACAGCCTTAAATTAAATGCAGGCTTCTTCAATGGGGAAAAAAATCTATCAATTTCCATACAGGACATTTTGCATGCATAGATTCCTGACAAAATAATAGCTACTGTTTCTAGAAACCCATGGGGGAAGGGGTGCAAAGTGGATGTTGCTTTCATGCACAAAAAGAGTAATTTGTATAAAAAGTTGTGTTTTTCTGGAATCTGTTTTTTGCACAAAACCATGGTTTCACACAAAACCATGATGTTCACTCAGAAAATTACAATGCTTCCAGTAACACATGTTGGTTGTTGTTGTTGTTGTTGTTGTTGTTGTTGTTGTTTTTGCTTTTGGAAAAGTTGAGTTTTGCACAAAGGCTACTGATTCTGCAAAAAAAAAAAAAAAAAAAAAACACAAGCAAATAAACAAAAACCACAAACCCCAACCACTGTTTCTGGAAAGTATTTAAAAATATTTGTACAATACTTATGGTATTCATTCAAATCCCACACGGACTTCTGGGTAAAATAATTTTTTGGAACACTTCAGAATATGTGAATCCTGGGAGAGAACTGCAGATTATTATTTTTTAAAAAAGAAGTGTGTGCATGTGTGAGAGCCTCTGACCTTGAAGTCCTTTCTCCAAATGTTACCTTTTGGGACACATACATGTCATTATTATTCTTATATTCATTTTAAGTGCAAAAGAGAAATGATAAAGCTTGATGATAGATAGATAGATAGATAGGCAGACAGATGCTGTGTGTTATTTAAGTTTATTGACAACTATCTCGCTTGTCAACTCAAGGCACAGCATGTCTGACAGTGATGGTGAATTATTTATGTCATCAAACTATGGAAGGTTTAAAATGTTTCTGGAGCAATTCTCCAAGAAGATTGCGCTTTGGGAAGATAAATACTTCTCAGGAGCAGCATCTGATCACAGATTTCAGAAGCCTTGAAATTCTGTAAATACAACATCCTTTTCAACCTGTATTTTTGTCCATCTTTGGCTGGTGCCATTTATTCACAGCTTACTACTTTTATGCAAGTGATTTATGCTCTTGGTGGGAGCTTATCACTGTTGCTTCCAACCTCCTTTTAATAGTAAATTACTTTGTTAGAACACAGTTATTGTAAGAAGGGATTATATTGTAGCAGAATGTTTCAGAACCCATCACAATCATCCAATGGATGTGAACATCTGTCATTTTGGTTGTATTTTCTTTTGCTGAATCTCACCAGGTTTCTTGTCCCATCTCAGTTTGGTACTGGGTTGAAAGACATCTCCCACCCACCCCCACCCCCATTCACACAGAGAAATGTATTTCCTGCATATTTTTCCAAAATATTTTTGGGATGTATGTCATTTTCTAGCACACACATTTTTCTATAGGCACTTCCTTACAAATAAATCGTGTGGGCATTTCCCTCCAAATTTATGTATTTTTGTCATGTCCCTTTAAAAAAAATGAAGGCATAGCTCTGTGAACTTTTTATTCTTTCTCATACATAGAATCATAGAGTTGGAAGAGACTACAAGGGCCATCCATTCCAACCCCCTGCCATGCAGAAACTCCCAATCAAAGCATCCCCAACAGATGGCCATCCAGCCTTGTTTAAAAACCTCCAAAGAAGGAAACACCACTACACTTCAAGAGAGTGTGTTCCACTGTTGAACAGCCCTTACTGTCAGGAAGTTCCTTCTAATGTGGGGTGGAATCTCTTTTCCCGTAACTCCATTATTCAGAGTCTTGTTCTCTGGAGCATCAGAAAACAAGCTTGCTCCCTCCTCAATATGACATCCCTTCAAGTATTTAAACAGGGCTATCATATCACCTCTTAACCTTCTCTTCTCCAGGCTAAACATCCCAAGCTCCCTAGGTTGTTCCTCATAGGGCATGGTTTCCAGGCCCTTCACCATTTTAGTCGCCCTCCTTTGGACATGCTCAACCTTTTCAACATCCTTTTTGAATTGTGGAATGCATAGAAGTATGGAGGTGCTGTTTCTCATGGGGAAAAAGATATAGAGGAAAAACTGAAAGTGTTTAGGGCGGGGACTAGGTGTTTAGAGCAATAAGGATGGTACATGGGTATGTATTTATTTATGGCAGAATCATAGTGAAGCCTTTGAAGTTTTAGGGTGAAGCATTGTGAATATTGGATTTGTGTTTGGGGATGATAGAAGTTGTGTATGAAAACATTTTTTCCTGCTAATAGCTACAGTTACTGGAATAAAGTTCTTGCTGTTTGAAATACAGAAGGCTCATTCACTGAGTTGTTGGGGGGGGGGGGCAAAAGGCAGTTCTTCACAATAACCATGTAAGCTCATGCTAAAATAAAAGTCAGTTACATTACATTTTGTTCTCCCTTTCTCTTCTTCCTTTTTATGCTGCAAGAAACTAATGCTACTTCTTTGATGACAATCACCTACTGTGGCCCAAGAGATGGAACAGGAGGGATGCTTTTGAAAAAGAGATGCTGGAACCAAGCTTATATATTATTAGAGACTCTGAGTGGACATAAAAGACATGACAGACAAATCAGAGGTCCTTCACAGTCAGTCTACTAGCATAGATAGCAGTAGCAAGAGTAAGTGATAGAGAACAATCAGTTGCTGAGTCCAGTATGATAAGAGTATCTCTTGAAAGGTGGGACATGGCAGCAAAGGCATTGAAAAACCCACACAGACATGTCAAGTCTGCCCCACGGAAACATAGGCTAGAATCAGAGTGGCAGGCTATTATTCTTTTTAAGTGAGTAGAAGGTGGTATGAAAACAGGTTTATCTTCCTAGCAGACATTTTCAAGTGTTTGTCAAGAGACATGAAGGTGATTTGATGGCTGCCTTCATGGCATTCCTTCATGCAGTGACTTCTGCTTCTGTCAAATGCAGTTCAAAGCCCTTTGAACCTGAGAGGACAAGGAGACAAACAAGATATGTATATACACCACAGGAAGTACCCTCTCTCAAGTCACTTTGGATTCTCCTAAATATGGACATCTGCTTCCAGCCAGGTTCTTTTATCCCACTGTCATCCTCTTAAATAGACAAATTTCATATGCTGTTGTTAATGCAAAAACCTACCAAACCAGACACCAAGCTGAGTTGGCTGTGTGTCCTGCAATCAGCCACCCCACTTTAAAAGAGTGAAACATGCTTCTCTCTGTTCATTTAACTGTGTGCTGTTTGGTTGTTGTTGTTTTTTAAAACCACCCTTAATGGATTATAAATGGTTTTAACTGTTTAGATCATTTAATCTTTTTTAAATAACATGCACACACATACACAATGATGGTTTTGGATATTTTAATTTGTACTGGTTTTCATAATTTATAGGCACCTTAATTACTAGTATTCAGGCAAAGGTGGGGTATAAATGAAAGGAGGAGGGAGGAATAATCGTAATCATTTTGATTCTCTTTGTATCATCTGGAGAGCCCTTGCAAGGAGAAAGGAAGAGGTAAAATGGGGCAATTTTGTACTCCTCCTTCAGATCCACTGGTGGTGGTGGTGGTGGTGGTGTGTTTTATTTTGTTTTAAATCTTGCATATGTTCATGATATTCAAGAAGAGGAAAGGACACCCCCTCTGCTAAGTTTCCGTGATGAGAGTGCCACAGAATCCATGTTCCTCTTAGCAGCAGCTGAAGCTTCCTCGGGATTCTTGCCATCTCCTCCCAAAACAATATGAAGACCCAATGCCCTAACAGTGCTGCCCTTGCCACTTTGAACAGGAAGATCAGATGCATTCTAAAATCAGTCTCAGTAGTGCAGATTACATGTGGAGAGAGAATGCTTAACTGTTTCAGCTCTATTCTCTATACTGCTTTTTCCACATAGTGCGAATGATATAACACTTGGAGATCTTTTTCCATATCTTTCTCTCAGTGAGTGAAAACTAGAGGTTGGGAAATTGATCCTACAAGTACTAGATTAACCAACTGCTACTCTCAACTGATGTCCTGTCAATAATTTTGAAGTCTTTCCCAATTTTCTGCCTATAAAAAGAACAGAGCAAAGTGCTTCTGTCTCCATCAACCAGTAACATCTCCTGGTAACCTTAGATCAGTACACTTGACCTTTGGTATCTGCGGTATCTGCTGGGATTTGGTTCCAGAATACACACATACCAACACTGTGGATGCCAAAATTTGTGAATGAACAAGTCTCATTTTGTACAGTGAGGTAGTAAAATAATGTCTCTTACATAAAGGGGGAAAAATCAAGGTTTGTTTTCTCGGAATTTTTAAAACAGTCATTTTTTGGAATATTTTCAAGCTGTCAATGGGTAGATGCAGAATGCATGGATACAAAGGGCTGATCACATATATGTTATCTTAACCTACTGCACAGAGTCATGAGGATAAAATTTGAGTGGGAGGTTAATAACATATTCTCACCTTGGTTTAGGAGATTATCGCACCACCTCTGGTGCCTGACTTACCTCTTCCGCATTTGGCTCAAATTCGGAAGTTAGGCTGATTTTATTGCACAGCCTTCTCTGTCAAAATGGCTTTCCATTGCCTCCAGGACCAAATTTGGGCCCAATAAGTCACTTCAGCAGCCTTTTTTTTTCTCCAAATTGGAAGCTTCCAAATTGTAAAGTATGACCACTGAAGTGACTTACAGGGCTCGAATGCAGCCCTGGAGGCAACAGGAAGCCATTTTGACAGAAAAGGCTGTGTGATAAAATCAACCTAACTTCTAAATTTAAGCCAAATGCAGAAGAGGTAAGTCAGGTGCATGAAGCCCCATGGACACCCCTTTCTGGGCCACAGGGAAGCGGCATTTTGCCACTTCTCCGTGATCCTGAAAAACACTGGATTGGGGCCTCTGGGCTGCCGGTGAGGCTGCCCTAGCCCCAATCATCTGTGGAAAGGGGTGGGTGCAGGCTGTCCCTAAAGGGGCAGTCTGCACTAGCCAATTATTTAGTTTATTTAGATGTACACATTAGATACAATGTGATTAATCAAAAGTATATGTCCAGCAGACAACTAGTGTTATCAATAGGAAGTAGGAGAGCGCTTTTAGAGCAGAGGGCTTCTGTCTATAAAGACTTCTGTAGAATTGTCTGGGAGACCTTGGTGTACACCAGAAGGGCTGGCATGGTGATGCACAGCATTGGCCTGAGATATCTCCACTGTTGCTTCTCTGAGCTCCTAACAGCTGCTTAGACACATGCTTTGTACTATGGGACATGCTTTAGCTAGAGACATTATTTAATGTATGTCAAGTTTTTCCTCCTGTCTAATAAATATGTCATTCTTTTCACCCACAGTATGTTTATTTCCTCCATAACATAAAAGAACCAGATGTATTTGGTGGGCAACAATTCACAGCTTGGTCATGAGAGTGCAGTGCATCCAGTTGCCTCACCCTGTCTGCAGGGCTGCCTTGAGTGAGATAAATAAAATCAATACAAATAGATACAAATAGTCCCCTTCTGGGATGCCTCGCAGATATTGGGCTTGGAGGTACTGATCTGCAGTGGCTCCGATCCTTTCTGGAGGGTCGGTCTCAGAAGGTGTTATTAGGTGACACCGGTTCGACCCCACAGCCATTATCTTGTGGAGTCCCTCAGGGTTCAGTACTGTCCCCGATGTTATTTAACATCTACATGAAACCGCTGGGGGAAATCATCCGGAGTTTCGGAGTAAGGTGTTATCTGTATGCAGATGACGTCCAGATCTGTCACCCCTTTCCACCTATTACTAAGGAGGCTGTCCAGACCTTGAACTGATCGCTGTGTCAGACTGGATGAGGGCTAACAAATTGAAACTTAATCCAGACAAGGCAGAGGTTCTCCTAGTCAGTCGAAAGACTGAACAGGGCATAGGGTTACAGCCTGTGCTTGACGGGGTCACACTCCCCCTGAAGGCACAGGTTCACAGCTTGGAAGTGATCCTGGACTCATCGCTGAGCCTGGAACCCCAGGTTTCGGTGGTGGCCAGGGGAGCTTTTGCACAGTTAAGACTCATGAGCCAGCTGTGCCCGTACCTTGGGAAGTCTGATCTGGCGACGGTGGTCCACGCTCTGGTCACATCTCGAATAGATTACTGCAACGCACTCTACGTGGGGCTGACTTTGAAGATGGTTCGGGAACTTCAACTAGTCCAACAGACGGCAGCCAAACTAATAACTGGAGCTTCATACAGGGAGCCTACTACCCCCCTGTTATGTCAGCTCCACTGGCTACCGGTCCATTTCCGAGCTCAATTCAAAGTGCTGGTTTTGACCTTTAAAGCTCTATACGGTTCTGGCCCGGCTTACTTGTCTGAAAGCCTCTGCCCCTATGTCCCCGTAACTTAAGATTTTCCGGGGAGGCTCTGCTCTCGCTCCCGCGAGAGTGGCCCCCCGCCTGTGGAATGCACTCCCAAGTGAGATACGATCAACCCCATCCCTCCTGGCTTTTAGGAAGAAAGTAAAATCATGGTTGTGGGACCAGGCTTTTGCACATGAATGTAATGCAGCAATTCACTGGGACTGGCTAATGTTGATGGTCATAAGAACACGGATTACCACTTTGGCATATGGAAGGATCATAGATTGAGCTCTTAAACTGTTTGATTGTTAATTTTTGTTGATTGTGCTTATTTTAACTTTGCTGTATTTATGTTTTAAATTGTATACTGCCGGCATCTAATGATTGCCTTGTAAGCCGCTCTGAGTCCCCCCTCAGGGGTTGAGAAGAGCGGTTAGAAATACTGTAAATAAAATAATAATAATAATAATAATGAAACAACCTTCTAGAATTTACGTATGATGTGCCAATTGCAGACATTATATATTTCTGTTTAAAGTCATGCAACAGAGATAAAGAAATAATAGGGCAATTAACCCCACAAAGAATGAGAACAACAAGATGCAAGCAATCTCATTATCTCTGTTACAGGTTCAGACAGTGTAATTGGGACAGCCTGTGGCCTGAGAGTGACTGAATGTTCTTGCATGACACAAAGTAGTGCTTTTTGCAAGAGCTCTTTAGCCAAAGCCAGAGCTCAGGATGACAGAGAGATCTACACTTACCATTTCCTTCAACACTCACCACAAGCTGTTAGCTATCATGATACATAACTAAAGGCCCACCTGGCATTACACACAAGAGATATCTATTTCTTTGTTGTTCTGTCAGCTTGATCACATATCTCATGGTCATGTAGAAATATAATCTGCCCAAAGAGGCTGTGACACAGTATGAAAAGAGCACAGGGTGATTTGTTGGGGTTTGGGTGCACCTCAGATGGCTGGTAGTCTTGGGTGATAATATTTCACCTATTGTCCAAAGGGAGCCTGCAAGGTTGTACTTCAGCAGTTAGTCTGCACACAGTGCAGACAGCAGATATATATGGAGTCAAAGACTTTCATGACCGGCATCCATAGTTTTTTGTGGAGAATGCCAGCCACAGATGCTGGCGAAACGTCAGAAAGGAACTCTTCTAGAACATGGCCACATAGCCCGAAAGCTCCACAAAAAACTATAGCAGATATATAATTTGGACCTATGATCAATCCTGTCTAATCATTTGTTTTTCTTGTGAAATTCTCATCTCTTCTGGAATTATGAAACACTACTTCTAGAGTAAAGCCAATAAAAGCTGATCTTAATATAGTGGCACAATATTCACCATGAGTACCCCAGTAGCCATTCATTGCAGATCATCAGATGGGTGTGTGTGTGTGTGTGTGTGAAACTTCCTTGTCCCATCCTTTTCCCATTCTTATAGCACATTTGCAAGAAGATTTTCATACAACATTGCACTTATCCTGTCCAGAAAACAGAATTGACTGCAATTGTATGAAAAACTTTCAAATGACATAGTGCAGATCCCATCATTGTCCTGGTATTGAAGCGGCATTGCTTGGCATTTTGCATTAATGGGAGTTTGTGTTAATGCAATGTCTCTTCAATGACAGGACAATAGCTCTTTTGTGGGATTGCAGTCAAAGATGGGATAAGAACAAGGGAGCAATCCCATCTTTATCTCATCTCTGTGTGATAATCTCCAATATGAGCTCTTCACACCAGGAGTTGCTGTTCCCCAATGTAAGCACAAATCCCTGCAATAAAAGGCTTTCATGTCTCTTTGTGTTACAAGATGCTGGTCTCCCTGTTGATTTAATAGGGTATCTCAGACCACTCAAGCCTTGTAACAGCAAACCCATATTAATTTGTGGATATGCTCCAGTTATACAATCCAGAAACAAGGTAACTAGATTATTCAATGGCTCAATTTAGATATGAACCAAGAGTAATTTTTTAATGCCATTATGATATATGTGTGAAGCAATAGCATACATTTAAGATCCTGTAGCACATGCACTGTTCTATCAAGCATTAATCACTGTGTTGTCATATCATTCCTTGGTTCTCTTAGCACAGGTATGTGTATGGCGTGGAATCCAGCTCTGACATTTAGGACAAATGAATTATGCCTTCCAGAGTTGTAGGCATTCTGCAGCAATTCCTGACATGGCAAACTGCAATGGGTTCTCAGCATTGAAGTAAATTATTAATGGAAAAACAGTTCCCAAGGTGGGGCATAGAAGTCTCTCAACTGGTTGCATTGAACCATCTGAGTTCAATACTGAGTTTATCAGTATTGAAAATTAAAAGAACAGTCTTATACATGTTTGCTCAGTTCACACACAGGTATAAGACTGCAGCTAACTGTATGGTGATGTGTTTACTGAATGTTTCTCTCCCCACTCTCTGGTGTCTCTCTGTAGTTCATAGATTGATAGAATCATAAAACTAGATGGGACCACAAAAGCAGAAGTATACAGCTAAAGAAAGTTCAAGTATTGGTCATGTAACCTCTGTTTAAATATCATCAAAGAAGGAAATTCCATGCACAACCCAAGGCCACTGCTGAATAGCTCTTACCAACCTGAATCTCTTCCTTTCCTTTATATTTTCATCTCTCTCTCTTTCTCTCTTGCAATTTGAATCCATTTTTGAGCAGCACAAAATAAGTCAACTACATTTTTTATAGGGCACCCTTTCAAATATTTAAAGATGGCTTTAATATCAACTCACAAATATATCTTCTCCAAGTTATAGACCGAGTTCCCTATGCCACTCTTCATGAGGCTTGGTCCCCAGAAGTTTGTTCATCTCGGTCACTTCCCCTCTCTGGACACATTTTATTTTGTCAATATCCTTCTTGAACTGTGATGCCTGGGAATAGGACAAAATATTCCAGATAAAATCTGACCAAAGCAGATTGGATTTCTATTGTGCCTTCCCACAGTTAAAACCCTATGTTCCTGTTGATGTAGCCTAGAACTGAAATGATAGACAAATCTTAAGAGCAGAAATAAAGATGCACTTGGAGTCTGTGGCAAATTTTCCACTTCTAGGGTCTACCATGGTTGCATTCCCATGATAAATTACAGTTTAGAAAAATTCCAGTTTTACAACACTGCTGGGATGGGAGAATCAAACCAAAAGAATGGGGAACTGTGCCTTGTTTTAAAGGAGCATTGCTACTCCATGCAGTTTCCTGGATAGGCAATAGATCTTTTTCCAACTATACTTTGGGAAAGAACAGGAAGGGCTGGTGGATTGCAAAAAAGCAGGGATAACTCTGTGCTTCCCATACCTGCTTTAACATGTATGTTAATTGGTGCAATCATGTTTTGAAGTGATAGTGTTTAATTTTAATTAGGTTTTGTATTATACAAAAAAAATCAGGAGTCTTATTCATATGAAACTATCATGTGGACAATGATGTTGCTTTTCTGTAAACATTACCATTTACACAGAGCTGAGTAAGGACACTGATCCTTTCTGGCATGCCTGGGGAAGTCTTACCATCACTCCATTATTTTCTGTCTCCCTCTCATTTTGTCTGTATAAAATGTATTTTTTGTGAAGTGGTGAAGTCTTTACCCATTAGATTTTTCCCGACTTGTCAGTGTTACCAATATGTTTTGTGCCTTGCCATGTCCAAAGCAATCTGCTGAGTTAAGTTTGTACTTCAGCCAGGAATGTCATAGAGTGTGAACTTTGGGGGAGGAAAAAAATCAACAAAATACTAGCATTGAAGAAGAAAAACTGTGAAGCTCAAAAAGCTCTTTGAAAAATCTTGCTTTTCACAGTGTGTGTGTGTGTGTGTGTGGGGAGAATCTAGCCATTCATCACAGTTCCTAAAGAAAAGTCCTCAGGAAAAAAAATTGAAATTATTTAGGCCATTGCTTATTACCAAAATCCATTCTTATGGGAGTGATCCAAGCCCGACTGTAGCTCCTCATTCTATTTTTGATGATAGATCATATGGCAATGAGTTAGTATCGTATGCTCTTATTTTATTCAGTGGTAGATTAGCAGAAATTATATGCATAGATAATGATGCAAGGATGCTAGGGGGAAATGGGGACAATCCAGCTAGGTATTTTAATGTAATTTCCTGTTGAAATCAGACAGGTCATCATAGGGTGTGGTTACCTGGTTTGGAAAATGAATTTGTCCAGCCAGTAATGTCTGATTCATAATACATAGTTAATACATAGTACATAATTTAATTAATTATTCTTAACTTGAATGTAAAACCAGATTCTGGGCAGTCATGTTCAGCATTCAGGTTTGTTTGCAGTGTGTGTTTAGAAGCATATGCATTTATCGATGAGTTTTGTGCAGGCAAATTGACATACCCTCCAACTGTCTGAATTCTTCAGGTACAGTTCCAATTAATCCAAAAAAATCTGGAAGGGTTGGGAAGTTTAAAAAAAAGGTTTAACAATCTAAAGTGCCCCCCAAACTGCAAGGGACACAATGGACCATGAGGCCATTGAAATCAATGGGACTCTAGCATACACGAAATTTGCCTTATGCGGGGGGGGGGGTCCAGAATGAATCCCCCGCACATGGCAAGGGGAGACTGTACCTTGTAGTTTCAGGAAGTACAGTGAAGTGGCTAACACTTATCTCAAGACAATCTTCTGCGGAACAATAATGTTTTCCAAAAACATCTTTCTCTCAAAAATAAATACTTCTCTGGCTTTTCTATATGTGTGCTTTCTCACTTATTTGGAGGTGAGTTTGCAATCTAGAGGTGGGAATGGGACATGTGTGTGCAAGTGGAACTGTTGACATAATCCCTGTCATGACACTGGGCAACTTCCTTTTCCCAAAGTGTCCATGCACTCTCGTACAGGCTTTTGGAAGTAATGGGAACTGTCAGCGAACAGATTCAAAGGTATTGGCTGGTAGGTGGAACCTGAGTAAAGCTTTGGAAATCCTCGCTCAGGTCAAGCACATATAAGCCAGTGGGGTATATAAGCCAGTGACCCAGCACTTGAGTTTCAGTCTGTTTGTTATCATAAATTTTGAGCTCTTGGAACAACTGAATGAAAATTGGCATTAAATGATAGTAATTGCAGTGAAAAATTGTAGATCCAGATATCAATTGCATACTTTATGTAACTGTTACTTTCAAAAGATGTGTAGGAAAATACTAAGTGTATTTTTTCAGAAACCAGTCCAAGGAATCCTGTGTGATTTTCATCTCATGTGTGTTTACTCAGAAGTAACACTTAAAGCAATCTGGGAGATTATTCAACTAATTAGGCTGAAGACTCAAGCACAAGTTTAACTGTCCCATTAAAATTAATGGATGTTGACAAAGCTTAACACTGGTTTTATTATGCACACAAATTCTAATGATATGTACCTAAAACATCTGATTTTGCTTATGAAAACCCAGTTTGAGGGATAAAAAAAATCCTTTTGGGAAATCTATTCAATATGCAAAATAACACAAAATTGCAAGTGATAGTTATTTTTATCAATTTTGTGACTCACCAATTCATTATTAGACCAATTGCTACAAATATATTTCTCTTCCCTTAATCACATGCTAATACAAGTTTATTGATTGAGGAAGAGTGCAGTGCACTCTTTGTAAAGCTAGATATTTTAGATATTTATCTCTTTGTAAAGCTAGAGGTTTAGCAGAAGATCATTTTAATTTCCACTCAGTCATTTTCAGAAAAATAGGACAAAAAGAAAGTGTAGAGAACATAGTTGAGACTGTATGGAATCTAAGGGGGAATTGTGCCATCTTGGGCTCATTCCCATTGGAGGAATGACTCAATTTCTGATCCAGCTTGGTTGCATGTCAGAAATTGATTCCAAAAGGTCCCTCGTCCCCACTACAAATAAGTTTTACCTAACTCCAGAGTAAGCACAGTTTATTTTTGTCATGCTTCTTGTTCCCATTTGTGCTCTGGGTGTCAATCATTTGATGCCAGGACTGGAGGAGGAAAGAAGGAAGGGAGGGAGGGAGGGAGGGAGACAGAAGCCTCCAAGTTGGGGATGGAGGAGGGGGAAGAAGGTTTGGGGAAAAAAAGAAGAAATGGGGGACTTCTGGGAGCAGAGAGGGAGAGAAACAGAGGACTCTGTCAAAGGCAAGGCAAACGGGGGAATTCTGGGAGCAGGTAGGGAGGGAGCGAAGCAGGAGCCTTCTGGGAGCAGAGAGGGAGACAAACTCAGGACCCTGTCAAAAGCAAGGCAAATAGGGGAATTCTGGGAGCAGGGAAACAGGGTACTTCTGGGAGCAGAGAGAGAGAGAAATGCAGGACTCTGTCAAAGGCAAGGCAAATGGTGGAATTCTGGGAACAGGGAGGGAGAGAAACAGAGGACTTCTCGGAGTAGAGAGGGAGACAAATGCAGGACTGCTGGAGATCCTAGGAAGGGAGAAACAGAGGATTATGGTTTTTTTTTAAAAAAAAAATAATCTGAGCACATATGCGATTGATTGCTTTAGCAGCTACATGCCTTTGCAAGTAGTTGCAAAAGCAATCAATTGAATATGTGCTCAGTTTAATTTTTTTTTTACAAAAAAAACAAGTACAAAGGCAGCACTGATGGGGAGAGAAATGGAGGATCTATCATTAAACTGAGGAGGGATGGTAAAAACCTTTTTCCATTTGTCGCCCCCCTCCTGCATGTGGTGATTCAAATCTGTTGTTCTCACTTATTTGATTTACATCAGGATTGATTCCTGTGAAAAGAACAGCAAAAAAACAAAACAAAACCTGGTATCAAGTAATGCCGGGTTATTTGTATTTGCCGCACTTCTTTCCTCCTGTAATTGATCCAGTGATGATCAGAAGCAGGTTCAAATGGGAACAAGAGTCGTTTTCCCTGTATCCTGCTTCAGAGCAAACTACAATTGGAATGAGCCCCTTGTAATCTTATCTCTCACCTAAAGAGAGACTCATCCACAATCACGCCATTCGACCGTTATTTTTGTGTGTGTGTGTGTAAAATAAATAAATAAATAAATAAATAAAAAGACCCCCACAGATACACAATCTATGTATTGTTCTGTTGCTAATGGCAGGCCTCAGAGTGGGAGAATATTCTGGGCATAAATCTATCAGGTCAGAATACACAGGGGAGCCATTGAAATCCACAAACACCTGTACAACTTCAACAGGAAAGAAGAAACCCTGAAAGTAAAAAAAGTTTGGCTACCAATCTTGAAAAACAGCAAGATTAAAATGTAGCAAATGCAAATGAGAAACTACCCAAGGTCAGAGGTTTCCCAGCAGACAATGAGTACAAATCAAGCAGACACTAATCCTCTTTTTATCCTCCCACCCTGAGGCCTGCCATCAACAACAGAACAATACACAGATTAACATGCAAATTACTCCTCCCTACCCAGGGTCACACAGTATATATATATATAGCCAACTCTTTTCCAGGCCAGCATTCTCTGAAGATGCCAGTCACAGATGCTGGCAAAATGTCAGGAATAAATTCTTCTAGAACATGGCCACATAGCCCGAAAAACCCACAAAAATCTAATTCAGCCTTAATTTGGAAAATCTGTATGTTTACCTATATCTTACATTCATTTTTGCTTAAATTCAAATTCCTACCATCCCTGGATGAAGACATTTGTGAATTTTGGTCAGTTCAACAAAATTGAACCTAAACTAAATTATTCCCCACGTATACTGGATAGGTATAAATATTTCCAGGACAGAAAACATTTTGTTGTAACTGACTGCCATATTGGCATTAAATAGATGAAACCTCATATTTCTCCACAATTCATCCCTAACATGGATGAACGCATAGAGTCTCAGAACCTTATTTGCATTTGAAAAGAAAAAACAAAAGCCAGGGCTTGTGGTAAACATGTGGCTGTTGCCAAATGGATTTTTCCAGCAAGTAAAGTGTTTACAGTGGTCTCCCTTGGCATTAGAATGAAAGTGCTTCATAGGCGTGTGGGAAGGTATGCCAGGAGTCAGTGCTGTCTTGCTGGCTTTTGTTTTTCCTTTCAAATGCAATATGATAAGGCTCTCATACTTTTAGGGGCTGTGTCTGAATGATCATATATGTTTCAGCTTCTTCCATATTGTGATTTTTCAAAAAATCTGAAATAGGTGCCTTTTGAGTGGTGGCAAACAATCTAAGAAATATCCTCCACAGAGCTACTTGCCTGGTACCTACATTATTTCAATTACACACTAAGGATGTAATTCGTAATGAATTTTCTTTCCAATGGATGCAATGAGTAATTTTAGCAATTTTCTTCTCTTTACAAGAAAGACTTCGAAAACTACAGTTTTCTAAGACTATTTGAAATCTGGGACTTATTTTTCACAACATTCACATGTGGTATTTTTGCAGAGAAAACAGTCTTTTCTGAGCAGAAATCAACATTTTTTGTGTAGAAAAAAAAAGGGTTTGTACTTAACTTTTTTTTTTTTTTTTGGCATAGAAAATTCTGTTTTATGTGCCCAAATACCACATGCAAATCCAAGAATAACATTCCAAGCACTGATGTTTAGCTTAGTTTCATCCTTCCTGATCATAGGTTTCTTTATCCAGATAAGAGAAAATGGTATTTGACACAAAACCATCTGGAGTGCTGAGACTCTACAAAGAGAAGCCTATGCTCACAAGAACACTTCATTGTCCAGTCAGTTACTTTTCCATTTCATTACTTTGCAATTGTTTGTAATGTTTTTGTTTTTAAAACATGTCTTGAGGTGTTTTCTTAAAATACACACGCACACAGTTTGGGACACTGAAAGGAACTGTCATAATATACCAGTCTCATCTGTAATAACAAATTCAACCCTCCTCCCTGCCACACTATCCATAACTATAAGAAGAAACAGAGATAGAGCTTTTTAAGTAACTCTCATGAGTCTCACCTCCTTGCAAATACTGTTCTTGCTTTTCCTTTGTTTTGTTTGTCTATATATGTATTATTATTTTCTTTGAAAACAGGGTCATGAGACCCTTGGGGCATTTTTTCACTTCTTTGCTTCTCTTTCCTTTTTTTGGCAAAGCATATGTCTGATGTAGTTCCTTGTTGCTTCATATGACAGACAGATGGCATACATGCTCTTCTCAATACAATTGTACCTGATGGTATGCAGTCATTACGCAATGCTGATGACTCAGATTAGGGTTTTTTTGTTTTGTTTTTTAAATGTAAGTATAGGAATTTTTTCTGTGGTATGTTGTTCCTCCATTTTCCAGGGGTGAAAGGAACACAATATCTGACTCTAGAAAACAAATGAAGATATATGCACAAATGAAACATGAAAACATAAAAAAGTTACAGCAGATTTGTATCCTAAGTATCCTTAGTATCCTCCTAACTTCACTCTATAACTACTAGACAATATAAGACAAATATGAATAATGATTCATCTTGTTCTTTTAAGAAGGCAATGTTCTTGCTGATCTTTGTCACTTTTTGCCATTTCCATCCAAATCTTAAATACTAATCAGGGTCATTTCTAGGCATATTTATGAGAAAGATAGTGATGGTATAAGTAGGGGCACCTAACTTCCTTGTCTACCCTCCCCACATTTCTGTTTCTTGTCCACACTGCTACCTTACAATTTTTATTTATTTTTACAGTTGGCCCTCCTTATCCACGGATTGTTTTATCCATGGATTTCAGCATACACAGCTTGAAAATATTCCCAAAATGTATAAATTCCAAATAGCAAACCTTGATTTTCAATTTTATATATGAAACACCATTTTGTTGTGCCATTATATTTAATGGGACTTGAGCATACCTGGATTTTGTTATCCACAGAGAGTCCTGGAACTAAAACCCAGCTGATAACAAGGGCCCACTGTACAACTAACTTAAAGGCTGAAGCTTTAGGAAGATTAGTAAAATAATGGCTCCCTTCTCCTCTTTCTCCTTTAAGGCAGGAGAGGTGAAAGGTTACAGATCACATCACATTTCAAAGCCAGCTTGTAAGCTGCCACTGCCACATGGGTGGGATACCTTCATCCACCACTAAAGTTCTACACCCTTCAACTCTTCAACCCAAAGTAAATTTGGATGGCAGAGTGAGGTGGGAGGGGGCAGATGAAAGATGAGAGATGGGGGAGGGAGAGGTTTCCATTTAATATATAAACTGATGTGATGCTTTACCTCTAACATTATTCTTAAAAGAGAATATTGCCAATATAGGAATGGAAGCAACAGGAGCACTGGCAGTTTGGAAGAGTCACATCAAGAGACACAGATGGTTTATATATCATTGGGAAGCTGCGTTATCCTATATGCTGGTTCAAATCATGGTATGAGGAGGAAGTTGGAGGAAAAAAATAAAGTCTGCACCTCATTACTACTTAGCAATATATTCATCTAGAGACCTAGAGAATAGGCCTGCTGAATAAATTAATAAATGGTAAGTCAAGAAGAATGAAGAGGAACAGAGAACAAATATGAGTAGCACTGTGGCTAATGACACAACTAGTCTCAAACCAAAAAGATGTTCAAACTGTTGATATGCTCACAGATTAAAGGAAATTTCAAACCTGCACAGCACATATACAAACATGGAATGTGAGAAAAGGGGATGCTTGACATATAAGGCTGGCCATGTTGCTGGGGGGGGGGGGAGGAATCGGGCTTGTGGCAGCTTCTTCACCCTGCCCCAGCCTCCAGCTTGCTCCCAGAAGGCGCTGGGAGCCATCTCTGGACCCAGATTTGCTCTCCAGGCTGCTGCATGGGACTACAGCTCCCAGAGAGCTTTGCGGCTGGAAGTACCTCCACCTTTGCCTTGTGGCAGCCTGCTCTCTCATTCATTTGGTTAATTGGGTTATTGAAGGCCACATGGCCATGAGAACATGAGGAGAACACCAGGCAGAGCTGGCAGGCAGGGCTACAGAAGAATGACAGAAGCAAATGGGAGAGGGACTGCCAGGCAGAAATCCAGTCCTCCCTCCTTGGGATCCGAGAGGCCTCTGCAGGTCCCTATAGACCCAGAGGGCAGTAGCAGCAGATGAATGGTGTTGGTGAGTGTATGCCATTGTTGGCGCCCTTGATCATGTGATCATGCCTTCCAAAGGGAGAAAGAAGGAAGCTGGGCTTGTAAGGCCTATCATCAGGGGCCAGGAAGGCAGCCCAGGAAATCCTGAGTTAACCTGGCCCCCAAAGGAAGGCAAAAGAGGTCAGCAGCAATGATGGTGACTGCTCCCAATTCAGCCCCACCTCTGGCTCCCAAGGGAAGGCAAAATCATACACACATCTGTGACATCGTCAACTGTTCTCACTAATTCTCTACTCCTGGGCAAGGAGGTGCTTGCAAGTTTCACCTGCACCTTCTCCGTCTTCATGGGCAGACTGGAGCCCTGCCTGCACCAGGGTAACATGCAGCAGCGGCTCAGGCAGGTGTGGACCAATCAGCTCTAGGAGAGATTTGAAAACGTGGTCAGGCAGAGAACTGGGGATGAGTGTCCTCTTCAAGCACCACCAGCAGCAGCTCATTGAGTAGTGGTAACAGCAGCAGCAACACCTCATCCAGCCATAGTTCTGGGAACAGTTTTTCTCCCGTGGCCTACTCAGCTAATGTCAAGTGTAAGAGCCAGAAATGGAATCACGGTGGCAAGAAGAAGACAAAGAAGTCTTGGAGCATCTGAGATAAAGGGGATGGTGAATCTGCCGATTCTGTGGTCAGGGAGGACTATTGGTTAGAGAAAGCCTTGGTCCTGGGTTTGCCTTTCTGGAGCATCAGGCACAGAACCAGACATCCTTCTTGGTGAGGAAGGTCCTTGAAGGATGGAGGAGGATATCCCCTAGGCAAGGGGATGGGAGGAAGCCCACTTTTTAAAAACTACTTCTTAGCCTCTCTATGCAGCTCAGGCAGGTGTGTCGCTCCAAGGCTGAGGCCCGCCTTTTCAGAGCTGCCTTTGTAACTGCCTTCTTCAGGGCATTCTGGGTGGGTGAGCTTGTCCCATCTTCCAGGTCAAATGGGACTAAGCATTCACTTCAGAGGGAGGATCTCTTTTGGGAAGAAAGTGCCGTCTTTTTAGTTCTTTGCAGCTCAAAACATGATCAATTGTGGAGAAGGTCCACCATCATGTTAAGAAGGCTCCACGACTGTCATCTGTGCACTGTCCGATTGCTACGCAGATACCTGGCATCCCACCATCAAGCTGAAGGCCCTCTCTTTACACACAAGCATAGAACTCTGCTAATCCAGTTCCAATTGTTGTTGGTGCTTCATATGGCCTTACAGAAAGCCAGCCTTCTGGCTGAGGAGTTTGGAGGGCATTTATTTTGCATTGGGGCTGCAACAATGGTGGCAGGATGCATCCTACTGTGGACTCTACAAAGAAGCTTGGCAGGTAGAAGTCTGGGGCTTTTGCTGGATATGCCCACCTGGGACTAGAATCTTGCTCTGGACAGCCTTTTGGGCTGCAGGGAGAGGTTCCCTTGGTGGGGGGGGAGTACAGCTATTGGGTGGTTGGCAGAAGGCGGGCCCCAGGAGTGGTGGAATAATGGGCTGTGGATCTGATGGGCATGTCTTCCTGTGCTGCAGACCACAGGATCAGGAGTCCCACAGGGACCCGGGGGTGCTTGGAGTGGTGGAGTGTTGCCATTCCATGGGCAATTCTTGATCGGTGTCTCCCGGTGAGAAATAGGGCAAGCATGAGTACATGTGATTAATCACATACCCCTTTCTGTCATCCTGAGGCCTGGCTGTGACCGGGCAACTTGGTTTATTGAAAAACAGGGGTTGGTCATTGTCAGTTCCAGACCCATGCATTCGGACCAATCCTACTCTCAGCTGTACCTAATAAAGTTATGGCCTTTTCCTCCCAAATGTGTGTCCTGATGTTCACTTTTGTGATGTCTTCCCTTCCCCAGCAAGGGTGAATCACAGGTAGTTAGAAATTGTAAAACAAGAAATGGAACATATAAACATTGCAATGCTTGGTGTGAGCAAGATAAAGTGGACAAGAAAGGACATTTTCAGTCAAATAATTACACAGTTTTACTCAGGAAATGAAACTCAAAGGAGAAATGGTGTGTCATTAATAGTGAAGAGAGATGGCAGGGGATATAATGTAAAGCCTGTCCAAATAATATCAAAAAGACTCAAAAGAAAACCAATCAATATAACAATAATCCAAGTTTATGCTCCAGCTGTAGAGGGGAGGAAGGAAGAAATTGAAAGATTTTATGTTGAAGTCCCAGAAGAAATTGATCACATACCAAAACATAATATGTTCATAATCATAGGTGATTGGAATACAAAAGTCAGAAATAAAGAAGCCCAAAGATTGCCAGAGAATTTGACCTAGGATCAAGAAATGAAACAGGCAATTGATTGAATTTTGTGAAATGAGAATGAGGAGGGAGATCAAACCAGAATTCACTGGGTAGCACTGTAAGTACAATGCTTCTGCATATGTTATGACACTACAAGATTCCAGCCAATGAAGGCAGAAGGCAGTAGGAAAGGAGAAGACCCCATTACAGATGGATAGACCCAATGAAGGGAACAATGGCTGCCCTGAGAATGCAAGATCTGAGCAGGGCTTCTGGTAATAGGATGATTGACAGATCTCTTATTCATAGGGTCACAATAAATAAAAATTGACTTGCTGGTAGTGAAGAACAATAATGCCAATGGTTATGCAAATCCCATTGCTTCAGTGGCTCTGCTGGTTTATTTATATATTTTAAAAGTTGTGTTATTAACAATATGACAGGGTGACATAATATAAACATTTTCGCCAATTGGATTTGGAATCAAAGACAGTATTTGGATTTAGAATCAAAGACTTCACCTAGACAGTAGATGGGTTTCTTGCAGATTCATGTTTTTGTTTAAGATGCTGGGATAATTTTAGAAACTGCCAAGGTATTAGAACCACATTCAGATCAGTTTTCAAAAAAAAAAAAAAAAAAATTCCCCTAACAGTATTTTCACCACACAGCAATAGCAATAGCAATAGCAAGTACATTTCTATACTGCTTATCAGTACACTTAAGCATTCCGCAAGTGGTTTACAAAGTGTAAGCTAATTGCCCCCCAAAATCTGGGTACTCATTTTAGCAACCTCGGAAGGAAGCAAGAGTGGCTGCAGGCATTTAACCCCTGTGCCATGAGGGCTCTTTTTGGCATTAATGTTTTCATTTAAAGATGGTATAGCTATTGCAGAATTTTTTACATTTTTCTTCTCTCTCTCTCTCTCTCTCTCTCTCTCTGTTTTTGGTCAACACTGACTGCTTGCAGCCTGCAAGAAGCACCTTCTTAGATTTTTTTTTCTTTTTTGGGACGAAATGTTTTTCACCAAAAAAAAAAAAAAGTCTGGCAACATTAATTAGAGCCAATTATATCTTAATGTATCCTTAATCCCCACGTGCAATAACCTTTGCACTTATCCAATTGGAATGTTGCCATGTTAGAGTTAATTGTAAAATTTGTTGACCCGTGGTACGAAGGTGTCAGAGTAATGCCAATTTGAAAAACAGTGGATGCTAACTTAACACCTCCCTTTCCCATGGGGCAGGCATCAGCAATCTTTCTAACTAGAAGTCAGTTGTCTTCATTATTAAAGAAAAAAATGAACTTGAAATTCATTGTGCTTATATCTGCCCAGTTTTGCACATACTGTGAAAATGTCCTTGACAAATGCAACATCATCTGATTGCTTTCCTGTAATTAACAGTGCAATTTGAAGTATGTTCCACCAAGTGGTGCCTATCCCTGAGTAAGTGAGTCCAGAACTTCAGTACAGTTGGCCCTCCATATCCACAGTTTCTGCATCTACAGATTTAACCATCCACAACTTGAATATAAAATAATAATAATAATAATAATAATAATAATAATTTTTTATTTGTCTTTCCTGCCTCTCCCTACAGATCGAGGCAGGATTCCAACAAATGTAAGCAATACAAACAATCTTAAAATTTCCATATACATCAATTACAGTTAAAATTAGCTAAAATTAATTAATTAAACATTCTATACATTATTACATATTACATTACCTATCATAGAATGAGCAAAATTATACATAGCTGTGTCAGGAAAAGAGGTCCAATGGGTGGTTTATACAAGATCTGGCGGGTAGGCTCGCCGGAAGAGATCTGTCTTAAGCGCCTTCTTAAAGGCCTTCAAGGTGGGCATAAGGCAGATCTCTTATATATATTCCAAAAAGCAAACCTTGATTGTGCCATTTAATATAAGAGGCATTGTTTTATTGTGGCATTATATATAACGGGCCTTGAGCATCCACAGATTTTGGTATCCATGGGGCAGTGGGGGAGGGGGAAATCCAGGCTGGAACCAAACTCCAGCAGATGCCAAGGTCCCAGCAAACAAAGGAGCTTATCATACTGCTTTAAAAAAAACTTACCACTTCCAAATTGAATTCTAATTCAGGGTGTATCCTGGCCCTATTGCATGACTTTTGTCTCCAGATCTACTAGCTGAGTACAGCCCAGCTGTAGCCCAGGTCCCTTAAGGTGCTTTAGTGGCCATTTTTCAAAGTCAGGAGCTTTCCAACTTTGAAAAATGGCTGCCAAAGCACATAAAGGGATGTGGACTGCAGCCAGGCTGTAATTGGATCTTGGTCAAAAGTCATGTGATTGGACCAGGATGCAGCCCAAATTAGAATTCAATTCAGGAGTGGTAAATCCCTTTTTAAAAGCTGTGCGATAAAAGTTAAGTCTGCTTACCAATGGGAGAGTTACCATATTTTCAGAACTATTTCTCTGTTGTGTTTCATAGGCTGTGTGACTTAGTGAAATTAGTGGTGGCTCCCATATCAGTGCGGCAGTGAATCCACGCTGTCTACTGTGAATTTTAAAGGGGCCTTCCCACTTACCTGTTTAAAGACTGCAGTCCAGAACCTTGTAAGGCTCCTTTGAAGTCCACAATAAATTTTCCAACAATCTACCTGCCCAGACTTATGCATATGCAAGCAGCCTTGGGGAGCTGGTTTGTATCTCTTCCAGTTAAAGAGAACTTTTGAGGAGGTAGGATCCATGATATGTTTGTGTGTGTATGTGTGTGCATGTACGAGGGGAGTGCATGTGCATGGGGGACAGCCTGTGTGTGAGCTTGAGTGGGGTGCCTGGTGTGTATGCTTGTGTTTTGTGTCCAGGAGGTAGCAGTGGCAATTTGCATGTCAGGGGAGGGGGGGCATGTGAGTGCTGATGGGCGGCAGTGGCATGGTGTCATCCCTGTAAGGGTGTCACGTAATGCGGTCTGCACTCCCCACACCCCCTAGTTATGTGGCTGACTAAACTACAAACCCCAGAATGTTGTGGGAATCATAGCAGTAAAAGTGGAATAATAGTGCTATAACAGTGTGGTGCAGTGTAGTTTCCAATCTTACTCACAGAGTCTGAGTTATATGTACTGTACAGACCTATCATGCACTGTATCCTGAAGGAGAAGAGCAGAGCTGAGAGCCTAGTTGAGGACAAGAGAGAGCTGGGTGTTGGGCTGGGTGTTGGGCTGGGTGAGTGGGTCTGAAAAACAAAATTACTCAGTACCAAAACATCCAGGTTTATACACTGACAGTGCCCTGCAGAAGCATTCACTCTTTCTTTTCACATTTCCATATTTTGCTGTCTCGCAACTTCTAATTAAATGGATTGAACTGACATTGTTATCACTTGAGGCACACAAGATACTCAACATGGTGAAGGTGCCAATTTTTTTTTAACTTGGCACAAAAAGGTAACTAAACAAAAACAAACTGGCTTTTGTTGTTTGCATAAGTATCCATGCCCTCTTTTGACTCAATGCTTGGCAGCTGCACGCCTACTTCAGTAAGTCTCAATCAGCTTTATGCATCCTGCAATTCTTGCCATTCTTCTTGGGAAAATTGCTCCATCCCTGTCAGTTTTGATAAGGACTATTGGTGAACAGCAGCTTTCAAGTGGAGCTATAGTTTTTCAATTGGATTGAGGCAGATACTATGGTGAGGAAGAGCAATCACTGCATTGTCCTTCAAATAAGAATTCTTTCCCCCCCCCATTAAAATCTCCTCAAGTCCCCAGATTCCTAGAAGTGCAGAAAATGATATATAGACAATCACACATACCCAGAAGTCCTCTGTTTGCTGTGTTTGCATCCCATTAGTAACTTTGTCTGCCCATTTTCTTCAGAAATCTAAACTGCATTTCTACTTGCTATATTGACCTTTTCAGTTACTGCAACACTAGGCATCTGGAACTAAAGGAAATTTCATTTTGTATTCTTATTGGGTGGCAACAACTTCATTTTGTCCTCTTTCTCAGTTGCATCCATGGATTGAGATCTGATCTTTAAATGGGCCATTCTAAGATATTCAGACATTTGATTTTAAACTACTGTAGTGTTAAATTGTGTGTGTGTGTGTATTTAGGGGCATTGGCTTGCCAAACCCTCTACACCAGTTCTAGGTCCTTTGCAGACTAAAACAGATTTTCCTTTACAATTGCTTAGTATTTGGCTCCAACCATCCAACCTTATATCCTGACCAATTTCCCTGGTCCTACTAAAGAAAAGGATCCCCACAACATGATACTGTCATCATGATGCTTCACTGCAGAGATGATGTTCTTAGAGCAATGACCACTATGCACATCCCATCACATATATGAGAGTCCTCCATATTCCTGGCATATTGAACTGTGTGTGCTTTTAGGCCTGTCCTGTATGTGCTAAGCTTGGCTGTTGGCCTTGGGTGTGGTCTCATTGATTGTGCTGGAGGAGAGTCAAATGTCTACACAATTGGCTTCTATGCATGGAATGGTGGAAGATGCCACCTTGTCTTTTGCTGCAGGCAGCAAAGTAGAAAATTATGGCAGACCATCCCTGCCTCCCACACTCTAACATTAGATTTGTTCTGTTGCCATCTCTCCCTTTGCTTCATGCTTTGGCTCTTGCTTTTCCAATATAATGTGTACACATCCACCCCAGATGCCTCCTGTATTTAAGATTTATGTAACTTAAGATGTATGTAATGGCACTCTTCAAAAGCCTCTCAATTATTTTTAAACACTCATTGAATTGCAGTGCACCTGCAAGATGATAACCATACTTGCTGCATCGGGTTTATTTATAAATGTTGAGAAGGAGGAATAACCCACTTCTGAATGTGTCAGTAGGAGAACTGAGTGACACACAATCTGTAACTTTATCAATATCTATATCATCTATATAGATTTTTGTGGATCACTTTAGGCATTGCTGCAATATTTTTTGAGTAGCCTACTATTTTAAACAATTTTAAGTCCCTCTGTATTTATGGTGTTAAGGAGAAAACTGTAGCACTGAAGCCAGTTAGGCAATTAGAGGGTATTGCCACTGCAGCAAAATTGATACAGTTACCAGGGAAACAGGGTTTATTATTTTATTTGTTTTTGACATTCTTGAGTTTGGGATAAGTGTTTCAGTAAGGGAATAAGCACAAAGAGGTAATTAGGAAGAAACCCTGCTGAGAAGGTAAACAGGAAATGATACTTAACTCTGGAACAACCTCTCACGTATCAAAGTGATCATGGTCACCCCAGGTAACATAAAACAGACCTACACAAACAAGGCTCTGGGTATGGATAATAGTAGTGCCAGGACTTCTGGGCCCTGGCTCCTGTGATTTTTTTTTAGAGACAGCCAACGTCCTACACTAGCAATGCAATTTGATTATTTAGTGCTACTGTCTCTAACCCCATCCATTCTATTAGGCTTGCATTTGACTAAGTTTGCATACAATTGTCATCAAGTTCAGCAACCTATGAAATCCAAACATTTACTCCTTCTTGTGCCACAATATAAAAATAATTGAAAATAAAGGGCTATTTACATTTTTTGTTTTGCAATGCAACTATGTAAATAATCTCACCTATGCATTCCTGATTTGTTATTCACATTTTTTTCATTGGAACTGCATGTATATGGATCTCTGCCAGTTCTGTTGCTCATAAATATCAGCACTGAAAACAAAGATGGAGTCAATTATGTGGATGAATTCAAAACATGTTCAAGTCATGCAGAATTTTATCCCAGGTTTTATCCTGGGTTTATCTGCATTGGTTATTCACACAGCTGACAATGGCCCCATTCATACTAGCCCATTTGCCCTGGTTAGATCCGAATGAGATCGTGCATGGCATTACTGAATCTCTCCGGAAAGGAGTTCATACTACCTTTTGCCCCCATTGATGCTTTCCAGTGCATTTTACCCCAACAAAGTTCATACACGCAAAAGTAACGATTAAAGATGGAGCCTCTTGGTTGTCAATCAAATGATGTCATGGTGACATCTGATGCATCTATTGGCCATGTGAGCTGCTTGTTTTTATATATATATATATATATTTTTAAATATTTGACAGCTTTTGCACATGGAGCATAGGGCTGGGAGCGGTTTGTACTGAGGAGATCCTCTCCCCTCCTCCTCCTCCTCCCAGTCCTTTTTAAATTATTATTTATTATATGTTTTAATATTTTATTATTTATTTTATTTTATTTTATTGTGTTTTATTTCATTTATTATTTCATTGTAATTTTATTTTATTTTATTTATTAAATATTTTATTATATTTTATTGTATTTTTATTAATTTATTTTATTATCTTATTAGTAATTTTATTGTATTTTATTGCATTTTATTTTAGTATTTATTAATATTTTTATTTATATTATTATTATTATTATTATTATTATTATTATTATTTCAGTTTGACAGCTCATTCGCATTCTAGAGGCTTTTTTCCCATCCGGTTTTATGAATGGGGAAGAGGGAAAACCCCTGTCCATATATGTATTAGGGTTTCCTTTGAAATGTTTAAAGGGCCCCAATGACCTGAATAGACTAGAAAGCTGGGCCAATGCTAACAAAATGAAATTCAATACAGAGAAATGTAAGGTACTACACTTAGGACGCAAAAATGAAATGCACAGATATAGGATGTGGGACATCTGGCTGAATGAAACTATGTGTGAAAGGGATCTAGGAGGCCAAGTAGACCATAAGTTGAACATGAGTCAACAGTGCGATGCAGCAGCTAAAAAAGCCAATGCTATTTTAGGCTGCATCAATAGAAGTATAGCGTCTAGATCAAGGGAAGTAATAGTGCCACTCTATTCAGCTTTGGTCAGGCCCCACCTGGAATACTGTGTCCAGTTCTGGGCACCACAATTCAAAAAAGATGTGGAGAAACTGGAGCGAGTCCAAAGGAGGGCAACTAAAATGGTGAAGGGTCTAGAAACCATGCCCTATGAGGAACGACTTAGGGAGCTGGGGATGTTTAGCCTGGAGAAGAGAAGGTTAAGAGGTGATATGATAGCCCTTTTCAAATATTTGAAGCGATGTCATATTGAAGAGGGAGCAAGCTTGTTTTCTGCTGCTCCAGAGACTAGAATGCGGAACAATGGATGCAAACTGCAGGAAAAAAGATTCCACCTCAACATTAGGAAGAACTTCCTGACAGTAAGGCCTGTTCGACAGTGGAACACACTCCCTCGGAGTGTGGTGGAGTCTCCTTCCTTGGAGGTCTTTAAGCAGAGGCTGGATGGCCATCTGTCGGGGATACTTTGATTTGGAGTTCCTGCATGGCAGGGGGTTGGACTGGATGGCCCTTGTGGTCTCTTCCAACTCTATGATTCTATGATTCTATGATTCTATGATTCATTCCCCTCCAGTTTAAAGAATGAATGAGGCCCTTTACGCATTGAAAGGGAACCCCAATCCATATATGGACAGGGGTTTCCCCTCTTCCCCATTCATAAAACTGAAGGGGAAGAGAGCCTCCTAGAATGTGCATGAGCTGTCAAACTGAAAAAATAAAAATAAAAAATAATAAATAAAAATATAAAAAATACTAAAATAAAATACAATAAAATACAATAAAATTACTAATACATAAAATACAATAAAATACAATGAAATAAATAATAAATAAAATAACTATAAAATAAAATAATACAATAAATAATTAATAAAATATAGTAAAAAATATTTTTAAAATGCTGGAGTGCCCGACTTTGCAGGAGAGGAGGCATGTTCCGCCCCCTGGCCTTTTCCCCTCCCCTGAACTTGACCCGATCGTGATTGGAGCCAAGTTCACATTCCCTGCAAACCGGTTTCTCCCAAAAGAAACAGTAAATATTCCACTTTGGGAGAAACCGGATTATGGTGGATTTGTCCCGCTACGCGTGTGCAAGGTTCGGATTCAGTAGTGTTAAAACCAGTTTCAGTATGAACTTCTTGATTTTAAACTGGTTTGCTAACCGATATATAACGTCGTCTGAACGGCCCCTACGTAAATCTTTGTGGAAAATTCAAGAGTCATTAACCTACTTTAACAGGTTTTTGTTTCAGGGTTAACAAACTAACCACAAGTACAAAATGTATCCTGTATGGGATATGTATTAGAGGACCAAGGAGGTATGCTTTGCCTGTGGCAACCCTGCAGTGGGGATGAGGAGAATGGAAGGAGATTAATGAGATGACCTTTAAACTACCTTCCAGCCTTTTAATTTGGTGTGGATTGTCTGTTGCTAGTTGTGGCTGCCACTTGAGTATTTATAACATGGAATGGTACCTTGGGCAACACAATAGTTTCAGTTGTTATAGACTCTCTGTCTATTCCAATGAACTGATGCATTGTGGACTTAGGACAAGCACTCTGCTTCTGTCAGTTGTTCAGATCCAAAATAATGATAAATCTTCAATGTATTAGTGAATTAATGACAGCAGAGGATTTCACATCATATGTTTGTTTCATGAATGGCACATCTGGGAAGCACATGGCCCTTAGCAGCTGTAATTCCCCAGCACTGTAGAGTTTGAGAGAACTAGGAAAGTCCTTAACAAAACATGTTAAACCCAAAGTTCTTTTTTTTTAGCTGATTAATATATCATTAAAGAAAGGGAGGATGACATATTGCCTCACGTCTGTGATTTTTAAGCCACGCATAACTTACATGTATATTAACCAGTCACTATTCCCCTGTTTCAGCTTTCCTTCAGGGAAAGCATACCTCAACAGTGAGTACTGTTTCAGGCCCCTGATAATCTGGGTTTTGGACTGCCTGATGACTTAGAAACTGTGGTATCAGCCTCCAACCCACAGCTTTGTCTTTGAAACCACTGATCTTTACAGAACAGTAGAAACTTACAGGTACTTTAGGTACCTGTAAGTTTCCATTGGCTTCTGATGATATTGATGTAAATCAATATAATCATATTGATGTAAATCAATATAATATAATCAATGTAAAAGCATGTAAATCTTCACTAAATCTTCTCAAATGAAGCAATCAGTACATTCAGCAATTTTCTTCCTTTTCCAAGAAATATTTGAAAACTATGCCATTTTTGAATCATATTTGAAATTTACGACTTATTCTGTGCAAATTTTGCATATGGATGGTTTCATAGAGTCATTAAATGTGTTAACATTGGTTAATAAATGTATTTGAAAATGCAAAAAAAAACAAAAAACAAAACAGCATTTTTGGTACAGAAATATTATTTGCCTTGAGGAAATGCTGCAATTGTGGACTTATTCTTCACAAAATTCACATGTGGTTGATTTGCATGGAAAACAGCTTTTTCGGCACAGGTAACAGGCTTTTCTGTGCAGAAAATAACATGCTGTTTCCTGTACAGGAAAAATAAACCTCTGATTTTTGCAGAAGAGAGTCACATGTGAATTTTGAAAAGAATATGTCCTGAATTGCAAAGATTCTCAGCAGCTGAGGAGTCTTCCTGTTAGGGTTTTCTAATAGGTGAAAAACATGGTTTTCAGCCATTTTCACCTATTTTTGAATACTATTTCTATCCTGTAGTAAGCATGGCAATGGAAAATCTTGATTACATCCTTCTCTAGAATATTTTATGCAGGCCTAGATGGATTCCATTGGAACACTAACTTTGGTTGACTATATAATACATTGCAAACAAGCACAGAATTGCCAGAGAGAGAGAGTCACAAATGCATGCACAGATATGTACCTACAAAGCATTATTTAATGTTTAAGAGAGAATGAATAGCCAACAATTAAATTAATCCACAGAAACATTATATAGACTCTAGCTCAGTATGAACATCACATTGCACATTTGTGGTACATCGAAAGAGACAAGAGCAAATAGCGATATAAAATGAAAATGTGCCTAGTGAGGTGTGAAAGTGAGTCAAAGGGCACTTCAGAGTAGTGGATTAATTTACAGAGTTTATTAAAATTTGTGAAGAGGGCAAATAAATCTTCATCAGGAATGTTGACCTGGAATAATGAATTGTAGCATTCTATTAGGAGCAATCAATCCCATTATGTTATTGAATTCAAAATATAAATGGCTTGAATGAGTTGTTAAGAGGAGTAATACATCACACTTTGGTGAAGTTTAGTGCTTTTTCACACATCAAAAGCTCAGGATGAACACATAATAACATAAATGAAGAAAGTTTGTTTATAGACTACTCTTTGTCCTATTAAGATAGCATGGAGGTATACAACCTTGATTCTCTATACTGGGAGAAAAGTGGGATGTAAGGAAATAAAATAATGGTAAAACAATAATAATATAAGCAAAATATTAATAATACTCAAACACAGATAATATTTTCAAAAAGTCAAATATATAACATTTTAAAATTCCCAAAGAACAAAATTAAATTTTTTAGACACCAATGCAGATTGTAAGACAGGACCTGAATGATATCTTTTAGAATGGTACTCCACAACTGCTAGGAAGGCCCAGTTCTTTGTCATTAAATAGCATGCTTCTGAAAAGAAGATACACAAACCATGCACAGGCAGACAGCCTCAGATATATGGCTGCCAAGTCATTAGCAGTTGAGAAATAAATGCCAGCATAATGAGAAACAAGCAGGCAATTTTGAGTTACTGCACTGAGAGAACATCTATGTGGGCAGAACAAGTGTCTGGTGATGGTGGCATTCAGTCAAGGATATTTGGGCTGGAGAATCCCATCAAGGGAAAATCAACTTTTATGAACATCAAATCAGCTTCCAACAGTGGCTGTATCCACAATGCAAAATTATAATAGGTTGATACCATAATTGCCATGATGCCATCTTATAGAATCCTAGGATTTGTAATTTCCTGTAGTTCTTAGAATTCACTAGTGTCCTCTCCTGTAATAACATTAGAGCATTAAAACTACCTGGCATGTAAGCACTTCATGAAATTATAAATCCTAGGATTATGTAGAGTAGAGCCAAGGAATTTAAATTGGTTTCCGAGTGATATATTTGTGTAATGTGGACACACCTGGTATTTTGGGAGAGACAGCAGTTCCGATAGTATTTCCTAGGCATAAGTGCCATTGAATTTGGCAGAATTTACTTGTATATAGACTTCTATAGGACTGTGATGCAGAGTACCCTGAGAACAGAAGTATAAATTTCCTTTGTTCATTACAGAAAAGTCCAGTACAGTGGTCCCCCGCCTTACGAATCCCCCGGGTTACGAAAATCCCGGGATCCGAAGGCAGCGGGACCGCCATTGTATCCCCCGGGATCCGAAAGATCCCCCAGGATACGAAGAAAAAAAAGCCGCGCGGCCCCTTTAAGTGGCCGCGCAGTCCGTCCGCAAAAGTGGTCCCCTGGGTAACGAAAGCTTCCGGGTTATGAAGGTAATCCCGGAACGGATTACCTTCGTAACCCGGGGGACCACTGTACTAACCTATCCCTTATAATCACTCACAATAAAAGTCTGCATGTGGTTATAAACAACAATGACTAGGTCACATAGAAATGTGGCTGCATAAAATGAAACCTTAACACAATGAAATAATAGCCTGACCCACCATATAAACAAAGTGAGACAGAACAATAATGCATGTAATACTGAAACCCAGGGAAAAAGAGAGTACAGGCTGGTAGGAGATGATCTGGCCTGTATGAGTGCTTTCTAGCAAAGCAGACAAGAATAAATGGCATTTAACTTCTAGAGGAAGGATCAGGGTGTGAATGAATGAACTAGGATGGAGAAAAGAAGCAGTTAGGGAAGGAATTGGAAACGTATAAAAGAAATGGGAAGGGGACTAGATGAGGACTGGAATCAGCAAGGATTATATAACACACAAAAAGAACTCTTCTTCGGTCTCTCAAGGCTTTATCCCATCACTTTATCTAGGAAGTTTACATCTACAGTGTCTATAGAATTGACTGGCTGCTTGTTATGTTCTATGTTCTATGTTGTATGTATGCAATTTTATTTTTATTTTTTATTTTTTGGATTTTAATCTGATATTGGTTTAATTTATTTTTAAGGGGTGGGAGGTGGGGTTATGGGTTATTGGGATTGTTTTATCTTGATGTCTTTTAATTATTGTAACCCGCTCCGATTGATGACAGAGGAGCGGGCTATAAATAAAATTATTATTATTATTATTATTAAGGCTCTTCAAAATGCTTGTACTTAGTTGAGTCCAATCTAAAAGGAATAGCAATAGCGATAGCAAGTATATTTCTATACCACTTAGTGATGTACTAAGTGGTTTACAAAGTATAAGCTAATTGCCCCCAAGAAGCTGGGTACACATTTTAGCAACCTATGGAAGGATGCCAGGATGAATTGACCCAGAGCCCCTGGCTGGTATTGAACTCACTACCTTGTGGTTTGTGAGTGAGTGGCTTAGGAGTGAGTGGCTGTAGCAGCAAAAGAAAAAAGAGAAGTAAATGGGGCAAATAATTATATGACTCCATATCCCACACTGAAGTAGCATAATTGGTGAGTTCCAGCAGACCATCCCCTTGATTATAAAGTAATCTAATTGTTAGATTTTCAGTTGTTTTTCTTCTGTCCTTCCCCATTTTCACATTGTCCAGACATGGAAAAATGTTTGTAAAGTAAAGAGCAGATAGTCTGCTCTGTCCTCTGAAATGCATCATTATTCCTAAAACCTTTGAAAGGTCCAGATTCAGTACTAGTTATAACAGAAGCAATTCTCACAGAACCAACAAATCTCTCTGAAACAACTCAGTTCAATGTGCAATTTATTTGACTCTACTTTAAATCTCTAATATTTTTCTAATAAGAGACTCCAGAATCAGTACCAGGTAGTGCAATTTTCATACAACTGAGAAAATACATATTACATCATTAATCTTTATATGGGAGCTTTACTTATTATAATTGTAGTGTTTGGCAGACCTTTCTACTGCTAAAGCACAACCACAACAAATGAAAAAGCTCTTTTTTCCTGCCTGTAATACGAGAATCAGCTTTTATCATTTTTATAAACCTTTTGTAGCTTCCAAGGTAATAAATCCCATTCCATTGCCATCATATTGTGCTTTTTGCTGATACAATTGAAAGGCTTTCGGAAATGAAAAATGTGAGATCTCAACAGAAATTTCAGTCTGTGTGTGATGTTACTCGTGTGATTGAATTGAGATATTTAAGCCAGTTGGTTTTCTAATTGCATGGTCTCTTATCCTTTGTTTCTGATAAATTTTAAGAAGGATCGGGATACATTTATTTATTTATTTTAGAAAATGCTGGGGTTTCATAGTGTAATAAATAATATGCTTACAGTAGATTATAACATTTTTCATAATAAGGTAATACAAATTAATATTGCATGTTATTAGCTTTCAGTTAAGGGAGGGAAATTATCATAGTGGGTAGCTGTTTTTGTTTTTGTCTCCCCCCCCCCCCCAATAGAATAATAGAGTTGGAAGAGACTACATGGGCTATCCAGTCCAACCCCCAATCATGCAGGAAAACACAGACAAAGCACTCCTGACATCCAGCTTCTGTTTAAAAACCTTCCAAGAAGGATACTCCACCATGCTCCAAGGAAGCATATTCCACTGTCAAACAGCTGTTACTGTTGAGATGTTCTTCCCAATCTTTAAGTAGAATCTCTTTTCCTGTAGCTAGAATTCATTAATCCACGTTCTATTCTTGACTAGCTCATAAGGCAGAAAACAATCTTGCTTCATCCTCAATATGACATCCCTTCAAATATCATGTCACTCCTTAACCTACTCTTCTCCTTGGCTAAGCATAGCACAGTTCCCTAAGCCTCTCCTCATAGGGCATGGTTTCCGGACCTTTCACCATTTTGGACATCCTGCTCTTGACATGCTCCAGCTTGTCCACATCATTGTGGTGCCCAGAACTGGACACAATATTCCAGGCAAGGTGTGTCAAAAACAGAATACAGTATAGTGGTATATTGCTTCCTTTGATCTTAACACAATCCCTCCATCCTATTAATGTAACCTAGAACTGCATTGGCTTTTTCAGCTGCCCCATCACATCACCCTATATTGGGAGAGAAAGGTGGGATATAAGAAAATAATAATAATAATAATAATAATAATAATAATAGACTCATGTTCAGCCTGTCATTAAGACTCCTAGATCATTTTTGCATGTGCTGTTGTCAAGCCAGGTGTCACCCATTTTATATCTGTGTATTTCATTTTTCTCCTTGCTGGAATTCATTTTTCTCCAATATGTTAAGGTCATTTTGGATTCTGATCTTGTCCTCTGGGCTATTAGCTACCCCTCCTAATTTAGCATCATCTACAAATTTGATAAGCATTAATCTAATCCTCTTCCCACAACCTAACATTCCCTAAATATCATTGTTATTCATGATGGTAGATGGTGCATTGCTCTTCTACAGTAACTGTCCCATACGTCTAGTGAAGTAGCAATAACATTGATTTAAATCCACACATGGGCTGCATCTGCACTGCATTCTGACAACACTTTAATTCTCATGGCTCAGTGCTAGGGATTCTTGGGATTTTATTGTTTGTTGTGGCACCAGAGGTCTCTGACAAAGAAGGCTAAATATCACACAAAACAACAAGTACTGTACCAGAATTCCATAGCATTGAGTCATGGCAGTTAAAGTGCTGTCAAAGTGCATTCAATCTGCAGTACAGATCATAGAAGAATAACTAATTTAAGTCACATTAATTTCAATAGGCTTGAATGCAGGCTAGTTTTCAAAATGAGTTGATCCAAGCTCTAAGATCTTCAGGAAAGGGCATTCTTTTGGTCTCACCACTATCACAGGAGAGAGTATTCTCAGTGGCTGCTCCCAGACTGTGGGACTCCCTTCGATAGGAGGTCCAGTTAGTTTCTTCTCTGGTCTCTTTCCACTGGCAGGCAATGATTTAGGCAGGCCTTGGAATTTTAATCATGTGGCAAAATTGTGTTTGAAAATGGTCTGCTCTATTTTTATGTGTGTTTTTTAAAAGTTTTCAATGCATTTTTAAACATGCACTTTTAAAATTTAATTGCTGTTTAATTGTTTTTCAGCTTTTGCAAAATATTATTTTTGTTAAACCTTTGTTTTAAATCATTTAAAGTATTTTGTTTTAAATTATTTTAATTATTTCAAATTATTTTTGCTATGCTTTTATTGACATTGAAATATAAAGTCAATTACTTGACAATTATAAAAATTGTGAATATACAGAGAAAGGAAGGAAGGAAGGAAGGAAGGAGAAGAAAAAAGAACACAAAATCATGTACATATGTACAACTAAAAGGGGGGGGGAATGCAAAATAGAAAAAAAAAACTAAACAAAAAAAAAATAATAGAAAAAGTACCCTACAATACCAAATCCCTCCATACACACCATCAATGTGAAACATATATTTAACATAGACATATATTTTGTACAAACATAAAATTATTAAACTTCCACCTCATATAAATCACATTTGAGTACCCCTATATTTTTACTCCTCAAAATATTACATCCTATCCATTCTGTAAAAGAAACAATGGGAAAAAACCCCTTCAAATAAATAAATAAATATTAAATCCTGATATAACTATAAAGATAAAGGTAAAGGTAAAGGTAAAGGTATTCCCTTGACATGAATGTCTAGTAGTGATCAGCTGTAGGGGGCAGTGCTAATCTCTGTTACCAAATTGAAGAGCCAGCGTTGTCCGAGGACTACTTGGGCGGTCATGTGACCAGGATGACTGCAGTGAATGCTGTTACATTTCCTTCAAAGTGGTACCTATCTATCTACTGGCATTTGTATGCTTTCAAATTGCCAGGTTGGCAGACACTGGGAGTAGTGACAGGAACTCACCCTATCATGCAGCACTCAGGCCGTGAAATGCCAACTTTCTGATCTTCTGTTCTTCAGAACTAGCATCTTAACAACTAAGCCACTGCATCCCATATAACTATATCCCCTCTCAATTTTTTTTATATAATCCATGAAATGTTTCCAGATTTTCAATCACTGATTTATGTCATTGCCTCTGACAAAGTTAGTTTTGCTAGTTCCACCAAGTCCAGCATTGTAACCAGCCATTCTGAAACTTTTAGATTTTCTTCTTTTTTCCAGTTTTTGGCATAGACTAATCTTGTTGCTGTAACCATATATTACATTAGTGTTCTGTGTCTTATTTCCACTTCATTTCCATAATTCAATCATATTCAATAAGCATAGTTCTGGTCTATGGACTATCTCTCTCCCAAGACCTTTTGTATAGTAAAATCAGTTCTTATCCAATATTTCCATGTTTTGCTACATGTTCACCAGAGGTCGAAGAATGTTCCCACTTGCTGGTGACATTTCCAACTATTTTTTTCAAATTTATCAGGAGTTAAATAACAGCTGAAGAACATGTTGGAATAATTTTCTACAAGGTCATCACTGCAAGTACATTTCAATTCCCTTCTCCATATCCTCTCTCACTGATTCATATGGATATTATTTCCTATATTCTTTGCACATTGCACCATACAGTCCATAACCTGTTCTTTTTCTGTGTTAAATCTTAATTTCAAATTATTTTAACAGGTCTTCCACAATTCCTCTAGGTCTGGATCCAGGCCATTTTCTTTATATGCTCCTTGTTTTTCCTGTCCATAGCAGCACTAGTTTACTAGCATCCTATTCAGATGGGGGACGGGAAGACACATGACAGTTGTTGTCCTCCCCCCCCCCCCCAAAAGAAATGACAGTTGTTCCCAAACTGACTTAGATTTGGGGATATGTGATAAATGGGAGCCCCTTGATTTATCAGGACCTTCTTCTCTGGAGGAGGGGGTACTCAAATAATAATAATAATAATAATAATAATAATAATAATAATAATAATTATTATTATTTTATATAGCACTGTAAATTTACACAGTGCTGTACATACAATCTTATAATTAGATGGATCCCTGCCCTCAGGCTTACAATCTAAAAAAGACAACACAAAAGGAAAGGGGGAAGGGGATGGGAAGGGGATGAGGTCCAGTGGTTCTTCTCTCCCTCTGCGGCCTGAACCAAGGCAGATGGGCTGGAGGGAGGGCACAGCTTCTTGATACATAGTTAAAAGGAGGCATCCTGAGGCAGACGGCACAATCCTGGGAAAGCTTCCCTAAACGATATAGTCTTTAACTTAATTTTGAAACTGGTTAGAGAGGTGATGAGGCATGCATGTGGGGGAAGAAGGTTCCAGGAGTGAGGGGCAGTAAATGAGAAGGGATGAATCTGGGACGGGGCAATGGAAATCATAGGCTGGGACAGGAGACCTTGACTACCAAAATGGAGGGTACGAGAAGGAGTGTGAGGTGAAAGAAGTTCAGACAAGTAAGGAGGGGCCAATCCGTGGAGGGCTTTGAATGTCAACAACAAACGCTTGTACTGGATGTGGAAGGGGAAGGGGAGCCAGTGAAGGGAGGATGAGATGGGAGAAACATGGTCAAAGCGGCAAGCGGATGTGATAATACGTGCAGCTGAGTTCTGGACAGACATTAAAGGATGGAGGTGAGAGAGAGGAAGCCCTGTCAGAAGAAGGTTACAATAATCTAGTCATGAAACCACTAGGGCATGGACCAGAGTCTTGGCAGTGGAGGCTGAGAGGAATGGATGGATTTTAGCAATGCTGTAGAGAGAGAATCTACAGGTCTTGGTGGTGGCCTGAATCTGGGGAATAAACAACAGAGAGGAATCAAAGATGAAACCAAGACTGCAGGCTTTCTGAAACGGATGAATAGAAGTGCCATCAACAGAAACAGAAAAGGAGTATTGAAGGGTTGGCTTAAGTGCGAAGACGAGAAGCTCTGTCTTAGACATGTTGAGCTTCAAGCGCCAATGCCGCATCCACTGAGAGATAGCAGCCAGACAAGATGAAACTTGGTGTTCAAGCCCCGGCGAAAGGTCAGGGGCTTGACCTTGAGGAGTGAGTGATGGCATCACGTGGTGTGAGGGCAACCACCCAATCAGAAGTCAGTTAGAAAAGAACCTTCTGGGTGGTGATTGGAAAAGGTTAAGGCAGTTGAGAGAAAGAAGGCCTGAGGGAGAGGAAGGCCTTGGCCTGTGTGCCTGTCTCAGTATTAGTCAGGGTGGGAGGTTTGGGAGCATGTTAATGTCTGGTTGATATGATTATAATTTTGTAATTGATCCTTTGAGTTTGTGCCTGGAGGACCAGTTGTCCTCAGTGTTTTGCTCTTTAATGTTCTTTACTTTATAATAAACATTTTTCTTAATTACTGTCTCTTTACACTTCTTTTCACAGCCTTCACTTTGCTAGTTCTTTTCTGATTGTCAGTTACCAGCAGAAGGCCCAGCAATGTCCCAGTGCATTTCTGCGGTGTAACAGGTTAATCATTGGGTGGTGGCAGCAAGTTGTTTTTAGGATTAAGGTGGCCTCAAGGGGTCCCATCCAGCTCAGCAGTGGAATGGAACCATAGAGAACCTCCCCAGGATGGCATTGGATTCCTCTGCTTCTGTCTTATTCCCTGGGGGAAATTTTAAGATAGAGTAGAAAGCAAGGAAACAAAACAAAAACTCTTTACATAGGTCTTCCACAATTCCTCTAGGTCTGGATCTAGGCCATTTTCTTTATATGCTCCTTGTTTTCTCTGCTCATAGCAGCACTAGTTTACTAGTATCCTACTTAGATGGGCAAAACAAACAAACAAACAAAAGGAATGGGGATCCTGGGGAGGACAGAGGTCTTAGATTTCACTCTTGCTCTCCATTTCATATATATATATATATATATATATAAAAAAAAACCATATATGTAGATTGAGTTTGCATGAGTGGCCCTTCAACCACCAAGGGATAAGGAAATGCCCATCTACATCATTCCATGTATTGCTCTTGGCAAAATCACAATAAATGTATTACAATCTACTCTCAAATACAGCACAAAACCCCCCGACTATGGCTAACATCTAACATTGCTGAAATGCATAACTAAGCATCATCTCTTTCCCCAGTCCACCAGATCTAACTTAAGAGTCAGCAGCTGCTCCAGCTGATGGAGGTCTGTTTTGCTGGTGATCAGAGCACAGTAGGATGATGTTTCCTGCTCCTTCCTGACAGTGATCTGTGGTGCAATTAGGAATTACATGTGTCCTCCTTCTGATTGTTGCAGTCTCAGTCACTGGTTGTCATCTCTCCTGTGCCAAATGCCAACATATTATTAAAAGAATATAACTAGATAATACAGGACAAGATCATAATCTCTGAGCTGCCTTATAACCGTATTTCTTGTTTTAATTGTATCCTCTTTGTGGCATATAATCATGATTATTTGTGGCTTTTACCACCCTAATAGCTTAGGATGATAGCTTAAAGTACTGCTTATTAATATTTAAGAAATAAAATAAACATGCATCCACTGACACAATTCCTGGGCAACCTAGAAAATAGTCTGCCACAAAAAGAGAACAAATGGACTATGGAAAAAGAGGCTGAAACTGAAGCACCTGGTTCATCAATGGCCAGGCATGTCACATCTTTTAGAACCATAGTCCCAGTTATCACCTGTCAAATATTTTTACTGGTGTCTTTCAACTAGAACCAACACTACCAATTTCTTAAAGATCATGGCACTATCTGGAAGAGCATCACAGTTGTATTAGTCACCCTGAGTTTGATTTATATTTCTATGGCAAAGCAGCTATTGGCCCAGTATAAAGTAATTGATCTTAAAAGTGTGCCATTTGTCATTGTCATTCCTTAAGCAATTGTAGTGCCAAGTATAAAGAATAGTGGCTGTTGTTGTTGTTTTAAGCACAGTGCTGTGCCTTTTGAAAGGTTGAATGGCATATTCTATGCAGGATGCTTTAAAAATAAATTGACCAAAGCAATAATGCCAACGTTAAGGGTAATATCCATTAATTATAAGGAAACTAGAAGCCCTGTACTGCATTTAAATATTTTCTCAGTGCACTGTGCTATCATTTTTGTCTCTCTGCATACAAATCTGTTTCCTGAGGTTGCTACTGGAAAGTGAAAATATACAAGTGATCTACAGTGTGCAGGCTATTATTTTCAAATGCCATGAATTAGAATCCTTTAAGGAATTTATGTATGCCTAAGTACCATAGTTACAGTGCTATACAGTGAATCCTAGTCTGATGCTTCCATCACCACATCCTGGGAAGCAGCCACTGCAGTCTCTTCTCCTGTTACTTAGAAAGCAGCTGACTGTATTTTCTACCCCATCCCATGAGCAATCTTTGGTGTGACAGTCAAAAGCAGGACACCATTGCAATTCCTCCTCATGCCAGAGACATGCTGCTGATATTCATATTTTAAAAGGAGCAAGGCAAGAGGTTGAACCTATATTGAAGATTGGCTTGAGCACCTTGGACAGTTTTATTAAAGTTCAACCTAAAACCTAGGTAGATTCACAGGTCCACTGACATGCAAGCCACTAGCCATCAATGGATATATGTCTATAAACACACCTGCATTCTGCTTCTGCCTGTTCAGGCAATAAGGCTGTCTGGAACACAAAAGTCAGGAAATTAAGCTAAGCAGTATGATGGGGATGTTTCCCCAATGAGACCAAGCTTTACTGTGCCAGAATATAGAATGCTGCAAAGAGAATCCACACACACAGCTGACAACATAGATTTCTGGCACTCTTGCCTTACGTAATATCAATGAACCAGATGCTTAATCTCTAAAATAAGAGGTTCCAGGACCCTTTCCATGACCCCTGAAGAATAACCATAATAGATATAGGCCAAATGTATCCCTGAAATGATGCAAACATATACTCTGCAACATGGACAATTGTCATTTGTCTCTAATAATAATTGATCCCCAAGCTTTGTTGGGAGATGAGAACAGGGGGCCTTGTGCTTCGCCTATAGGGCCATGGGAGATTGCATGCAGGTAGTGATAGGCAGGCTATTCAAGAGCTCATCTCCCCCTCACATTCCTCTTTTACCTGATCATTATGCGATTGAGCCATTTATTTGAAACAATGTTCATTTATTGGAAATAAGAAATTCAGTCTTCTTGGAGGATTTACAAAAGGGAAGATATGTCACTTTAGCAGGCCCAGTGGGGAATGGGACTCAGCAAGTGCTTGTCCTTTGTTCTTTGAGATCCATCAAATATCCAACTTAGATAGCTTCAAGAAAGCTATTAAGACAGATCTCTTCAGACAGGCCTTCCCAGAACAGCCCCCGGCCATGAAAAGACCCTCCATATCTCTCCTGATAGCTCTGGCTGTGATGACCTGGCATACTGTTAATTTTTGTTTGAATAGTGTAACTAAGAGTTTTTAATTAATGTTGGAATTTTAATATTATAATTGTTTAATCTTGTTTTAAGGAGGATTTGTATTTTTAACTGTTGTATGCCGCTTTTATTGCATATGCAAAAAGCGGGATATAAATAAAAGTTTTATTTATTATTATTTATGTTCATGGCAGATAGTTGGTAAGAAGATAGGAGACTGGTGTATACCTTGGCACCTCCTTTGTGGTGGAGGATTGGGCTCTGGATCTGTCTCCATGGAACACGAAGCTGGAAGGGCTTGGGAAAGAGTCTGCCCATGGAACTGATCTGTTGGCTTACTCTCTCTTATAAAGTTTGGGGGCTTGGGAGGGAGCCCTCCCCCCAGGCTGGCCTTCCAAAATGACCATCTGAGATGGCAACTAATCTCTTTTGATTGCCCTGGAGGTCTGGTGTTTCACCCAAGGGTGGCTGAGAAAGTGTCATAGGCTGACAGCTGTGCCTCAGCTAAACCTGCACCAGGTTCTTCCCCAGTTTGTTTGCTCAGCCCCAGGCCTGAAACATTTAACTATGTTTTAGGTCAATAAAGATGGCCCTTGTTTAACTGCAAATAATGTGTCTGATTTCATTATTTCATGATTGTTAAACAGCTGTATACCTACCACTGAAACACATCCTATTTCACATGCATGTCTTTTATAAATCTGAAACCTCATCTATGGACTCCACTTCTTCTCTTGAACTAAATGGATTCTGGATAGAAAGCATTTGTGGCCAGCATAGTCTGGGAGGGGTGTCTGCAAAAGGCATTACACAGAAGCATTTTGCTTCATCCTAATACTGGCTGTGGGTGGAATCACCATTGTGCTCTGTTGAGCTGCACTCAGTCATGTGGCATCACTGGTGCAGCCAGAATAGTTTTGCTTACATCTCAAATTATTTATCCATCCCAGTCTTCATAAAAATTATTAGTGCATTAGCTTTCCCTCACAATCACCCTTTCCATGGATATGTGGTGATCTTTGTAGCTGTGTGGAGACTGAAGTCTGGTTTTCCATCATCCAAATTATTGAGGGAGGGAGGGAGAATAAAGAATATAATCAAGTCGACATTTGCTTATCAGAGACTGAGATGCTGAATAGGCTGTTCTCTGTCTTCCATCAGTAGGAGAAAGTCATTCCGAAAGGTCATAGGAAAGGGTCTTCTTTGCTTTGCCAACCTGTCTGTTGAATTCCCTCTCCGAGAGGGCCAGTTGTCATTAGTGCTGGTTCTATTCTGGTGCCAAGCTAGTTTTTTACCAAAGACTTTGGGTCCCAATTTATGTTTTCCAAAATATGTCTGCACACAGTTTTAAATTCTTTTAACCTTTTAAGCTGTTTTAACTTGTTAATTTTTTGAATATGTTTTTTGTTTAAAGTTTTTTTTAAAAAAAAAATTAAATATATATTTTATTCACACTGTTTAAAATTTATTTTCTGCATGCCATCCTCAGATCTCAGGCTATAACCCACAGAGTATGATATAAATATTTTTTTATATATAAATAATTTTTATTGATTTTTTAAAGAAAAAGAAAAAAAGAAAAAGATATAGATACAGAGTTTTCATAACACAGTCGAATTATACAGCAGCTATTATGTTAACTCTTAACTTCCTTTGTTAAACTTCCCCATTGAGAAAGATATGCGTTTTCTTCTCTGTTACTTATTATTTATGATATTTCTTCTCCTTATGATTTAGCAGAAATTAAATTGTTTCTATCCTTTTAATTAAACTAATCCGACAATTTTCCAGTTCTATGTGACGGTCTCTTTATCTTTTCAATATTAAGTTAAACATTATTAACATGAGTAAAAGAAATGATATACTATGTTTTTTATGTATCCTGTTTCCCTTAAGATTTTATCTCTATTATTCATATATTAATACCAAAGTTTCACCCTTAGTCCTTCGAATATAGTTTATAACAGGGTCCCAAGTCTTGAGAAAATATTCTTTTGGTTTGTTCTAGTGGTATGGTTTGTCCCATGTCTCTTGCCCATTCTATCATGCATTTTTTAACTGTCTCAGGTTCTAAGTCATATCTCAGTAGTAATTTATACAGGCGAGCAATTTCCTTATTCCCTTCTTCTTTTATTATCATTTCAAACTCTGCAGAGCCTTTATCTATACCTTGCGTTTTCTGATCTATGAGAAATCTTTCTTTTAGGCGACGGTAGAGAAACCAATTACATTTGTAATCTTCTTCAATTAATTCCGCTTCCGTTTTCATTCTCCTTTGTCCGTTTTCAATCCGTGTAATGTCTTCATATGTTGGCCAATTTGTAGACTTCATCTTTTCGTTTTTGAAGAACGCTTCATTGATTGATGCCCATAATGGTATCCTTGTGATCCAGTTGCTTTTGTATCTTGTCCAGACATTTAATAGGGATTTTCTTATAAAATGATTATTAAATTCCTTATTAGTTTTGAGTTTATCGTAGAGAAGATAAATATGTAGACCATATATTAATCCTGCACCTTCCAAATTCAGAATCTTTGATTTTCTTAATCTTATCCAGTCAGTAATCCAAGATAAAACCGAAGCCTGATAATATAGTTTAAAATTAGGCAATGAGAGTCCTCCTCTTTCAATTGTATCGTTTAATAGTTTCATCTTAATCCTTGATTTCTTTTTATTCCAAATGAATTTTGTTATATCTTTATTCCATTTTCTAAAGGGTATCTCATTTGTAATGATGGGAAGGTTTTGAAATAAGAACATCATTCTTGGTAAAATCATCATTTTCACTACTGAAATTCTTCCCATCCAAGATAGATTTAGTTTTTGCCATTTATTCAGGTCTTGTCTAATTTCAGTCCATGTTTTTTCATAGTTATTTTTAAACAAATTTGTATTTTTGGTAGATACTTCTATACCCAAATACTTGACTTTTTTATTTAGTTGAAATCCTGTCTTGTTACATATCAGTTGGTCTTCCTTATCTTGTAAGTTCATCGATAATAATTGAGTTTTGTTTTTGTTGACTGTAAAACCGGCTAACTCTCCGTACTCCGTCAATGTCTTCAATAGTATATCTATGTCTTCTATTGGTTCACTCAAAGATATCACCAAGTCATCCGCAAATGCATTTACCTTATACTCCCATCCTTTAATTTTCACGCCTCTTATGCTTTTTTCATTCCTAATTTGTTCCATTAGAACTTCATAGGTTATCAGAAATAATAAGGGAGATAAGGGACAGCCTTGCCGGACTCCTGAGTGGATCTTAATGGTATCTGATCGAAATCCATTTACTACTACTTGTGCTTCTTGAGTACTGTATATTTTGTTTATCCATAACAAGAAATTTTCACCCAGATCCATCTCTTCCAAAGTTCTTTTCATAAAAGTCCAATTAACTTTGTCAAATGCCTTTTCTGCGTCAAGAAATATCAGCAATAGTTGTTTATCTATATTGTTTTCATGATATTCTACCAAGTTTAGTATTGTCCTTATATTATCCTTGATTAATCTTTTGGGTAAGAAACCTTTCTGATCTTCGTGGATATATTCTTTGAGAATTTCTTTAAATCTTTCCGCAATTATGGAGGTAAAAAGCTTGTAGTCCACATTTAACAATGATATATGTCTATAATTTCTTACATCAGCCAGATCTTTATTCTCTTTGGGGATGACCGTTATACTTGATAATCTCCAAGAGGGGGGTATATTACCTTCTATAATGTTGTTCATTGTTTTTTGAAGAGGATCCAATATTTGTGTAGAGAATGTCTTATAAAATTCATAAGGTAGGCCATCTGGTCCGGGTGATTTTCCATTCTTTCCTCTTTTTATAGCCATAAGTAACTCTTCTTTTGTTATCTGTCTATTTTCTCTTTTTGATTCTTTGTGAGTTTCATGATTTTGTTACTTTGTAGGTATGAGTCTAATTTTTTCTTGTCCACCATTATACCTTTATAAAGTTTTCCATAATAATCCCGAAAGGCTTTTTTAATTCCATCTGGATCTGAGATATATTGATCTCCTATTTTAATTTTTTAAACCGTTCTTTTAGCTCTTTCCTTTCTCAATAAATATGCCAGCATTCTCCTGGGTTTGCTTTAGGTGTTCAAAATATTTTTGTTTCGTATATCTTCTTATTTTCTATCTCTGACATTGTCATTTGAGATAACTGGGTTTGTAAAAGGTGGATCTCCTGTACTTTATTTTCATCTTGAGGATTTATCTTAAGATGATTCTCTCTTTTCATAATCTCAACTTTGAGTTTGTCTATATTGTTCCCTGTCTTCTTTTTCATCTCCGATGATTTCTTCATCATAAGGCCTCTTATCACAGCTTTAAAGCAATCCCAAACTGTTTCTATTGTTACCTCCTTGTCCATATTTTCTTTGAAGTAATAAAGTATCTCCTTCGATATTTCTTTGGTTATTTTAGTATTCGCCAATATATTAGTATTTAATCTCCAGTTAAAATCTTTTTTCTTTCGTAAGTCTAATTTCATCAGGACCGAATTGTGATCTGACCATGTCTTGGGGAGTATATCTATATTCTTGATTTTCGAACACAAATGTGATGATAAAAGAAAAAAGTCTATTCTGGACCATGATTTGTGTCTATTTGAGTAGAAAGTGTAATCTTTCGCATTTCCATATTTAAATCTCCAAGCTTCTTGTATTTCCATAATGTCCATTAGTTCAAAGAATTCTTTGGGTAGTTTTCCCTGATTTATCTTTTTGAGTTTTCTTCCTGAAGTTCTATCCAATGAGGGATCTAACACTCCATTCCAGTCTCCCATCAGAATTAGATTTGCATAATTTATTTCTTTTAGGTTGTTCTCTATCATATTTTTATAAAAATGTCCTTTATTTTCCAAGGGACCATACACCCCTATACATAGATATTTTCCATTTTCAATCAAGACTTCCACCACTACAAAATTTCCTTTTGGATCATTCATAATTTCCTTGGTCTCATATTTCGCATTGACATAGATCACCACTCCCTTTTTCTAATTTGGTGAGGCAGAAACATATTCTAAACCTATTCGGGGATTTCTCAGATGTTTAATATCCTTCTTCCTTATTCTCGTTTCTTCTAAACAAATTATGTCTAGTTTTAGCTTCTGTAATGTATGGGAAAAAAAATTCCTCTTCTGGGGTGTATTCATTCCTTGAACATTCCATGTTAGTATTTTAATCTGTTCCATCTCAAATCTTTATAATTAATACATCATTAATATTTATATCCTTATGCTTCTTCTATCTCTCCTTCTTCATCCTCTTGGTCTGTTGTTATTTTTTCTTCTTCCTGTGAATCCTCTTCCTGTTCTTTCCCTCCTACTGCTCCTTCTAGTTGTTCTTTTTGGTCATCCCTTATATCAACTATTGAATCTCATTGTATAATTTCCTCTTCCGTCCCGTATCTTTCTTTCAAGTTCTCTTCTCCTTTCTTCATTCTTCTGGTTGATACCTGTAATGGTTGTATTTTGGTCTTTTTCCCAGGTTTTAGTTTAGGCTCCTCTTTGTCTTCTTTCTCTTGTCTTAAATCTTCTTCCTGTTTTGGATCTTCTTTTGTGTTGCCTTTCATTTTCTCCATGAATTTTCTTGCCTCCTCTACATTAGTTATTCTTATTTTCTTTCTTTTATACCAAAATGAAAGTCCCTCTGGTATTTCCCATCTGTAAGGTATGTCTTCCTGCTTTAATTGTTAAGTTAAAAATTGATATTCCCTTCTCTTGTGCAATAATCTAGCCGGTACATCTTTAAAAACTTTCAGAGTTATCCCCTGGTATTCTAGAGGAGCCTCATTGTGTCTTTGAAGCAAATTGTCTCTTATCCGTCGATGGAGAAAATATACTATTACATCTCTTGGCAAGTTCCTTTGTGTAGTCACTGGAGAGTTTATTCGAAATAATCTATCAATTTCATATTCCATTGATGTATTGTCATACTCTAGACATTCTGCTAGTAATAGTACCATCATATTCATCAGGTCTTCATCCTTTTCTTCTGGGAGACCTCTTATTTTCACACAATTTTCTCTAAATTTCAGTTCCCAGATAGCTCTTTCATCCATTTCTTCTTCTTTTCTCCCTCTCACCTCTTTTAGTTCTTCTTCAACCTTTTCTGATTGTATTTCCAACTTACTTATCCTTTGTTTAGCCTTGACAATCTCTATTGATAGTTTTTCTACCGATTGATTTATTTCCTTTAAATCTGTCCTTATCTCTTGTCAAATTTCTTTTTTAAATTCTCTCATTTCTTGTTTCATTTCTGATCTAGTATCATTCAAGTCATTTCTTAATTTCCTTATTTCTTCCAAATTAGCTATATTCGAGTCGGGTTTTTCTATCGATGGGCGTCTCGGCGGTAGCTGTTGAGGCTTCTGTGTCGGATTCCCTTTTCCCATCATCTTGAAGTAATTTTTCTATTTATACAGACTTATTCTTTGTTACTAATTATTTCTTTCAATAGTTCTATGATTCACCATTAGTTGTCAATAATTCTTCAGTAATAAAATCAGTCCATCAAATATCAAGTAATTCTATATCAACAATCAAATAATAGATAAATTCTTTAATAATAAATTATTGTTATTGTTATTATTATTATTATTATTATTATTATTATTGGGGTAGCTGCTTTGTCTCTAAATCATATTTATTTGGCTGGCTCTTCTTGTTGTTCTTCATTTTCTGCACGTTTTCCATGTTGTTGTTTTTTTCCTACTCTTTCCTTACCTTCTTTCCCAATGAAAATGTGCTGAGAAGGCACAGAGTTACTTCTGGTGATTTCAGAACTGAAAGAAAGACAGACAAAAAACCTGCTCCAAAGACATGAGTGATCAAAGAAGGAGAAGGAGGAGAAAGAGATTTGCTTCCCTAAAGGATTCACAACTTATTTCTTTTATACAAAGGCTAGATGGTTGAAAACAGGATAGAATGATGCTGATTTCTTTTGAAGGTTAATTCTGGTTCACTTCATTGGATAAGTCTATCCATAGATTTTGCAATTTCAGCCCCAGTAGATGTGTATATTTGTGCTGAAGTGATGGAATGATTACAGGTCAACTTCAAATGCAACACCCTGCCCCAGAGAACAACTATTTGGACTTGTGCTATTGGAAGTACTTCTATGAATAGCTACAAAGTGCTTGCAAAGGATTAAACTATTTTTCTGTGCCCAGGCAATGCAATACTTCAGTTCTCATTTGAAGTTTCCTCTGGCAATATTTAGATGCTAAAAAAGCCAAGGAATTTTTGCAGTGGATGGAGGCAGAGATGAGGAGTCATGCACTAAGAAGCCATACTCTTGTTACTTTTGAGTTAAGATAAGTCCTGTTAACTGCACACACATCAATTTCTGTTCAGTCCAAACAGATTATACTTTCATTAGCATGAACGGATATACATATGACAGGATACACATATGCTGGTGAATTTTGCAAAGAGAGTGGCCTCTTCAGGTAACTGTCAAAGTTTGAAGCCTCCCAAATGGTTTTGGTTTTGAGAAATTTTTTTGTGAACAAATTGTCACAGAGAGATGCCAGCATGGTTGGTGAGGATTTATTTTCATAAGAATGGCAAAATCATGCCATTTTCATAAACATTATTCCATAGACCTCTTTCTCACTCCCTCACTCCAATCCCCTGTCGCTCTGTCCCTCTGTCCCTTTTCATTATTTTATTACAATTCTCATAGTATTATTATACATACTTCTTTGCTTTTGTTTTTCAGTTAACAATATGCAGATTTGATTGCTCGGTGCTTAGTGGTTGTAATATATATCTAGTATGACTACTATGACACAGTAACTGTCAATGTAACTATAAATGACTGTGTCCCTATGAATAACATTGGGTTGCTTCTAGAGAACAGAAGTAAATTAATTAAATAAAAATTCTCCCAATCCTAAAATGTTCACCCACAAAGGACCATAGGAAAATGCCTACTTGCCAAGCAAGACTATCTATCTAGTCCAGTAATATCTACTCTGGGTAGATAATTAGGGTCTCAGGCAGAGATGTGGTACCTGAACCTTCAGTCAACGCTGGATATGCCAGGGACTGAAGCTTCAAGTTGCATACAAAACAAGTATTCTACCACTGAACTATAGTGCATTCCTGGGAATGTGGGCACAGCTATTCTGCTTGATTCAAAGCTCTCACTTTGGAGTTTATCAGACAACAGAAATTAGAAGCATAATCCAATGGCAGTCTGAACAATATCATGGCTGAACCCAAAGGGTGCTCAACAATGGCTCCTTTTCATCCTGGAGAGAAGTGACAAGTGGGGTCCCACAGGGTTCTGTCCTGGGCCCAGTGATATTCAATATCTTTATTAATAATAATAATATAATAAAATGTATTTATATCTCCCGTCTCTCCCTACGGATCGAGGCGGGATTACAGCATAATAAAAGTACAGTACAATAAAATCGGTATAACATTACCTCAAGTTAAAACTATTTTACATCAATAAAATCTACAATGTCTATGGTATCTACAGTATCTATGATGTCTGGGGGTAGCTCTATCTCAATGGAGAGTTAAATAAGATCTGGTGGATATGCCCGCCGGAAGAGATCCGTCTTCAATGCTTTTTTGAATGCCTCTAATGTAGGTATCAGATGGAACTCCTCTGGCAGGTCATTCCATAATTTTGGAGCCACAGTAGAGAAGGCTGAGCAAGATGTAGATGTTAATCTCGTATATTTATGATTCAACAGTTTCTTATCTGTAGTCCTTAGGGTGCGGGGCAGATTATGTAGGGAGAGGCGTTCTCTCAAGTAATCTGGGCCCAAGCCATATAGGGCTTTAAAGGTAATAACCAACACTTTGTATTGCGCTCGGAAGCTGATAGGCAGCCAGTGCAAAGATTTCAAAATGGAGGTGATGTGTGCAGTCCTTGACGCCCCCGTTAGCAGTCTGGCCGCTACATTTTGAATCAATTGAAGCTTCCGAACTTGGTACAAAGGTAGACCCATGTAGAGCGCGTTACAGAAATCTAAACTAGAGGTTATCAGCGCATGTACCACTGTTTCTAGGTCCTCCCTGCTCAGGTAGGGGTGTAGCTCATGTATCAGCCAAAGCTGATACCAGGCACTCCTGGCGGTCACCTCCACCTGTGATGTCAGTTGTAGAGATGGGTCCAGGAGCACCCCCAGACTACGAACCTCATCCTTTAGGGGAAGTGTAACCCCGTCCAGGACTGGTTGATGAATTTCCATCCCTGGGCCTGGAAAGCCTATTACAAGCACCTCCGTTTTCTCTGGATTCAGCCTGAGCTTGTTTTTCCTCATCCAGCCCATTACCAAGTCAAGGCAGACATTCAGAGGAGAGATGCCATCCTCAGTCACCACATCAGTCAGAGACATAGAGAAATAGATTTGGGTGTCATCAGCATACTGATAACACCACGCCCCATGTCTCCGGATGACCCCTCCCAACGGTTTCATGTAAATGTTGAATAGCATGGGAGACAGAATGGTGCCTTGACGGACGCCAGATGTCAGCTCACTTTTAAGAGAGCAACTGTCTCCCAGCTTCACCATCTGGAACCTACCCAAGAGATAGGACCGGAACCACTGGAGCGCAGTGCCTTTGATACCTAACTCTCTCAGGCTTTCCAGAAGTATACCATGGTCGATGGTATCGAAAGCCACTGAGATGTCAAAGAGCACTAACAGGGTCACACTTGCCCTGTCCATGCCCAGACGGAGGTCATCGACTAAGGCGACCATGGCTGTCTCAATTCCTTAGCCTGCCCTGAACCCGGTTTGAAATGGGTCCAGATAATTGGCTTCCTCCAAGACTGTCTGGAGCTGGTGAGCGACTGCCCTCTCGATCACCTTGCCCAAGAATGGTAATAGGGAGACCAGTCTATAGTTGCCTCTTAGTAGGGGGTCTAGGGAGGGTTTCTTCAATAGAGGCTTAACTGCAGCCTGCTTAAGTTGGAATGGAAATTTCCCTTCCCCGACAGACGTGTTGATGATATGTTGAAGCAGTGTCACTACTGCATCTCCTCCCTGTGCGGTCAACCAAGATGGGCAGGGATCAAGGAGGCATGTCGTTCTCCTAATGGATCCAAGCAGCTTGTCCGCTTCCTCGATACTTACAAGCTCAAACTGATCCAGCCTAACTATGTTCCCGGAGTCGCTGAACACCTCTCTCATAGTTTCTGATTCAATGTTGGCATCCAGATCAGCCCTTATCCAAGAGATTTTATTGACAAAGAAGTCATTAAAAGCGTCACAGCAGGCGTTAGTTGGTTCTAACAATGAATTCAGGGTGGGAGAAGAATGTGTTAGCTCTTTAACCACCTTGAAAAGCTCTGCTGGACGGGACTCTACCGATGCAATACGAGCAGCATAGAATGAATTCTTTGCTGCATCGATTGCCACTCCATAGGAACTAAGGAGGTCCCCAAGGAGTGTCTTGTTGGATAAACGTTGGTGTTTCCGCCAACGGCGCTCTAGTCGTCTCACAGCTTGCTTCATTTTCCTTAGCTCTTGAGTGTACCAGGCCTTTCTATTGGGGGCAAGCTGTAGAGGACGCTTGGGAGGGATGCTGTTTATAGCCAGGGTGAGGCCATGGTTCCATGTGTCAACCAGGGTTTCAAGAGAGTCGCCGTCTGCCCCAACCATATAACCCTCTAGGGCCTCTTGGAACCTTTTGGGTTCCATCAGCCTTCGAGGGCGGACCATCTTAATAGGTCCTCCACCCTCGAGGGGGGAGTAGGTAGAAGCCTTTAACTCTAATTTGACCAGGAAATGGTCCGTCCTTGACAGGGTAGAGGTGGTTATAACCTCTGCCTACGGATTTTCCTGCTCCGTGCAAAAGACTACGTCAAGTGCATTCCCTGCGGAATGCGTCGTCCCTGAGACTAGTTGAGACAGGCCCATGGACTTGGATAACAGTATTGAGAGCCTAGTTATCAAATTTGCAGATGACACCAAATTAGGAGGAGTAGCTAATACCCCAGAGGACAGGATCAAAATTCAAAATGACCTGAATAGACTAGAAAGCTGGGCCAGAGCTAACAAAATAAAATTCAACACAGAGAAATGTAAGGTCCTGCACTTAGGGAGGAAAAATGAAATGCACAGATATAGGATGGGGGACACCTGGCTGAATGAGACCACATGTGAAAGGAATCTAGGAGTCCAAGTAGACCAAAAGTTGAACATGAGTCAACAGTGCGATGCATCAGCTTAAAAGGCCAATGCAGTGTCTAGATCAAGGGAAGTAATATTGCCACTCTATTCTGCTTTGGTCAGGCCCCACCTGGAATACTGTGTCCAGTTCTGGGCACCACAAATCAGAAAAGGATGTGGAGAAACTGGAGCTAGTCCAAAGGAGGGTGATTAAAATGGTGAAGGGTCTGGAAACCATGCCCTATAAGGAACGACTTAGGGAGCTAGGAATGTTTAGCCTGGTGAAGAGAAGGTTAAGAGGTGATATGATAGCCCTGTTTAAAAATTTGAAGGGATGTCACATTGAGGAGGGAGCAAGCTTGTTTTCTGCTGCTCCAGAGAACAGGATGCAAACTAAAGGAAAAGAGATTCCACCTCAACATTCCTGACAGTAAGGGCTGTTCGACAGTGGAACACACTCCCTCGGAGAGTGATGGGGTCGCCTTCCTTGGAGGTTTTTAAGCAGAGGCTGGATGGCCATCTGTTGGGTATGCTTTGATTGGGAGTTCCTGCATGGCAGGGGGTTGGACTGGATGGCCCTTGTAGTCTCTTCCAACTCTATGATTCTATGATTCTATGGTGTTTCACGTTGTTGCGTGAGAGACTACCACATGCATTTTTTGGGCAATGGGAAGTACTTCTGAATGCAATCGTGGGGTTTCACGTTATTGTGTGAGAAACTATCACACGCAATTTCAGCCAATGGGAAGTCATTCCAAACGTGATGCAGCATCAATACACAATCATGTAAATTCACTGAACTAGCGAATTCACTCATTTCTGAACTGGCCCCACTTTAATTTCTTTTGAATTTGAGAGAAATTCCTCCCGTGTGATAAACTCCTTTGTCTTCATTCAATAAGCCTCTGTTAGGGTCTTCATTGGGTGCCACTGGATTTCTCATTCCTACAGAGAAGACTGTAACAGAATTAAGCTCTCTTTAAAGGAGACTGCCAGTTTTGTCTCTGAACATAATTAAAGATCTTGCCTTGCCTTATTCTAGTCAGGATGAACAACTAGATCAATGATTCATACAGAAACATGGTGGGGTTTTGGCTGCGGGTAAGAGTGCCTTTAAAACACTGTCACCTGTGTGGTGCAGGAACGAGCTATACCTCCAGTTTTAATTGAGATAAAAATATGTGATTTACATATCAGACTTTTCAGAAATATTGGTATATTATAGCATGTAAATATGTACCTGTGTTGAGAGAGCTTAATTTGGGCTGATATACCAACAGTCCCAGTATAACCGCAACAGTGCAATGAGCATTTTAATCACCTATATAAGGGAGATGGGAAATGTCTCCAGTGTGAGTTTGTTGTGGAGTGGTGGTTGGCATAACAGTTTGTTGGTGAGTGAGAGATAGAGAGTATTTGTGATGGCTGTCCAATACTCAATGTATATTATCTTTGTATATATTGAAAACGAAGAGTAAAGCCCTCGTATCAAGTGAAGACTGGCAGTGCCTGTGTCTTTATTCAGCAAGCAGGGAGCTGAAGGTCATTTGCTGCTGTGAAGGAACTTTTCCCTCGTGGCCTGAAGACTGTTGCAGTTATCTTTCCAGAGACCTTCTTCTTGGCATCCTGTCCACATGGCTCCATTTTGCAAGTGGTCGTAGTGGACACAGCGAGTCCCTCTACATCCCTAGCAATCCAGACATGGAAAACCTATTTTAAAAGTTGCCGAACTATACGTCTCATCATCCCTAACCGTTGGCCATTATGGTTATGGTTGATGGGAATTGGAGCCATAAAACATGTGTATGGACAGATGCAAGGGCATAAATATGGAGGTGTGGGGTGGAAATGAGGACATGGCCCCTCCAAATAAGAATTCACTAACTGATGATTTTTTTCTTTCTCCAGTCCCCAAATTTCTAGCATTTCCAGGATTGGGATACTGAAAATCATTTATAACTAGAACTCATCTATTTGCTCTGTTCATACTCCCTTGGTAACTTTGCTTGCTTCCTGTCTTTGGTGCCTAAACTGTATGTCTATGTGCTCAGCTGAAGATTTAATTTATTGTACTGTAATGCTAGAAATTTGGGAATGGAGAAAACATTTCATTGGGTGGAGAGAATTCTTATTTGAGGGGGCAATACTCTTATTGTACCCCTCAAGGCTATACCTGAAGGACCGTCTCTCCTCACATATCCGCCCCGCACACTCAGATCTCACACGGGCAACAACTACTAAGAGTTCCAGAGGCCAGATTATCGACCACCATGAAGAGGGCATTTTCTATCGCAGCCCCGAGCCTCTGGAACTCGATGCCCATGGAGCTCCGCCTGGCTGCCTCTCTTACCCAGTTCAAAAAGGGGTTAAAAACATACTTATTCAGGCAGGCCTACCCCTGATTTTCTCCCCAGTTGCTACTTTTCCCTCATCATGACCCGGCTTGGAATACTGCTACTCCTTGGGCCGAAATTGTTATTCTGTTGACCAAATTGTTTTTTAACTTGTGTATTTGCTTTTAACTTGTGTATATGTGCACCGCTCTGATCTTTGGAAGGGCAGTATATTATTATTATTATTATTATTATTCTGGACATGAGTCTCCCTTCTCTCCTGCACTGACTACCCAGTAAAGCCTTTGGTGTGATCCTGCACTACTCCTGTGACAAGTAATTCTTTGCAATCAGAGTTTCACATCGTTACCCCTTTCAACCTCTATGAAGGGAGATTCCAAGAGTTGGGTGAGGTACCCAAGTGGCATCTAGCAAGTAAGAACTCTTATCTTGCAGCTGCAGCAACCACCCAGAATCCCCAGATTTCCCCACAGCCACTAAATGGGCATAGGGACTGAGTTGCCTTTCCAGGGGCATTGTGTGAAAAGACACTGAATACTTCTATCTACAGCATCCCAACAATTACTTACACTGGCATAACCTGAGGTTACCCAGTGTATATTACCATCAGGGAGGTGTTTAGTTAGATGCCAGTTTTGTCCTCGTACCATTTTCATTGGCCTTTGTTTTTATCTGTTAAATGCTGTGGAGAGTCTGCCACTATACTACCACTTTTTTCAATCCTTCCAGGTTTGCCATACTGGTGAAATTATCCTAGGCCTCGGGAACAGGCTCAGAAAAGAAACTCAAGACTTGATTTAAAGGAAAGGCAAGCAATTAAAGCCATGTTCTTCTCCTGCTCTCTGTGTGGGACAAAGACTGCTTGGCATCCAGACTGACCAACAGGGTGCACGCCCCAGGCAAAACCTTTGTCAGCTAGAGGTCATGGGGTATAACATAGCAACAAAAAGATATTTTTTGCTGCCCAGGTCTCCAGATGCTGGGTCAGTCCATTACCTTAAATAGGATGTATTTCAAAAGGTGTCGGGGTGAAATTAGATAGTGTTGGTTTTCGATCGATTTGATAATGAGGAATCATATTCAATGTTACTGTCATGCTCCAGTAGCAATATTGGAGATTGAGTCATTCACTTTCAAGCTTTGTATTTGCTGGATCTTTTTCTTGTTCTTGTCTTGGCCAAGGGAAAGAAGAAGAAAAGCTGCTGGTGCTATGAAATCAGTGAAAGTTCTCAAAGTTGATCTGAAGGGAGGTGTTTAGTTAGATTCCACTTTTGTCCTCATAGCATTTTTCCTTCATTCTATAAAATCTTTCACTGGAGCAGAAAAAAGTACTTGGCAGGGCAAAATTGGAGAGTTAGATCTATACTCTTGGATGATCTTCAGGGGAAATCTTTGATTCTCACCCATCCTTTGACTCCTGAAACATCATTCCCCCACCCTCATAGGAACACATAGTTTCATTACTTTTGACAAGTATGGAAAAAAGGCTCCCGAAACTGAGGTGCTTTTTAAAAACTCTCTGATGAAAAGAATAATTATGCAGGTTCTTCCAATGAGACCTTTGGGAACCTCACCCATTTCTCTTCGAGATGCTTCATAATAATCATTTCTGCAAATATGTCATTGTCATGCTCTCCTAATTAACACCTTCCTTTCTGTAATTCCATTAATAATAATACTTAAACCTTTTGCTTTTAGTTCACATGGAAATAATAAAAGCCCTAGTGATTCATGATTAAATGTATTTAAGAAAGTAATTAATTGGCACCTGGCTTCAAAGGATTATATCTGGATGGTCTAACTGTTTAAATATTGTTCTAAACTGGGTCAAGTCCATCTAAATAAACAAAACACAAATTCACATGCACTACTACATTGGTCTTTTCAGCATTAGCTGAGTTTTAAAAAAACCCACACATTTTAATCCTACTTGATAATGAAGAATCACATCCACTTCATGGATAGGGTACATGTGGCCCTTCAGGTGTTCTTTATTTGCAATTGCCATCAACCCTATTCAGCATAGCCAATACTAAAGGTTTAAGGGAGATGCAGTCCTTCATCTGGAAAACAAAACATTCCCCCTCCTAGTACTACATTATTACTAAATCCAAAATGGTTGGAGAGTCCCATGCCTTCCAAAATTAGCTTGAAAGCTGTTGCTTGAGGAGAAACTGCAGGTTAGTAGCATATCTGATGAGCAAATGAGGGAGAAGGAGAATTGAGACGGAGCAAGCTTATAAACCTTTTGAGCTCCAGATCATCTTCTCTTCATTTGTGCAGTGCACTAAGGCACTGACTGTTCATCCCCACCAAGTGTCCTTAGTAGAGGTAAAGTTTCCCTCCCTGCAGCTAGACTTTACTGTGCAGGATCAGGGCTGGAATCTCAGGAATAAGACACTGGACTCTTTCAGACATGGGAAATTGGAAGTATAATGCAAGGGCAATCCAAACGCAATCCTGGGGTTTCACGTTATTGCGAATTAATTCTTCTCACGCAATTTCGGGCAAAAGGGAAGCCACTCCGAATGCAATCATGGGTTTTGCGTTATTGCGCATTAAAGGTTCTCACGCAATTTCGGGCAAGGAGGGGTTATTTCCGGGTAATAGGAAGACATTCCGAATGCCTTCCGAACGCAATGGGGATTCACGTAAATTCGCTAAACTAGCGAATTTACGTGAATCCGAATGGGCTCCATTCAGATTTGGGAGAAATTCCTCCCGTTTGAAAGAGTCCACTGAATCATGAGAACAGGAAACAAACAAACAAATATGTGTAATAAACAAATATTTAAACATTACAGTAGATCTACCAAACATTCAATAGTCCATACATTAAGAAATGCATAGTTCAAACAATTTTGTAGCAATAGATATAAAAGTGTGTAGGGCTATTCATGTTTAACAGGAGGAAGACTGATGATAATGGATCTAAACAGGCCAGACTTTTTTTCTTTTTGCATTGTCATTGTCTTCCTATATATTTATCATTGGAGTTTATCAGACATCAGAAATTAGAAGTATAATCCAATGGCAATCCAAACGCAATCATGAGGTTTCATGTTTTATTACGAATTAAAGCATTTCACACAATTTCGGGCAAAAGGGAAGTCATTTTGAATGCAATCATGGGTTTTACATTATTGCGAATTAAAGCATCTCACACAATTTCAGGCAATGGGGGTCATTTTTGAGTAATGGAAAGTCAATCTGAACGCATTCAGAATGCAATGGGAACTCACATGAATTCGAATTGGCTCCATTCGAAATAGAGAAAAATTCCTCCCCGTTTGATAAACTCCATTTTCTTTTCTTTTCGTAACTGTTAGTTCATTTGCTTTTCTTGTATCTACTCAGGTTCTACATCCCCTTCTTTCTGTTGTTGTCCTTTTCCTGGGAATAAGCTGCCAAACAAGATAAGAAAAGCATTTTGGTTTGGTGGTTCCTGATCTGTCCCCAAGTCTGATGCAGGTGGACACAGTTGCTCCATATAAGGGTCTTAAGGCTTTTACTTTGTCCAATAAAATGTTTTATACAAGACTACTAAATCTTCTATCTTGCTATTAAGCAAAGCATTTATCCAGGCCTCCAATTTTATGCAAAGGAAATGGAAAAAGAAAATGGAGCATTCCAGGCATGTAGTTATCAATAGCACTTACTTGCTTAGCAACCATAGCATATGTTACCCTCTAAATCCCCATCCTCTTTTCCTCTATGATCTTTCTGTTTGTGTCCTGTCAGTTGACAGTCATAAATCTACTAGATTCTAAGAGTATGTATGTCGACATAAAATCTGACAGCCTGTCACCTAGAACATCCATGCCTCTTTTTAACACATTGCTTCAGCAATGACTTTGTCTAGCTAACCTTGACTTGCATTTCTGCTTAGGGAAGGTTTAAAGAAAGTGCAGCCACTGGCTTTTATATATAAAGTAGCATGAAATGGAAGAAAAACAAGCTGGGTATGAATTTTCATGGTGGCATTGTCAGAGCTGTTTAAGCAAGTTATATGGTGGTCTGCAATTGAACACTTTTCTTACTCAGAGTTATCATCAGACTTCCACCAATAAAATATATTTGTGTGATTAGTTCCACCAGTTTCAAAAGCAAAATAAAAATAGCTTCATGGTTATGGCCAAAATAACTCACTCAAAGTATCATTAGGGAAATAAGCAGAAAAGAAAAATATTGTTTTCCTAAACCTGGAGAATTCAAAATCAACATTATGGGTTGTTGGGATTTTGAAAGTGTAAAATCAAGAGCATAGTGAAGTGAAATATGATCACTAAATGTATGTGTGTGTGTGTTTGTGTGTGTGAGAGAAAGAGAAGTAAAATTGTTAATCAATGTTCCAAGTTAAACGATAAGTTTGAACATGCTGTTGTCTATACTATGCTATACTGCACAATATCAGGCATTTTAAAAATGAAGATATCTACAGACAATGAAATGTTGGTTCTAGAAAAAAAAATGACATGCAATAATTAGGTTCTTTTCAATATTGTAATTTTACATCCAAACATTGTGACATTTCATAAGGAAAGAAGGGCCTTGGGTTATACTTTGAATTGGGAAAGAAAGGGGGAAAGAAAACTATACTTTCTGTTGAATGAGAGCAAACGTTTTAATTTTTAATTGAGCTGAAAATAATCACACATATGTCAAGCATTATATAGACAGCAAAGAAACCAAATGCACAAATATATGAGGAGGGAGAACTGATGAGGCAATAGCACAAAATTCACAAATGTCTTTGTGATTTTTAACCCAAATGTACTTAATGGAGAGCAGAATTCAGAAAAGCTTACCTCTAGACTCTATTTTCAGTACTAGTACTCAACCCCAAAGATGTGGCTTGAGATGTTAATGCAGGGATATTTCCAGATAAGATGAATAATCCCCTGGTACTTTCTAGCATCTTTTTTCTTCCATATGACAGCTTTTAAACTACAGAAATGTCGCAAAGTTCTCCTCATAGCCAAGCTTCAATATATGTGTTGGAGGCTCACAAAAGGCCTTTAATAATGGGCTCTGGGCAGCACAGATGAGGGGTATAAACTCTCAGAAACAAAGAGTTAATGATAAGATGGTTTTAGGTTACATTTTTTGGGGTTCTGCATCATGTAGGAGCAAGGATAGGCAGGATAGCATGGGCTGAGCCCATGCTGGGTGCTCACCAGGTTGGTCCCTGGGCCAGGGCAGGCATAGATGGGTGTTTACACACCCATCACCCAGTATTTCAAAGGATATACAAAATATATAGCTGGCAAGCATGGCAGGACCTATGATCTTGACACTGCTATGAAATGCCTTGGGGAGGATGCAGAGGCTGAATGGTGAATTAGAAGGTCACTATGAAGGATGGAAGTCAATACCAGCTTCTGCAATGACAAAAACGGGAATGGTATACAGGTGTGATGTTGACTTAATAGTTGTGTGTGTCACTAATGATGCTAGCCTCTGCAGAATCTATGCTATTCTTCATCTGTTTTTCCACCAGCAGTTACTACACACATAGGATTAGGTGAATCAAACCTTCTTTGAAAGTAGCCTCCAAAAGGCCACCTCACCAAAATGACACACTGCATTTGAGACAGCGATATCCACAGACTTTCATCTATCTGCTAACATGCCTATTTCTCCCTGACTTTAGCACCTACTTGACAGCAGCTTTTATATAGAGAAACTCCAATACTAAATGTCACTGAGCATACTGAAGATAACTGCTACGAACAGTAGGGTAAAAGGCGATTGCCCTCCTTGCTTCTAAATCAATTGACCAGAAGCAATTCAACATCAGTCAAGGGCAGGCAGAGGTCATTGTGATACTAGCTAGTCAGTCAAGCCACATAGCTAGCCAATGTTAAATTTTGCTTTGATTGCAAACATGCATTTTTATTGGCATTTCATACTAAATAAAGAAACATGACTAATCTTTCATCTCCTGCCAGTGTGTCTTCCTTAATTTATACTTACTGAGTCAGAAAAGAGGGTCTTAATTTCAAGAAGATGCAACTACTAGAAACATTAGTGTTTCAACTGAAAATCATGGAAAAGTGTCCTACTTTTAAATAGACTTTGTCAAAATAATGCCCATTTTTATCTGTTTTTGGCCTTAAGGTGATTCCCAAACAGGTCACTGTCCTTAGAAAAGCCTATTACCAACAACTTGCAATCTGAAAATTTGTTTTTCATGTTCCCCTTCAAAGATACCATACTTTCCAGCTCTGTATACAAAATGATTGAGATATTTTTTAAAATTTAACCCAGCTTTAACAAGCAACATTGAATAATACTTTCAGCATCTGATTCTGCTTTGGCTGTTTTGATTCTACTTCATTGTTTAAATTTATGATATTTCAGTGAAAATATATAACAAGTATAAGGCAACATTTAATGAATAAAGCAAGTCCCCATGCCTTTCCATACCCTGAACATTACCAATTAAAGAAAGAAAGAAAATTAGAAGAAGGGGAGCAGAAGGAAAGACAATCTCTTGCATATAAACAAGACTTAGGTGGATTTCTTTTCTTTTTTCCTTTTTGGTCAAAATGAATTATCTTTCCTATTATCTGCAAATTTTAAAGAAATCTTCACTCAATTACAATAGTTTGCAAAATTAAAATATCATAATTTATACACAATAATTGCAGGGAGGGAATATGACCTTGGATTCTTTAGCCATGTTTTGCTTCCAAGGGTGAAGCAACAAATGTATCTGTGACAATTTTTTAAAAAGTGTAAATAATTATCTGATTACTGCCATTTTATGGCATCTCAACCCCTTTACTTAATTGTTCTGTTTGTTGTTGTTAACTTCCTTTGAGTTGATTTCAATTCATTGTCATCCTATGGATGAGACATCTCCAAGTCCTTAGCCTCTCTGCTCAGGTCCTGCAGGTTCAGGCCCATGTCTTTCCTGATTGAGCATAAACATCTGGCATGCATTCTTCCTCTCTCTGTACTGCCTTCCACCTTTCCTAGCTTTGTTGTCTTTTCTAATAATTCATTTTTCCTTTTGTTTGTCTTCTTGGCTATCCATGGTATTCTCAGTATGCTCCTCCACCTATTTTTAATATTATTATGCTCAGCCACATAGAATTTTTGATCTTGCATTTTGACACACCAACTAAACACACATCAAATTATTCTTTGTGCTCATTGGTATTTTCAGAACTTATTGCTCTCTGTCCTAACCCATTTCATGTCAGCCATGAAAAGCCACTGGATGATCCTGGGCAAGTCACACTGTCTCAGCCTCAGAAGAAAGCAAAAGCAAATTCCCTTTGAATAAATGTTGCTATGAAAAACCTCTGATACATTTGCATTAGGGTCACCATATGTTGGAAATGACTTGAAGGCACACAGCAACAACCATTATTCTAAAGTACTCTATGCAGCACAGATTCATAGCACTTGACTAACAAAAGTAACCATTGGGCCACTAAATTGTGACAGTAACTATACATGCAGTTTAGGATTCATTTCCTATGGACTGTTCTGCCAGAATATTTGGTACAGAGATCAGCCTCAGTTTCAATGACTATGTACAACTCAGTTATGTACAATTCAATTATGTGTAACAGAGAGGCCAAGTAACATTTCTGATTTATCTAATGTTGTGCCCAAACAAAACAACAAACAAACAAACAGCTTCATTTATATACCGCTTCATACCCTTAAGGAGTGTCTAAGCGGTTTACAACTGTAAGCTATTTGCCCCCCAACAATCTGGGTCCTCATTTTAGCGACCTCGGAAGGATGCAAGTCTGAGTCGAGCTTCAGCCCTTTGCTGGTCTTGAACTCGCCACCTTATGGTTTTGAGTGAGTGGCTGCAGTACAGGCATTTAACCACTGCGCCACCAGGGCCCTTCATAATTGATTTTGAAAATAATGTATCCATCCAGATATTCAGATCTCACTGACAGAGGACAGGGATGAGAGAGTAAGGACTTTGTTACATGAGGCTACCAAATTAGAATTAAAACAGGATAGTAGCATCTGTGGTCATGCCTTATCACATAATGCTGTGTCTGAACTGTAGCTGCTTTGTCTTCCATCCATTCCTGAAGCACTTCTTTTCATTGATAGGCAAACCCTGTCAATGTCGCCCAATCATGCTATTTTTGCACTATTGATTCAGATGTAATAACAATAACAATAATAATAATAATAATAATAATAATAATTTTATTTCTAGCCCACCCCTCTGAACAAGCAATCGGGGCGGGTTACAGCAAAAGTTAAAACAGTGTCAGTTAAAATATCCCATCTCTTCCTTCTCCACCCCCCTTAAGGAGAAAATTAAATCAGAGTAGAGTTAAAAACATGGAATAAAACAAAACAAGAAAATAAAATGCAGCAACAGGGAAACGGGCCTGAAGAACCTAGGTTGTATGGGGGTGGAAAAAACACAGGAAAGGAAGGCTGGTAGACACTAGGGACTAGGTTTGGAGCCGAGAGGTGTTCACATTCTCTGGGAAGGCCTGCCGGAAGAGATGCGTCTTTAGGGCTTTTTTGAAGCCTTCTAAAGATGGAATAAGATGCATCTCATCTGGCAGGTCATTCCACAGCTTGGGTGCGACAGCTGAAAAGGCCCTCTGGGAGGTCTGGACCAGCCTGGTCTTCATGGGCTGTAGCAGATTCCTCCCAGAGGACTGAAGTGTGCAGGGGGCTTCATACGGGAAGAGGCGGTCCCTCAGATAGGATGGACCCAAGCCATGTAGGGCTTTAAAGGTTAAAACCAACACCTTGTACTGTGCCCGGAAATTGATCGGTAACCAGTGGAGAGATTTAAGCACAGGTGTTATGTGCTCTTTCCTAGATGTTCCAGCAACAAGCCTGTCTGCCATATTTTGGACCAGTTGTAGTTTCCAGGTTAGGCACAAGGGTAGCCCCACATAGAGTGCATTACAGTAATCCAAATGTGAGGTTACCAGCGCATGTATCACAATTTCTAGATCCGTCATCTCCAGGAAAGGGCGCAGCTGGCATATCAGCCGAAGCTGGTAACAGGCAGTCCTGACCGTCGCATTCACCCGACTAGTCATGTGAAGCGACAGGTCAAGGAGCACCCCCAGACTGCGCACAGAGTCCTTTGAGGAGAGTGTGACTCCATCTAGGACTGGAAGTTGTATTCCCAAACCTGGTTTTGAGCCTGTGACTGTGAGCACCTCCATTTTGTCTGGATTAAGCTTCAGTCGGTTTTCCCTCATCCAATCCATTACCACCGCAAAACAATCATTGAGAGGGGAGACGCCATCAGAGGTTTGAGCAGACAATCTAGTCATGTAGAAATATATCTGAGTGTCATCAGCGTACTGATGACACTTAGTTCCGTGCCTCCGAATGATCTCTCCGAACGGCTTCATATAAATATTAAATAACATCGGGGACAGAATGGGGCCCTGAGGGACGCCACAGCTAAGCTCAGTTTTGGAAGAGAAGCTGTCCCCAAGTCTCATCCTTTGTGATCTGCCGGAGAGAAAGGATTGGAACCACCTAAGCACGGTGCCACCAATCCCCAACTCTCTCAGCCAATCCAAAAGGATGGAATGATCGATTGTATCAAAGGCCACCGAGAGATCCAAGAGCACCAGCAGGGTCACACTACCCCTGTCAATGCTCAGGCGGAGGTCGTCAGTAAGAGCAACCATGGCAGTCTCAACTCCATATCCTGCCCTGAAGCCATTTTGAAATGGATCAAGATAATCGGTTTCATCCAAGATGGCTTGGAGTTGGGAGGCGACTGCTCTCTCAATCACCTTGCTGAGAAAAGGCAGCAAGGAAACTGGTCTGTAGTTATTTCTGTCCAGGGGATCAAGGGAAGGCTTCTTCAGGAGGGGCTTGACAGCTGCCTCCTTCAGACAAGATGGAATGATGCCTTCCCTGAGGGACACATTGATCATCTCCTGAAGGAATGTTCTCAATGCGTCCCCTCCCTGGATGACCAGCCAAGATGGACCCGGATCGAGGGAGCAAGTAGTCTTTCTCACACATCCAAGGAGGTTAATTGTAAATCCCTCCTGCTGCAGTTACAATATGCAAGTAGTCATGTGGTGTGAGTAGGTATGATTATGCTCCTCTCCCCTTTACATCATTATTCCCAAGCAAGCTCATTTTCTTTTATTTTTTATTTCTTTTTATTTCTTTTTTACTTAATTACCGTGAATGCACAAATGATAAAAAATACAGACCAAGAAGCATGCTGCAGAAACTGTAGGCAGGAAGGTGAGATTATGAAGGATGGCATGCAGAAAACAGAGCCTGGGACTATAGCAGTACCATGGCACCTTTGAAGAGCTGTGAGAAAATGGCTGTTCCCAAACTGGTATGTTTGCAATTCTGACATTAATATGATTGCAGTGTCTTTGGTGTGACAAAGCTCTAAGACTCCACTTGAGGACATGTGCTTCTGGGAATTTGCCTTCCCGGTAATCATCAGAGAGCAAGGTTAGATCCCAGAATTCACATATTTTCTCCTGACTTTTTTCTCCTCTCATTCACTGCCTGAGGGCGGACCTTATGATCAGACTGATTTATTGAAGAAATAAAGGCACAAAAAGCTTTGGAGTTCATACTTTTTGTTTTGTATTTTTTCTTGGTGCAAGATCACAGTAGCTTTCCCTCTCTTTGTGAGACTGAGAAATTCAGCTAAGTATATTTGGGAAGATGAAGGAGGATGGGTAATTTTCTGAGATAAAAGGAAGAGAGAACGATGGGAGGGAGGGAGAGGGGGAGATAAAGTACAGAAAGTCACCTTATAGATAAAAGATCTGAATGTAGCTACACACAGAGAGAAAGTGGTTCATTGTATTGAATTCAGCCATGTTTACAAGTAAGGTATCAAGCCTGTATTATTCATCACAATTATTGAAAAAGAGAAAAATTACTGCTGTATTCAATGGTGTACTTACTGAATTAAGATGAAGGTTGACTCATTAGGGTTGGTGGTGACTAGCAAAAGGACTGAACTCTTCAGAAGAGGTGGGAACCAGTGGCTTTCCAGATGTAGTTAGACCACAGTTATATTATCTCTAAGTATTTCCCATGGTGACAAGGATTGATGAGTTAGAATTCACTATCCAGATGGCCACAGGCTCACCATTCCTGTATTGAGGATTGATGTTTACATTATAAGGATTACATAGTTTACATATTCCATGACCACATCCTACTCCTCTTTGATAAGAGTGGGACAAGGAGCCCTGGTGGCACAGTGGTTAAATGCCTGTACTGCAGCCACTCACTCACAAACCATAAGGTTGTGAGTTCACTCCCAGACAGGGGCTCAGGCTTGGCTCAGACTTGCATCCTTGTGAGTTCACTGAAATGAGTACCCAGCTTGTTGGGAGAAATTAGCTTACAATTGTAAACTGCTTTGAGACTGCTTAATGCAGTATGAAGCAGTATATAAATGAAGTTGATATTGCTATTGCTATGTGAACCAGTGTGGTGCAATGGTTTGAGAATTGGAATGGAGACAAGGGTTCAAATCCTTGCTCAGTTAGAGAAACCCACTGGGTGACAATCTCTTAACTCCAGAGAAAGGCAAAGGCAAACCTCCTCTGAACAAATCTTGCCAAGAAAACCCCATAGTAGATTTGTGTTAGGGTCACCATAACTTAAAGGCACATAAGAGCAACAAGGACAAGGATGATCTGAATATATAGCATAATGGGGTAGGAATCAAATGGTAGTAGCAGAGCAGTGAAGTGTTCAATAGGTTGTACCACTTCCTTAGAGGAAACGCTCATATTTTTAATGAGCTTGTAACTTATATTCTTGATCCCTACATAGCCGCCTTGAATTCCTGTACTGGGAGGAAGGCAGGATATAAATAAACAAAATACTAAATAAATAAATAAATATTTTTGTACCCCATTTTTCTATAATAATAATAATAATAATAATAATAATAATAATAACAACAACAACAATAACAATACGTTTTATTTCTAGCCCGCCCCTCTGAATGAGCAATCGAGGCAGGGTACAAAAGAGAATAACAATTAACAAAGCAGTTATAGCAACAACAAAAATACATAGTAATTATAACAAAAAATAAAATTAACAAGGCAAAATACATAACAATTAACATACCAAAACAGGTAAAAAGAAAATCTCCATTCTCAACCCCCATCCCAATCCTAAAACAATGTGAACTATACACAATATAAAAAGAAAAGAAAAGACAAGAAAAAAGTGTGTGTGTGTCGAGGGGAGACAAGACTCCTCCTTAAGTCCAGGAGCCAAGGCATGGGAGTAGCCCAGGTGGAGGTAGGGCAAACAAACACTCTCTCATCTGAGTCCTCTTCACTGGTAGATGTTGGGGAGGAGGAAAAAAGGCTCATTCCTCCTCCTCAAATCCAGGAGCCAAGGCATGGGAGTAGCCCAGGTGGAGGTAGGGCAAACAAATTCTCAGCTGAGTCCTCTTCACTGGCAGATGTTGGGGAGGAGGAAAAAAGGCTCATTCCTCCTCCTTAAATCCAGGAGCCAAAGCATGGGAGTAGCCCAGGTGGAGGTAGGGCAAACAAACACTCTCTCAGCCAAGTCCTCTTCACTGGCATTTGTTGGGGAGGAGGAAAAAAGGTTCATTCCTCCTCCTTAAATCCAGGAGCCAAGGCATAGGAGTAGCCCAGGTGGAGGTAGGGCATACAATCAAATTGCTAGAACAATCAAAGTGGCTAACATAGTTAAAACATCCAACATCCAATACTTATTACATGTAATATCACAAAATCCCCCCTCAAAACAGAATTAAACACATTATAATTAAAATTAATTTTTAAAATAAGCAATTAGCAACAATATAAACAATAGGCAGAGTGGTAGAATGATACAAGATCTGAAGGAGTAATCATTCTATAGTCGGGCGCTTTTATTCATGAATGGTCTGTTGGAAGACATCCGCCTTGACAGCTTTTTTAAAGCTATCTAAGCTGATGATTGGAGGGATCTCATCTGGCAGGCCATTCCACAATCTGGCAGCGGTTGCAGAAAAGGTCCTCTGGGAGGTTGCAGTTAATCTGGTCTTTAAAGGCTGCAATAAATTCCTCCCAGAGGACCTGAGTGTGTGGGGTAGATTATATGGAAGTAGGTGATCCCTTAAATAGGTTGGACCCAGGCCATATAGGGCTTTAAAGGTAATAACCAACACCTTGTACTGTGCCAGGAAACCAATAGGCAGCCATTTCAACATCGATATTATGTGGTCACTCCTAGTTTTTCCGGTGACCAGCCTGGCTGCCATGTGCTGTACTAATTGAAGTTTCTAGGTTAATCACAAGGGTAGCCCCATGTAGAGCACATAATAATAACCACATCTACTTTAGAGGATACATACCGTCCATGAAAGTCCTTTAATCTCCTCTTACTGTGCAGCAAACACTGCAATTGATAGGAGTCTGTTTTCTTGTTGCTTGGGAAGAAGCGAGACTGCTGGTCCCACCCACTCTCTTCATACAAGTGACTTCTGGCATGAGGGGGAATTGCAACAGGGGTCAGACTGGAGATCACTTACAGTGAGAGGATTAGTTAGATGCTTCCTAATCAACAGGGAAACAAACTTGTATCAATTGCTATGTCTTCTGCCTGGTAAGTTCGGATCAGGGGGATTGGGATAGAATTTACTGTGTAGCATTATAACTACAATTCTTACACATTTGTAACTCCCCAATTAGATTCTAGCCAACCATGTTTGGGAATAAACAGTGCTGAGAATTTTTCTTCCTCAACTGTTGGTTTACTTTTTAAGTACACAGGGACCATTAAAGATAGAATTCCCACCACACATATAGACATGGTACACCAGAATTTCACAGATGAAAACCAAGACATGTACAGCCAACTAACATCAGAGTATGGTCAAGAGGGCCAAAGTTACTCATGAGAATGGACACTCAAGCTAGGAGAGGCTGCAGCAGTTTGTTTGTGCCCAAGCCTATTGAGAACACCAAGATTCCCTCTGCCTCTTCTATCCCCCTTGCTGAGTTGAATGCAAGCTACATTTGCCCTTTGAATTCAGTTAGTAATAAGTGACATAAGGGGGGAAGTGGGAAGAGAGTAGAGAAACTGAGACACTTTAAAATCAGCTGAAAAAGTGGAATGCCAGGGGATTAATCAGGACTGTGCCTGCCATATTGGAACAGTTGCAGGGTACAATTACAGTCTACTGTACATTCACAGAATCGTACAAACTTATTATAGACTCTGAGATAATATAGAAAGATTATACTGATTTGGAAGGAAACTACCCTATCCCCAGTTTGCTTATGTGATTTTACTGTTCTAGGGCTGTTAAAGAAGAGAAGGATAGAATTACAGCCATAACATTCATGTCTTTCCTTATGTGAAAGCAAGACTTAAAGAAGAACTTCCGAAAATGATCTCAGCAGCTGAGATGTTCATGTGGGAGTAATTGGGTTGTGGACTGGCAAAGGCAGGGATGGGAAGAAAGGGGCAGGATCACAGGCATAATCCAGAGTTCCAGACTTTGAGGGAACTAGACCTCTGCAGACCTGGACAGTGAAAGATCCTAAGTGGAACATTTGCATTCCAATGGAATAACACTACTTACTTGGTAAATTAGTATTACTAAAAGTGTTAATTTTGCCAGTTTTGTTTTTCAGTGTTATTTTTCATAACCCATATTAACCATCTCATTCAGATAAATGTTTTAAACTGATTTTCAGTCTTTCTCAGCCTAAAATAAATCTCAGGCTATATTTGCACTACATAAATAATGTACACAGCTTTAACTCCCATGACTCCCCCATGGATTAATGGGATCTGTAGTTTGTTGCAGCACCACAATTCTCTGACAGGGAAGGCTACATATCTCACAAAACTACAAATCACAGAATTCCATACCATTGAACCATAGTAAGTAAAGTGGTGTCAAACTGCATTATTTCTGGAGTGCAGATGCAGCTGAAGCCACTTGAAAAACTCATTTAGAGAAAATCGTAGCATTTGATTTGTAGGAAGAATTGGGAGGAAAGCAATCATGGTTCTTGTCCAAGGCTCAGTATCAGCTCTCAGTGGCCCTGGGTATATTGAGCAGGATTCACCAAATATGTCAGATGTTAAAGAATGGTCTTGATAGTCAAGAATGTGACACTTCTCTGCTTCTGTCACTTCATATCCAGCCTCTCACAAATATCTCAATCTGTGTATTTAATCTGGTTTGTGACTTTTAGTTGTCATTGGAGGGATACCTGCTGTTTTCTAATTATACTTTGAGAAAATCATTATTGATATTCCCTGAGTCTGTGAACTCTGCTCATACTGCACAGTTATAGCTCTTATTTGCTGGGAGCTAATCTTTATGAGCCTTGATGAACTCTCTTATAACTTTCCTCAGGGAGAAGTGTTTACAGCACATAAGGGCTTAGGCACAGGAAGCAGATTCTTGAAATGATAAGAGTGGGGATTAAAATGGCCTTCAATGTTTTCCACAGAGAACATCCTTAAGTCAAGTATAAACTTCCCTGAGCTTCCTCGGTTTAAAATTCTTTCTTGTTACACTTGTATCTCTCATTCCCCCTCCCCCTTGTACTTTATGTCTTCCTTCCTCAGGGCCAAACTGCCCTTGAAACTGGAGTTGTCAGCCATAGGTGAAGAAGTAGGAACTTCAGTGGGTGCTATAGTATGGGAAGTACAGGGTCCAAATCTTCAATACAATTCCTCTTCAAAACTGGCATTAGCCACAGATGGAAAATGAATATTCACAAATATTGTGCATGCCCACCTAAAGATAAAGGTAGTCCCTTGACAAGAATGTCTAGTTGTAACTAACTGCAGGGGGCAGTGCTCATCTTTGTTACCAAGCCAAAGAGCCAGCATTGTCCGAGGACTGCTCTGGTTGTCATGTGGCCAGCATGACTACACCAAACTCTGTTACCTTCCCACTGAGAAGTGGAACCTGTCTATCTACTTGCATTTGGATGCTTTCAAACTGCTAGGTTGGCAGAAGCTGGGACTAGTGACGGGAGCTCACTGCATCATGCAGCTCTCGGGCCTCGAACTGCCAGCCTTCTGATCTTTCAATCATCAGAATTGGCATCTTAACCACTAAGCCACTCCATCCCACCTATCCTATCCCACTTATCCACAGCTAATAGAACCTTCAGGAGCGCTTGAGCAGAAATGTTACTCTTTGGATTACATCTCCCAAAATCTTCCCAGACACCTCCAGGCTAGTTACAATTGTAATTCAAACTCTACAGTTAGCAACTTTTCAGAATTCACAGATTGGGGAATCAGTGTGGGAATAAAAATTTCATACCCTCCAACATTTCAGAGATGAAAATTGGGACACATGTAGCCAAGCATGATCAGAATATGGTCAGGATAGGGGGAAAACTGATGAGGAAAAACACAAGTACAGTGGGCCCTTGTTATCCTCTGGGTTTGGTTCCAAGACCCTCCATGGATTAAAAAAAATCCATGGATGCTCAAGTCCCAAGGTTTGCTATTTGGAATGTATATTTTTGGGAATATTTTCAAGCTGTGTATGCTCAAATTCATGGATTAAAAAAATCTGTGGATAAGGAGGGCCAACTATAGCAGTTTCCTTTTGTTTGAGCCTATTGGGAAGAGCAAGATTCCTCTTCTGTTTCCTGCTGAGTTGAGTGCAAACTGGTTTTGCACTTTGAACTGAGTTTCTAGCTACTGGAATAACCTGAGGCCAAAGGGGGAAAGTGGGAGGAAGAATGAGAAACTAGGGCATTTTAAAAGCAGTTGAAAAAGATTGGGGAAAGAGGATTAAATGGGATACCCTCTGCCAAATCAGAACAGTTTAGTTTAGTCATAGTTTAGTCATCTCTTTTGGCTGTGACCCCTCCCCAACTGCCCTTTGCCTGGGACTGATTTTTAAAGAAGAAATGTTTGCTGAAGAATTTATTCACTGAATACTATATATATATATATATATATATATATACACACACACACACATACATACACACGCACACGTATCATGCTATGAATCTTTAGGTCATGTTTGCATCTTTTTGCCAGCAATAGCAAATAATTCTATCTGATTATTTATGTTGAAGCCTTTATCGTGAAGAGATGAGCAATAAGTAGCCTCTAATGTAATCTGCAAGTGATGTGGACATACTTATGGCTCTAGTGGGGGAGAAAAAGGTAAGTAAGGAATTTGCAGGAAAAAGAAAGTAGAAGGAAAGAGAAGAGCATAGCTACACTCAGCATTGACCACAGGTCTGGCTTTGGCAACCTCCTGCAAACATGATGGCTTGTAAATTAGCTACAAGAAATAATGTGGTCTCCAATATGAAAAAGTTTTCCCACCACCTGATTGAATTTGTAATCAAGATGAATTGGAACACAGCCATCTTTTTATTTCTTTTCGCTTTAAATCTAAATCACACACACTCTAAACCAAAACAAAAGTCTGGTTGAGTTTATTAATCTCTTTCTGTGCCTAGGAATGAATCAACTAATGTAGGGGGAGAAGGACATTCCTATAGCTATCTGAGAAGTTGGAAGCATTTCTACTTTGGACTACAGTCCCTGAAGTTCTCCAAGTAGCATGGCCACTGCCCATGGTAACTGGGAAATTTGAATAGTCCACAAAGTAAGATTTTGAGGGGCTTAGCCTACTGAATTGTTAATTTCCACCCCACTGATGTATGCCAAGAAAACCCTGTGTCAGGGTCACCATACGTCAGCAATAACGTGAAAGAACGTAACAGCAACAGTGTCTGTAGTGGCAAGAACAATTCACTAACAGGGTCTTTTAGCACCTGTACTACATAGCTAAGTATATATAAAGTTATGTAACATATTATACAATAGAGGATTCTGGCCAATATCTATATAACAACTGAAGTGGTATTTAATAAAAATATATGTATTAGTCATAACCATGCCTACCACCTGGTCAGACTACGTTATATACCGGTTAGCAAACCGGTTTAAAATCAAGAAGTTCAGACTGAAATCGGTTTTAACACTACTGAATCTGGATTTTGCACACACGTAGCAGGGCAAATCCCCCCATAACCCGGTTTCTCCCAAAGCGGAATTTTTACCGTTTCTTTTGGGAGAAACCAGATTGCAGGGAATGTGAACTTGGCTCTGATCACGATCGAGTCAAGTTCAGGGGAGGGGAGAAGGCCAGGGGGAGGAACATGCCTCCTCTCCAGGCAAAATCGGGCACACCAGCATTTTTTAAATATTTTTACTGTATTTTTAATTAATTATTTATTGTATTATTTTATTTATTTTATAGTTATTTTATTTATTATTCATTTATTGTATTTTATTGTATTAATTAGTAATTTAATTGTATTTTATTGTATTTTATTTTAGTATTTTTTTAAAAAAATATTTCTTATATTTTTTTAATTATTTTTTTTCAGTTTGACAGCTCATGCACATTCTAGGAGGCTCCTTTCCCATCCGTAGAGTCTTGTAGAATGAGAATGAGCTGTCAAACTGAAAAAATAATAATAATAAAAAATATATATAAGAAATAAAAAATATTAAAAAAATACTAAAATAAAATACAATAAATCAGGTCAAGTTCAGGGGAGGGGAAAAGGCCAGGGGGTGGAACATGCCTCCTCTCCTGGCAAAATCAGGCACTCCTGATTTTTTAAAATATTTTAATGTATTTTTATTAATTATATATTGTATTATTTTATTTCATTTTATAGTTATTTTATTTATTATGTATTTCATTGTATTTTACTGTACTTTAGTGTATTTTATTGTATTTTATTTATTAGTAATTTATTGGATTTTATTGTATTTTATTTTAGTATTTTTTAAAATATTTTTTATTTATTTTTTTCCCCCAGCTTGACAGCTGTCATTCGCGTTGGCTCTTCCGTTTTTATGAATGGGGCAGAGGGGGAATCCCTGTCCATATATGGACCGTTGTTCCCTTTCAGGGCCCCATTCATTCTTTAAACTGGAGGGGAATGAATGGGGCCCATTTAAAGGGAACCCCAGTCTATATATGGACAGGGGTTCCCCCTCTGCCCCATTCATAAAAATGGAAGAGCCAATGCAAATGACAGCTGTCAAGTTGGGGGAAAAAAGAAATAAAAAAATATTAAAAAATACTAATTTTAAAAAAATGCTTAAAAAATACAATGAAATAAATAATAAATAAAATAACTATAAAATAAAATAAAATAATACAATAAATAATTAATAAAAATACAATAGAATATAATAAAATATTTAATAAAATATTTTATTTAATAAAATATATATTAAATTAAAATATAAAATACAATAAAATAATAAATGAAATAAAACACAATAAAATAAAATAAATAATAAAATATTAAAACATATAATAAATAATAATTTAAAAAGTACTGGGAGGAAGAGGAGGGGACAGGATCTCCTCAATCCGCACTGCTCCCAGCCCTATGCTCCATGCGCATAAGCTGTCAAATATTAAAAAGTATTTTAAAAAAACCACAAGCATCTCGCGCAGCTAATGGCTGCATCAGACGTCACCATGACATCATTTGATTGACAACCAAGAGGCTCCATCTTTAATTGTTACTTTTGCGTGTATGTACTTTGTTGGGGTAAAATGCACCAGAGGGGGCAAAAGGTAGTATGAACTTCTCTCCGGAGACATTCAGTAATGCCATGCACAATCTCATCTGGATCTAACCAGGGCAAATGGGCTAGTCTGAATGGGGCCTAAGAGTTTAGGAGCTCATACAAATAAATCCCAATCTTTTTGCTAGTTTAATTCTACTTTAAGAAGTGGGTGATTGGGGATGGGATTCTTGAGCCATTTTAACTGTAATTGTTTTTAATCTGTTGTACCCCGCCTCGATTGTTTTGACAGAGGGGCAGGTAAGAAATTATTATTATTATTATTATTATTATTATTATTATTAATATAAAGTGGATCCAGTGCAGCATTCAGGTGAGCAATTCTTTAGAGAAAGATTGAGGATTTGAAGTCAAATCACCATTGATGGAAGTTAGCTGTCCGATTACGGACATGGGATCATCACAACTGCATCCCTGGTGGTATTAAATATACTGGATCTTGTCCTATTTCTCCTACAGCAAGTCCTCCACATATTATCACTAGTCTTTCATCTGTGCTGTGAAAGTAAAGCCATATGCACGCGTGCACACACACACACATTTTGAAAACTGTATTCATTCAGATCCACACTGCTAAAAGTAAAACCACCAAGATTGCCCATATTCCAGTGTTTTAAAGCTTGATTATGCCACCATATTAAAACCTATTGTAAAATGGTATTGGATACAAGCCTTCTTTCCATAAAATAAAAAAGAGAGAGAGTGTGTGTATATATAAGTCCCTATTGAGGTATTACACTCTGTGCCTCTGCACTGCAGTTTCTTTAACCTTATCAGTAAAGCAGCTCAATTGAAACAGAATGTGGCATTTGGAACCAGAAAAAAAATTATGCCTACCTTCTTTACAGTCTAAGCAGCACCTCTATTCAATTTTCAGACTCCTTCTCAAGGTGACTAGTCCTTGTATCTTCTTTTCTTAGGTTAGTGCTCCTTTGCTTTGCTGCTAAGGAATTTATTTCATTTGGAAGACCACAATGAAATGTTTAAATCTGTAATAAGAATAAGATTTGAAGTTTGTTTGTTTTTTTGTTTTTTAAAAAATCAGACTCATTAACTGTATTTCATTTTTAAAGGGAATTCTCTCTCTCTCTCTCTCTCTCTCTCTCTCTCTCTCTCTCTCTCCCTTTCAGTACCTCCACATCTTTATGTGAGTGTACACACATGCACACACATACCTTGTTTTCCAAGTGGCTAAATGAATAGGCAGTTTACAAAGGGGCCACACTAACTAGGATGATTAAATCTACATTACTGTTTCTGTTAACTATATCTTATACTTAAGAAGGGCTGAAATTTAGAAGGCAAAAGTTCGCAGTGATTTTTGTCTTCCCATTTTGGTGGAACTCTCATGACTTTGTATATTGAAAATGGAACCTTGTCAACCATACTGCCCAATGGGGGTGGGCAGAATGTACATATCAATCTATTAGTAGTTATCTGAAAGATTTCTATTAAACCACACATAGATTTTAGAATCTTATTCATTTCACAGCAGCAACAACAAAATTAATCCTCATCACCAGAAGCACACACACAGAGAGAAGAAAATGAAATTAACACAAGAACGAGAGCAGCAAGTGATGAGAAGTAGATTTTTCTGTGCAAGGAATGTGTGTTCCATCTAATTTGGTGTTCTCAACAAACTCTATGCCTCTTGCACCAACTCTAGCTGGTAATCTTAGGGTTCTAGTTATAAAAAAGCTGGCATGGAAGTTATTTTTGTCTGCAATGACCAGCATTCCTCAGCAAGTAACCATTCTGGTTGGGGGATTCTGGAAAATGATTTCCCCAAAACCACCCAAAAATCCCTGTTCTACATTTAGGTAAAAACAAAGTAAAGCCTACAAATTTGGCATCTACCCACCACTATTGTACAGCACATTTTGCCAACTCTGCCAGTATTTTGGGTCACCAGTTAGGCACTTCTGTGTTATCTCTGTCTTTCTAAACTGTATATTTTCAGCTAGGTAGCAAAGAGGCAAAGTTTACCTGAGTTAGACAGATCCCACTGCCAGGTTTTTGTGTGCTGGTGGCACATTTCCAGACACTCCAGCATTTCACAAATAACCATTGTGTACTTTCAAGGCTCATATTTTCATCAAATATCAAGACAATACCACTGGCATCTTAAATTGATTGCTGGTTTTGATAGTGTTATTCCTATTAATTTCTGTTAATCCCAGTTGTGAGATTAGTGAGCAATGTATCCTTGAATAGCCTCTCTGTGAACTGTCCCATGTTCTTTTCTTTTTGTTTTTTGTTTTTCCATGAATGTGTTCCTGTGCTTCACTCTTTATAATTCTCCTTTTACAAGAAGAAATAAAAATAAAATTCCTTTCTCACACATGCACATAGGGAGGGGAGAAACGGGGAAAGTCACATACCACTACTCACACAAAGAACATTGGGGTGTGTTTCAGATTTGGGTGTTTCATCTGAGGAGACAAGTCCTACTTTTTATGGTCATAATTTTTAAACTATTCTTGCTGATAGCTTTCCACACTAGGCAATAATGTGCCCCGTTTTATAGAGAACCCTCCACTCTTTCCACGACTACCGGAAGAGAGTATGGGCTTTTTGAAGGGCTGAGCAGTCCAAGTCTGGTTTTAAAAGAACCAGCAGAACAGAGATCGCAGGCCTTGGAATGGCAACCATTACTACTTCAACAGAAGACAGACATGGGGGAGTATTTACTCTGTGTTTGGGGAGCTAAATGAGGATGTTGCTGCCTCCCCAAATCAAATTTTCCTTCACTCCTGAAACACCTGGCACTGCGGAGAGTGAGACACTGAAAACTTCATGCCAAGAACTCTTCTATTTGCTGTGTTCACATTCCCTTGCTACCTTTGTGTGCCACTTTTCTTTGGAAGCCTAATCCTATGAAAGCAGCTTTTAAATAATGATATAGTTTGAAGTGCTTCTTTTTAATTCTTGCTCTGTTTCTGTACCACAAATGGATGTGCAGAAAGTTTACAAAGCTTTTCCTTGCATGGAAGTGATGGAATAAGGGAAACTTACCTGCTTCATACTAGGCTGCTGTTATCTCTTTGGGAGTTATATAGTAAGCAATATATATTGGTCCTCTGGCAAAGGTGAGAACTTTATAAATAAAGCAAAACATCACTTGAGTAAGACTTCCATGTCTTTTTCTCTGGACATGAATGGATGAGTCTTTCCAGAACTACTTTTTCCAGCCATTTCAAAGATTTTTTTCAGGAGAGAAAAAGGAAACATTGGACTTGCCAATTGCTTTCATGAGTCTGAGCCAAATGCCTGTAGAAAGTCCATTGCTGGAAAGGAGACTTGCACTGCCTACAAGAGATCCTGCGTAATTTACGCAATGCTTATTACTGTGAGTACTCTCCAAAACATTTCCCATTTGATGTGAACAGTGGGAAGCAGGCTGATAGCTAGCAATTAATTAGTGAAATACCATATGTTAATGGCTGTACAGCAGATGTGTTACGTGGGAGACTTCAGTATAAAATTGCACAATTGCAATTGAGGCAAATAGAGAAACAAATGGTTGCATCCAGAGCCTTTAAAGGATAACTTGACTGGATTTTGCTATCAGCTCTCAGGTGCCTGAAAATGGCATGCTTGGTGCCAAAACCAGACTGTATGTAATTCTGGCAGAGTGGCTGACTATAGTTTATATGTATGTGTGTGTGTGTGTGTATATATATAATTACTGACAGTTCATGCAGTATTTCATTAGGCTTATTTTCATAATTTCTATTCATGGCCCACCTTTGCTTTTCAAAAGAAAAAAAATACTCAAGATGATTGATGAAAAATAAGAATTAATTTTTAAAAGAAGGATTATTATTATTATTATTATTATTATTATTATTATACTTTATTTCTAAAGCGCTGTAAATTATACTCATGCTTAATATATATGCTTAAAATATATGCTTAAGCCATCCATAATGGAGAAATGATAAGATGATGTTCCAGGATCCAGAGCATCATCCTATACTACTCAGTTATGACTGTCTTTAGTATGCCATTAGCCTTATTCTGGCATTCCAAACAGTGAACACAAAAGAAGGCCTTATTAAAAACAATTATGGACTATTAAGGATTGGCCACATGAGATTGGCCATGCCATTGGCATTCCCGTATGAAAAAAGAAGGTCTTTTCCATTAATCCCCTTTGCCCAATTTCCATGTTTATCATAAAATCATAGAATCATAGAGTTGGAAGAGACCACAAGGGCCATCCAGTCCAACCCCCTGCCATGCAGGAACTCCAAGTCAAAGCATCCCTGACAGATGGCCATCCAGCCTCTGCTTAAAGACCCCTAAGGAAGGAGACTCCACTACACTCCGAGGGAGTGTGTTCCACTGTCGAACAGCCCTTACTGTCAGGAAGTTCCTCCTAATGTTGAGGTGGAATCTCTTTTCCTGCAGTTTGCATCCATTGTTTCGCATTCTAGTCTCTGCAGCAGCAGAAAACAAGCTTGCTCCCTCCTCAATATGACATCCCTTCAAATATTTAAACAGGGCTATCATATCACCTCTTAACCTTCTCTTCTCCAGGCTAAACATCCCCAGCTCCCTAAGGCGTTCTTCATAGGGCAAGGTTTCCAGACCCTTCACCATCTTAGTTGCCCTCCTTTGGACATGCTCCAGTTTCTCCACATCTTTTTTGAATTGTGGTGCCCAGAACTGGACACAGTATTCCAGGTGGGGCCTGACCAAAGCAGAATAGAGTGGCACTATAACTTCCCTTGATCTAGAAACTATACTTCTATTGATGCAGCCTAAAATTGCATTGGCTTTTTTAGCTGCCGCATCACACTGTTGACTCATGTTCAGCTTATGGTCTACTTGGACTCCTAGATCCCTTTCACATGTGGTCTCATTCAGCCAGGTGTCCCCCATCCTATATCTGTGCATTTCATTTTTCCGCCCTAAGTGCAGAACCTTACATTTCTCCGCATTGAATTTCATTATGTTAGCACTGGCCCAGCTTTCTAGTCTATTCAGGTCATTTTGAATTTTGATCCTGTCCTCTGGGGTATTAGCTACTCCTCCCAGTTTAGTGTCATCTGCAAATTTGATAAGTATGCCCCCAATTCTGTCATCCAAATCGTTAATAAAGATGTTGAATAGCACTGGGCCCAGGACAGAACCCTGTGGGACCCCACTGGTCACTTCACTCCAGGATGAAAAGGAGCCATTGTTGAGCACCCTTTGAGTTCGGCCAGTCAACCAGTTACAAATCCATGTAACAGTTAACTTGTCTATCCCACATTTTGCAAGCTTGTTTGCAAGAATGTCATGGGGAACCTTGTCAAAGGCCTTACTGAAATCGAGGTATACTATATCCACAGCATTCCCTTCATCTACCAAGCTGGTAATTTTATCAAAAAAAGAGATCAGGTTCGTTTGGCATGACTTGTTTCTCTGAAACCCATGTTGGCTTTTTGTGATTATGGCATTGGCCTCTAAGTGTTCACAGACTCTCTGCTTAATGATCTGCTCTAGAACCTTTCCTGGAATTGATGTCAGACTAACTGGACGATAATTGTTGGGATCCTCTTTTTTTCCCTTTTTGAAGATGGGGGACAACGTTTGCCCTCCTCCAGTCTGCTGGGACTTCTCCTGTTCTCCAAGAGTTCTCAAAGATTATTGCCAATGGCTCTGATATTACATTTGCCCGTTCTTTTAATACTCTAGAATGTAGTTCATCTGGTCCTGGAGATTTATATTCATTTAGGTTAACCAGGTATTCCTGTACTACCTCTTTACTTATTCTGTGCTGAATTTCCTCTATTCTGTCTCCTGTTCCATTATCCTTAGGTTGAGCACCCTTGCCTTTTCTGAGAAGACTGAAGCAAAGAAGGTGTTGAGTAATTCTGCCTTTTCTCTGTCCCCTGTTAGCATTTTGCCATCTTCTGCACGCAGTGGCCCCACTGTTTCCTTCTTCTTCCTTTTGCTGCGGCCATATCCAAAAAAGCCCTTTTTATTGTTCTTAACCTCTCTAGCAAGCCTGAGTTCATTCTGCGCTTTAGCTTTTCTGACTTTACCCCTACATGTGCTGGCTATTTGTTTGAATTCCTCTTTCGTGATTTCTCCATTTTTCCATTTCTTATACATGTTCCGTTTAAAACCTAGCTCAGTTGAAAGTTCCTTAGTCATCCATCCTGGATGTGTGTGTGCAGTGTGTGTGTGTGCACTGTGTGTGCAGTGTGTGTGTGTGTTTATGTGTGCAGAGTTTTCAAAATTAGGAAAAATCAACATATATTTTAACTAGTTTAGGTATATATACAAAGCCTGAGGTGTTACATGCCTGCATAGCTTCCATGTTCTCCCTCCTCCTGGCAGTTGTCAAGCCAGACTTGGGGCTGCTGGTGCTTACTGGTGAGGAGGGAGGGGGAGGCAATTCAGGCCATGAAGAAGCAGCTGGCCTCAGTTCAGTTAGGGATAGACATGAGGTTATACTCCCAAATAGAATGCCCCCATATATTTTTTCCCCTTGGGAGCTTTAGAACAGCTGGAACATCATGATCGGAATCACCTTCATCTTCTCTATCCTTTCTGTTGATAAGGAGGTGCAGCAGAAGTTCTTCAGGGCTTTCTTGCTGCCAGGAGTAGGAGGCTTTGGTGCAGGGCACAAGAATAAATGAATATCTTTCTGTGTCCAGTTCAGAAAGTGACTTGCACATGCACAAGTCATGAAGAGGAAGCTGACCAAGGTGTGTGTGCTGTAGTCCTACTCCTTTCTTAGGCTGTCATAGTCTGGAGGGTAGAGTCTTTTCAAAACTCATAGGTTCTAATCTACAATTCTTCTTGGCAAGGAGGCTCCTTATTTTAGCCTTGTGAGTTGTGTCACAATCCTTTAGATTTCCTATCAGTGTTCTTAATCAGAGCTAAAATGATGATAAGGTGAATCTACTGAGGTAGTTATTATATGTATCATTACTTGAGAGGAAGCCCCACTGAACTCATTATGTCTGAAAACACTCATATTCTTTGGTATACTGAATTTCCTATTTAAAACATATTTTATTATTAGTGGCATGCCAGTCAAATTTGGACTAATGCATTCTAAGCAATTTGTTGGGCTAACAAATTCTAAGCAATGTTAAGGGTTTGCCCTAAAAATTAAAAGCAATTTATTGAAGTCATTGTTCCCTAATATTTTAAGACAATGACAGTTGTCTGTTACTATTGCAATTGTTGGGCAATTTAAGTTTCCTAAGGCTTCAATCTTTGTTTAGGAAATGAAATATTTAACTTTCAAAAATATCAAAACTAAGCCTGCTATAGATTAGCTTTCATTAGCAGCGTAAAGGAAAAGATGTGTCCCACTTTGACTGTGTTTCCCTGAGAGCTGGAATTGACTCAAGAATAAACAACATAGGTAACTTGTAATTTATGAAAAGTTTACTATTGGCTTGATGAATCTGCATAACCTGGAGAGCCTACATCATAACTAGCTAATTAATAGATCATATAAAAGAAGAAAGCTTTAGATCTCACCATCTTTCAGGGGATGATGGGAGGGAGGAGATGGTGACCCAACAGGACAGAAGAATCTCTTTGTGTGATTAACATCCAAAAAGGAAGTGACCTGAATCACATGGCTTGTTTCCTGGGTTACAAAAGGTATCCACTGCCATGTAATTCAATGTTGGTAGTGAGCAAATATGAGACTTTAAATGAGAGAAGACAACAGAGTTTGACATGCAGGAAATGCTATGCTATCTAAGATCCCACTTGCTCTAAATAACAAAAAAGAAGGGAATAGAGAATACTGATTTTTTTTCCAGCAGCAATGAACAGTAAGCAGCTCAGAGATATAGCCTTCAATTTCCTCATAACCAAAAAAAATGAGGGTAGTGAGTTTCAATAGGAAGGTTGGTGTCATACTATCTTTCAAATCTGGAAATCCATGCTGGCATGGCATGGCATGACATGGATTGGTGATTCTATGTTTGTTTATTTTTTACATTGAGATTCTGCTTGTTTTCCAAGGGGATTCAGTATGCATAGTCTTCCTTGCCATGTTTATCTCCACAAGAACCCTGGAAAGTATATTAGGCTGACATCACATGTGATCCATGAAGATCAGTGAGCATCTATTTGAACCAGATATTCCCAACCCTAGCCCATTTACAAGGGGTGGGAATCCTGCAGTTCTTAAGAAATCGTTGGAGTGCCAGTCACAACAGACCTTGTCACCATCCCTAATGGTGGAAAATTCTGAGCAATATAGACCAACAATGTTTGGAGTACCACAGTTTCCACCCCTGCATGGGACAGCTTTTTTCTGCCCATCTGATCCTGCCTTAGGTTATTCTGTTTGTTCTTCATTCAATGTGCATAGCTATTTCAAGGAAGCATGCATTCTGATGTGTTACAGAGTTTGTTGTTGTGAACTGCCATCAAGTTGACTTCAACTTATTGTGGTGCCATAAATGAGAAACTTCCAGGTCATCCTATCATCAACCATCTTGTTCTGGTCTTGCTGACTTAGGTCTGTGGTTCCCTAAATTGAGTCTATCCATCTGAAATACAATCTTCCTCTTTTCCTACTGCCTTTTGCCTTAGTACGCCCCCCCCCTTCAAACAAGTGGGTTTGACACAATGCAGTAAGACTGATATTATTTGTTTCAAACTGGAATGGCTCAGCACCTAAACTAATGTTGTTCTTTTGCTGCAGATTACAAATAGTAAAAACATATTTTATTTCAACTTATACAGAAAAGACAAAGCTTAACAAAACACAATGACATCAGCAAAAAATCACAAAATTATACAAACAATTTTTAAGTTAGAAAAGGAAAAAGGGGGAGGGCTGAAAGAGCAAAGGAAAATTAAAAAGAACTCAGAAATAAAGATAAACTTTAATGGTCCAGCACCTGAATTAATGCAGCCTTTTTGTAACAGCTTACAAATAAAGTAGATCTGAAATGGATCGTTTATGACAATGAACAGATCAAAACAACATTCAGAAAACACAAAACATTTCCAAATACAAATAACAGCTTTTTTACTAACCTACCTCAAAAAACGGTAAAGGGAAATATTTATCAAAGTGTTTATTTGCCACTCATAATTCATCATAAATTGTGCACATAGAAATTTAATGTACCAGCTGACTCACTGGCATAACATTCTGCAATTCTGCACATGGTTTATAATGCATTAAAAATAACTAGCCTCCTATTGGAGTAATCATTCCATGTACTTTCTGTGACCGATTACTCCAGCAGGAGTCCATTCCATGTGCTTTCTGAGAATGTGTATGTAGCAGAGATTGTGAAGTGACGATTCAGTGAATTGATAGTAGTGCAATACCCAGAGTAACCAGAAGATGTCATCAAATCAGGAATAAATGAAAATAGATGAGAAAGAAATGTATGTTTGTGTATGTATGTCACACATGTGTGCAACAGATAGCGAAGGAATACTCAGAATTCAATCTGGCAAACAGAATGGAGTTGCTGCCAAGCTAAAGTCAATGGAGTAACAGATCAAACTAACAGTTTCCAAGTCACCAACTCAGTGCTTGGTAAGGTGAAGAACGTAGGAAGAGAGGAAGACCACAAGAAGGATAGAGTAAATCAGAGTGTAGCCATGAGCATGCAGTACTTGAGCAGAGCTTCTGAGAGTAGGATAACTTAGAGATATCATTGATGGAGTCGCCATGGGTCAAAATCAACTCAAAGATAATTAATAACAACAAAGCTCAAGGGTGTATCTACACTGTAGAAATAATGCAGCTTGACACAACTTTAAGTTCCATAGGTCCTTTCTATGGAATCCTGGGATTTGTAGATTTGCAAGGTCTTTAGCCTTTTCTGCCCAAAACTGCTGATGCTTCACAAAACTACAGGTCTCAAATTTCTATAAGATGGAGCCATGGCAGTTAAAGTGATGTCAAACTGCATTATCTATATAATGTAGATGCACCTCAGGTCTGCCAGAATGTGATTCAACAGCTCAGAGGTCAAGAATTAATGTCAACTAGTACAACATTATTTCAGGCACCATAGCAACAATAATCTGATAATAAGGTCTAATGAAGTGATTTGCCAGATGAGAGAACAATTCAGCTAGAATCTGCTGAAAAACAAATAACCAAACAACATCAAAGTACATTTTATAAATAGTGTAATAATATGGGTCAAATAAACCCCTTGTTTACATTTAAGAAAACAACTGCTTACGCATTAGCTCTTTAATTGAGCATGCACTGGGAACTGTCAATTAACTATTTAGCTTTTATCCTAAATAAAACCATTAATGAGCATGAGGTTATCTTGTAAAGTGGGGGACATAGGTAACACACATAGTTACACTACAACATTCACTAGTGGAATTCCAGAGACCAACCACTGCAAGGATAGCTACAAGAGGTTTGTGGCTTTGATAATGCTGAAATAACAATATCCAATTGACACTTCCGCTGCAGTCATTTTTGTAAATACATCATAAGGTGGCATCCTGTCTTAGGTAGCTGTCAGAGAAGGGAAGCTAAATACATCTTTGATTTTCCTGCTGGAAATGCAGCCATGTTAACAAGAGCACAAGCTTAAAGTCTTTGTTTAGTAGTACACATAAAAGTTTTGACAATGTTTTACATAAATGTTTTGTCCTAGTTTGCCAGCAGCTTGATGACTGAATGAGGCAGTTGCCAATTAGAGAGAACCACAAGGCAGGCAGATTTCCTTGGGAAGAATTTGGCTGGTGTTATTCCCTTTCATTAAAGGAAACCAAAAAGAAAAGAAAAAAATGACAAGATGAAAAAGTGAAATATTCTCTAAATGCCAACAGCAGTGGAGAGTGGGGTTGTACAGTGGCCTCTGTTCAAAGGAAATTTTAAAGGATACTTTCAAACACAGAATCAAGTTCTAGATTCTCATACTAGGAACAGAGCCAGTTAAACCCAGTCTTGACAACAGACTCAAAACTATGCAATCTGGCCTAAGTACAACATATTGGCCAGTATGCTACATTAGCATCTTAATTAAATATACTCAGTATACTTAATTAAGAGGCAGTACAGACTGGCACTTTGTGCCAGCCTGATTGCAGAGTAGGGCTGAACTGGGGCTTAGCATCCACATGCCCCCAGCCCTAATTCCACCACTTGGGCACCATCATTGTGTGCTCCCATCCATACAATGTGCACCATGATGGTGTCTGTGGCATGGAGTGCCCAAATGGCACTGGCCAGAAGGGGCATCATCATGGCATGTGAGCACACCAATGACGCCTCTTCCAGGAAGCTGCTCAGAGCAGCTTCTTTTGGGGCACAGATCAATGCTGCAGCATGTGGCTGCTGCAGCACCAATCCGGGGCATACAAGGGCAGCATTCAGCCGCCTGTCTGTATAGCCCCTAAGTAACTTCTGACCCTACTTTCCCAAACCTATCATCAGCAGAATGGATCTCCTTTTCCCCATGTAGTTGATATCTGGCATGGTAAGTGTGAGGGGGGGAGTTATGATTGTGGTCAATCATGAATATGGAACAGTTATGGATGAACAAATCTAGGCAAGTGTTCCATATTTACGATTGCTGCTTAATCACAATTGTGACACTATTGCCATGATTGTTAACTGCCCCCTCCCCCTACCTACTGGGCATCAGGTGCATGGGCAGAAGAAATTATTATCTCTGGCTGGTGGAAGATACCACACTATTCTATTAATTATCCCATTTTAATCCTATCTTTCAAGAAAATAAATAGTGCTGAAATAGCTAAAAAACTACTATAAAATTTAAAATAAAACTATTAAAATAATCTCAAAAATGGAAAGGCTAGGCTGAAAAGGTGTGTCTTCACAACCTTCCTAATAATAGCAAGAGCAGGAACTGGTTGCTCTGAAAGGAGTACATTTGACAATTCAAAAACAAAGGAGAAAACTTTTTTCCATATGTCTGCCCAGTAGGCTTCTGAAGGTGATGGCAATTTCTAGAGGGCCTCTGCTAAAGATCCTAGCATCTGGAAAGCTTCTTAATGAGACAAGATGTGTTGGGGTGTGTGTATTTTAATAAAAAGATAACAGCAGAGATTTTTGGAGGTATAACAAAAGTTAGCTTTTACTCAGCAGAAGTCTTTAAATAGAAGCAAAGCAAAAATATAAATGGCAACAGTACTTAGCAGCAAAATATAGTACAGCATAAGGACTTCTATTCAGGCAGTAAAGAGGGGAAGCATAAAAAGAAAGAATAGATATCCAGAAGAACAAATCTACAAGTTAGCACGCAACAAAGCACAATGTGACAGACTAGTTATAAATATAAGATCCATGTCATGCTCATGAAAGGGTTGCTGCAGACTTTAAGAGAGTGAGCCAAAGCTTAAGCTATCCAGTGCATACAACCAGTCATGTGCCTTTCTAGCATAGCCAACAGTGAAAAAGACTGAAAGTTTGTGTCCAGCAACACCTGAAGGGCTGCATGTTTTCAGTCCTTTGTCTGACATAAATCATAGCCAGTCTTCCTTAGAGTAATTCAGTGAAGCTTAACAAGGTCACTCTAGAGTATGGCACTTGTGCATTGGTGCTTTACCTGTTTGCCTTTCAATTTCATTTCAAAAGCAAGGCTTGTTTGTAAGCAGTGCTGTGCTTACTGTTTACTTGTTCCCAAGAGTATGTTTAACTTTGTGAGAGTGCTTCTGGTTTTGTTCTGCTTCTTTTAATCGTGTTCTTAACTAATTATCAGAGATGCCTATAGGGCAGTCTTATCACCCCTTGTGGTTTTATAATTCTAGACAAATAAATAAGGAACCCTACTGTTTCCCGAGCTGTGTAGAACACATTTCAGTAGGGTGTCCCACAACAGATGTGGTACTGCTTCAGGCCCACAACTAAGTGAACCAATATCAAACTACTGGTTTAATAACTAGAAGTAAGAAGGCTAAGATTTTCCCCTCCCTTTTTTCTCCCTTACTGTTAAATATAATGTCAACATTGATCTTTCTTTCTTTCCCCTCTCTCTCATACACACACACACACACACACACACACACTCCTCTGTGTTTGCCTTCAAGCTTCCTGTCAATAAAAAGCATCCCAATGGATTCCACAGGATTTTCTAAGGTGCAAGGAATGCTCAGCAATGACTTACCATTGCGTGCTCAGGATACTATATTTTAAAATATTCTATGGCTGCCCATGTAGCCATGAAAATGTAATTATATGATTAATATTAATATTGTTTGTTTATATGTCTATACTGACCAAGCTTCCCCCTCCTTTTAGCCTATCATGTGGAAATAATTTTTGATTCTTAATTCTGATTCCATCTGGAGATCCAATTTCACTTTGTATTTTCACATTTTGTATGCTGTTATAAAAGTTGCATCTCTCTTTAAATACTCAGACATGTAGAATGGGACCTACACTTTTCTGTTACAGGACTACTGCCTATTTTAAACAGAGAGAAGGAAATGTCAAATGCCATGCCATCATGTGTATTACCCCTGACAGGGTATGAGTGCATTTTCTCCCCAGTTAGCCTTACCAAGTATACTGTACAAAGTGAAAATCATTTCTAAATGTTCTACCAGACTGAAGAATGGATTTTCTTCTACAAAAATGGCCTCCTGCACTCTGCATGGGGATAGTTGTCAATACAAGATGCTTCAGAAATACAAGTATTTTATTTACTTTTGGAGGCTCTCTCACACTTATGCAACCACAACAGGTTCTTCTCTTTTATGGCATCCTGCTTGTGAGACCCGGCATGATGTTGTGGTTTGAGTGTTGGACTAGGACTCTGGATACCAGGGTCTGAATCCTTGCTTGGCCATGGAAATTCACTGGGTGACCTAGGTCAACTCCCACTCTCTCAGTCTGAAGGATGGTGAGGGCAAACTTCTTCTGAAGAAACTTCCCAAGAAAACCCTGTGATAAGGTCATAAGTCAGAAATGACTTGAAGACACACAACAACAACAATTTTGTAAGGATGCCAGGGTGCTAATCAGGCCCATTTAGAGGTAGGTATGGTAGTACCACTGATATCATTTCAGTGCCAGGTGAAACATATGTCTTTTTTAGTAAGGTTATTTTGGTCCAAATGATTTCACATGCATTGTTTCAAATTGTTTTAAAATGTTTTAATATCCAATTTAACATCAAATCATCAAATTGGTTAATACGTTTTTAATCTGTTTAAATAACTTTTCACTGCTTTAACTTGTTTTAAATTAGTTAAATTGATATTGCTGTTGTTGTTGTTGTTGTTGTTATTATTATTATGTTTATGTTTATTTATAACCTGCCTTCCTCTCAGTACAGGAATTCAAAGCGGCTAACAAATTTAGTCCAAGTTAAAACACTATAAAACATGAAAAATACAAGTTTAAAAAAACAATTAAACAATTAAAAACATTACATTATTAAAATTTAATGTTTAAAACTCCTTAAAAACAGAAACAAAATGCCATCCATGTCCTGCAAAATCCTGGCGGCATAAAAACATCTTTACCTGCTGCCAGAATGACAGCAGGGACAGACCCATCCTGGTCTCCCTAGGGAGGGAGTTCCAGAGCTTGGGAGCAGCCAATGAAAAGGTCCTTTCTCTTGTTTCCACCAAACGTGCCTGAGAGGGTAGTGAGACAAAAAGAACAGGGCCTCTCCAGATGATCACAATATTCAAGGAGATGCAGTTCTTTAAATAGCCTGGACCCATGCTGTATAGGGTTTTATAGGTCAACACCAGCACTTTGAATTGTGCCTGGAAGTGGACTGGCAGCCAATGGAGCTGTTGCAACAATGGAGTTAACAGCCTGGCTGCAGCTTTTTAAACCAGCTGAAGTTTCTGAGCAGTTTTGAAAGGCAGCCCCACGTAGAGCGTATCACAGTAATCCAAATGTAATGTAACCAAGGTATGTGCTACCATGGCCAGATCTGACTTCTTTAGGAAAGGGCTCAGTTGGCCCAAAAGTTTTAGCTGTGCAAAGACACTCCTGGTCACTGTTGATACCTGGGCTTCCAGGCTCAGTACTGAATCCAGATGTACCCCCAAACTACGAACCTGGTGGTGGAGTGGTTAAATGCCTGTACTGCAGCCACTCACTCACCTTATGCTTTTAAGGTGGCAAGTTCAAGACCAGCATAAGGGCTGAAGCTCGACTCAGGCTTGCATCCTTCCGAGGTCACTAAAATGAATACCCAGATTGTTGGGGGGCAAATAGCTTACAGTTGTAAACCGCTTAGACACTCCTTAAGAATATGAAGCGGTATATAAATGAAGCTGTTTGTTTGTTTTTCAGGGGAAGTGTAACCCCTAACACAGGCTGAATCCCTATTCCCAGATCTGTCTTTCAACTGACCAGGACACCTCTCTCTTGTCTGGATTAAGCTTCAATTTCTTTGCCCTCAACCAGTCCATTACAGCAGCCAGACACTGGTTTAGGATTTTATTATATGCCACCTTATGGATATAGAGATATGGGGTATCTCTTTGTAGGTCTGTGTGTGTGTGTGTGTGTGTGTGTGTGAATGATTGGGCACTATTCAGTGATCACAAGTTACTTGTTCAGAGAGATAGCAGAGTGTATTCTAAAGGACAAATACATTCTATCTGCCCTATACAAAGGGCCTCTCTTCCTTTCCCATACATGAGGCATGACTACAAGAAGATCTCATTCAACTTTGGTTATTCTTTTTCAGGTAATGTCCTTAAAACACTCAGTCTACTCCATTAGATACCTATCCTAAATAAACTGGATGTGTGTCTAGCACCATATGAAAATATGTTAGGGGCTGTGCAAACCAGCCATAAAGGCCAGCCTGGGGGTAGAATCAGAGCATGGCATCCACATGACGCATGCCCTGACTCTGTCCCCAGGGCAATGCAATGTGGTGTGATGCTCCACATGGCAAGTTGCATCATGGTGCTCCTCTGGTCCACATGACGCAGCACCAAAGGAGTACCTTAAAGTTATGGCACCACAGCTTTCGCACCCTATCCAGGGCATAAAAAGGAGAAAATTTTTGTGACTTCTTTTTGTGCCTTGGAAAGCCAAATCAGAAAAAAGAATGAAGAAACCAGAATGGGAAAGCTATTGAAATAGACAAGATAAGAATTAGAAATTGTTGTATAAAAGTTAGAAGTTGGAAAAATACAGATTAATTGCTTAATAGTAGTAGACAAAATACATATATGCACAACTCAAAGATGTTAGATTACTGAATGGAAACCCATGTACGCAACTGCACTTGTTCATTGTTTAAATCCCTTCTTCTTACTTCTATTCAAACAATATTTGTATGCTTTTGTATGTAAGGAGTTTATCAGACGACAGAAATTGGAAGTATAATCCAATGACAATCTGAATGCAATCATGGGGTTTCACGTTATTGCGTATTAAAGTATCTCACGCAATTTTGGGCAAAAGGGGAGTCATTCCGAACACAATCATGGGTTTTACGTTATTTCGTTGTAGTGAGCAGGCCATGGAAACAGCCAATCACAGAGCTCCAGGAGTCCAGACAATGAGAAGCTGGCTAGGCATTGCTATAAAAGAGCCTTGACAGGGAGCCGAAGGGGGTTTATTTTGTAGGAGTTTTGAAGGAAAGGGACACCTCGGAGGGAGGGTGTGCTCTTAGGGTTCCTGTGGGAACATTTGTAGGTTAGCTGATAGACCAGGGGAGGGTCTGAGAAGTCCAGTAGGGACTAGAGAGGCTTGAGGGAGTCTAGGGAAGAGAAGCTCGGGAAAAGCCTGGAGGTGTTAAGGAAGATTTTGGCCTTATTACTGGAGATAAGGTTGCCTGATTAGCTGTAGTAATATTGTTGTAAGAAACTTTTGTAACTAAGGAAACAAGACAAGCAAAGCTTTAATTATATTTCAATATTTATTTATTTTATTAATAAACTTTATTAATGTTTTGAAATACCACTTGGCCTCTGTTAAACTATTGAAACACACTACCAAAGATATCAGTGCCTCAGTAGAGATAGGTGATGGCCGAACAAGAGAGGATTATCACGTTCTGTTCGGTTCGCATCACGTATAATAAAAGTGGTGGCAGCGGTGGGATCTAAAAGCCCAGGGTGCTGTCATCCAGGAAACATAGGAGTGAACAAGAAAGTGTTCACTACATTCATATTAAAGCATCTCACACAATTTCAGGCAATGGGAATTCTGAACGCATTCCGAAAGCAATTGGAATTCACGTAAATTTGCTAAACTAGTGAATTCATGTGAATTCAAATTGGCTCCAATTGGCTCCATTTGAAATAAAGAGAAATTCCTCCCGTCTGATAAACTCCTAAGTATGTATGTATAATAATTTAAAAGATGTAAAAAAAGGAAAGGCCAGATTGGGGCTGTGGCATGTGGTTGCTGTGGCCCTAATCCAACGCAGCCTCTTAGTTTCATTTTCTCCTGCATTTGAAATTTTAAACTGGGTGCCTCCATGTTTATTTAGTGCCAGGGCACAGCATCAGGATATATTCTTACAGCTGGATACATAAAGATCAAATCTTCCTGCTAGGCTTCTCAAGATTTTTCCCAAGGCCTGCAGGTGGTCCAGGAGGATGTTTGTTTCTTCCAGTGTCTGGATGCAGGAACACAGCTGGATGTTAATTGGCCTCCAAACTAAACTTCCCTCACCCACGAAAGTGTCATATGAGAGTCACCTAGCCATCAGAAATAGAAGGAATGTGTACTATCATACATTATCTGGGTGAAATAAATCGGTTTTCCTGACACCGATTGTGGCTCATTGTGGATAAATTTTTCTTCTCATCAACCAAAAAATGAACAAAGACATAAAGCATGTTTGCACAGTTCATTAACAGAATTCTGGCCACAGATTGTAGAGTTAAACACAACAGACAGATAAATCAATAAATCTAACAGTTTTGATTTCTTTCACTTTCCCTTTTAAATTAAAAAATATCAATTTCTTTCCATTTTAGATATAAATAAGTCTCTGTTTATTTCTTATAAAAATAAATTGAAATTAAATTCATAATTGCATTTGCACCTTCTCCAATTATATGTAACTTCCCAGTCATCTCAGTCTTTTCTATGGCTGGACATCATGCCCTTTTCATCCTCCATGCTCAATTTCTGTTCATTGCCAGGTTTCTGCACTTAAGTCATTAGCAAGGAAAATCTGTCCATTTTGGTTTCTCTCAGTCTTGACCCCCCCTCCCAGTTTATTTCTCTAAGCATAGAAAAAACTTATGAATTTTCATGGCTCTCTCTCTCTCAATCCCTCTCTCTCTGCCTTTTCTATGCTTAAAATATCCATTTCTGCAAGAAATATTTCCTAATTTTCTGTAGTTTTAGTTCATAGTTTCCAACAATGAACACATTTTCCTGTGTATTTAGGACTAAAGTGCATTGCCCTATGCCAGAGAAATGCAAATTATCAAAGGATATTTGTGATTTGGTCTGCATATCAGAAAGGGTAATAATCTTAGAAACATTTCTTTGAAACATTAAGCAAACTTATTTTCTCCCCCATGGCTAGTCACTGTTCAAGATCTGTCTTGCATTGCTGGATCATTGGCACATGATTCTTTCACTAAACTTCAGCCACTGGGCTTAATTCACAAATGTCACCTGATACCTTGACCTAAATCAGTCCAATGGTGTCAGTTACTACAATCAATATACTGATCCATTCAATTATATACTTTATAAGTGCATCATGGATTAAATATTATTACCATAAAAGGGCTTCTTTAGCTCAAAGAACAACATTCTGTACATGTGTTGTCCAGAACTGGTACCCAAATCCCTCAGCAGTGTAAGCACAGATGTATTACTTCCTTAATATTTACATTCCCAGATAAATCAATGTCAATGAAGATCCTTAATAGTAGGTTGCCCAAGACAAGTGAACACTAGCTATGGTAGGCCAGCTGCATTGATGAGCTAATAATCCATCAATTCATCCAAGCGCTCTATATTATTTGATGGCAGTGTATGCATGCTGATGCACTGACACAATGTCACTGCCCATTTAATAACATGGGGTGTGACCAACATGTTTATCTCATCCACTGTGGGCTAGGGGTGGAACGAAATCCCACACAGATGGGAAAGGTCCACTGTACATATCCAAAGGATCAATACGATAGTGAGTTTTGTAATATGCCTTCAGCACGTATGTCAAAACCACATAGTAGGACAGTAATCTCTGAAAGCAGTTCTTTTGAGCCCATGCTAGTCAAGCTTGTAAACATCAGTCCCCTTTCATTGGCCAACACTAGCTGTTCATGTGATCAGAAATCAAAATCCTATGCTGGATTCTCTGCATGATTTCATCATTTCTTCCTGGTAATTCTGAATTTGTTTCCTGACTGTGAGTTTTTACTTCCCCCTGGTGGTAAACGTTCTTTTTCATAGTGTGATTATTTCAGCAATTTTCATTGCCAATTTGGAATCCCTAGAAACATAACTTAAATATGTAGACAAATCATAACAAGTTTCAACACTGAAGTATATTTATTTGAAAATACAATATCACTTTAGAAAGAAAAAAATCTGCTGCAAATTTATATTTCCTCTTTCAGAATAATGGAAAATGTTGAATCTAATTCTTTTGGTAAAACTAAAGTGATATATTCTGGGTTGTCAAGTAGAAAGCAGATACAAAGGCCTCACTCTGTCTGAGGTCTCATGAAGAAGAACACAACTCAAGTTGCACTGTAACCTGACTTCTTGGTGTGTGGAAGCAAGCAAGACAAACAAAGGCTCTTCATACTCCTGGCACTGGAGCTGAGGGGTGCATGACTAAATGCAGTCCCTAAAGTTCTGAAGAGAAATTGTGTAACTCTTTCCCTTTCTTTCTCTCTCTCAATAACATCATTTTATATGACATTAAAGCTGAGATGAAAATTCTCAAAAAATATTTTCTTTTGATAAAATTCTTAGCTCCCTATTAACAGACCACTTGAAATAATTTTCTCCAATATTTCCACTGTTGGGAGTGGGGGTGGCAGGGTAGGATGTGGAATGGGACAAGTCATTGCAGAAAGCACAAGACATCAGCCAGAATGCCAAGAGTGTTAGGATAATAAAAAGGTCTATGACTGCCACTACTGAGAGGTTATATTACTGTTGGAACAGCCAGTGAATCAGCTGTCATTAGGCATATAAGTCATTGTAAATCTCATTATTATAAGCAAGAACGAGTAATTTTTACTATTTTTTCTTGCTGCAGGAAAGTTATCAAAAACTAGTGTTTCCAAACAGTATTTTCAGTTCACAATTGTGCGCAGGGAACTTGTTTTTCAGCGCAGGAAATGTGTTTTCTATGCAAGAAATTCCTTTTCGGCACAGAACATGCTGGTTTTTTAGCAAAAAAAAAAAAAAAAAATCCTTCGACATAGAGTAAGTCCTGAACTGGGAATATTCTTTGTCAGGTTTTTTTGACACTGTTTTTCAACCATTTTCCAAATATTATCAAATATCTTTTCCACCCCTAACTGCCACAGAGATGGCAAAATTACTTTCAGTTTTATAGCAACTCCTTTTGCAGCTGCTTGGAATTGTACAGAAGCTCTATTGACAGAGATTCAGCACAGCTGCTGTTCAATGTAGAGCTGTTTCTAGGGAAGCAGTCATAAAACTGAATATAGATTTGCCACTTTTAACAACAACTGATTCACTTTCCACCCGATTACTGTCTGCCACTACCAATCTGCGAACAGTACTGCCCTGAGAAATAACTGGAGAGTTTCTTTTAATCCTAGTGACATGCAGTTAAAAGTTCATTCCAATTCCTCTATGCACAAATAGGGAGTTTATCAGACTGGAGGAATTTCTCTTTATTTCAAATGGAGCCAATTGGAGCCAATTTGAATTCACGTGAATTCGCTAGTTTAGCGAATTTACGTGAATACCAATTGCAATTGCGTTCAGAATGACTTCTCATTACCAAACATGACCCCCCCCCTTGCCCAAAATTGTGTGAGATGCTTTAATACAAAATAACGTAAAACCCATGATTGCGTTCGGAATGACTTCCCTTTTGCCCGAAATTGGGTGAGATACTTTAATACGCAATCACGTGAAAACCCATGATTGCATTTAGATTGCCATTAGATTATACTTCCAGTTTCCATCGTCTGATAAACTCCTAGGTTGGGAGATTTCAAGAAGGATCACTTGCACAAAGGTCTGCTTCCAGTCAAGAGTCTTTGACAATGATAGAAGAATGTTTCAAAACAATCCCTTATGATCAGAGATTTTGTCCACATGGTAAAGGAGCCATTGAGATTATTGCATGCACGCTATTGTTGCAGTGGTATAATGAACAGAATGTTGCATCCCATTCTAGAACAATTCCCTGTCAGATCAGATGCAACCCATTTTAAAATATGTCCTTCCATTACTGCTAATTTTGCCAAATTACTAAATATTGTAAAATTCTGAAAGTTGTTTAGATTTTTAAGAGATTGGTCGTGTTACAGTTGTTTGGTTTCTTTGTTAAGGTTGATAGATCAATTAATATTTTCTTTGTGTAATAGACCTATTCCATTATATAGTTTAGTACCAAACAGTATATTCAGTGTCTTCAGTTTTCATATATTATACATTATATATTAAAAGAGTTTTGAAATTCATTCTTTTATCATTCTCTTCTTTTATAACAGATGATAGACTATGCTTTTTTAATGTACTGTGAGAGAGTTAAATTTATACGTGCTGTTGAGCTTTGTCTTTTTTGCAATATTGAGTGAACAATTTTTGCTTCTGTGTTCTATCTTCTCCTGACTGAAGTATTCTTAGGGATTTTGGCTGCCTTCACTCAAAGTGTGTGTGTTTTTCTCACCCATCTTCCACCTTCTCACTTGTTTGTCTTGTCTTTTCTTTTTTAAAATGTGTTGGAAAGGGACCCAGATTTCTGTGATCTTTTCCTTCTAAAACAGCATTTAATATAAAAAGGCACTTACAGCAGCACAATGTAATCTTGCCTCAAATAACTGGGGAATTTCATACTCCAAGATTCAGAAACCTCAAAATGCAAAAGCCAAACCTTTTGGGTAGGGATCAATCAGTCTCTTTCCAATCCCATGATAGTTCCATATGTGTCCATTCATAAAACCATGATAACCAATTTTTTGTTCAAATTAAAGAAACCACAAAGAAATATTTGTACAAGCATATATATAAATATATATTCTTTGAGGACAAGCATTCCACAATGTATTTCCTTCCAAATAACACATTTTGTATTTACTCTTTTAACACACATTTTGAAATGTTTTCTGGGGGGGGGGGGGGAGAGAGATTGAGAGAGAGAGAGAGAGAGAGAAAATTATGCAGAGAATAATATTCAGAGAAAAAATTGATGGATAGCTATGTTATTAGCCCAGTACAGAATGTGTGTTCAGTAATCTGTGGTATTTTAAGGATTTTGAGGGTTTTTTTTTTTTTAAAGTACTATATATACTCATGTAGAAGTCTAGAAATTTTTGTCAAAAAGTCATATAAAAAAAAACACCTGGGTCAAGGTATTCACAGGTAAATATAAGTACTGTACTTTAGTTCTTATCATAAGATGAACCATCTTCTTCTCTGAGTAGAGTGGCAAAAGGTGAGAGCTTAGTCAGTCCTCAGAGAACATAAAAGAAGCATTGACACCACCACCACTACCCCCACCATTCTCTCCACCACAGTGCTGCTTCCAGCCTTTTTGAATGCTCAGGAAAGGAAATGGTGGCAGTGGCAGCCCTTTGGCACTTTCCATCTGGCACCAAGGGAGTAGACATGTGCACATTTTCTTAGCCCTGCCCGTACCTGGTAACCTCCCTCATGCATTATACAATCACCATTTTTACCATTGTTCTCTACTTATCCATCCATCCTAATTTTGCCCCCCAAACCTGCCCTCAACTTATATATGAGAAACATTTGTACTTAAATTTGTAGTTGAATATATATTGGTGAACATATTGTTTTCTGAGGATATGCATTTCTCAATGTATTTCCTTCTAAAAAACACATTTCGTATTTTCTCTTATAACATACATTTTAAATGGTATTGAGAAAGAGAGAGAGAGAGATGGAAGGAGAAAGCCAGTTATCTTATATCTTTTCTGCTTCCCAGCCAAAATTTCCTCCACCTTTCAAAAGGTAATCCACCCCCCCCCCCCGCCTCAGGCAACATATTTCTACCTGTCTTTGTCCCTCAATGACCATAGTTAAAATGGAACTTGCCACCTTATCAACATACCCACAAGGTCTGCATTTCTATGGCTTTATAGATTGATTATAAACGTTCTTTCTGAGCAACACTTCACTCCCTGCATCTGATGAAGTAGACCAAAGCATCCAAATTGCAGAAATAATGCAGTGTGACATCAGTTTAACAGCCATGGCTCAATGCTATGGAATTATGGGAAATGTACTTTGTGGGGACATTTCACTCCATGCGACAAGCTACAGCTCCAAGAATTCCATAGCATTGAGCCATAACAGTTAAATTGGTGTCAAACTGCATTATTTCTGGAGCCCTAATCTGCAAAAGTTTATGCTACAGCTTCTTTCACACAGTTAATCTCAAAAGTGCAACAAGATCCCTGTGCATACTGCTATTCCAGACTAGCATAGCTACATCTCTAAATTCTGTGAGTATATATGGTAATTCAACAATATTGACTGTCATATCAACATTAATCACTGTACATTCTGGGAAGAAAACCTGGATTGGCATATTCTGACAATAATCTGATGGGAACATATTTTCCTGAGCAAGTTTTCCTTTCAGCTCAAAGAAAGATGTGCAAAAACCAATTGTGCTCTTACATAAGTCTCATTCATTAGATTGGGTAAAACAATTTTTTCATGGATCATGCCCCCTGTGTCCACTTAGAAAGATCCAAAATAGCATTTTGGTTCACTGTATTTTGGGGGTGGAAAGAATCAGGGCAAATCATTTGTTTATTTTTTGAGGTAGTGTTCACTACTACCAGGATTATTGTTGGGGTAATTACCTTGTAGTACTCCTCAGATCTCCCACTTCAATTTCTAATGATTTCTTCCTTGCAAAGGATGCAATTGTTCACTAATTTTAGCAATTTCCTTCTCATTGTGAGGATCTTTGAAAATATAAATAAAGCTGTGTTAATTTTGCATATTGAATTTTGAACAGAATAAATCCAAAATTACAGTATTTTTTGCATAGGAAATAATATTTCTGCATAAAAAACATTATTTTCTGTGCAGAAAATGCTGTTTCCTGTGCAAAATAACAAAGTGAAAATTTGCACTGAATACATCCTGAAATGACATCAGTCCAGGATTCTCTTCATTAGAGTTTCTAGACACTTGAAAAATAAGAGTTCTGACCATTTAAAAATATTTTTCAATATTTTTGAATCTCTATTCCTTTCCTTCTCTCTCTATCTACACACACCCACACCCACACACACCCACGTTGAGAGAGAGAGAGAGAGAGAGAGAGAGAGAAACTGAGAGACAGACTAAAAGAGGGAATGAGATTACTGAAATGGATGGCCTATTCAAGGTAAAGGTAAATCACAGGGTAGTTAATTGAGGACTAGAGGAAATAATATTATCAAATGGTAAGCATGTTTCCAGGCACCAGTTCCTTCTTTACATCATATCTCCTCTGTTGGCATGGCTTCTGATAACCAAAATTGCCAAAGTTCATACAGAAACTTTTGAGGCCATCCCTCACCTATGCTAGAAATGTACTGTGAGTAAGCAAAGCAGGCTCACCTATCAGCTTCATTTTGTATTACACCTGACTACCACATCATACAGAAATCTACCTTGACATATTTATAAATCAAGGGCACACAAAGACAAAAACCAAATATTAGGTAAGGATGAGAATGACGTGTGGAACAAATGATTATTTTTCATTTTCTTGGCCTTGCAGCTCCCACTGATAGAGGCAAATTGCTCTTGAACTTTAAGCACACAAAAGAAGAACTGTTGTGACAATAAGCTGCTTCAGCAAAAGGACCCAACAACACTCTAGCTGTAGGCATAGTTCATACCTATAGATGGGTATATATGAAGATATGAAAGAGAACTTTCTTGATAGTTGTTCCCAAGCTATGATATTCCCTTTCATGACAGGCTAGCTTGGTCATCTCTGTGCTCTTTCACCAATAATCAAAGACATTTTATTTGATGGTGAAATGGTGAAACATTTGCAGGGAGTATTTTTAAGGGTGTGTGTGTGTTGTTTTCTATTTTTAATTGCATAGAATCATAGAGTTGGAAGAGATCCAAAGGCCATCCAGTCCAAGCCCCTGCCATTCAGGAACACACAATCAAAGCACCCCAACAGATGGCCATCCAGACTGTTTAAAAACGTCCAAAGAAAGAGACTCCACCACACTCTGAGTGTGTTCCACTTTCAAACAGCTCTTTCTGTCAGGAAGTTCTTCCTAATTCTGTGGTGGAATCTCTTTAGCTGTAATTTAAATCCATTGTATGAAGTCCTATTCTCTGGAGCTGCAAAAAGAAAAAGAAAGAAAAAAGCTTGCTCCATCCTCAATATGACACCTCTTCAAATATTTAAACAAGGGCTTCATATCATATCTTTCTCTTCTCCAGGCTAAATCTACCCAACTCCCTAAGTTGCTCCTCATGGGACAAGGCTAGCAGGCTAGCAGAAGCTGCATTTCCTTTAAGGAGGAGAAAGAAAAGGAGGAGGCTGTAGTCCATGTGCTTGGGTGAGATCTAATTTAATTTTCACTTGAGCCATTGCATTCTGGGAGCCAGTGCTGGGAGGCTACTTAAGGCTACTCAAGGCTAGCAGAAGCTGCATTTCCTTTAAGGAGGAGAAAGAAAAGGAGGAGTCTGTAGTCCATGTGCTTGGGTGAGATCTAATTTAATTTACACTTGAGCCAAGGCTAGCAGGCTAGCAGAAGCTGCATTTCCTTTAAGGAGGAGAAAGAAAAGGAGGAGGCTGTAGTCCATGTGCTTGGGTGAGATCTAATTTAATTTTCACTTGAGCCATTGCATTCTGGGAGCCAGTGCTGGGAGGCTACTTAAGGCTACTCAAGGCTAGCAGAAGCTGCATTTCCTTTAAGGAGGAGAAAGAAAAGGAGGAGGCTGTAGTCCATGTGCTTGGGTGAGATCTAATTTAATTTACACTTGAGCCAAGGCTAGCAGGCTAGCAGAAGCTGCATTTCCTTTAAGGAGGAGAAAGAAAAGGAGGAGGCTGTAGTCCATGTGCTTGGGTGAGATCTAATTTAATTTTCACTTGAGCCATTGCATTCTGGGAGCCAGTGCTGGGAGGCTACTTAAGGCTACTCAAGGCTAGCAGAAGCTGCATTTCCTTTAAGGAGGAGAAAGAAAAGGAGGAGGCTGTAGTCCATGTGCTTGGGTGAGATCTAATTTAATTTACACTTGAGCCAAGGCTAGCAGGCTAGCAGAAGCTGCATTTCCTTTAAGGAGGAGAAAGAAAAGGAGGAGGCTGTAGTCCATGTGCTTGGGTGAGATCTAATTTAATTTTCACTTGAGCCATTGCATTCTGGGAGCCAGTGCTGGGAGGCTACTTAAGGCTACTCAAGGCTAGCAGAAGCGCGCGCCTAACGGCGCGCGAATTTTGATTTTTTATTTTTTTTATCTAGTCAAGGAGGTGTTTAGAGAATAGAAGAGGAGCCGGCCTGAAGCATCAGAGGAAGTGAATCAGAGACTTGCCTTTGGAAGGAGCTTTTAGTCAGGAGCTCTCTACATAACTATAGGCCCCGTGACTTGAACTCAGTGACAGAGCTTGGGAACAAAGGCCAAGTCTAGCAAGGGAAGCCCACAGTCTTGTTTCAGTGCCTCCTTAAGACTTCTCAGTATGGACACTGAAGGCCCTGCAGCAGTCACCTGCAACACTTGTGGGATGTTTGTCTTCTTGCCTACAGAGGTGGCGAACTACACCTGCCACAAGTGCAAGTTGGTAGCCCTCTTGGAAGAGAAAGTACAGCAGCTAGAGGAGCAGATATCTGCACTCCAGCATCATAGAGAGCAGGAGAATCTCCTGAACAGATCAGACCAGAATGTCTTGGGTGGGAAACAGAGAGAGGAAGTTGTTGGGGTGGAGGAGGTCACTCCACATACAACAGAGGTAGATGCTTGGAGGAAGGTCACACACAGAAGTAAGGAAACCAGGGAACGTTCTGTGAGCTGCTTGCAGCTGCAGAATCGCTTTGAATCTCTCTCTGTTGTCAGAGATGATGAGGAAAAGCAGCAGGGACAGACATCAGGGACAGAGCAGGGGAGCCTGAGAGTATCACGAAAAGGAACAGCCACTGCTAAGCCTCGGAGGAGGCGCGTGGTCGTGGTGGGGGACTCCTTGCTGAGGGGTACAGAAGCAGTGGTTTGTGGGCCTGACAAGATGTCTCGGGAGGTGTGTTGTCTCCCTGGGGCAAAGATCCATCATGTGACGGAGAGGCTGACAAGACTTGTCAAGCCTACTGACCGTTATCCCCTTCTTTTGGTTCATGTGGGAACCAATGATACTGCAAGGCACAGCCTTCAGAATATCAAAAGGGATTATGAGGCTCTGGGAAGGAAGCTGAAAGAGATGGATGCACAGGTTGTCATCTCATCTCTACTCCCGGTAGAAGGGCATGGTCCAGGAAGGGAGAGGAAAATAGCAGAGGTGAATAACTGGCTCCGTAGATGGTGCCGCCAAGAACAGTTTGGATTCTTGGATCATGGGCTGCGGTTCCATGAGGAGGGACTTCTGGCAAGGGATGGACTGCATCTCACGCCAGTTGGCAAAAACGTTTTTGCCAACAGTCTGAAGAATCTGATCAGGAGGGCTTTAAACTGAGTTATGTGGGGGAGGGAGACATTATACTGGAAGACAAAAGGGATGGAGAGAATAGTCCAAGTGGCATAGAGGGAACAAGGCAAACAGTGCAAGGACCCAACAGTAGGAGGCAAAAAAATGTGCAAAAGCAGCAAGTAAAGAGGACACATGGTCTTAAATGTCTCTACACTAATGCACAGAGTATGGGAAATAAGCAGGATGAACTTGAACTCCTAGCACAACAAGGGAAATATGATATAATAGGCATCACTGAAACCTGGTGGGATGAGTCTCATGATTGGAATGTAGAAATAGAGGGGTATAACCTTTTTAAGAGAAACAGGCCAAGCAGGAAAGGAGGAGGAATAGCATTATATGTCAGGGATATATACACCAGTGAAGAGATGCAGGAAGTCAATACTGGAAGCCAGGTGGAGAGCATCTGGATAAAAATTAAAGGAGAGGGAAATAACAGGGATGTTACTGTGGGAGTCTACTACAGACCCCCGACTCAGGCAGAGGAATTGGATGATGCCTTTCTAGAACAGATGACCACACAATCAGGAAGGAGAGATGTAGTAGTGATGGGGGACTTCAACTATCCGGATATTTGCTGGAAGTCAAACTCAGCCAAATCCTCAAAGTCTAGCAAATTTCTCACTTGCCTGGAAGACAACTTCATTGTCCAAAAGGTGGAAGAGGCAACAAGGGGATCAGCCATTTTAGATCTGATCTTAACCAACAGGGAAGACCTAGTTGATGGGGTGCAAGTGGTTGGATCCTTAGGTGGAAGTGACCATGTTCTCCTGGAGTTTGTTATGCAGTGGAAGGGAGAAGCTAGGCATAGTCAGACATGCACTCTAGACTTTAGGAGAGCTGATTTCAATAAACTTAGAGAAATACTGGGAGTGATCCCATGGTCAGGAATACTAAAAGAAAAGGGAGTTCAAGACGGATGGGAGTTTCTCAAAAGGGAGATATTGAAGGCACAATTTCAAACAGTTCCAATGAGGAAGAAAAATGGAAGATGTCTCAAGAAGCCAGGATGGATGACTAAGGAACTTTCAAATGAGCTAGGTTTTAAACGGAACATGTATAAGAAATGGAAAAATGGAGAAATCACGAAAGAGGAATTTAAACAAATAGCCAGCACATGTAGGGGTAAAGTCAGAAAAGCTAAAGCGCAGAATGAACTCAGGCTTGCTAGAGAGGTTAAGAACAATAAAAAGGGCTTTTTTGGATATGTCCGCAGCAAAAGGAAGAAGAAGGAAACAGTAGGGCCACTGCGTGCAGAAGATGGCAAAATGCTCACAGGAGACAGAGAAAAGGCAGAATTACTCAACACCTTCTTTGCTTCAGTCTTCTCAGAAAAGGCAAAGGGTGCTCAACCTAAGGATAATGGAACAGGAGACAGAATAGAGGAAATTCAGCACAGAATAAGTAAAGAGGTAGTACAGGAATACCTGGTTAACCTAAATGAATATAAATCTCCAGGACCAGATGAACTACATCCTAGAGTATTAAAAGAACTAGCAAATGTAATATCAGAGCCATTGGCAATAATCTTTGAGAACTCCTGGAGAACAGGAGAAGTCCCAGAAGACTGGAGGAGGGTAAACGTTGTCCCCATCTTCAAAAAGGGAAAAAAAGAGGATCCCAACAATTATCGTCCAGTTAGTCTGACATCAATTCCAGGAAAGGTGCTAGAGCAGATCATTAAGCAGAGAGTCTGCGAACATTTAGAAGCCAATGCCATAATCACAAAAAGCCAACATGGGTTTCAGAAAAAGAAGTCATGCCAAACGAACCTGATCTCTTTTTTTGATAAAATTACCAGCTTGGTAGATGAAGGGAATGCTGTGGATATAGTATACCTCGATTTCAGTAAGGCCTTTGACAAGGTTCCCCATGACATTCTTGCAAACAAGCTTGAAGAATGTGGGCTAGACAAGTTAACTGTTACATGGATTTGTAATTGGTTGACTGGCCGAACTCAAAGGGTGCTCAACAATGGCTCCTTTTCATCCTGGAGAGAAGTGACCAGTGGGGTCCCACAGGGTTCTGTCCTGGGCCCAGTGCTATTCAACATCTTTATTAATGATTTGGATGACAGAATTGGTGGCATACTTATCAAATTTGCAGATGACACTAAACTGGGAGGAGTAGCTAATACCCCAGAGGACAGGATCAAAATTCAAAATGACCTGAATAGACTAGAAAGCTGGGCCAGTGCTAACAAAATGAAATTCAATACGGAGAAATGTAAGGTTCTGCACTTAGGGCGGAAAAATGAAATGCACAGATATAGGATGGGGGACACCTGGCTGAACGAGACCACATGTGAAAGGGATCTAGGAGTCCAAGTAGACCATAAGCTGAACATGAGTCAACAGTGTGATGCGGCAGCTAAAAAAGCCAATGCAATTTTAGGCTGCATCAATAGAAGTATAGTTTCTAGATCAAGGGAAGTTATAGTGCCACTCTATTCTGCTTTGGTCAGGCCCCACCTGGAATACTGTGTCCAGTTCTGGGCATCACAATTCAAAAAAGATGTGGAGAAACTGGAGCATGTCCAAAGGAGGGCAACTAAGATGGTGAAGGGTCTGGAAACCTTGCCCTATGAAGAACGCCTTAGGGAGCTGGGGATGTTTAGCCTGGAGAAGAGAAGGTTAAGAGGTGATATGATAGCCCTGTTTAAATATTTGAAGGGATGTCATATTGAGGAGGGAGCAAGCTTGTTTTCTGCTGCTGCAGAGACTAGAACGCGGAACAATGGATGCAAACTGCAGGAAAAGAGATTCCACCTCAACATTAGGAGGAACTTCCTGACAGTAAGGGCTGTTCGACAGTGGAACGCACTCGCTCGGAGTGTAGTGGAGTCTCCTTCCTTAGGGGTCTTTAAGCAGAGGCTGGATGGCCATCTGTCAGGGATGCTTTGACTTGGAGTTCCTGCATGGCAGGGGGTTGGACTGGATGGCCCTTGTGGTCTCTTCCAACTCTATGATTCTATGATTCTATGATTCTATGATTCTCAGAACCTTCACCATCTGATTGCCCTCTTCTGGACACACTCCAGCTTGTCAACATCCTTTTTAAATTGTGGTGCCCAGAAAATGGACATAGTAATCCAGGTGAGGCCTGACCAAAGCAGAATAGACTGCTAAAATTACTTCCTTCAATCCAGTCACTATATATCTATTGATAGTTTTTAAAAAGATTTTACAACTTTACAAAATTAATGACATTTTATTTTATCTTGTTTAATTGTTTTAACTTTTTTATCATCAATTTTTATCATCAATATTAACTTTTTAATCATCCCTTTCTTATTTTATTTTGTGTTAGTTTTCTTTGATCCAATATTCAGAGAAAACTGGAAAACAAATAATGATAAATGAATAAAGCTGTAGTCTGTCTGTTGAGCATGGCCTATTGGGGCCATATATTTTTAACTAAGTGATTCAACAATTATCATCTCACAAATTCACCACCTGGAAAAAAAATTGCTATCTTGATGCAGTCAGAAGACTAAATAAAATATGCCAACATGCTGAAAGCATAAATGCAGAAGTGCTTAATATTTGAATTTACTGGACAGAAAAACATTTTAAAACATTTTTTCAATAAACGGTGATTACAATGTTTACTGAACCAGCACAGCATACTGTATATACTTGACTATAAATTAAAAAAAAGTATTCACAAAAATTGAACCTAAAATCTGGGGTTGACATATATGTGTCAATACAGTTGCCATGAGTTGAGATTGACTGGACAAACATTCCCTCCTCCTCCTTGCATTTTCCTATTATCCCTCCACTTTCAAGCCAATCCCCAAACCTTTGCTGCTCCTCCTCCTCATTGCATTTCCTCTGTCAACCAAACTTATCTTTCCCCCCCCCCCTTCACTTCCAACCCAATCTTAAAACCTTCTGTCTCCTAAATTCTACCCTTGACTCATATACTGGTCATATCAAAATCCATTATTTTAGCCCTAAAACCTCCCCTTGAATTATACATAAGGTCGACTTGTACACGGGTATATGTGGTTATTGAAGTTTGTCACACTCCTGGCCGGTCCAAGAATGGAACGGTCCAAGAATGGAATGGAAGGGGCCAGGAACGAGTGTGGAATGAGTGGGGGATACATTTTACTGCACACAAGTCCCTCACTCATTCTGTTCTGTTCCCCTTCCGTTCCATATCCATCCTAGAGGAAGTGATTTTTGAGAACTGTTCAGAACAGTTTTCAAAAATTGCCTCCCTTTGGGATGGATTTGGAATGGATGGGAAGGGAACGGAACAAGTGAGGGACTTGTATGTGTAGTAAAATGTGTCCCCCACTAATTCTGTTCCCTTCCTGGCCCCTTTCAGACCGTACTTGGACCGGGCTGGAGCCCAGTGCATTAATCTCCATTGTTGGAGAGTAGGACTACAACTCTGGAGACCAAGGTTTAATTCCTGGCTTAGCCATGAAACCAAGTGGGTGACCTTGGGCAAGTCAAGGCTCTCAACCTCAGGGGGAGCCAATGGCAAACCTCCTCTGAACAAATCTTGCCAAGAGAACCGCATGAGAAGTTCACCTTAGGGTAGACATAAGTAGGAAACAACCTAAAGGCACACAACAACAACAACAATGACAACAACAATAACAAAGAATGTTTACTGTAGTGCAATATATAGCCCAACATTACTATAAGTCCTGAGACAACAAATATTGTTTCACATTTCATGGTATAACTTCACACACACAGAGACACACTCACCCCCTTCCCTATTTACGAATTCTTGCCTGCCCTATTTACTAGATCCTTCTTGTTTTGTGGCATTCAGCCAATGTTATTTAGCACTGTTGGATATTATTTTTATGCTTTTCTGATTGTCACTTTTTCTCCTGTTGTTTATTGAGCACTGCATCCATCCCTTCACATGGCTTGACACATCTCTCCCAACCTGATCCTTATCCGACCTCTCCCTATCTCCCACCTTCCATTTTCTTGCTCACTCTGGAACTGTTGCTCTGCCGCTCCGAAAGCTACAGCAATTCATGATCTTTTTCTTTCCAGATATTTTAATCTTCTTGCTCTTACTGAAACTTGGCTCCCGGCGAATGATACTGCTACCTCTGCTGCCCTCTCTTTTGGTGGCCTTTCTTTCACCCACACAAGCCGCCCTGAGGGTCGAGGAGGTGGGGTTGGTATCTTATTGTCTAAGGCTTGCCAGTTTCAACCCCTTTCTCTTCCCACTAATTATAGTTTTTATTCATTCGAGTCTCATTCTATTAGACTCTTTTCTCCTTTGCAGCTTCCGGTTGATGTCATTTATCGCCCTCCTGGTTCTGCTAACCAATTCCTTTCAGACTTTGAGTCATGGCTCATCTTTTTTCTCTCAGACTCAGTTCCCTCTCTAATTCTAGGTGACTTTAATATCCACCTTGATGATCCTAAGAACCCTTCAACATCTCGCTTTAGCTCCCTATTAGCTTCTTTTGATCTTCAACCCCACTCCGACTCTTCAACCCATTCTTCTGGTCACTGTCTGGACCTAGTTCTCCCTACTATGTCTGTCATTTCTGACTACTTTACTCTTACTTATATCCCACCTCCTCGTCATGTTGTTCAATGCACCTTTTGTAATCTTCAGTGTGTTAATACTGATCATCTCAGTCAGACCTTGGATTCTTCTCTCTCTTCTTTAAATCTTGGGGCCTCTGCTGACTCAGCAATGTCTTCATTCAACTCCACTCTTTCTTCAACCCTTGACAGCTTTGCCCCTATATCTGTTCGCACATCCTCCTCTATGTCTAGGCCTCAACCCTGGCTCTCTCCCACAGTTAGGTTTCTCCGGTCCTGCTCTCGAGCAGCTGAACGCCTTTGGAAAAAGTCCAGGGACTGGGCTGATTTTATTCATTATAAATTTGTTCTTTTATCCTTCTCTTGTGCCTTGTCTATGGCAAAACAAAATTACTATAAATCATTGATCTGTGTCAATGAGAGGTGCCCGCAGCATTTGTTCTCTTGCTTCAATACACTGCTAAAACCTTCTTCTCCTCCTGTCTTCTCATCATTTTCCCCAACTGACTTCGCCAACTACTTCCTCACAAAAGTCACTACTATTCGATCTGAAATTGTTCCTCCTGATTTGCCCCCTACCACTAATCTCCTGATACCTTCTACTAATAAACTCTCTGTGTTTCCACCTGTTTCTCTGGATGAACTCTCTACGCTGCTACATTCTTCGAAACCTACAACTTGTTTTCTTGATCCTATCCCCCCCTTCTAATCTCTATAACCCCTTCTTTTCTGCCCTCACTCCTCTATATCTTTAATCTCTCTCTCTCTCTTCGGGTTCCTTCCCTTCGGACTTCAAACATGCTCTCGTTTCCCCAATTCTGAAGAAACCCTCTCTCGACCCCTCTTCTTTGTCTAGCTACCGTCTGATCTCTCTTCTTTCTCTTCTTTCTAAGATTCTGGAACAGGTTGTTTATTCTCGCTGTCTTGAGTTTCTTGAGGCCAATTCCATCCTGGACCCTTTTGAGTCTGATTTCTGCCCACGGCACTCTACTGAGACAGCCCCCACCAAGATCTCAAACAACCTCTTGCAAGCCAAGGCGAATGGCCTCTACTCTATTCTCATCCTTCTGTCTGCAGCCTTTGACACAGTGGATCACTGTCTCTTGCTTGACTTACTTTCTAACCTCGGGTTCTCTGAATCTGTTCTCAACTGGTTTAAATCTTACTTATCAGACATATCTTTTGCAGTGGTCACAGATGGCCAGACCTCTTCCTCTGTCCCCTTATCTGTTGTAGTTCCTCAGGGCTCTGTCTTGGGTCCCCTTCTGTCCTCTCTTTACACACTGTCCCTAGGCAAACTCATCAGTTCTTTTGGTTTCTCCTATCATCTGTATGCCGATGACACTCAGCTGTATCTTTCCACCCCTGAACTTTCGCCAGGGCTTGAACAGCAAGTTTCATCTTGTCTGGCTGCCATCTCTCAGTGGATGCGGCTTTGGCGCTTGAAGCTCAATATGTCTAAGACAGAGCTTCTTGTCTTTCCACCTAAGCCCACCCTTCAATACTCCTTTTCTGTTTCTGTTGACAGCGCTTCTATTCAACCGGTTCAGCAAGCCCACAGTCTTGGTTTCATCTTTGATTCATCATCTTTGTCATTTATCCCCCAGATTCAGGCCACCACTAAGACCTGTAGATTCTCCCTTTAAAATATTGCTAAAATCCATCCACTCCTCTCAGCCTCCACTGTCAAGACTCTGGTCCATGCCCTGGTAGTCTCACAACTAGATTATTGTAACCTTCTTCTGACAGGGCTTCCTCTCTCTCACCTCCATCCTTTAATCTCTGTTCAGAACTCAGCTGCACGTATCATCACATCTGCTCGCCGCTTTGACCATGTTTCTCCTCTCTTATCCTCCCTTCATTGGCTCCCCTTCCCCTTCCACATCCAGTACAAGCTTTTGTTATTGCCTTTCAAAGCCCTCCACAGACTGGCCCCTCCTTACTTGTCTGAACTTCTTTCTCCTCACACTCCTTCTCTTCTCCTCCGTTCTGGTAGTCAAGCTCTCCTGTCCCAGCTGAGGATTTCCACTGCCCTGTCCCAGATTCGTCCTTTCTCACTTGCTTCCCCTCACTTCTGGAACCTTCTTCCTCTACATGTGTGCCTCATCACCTCTCTAACCAGTTTCAAAACTGAGTTAAAGACTATATAGTTTAGAGGAGCGTTCCCAGATGTGTGATTTTGTCTGCCCCGTTTTAACTGTGCATTATGAAGCTGAGCCCTCCCTCTAGTCCATCTGCCTTGGTCCAGGCCTCAGAGGGAGAGAAGATCCACCAGACATGATACCCTTCCCCATCACCTTTCCCTTCTCCTTTTGTGTCATGTCTTTTAGATTGTAAGCCTGAGGGGAACGATCTAATTATAAGTTGATATGTACAGCACTGTGAAAACCTACAGCACTATATAAATAAAGGATAATAATAATAATAACTTAAAGTTATGGAAATACTTCACATGAAAGAAACAGCAGGCAAAATAATTAGAACTTGCCTTAGAAATGACAATGAGAATATCCTGGGAAATTTCAAATAAGGAGGTCTGTAAGGAGCAAAATCATTTAAAGAACGAGTCAACAGTGTGATGCAGCAGCTAAAAAGGCCAATGCAATTTTAGGCTGCATCAATAGATCTATAGTGTCTAGATCAAGGGAAGTAATAGTGCCACTCTATACTGCTTTGGTCAGGCCTCACCTGGAATATTGTGTCCAGTTCTGGGCACCACAATTTAAAAAGGATGCAGAGAAACTGGAGCGGGTCCAAAGGAGGGCGACTAAAATAGTTAGGGTCTGGTAACCATGCCCTATGAGGAGCGACTTAGGGAGCTGGGGATGTTTAGTCTGGAGAAGAGAAGGTTAAGAGGTGATATGATAGCCTTGTTTAAATATTTGAAGGGATGTCAAATGGAGGAGGGAGCAAGCTTGTTTTCTGTTGCTCCAGACACTAGGACCTGGAACAATGGATGCAAGCTCCAGGAAGAGAGATTCCACCTCAACATTAGGAGAAACTTCCTGACAGTAAGGGCTGTTTGACAGTGGAACACACTCCTTTCTTGGAGGTCTGTAAGCAGAGGCTGGATGGCCATCTGTCAGGAATGCTTTGATTGGGAGTGACTGGATGGCCCTTGTGATCACTTCCAACTCTATGATGCTATGATTCTATGATTCTAATAAGTACAAGAGAAAAAATGGCTTGTGTTTCTTCACAACTTAGAGGTAGTTTCAGATAATTCAGATAATGTTTACAAGGAAAACAAAACAATGACATTAAGAAGAGCAGCAAAAAAAAAAAAAAAAAGCAGAAAGAAGAAGAAACAAAAGAAAAGATAAGAAAAGAAACACACCACTAAGCAGAATGAGTCAGTGTTAGCCAGAGGGAGAAAGATGTAGGTTTGTTGATGAGAATCAAATTATTGATGACTCAGAAATGCTTGAGAATACTGAGTTCCTGCTGAAAATGTTATTTCAGTATGAAATGGCTGGGACAAATAAAATAATAGTATTAATGAATAGAGGTTTGAATGTAGATCTAAGTAACTCATAATGCAAGAACAATTTCATTTAAATTCAAAAGACTGCTGTTTCAAAATGAATTTTAAAAACTTACATTTTTACAGCCAATATAATCAGGCCATGAAATTGCCACAGGTCAAAAATAAATACATCCAAGAAAGTCTATTTATAAGCCAAAGGTTTGCAGATAGTATGAATAATTATCCATATGAACTGAGTGCTATTCTGAATATCTTTAATCATTTGCATCATTTAATCATTTCCATGGACAGATTGCATACATGGACTGGAATCCTGTAGGCAGCATATGATGGCATAACCTCTCATCATACCAATTAATGAAGGAAGTATCCAGTACTTAGAAAGCCAGCATGGTGCAATGGTTTGAATGTTGGACTAGGAATCCAGAGAATAGAGTTCAAATCCCTTCTTAAGAAAATGCCCTGAGTGACTTTGGAAAATGGTACTCTTTTGCATTTTGTCTCCTAGAGTCCTCTAGGCACATACAGACTGATGACAATTGTAGTTCAAATGCTAAAGTAACTTTTCAGAACTTTGAGGTAAAGAATCAGTCTGGGGACAAAGAATTCAGTTTCCCCCTCTTTTGACTGTGCCTCTCCACCAGCCTTCCCCTGTGGCTGATTTCTGAAGAAGAAATGTGTGCTGTAGATCTTATTCACTGCACACCAATGAAATATTGGCCCACAGTAACTCTCATACTGTAAATCTATAACTCATGTTCTCAGTTTTCTGGCAGAGATAGCAAACAAGGCTAGCTGTTTACAAATTTTATTGTCAAGAGATTAGCAACATTCAGTCTCATTTCAAAAGCCCTCTGCAAGAGATCAGTCCAGACCTTCAGCAAGTACTATCTGTCTAGGGGAAGGAGAACTAAGGAGCTTGCAAAAGAGAGAGTGTATAGTTTACCATTGGGCTAGCTTTGGTCCACCACCTGTAAGCACAAGGCTTCCTAAAGAGTAACTTTGAGAAGCAATGTGGGCTTCAACATAAAAAAAAAAAAAAATCCCACCATTTCAGTTGTAATCAAGAGGAAATGAAACGTGATCCTCTTCTCCTTCTTCTTCTTCTTCTTCTTCTTCTTCTTCTTCTTCTTCTTCTTCTCCCCCCTCCCCCCCTCTCTCTCTAATTGCTTGTGATAGCCTCTAGGCACAGAAATAACTATAATAAGAAATAACTATAATAAGGAACTAGTAGAATTGGTTACCATAAATTAGAAACAACTTGAAGGCACACAGGAAACAACAACAAACCAATGCTTTTTTATGCAACTATGGACCCTTCCCCGCAAAACCTCAGCTTGTATTGTGTTACAACAAAGAGCTGTAAAATATTTTTCTTCTCCTGTATGATTTTTAATATCTTTACCTGATGAAGAAGCCAGTGAAGCTTTGAAAGATTTTATGATGCATTTTATGCATTTTTGGTTGAGACAATAAAGGTATCACTGTTTTGTGTATTGGATGTTGTATTTTCTGTATGACCAACGATGGCTACCTCTAGGCATGCAGTATTGTGGCGTGGAAATGTGGAAATCTTGTTCCCATGGGGACCTTCCTATCTGGATATCTGTGCATAACTTTTTGAAACTTGTTTTTCAGAACATTCACAACTGTATGCATTTTGCATACTTGTATACAAGTTTGAAATAGTCATTTATCTATACATTCTTAGTTGTGCATATTTGGTTTCAATCACATTGCAAAGCCTGAAAAATGTGCAGATTTCAAAGCAAGTTGTGATGCAATCTGTTGAGTGGCCCAGGAAGTTCTAAACAGACATTTCTGTACAGAGGTTTGAATCCAATGAATTCCTATTCCATTCCTACTTATCACTGAGTAGGAAGTTACAATAACAACATTCATATGTATTGAATAAGAACATTTTACCTTGGATTTCTTGTGCTCACCTCATCTGGGAGAAAGTTCCTGGGTTACAAAGGTATTTCTGAAGATTCATCAGTAAAGTTCATGCAATGATGAATGCCACATTTAACACACTGTTCCATAAACTCATGCTGTAGCTCTATCTCAGCCACATACACTATACAATGAAAATATTTAAAATGCATAGACTAGACAGTATGTTGAATGTACGTGCTCATAATTCACTGAGCACTTCAAAGAGTGCTAATGATTAGGTAAAAAAAAAGATATTTCAGATTAAATGGGTTAGATGGAGTAAAAACCTGTACCTCTGTAGAGATTCCATACCTATGAAATAATTTTATGTCTACTAAATAATTTTCTAATGGGTCTCAAGGTATACTTATAATCATTTCTCACAATGAGAGGACTTTCTGTAGTCTCCTTGAAGAGATAATTCAAGTGAAATTGGGTTCAGGGAAGAATCCTGTAGGAATTTGAACTGCAGACTAACAAAGATGAGCTAAGCCCAGTAAGTCAGATTCAATAAATCTGTCTTGTTGACTTTCATTCCCACTACCTCCTGGGCTCTTCCTATATCCAATACTAAGTGGTTCTTATTTTCCCCACTGCTACATGAAAGCAGGGTGGAAGCAGGGAAAGAAATCCACAGGCTTATAAATCCTTTCTCAGAACGCAGAGATAATCAAGGAACTGTTGAAAGAAAACCAGTAAATAGTGGATTTCCAAAGGTGTAATAATTTCTTATTTTACTGAATTCATTTCTTTGAAATTCCATTGCTCCTTCAAGTCCCCTTGTTCCACACAGTTGTGCTTTCTATTGCCTTTGACAATAATTAACGCTTCTCAAAGGGTGGCATTTATTAGCACAGTGTTATTCCAAATCTATTCTAAACAGACCAAAATGGGAGATGCCTGGCTGCCTGGCTCTCTGACAAATATCAATGTTCATGGATGGTTAAATCTCCAACGAACTATTAGTATGCTCCATGTGGAACATACTGTATTTGTGAAAGCTTATATAAATAAATGTATCTGCCTTTCTTGTAAAACAGATTTCAGGCAAAAGCAGAAACAAGGCTAGAAAAAAAAAACTGCAGCCTTTCAGAGAGAGATTCTGCAGCCTAGATGATAGAAAGGCAGGAACTGCTGCTGAATAAAAACAACCAGGAACAGGGCTGCCCCATGTGTTTAGCAGATGGGCAAGTACTTTTGGGAGAACATAAATATGTGTGTATGTCCTGTACCTCCTACAGGAGCCTGTTGCCCTCAAGTGTCATAAAAGACACCATGTTGAAGTATGATTCAGGCACCAAATAAATCCATTTTTTTTCTCCACAATATCCTTTGCTTCAGGCAGCAAATGGCTTGGGCTAGCCCTGAACAGAAATACATATTTCCATTTTTACTGAAAAATAAATGGTTTCTATTCTTACTGAGTTACATATACAGACCTCATCTGACTGTGATGATAATTATAGTGACATTGTTATTAAGAAAGTATTGTTACATTATGACAGACATTATGATAGCAAACTTAGTGATTAGGAAGGCAAATTTTCTGAAACTGTCTGAGCTTTCTAAGATAAAAGATATGATATTGATTTTATTTTTGTAACATATTATATTTTATTCACACACTGTACAATTTTAAATTAAAAATAAACTACTAATACTGATGGTTTTCTTGATATATGTTAGATCTTATGGCATGAGCTGGCTAGGAGCAAAGAAGTAGAATAAAAGTGGAGGAAACCTGTATATATACCTGGACAAAAGTAACACTGTTGAAGTGAAAATCCCTTCTAACAAATTGTGCAAGTGTTTTTGCACCTGCTTTCACAACACACACATACTTCCACCAATGCTTTAAAAAGTGTGATCACTAGATAAATAACATTGTTTCATGCCCCAGTAAAAATGGTTAACAATTTCCCAAACAGATGCCAAAATGGAAATTTAAAAGTCAATACTTAGAAAGATTAGAGAATACATGATGTGCTAGGATATTCAATATAGTCTATTTCATTTGAGTATCTGTTTCTTCAGAGTATCTCTCTGAGTCTAAAAGATATGATGATAAAATCGATAGTCAGACTAAAATAGACTTAGATCTTTGGTCCTGATTCAGTTACAGCCATTGACCAAGATTAAATAGCACTCTGACATAAGCATAAAGTAGCCTTCTTTATTGACTAGGCTTACACTTCCTCCCACAGTGCAATGCAGCTTTATGGGACTGGGATACATGTCCATAGCTCAGGAAGGACTGGGCCACCTATGCACCTGTGCAGACTGTCAGTATATCCTGGGTAATCATTGGAGATTTGAGAGGGTGATAGCTGTTCTTTTCTCATAACTATATTTCAGTAGCCAGATACTGTCCAAATACCAACTGCTCTCTCTCAGCCACTAATTGCTTGCGGGAGAGGACACCAGTGTCATTTAGATGGATTTGTAAATGGATTTGTAAGGAAAAGGGCATTGCACAAGAAAGTAAAGGAAGATACTTCCTTCTACTATATCCCCAAAAGTACATATGCTGGTGTAACCCCTGTTGCCATGCCTTCAATTTGACTCCAATTTAACATGGCCCTATCATAATGCTTTCTTGGAAAGGATTATTCAGATGAGGTAGTGAATTTCTAAGACCCTGATCTCTCACAGTTCTAACCAAACAATGAAACCACCACACCATGCTAGATCTCCCAATTACACCAGCATATTTCACCATCAGCTTCCAACCATAGATTTCAAATCATACTTAACCATTGGTGTTAATATAACAGTTGGTGTTAATAAATATAATATACAATATATAACAAACATTATAATTATAACTAACCTGGAGGACTCCAGGAGGCAAAATTCAAAGCCATCCAGTGAATTTCCATGGCTGAATCATAGTTCATTCCTCAAACCCTGATACCATGCTGGCTCTTCACAGGCTTGTTAGGTAGGTTAAAATAATAGAAAGTTTTTCCTTGGCTATTTTCAGAGTAAGTGGAAGAGCAAGGAAATGGCAGGGCTACCATAAAGATGTGGAGAGCTGCTGACAGGGCACAATTATTAACCAGGGTTGATGCTGTTTAGCTGCCAAGGTCAGATAGGATTTGATGCCTTTAGGTTATTTAACCCATCCTATATCAAGAGATAGCTTGATAATATAGAAATAGTATTAAAACAGGCTAAATAGGTTTTGAAAAAGTAAAACAGGTTAAAAACAGTAAAACAGTGTTATTATTTTCCCCAGAACTTGGACTCAGAGCAGCTTGCAATACTAAAAGAACAGTAAAATGAAAAACATAAATGATTACAATATTAAATATTAAAATTGATTGCTTGTAATTTAAATAAGCTAACAACATATTAAACAATGACCAAAATAGAGAATTAGCCATCTACGTCTAGGGCTGGGAGCACTGAAAGACATTGATCTGACTTCATGCATTAGTAATGAATTAGGGATGCCACATCTTTCTTGCCTCAAGAATCAGTATCTGTGTGGCAGACAGGTACTCCCTCTCTCTGCTGGGAGTAGCTACATCTAAAATTGTTTGGCTCATGCAGATGACAAAGCATTTAGTTGCCATTCATTTTTGAAGAATCAGTTTAAAAAGGCACGTTTCTACACATTCAAGGGGTGAGATTGGTCATTTAAAAAGATGAATGCAGAATTAAGTAAATGTTCCAAGTTTTCCTATCTCTACTTCTTCCTATGACCTGTTCTCCCGAAACCTGACCTACCTTATTTTTAAAAACATATGGCTATCTTGTTAGATTCAATAATTTCTCAGGAAACTGGTGGGGAAAAAACCCTTTATAACTATTTCTGGTTGTCTAATAAATAAATTCATCAGCCCAAGCAAGCAGTTGACACTATGGCAAGTTCTGTTCAAGAATTACTTTTCAGTTGAGTGGACTGGAAAGAGATGCCCAGAAGTTAATGAGGAGGCATGTTTTGGTGTAGTTAATTTTCATTTAGTACCAAAATGTACTTGGACCCCTGCTGTCTTAATGCTACATTTTACTTAATATGGCAGTAGCAGAAATTTAATTAAAATAATTACAATGAAAATGGGTCATTAAATGCATTTATGGATCTCAAATGGTCCTGAACTTACCAGAAAAAAACTGCATGTAGTTGTGCAATTTAGGATTATCACTGAGATGCTCTTGCTCTTGAAGGAGGGATGGGCAAAGGGCTACATGATGCCAAAAGGGAATTCTTGTGACCCTCCATAGTGTCCTGTATCTCTGAAGCACTCTTAAGCCCTTGAAGACCTCCATGGGAGTAGAAAATCATTTCACATTAATCTTACATACACCCAAATAGATCAAATACCTGCAACACCTGCAACCTCATCCCCAAAATAAAATACAGGGGCCAAAAGAGGGAACCGAAAGTTATGTCTCCATGCTGCACATTTTATAGATAAAAGGGTATATGCAGCCAAGGAGCATCAGATTGTGGTAGAGTTCAAACAGGCTTTTAATGTGTAATTACTTGCAGGGAGGCTTCTTGTGGGGTGCTCTACTTTTAAAAACTTTTAAATGATTTTATATCATTTTAAAGCCATAATTTTAATTGCATTTTATCATTTTTAAATAATTCCTCTTGTGAACCATCTTGTGGTTTCTTTCAACTCTATCAGTCTATAAATCAAAGCAGTCAATCAATTCAACCAATAATCAGGTTATTAACAAGAAAAATATCCAAGCTAGGACAGGCTGCATCCATTTGCTTTTACCTGAGCCTGCTCGAAAGGGCAAGATTCCACCCCCCCCTTCCCCCTGCTGGCAATGGAAAGCATTGGGAGGAGCAGATAGAAACTTGGGAAATTAAATGCATAAGAAAAAAATAAGACAATAGAAGATTAATTGGAACGATTCTTGTTAAACTGGGACAGTTGGAGAATATGGTGTTGCTATACTGTGTGGAGGAGAGAAGATGATAGCCAATACATAACCCCAAAGATCTTTGTAATTTTATTTTTATTTTATTTTTAATAAGGGATCAGTTCAAACAGCCTATGTGGCAGCCATGGGCAATTATTTCCATGATCATGTTAGTTAGTAACACTAGGCCTGGATCCATGTTGGTGAACCTATGGCATGTGTGCCTGTTCTGGCATACAAAGCCATTTCTGAGGGCATGCAGAGAGACAGGAAGGCGAAGGAGGAGGAGGAACAAGTGCATGCCTATTCCCCTCCCCCTTCTTCTCCCTGCCCTCCCAGGCCTTTAGCTGGAGGAAGAGAAGAAGGTAGAGGTCTGCCCCCTCAGAAGTCCCATCCCCTCTAGAAGTCCTGCCCACTGGCACCGGGTGCAGGAACACCCTTGAGTTTGAACACTCAGTCTCTAAAAGGTTCACCATCACTAGCCTAGATTCAACATTTTCAGTACTCTTTGAAAACACAGAGAAATCGTGCTGGCTAAGAAACTATAGTTACATTTAGGAATATCATCAGCAGCAGAATGTATAAAATGTCTAATTCAGTGACAATGAAGGTGCCAATAGAACCTCTAATACACATTACAGGCCCAACCACTCAGAAAAATTAAATTTGCTATTCTTCAAATATAGGATGGAAAGAATATTTGAAAATATCTTTAAAAAAACATGTTTTTTGAGTGGTGAGAAACCATGATGAGAGGAATCCTGGACTGACAGAAATCTTTGCACTTTAGGATTTATTCTGTGCAAAATTTTCTAGTGTTTGTTTTGCATAAAAAACAACATTTCCCACACAGATAATTATGTTTTATGAAAAAAAATGTTATCTTCTTCACAGACACTTCTGTTTTTTTCCAGAAAATGCTGTAATTGGGAAATTATTCTATGCGAACTTTGCAACACTTTTCATGTAGAAAATGATGTTTCATGCAGAAAATGCTGTTTTCAAAACAAAACAAAAACCAGCAAATTTTTCGCAGCTTGGTGAAGTGGTTGAGTGTTTGACTACAAATCTGGCGATCAGAAACCCACTGGGTGACCTTGGGCAGGTTCAACACTCTCAGCCCCCCAAAACCCCACTATTGTTTTCCCTTAGGGTCACCTAAAATCAGAAATGACTTGAAGGCACACAACAACAACAATCCCAAATTGCCATTAGGCTACAAAAACTGTGTTTTTTGTTTCCTTCAAGAAGAAAATTTGTGTGAAGTATATCCCTATTGAAGGGCTCAAACAGAAAGGCCAAAATAAAGCTGCTTCGGGTCACTTTGGAGGTATGCTGTTTAAATGCCACACACATCTTAAGAGTCCAGAAGCTATGCCAAACCTGAGCTCTAGTCCTTAGGACTGAAGCATGGCTTTGGCTCAGCTTCCATCCTCTTAGGACACATACAGCATTTAAACAGCATACCTCCAAAGGGACCTGAAGCAGCTTTATTTTGGCTGTCTATTTGGACCTGAAGTCATGAAATACAAGAGAATATTTATCAGGCACAGATGGTAAAAATCATGTAGGGGAAGAAAAATGATGTCATCACCATTTTCCTTGAAATGTTTACCTTAGATGTAGATGACCTAGAGGTAGACTTAATGGAGACAGAGGTCAGATACTTTCTCCGCCGTAAAGAGAAATTGGGACAAAGCTGGTAAAATAAATGGAACAAAATTTTCTTCTCTGTAGCAGTACCAGAGGATTTCCTTTTGAAATATAGTGGTCAAAAACCACTTTGTAGGCAGAGTACAGTGAGTTTCTTAAGAAACTTTTTGTGTTGTCAGATTTGGAAATAAATTTAGACACTGTAACAGGTACAGCATGCCAATAGTAGCTGAATTCATATTCCTTCATCTGAGTTTGCAATAAAAGTCTCCTCAACCTGCATGAGTAACATGGATACACTTCATCAGCCCAAAATAAAAATGTAGTGCTTGGATTTTCAAGTGCTTGGATTAAGATGTGAAATTTTTGGTTAGCCAAATAATTATCTCTTTTTCATTATAGACTTAATAAGGAATAATTTCCACCCTTTCATGATACAACTGTAATTTCTAAACTTACTTTTAAACAGTTATGGGGGGGTTGCATAATTTTGCATAATTCAAATGAACTGTCGCCTTCTGCTGCTTTATTTTCTGTTGCCAGGGTTGAAGGAAAGGTGAAAACAAATATACAAATATGTACCAAAGGCTTGTAGTCAGATTTTTTTTAGATGGAATAACTAAAGAAAATTGTTTCTCTTCCTTTTAAAGCAATACAAGATGAGATGAAATTGTAATGAATCATTATTTAAAAGTAACTTTCCAAGTTTGGGGGCAATCATCTAGAGCTGTGTTTAAGATCTTCAGTCCCCCAGATATTATGGACTTCAAATCTCAATAGTCCCAGCTACAGTTTAGAACACACAAACATAATAATAGTATAATGTATCTGATAAACACTGGCATTTTAAGCCAAAGTGAATAATAAAAACTGGCACTCCTAGGTGGCAGAAATCATTTATAGCCCATAAAATGAGGTCATTAAGGAAACTTATTTATCACCCCTGCCCCAGTTGCATCTCTCCATCTAACAAGCTGCTTTTCATTACTGGAATATTTTCCCCTCTGGCTGCATATTTAGGATGGACTCCATTTACACACACACACACACACACACACACACACAATTGAAATGTTCATTAATCCTCAATATAAGAATAAAGCCCTAAAGGAAGTATTTATCCATGCAGAGAGTGTATAAAGAGAGTATTAACTAGCAAATCTTTTTATTTTTTTTCCAGCAGCACAAAATTTTCCCCAGAAGGTTGGGTACTTACATTATTACGCCATTATATTTAAAAGAGGATTCAGAAAAATACCACCCAAATTATGGCCCTGTTAGTCGTTTTAAAGTAGAATCTATAGATATTTTGTGTGAAACTGTTAGTTATAATCAATATTGCTTTTGTTAAAGAAGAATAAAGAACTCAGTTTCCTTAATGGGTATTTCTGATTACAGTTTTTTGCTCTTGCATATGAAGCATAACTACTCCCTTCCTTGCGAGAGCAAGTTGCATACAGGCTTTGTCAATTTCCACATTTCATTTTATTGACAGGGATTACCTATGGAAGAAATTGCTTAAAAGCTGGTATTGACAGAACATGATTAGATCTCTCGAAAGTGTCTAACTGGGACATTATGGCAAAAGGTCAGAATAAGGTTAAAAGGACAACTGACAATTTCCATTCTACTGACATGTGTCCCTACAAGAACAGCCAGTCTGTTTGTTGGGACTGACTGCTGGTCTTTCATACATATACATACACACAGAAACACAACAGTATTTTAAGTAAGTTGAATAATAAGTTCTCCTCTGGCCAAATAATGTGATAGTTTGGTATAACATATATATTAAGAAAGCTTGATTCTTGTGTGTCCGGGAAAGTAGCCAAATGGCTGATAAGGCCAGCTCAGTTCCCAAACAAACAGGTAAATATCAGGTAAATAAAAACAAGATAAAGGGCCAGACAGCTATATGATGGGCATAACATGAAGACATGAACTTGTCTAGGTTTAATATGTACCAAGATTGTAGCATGACTCTCCAAGAACAAGAGGATTTAAGACCACTGGATCAGCATGGACAATGACATACTTAAAAGATCCACATGTATGAACTACAACTTGCTCCTGCAAAACAAAGGTGATATTCTTGGTTTTATAAAAAGACTGATCATAGCTCAAGTGAGAGTAACTTACCAATCAGGAGTTTCATAAGCCTAGTCTACCTGGTAAACACTGAAATCGTGGATCTGTTTCAGTCTGGTTTCCGCCCATGGCACTCTACAGAGACAGCCCTCACCAAGATCTCAAACGATCTCTTGTGGGCCAAGGCGAATGACCTCCACTCTATTCTCATTCTTCTTCAACACTGTGGATCATTGCCTCCTGGTTGATATACTTTCTGACCTTGGGTTTTCCGATTCTGTTCTTGACTGGTTTAAATCTTACTTGTCAGATAGATCTTTTGCAGTGGTCAGACTTCCTCCTCTGTTCCCTTATCTGTTGGAGTTCCCAAGGGCTTTGTCCTGGGTCCCCTTTTGTTTTCTCTATACACATTGTCCCTAGGTAAACTCATCAGTTCTTTTGGTTTCTCCTATCATCTGTATGCCGATGACACTCAGCTGTATCTTTCCACCCCTGACCTTTTGCCAGGGCTTGAACAGTATGTTTCATCCTGTCTGACTGCTATCTCTCAGTGGATGCAGCATTGGCACTTGAAGCTCAACATGTCTAAGACAGAGCTTCTTGTCTCCCCACCTAAGCCCACCCTCCAATAATCCATTTTTGTTTCTGTTAAAGAAACTTCTATTCAACCCATTCAGCAAGCCCACAGTCCTTTACAACATTGCCAAAATCCGTCCATTCCTCTCAGCCTCCTCTGCCAAGACTCTGGTCCATGCCCTAGTGGTATCACAACTAGATCATTGTTACCTTCTTCAGTCAAGGCTTCTTCTCTCTCACCTCCATCCTTTAATCTCTGTTCAGAACTCAGCTGCACATATTATCATATCCGCTCGCCACTTTGACCATGTTTCTCCTCTTATATCCTCCCTTCATTGCCTTCCTCTCCCCTTTCTCATCCAGTACAAATTTTAGTTGTTGACTTTTAAACCTTCCATGGACTGGCCCCTCCTTATTTATCTAAACTTCTTTCTCCTTACATTCCTACTCGTACCCTCCACTCTGGTAGCCAAGGTCTCCTGTCCCAGCCTATGATTTCCACTGCCCCGTCCCGTATTCATCCCTTCTCACTTGCTGTCCCTTACTCCTGGAACTTTCTTCCCCCACATGTGCACCTCATCACTTCTCTAACCAGTTTCAAAATTGAGTTAAAGACTATATTGTTTAGGAAGTGTCCCCAGTATTGTGCCCTTGTCTGCCCCAGGATGCCTCGTTTTAACTATTAAGAAGTCGGGCCTTCCCTCCAGTCCATCTGCCTTGGTCCTGGCCTCAGAGGGAGAGAAGAACTTCTGGACCTGATCCCCTTCCCCACCACCATTCCCTTCTTCTTTTGTGTTGTGTCTTTTTAGATTGCAAGCCTGAGGGCAGGGAACTGTCTAATTAAAAGATTGTGTGTACAGTGCTATGTAAATAAAGGTTAATAATAATAATAACAACAACAGCCACAATAAATGTGTAAAAAAACAATACAAAAACTTCATGTAAAATATCATCTCTAATGAGCAAACTTTCTTCCTAATGAGCAGAGCCCTACAATATTCTTGTATTAGGCATAAATAAGAGAAAAAGCAGATATCTTTATTCTTCCCTTATGAACATTCTCACAGGTTAGGTGCAAAGAAGGATATTCAGGTATACAGCTCTATGTCTTGTCACTTGGCTAGAACAATACATGTGGGGACAAGTTTGTCAGGATCTCTGTGTTTTGTGGTTGTGTGTCTCTAAGTCATTTTTTACTTATATGGCAACCCTAAGGCAAACCTGTCATAGGGTTTTGTTGGCAAGTTTCTTCACAGTGGCTTGCCATTGCCATCCTCTCAGGCTGTTACCACCTGAGTATTGTTTGTGAAAACACACTGTTAAGATAATGACAAATGCTTCTCCCTTTTGAATTTCAGTTTTTCCACCTACTTGGGTATTTGCATAAATAACTTCATACTAAGGCAACACCCTATGTAGCTAATGAAAAGTCTGTAATTTCCCTCCCCATGCACCCCCACCTCCATTGAGTGAACTGAATGCAAATTTTGCATTTTGTACTTTGAACTCAATTTGCAGCAACAGAAATAAGCTGAGGACAAAGGGGAAAAGTTGAAGGAGGAGAGGAACTGAGGCATTTTAAAAGCAGCTGAAAACAGGATGACAGAGAATTAAGCAAAACTGTGTCTGCCAAAGTGAGACAGTAGGAGGGTATGCATCAACATTACAGTCAAGGTATTTCTTAAAGCCCTATTTCCAAGGTGGTGAAATAGTAAACTATAGCTGTATTTGAGGGCTAACAGGAGAGGGCTTTCTGCTCCCCTCCCTTTCCCACCCCACAGCTGTCTATCCCAGCCATTTGAGAAAGTCAACCTGACAGCCTTACATTGTGGAAAGAGGAGTATGAGGATATCAGATCTGTCATCCAAGATCAGCAGCTGTGGGGATTAGCCTTGGTATTCTTCTCTCTTGTGTCAAGTGAGTGAAGCATAGGAGTTCCTCAGGGGAGAAGGCAGAGGCTGTTCACAGTGGTAGCTTGTCTTAACAGCTGGAAGCCGAAAGCAGCCTGCTTCCTTCTTCCACCAGCAAAGCTAGATTCCCCTTTGACACACAGCTCAGGCCTTGGCAATGTACCTTTCCTTTCTCACTTATAATAGAGCTTGAAGGAGTCAGTTACCTGAAAGGTGCCAGTCTTGATTTTGCTAAAAGACAACTCAGTGAACTCTTGTGATGATGCAACAAAGGCAGGCAACTATGAGCAGTGTGTCAGAGCAAATGCCTTCCTCCCTCTCTAGAATTGCCATTTCCTTTGCTTGTAGCTTGAGAAGGCATGTGAGACACCAATTCAGCCACATTAGACAATGACAGCCTGGTGGATGCTTCTGCAACCAACCTCTCACAGCTGATTGACCTGATTGGCTACAGAAGGAGAGATAAGCTGGCCTTAGGGCTCTAGCAGTGTCATCACATTTTCTTATACGAAGGTGGAAGCGTTAGAGTGTTGGGGACATTAAGGGAATGTTTTTTTATTATTGATCATGTAACTTGTACAGTGGTCCCCCGGGTTACGAAGGTAATCCGTTCCGGGATTACCTTCGTAACCCGGAAGCTTTCGTTTCCCGGGGGACCACTTTCACAGACGGACCGCGCGGCCATTTAAAGGGGCCGCACGGCTTTTTTCGTTCGTATCCCGGGGGATCCTTCGGATCCCCCAGGATACAGTAGCGGTCCCGCCACCTTCGGATCCCGGGATTTTCGTACCCCGGGGGATTCGTAAGGCGGGGGACCACTGTATTTGGATCTTTGCTGTTACTTGCCTCAATCCTCAAAAAGGGAGAGGTGGGATACAAATAAATATATCATCATCATCATCATCATCATCATCACACCACCACCACCACCACATCTATGGATTTCTGTGCTGGCACAAGGTTGTCAGGTGCAGTGGAGGAGAAGCACGTATCAGAGTGAATGTCCACATATAATTTTCCTCTCCCAGTATGATTTCAACAGCTATGTATGCCCCCAGTTAAATCTGTTTTTATATTCCAGTGATCGAATACAAAGTAAAGCACACTAAATGCAGGTGAGGGAAAGCACTTTCTATGTGAAACAGCTGTCTTTCACCAATTGACACTGATTGACACAGCACAGTCAGTTTTGACCTATGGTGAATGAGATACAATGCAAGTCCTTGTGTTTTTTTTCTTTTAATTTTTATTAAGATAAAAGTCAAAGAATACATCATTCATTAAATCAAATATACATCCATTACATTCTTTTACAAACTGAGAAAAAAGGACTTCCTCTTATGAAAACACTATACAATACTCAAATTTACATACTCTTATTTTCCCATAATTTGGACTCTTCTTTCCATTTTTCTATATATTGTTGGTTAGTTCTTTTATTTGCATAAGCCGAAAGTACATCTAAGGTGGCAAGATCATTCAGCTTCATTATCCATTCCTCTGTCGATGGTACCAATGTTGTTCTCCAATATTTCGCATATATCAATCTAGCAGCAGTAATCATGTATAACAAGACATCTATTTGATCCCGTGTAATGTTATCTAAAATTATATCCGTTATGTTTACCAAAAAAAATTCTGGTCTTAATGGGATGTTCTTTTTTAATACCGATGTGATACACCTATGAATTCCTTTCCAGAACCTTTTAGCTTTTCTACACAACCACCACATGTGATAAAAAGTACCTTCTGTTTCTTTACATTTCCAACACCTATTGTTTTCATGTTTTCCAAGTTTAGCCAATTTTGTTGGAGTTAGGTACCACCTATAGAAAAGTTTATAATACAAGCTGACAGAGTTGGTAAATTTCAAATTTCTTTTCCAAACACTTTCCCAATTCAAGAGAGTAATTTCATTTCCAATATTTTGTGCCCATTTGATCATATTTGATTTAACCGTTTCCTCATATAAGTTCCATTCCAAAAGGTATTTATACATTCTCTTAATAAATTGTACCTTTTCACCTCTAATTATTTTGTCAAAGTCTGTTTTCCATTGTTCTATTCCTAGTTCTTTTTTATCCTTCTCAAAATCACATTTAATTTGCCAGTATTTTAACCAATTAATTTGTATTCCCTCTTCATGCAATTCTTCCCTTGTTTTTAATATGTCATTATTCCCCATCTTTTTCAAAATATTTTCATATTTTAACCACTGCGTTGTTTCCTTTTTTTCCTTTTTATGAAATGCTTCTTGAGGAGAGATCCATCTGGGCAGTTTTCTAAACATATATTTCTTATATCTGTTCCAAGTAATTAACAATGCTTTCCTTATAATATGATGTCTAAATTCTTTAAGACCTTTTGGTTTTTCATAGCCCAGATATGCATGCCACCCTATATTTATATCTGCTCCTTCGAGTTCTAAAAGTTTGGGGTTTTCCAGTTGCACCCACTCTCGAATCCAGAGCAATGAACATGCATGATAATAAATTTCTAGACTTGGTAGGTTTAAACCTCCTCTGTCCTTCCTATCTTGCAATACTTTGTATTTTATTCTCGTTTTTTTCCCCTGCCAGACAAAATCGGATAGATCTTTTCTCCAAGCTTTAAGTGGGAAGTTATTAGTAATAATCGGTATTGTTTGAAATAGAAAAAGCATACGGGGAAGGATGTTCATTTGTATTATTATAATTCTTCCTAAAAGCGATATTTGCTGTTTGTTCCATCTTAATAGATCTTTTTTTATAGATTTCCAGGTTGTGATATAATTATTCTTATACAAATCTGAGTTATTTTTAGTTAGATTAATTCCCAAATATCTAATTTACTTCATTAATTGGAACTCAGTTCTACCCTTGAGATCTTCTTCTTCCTTTGTGGTAAGGTTTTTGGTTATAATACCACTTTTAGATTTATTAATTCTGAAGCCAGCTAGATGACTATAGTCTTCCAGTTTTTCTTCTAACCTGCAAATATTTTGGATTGGATTTTCTATAAAGATCACTAAATCATCTGCATATGCTCAGATTTTATAACTATGATTCTTAATCTTTATGCCTTGTAATTTATCGTCATTTCTTATTAAACTTATTAATATGTCAATTACTATTATAAACAATAAAGGGGACAGGGGACATCCCTGTTGTGTACCTTTATTTATCTTAATTCTGTTTGTCTTTTCTCCATTGATTCTCGTGTCTTGTGTCTTGTAAATATTATTAATCCTATTCGCTGTTCTACCTCTAAATCCAGTTTCTTCCAAAATAATTTCCATAAAATCCCAATTCACATTATCGAATGCTTTTTCAATATCTAAAAAGACTATGCCTAATTTCTTCTGTTGATGTAACTCACAATATTCTATCACATCTACCACTGTCCTAATGTTATCTTTTATATGTCTTCCTGTAAGAAAACCTGCTTGTTCTTCCTGAATATGTGTTGATAGTAGTTTTTTTAGCCGATCGGCAATGATGGATGTGTAAATTTTATAGTCCATATTAAGCAGTGATAGCATATTAAGCAAGTCCTTGTTGTTTGATAGTCCTGGTCAGCCCTTGCAAACTCAGTTGTAGACTTCATTCAGCCTAGCTACCTGTAACATAGGCCTCAAAAAGATGGCCCCAAAGAGCTGCCATCAGGTCATCAGGGGTGAGGCGTGCACACCATGCATGCCCAAATGTGGCTGGAAGCCACTACAGATGTGGCTCTTTCCCAAAACCAGCCTAAAATAAGTGGGAAAAAGTCAGGTCCTTTTCAGCAGGCCAGCTGGGGACTGCAGTGGCAGCCTGAATTGGGGCCAGCCACAAGCAGCTGCCAGATTCCCAATGCAAACTGGCCCTGCACAGTCCTGGGGCAGCGCTTTTTGGCCATCTGTTTCACCCCATGGCCTCCCTCTTTTCCTACTGCCCTCCACTTTTCCCAACATTCACCAATGAGTGATATCATACCATGACATGTCCAATGTGCAATAGCCTTAGTTTAGTCATCTTTGCTTATAGTGACAATTCAGAGTTCATTTGTATTAGAACCCATTTATTTGTTTTTTTGGTGGTCTGTAGTATTCATGGACTCTTCTCCCTCAGCACCACATTTCAATAAGGTCTTTCTTTCTGACAGCTTTCTTCACTATCCATCTTTCACAATTGGATATAGAAAACAAAAATACAATTATCATTAACTTTCACATTCAATTATACATAGCACTCTTGTGGATTTTATCTAGCTATTTTATAGTGGTCCTTCCACATCTTAATGTTCTTCGGATTTCTTGACTATAGTCTCCATTTTGACTAATGAGTGATTCAAACTATAATTTTATTTTTATCATACATATACAAAAAGAGATAAAACAAACATTTAACATAATCTATAGGATAAATAGTTTGCAAATTGTATTTTCTATTTTCAAACTTAAGATTTCATTTAATTACTTATCCATATTCCTCTCTTCTCTCTAACTTCCTAATGTCGTCCCATTGATTAGACCTATAAATCTCATTCAATTTTTAGCCTTATTCCCAATTTAATAATACAATGTAATAAAACTGTAGATACATTCTTCTGTTCCCAATGTCTTTTCTTTTATGGAGATTTGTTATTCATTATTATTTCCCATTAAAAGATATTTCTTTTTTTTTCTTTTTTTATATTTATCAAAAATTATATATTAACCTGGATGCCTTAAAATATTTTTCATTTTCCCACTTTCTTCATATTTTCCATTTCTTCACGCAAAATTCCTTAATTGGTGACCACTTTTCTTTCGTTTTCTAAAGTAACCCATTCTGAGATCCCGTCCAAAACGTTTGCATAGTAGTATAGCTTTAAGTCCAGCAGACTAGTTCCTCCATCTTCCTTTGATCTTGTTAGAGTTTCCCATTTGACACATGGTCTTTTCCTATTCCAGATGAATTCTCTAATATCTTTATTCCATTTTTTAAAAGGGGAGTCGTTGTTTAAAATTGGAATAGTTTGGAATAAAAAGTTCATTTTAGGGAGAACCATCATTTTGATAGTTTCATTTCTACCCATAAGAGATAGTTTAAGTTTACTCCATTTCTCCAACTCTTTTTTTATTTCTTTCCATTTTTTGACATAGTTGTTCTCGAATAATTCTGTATTCTGTATTCTTATTTGTTAGCCAAATTCCTAAGTATCTGGCTTTTTTTTACAACTCGCAGTTTGTCAGTTGCCTAAGTTGATATTCTTCTCGTTTGTTTAATTTTTTTGTAATCAGAACTGTTTTCGTCCTATTAATTTTAAAGCCAGATACTCTTCTGAAATCTTCTATGATTTGGAAAAGATGTTCAATTTGATGAAAGGGATCTTCCAAGATCATGACTAAATCGTCTGCGAAGGCTCTTAGCTTGTATTCCTTTCCTCTAAGTTTAATACCTTGTATGTCTTGCCTTTCTCTAATCTGGTTGTTTAACACCTCCAAAACCACAATAAAAATTAGCGGTGAAAGAGGACATCCTTGTCTTGTACCTTTTTCGATGTTTATTTTTTTCAGTTTTCTTCCATTAACTATTAATTGTGCTTCTTGTTTCTCGTAAATCCCTCTGATCCAAGTCAGAAAGCTTTCTCCCACATTCATCCTTTTCAATATTTCAAATAAACAGTCCCAGTTGACATTGTAGAACGCTTTCTCTGCGTCTGCAAATATCATGGTTAGCTTCTTGCCATTGTTTCTTTCGTAGTATTCTAAAACATCTAGGATTATTCTTATGTTGTCTTTCATTTGGCGGGAAGGAAGAAAGCCAGCTTGTAGTCTTTTAAAACTCTCTTAAATCTTTCCGCCAAAATTAGAGTGAAAATTTTATAGTCTGTATTTAATAGTGAAATGGGTCTGTAATTGGTGACGTATTTAGGGTCTTTATAATCCTTCGGAATTAAGACAATATCAGCAACTCTCCAAGATTCTGAAATCCCATTGATTTTGATTTCGTTTAATGTTTTTTGCGATGGTACTTTTAATTCCTCTTTAAATCTATCTATCGCCTTTTCCACTTCCTGTATCGTAAATGCTGCATTTAATGTTGTTGCTGCGAGATACTTGGAATGTTCTGTTCATTGATATATTCAATTACCTTTTGTAATGGTATTTCCTCTTTTTTATACAAATTTGTATAGTAACCATAAAAGGCTCCCTGAATTTTTTCTTAGTTATTCGTAGTTCCATCACCATAAATAATTTCTGTAATAATCTTCTTCTTTCTTTCTTGTCTCAATCTACTTGCTAGCCATCTGCCTGTTTTGTTTGCGTTTTCGAAATATTTCTGTCTTATGTATCTCATCTTCTTTTCCATTTCATTTATTAGCATCTTATCCAATTGTTGTTTCAAATATTTCAAGTGTATGTTTTTCCTATCTGAGGTCGGGTCGTCATTTAGTCTTTTTTCAGCTTTCGTGATTTCATGTTGTAAATCTTGAAGTTCTTTCCTTACTTTATGTTTAATTTCAGCTCCTCTTTGTATTAATATTCCTCGTAGAACAGCTTTACTGGTATCCCATACCATTTTCATAGACACCTCATGATCGCTGTTTTCAAGAAAGAAATTTACCAATTCCTTCTTGGTCTTTTTGAGAAAAGTGTCATTATTAAGTAAAGTGTCATTGAGTTTCCAACAATATTGTTTCTTCCTTACTAACATAGACATATTAATTAAATGATGATCAGAGATAAACCTTGGTAAGATTTCCATCTGTTTAATCCTCGTGAGTAATGTCTTAGAAACAAAAAAATATCAATCCTTGATGTTGTTTTGTGGGATTCTGAAAAGAAGGTATGCCCACGGTCTGATGGATAAAGTTCTCTCCATACATCACATAAATCAAATTCTTCTTTCATTTCCCTAAAAATTATGGGTAATTTTCCTTGCAGTTTGTTCTTTTTGTTTGTAAGATTTCTGTCTTGCTTCGGGTCCATGACTCCATTCATGTCGCCCAACATTATGATGTTTTCATATTCTGGATCATGAAGTAGTTCTTTAACTTTGTAAAAAAAGATTGATTTATTGTCTTTGGGTGCATAAAGTCCTAATAGTAAATATTTAATATCGTCAATCTTGGTCTCTATGGCTAAGATATGGCCTTCTTTATCTTTATAGACTTCTTTCACAGGATAAGTGTCTTTTACGTAAATCACTAGACCGCTTTTCCTTTTTACATTTGCTGAAACAAAAGTCTGACCTAGTTTGGGGTTATTTAGGTATTTTACATCTTTTTGCTTTATCTTAATTTCTTGGAGGCATATGACATCCAATTTTAATTTGTTTATATAATGGAATGTTTTATTGCGTATATGTTTAGAATTTAATCCTTTGATGTTCCATGATCCTATCTTCATCTCCATGGTTATCAATTTTAATAAAAGTATTAAAAACCTAGGTTTGTTAATTCTCCTTCTTCTGACTCCTTTTGGTCTGTTTTCTCTGGATCAGTAGTTTCATCCTCCAATGACTCCTCTTCTCCTTTTTTCCCTTTCTCCTCTTCTACCATGTTCTTTTTCTTCAGTTTTCTTCTTCTTCTTTAGCCCGACGGGTCACTCTTCTCTGCTCTTCCTTCGGCATTTTTTCATCTTCCTTTCTTAATTTCTTTAAAAAGTCCTTTGCTTTAGGTATAGTATTAACTCGATATCTTTTTTGTTTGTATAATACCGATACTCCTTCCACCCTTTCCCATGAGTATGGTATCTGTCTTCTCATCAATTCAGTAGTAAAAAACTTGTTCTCCGTAATATTTCAATCGGTATATCTTTGAAAATTTTTATTGTGTGTCCCATTATCGAAAAATCAGTTGTGTAACTTTTTTGAACAATCATGTCTTTAAATTTGGATTTAATGAAGACTATTACTACGTCCCTAGGTAGTTTCTTCTCTCTGGCTACCGCAGAGCTTATTCTGAAGATTTTGTCGATCGAAAAATCCAGGTCCTCCTCCGTCACTTCCAAGTATGTTGCCAACTCCTGTAATACATTACCATATAGGTCTTCATTGAGATCTTCGGGGATTCCACGAAATTTCAAACGTTTTTCCCTGTAGCGAATCTCCTGATTCAACAATCTGTCATCTTGTCTCTCTTGGGAATATTGAAGTTCCCCTGTTGCTCCTTCTAGTTCCTCTGTCTTTTCCTTAAGTTGTTTTGTCTCGGTTTGTAGTCCTTCTATATCCTTGGAAATTTTGTCTAATGTTTTCCCAAATTTATCCAGTTCTTTATGCATATCTTCCTTTGCTTCTTTTCTCAAAATTTGTAATTCTTCCCTCATTTCCTCTTTGAATTTTTTGAATTCTTCCATAAAGAATGTACTAATCTCTGAAGGTTTGGCGGACGATGATGCATCCGAACCCCTTCTTTGTCCTGGAGCTGTAGATGGATTTGGTTTTTTATATCCTGAAGCCATTTGTAAAATTTTAAATTCTTCTTTAAATTTAGGAAGTTTCTTAAGTTCTCAATCCTTTCTTATATTATACTTAGAACTCTCCTTCCATTTCCATTCAATTCTCAGAGTTCTATGCAATTCCATTAATACTAAGTTCTTAAGATAGCAATTATTTATAAGATCATTCAGTACATTCGATAATTAATTTTTTACCGAAATTAATGAGATGCTGTAAAATTGATTCTTTAAGCAGTTCTCTAATCCAAACAAATCATATATCTCCCTTCTAATGTCTTTATGTATTTAAAACAGTTCTACAAAATTATCAAAATCAAATTCAGTCCATAAAGAATCTAAAATCCAAAATGTTCACTGTTATTTCATATCTAGTCAATTCTAATTTCATTCGTATTGTCTTTTTGTATAATTCTTATCAATATATATTTCTAAATATTAAATTGTTTATATATATGTAAGAAGAAAAAAATATTCTAAAGAAGTCTTTATATTCAATTATAACACTGTAGTTATGTAATTATGTAATTGTGTGTGTATATATATATATATATATATAAACAAAATCACTTAATTTTAGTCCTCTGACTCATTAATTTTAGCTATAGACCCCAAATCAATTCATACCTAAATTTTAATTTCTCAGAATCAAGATGCTAAGGTAAATAATTATTAATGAACTCTTAATTAATTACAACTAAAATCATGCAATTATTAAATTCATACAGTTATGCAATCCATCATCAATGTTCTTATTTTCTTCTTTGCTTCTTAGTCAGATGTCTCCTCTCCCGTCCTCTTTCTGCTGCAGTCTTTCTCTGTTTCCCAACTTAATAGCTACATTCATTTAGTAATTTAATTTAATAAACAATTATCTCGTTGTCTTCTCCCCAGTCCTCTTTCTGACACACTCTTTCTCTTTCTTCTTCTTCTCCTGATTTTAGCTCACCACTCCAGATCCTGTTTAAAATCCACAAAGCACCTCTTTTCTTGTCTTCTTTTTCGTTATACTATTTCCCTATTTCTCAGCTGTACAAATTAAATTAAGTTGGTGAACACTTATCCTGATGTCTCCTCCCCAGTCCTCTCTCCGATGCACTCTCTCTCTTGCTCCTACCTCTTCCAGCTTCATCCTCTTCTCTTCCATCTTTGTCTGCCCTGATCTCCTTCTCACTTCATTTAACTTTTTCGTTGTCCACCATTAAAATTCCCTGATCTCCCAGGCTCTGTAGTTTCTCTCATCCACCCTCTCCTCACAGCCTTCACCCCTCTTCTATGCCTGGCAGTCTTAGTTTCTCTGTCTTAATCAAATGTTTTGAAAGTCGATATGGTTCGTTGGCCACTGTATTGCTCAGTTAATGCTGGTCCCCTCTTTATAACCATAAAACCATAAAACCTTCACTCTCCCTTTCTTGTTGTTTATTTAAACAGCCCCTCTGCGATCTTAGCAGGGAAGCCGAGCTGCTTCAAAAGGGCGAGAGTACTTTTATTGTCCAGCAGGAGTTTCCCTTCCGCATCACACACATATTTATTACGGCACTTCGCCAGCACAAAAATAAGTAACACAAATTACAGAGAATCTGATATGTAACACAAGGATACTACATTATATTCTTACTAAAGTGTATTTACCAATAGAAAATAAGAATACCTATAGTCTCCCTTCGTAGCCTACTCATGGGTAACAAGCATTAAATTGTGTTATCATACTAATACAGTGGTCCCCCGGGTTACGAAAGTAATCCGTTCTGGATTACCTTTCGTAACCCGAAAATTTTCGTAACCCGAGGGAGGCCTGGCTGGCGGCGGAGGAGAAGGGACGGACGCACAGGAAGGCCGTCTCTTCCCCTCCGAGGCCTGGGCGCTGGCTGAGGGGAAGGGACGGACCCGCGGGAAAGCCGTCCCTTCCCCTCCGAGGCCTGGGCGCCGGCAGAGGGGAAGAGACGGACCCGCGGGAAGGCCATCCCTTCCCCTCCAAGGCCTGGGTACCAGCGGAGCGGAAGGGACGGACCCGCGGGAAGGCCGTCCCTTCCCCTCCGAGGCCTGGGCGCCGGCGGAGGGGAAGGGACAGACTTCCGGCCGTCCCTTCCCCTCCGAGGTGCTTTTTTCCCGTATCCCGGGGGATCCTTCGGATCCCGGGGGATACTGTAGCGGTCCCGCCGGTTTCAGATCCCGGGGTTTTCATAACCCGGGGGATTCGTAAGCCGGGGGACCCACTGTAGTACAGTGAATAAAAGCTATAAAATGGTTATCCAAAGTGTGCAGATTTACTAGCAATATTGCTACAACTGTTTTAAAAAATTTTTACGGCAGATGATTGCAGCTGCAAGGAACTTGGCAACTGAAACAGTTATCTGTTCCTTATGGTCAGAAAGGAGATAATTAACATAAAATTGCTCTTGTCTGCCGGGGAAATGTTGTAAAAGTGGGGTTATATATAAATAACGAAATTCTTTATAAAGGGAGCAGCAGAGGAAAATGTGTCCAATTGACTCAATTTCATCAGAGCCACAAGGGCATAGTCTACACTGATAGGGTATTTTTTTATATCTGCCTTCAACAACAGCTGATGGAATAATATTGAATCTTGCAAGCATAAATGCTCTTCTGTACTTGGGAATAATCAGTTTATTAAGATATTTTGCATGAGTGAATGCTCTCTCAGTTTCTCCAATTATGGGATAAAGGGCTGATTTACTTTTATGGTTTTGTAGGTCGATATCTTTAATTCGCTGGGTAATAACAGTTTTTGCTTTGTTATAGCCCAACAAAAGTACGTGGGACCTTGATAGCCCGATAGTAGAAAGCTTCACTATTAAAGATTCTTTCCAAGTTGATATGAAAGAATCTGTTAGTGTTAACGGAGCCAAGCCAATCGGGTTGAAGAGCATTTTTAGCCATAGGTTGAATTTTCTTATCCAGATACGAGCCTCAATTGATAACAATCCAGTTTCTAAGTGCAGAATAACATTTGGTACGTTATTTGGGATATCCAGGATTGATCTCAAAAACTTGGTTTGGACAACCTCAAATGGAGTAAAGTCGCTAAAGGAATAAACCTCCGAGCCGTACAAAAGCTGAGATAGTACTTTAGCAGTGAAAACCTGTAGTATTGCAGGTACATACTGTCCACCCCTATTATAGAAAAAGGAACACAGAGCCCTGATAGTTCTTTGGACATTCAATATTGTACTTTTTTTGATGGTGATTTGCAAGTCTCTTTTCATGGAAAGCTATTCCTAAATATTTATAGGATGACACCTGTTCGATGTATTCATTGTCAATTGACCACTTGTGGCGTATTCACCTCTTTGAAAAGATCATTATCTTTGTTTTCTTGTAGTTGATTGTTAGAGAGTCCTGTCTATAATGGTTAGTAAGGGCTCTCAAAAGTTTACTAAGGCCCACTCTAATCAATGACAAAAGAACAACATCGTCAGCGTATAACAATATTGTTAGGGGTTTATTTGACAGAGATGGGTGGTGTGATGGTATATCTGTTAAGGGCTTAATCATAGAGTTAATGTAAAAGTTGAAAAGGGTAGGGGCCAACACACAACCCTGCCTAACACCATTAGATGTGGGAATAGATCTTGTTATATCACCCTGGGTGTTGCACCTAACAACAAGACGAGAGTTCTCATGCATCTTTCGCATTAGTGTTAATAAGCATCAAGTTTTAAAAATAAAAGGTCCAAAGGTTTCCATATATAGGAGGACTAATCAGTGGACACTCTAAATTAAACTACATAAGAACTAATCTTAAAAAAGTGGCAGACTGGGCTCATTGCCAGTAAAGGCAGCCATAAATGAATGCGGCTGCTCTGCGGGCAGTTTCCCCCCAGAGCAGAGCGAAAAAAAATCCTCTCTCCCCAGAAAAGACTGACCTCAGTCGAGCCCCATTCCTGGGTCCCTTCTCTGGGATCGAGTTAATAGGGAAATCCTTCCCCATTCATCCATTTAGGCAATCACTCAGATGAGCCTCGTCTTGAGTGACCGGTCGCCCTGCCGTCGCCGGAAGTTGAGTGATTCAAACTATAGAAATCTTTAAATATTTCTTTTTTTTTTCATTGCCCACTTTAAAGTTATATATATATATTATCTTTGGTCATTATTTTTGTTTTGCTTTTTTAAAAATTAGAGTAATCCTATTTCTGAACTTTCCCTATGAGCTTTCATCAGTAGTTGCTGCAAGTAGTTCTGCTAATATTATTTATTTATTTAGAGTATTTATACCCCACTCTTTAGCCACAATCTCTCAGGGTGGTTTACAGATTGCAATTTTGACTGTTCCCCACCCTCAATCTTAACAATCTAAAAAGACATGACATAAAAGGAGAAAGGAATGGCAGTGAGGAAGGGGATCATATCCAGCAGATACTGCCAGTTCTTCTTTCCTTCCAAGGCATGGGCAATGGCAGTTGGAATGTAGGGAGTGCCTTGCATCTGCCTCTGGGGCTAAGCACAATGAAGCTCTGTCTGCCTATTGTTCTCTCCCTCTGAGATACCACCCGCATATCATGTTACCCGAGTTGCTTTCCCCAGTTTTCAAACTTCCTTCCTTTGAATTTAATCTGGATTCATGTACAGTCTGCTTTCCATATCAGTGCATTTGAGAATCCGCAGATGGCATGCCTGTTTGGGGGGGGGGGGGATGGAAGAGGAGGTGGGGAAGAAAAGAACAAGGTGGAAGAAGAGCCATGGCAGCAGCAACAGGGAAAGAGGAAGTGGAGGAGGAGAAGAGAAGGAAGAGTGGAGAAAAGGAGGAGGAAGGATGATGAAGTGGGAAAGACAAGGGGGAGGAGGAGGTAGAACCACAGCAGTGGTGATGAGGAAGAGGAGGAGGCAGGGAAAAGGAGGAAGAAAATGTACCTCCTTGTCTCCTAACACAATGAGAGCAGCAAGACTGGCATCCAGGGGGCGGAGGGCAAAATGCCATTTTTCTCAATGGTGGTGCGGCCATATGGTTGTGCCACCATTGACTACTGTGGGACTTGAGCATCTACAAATTTTGGCATCCGGAATGGATTCACTGGTGGCGCAGTGGTTAAATGCCTGTACAGCAGCCACTCACTCACAAATCATTAGGTTGCAAGTTCAATACCAGCCAGGGCTCAAGCTCAACTCAGGCTTGCATCCTCCCAAGGTCACTAAAATGAGTACCCAGCTTGTTGTAAACCACTTAGAGACTTCTTAGGTGGCATGAAGTGGTATATAAATGAAGCTGCAATTGCTTGCTCTGCTACGGTTACATTCAGAAGTCTAACCCACTTTCTGTTATTCTTTATTCTTGCTTCTCATCTGTCCTTAACATTTGAACAATTTCATCAGTCATCTGGTTAAGCTTGCTCTCTCTCTCTCTCTGCTTCACATAGTGTTATTGTGCTTTCTTTCCTGATAATGTCCCTGGTTTCAGTCTAGAGTTCTTATGGTTCTGGGTGTTAGGCTTAACAGTGCAAATATGGTCTTTTACTTGGTCTTTAAATTATACAAGGATATTCTTTAGATTATATTTTGGTACTATGATTGATCTAGTGTAGTGTAATTCTTTACTCTAACATTTGTAAGTTATCAGTTCATGGTCCATGCCACAATCTATTCTTGGTCTTATTTTCACAGAGAAAATTGAGTTTCTCCATTTTCTTTTTCCAGTTATGTACTCTGTTTTATTTCTTTGTTGATCAAAGGACTGATGTCCACACAAACAGCTGTCTGTTTCATGCCCTGAATAACATGTTTGCAATGAATAAACTGTTGGCCTCACCAAATCCAATAAATTGCTCTCCTGCCTTTTTTCTTAATCCTAGGACAAATTCATCAACAATATTTGGTTCTGCTCTGTTTCCTGCTTTTCTGTTCCAGTTACTTATGATTCTGAATGGTGCACAATCAATTTCCTCATGAGTACAGAATCTTTAAACTTCTTCATTTTCTGCTTCTGAAGTTGGAATATAAACTTGGATTTAGGTTATGTTAATAGGCTACCCTCAAAGTTTTATTGCTATTAATCAGTCATATTTTGCATTATGTTGCTCATTTTGCTACATTTTATCTGTCTCTTCATGCCACCTCAATTCTTCTTCATTTGTCACTTCCAAGGCTCTGTGTCGGGTGGAGAGGTAGACAATGTAAAGGAAGGCATGTCCACAGCTGTCACCTGATATTCATGGGCTTGTACCGAGGGGTTACCTTGTCGCTAATAGGCTTATGCTTTTTCCAGACCTTTTAATCTAATAAATCTGTTGTCTTTTTCTTCATTTCTGGGGGGACACAAAAATTGCTCTGACAATTCCCTGTTCTTCTGTTAGCCTTACTAGCTCATTGCTACAACAGAATGGCACTGGGCCACATTTTGATGCGACTCAGAAGTACCAGTGTGGAATATGTCCTTGTTAGTATTGTACAGCAATCTACAAACTAGTATGTCAGTGGTTTTTTAGCCAAGAAAGGTGTCTGCCAAACATTCTCTGCTAGTTTTAATGTGGTAAATTAAAATGATTTGGCTTGTGTCTCAGATTAAATTGCTCCCTGCAGAAACATGAATGGCTGTAGTGGTTTAAAACACACTTGGGGGTTGTTTACTGGGTGAATGTAGCCAAGGTACAGGTTTTCCTTGCCATAAATCCAGTTGGAGTTGTCAGTGCAAATCCTGTTCCCATCTTGCTCTGAAATCTTGTATTTCCCTGATGGTTTTAGTACAAAAACTATACTCATTGTTCAAGGATGTTTGCAAGAATTTTGATCTCCGTTACAGTCAGTTAAGCATTTTTACAACCCTGAACATTCAAAATGAGTGCACTATGGAGATGCATATACTCTGTATTTAAAATTCCCAGTTTTGTGTTTGCTTCCTGTATAAAAAGGTGAGACAGAGAGTTGCTTGCAAGGCAAGTAGAGCAGGCTGGGCAATTGGCCTGCTAAACCTTTCCTCAACAAATAGATCTTTTTTTACAACCTTTCCCTCCAGATGTCTCCACTCATTAGAAAAGAAAGTCAGTAGAGATGTAATTATTTATTTTGTTCTTCAAGGAAGCAATGAGCAATTTTAAGGATTTGCTTCTTTCTGCAACACAAGTGTTGAAAATGTACACAGTTTGAGATTTAGGCCTAATACATACTGGCACAAAGTGTGATCCTCAAGCCAAAACTAGGGCTCGCTAGTGCGCAGCAACTACATGCTAGAGAACCCAAGTTCGTATGGATGGTGCCATTTTGAAAGCTTGCCTTACAGACCTGTTCAATACAATTGCGTCACACACATGCCGCGTCCACACAGAGCGGTGAGCACATGACATCATCACGATGCTCCAGGGCACTTGCAGTGCCCTTGGAGAGTTGCGAAAAGAAGCTCCAAAACAGAGCTCCTTTTTGGGGAGTGGGTCATTGGCACAGCCACTACACGGCCGCGGCTCCCAGGGTGTCCAGGGGCATGAAGCCCCAAAGACACCTCTCTCCAGGCCATGGAGAAGCAGCATTTTCCCGTAGCCTGGGAAAGCGCCAGATTGGGGCCGCTGGACTACCGCTGAGGTTGCAGTGGCTCCAATCCAGTATGAAAAGGGGCAGCAGAGACCTGCCCCTTTGGGGTCATCTGTATCGACCCTTACTCTGCACAACTCTTCTCTCTCTCTCTCTCTCACACACACACACACACATATACTGCAAACAGCATTTTCTGTGCAGAGACTAAGATTTCTACATAGAATTATTACTTTGGGGCATAGCAAGTCCCAAACTTCAAAGATTCACATCAGCCCAGGTTTCCTGACAATTGGGAAACATGTTATTTTGTTGTCATTTTACCATTTTCCAAATATTTTAAAATATTCTTAGCACACCTATTTCAACTTCAGAGGCAAGCAGGGGGATAGGGATTGCGATGGAAAAATGCATAGGTTGGGTAGATTAATCCACTTTTTTCTGTTCTACCTCACTCATTAAAGGATTCTGAATTCTGTGCTGGATGTCCTGTGTGTTAATGTATCTTTTCTGAGACCTGGTTCACTTTTCTTAGATCTGCTTTTTTAAAAACCCTAAACCTTGACATATTTGCTAAGGCTACAATTCTAAACATACATATTACACCATAAATCTAACTGAACTTACAAGGATGTGTTTCTGAGTAAACATTCTTAGGACAATGCTATTTGCCTCCTCTGCCACAGGATCCTGTACTTGTACAGCTGAGAAAACCATGTAATAGTTTGTGAAAGCTAATGTTGTCCTACATTAATTTTTAATGTCTCTGAGAGGCTGGTGTGGAGACTATTCATGTTTTAATGTGTGTTTTCAGTTTGATGGTTATGGCTGAAATTAGCTATTTTCTGTATATATTTTTGCCTACTATAATTCTGAACAGTTTAATTTTCATTTTGACATAAGTGATGGATTTGCAATGGTCTATGGGTAAAGCAAATTATTAAACTTTCTACGGATTCAACAACACTGGCAAAATCAAATTTGATATAGCAGCAACTTAGAATGTGACATTATACATTAACATACATATTGTTATGTATTAAATATTAATAATGATTACATTATATATGAAGGACGTTTATTGTTGCCAAGTAAAGGTCCTTTTTGCTCAATGCTCTCCATCCCTGTACAATGGATGCAAACTGTTTCCTATACCAAGTGGGGTTGGAGTGTAAAATTAACAAATAAAAAAGGGCAGGCTCTCAACCCATTAAGACATAATGGATATTTCCAGAGTTATCCTTCTCAAAAGTGAAAATACTTCCGCCCAAGGAAGAGATGCACTCCAATCTCACTGAAGAAGAGAGGGAGACCATTTTCACAATTTTAACTTTCTTCGTGATACCTCTTGCAGTCCTTTAGGAGAATTTCAGGAAGTTCACAGGAGAGGAAGAATCAGGTAAAATTATCTCCCATAAGTAGAGTCCTCATCAGTGACACCTTGGTTCCGAACCAGTGGCAGCTTTTCACTCCTATGTGTCATAAATAGGTGAATCTACGCCTGGTTTACATTTGAACTTAAAAGTGGGGTAGGGCTTGACGCCTTGGAATCATAGAATCATAGAATCATAGAGTTGGAAGAAACCACAAGGGCCATCCAATCCAACCCCCTGCCATGCAGGAACTCCCAAGCAAAGCATACCCGGGTGATAATTGTTCGGATCCTCTTTTTTCCCCTTTTTGAAGATGGGCACAATGTTTGCCCTCCTAGATCCATGGAAGTAATAGTGCCACTCTATTCTGCTTTGGTCAGGTCCCACCTGGAATACTGTGTCCAGTTCTGGGCACCACAGTTCAAAAAGGATGTGAACAAACTGGAGCATGTCCAAAGGACAGCAACTAAGACGGTGAAGGGTCTGGAAGCCATGCCTTATGAGGAGCAACTTAGGGAGCTGGGGATGTTTAGCCTGGAGAAGAGAAGGTTAAGAGGTGATATGATAGCCCTGTTTAAATACTTGAAGGGATGTCACATTAAGGAGGCAGTAAGCTTGTTTTCTGCTCCTCCAGAGAACAGGACCTGGAACAATGGATGGAAGCTGCAGGAAAAGAGATTCCACCTCAACATTAGGAAGAACTTCCTGACAGTAAGGGCTATTCGACAGTGGAACACACTCCCTCAGAGAGTTGTGGAGTCTCCTTCCTTGGAAGTCTTTAAACAGAGGCTGGATAGCCATCTGTCGAGTATGCTTTGATTGGGAATTCCTGCATGGCAGGGGGGTTGGACTGGATGGCCCTTGTGTTCTCTTCCAACTCTGTGATTCTATGATTCTATGATTCTGTTCACTATTCTAATTTGTTTGTTTTAAATAGATGTAACCTTTAGCCTCTCTTCCATTTCAAGGAGCTTACAAACTGAAACACCAACAATAAAGTACTACATTAATATGACATCTGTATGAATAAATAAATAAATAAATAAGAAGCAGCAAACAATACAGTCATGTTCCAATAACACCATCTTATTCCTCAGTTAATTTACAAGACTTGACCAAGCATTGCTTTGAAAGGGTACTAGGAACATTTTTTTTCTCTGTATGTTTATTCTTGACTATAAGTACTTATCTGCACTCCCACAGTTACATCACTTAGATATCAATTTCATTGTCACAGCTCCATTCTACATAATAAGGAAATTTGTACTTTGGTGGCTTAGAATTCTTTGCTAGATAGCACTAATGCTGCAGTTAAAGGGGGTGTGCTCAAGCTGTCTAGAAGAAAATTCCAAGTACTTCACCCAATTACAAATCCCAAGATTCTATTGTTTGGAGATAAGTTCATCAAAGTGACATCAATCTGTTATGCTGCAGGTTAATTCACACTGTAGAAATAAAGCTGTTTGATACCACTTTAACTGCTATGACTCTGTCTTACAGAATCCTGGGATTTGTAGTTTGACAAGGCACCAGAGCTCTCTGATACATGAGGTTAATTCCTCACCAAGCTACAAATTCTAGGATTCCACAGGTTGGAACCTTGACAGTTAAAGTAATGTCAAACTACTTTATTTCTGCACTATGGAAAATCTGTGCATTGTAGATGCACTGTAGATCATGTAGATCTTCCCACAAAAGTAGAAAGGTTCCTTGTGTTGGACCTAACATGTTCAAAGCCTGCAACATTGTGGATTGGTGATGCAATCTGTGAGTGCAGTTCCTCACCCACCCCTTGCATGCCCTCCTTAGTTAAGTGAGGAAAAATACACAGTTAGGTTACAGTGATGCCTCAACTGAATTAGGGAATACTGGAAGAATAATGGTTAATGGGCCCAGTCAGCCCCAGATTGGAATAAAAAGGATGAGGCATTTACTTGATCATGTCAAAAGACTTTTGAACCAAGGTGATTTGTGCCAAATGAAGGCAGGAAGACAATGGTCAAAAACGCACTCCAAAAATAATCCAGTTTGAGACTGCTTTAACTGTTCTGTCTCAATGCTAGGAAATCCTGGGAACTATAGTTTTGTTAGTCATTTAGCCTTCTCTGTCAGAAAGCTCTGGTGCCACAATAAACAACAATTCCTAGGATTCCCTAGCATAGACCCAGAACTGTTAAAAGCAGCCTCAAACTGGATTATTTCTGCAATGTGTTTTGGATCACAGTCTGCTGTTATGTGGGTTCCTGTTGAAAAAGCAACTGTTTTTCTCCTTTGCTGCCCTGATTTCTTTTGCAAAGGATTCATATTGATCTTCATAAGAATCTGGAGTGGTATGGTGACAAATATTTTGGACAGAGATGCCACCTGAAATAGATTCAGGCCTTTGATATGAAAGACTTTGAAGATCATTAGTACCTTTAATTTGTCCAAAAAGTAAGGGATAGAATAGATGGGCAAAATAAAGCAATTTCCAACCACTTTGAAGGTGGGGTGTTTAGATGATCCACACCTTCAATGGTCAGAAAACGGGGCTAAAAATGGGAGCAAATAGAACCTGGGATAGTTGGTATAGTGTGGAAGATGTGTAACTTTATGCCTACATATAAACACCCCAATGCAAGTATGGGGCAGCAGCAAAGCAAAGAAATGAAAGTGCAACAACATCAATGGGTGCACAAACTAGACAATATGCACAATATGCACAAACTGGAGTCTCAAAAGGGGCATTGTGGGAAGGGGGTGAAGGGAACATGTAAAGGGGGGCCTCCATGATTGTGCTTTGCCAGTATATCACTTGCACACCAATGCATTAATGCCCTGTTCAAGTGGAGCATTATACCTGTGACACTGTGGCCAATCAAAGATATGGGCCTCTGGGCAGATGTGGGAGGTAGTTTGGGACTGTTGGTGGTGTGTTTGCACATGTATGATCAGGAGGCAGCAAAATAAAATAAAATAAAATAAAAATCCAGCAGTGCAGTTTAACACTGTACTGTGTGATCAGGCCAAGCATATTTGGCCCACCTTGAGAGTGGGCCATGCAGACAGTGAGGTTTTGACCCACTTTGGGAGAAAGCAGTATTGAGCTGCTTTTTCATGCCCCTCTGCTCTTGCCCTAAGATAATCAACAATGGCTGACTTTGATTCCATCTTTGTTTACAAATTATGAAAGAGGTTCACCTGAGCTTTGTGACTCACACTGAAAGGCAGCCCATATAAATAAACACAACATTTATTTATGTTTCATATACACCTTTTACACATAGCCTAAAAGTAATCTTATACATACTTTTTAATTTTTTGTACACAAAACAAAATTTGTGTACATTGAACTATCAGAAAGCAAGGGTGTCTCTATCTCAGCTTTAGTTTTTGTTTTGTTTTGTTTTGTTTTTGGAATATTTTGGATTTTGGAAGTCCAAAGAAGGTAGACTCAACCTGTAGTTATCTTTCTCTGGCTTTTCATAAATATATAAACATCTCTTTAGCTGTTCTGCTTGACTCACTTAATTTTCTGTTATTAATGTAACATTCTTCATTCAAAGTATTAATTCATACTTAAGAGTTGTTCTTCCAGAAATATTTGACCTGATGTACCAATTAGCTGAACAATGTGGTATTCCAATTAGCTTTGGGTTCAGGGGGGATTTCATACATAAATTTCATGTAGCAAGCAAGAAGCAGCTGCATGATGCTAATGAAAGAGGCAGCATGGGAGACCCTAATGTTAGATTGTTATAAGGCCTGTTTCTTTGTATGGCTGAAAGAACTGATAATGCTTACAGATGTGAGACTCTTTCAAACTGAAGGCCTACGTTTAAGATTTGGTTGGCATGGTTAATTTTGATGTGATAGATATGACTCATTCTGAATTTAAAAATCAGTGTATTAGAAATGATCTCCAAGTATTAATAGACATATTTTCTTAAGATTTCTTAAGATAATATTAGCTACCTCACCACAGGAAGCCCTTTTTAGGAAAGAATAGGCTAAAAACTGAAGATGGTTACACTATGATTATCTTTTGTAGTTTGAACAAAATAGATGGAAGCTAGAGAGCCAACATGGTGTAGCAGTTTGAGCACTGGACTGACTCTGGGGCCCAGGATTTGATTTTCCTCTAAGCCAAGGAAACCCACTGTGTGACATTGAATGAATCACATACTCTCAGTCTCAGAAAACCCCATGATAGGGTTGTGTTAGGGTTGCCATAAGTTGGAAATGACTGAAAGGTGCATACCAACAAGAAGTTGCAATCAAGAGAGGTTATTCTCAAGGAAGATAAAAGTCTTAATTGGTTTTCTTATATGCACCTTAAAGACAGATTTAATTAAAACAAGAGAAATGCAGCTATACAGGTAAGAGAAAATGAGTTTTATTTAGAGTTGTGTAAAGACCATGATTATATAATTTAAAAGTGTATAAATGGTTTCTAAAACTACAGACAGAAGATGAGCCTGTAAAAGTGTACATGATAACATGGGCCCAAAATTTTGGGCATAATTTTTATATGGATATATGGGAGAGGGGGGTGTAGTCCAAAGACATAAAATTTAATGTATAGTAATTTAAAAGAAAACTGTATAAGATGATGTATAGATGTTATCCAAGGCCAAACAACAAATATCACAGAATGTCTTGAATCAATGTTGCGGATGTCAGGATAAAGAGGGCTTCTTTATTTCACATGTGGTGGACTCTAAGAAGATGAAAAGTTACTGATCTAAGATGTATATGTTAATCTGAAAAAATATAATGTTAGATTTTGTAATGTTCCATCAAATAAAAGGATTGGATTAATATGGCATGCCTTTTATTTTGATAAATCCATTTTGATTTCTCGGGATTATGGCATTCCATTCTAAATGCTTACAGATAGTCTGTTTAATAATCTGCTCTAGAATCTTTCCTGGTATTAATGTCAAGATGACTGGGTGGCAATTGTTTGGGTCCTTTTTTTTTTTTTTTTTTTTAAGATGGGAGCAACATTTGCCCTCCTTCAGCCTTCTGGAACTTCTGTTCTCCTGAAATTCTCAAAGATTATTGACAGTGACTCTGAGACTACATTTCCCAGGGTTGGTTTAAAAAAAACAAACAACTTTGGATGAAGTTCATCTGGCCCTGGAGACTTGATTTCATTTTGTTTGAAAGGTATTTCTATACTACCGTTTTACCTATTCTATGCTGCATTTCAACAACTACATCATCTGCTCCCTTTTCCTCAGGTTGAGAATGTGTTGAGTAGTTCTGCCTTTTCTTTGTTGCTTGTTAGCATTTTGCCATCTTTGCCATACAATGATATTACTATTTCCTTCTCATTTTGCTATGGACATAACCAAAAAAGCCCTTTCTATTGTTCTTAACCTCTCTAGCAAGCCTGAGCTCATTCTACGTTTTAGCTTTTCTGACTTTCACCTGCATGTGCTAGCTATTTGTTTGAATTTCTCTTTGGTGATTCCCCCCCCCTTTTTTTTTGTTTTTTGTTTTTATACATGCCCCTTTTAAAACCTAGGGGCAGTACAGACAGCCTTGAAAGGGGTGGGTCCGTGTCGCACCTTTTTGTGCAGGATTGGGGCTAGGGCACCGGCAGCCTTCAGGCCCCAACCTGGCATTTTCCCAGGCCAAAGAGAAGCAGCAAAATGCAGCTTCTCTTTGACTTGGAAAAGGGGTGCTCTTGCACCTTGGGTGCCCACTGCATCCCGGTGCTAAAAAGGAGAAAGGGGCAGCCCCTTTCTTGTCAGGATCGTTCCTGCAGCCATGTGGTTGCCACAGGAATGATCCATGCACCCACAGGGAGCTCCTTTTCGGACCTCCTTGCAGTGACGCTGCCAGGCCGCTGTAAGCTGCCTGGGGTGGTGCAGAGACGTCACATGTGTGTCATGCTTTTTGGATGTGGCATGTGTTACATCATCATGGTGGCACCCATGTGAACAGGACTCCACCATGATGCCACCATTGTCACGAGCTAGGGTTAGAGACCCAGTTGGTGTGTGGTCCCTAACTCTAGAATCGCTGCTGCCACTCTGCTTCTTGCCCATCTATCTCTGTCTTCTTTTAAAAGTTCAATCCCAGGCAGGGCTCCAAGGTCCACTCAGACTTCCATCCTTTCATAGGTCAGTAAAATGAGTACTCAGCTTGTTGGGGGCAATTGGCTTACACGCTGTAAACCACTTAGGGAGTGCTAGTTCACTGATAAGTGGTATAAAAATGCATTTGCTATTGCTATTAAAACTTAGTTTTTCCTCCTCATTAGAACTCTTTTACAGGCCTACACAGCTTAGGTCCAGACTATTTGAGAGACCGTATTTTTCCATGTGAACCACCTAGAGCCCTAAGATCCTCAGGAGAAAGCTTTCTCTTGGTCCCATCACCATCCCAGCCTCGTTTGGTGAGAACATGAGAGACAGCCTTATCAGTGGCTGCTCCCACCCTGTGGAACTCCCTTCCATGGGATGCTTGGCTGGCTCCCTCCCTGCTGGTCTTTTGCCAGCAAGCAAAGACATTTTTATTCCAGCAAGCTTATTAAAATCATGCAGGTCTGGTTTTACTGGGGGGTTGGGGGGTTGTTTAGATTATTTTTAACATTGTATGTTTTTTACTGTTTTAATTGGATTATTTTAATTGTTTTTACAGTGTTGTTTTAATGTGTGTGTGTGTGTGTGTGTTGTGAGCTGCCTTGGATCCCAACTTGGGAGAAAGGTGGGATAAAAATAACATAAATAAATAAATAAATAAACTGTTTGATGTTGTGCCTTCAATATCTCCCTTTAAAGAAACTCCCATCCTTCCTGAATTCTCCTCTTTTTTTACTGCTCCTGGCCATGGTATTGCACTATTTCCCTAAGTTTACTGAAATCGGCTTTCCTAAAGTCTAGAATGCATGTCTGACTATGCTTGGCTTCACCTTTCCACTATATAACAAATTCCAAGAGAACATGATCACTCCCTCCTAAGGTTCCTGCTACTTCCACATCCTGTGGCCACATCATCACTTTTGGTTAGGATCATATCATACACTTTTAAACCGCTTATCAGTGAACTAGCACTTCCTAAGCAGTTTACAATGTGTAAGACAATTGCCCCAACAAGCTGGGTACTCATTTTACCAGCTTACAAAAGGATGGAAGGCTGAGAGGACCTTGGAGCCCTCCTCTAAGATAGAAGCTTACAACATTGTGGCTACAGTGCCAGCATTTAACCACTGAGCCACCTTAACTTTTGTCACCTTGTCTAAACTCCAGTGAGGATTGGGCATACATGGCCCAGTCTGCATCTGTGAACTGTTGGAGATATGCTGTAGAGAATCACCTTGGGGAAAAGACAACAAAATCAGGTGTGGTTTGCAAATTGTTTCTTCTTCATTAATAGCTGCTTTACAGCACAATCCTAGGCAGGTTTCCTAAAAGAGCACCTCATGGAATTGAGTGAGACATTCTCCCAGATATTTATAGGATTGCAGCCATGCTTACCCAAGTACAAAACCACTTCTGAAGATGATTAAATAGCTACGAAATGTTAAGCTCACAGTTTTATCAAAGCATGCAGTTGTTGACTAAATAAATCTGATTTTTATTTCAGTTGCAAATGACACTTCTCTATTTGCATAATCTAGTCACAATGAGCATGAGTTAGGTTTGGAACTGGGAGCCAACAGGGCTTGACCTGCCAGGTGGGTTTCTGCTCTGAATACATTTTCATTTTACATTTGGCTTTTTCAGAAAAATAGCCTTTTCACAGACATTAATAAAAGGCAAAGATTTGCCAGTGGCTCTTCATTTGTAATCCAGTTTGGGCTGTATATTAAAAAAAAAAAAAAAAGGATAGAAATGCTTTCTGATCCTGAAAAGAACACAACCTGCATCTGAATGAAGGAACAAAGCACACACCATGGAATGCCTGAATGAGCATGAATAAATTACATGGAACATAATATCTGGTACTCTTATGCACCTAGTTGAAAAGGACACATTTAAAAGTTTGTGGAAAGGAGGGAAAAAAGTTATTTAAGCAAAAATCTGTCTGTTGCTTTTCTGTTGTGGTTTTGAGACAATGTTAGCAGAAGCTCAGATTCAACAAAAAACAAAAACCTCTTATACTGCAGAAGACTGGTGATACCTTTCACTAGTGATAACATTTGCCATCCACAGGAAAATAATACATGATGGTTTCATTTTATAATAATAAATAATAAATAAAACTTTTATTTATATCCCGATTTTTGCACATGCAATCAATGCAGCGTACAACCTGCTTTGGCTATAAGAGAAGAGTCCAGATCACAATTACTGTATATATGTGAGGATTGGAATCTCCTACTCAATAATCCACAAATAAACCTTCTCCACAGAGAGTAAAAGTTTATTGTAAGACAAAGAGAATAGTGACCAGGTACACGTCTTTGCAGAATCTGAAGCTTCACAGGAAAAAATGTCCAGTTTAAACCTGCCCCTCCTTTCTTCCCCCCTTCAGTCTCCACGCCACACTAACAGCAACCCATTCCCATAACAACCCAGATGTTCCCATCACCAACAGCCTTGGCCTCCCTCTTATCTCGCATTCCATCCCAGCAGTACCAACTCCCTCCCAACAGCTCATCTCAACTGCACTTTCTATTCCCACATACAATTCCACTACTCTACAATATACTAAATAACATACCTACAACAGTATATATATGCATCATTATTATACTTATTCTGATGAACTACATCATATTTAAACTACATCTAAACCCCCTTCCCAATTAACTATTTGTCAATCCTGACAGCCTGCCCCCCCAAAGCCTTTTCTTCCTTTCCTTTTTCATTATTTTGACTTTCCCCAATTATGCAGGTTTGTTTGGATAGGCCTCATGAAACTCCCGAACCAATCTGTCCGCTTTCACATCTTTTGCTTTAAACCACTCAGCCATGTCAATAGGAAAATGTTTCCATTGCACCAAATATTCAATTTGTCCCCTCAATTTTCTAGAGTCCAACACTTTCACAATCTCAAAATGTTCTTCTCCGTTTATCAGCATAGGCAAAGGGGCATCTTGGTCCTTTATCCATTCACTCGTCGGACCAGCAGGTTTCAGCAAACTGAAATGAAACACAGGATGAATATGTTTATACAATTTGGGCAACTCCAATTCAGCCGTTACATCATTAATTAGTCTTTTAACCACAAAAGGCCCCACAAACTTTGGCCCCAATTTCTTTGAGGGCAATCGACATTTCAAGTTCTTGGTGGACAGAAAGACCTTATCTCCCTCTTTGATGTCCCAACCAGGTTTTCAATGTTGGTCCGCGAATCTTTTATAGTCCAATTTAGCTTGTTTTAGAGCATCCTCGATCAACGGCCATTTTTCTCTTAACAAAGAGCTCCATTGACTCACAGTGACTGGATCTCCTGGCTCCATCTGCAACTGAGGAATAACTCGGGGTTCATAGCCATAAACTGCTTCGAATGGAGATACTCCTGTGCTGGAATGCACTGCTAGATTAAAAGCAAGCTCAGCATGTGGCAGGAGGTCAAACCAATTGTCCTGCAGATGGTTCACATAGCACCGTAAATATTCTTGCACTGAACGGTTACAACGTTCGCTCTGGCCATCCGTGCAAGGGTGAAAGGCTGTACTTAAGGCCACCTGCACCCCCAATTTTTCCTGCACACAACCCCAGAACTGCGAGGTGAACTGTGAACCCCTATCTGACACAATTTTGTCTGGCAACCCGTGGAGTTGGTACACATTGGTCATGAACAGATCAGCCAACTTTGGAGCACTAGGCAGTCCCTTGCACCCCACGTAATGCACTTGTTTTGAAAACAGGTCCGTCACCACCCACAGCGTGTTTCGGCCCTTACTCTCGGGCAAGTCCGTGATGAAATCCATGGCAATGTGTTTCCATGGCTGAGTTGGGGTTTCTAAAGGGTGCAACAATCCACTAGGCTTCCCGGTCAGTGATTTAGCTCTGGCACAGACCGTACAGGCTTTAATGTACTCCTCTAAGTCCTTCTGCCCGCGTTTCCACCAAAATTTAGTTCTCAGCAAATGCCAGGATTTAACAAACCCCCAATGTCCTGCGGCCTTCACATCGTGACACAAAGCCAACACCCTAGGCCTCAGTACCACAGGCACATAAGGCTTCCCATCCTTGCACCAGATTCCCTGATCATTTTTCCTCAGTTCCGTTATCAAGTCTGGCAACTCAGGGTCTTGATCATATTCCTTCACCATGTCCGCCAGAAGTGGATCTAAACCCTCAGTCAGCTCTCCCGCTTCCTTGCGAGCCTGACTGCGAGTCGTTACAGCCAAACTGAGTTGTTTTGGGGTGAATAAAGTTTGTAATTCTGATTCCCCCTTTTCTCCAGGGCCATGCATCCTCGAGAGGGCATCAGCCAAAACATTTTCCTTTCCCGGAATGAATTTAATCACAAAGTCAAATTTATAAAACTCTTTAGCCCACCGTCTTTGTTTTGGAGTCAAATGGCGAGGCGTTTGGAAAGCCTCCAAATTCCTATGATCGGTCCACACCTCGAATGAATGGCGCACCCCTTCCAAAAATTGCCTCCAAGACTCCAAAGCCCATTTAATGGCGAAAGCCTCCCACTCCCAGCACGGCCAGTTCTCATGCGTGGCGTCAAATTTCTTGGACAGATAGGCACAGGGTCTAAGCCTACCTTCTTCGTCCCTCTGCATGAGCACAGCCCCCACTGCCACGTCGGAGGCATCTACCTGCACCACAAAGGGTTGCTCGGGGTCCGGGTGTTTCAGAATGGGTTCTGAGCTAAACAGTCTCTTTAAATTGGCAATCTGAGCACTCCCTAGTCCAACGGATTTTGGGTGGCGGCTTGGGCGGAGGACCTCCTAAGTTCCCCTGGCCCTTCAAATTGTCTCCTTTTGTTTTTAACAAATCCGTGATCAGGCGAGCCACTTGGCTGAAATGAGGAATAAATTGCCTGTAGAAGTTAGCAAAGCCTAAGAACCTTTGCACTTCTTTCCTAGATTTGGGCTCTGGCCAGTCTAGGACCACCTGCACCTTGTTAGGGTCCATTAGTAACCCTTTAGTGGACACTCTGTACCCCAAGAAATCCAAACTCTCAGTGTGGAAATGACACTTGGATAGTTTCACATATAGCTTGTTTTCCAACAGTCTTTGTAAGACCTTTCTCACAACTTCACATGGCTGTCTAAATCTTGCGAGTAAATCAGGATGTCGTCCAAATAAACTAGGACCCCATCAAACAGCAGGTCATGCAGTACTTCATGAATCAACTTCATGAAACAAGCGGGGCCCCCCGACAATCCAAAAGGCAGCACCAAGTACTCAAAAGCTCCCAAGGGACAATGAAAGGCTGTTTTGTATTCATCCCCTTCCCTAATCCGAATTCGGAAATAGGCATCCCTCAAGTCCAATTTAGTGAATATTTTGCCCGTGGCCAACCGGCTCAACATGTCCTTCATCAAAGGCAGGGGGTATTTACTACAAGTGCTAATGGCATTCAGGTTTTTGTAGTCCGTCACTAAATGGAGTGACCCATCCTTCTTCTCCCGGAAAAACACCGGCGCTCCAAAAGGTGAGCTGGAGGGCCGAATGAAACCCCGAGCCAGATTTTTCTCAATGAATTCTTTGAGGGTGCTCATTTCCCGGGGCGTCATTGGGTACATTTTTGGCTTAGGCGGGGTCGTGCCAGGATTAATCTCAATGGCGCAATCAGTGTCCCTATGTGGTGGCAACTGATCACACTCCTTTTCCTCAAATACCTCCCTCAAGTCCTGATACACCACTGGATAGCCTAGCTCCTCCGACGTTTTGGCTAGTCCCGTCCTATGGTGCGATGCCCTCAACACCACCATCGTAGCCCTGTCGCCGGATTCCTGCTCCCCCGGCTTTCGGCTCACATGCCCCTGGCATTTCGGGTCACTAAAAGTCAATAGTTTAGATCTCCAGTTGATCTCTGGGTTATGGAAAGCCAACCAGTCTATGCCCAGTACCAGATCGCACCCATGGGTAGGCCCAACCACGAATTGAATGTTTTCCCAATGGTCAGCCACTCTCAACTGCACAGTCTCCGTCTGTTTAGTGGTGGGCTTCCCCCCCAACAATGTCCCATCCATCTGGAAGAATGGGATGGCTTCTGGTAAGTCCTCCTGCCCAATCTTCAGGGTCTGCACCAGCTTAGGGCTTATTAAACAACGGGTGCACCCAGAGTCCAGTGCCGCCTGGAGACGGCTACTCAGGCCTTTGTCTTTGTGCCAGAGTCTCACTTCCACAAAATACACAGGCACACCCCCACTCACCATGTCCTGCTCCGTTGACTCGCTCCGCGGAAGGGCTCTCTTCCCTTCCTCCTGGACTCCTTCCGCTCTCGTCGGAGCGGCTTGTCCGGCCTTCCCGCCAGGACCTCCACCCCCACTCCGCGGCGGAGGACTAGATGAATCCTTGGAGCCGGTTCTTTCCGGACAAGCAGCTATGCGATGCCCTTTTCTCCCGCACGCCAGGCAGAGCCCCAGTCTCATGCGACGCTGCTTTTCGGTCTCCCCCAAAGCCTTGGCCTTTTGGGAAATCCCCTTCACGGCCAGTTTGCTAGCGATCTTGGCTTGCTGGAACGCTGCTCGTTGCTTGGCCATCTTAACTCTTTCCTTGGTCGTCTTTGCCTCTCCAGCCCAATGGATCCATTCCGGCATTCCCACGGGGTTAGCCCTGGAGAGCACCCACCTAGCAAGTCGGGGTTCAGGCCATCTTGGAACTGCCTGGCTTGCAATGCTTCGGGGTAATCTGGAATTTGAGCGGCCACACTCCGGAATTCCAACACGTACTCGGCCACTGAGCAGTTCCCCTGTTGAATAGTCATCAACTTGCTCTTGGCCCGCTCCACTCGGAAGGGGTCTTCAAGGCGGGCACGCAGAGCCGTCATGAACGCCGTCAGATTTTGCAACTCAGGAGCACCGCAGTCATACAGTTGCACCAGCCACTGCGCCGCCTGGCCCTCCAACCTGCTGGCCACACATCGCACCTTCTCAGCCTCATCTGGGAAGTCGCTCCCCAAGTCCGCATATGTCCTGCCACCTGGGCCAGGAAATAGGGGAGCTGCTCTGGATCCCCGTTGAAGCGTGCTTCCAGCTTACTGGCCAAGAGCTCTCTCAACGCTTCCGCCTCCTCCCTGCCACCGCGGCGTTCCCTTTCCCGTCTCTCAGGTTGGGGCAGCGGTTCTCCTTCCTGCTGGTCCTCACCGGCCTCCCTCTCGACGGCTGGACCTCGCACTGGGGCTGCGGCGGCCTGGGCCCCTCCGGCGCTCGGTTCCTCCTCCTCTTGCAGCGCGTTCACAATCCATGTCAGCATCGCCTTCACCTCGCTCATGTCGGTTTTCAAGTTAGCCACGTCCTCCGGAAGGTCCTCTTCCCTTGGCCGGGCCCTTAAAGTCTCACCAACAGCCTGGTCCCAAACTGTGATTCGGGTTGCTCTGCGACGCTCTCGGTCGGGCTTCCGCGGAGGGAACCACAAGTCCTTGAGCGGCGTGGCCACCTCAGTCCCTTTCTCGGGCTTAGCCCCCAGCAGCTCTCCGGGGTTCGCCTCTTCCAGCTGGTCTTGGCCAGCCCGAGCTTCTGCCTCGAGCTCCGTCAGCTGTCCTTCGCCCTCCGACATCATTTAGGAAATAAGTAGGTGAGATTCTGCAAACTGTGAGGATTGGAATCTCCTACTCAATAATCCACAAATAAACCTTCTCCACAGAGAGTAAAAGTTTATTGTAAGACAAAGAGAATAGTGACCAGGTACACGTCTTTGCAGAATCTGAAGCTTCACAGGAAGTCGAGAAATTTGTGCCCCCAAATGCCCTCCAAAATCCTGGGGTAGACATATACACGGGTCAATGTGGTATACATCTACCCAAGGCTGGAAAGGCAGAGCGTTCTCCCTGGCTGGGCTCCCTCCTTCGGAGGAGGAAACCCGGCCAGCGAGAAGGCGCCAGCCAGCTGCCCTCACAAACATCTCTCTGGAGTCTTCTCTTCTTCCCTCCTGTCTGTCCTTGGCAGCTCCTGGCTGAGGGAAAGGCACGAGGCCAGGCGGGAAAAAGGGAGCCAACTGGAATCCCGTGAGAGCTCTGCTTCAGCCACTCAGGCCCCACTGAAGAAATAACCAGGTTTGGACCCACTTTAACTCTTTCCAACTCAAGGCTATAAAATTCTGGGAGCTGGAGTCTGTTGTGGGGCCCACAGCACAAGGCTTGACTCTTTTCTGGCCAAAGGCTATGGAATTCTGGGAGCTGGAGTCTGTTGTGGGGCCCAGAGGGGGTGGTCCTAGGGAGGGAGCAGAAGAGAAAAAGGGGTGGGGGCAGCCCAGCACCAGCCTCTGGGCAGAAAATGGGAGGCACTGCCTATGTCCCTGGTTCCCTCCGAAGCCCCCCAAAGCCCCCTTTCCAATCCACCCATCCTTCCCTCCCTATCTAGCCTTCTTTTGCCTATTCCCCCTCTCTCCATCCATCCATTCATTTAGCTATTTCTCTCTCTCTCTCTCTCTCTCTAACCTTCCCTTCCTCCATCTATCTCACTCTCTCTCCATCCATCCATCCATCCATCCCTACCATCTATCTATTTAGGTATCCCTCCCTCTATCCCTCTGTCTATCTATCTACCTACCTATCCTGTCTTCTGTCTATCCCACTCTCCATCCAATCATCTATCTATCTATCTATCTATCTATCATCTATCTATCATCTATCATCATCTATCTCCCCCCCTCTCTCTATCCTTTCTAGCTATCCCTTCTTCTATATATCCCTCTCTCCATCCAATCAGCCATCCATCCATCCCTACCTACCATCTATTTATCTATCCCTCTCTCCCTCCCTCCCTCCCTCCCTCCCTCCTGTTGGGGGGTTTCCTTGGCCCATTTCTTCTGGGAGAGTTGGCCCTTGCCTTCCTCTGAGAAAATGTAACTCCTCCAGACCCCTGGGCCAGGCTGGCAGACAGGTAGACTCCTTGTCGGTCTCCCATCCAACGACTCACCAGGAGTGACCCTGCTTAGCACCCAAAAGGGGACCAGGTCTGGGGGGCAGGGCCTTTGGGGTGCACTGGAGCAAGAGGGGTCCCAAATTGCTTGTGGGGAGATGAAGGGGGTCTCAGTGGCCCGGGGGGGCAAAATACAGAGGCTGCATCCACACTGGAGAAATAACCTGGCTTGACATTGCTTTTTGGCATCCTGGCTCAAGGCTATGGAATTCTGGGAGCTGGAGTCTGTTGTGGGGCCCAGAGCACAAGGCTTGACTCTTTTCTGGCTGAATATGGAATTCTGGGAGTTGGAGTCTGTTGTGGGGCCTGGAGCTCAAGGCCTGACACTTTTCTGGCTGAAGGCTATGGAATTCTGGGAGCCTGAATCTGTAATGGGATTCAGAGCACAAGGTTTGACTCTTGTAAATGGGTGCACCAAGATGGGTGGCTCACAGCTGGACTTGGGACATTAAAAAATATAGGAGCCCCAATATACTTTCTGCCCCAGGGCCCCTCGAGGTCTGGGTACAGGCCTGGAGAAAGCCTGGCTATAGAGACTCTGGGAAGGGCATGTGTTTGCCCCGTGCACCCTTCTCAATGTCCCTCCAGCCAGGCTTTCTTCTCCAGAGGAGGGATCCTGGCTGGAGAGGGGACTGCAGGGTGAATGCACGCCCTTCCCAGAGTCTCTGTAGCTGGGCTTTTTCCTCAGGAGGGAGCCCAGATGGAGAGATGCTGATCACCCCAGAGCCTCTTCCCAGCTGGGCTGCCCCCTTAAGCCTACCCTCAACTTATCCACGGGTCGTACAAAAATCCCCATTTTTGGCCCCAAAAGTTGACCTCGACTTATACATGAGGTTGACGTATACACGAGTATATACGGTAGACCCTTGTCTCTATTGCTGGTTAAAGCAATGTTGCTAGGGAAAAATGTCATAATAAATTCGTGCTACCAGAATAATAAAGGATTTTGATATGACAAACATTTTTATGCTAAATTTATTAGTGCTGCTATTTTCATCTGTTCAGCTATACAGTACTTCTCTAAAGTAATAGGAACTGTACCAATCAGTAGATAGGATGCTCCCTTTCCGGGGTCCAACCAATCAGCCAAAAGCAGTCAAATTATTCAATTCCATTCTGTTTTGTTTTTCACCTCATCAGGCTGGTTTTTGCTCCACCCTATGCCGCTTTCACTGATGTTAATTTTTCTTAAAGATTTTAAAGTAAGATATACAGAGTATAAACCATGCATTTTTCTGAGCTTGGAGCTTTCCAAACCTGGTTGTGTGAGAGTGGTCCATTTTGGCTGTATAAAATCAACATCCCTTGTAGCGTAAAGGTTGAAAAGTGGTCCTGGCAATAAAATGTTGCAGTGTGTAGAGTGCTTCTTATCAGTGTTCTAGACACTCTTTCCCGTTTCTGCTGTCCAGCTGTCTGCATACCTTTCCCTCAGTGAACTGTTTCTCTGCCTGTTTGCTTCCCCACCCCTTCTCCATTTGTTTCCCCTGGCATTTTTTAGAAGTGGGTGAGTGGATTCCCTTGTACATTAACATCTTTGATTTTTCCAGTGATCATTAAGGGATCCCCTGGACAAATTTCAAAACAGCTTTTCTGTGTGGACCAGAGATAGTTTTATCCAGAAAATGAGCTAGTTTCTCTTGTGCTCTAAAACCACTTGCCTATTCCTCCATCCTCATTCTCATCTATTCCCCTCTCTGTTTCTCACACACCCACACCAGCCAGCCTTGTAGTCTCAATCGCTGAATTTCTATGTTTCTTGATTTCTCACTGGACTGTTTGAGTGAATTTTATTTAAACATAATACTACAAATATGTTTCCACCTCTGCAGACAAAGTTATTTTGAATATGCTGATATTGCTGTCATATGGATGAGTAGTGCAATTTGGACAACTTTTTCATAAATGCAGAAAACTTGAATCCCAAATAGAGGAAATCAACCACTTCCTTAATTTTTCAGCATTAATTGAAAAGATTTGGAAATCTGTTTCCTCATTATCATTTTCTCCTTCTACATGCCCAGTACAGGGGGGGGGGGGGGACATACTGTAAACAGAAAAGCAAAACTGGAGTCTCTCTTCTTCAAATGACTCTGAAATTTCATGGGACACTAAATGAGGCTGAGCAGGACACCTGAGATTTTTTTTTCAGAGTAGTTCTACACCTTCATGTATCCCCACAGAATGTAAAAGAAGCAATGTTTAAAAAAAAGTGAAATTTTCTCTTGAAGCAACATATATGGTGTATTTCCTTGCAGTGACATGGGTGTTTACATAATGCTTGCATCATTGGTTGTGGTGTTGGAAAAGAAATGCTTTTGGGCATTTCTAATGGATGATTCCTGAACCAAGAAATCAAGGACTCCCAAAGGTATGAAGAGAAGTCATATGGGAGATATTCTAGTGCCAATAAGCCTTTTTTGATATCCCCAGTAGAAGATCCCAAAAGGACCATGTCAGGAGCTTAATTAAGTATGCAACAGACAGCCCTGGCTTATTCCTATCAATGGGAGAGCTATGGTTGTTTTTTCCCCAGAAGGCTTTTTCCACACAGCTACACGTTGACAGGATGATACTCAGACAGACTGAATTCCCAAATGTTTACCTCGAGCTCTGCATCTGCACTTTATGAAGAAATAACTGACAACCTAGCAGCACCTGAACGAATCTCTCTTTGCTCTCTGAATGCCAATAGTCAAGTATTATTAATTTGTCTTTCATTTGACACATTTTCAGATCTAACCTGGCATACTGTCAGAATCCACTGTGAGGGGAAATGTAAAAAAAGGAAAAAAAAGATTATGAACATTAGTGGATGTGGTAGTGGGGTCTACCTTGTTCTTAGGCTATATCACTGGTAAGTCGTTATCTCAAAACATTTTTTAAATATGCCGAAATGCTTCGGTGAATGGTACCAAGAACACAGTATAGTCTAGGAATTCTCATCTCATCTATTCTAATCTAAAATCTGTTCTGCAGATTTTATAGCTTACAAATATGCAGAAAAGCAGGGGTTAGGCTGAACTGAGAAACAGAAAGATTTGGCTGTGAACAAAGGAAGGCAATCTTTACAGAACAAGGTTACGGAAGATGTTGTAGGCAGCATAGAAACATAGAGTTGGAAGATACCACAAGGGCCATCCAGTCCAACCCCCCTGCCATGCAGGAACTCCAAATCAAAGCATACCCGACGGATGGCTATCCAGCCTCTGCTTAAAGACCTCCAAGGAAGGAGACTCCACAGCTTCCAAGGGAGTGTGCTCCACTGTTGAACAGCCCTTACTGTCAGGAAGTTCTTTCTAATGTTGAGGTGGAATCCCTTTTCCTGGAGCTTGGATCCATTGTTCCGGGTCCTGTTCTCTGGAGCAGAAGAAAGCTGCCTCCTTAATGTGACATCCCTTCAAGTATTTAAACAGGGCTATCATATCACCTCTTCACCTTCTCTTCTGCAGGCTAAACATCCCCAGCTCCCTAAGTCGTTCCTCATATGGCATGGTTTCCAGACTCTTCACTATTTTAGTCGCCCTCCTTTGGGCATGCTCCAGTTTCTCCACATCCTTTTTGAATTGTGGTGCCCAGAACTGGACACAGTATTCCAGGTGGGGCATGACCAAAGCAGAATAGAGTGGCACTATTCCTTCCCTTGATCTAGACACTATACTTCTATTGATGCAGCCCAAAATTGCATTGGCCTTTTTAGCTGCTGCATTGCACTGTTGACTTATGTTCAACTTGTGGTCTACTTGGACTCCTAGATCTCTTTCACATGTGGTCTCATTCAGCCAGGTGTCCCCCATCCTATATCTGTGCATCTCATTTTTTCTCCCTAAGTGCAGAACCTTACATTTCTCTGTGTTGAGTTTCATTTTGTTAGCTTTGGCTCTGCTTTCTAATCTATTCAGGTCATTTTGAATTTTGATCCTGTCCTCTGGGATATTTGCTACTCCTCCTAATTTGGTGTCATCTGCAAATTTGATAACTATGCCCTCAATAATTTCATCCAAGTCATTAATAAAGATATTGAATAGCACTGGGCCCAGGACAGAACCCTGTGGGACCCCACTTGTCACCTCTCCAGGATGAAAAGGAACCATTGTTGAGCACCCTTTGGGTGCTCCCAGGCAACCAGTTACAAATCCATGTAACAGTTACCTTGTCTAGTCCACATTTTACAAGCTTGTTTGCAAGAATGTCATGGGGAACCTTGTCAAAGGCCTTACTGAAATCAAGATATACTAATTCCACAGCATTCCCTTCATCTATCAAACTGGTAAATTTATTTAGAGAAACAAGTCATGTCAGATTTATCTGGCATGACTTGTTTCTCTGAAACCCATGTTGGCTTTTTGTGATTCTGGCATTGCCTTCTAAATGTTCACATACTCTGTGCTTAATGATCTGCTCCAGAATCTTTCCTGGAATTGATGTCAGACTAACTGGATGATAATTGTTGGGATCCTCTTTTTTCCTCTTTTTGAAGATGGGGACAACGTTTGCCCTCCTCCAGTCTGCTGGAACTTCTCCTGTTCTCCAGGAGTTCTCAAAGATTATTGCCAATGGTCCCAATATTACATTTGCCAGTTCCTTCATGACCCGTGGATGTAGTTCATCTGGTCCTGGAGACTTGTATTCATTTAGATTAACCAGGTATTCCTGTACTATCTCTTTACTTATTCTGTGCTGTAATTCTCGTATTCCGTCCGCTGCTCCATTATCTTCAGGTTGAGCACCTTTTCCCTTTTCTGAGAAGACTGAAACAAAGAAGGTGTTGAGTAATGCTGCCTTGTCCCCTGTTAGCATTTTGCCATCTTCACCACACAGCGGCCCTACCATTTCCTTTTTCTTCCTTTTGCTGTGGACATATTTTTATTGTTCTTAACCTCTCTAGCAAGCCTGACTTCATTCTGCATTTTATCTTTGCTGACTGTATCCCAATACATGCTGGCTATTTCTTTGAAATCCTCTTTAGTAATTTCCCCATTTTTCCATTTCTTATACTTGTTCTGTTTAAAACTTAGCTCAGTTGTAAATTCCTTAGTCATCCATCCTGGTTTCTTGAGACACCTCCCATTTTTCTTCCTCACTGGAACTGTTTGAAATTGTGCCTTCAGTATCTGCCTGTCAGGGACAGCCAGGTGGAGGACATGGAGGGCTCTGAGGAAGAATATGCTGCGTCAGGTCCTAGCATAGTGCTGCCAGATCCTAGAGACTTAGGTGAACCTGGACCTAGTTCTATAGGACACAGTGAGGCACAGCCCCTACCTCAGCAGCCTAGATTTTCCCCAGAAGAAAGCCTTTCCCCAGCAGAGGTTGCAGGCCTGGAAGAGACACAGGAGCAAGAGAGAGAAATCCCTTCCTTTACTCAAAGAAGAGCAGATCGGGTGGGGCTGAGACGCTCTCTGAGATTGCTAGAGAAAGCCAAGTTGAAACAGCTGTGAGGGGAGGAGCTGGGGGCTATATAAGAGATCAGGGAAGACAAACTTTTGTCAAAGCTTATCTTGGTTTACTGGCGAAAGCTTTTGACTCTTGGCTTGACTTTGGACTTCTCATTACCTGTGACCTTCGGAACGGCTTTGGAATCTCTGTCTGCGAAAACCCTAGACCTCGAAAAGCCCATTGGACTTGCCTTTTGCCTTGTGGACTTTGTATTTTACTACGGCCAGCAATTACTGGTATTTTGTTTCTATTATAATTGTGTTCTGTCAAGGACTCATTATCTATCAGCCACATGTTGGCAGCTTTCCCAGACACTGCCTTTTGAGGAACTCCCATCCATCTTGAACTCCCTTCTCTTTTAGTATTCCTGACCATGGGATCACCTTCAGTATTTCTCTAAGTTTATTAAAATCAGCTTTCCTAAAGTCTAGAATTTGTGTCTCACTATGCCTAACTTCACCTTTCCACGGTATAACAAACTCCAGGAAAACATGGTCACTCCCACCTAAGGATCCCACCACTTGCATGCCATCAAATAGGTCTTCCCTGTTGGTTAAGATCAGATCCAAAATTAGCTCGCTCCCTTGTTGCCTCTTCCACCTTTTGGACAATGAAATTGTCTTCAAGGCAAGTGAGGAATTTGCTAGACCTTGAGGATTTGGTAGAATTGGAATTCCAGCAAATATCAGGATAGTTGAAGTCACCCATTACTACTATATTTCTCCTATCTGAGTGTGTGGTCATCTTTTCTAGAAAGGCATCATCCAATTCCTTTGCCTGAGTTGGGGCTCTGTAGTAAACTCCCACAGTAACATCCCTGTTGTTTCCATCTCCTTTCATTTTTATCCAGATGCTCTCCACCTGGCTTCCAATATTGATGTCCCAGATCTCTTCACTGGTGTAAATATCCCTGACATATAATGCTATTCCTCCTCCTTTCCTGTTTGGCCTGTTTCTCTTAAAAAGGTTATACCCCTCTATTTCTACATTCCAATCATGAGACTCATCCCACCAGGTTTCAGTGATGCCTATTATGATATTTCCCTTGTTGTGCTAGGATTTAAAGTTCATTTTGCTTATTTCCCATGCTCTGTGCATTAATGTAGAGACATCAAAGACCATCTGTCCCCTTTACTTGATCCCTGTGCACATTTTTTGCCTCCTATTGTTGGGTCCTTGCTCTGTTTGCCTTGTTCCATTTATGTCAGTTTGATTATTTTTTCCAGCCCTTTTGCCTTCCAGAATGCTGTCTCCCTTTCACACATAACTCAGTTTAAAGCCCTCCTGATCAGTTTCTTCAGACTGTTGGCAAAAACGTTTTTGCCAACCAGTGTGAGATGCATCCCATCCCTTGCCAGAAGTCCCTTCTCATGGAACCGCAGCCCATGATCCAAGAATCCAAATCATTCTCTGCAACACCATCTGCCGAGCCAGTTGTTGACATCTGCCATTTTCTTCTCCCTTCCTGAACCATGCCCTTCTACTGGCAGAATAGATGACAATTTGTGCGTCCGTCCATTTCCTTCAGCTTCTTACATAGAGCCTCGTAATCCCTTCTGATATTCTGCAGGCTATTCTGAAGGCTATGAAAACATTATGAAGCTGAACACACAGCCAATTTCAAGCACTAGAGATACTGGGAGGCTGTCTAATGTTCCAACATTCCAACATTCAACCCAATCCCAAAGTGTTGGTACTTGAAAACAGGACATTAAGACTCCTATTCTCAAATCTGTAATGTGTGCAGGATGAGATTATTTTTCTCTCTGGAAATGCTGTAAAAGCAGGCAGTTCAGTGGGATGGAACTCCCCGTACATATTCTTGAAAGAAGAAGCTACCTGATCAGGTTATGTTGGCAGATAAACTCTCCTATGATAGCATTTTTATTCCATTTTTACTGTCATGGCTCCTTCCTATGGAATCCTGGGATTTGTAACTGAATGAGGTGCTTAGAATTCTCTACTAGGTAGTGCTTGTGATCTGACCTTACCTCTCCTGAAATACAGCTCTTAGAGCACTCTAGCAGGGAATTCTAAGTCCTACACAGAACTAAAAATTCTGAATTCCACATGATGACACCATGACAGACACAACTACTCTAACTCTGCAGTGTGACTACACTCTAAGTTTGACAGATGGTGAATGCTGGTGTGATTATTCCTATTCCCCTTGCATCTGCACTCAAGCACTGAGATTAATTATCTACCAACCCCCTGAACTGCAGCAAGAGTATGTTATGAAACTGCTATACAGGTCACAATGCCAGGGAATTGGGATATCACTACAGAGTATGATGCTACTGTTAAAAAGGAAACTGTCTTTGTGGGTAGCCTCCAGAACAGATGCATTGCTATTATGCCAGGAGACTGTTGCATGAGAAACAATCATGCCAATGCATGAAGCTCCTTAGACCCCTTTGTTCCATGACTTTATAGCACCTTTTCATGCTACCCTCTAACAGAGAAAGGAAACTTGGGTTCTATGTTCACGAGTAATTATGTCTATAAATTATAAAGGCCATCCTTGTCAGAACTAGCAGAACTGATGAAGAATCTGTGAAACCATACATGTGTGGAATGGAATAACCAGGCTAAATTTATCTTCATTGAGGTACCCCACCCCCATCTCAAAATGCTTTTGGAAGTGATTTCATGTGTGTAACTCTGCATTAAACAGTAGACCAAAGCCTGTCCTTTTAAACTGTGACCTCCAATGTTTTCTGCAGAATTACTGACTGCTTATAGACTGTTCAGTTCAACTGCGACATTGCTATGGCAATTGAGAACTACATTGTCTTGTCCTACTGCTTCACGTTTCATCATAAACCTGATTTGTGGTCAAAGAATTAAAACAAAGAAAGAAAAGGATATGTGAGGAACAGGCATTTTTGCTATCTGGATAGTTCAACATGAGCTGTAGGTATCTGAACAATGAAAAGATAGTAGAGCTATTGTAAAAATCTCATTTTGAGAGGTACCTCCTACAATCCCCTGGTGATCTGCCTGGGCAATTCAAGGAGTTGAAGTAACTTTTCCGAGCTCTAGTATGAGTATCACACATTGTGGGACATGCAATACCATCTTTGTACAAAGCATTTTTGTGTAACTGAATCTTTTCTTTTCAGACTACTTCCCCACACACTTCATTCTATTCTTAATAAGATCATGCTCATTTCTCAGGTTAACAAAGTTCATTCATGGTTTTACCCTAATGTTGATTTCAATCATCCTGACACTATGAAAAAGGACATTCTTCCTCAAATGTACTCTGTCATTTGATTTTTTTTAAGAATGTGAGATATCAAGTGACTGTCCTTTCTCACAGAAAGAAGAGGTTCTGCATTGATACAGAAACAAAGGCAAGGCTGCAAGACAATAATGGACCCATGAGGTAGATGTCATTACATTCAGTAACTGAATCTTCTGCACAGCAGAGATAGAAGAAGAATAAGAAATATTTTCATGAACCCCTTCTGAACACTTTGCAATCCCACAGGTAGCATTTGAGAACACAAAGGCATATTAGCCAAGTCTCCTATTTTACTGTTTATTGTATGTTAGGTTGAGTCAGGCATCTAACCCTTCAGTGACACTCTTTTCCTTTTCCTTTTCATTTTTCCTAATAGCTTTGGAGAAATCTACCCAAAGTCCATCAGGCTCTAATAGTGCTAAAGGGAAGAAGCCAGTTTACTCCATGCAAAAATAGCAGGGCAATCATAGAATCATAGAATCATAGAATCGTAGAGTTGGAAGAGACCACAAGGGCCATCTAGTCCAACCCCCTGCCATGCAGGACCTCCAAATCAAAGCATCCCTGACAGATGGCCATCCAGCCTCTGCTTAAAGACCTCCAAGGAAGGAGAATCTCTTTTCCTGCAATTTATATCCATTGTTCCGTGTCCTAGTCTCTGCAGCAGCAGAAAACAAGCTTGCTCCCTCCTCAATATGACATCCCTTCAAATATTTAAACAGGGCTATCATATCACCTCTTAACCTTCTCTTCTCCAGGCTGAACATCCCCAGTTCCCTAAGGCGTTCCTCATAGGGCATGGTTTCCAGACCCTTCACCATCTTAGTTGCCTTCCTTTGGACCCGCTCCAGTGTCTCCACATCCTTTTTGAATTATGGTGCCCAGAACTGGACACAGTATTCCAGGTGGGGCCTGACCAAAGCAGAATAGAGTGGCACTATTACTTCCCTTGATCTAGACACTATACTTCTATTGATGCAGCCTAAAATTGCATTGGCCTTTTTAGCTGCTGCATCGCACTGTTGACTCATGTTCAGCTTATGGTCTACTTGGACTCCTAGATCCCTTTCACATGTGGTCTCATTCAGCCAGGTGTCCCCCATCCTATATCTGTGCATTTCATTTTTCCGCCCTAAGTGCAGAACCTTACATTTCTCCGCATTGAATTTCATCTTGTTAGCATTGGCCCAGCTTTCTAGTCTATTCAGGTCATTTTCAATTTTGATCCTGTCCTCTGGGGTATTAGCTACTCCTCCTAGTTTAGTGTCATCTGCAAATTTGATAAGTATGCCCCCAATTCTGTCATCCAAATCATTAATAAAGATGTTGAACAGCACTGGGCCCAGGACAGAGCCCTGTGGGACCCCACTGGTCACTTCTTTCCAGGTTGAAAAGGAGCCATTGTTGAGCACCCTTTGGGTTCGGTCAGTCAACCAATTACAAATCCATGTAACAGTTAACTTGTCTATCCCACATTTTGCAAGCTTGTTTGCAAGAACGTCATGGGGAACCTTGTCAAAGGCCTTACTGAAATCGAGGTAAACTATATCCACAGCATTCCCTTCATCTACCAAGCTGGTAATTTTATCAAAAAAAGAGATCAGGTTCGTTTGGCATGACTTGTTTCTCTGAAACCCATGTTGGCTTTTTGTGATTATGGCATTGGCTTCTAAATGTTCACAGACTCTTTGCTTAATGATCTGCTCTAGAATCTTTCCTGGTATTGATGTCAGACTAACTGGACAATAATTGTAGGGATCCTCTTTTTTTCCCTTTTTGAAGATGGGGACAATGTTTGCCCTCCTCCAGTCTGCTGGGACTTCTCCAGGAGTTCTCAAAGATTATTGCGAATGGCTCCGATATCACCTCTGCCAGTTCTTTTAATACCCTTGGATGTAGTTCATCTGGTCCTGGAGATTTGTATTCATTTAGATTAACCAGGTATTCCTGTACTGTCTCTTTACTTATTCTGTGCTCAAATTCCCCCACTCTGTCCCCTTCTTCACTGTCCTCAGGTTGAGCACCTTTTGCCTTTTCTGAGAAGACTGAAGCAAAGAAGGTGTTGAGTAATTCTGCCTTTTCTCTGTCCCCTGTTAGTATTTTGCCATTTTCTGCACGCAGTTGTCATACCATTTCCTTCTTCTTCCTTTTGCTGCGGACATATCCAAAAAAGCCCTTTTTATTGTTCTTAACCTCTCTAGCAAGCCTGAGTTCATTTTGCGCTTTAGCTTTTCTGACTTTATCCCTACATGTGCTGGCTATTTGTTTGAATTCCTCTTTGGTGATATCCCCATTTTTCCATTTTTTATACATGTTCCGTTTAAAACTTAGCTCAGTTGTAAGTTCCTTAGTCATCCATACCAGTTTCTTGAGACATCTCCCATTTTTCTTCCTCATTGGAACTGTCTGAAATTGTGCTTTCAGTATCTCCCTTTTGAGGAACTCCCTTCTCTTTTAGTATTCTTGACCATGGGATCACCCCCAGTATTTCTCTAAGTTTATTGAAATCAGCTCTCCTAAAGTCTAGAGTGCGTGTCTGACTATGCCTAGCTTTCCCTTTCCACTGTATAACAAACTCCAGGAGGACATGGTCACTTCCACCTAAGGATCCGACCACTTGCACCCCATCAACTAGGTCTTCCCTGTTGGTTAAGATAAGATCTAAGATGGCTGATCCCCTTGTTGGTTCTTCCACCTTTTAGACAATGAAATTGTCTTCCAGGCAAGTGAGGAATTTGCTAGACTTTGAGGATTTGGGTGAATTTGACTTCCAGAAAATATCAGGATAGTTGAAGTCCCCCATCACCACTACATCTCTCCTTTCTGAGTGTGTGGTCATCTGTTCTAGAAAGGCATCATCCAATTCCTCTGCCTGAGTTGGGGGTCTGTAGTAGACTCCCACAGTAACATCCCTGTTATTTCCCTCTCCTTTAATTTTTATCCAGATGCTCTCCACCTGACTTCCAGTATTGACTTCCTGGATCTCTTCACTGGTGTAAATATCCCTGACATATAATGCTATTCCTCCTCCTTTCCTGTTTGGCCTGTTTCTCTTAAAAAGGTTATATCCCTTTTTAAGGATGACTCCATTCAATACTTCCTCCACAACTTTGACTCCATTCAATACTTCCTCCACAACTTTTCCATCCCATTTATGAAAAAAAAAATCCTTTTGGAGGGGGGGGTTCAAAAATAAGATATATGGAGTTTCTGGTCTGGCCGTGGATGCGCTAGGCAGCACGAGATGTCAGATCCGTGCTGTTTCTTTTCAGCTGCTGCAGCCCGATTATCCAGGGAAAGACCAAGTCAGGGGAGACTGGGCTACGGGGCTTGTTGGGGCTTGGCGTTCCCTTGGGAAGGTCCCTACCCTTGGGGAGAGACCAGAAAAGACGACGGGGAGCCAAAAGGCAGCCGCTGCAGCAAGTTGTTGCTCTCAGGGTACCAGCCGATGCGACAGACTTCTTAAAGGGCCAGTGCCCATTGTTTATGGGCTGAATTTATGCTACATGACGCCCTTGGAGTGACCTTTTTTCTTTCCAGACGCTGTCCCCTTATCAATTTGAAATTTAAATAAATAACTTTGAACAAAAGAGAAGTCAATGGTGGAAGAGATAAGAGGTATATAGAGAAGAGGAGTAAGTGAAATTTTCCTAACAATTAAAACTTAAAGACATTTTCTCTTTCCTCTTTGCTTTTTTAATGTGGCGACTTCTACTCAAATCTTATGAAGAAAGAACACCATATGGTGTGACAATGGAGATTCTTTGTTTTTTGTTATCTTAAAGAAGGAATGTTATTTGTGCAGTGATAATAAGAACTCTTTTGTAAATCTGGAAAACAATAATAACAATAATAATTATATTATTATTGAGTATTGAAAAGTGTGGATCAAGGCTTACCATTTTGAGGAAAAGTACACTACTTTGTTGCAACAATAAGGATTTTCATTTACTATTTAGAGAAAAGAAATACTTTCATACTGTGCTGTTGCTACAACAAGGACTCTTATTTACTATTTAGAGAGAAGAAATACTACTGAGTGGTGGTGTTAATGCAACAAGGACTCTTACTTACTATCTAGAGAGAAGAAATACCTCTGTACTGTGTTGTTGTTACAACAAGGACTCTTACTGACTATCTAGAGAGAAGAAATACTATTGAGTTGTAGTGTTAATGCAACAAGGATTCTTAATTAATATTTAGAGAAAAGAAATACTTTTGTATTGTGTTGTTGCTACAACAACGACTTTTATTTACTATTTAGAGAGAAGAAATATGATTGAGTTGTGGTGTTAATGCAACAAGGATTCCTACTTACTATCTAGAGAGAAGAAATACTATTGTATTCGTGTGTCACTACAACAAGAACTCTTACTTATTATTTAGAGAGAAGAAATACTACTGTGTCATTGTGTGGCCGCATCAAGGACTCTTACTTAATATCTACAGAGAAGAAATACTATTGTGTTGTTTGTGTTGCCACAACAAGGAATTTTACTTATTATGTTGTAGAAAAGTATATTACTGTATTTTTTGTGTGGCAATAACAAAGACTCTTTCTCACTATCCTGAAGAAAGGAAAATTATTAAGTTATTGTACTGTTATAACAAGGATTTATTTTGAAAACAGAATTGTTGCGATATACTACTGCTGCAACGAGGACCTTTACTTCATATCTTGAGAAAAAGAACACTATTCTGCTTTGTACTGTAGTAACAAATTCCCTTTACTCAGTATCTTGAAGAAAAGAACACTACTGAGTTACTGTGCTGCAACAGCAAAGATTCTTACTTATTACTCTGAAGAAAGAGGTTTTTTCTTTTATCTTTGGGTTATTGTGTTGTGGTAACGAGGAGCCTTACTACTATATTGAGAAAAAGAATATTATTGTGTTTGTGTTGTGTGTTGTAGCAACAAGGATCTTTAGCTATTGTTTTGGCGAAAATAATATTATGGAATTATTGTAATAAAGAATATTGCTTATTTTTACTTATCATACTTATTGTAAAGGTGAACTGTGATTTGAAGGCAATAAGTGGGGGGAAGTTGCTGCTAGTAATCGGATATAATAGAGGCAGGCAGTTAGCCTTAGAGAATAAATCCCCTCAATTGTAAACTTAATGCAGACTAGATGGATGACAGCTCAATACCAAAATAAAACAAGAAGGGGTTCAATGGAGATGAAACAAACAGAAATAAGTGATATTATTTTACAAGAACTGAATTTTTTAAAAAAATTAAGAAAGAGATATGGGATGAGTTAAGGGATAATAGGATTGAGATAAGGGAAGATATGCAGAGAGAGATAGATGGTTTAGCAAAAACGATTGATAATATAACAAGAGATATATCTGATGTTAGGACAAAAGTAGAAGAGGTAACGGATAGAACAGTAAGTTTAGAAAAGAAAACTGAAGTGATAGAAAGAACACATGGAAAAGATCAACAAGCTATACTTTTGCAGGAAGTAAGACACAGGGAGAGAGCAATTAAAATTCGAAGAATAAAGGAGGTACAAAATGAACAAACATATGATAGAATTATTCCAATACTAGCAAATTACTTAAATATTGATGAGGATTTGATGGAAACTCAGGTAGACAAAATCTTTAGAGTGAACTCAAAAATTGTAAAAGAAAAGAAATTAGACAGAGATATAATGATTTGTTTTACAAGCTCTAGATTGAGAGAAAGAATATTACAGAGAAACTACGAAGAGAAGTTGATTATAGATGACAGAGAGATCGAAATATACAAGGATTTACTGATGCAGATAATTAGAAAAAGACAAGAATACAAATTCCTTACTATATTACTTCAAAAAAAGGCATACAATATAGGTGGGACAAAATAGAAGGTGTTATTTTTAACTACAAACAAAGAAGATATAGAATAACATCTTTAGACCAAGCGAGAGCCTTCTGTGAAAAGTTAAACAGAAAAAGTAAGGAGCAAGAAAGTAAAGACAGAGAGACCAGAAATAAAGAATTGGTTCATACGCCAACGCATGAGAGGGAGAGAGAGAAAGGACAGATGGGGAGCCTTCTCTAATAAATCTAGGCAGCCAAGAAATTTGAGTATTAGAAAACAAAGAGAATATCCTGGATGAATATGAGTGTAACTGAAGAAGAATAATAGGTGTGGGAGAGGAGAGAGGAAGGGCGTACCATTCTCTCTCTCTCTCCCTAAGATAATTCTGTATCTGAAATTTGGGGTTAAAAATAATATCATGGAATGTGAAAGGGATTAATCAAGAAAGGAAAAGGAAGCAAATAATGCATTACTTGGAAAAAATAATTTCAATCTTGCCTGTTTACAAGAAACTAGATTAAGAGAAAGCGATATGAAATATCTAAGAAATTCTAAGTTGGGAACATTATTTTATGCAACAATTAATTAAAAGAAAAGGGGGGTTATTATGTTTGTTAATAAGAAGCTGGAGGCCAAATTGATTGATAAGGACACAAATGGCAGATATGTTTGTGTAGAAATCAAAATAAACAATAATAAGTACACAGTTTTGAATGTATATGCTCCTCTAGAAAAGAAAGAACCCTTATTTCAAGATTTAAATAATAAGATAAGAGAACTAGACAGAGATAATTGGATTGTGACTGGAGACTTTAATGGTGTGGTTAAACCACAGAGAGACAGAAAATCTAAGGGAAAGATTAAAAGTTCCCAGGGTAAGCTGCCCCACAGCTTTTTTGAACAGAAGAATTTAAATTGGTAGATGTTTGGACATATTGTAATGGAAATAAAGATGGTTTTACTTTTTATTCAGACTCGCATCAGTCCTTTTCTAGGTTGGACACGTTTTGGATTTCAAAAAGTTTAATAACTAAAGTGAAGAATTTGGACATTTGGCCAAGAAATATGTCAGATCATAATATGATTGAATTGGAACTCCTTTTGGTGGGAAATAGAAATATTAGTTGGAAGCTTAGAGATGAAATATTGGAAAATGAGGATTTTGTCAATAAAATGAAAAGAGAAATGAAAGCTTTTTTAAAAAATTAAAGAAAGTGAGGAGATTAAAACAAATATAATTTGGGATACAAGTAAAGCTTTTGCCAGAGGCCTATTAATACAGAGAATGGCAGAGTTAAGGAAAATGAAAACTGAAAAGGAAACAAGGCTTAACAATGAGCTAAAAAGGAAGGAAGAGGAACGAAAAAGAAACTAAGGATAAAAAGAAAATAACTAATGAAATTAAATTGTTACAAACACAATTGCAAAAACAAGCTACAGAGGAAATAGCATTAAACCTTAAAAGAATTAAACAAAATCAGTTTGAAAATGCAAATAAAATAAATCATTGGATGGCAAATAGGTTAAGACAAGAAAAAGAAAAAAGTTTAATTACAAAGATTATTAACAATGGGAAAATATTGACGAATCAGGAAAAAATTAAAAAAATCCTTTGTGAATTATTACACTGAGCTATTTAAAAAACAAGATGAAGGAGCACAATGGAGCAGCCAAATGGAGAAAACGTTAGAAAGTGAAAATGTAACAAAAGGGACAAGGCTGCAAAAAGGAATGTTAAATGCGGAAATTACAACTGGAGAAATTAAGGAGATGATTGGCAAACTTAAAAATGGGAAATCCCCAGGCCTGGATCGTCTTATGGCAAAATATTATAAAACTTTTGAAGAAGAGTTACTAGAACCAATGGAAAAAACCTTGAATGCAATTGTGAAGGAAGGAATACCAGATTCTTGGGGAAAAGCAGCAATTTCTTTAATTCCGAAGGAAGGGAAAGATAATCAACTAGTTTGTAATTACAGGCTGATTTCATTATTAAATGATGATTATAAAATCTATACTATGATCCTAGTGAAAAGATTGAAAAAATACTTGACCGAAGTGATTAAGAGAGATCAAAATGGATTTCTGCCAGAGGCAGATAAGAAATAACATAAGAACTATAATAAATGATCTAGATTATTACAATACCCATAATGGAAAAAAAAGCAGCGTTTTTGTTTGTCGACGCAGAAAAAAGCGTTCGACAATCTTAACTGGAAATTCATGATAAAGCTTTTGGAACAAATGGATATAGGGGAGAAATTCTTAAATAATATAAAAAGAATTTATAGTACCCAGTTGGCATGTCTTAAAATTAACGGAGAACTTGCAAAGGAATTTCAGGTACATAAAGGAACAAGGCAGGGGTGTCCCTTGTCACCTTTACTGTTTATATTAGTATTCTTTTTAAACCAGATCAGGGAAAATGCTAAGATAAAAGGACTTAGAGTAAAGGGAGAAGGAATAAAATGCTGATGATGTGGCGGTTATACTGGAGGATCCTATCACAAATATAGAACATCTTATGTATCAGTTTAATAATTTTAGTAGGTTTTCAGGCTTCAAAATAAATAAAGGGAAGTCCAGTATAATAATGAAGAATCTAACTAAAAAAGAAGAGTTCTTGCAGCAAAAGTCAGGTTGTCAGATTGGAAATAAAGTAAAATATTTAGGCATTTGGCTTACAAAGAACAATACAAATTTATACAATAATAACTACAACATAATATGGAAGAAGATTAGAGAAGGAATGGATCAAACTTGAGGACAGACAAATGTTAAGCGTGGAAGGAGCGGAATTACACTTCGGTTAGCACGCATATGTGTGGTATAATAAAGCAGCGGTAAACAAGGATTTCTATAATAACCCAATAAGGCATGCCATAATGAAAACCTGAACAACTAAATGTGAGAATACCATTTTGGGTGTCCCTGCAAGAGGCTTTCTTTAGCAGATGGGGAAAAAAGACAAATTGGTTGACATATAAAGACCTAATTATGTTTAATGAAAAACATGAGACTATCTTAAAAACTAAAGAAATGCTGTGGGAAGAGGATAAAGAAATAAATTGGTATAATTATTTACAGATAAAATACAGATTTGACTTAGACAAAAAAACAGAGGGAATAGAAATGAATCAAATGGAGTTAGATGAAATAATAATGAAACCAGATGTCAAAAAATTTTCAAAATATTATAAATTGTTTATTAATAGAGAACTAGAGAAAGAGCCAATAAAACAAGCCTGGAAGAGAACTAATACATTTACAAAATCTCAAGATTTAAAAGAAAATTTCTTCAACATAAGTAATAGATGGTACAATACACCGGTGAATTTTTTTAAAAAAAATGTTTAAATTAGAAAGTGATTTATAATTAGCGATCATTGTCTCCTGGGAAACCCTTGACCCTGGGTGGTTTCTCATTTGCATTTACTGAGTCCTGATTTTGCTATTTTGCAGGACTGGTAGCCAAACTTTGTTTATTTTAAAGGTTTCATCTTTCCTGTTTAAGCTATCCAAGTGTTTGTGGATTTCAATGGTCCAGAATTTCAGTGTTTTCAAAGAGCATTTAATGCCCAGGATGGTTTATAACATGTTCTGCTACTGCTGATTTTTCTGGCTGACCCAGTCTGCAGTGCCTCTCATGTTTCTTGATTTGTGTTTGGACACTCTGTTTGGTGGTCCCTATGTAGACTTGTACACAGCTGCATGGTATGAAGTAAAACCCTGCAGCTTTGGGAAGATCTCTCCTGTCCTTTGCTGAGCGTAGCATTTGCTGAATTTTCTTGGTTGGTTTGTAAACCATTTGGAGGTTGTGTTTCCTCACCACTTTCCCTATTCTGTCTGTGACTCCTTTGATGTACGGTAAAAATACTTTCCCTTTGGGTGGTTGCTTGTCTTCAAGAATTGCTACTGCTAGCCTGGAGTAAATATATTTTACCTACCTCCAACAGAGCGATGAAAGAAGAGGAAACAGTTACAAAGAGAAAAAGAGAGAGAAAGGATTCAAGAGAGAGAAATGATTCCTTTAACAGCAATAAGTTTTTAAAAGGTATTTTGATGCTTCATTTTGCATGCAGACATGCAGACACTGATAAACCTAGCTTATCATTTCAGTGATGCCTATTATATTATATTTGCTTTTTTGTGCTAGAAGTTCAAGTTCATCCTGTTTATTTCCCATGCTCTATGTATTAGTGTAGAGACATCTATGACCATGGATCCTCCCCACTAGCTGCCTGCATTTTTTCCCTCCCACTGTTGGGTCCTTGCACTATTTGTTCCCTCTATAACAGTTTGACTATTATCTCCAGCCCTTGATTAGCTCCTGCTTTCCAAAATACTGCCTCCCTCCCCCCATTATAACTCAGTTTAAAGGCCTCCTGATCAAATTTTTGAGACTGTTGGGGATAATGTTTCTGCCAACTGACATGAGGTGCAAACCATCCCTTGCCAGAAGTCCCCCTCACCCCCATAGAATTGCAGCCCATGATCCAAGAATCCAAAGTGTTCTTGGCAGCACCATCTATGAAGCCAGTTGTTCACATCTGCTATTTTTCTCTCCGTGCACGGATCATGACCTTCAACTGGGAGAAGAGATGAGATGGCATCCATCTCTTTCAACCTCTGCATCCATCTCTTTCTTTTTATTATTATTATTTTTAATATATATATATTTATTATTAAAAAATCAATATACATAAAATATATAGAAAAACACCTGATCTTCACAAACTGAATCTTCATATCACAAACTGAATCTTCATATCTCTTTCAACTTCCTACTCAAAGCATCATAATTCCTTCTCATATTCTGAAGGCTGTTCCTTGCAGTATCATTGGTTCCCACATGGACCAAATGGAAGGGGTAATGGTAAGGAGGCTTAACAAGTCTTGTCAACCTCACTGTCACATCACAGATTTTTCCCCATGGAGACAACACACCTCCTGAGACATCTTGCCAGGCCCACAAACCACTGCTTCTGTACCCCTCAGCAAGGAGTCCCTCCACACCATGACCACAAGCCTTCTCCTAGCCATAGCAGTGGCTGTTCCGTGTGGTGACACTCCAAGGGTTCCCTGACTGTCACTGCTCTTCCTTGTCATCCCCGATAAGAGAGAGAGAGCTTCAAATCAATCCTGTAGCTGCAAGCTCACAGAATAACCCCTTGCTTCCCTACTTCTGCTTGACACATTCCTCCAACTGTCTACCTCTTGTGTATGTGAAGTGACCTTCTCCCCAGAAACTTCCTCTGTGTATTCCCAATCCAAGACCATTTGTTCCATTCTGTCCAGGAAAAACTCTTGCTCTCTAATATGCCGAAATGTAGCTACCCTGGCCTCCAGCTGCTGGACCTTCTCTTCCAAGAGGGCTACCAACTTGCATTTGATGCAAGTGAAGTTCCCCACATCCAAAGGCAAGTACACAAACATCCCACAACTGTGACAGGTGGCTGTAACAGCTCCCTCAGTTTCCATATTGAGAAGTCTTAAGTAAGCATTGAAACAGGACTGTAGGTTTCCTTCTCAAAAAGTCCCCCATTAAACAATCATGTAAAGGACCCCTGTGGGCCTAGCCTTTTCACCAAGCTCTGTCAGTGAGCTCAATCAGCTGATGCTATAGGTTTGTAGACAGCGCCTGGCTACTAGCTCATTCTAGAGACAAGTCTCTGACTCACCTCCTCTGAGCAAACCACCAGAAGCACTTTAAAGAAAAACAAGTGGAAAAAAATAAAGGAGAACCACTCAAATTCTGTTCCCAGCTCCCCTTCTGCCTGTGCTTTAGTTTCCCTTGACTGTGAAAATTCTCACGCTGTTAGGTGTGTGCCTCTGGTAGGAATTATATAGCGCCATGCTGCTAGCTCCACCTCTAGTGACTCTCAGATGTGATTCATAGAAGCTCCACTCCTTCTGAAACAAACACATCCTCCCAAGTAAAAAATAAATAAATTAAAAACTCAAATGGCTCCCCAGAAACTGCTTTCCTTCTTCTCCTTGGCAGGGACATGGTTAGGAATTATGATGCCCTCCAAATATATGTCACACTGCAAATCCCAGCAGTCCAAAGCCAGAAAGCTAATAGTGAAAAATGCTGAAACCTGCAGTGTAGCAACATCTGAAGGAACACATGATTTCCAACCCTGATCTAAGAAGCGGTAGGGGAGGGGGTTGAAGGGAAAGGGAAGACATTTTTAGAGACCTTTGAAAAGACGGATCCTTTAAATAGTCTTCATATTCTGTCTCACAAATAAGGTTAGCTAAATAGAGCAAGCAAGTTGCTCCCTTTGGCTCTTTCCCCTCTATTTTTAGACTTTTCTCCACCACCCTCTCCTAAATAAGAGCACTGCAGAATACTGAAGAAGTTTTGCTAATTAGAACAACATTGTGTTGTGTTTGATGTCTGTGAATGTCCTAGTCAATTAGATATGTGTGTGTTTGTTTGCACACATGTACCTATAAAAATATAATGTTGAAGAACCCCACAATCTTCACCTGTCTGTCAGAAAAGATTACTCTCTCTTTACTTAACAAGGAATGGCAGCAGTAGAGGTCAGGTAAGCATATAACCAAGAAATCAAGATAACCTGAAAAGGGAACAGTGAAGAAGGAGGGGACATTCATCTGGTTCACCCATGTCCTCCTTTGTATTAGACATGCAAGCTCTCCCTTTTACCTACATGCTACCCATTTACATCACACATTAACATAAAATATCTTAATCCTCATGTTAAATATATCACAAAAGAACATCTCAGAGGGTTACTTTTTAGAAACCCCGACTATAGGTTTACCCTCTAGAGAACAGACACTCAGATTTTCTCTGGGACAGTTATGACTTTATATACCACCTTCCAGAGCCTTCCAGAACAGTCCGGCCAGAGAGAGGAGAAGGAGAGGAGCTGCTTGGCAGCCATTTTGGGACCGTGTGCTTGAGACCGTGTGCTCGTTGCTGAAGGGGAGGAGCTTCTGTGAGTCACATCTGTGAGTCACAAGGGGGCGGAGCTAGCAGACTAGCTTTATATACCACCTTCCAGAGCCGCGCGCCGAACAACTCTGCTCAAGTGGCATTAGGTTAGAATCAGATATTGAAACAGAACCTTCCCTTTAAGTGTAAGATAGCAGCCAGTACTTACCTTTAAAGAAGTATTCCCAGTAGATTGACTGTTATATTTATTATTAAAGACTTTGCAGTATGGACAACGAGGGATCTGCCACAGTCACCTGCAACTCTTGTGGGATGTTTCTCTTCTTGCCTACAGTAGTGGAGAACTTCACATGCACCAAGTGCAAGTTGGTAGCACTCTTGGAGGAGAAGGTGCAGCAGCTGGAGTCCAGAGTAGCTACACTTCAGCAGATTAGGGAACAAGAGGATTTCCTGGACACAATAGAACTAACCATCTTGGATGAGTACCATGCAGAGGAAGATGCTAGGGTGGAAGAGGTCACTTGCCAAACAGAGGAGGCAGACAGCTGGAAGAATGTCACAAAGAGTAGTAAACCAAGAAGGAATTGTTCGGGGAGCTTGCAGCTAGAGAATCGATTCGAAGCTCTTTCCCTTATCAAGGAGGATGAAGAAGAGCAGCATGGACGGACTTCAGGGACAGAGCAAGGGAGCCTGAGAGTCCCACCCGAGGGAACAGTCGCTGCTAAGCCTCGGAGGAGGCGTGTGGTCGTAGTGGGGGACTCCTTGCTGAGGGGTACAGAAGCAGTGATTTGTAGGCCTGACAAGATGTCTCGAGAGGTGTGCTGTCTTCCAGGTGCAAAGATCCGGGATGTGACAGAGAGGCTGACAAGACTGGTCAAGCCTACTGACCAATACCCCTTCCTTTTGGTCCACGTGGGAACTAATGATACTGCAAGACACAGCATTCAGAACATCAAAAGGGATTACGAGGCGCTTGGTAGGAAGCTGAAAGGAATGGATGTACAGGTTGTCATCTCGTCTCTTCTGCCAGTTGAAGGGCATGGTCCAGGAAGGGAGAGGAAAATAGCAGAGGTGAACAACTGGCTTCGCAGATGGTGCCGCCGAGAAGGATTTGGATTCTTGGATCATGGGCTGCGGTTCCATGAGGAGGGACTTCTTGCAACAGACGGGTTGCATCTCACGCCAGTTGGAAGAAATGTTTTTGCCAACAGTCTCAAGAACTTGATCAGGAGAGCTTTAAACTGAGTTCCGAGGGGAAGGGAGACAATATTAAGGAACGCAAAAGGGATGGCGAAAATAGTCAAACTGACATAGAGGAAACAAGGCAAACAGTGCAAGGACCCAACAGTGGGAGGCAAAAAAACTTGCACAGGCAGCAAGTAAAAGGGAACCATGGTCTGCGATGTCTCTACACTAATGCACAGAGCATGGGAAATAAGCAAGATGAACTCGAACTCCTAGTACAACAAGGCAAATATGATATAATAGGCATCACTGAAACCTGGTGGGATGAGTCTCATGATTGGAATGTGGAAATAGAGGGGTATAACCTTATTAAGAGAAATAGGCCAAACAGGAAAGGAGGAGGAATAGCACTATATGTCAGAGATATTTACACCAGTGAAGAGATCCTGGACATCAATCATGGAAGCCAGGTGGAGAGCATCTGGATAAGAATTAAAGGGGAGGGAAACAACAAGGGTGTTACGGTGGGAGTCTACTACAGACCCCCAAGTCAGACTGAGGAATTGGATGATATCTTTCTAGAACAGATGACCACACAGTCAGAAAAGAGAGATGTAGTAGTGATAGGCGACTTCAACTATCCTGATATTTGCTGGAAGTCAAACTCAGCAAAATCCTCAAGGTCTAGCAAATTCCTCACTTGCCTGGAAGACAATTTCATGGTCCAAAAGGTGGAAGAGGCAACAAGGGGGTCAGCTATTTTAGATCTGATCCTAACCAACAAGGAGGACTTGGTTAATGGGGTGCAAGTGGTGGGATCATTAGGTGGAAGTGACCATGTTCTCCTGGAGTTTGTAATACAGTGGAAAGGAGAAGCCAGGCAGAGTCAGACACGCATCCTAGACTTTAGGAGAGCGGATTTCAGTAAACTTAGAGAAGTATTGAGGGCGATTCCATGGTCAGAAATACTAAAAGATAAAGGAGTTCAGGACGGATGGGACTTTCTCAAAAGGGAGATACTGAAGGCACAATTTCAAACAGTTCCAGTGAGAAAGAAAAACGGGAGGTGTCTCAAGAAACCAGGATGGATGACTAAGGAACTTTCAACCGAGCTAAGTTTGAAACGGAACATGTATAAGAAATGGAAAAAGGGGGAAAGCACGAAAAAGGAATTCAAAGAAATAGCAGGCATGTGTAGGGGTAAAGTCAGAAAAGCTAAAGCGCAGAATGAACTCAGGCTTGCTAGAGAGGTTAAGAACAATAAAAAGGGCTTTTTTGGATATGTCCGCAGCAAGAGGAAGAAGAAGGAAATGGTAGGGCCACTGCGTGGAGAAGATGGCAAAATGCTAACAGGAGATAGAGAAAAGGCAGAATTACTCAACACCTTCTTTGCCTCAGTCTTCTCAGAAAAGGCAAAGGGTGCTCAACCTGAGGATAATGGAGCAGAGAACAGAATAGGGGAATTTCAGCACAGAATAAGTAAAGAGATAGTAGAGGAACACCTTGTTAATCTAAATGAATTTAAGTCTCCGGGACCAGATGAACTCCATCCAAGGGTATTAAAAGAACTGGCAAAAGTAATATCAGAGCCATTGGCAATCATATTTGAAAACTCCTGGAGAACAGGAGAAGTCCCAGCAGACTGGCGAAGGGCAAACGTTGTCCCCATCTTCAAAAAGGGAAAAAAAGAGGATCCCAACAATTATCGTCCAGTTAGTCTGACATCAGTTCTAGGAAAGATTCTGGAGCAGATCATTAAACAGAGAGTCTGTGAACATCTAGATGGCAATGCCATAATCACAAAAAGCCAACATGGGTTTCAGAGAAACAAGTCATGCCAGACAAATCTAATCTCTTTCTTTGATAAAATTACCAGCTTGGTAGATGAAGGGAATGCTGTGGATATAGTATATCTTGATTTCAGTAAGGCCTTTGACAAGGTTTCCCATGACATTCTTGCAAACAAGCTTGTAAAATGTGGGCTAGACAAAGGAACTGTTAAATGGATCTGTAATTGGTTGACTGGTCGAACTCAAAGGGTGCTCAACAATGGCTCCTTTTCATCCTGGAGAGAAGTGACCAGTGGGGTCCCACAGGGCTCTGTCCTCGGCCCAGTGCTATTCAACATCTTTATCAATGACCTGGATGACAGAATTGGGAACATACTTATCAAATTTGCAGATGACACCAAATTAGGGGGAATAGCTAATACCCTAGAGGACAGGATCAAGATTCAAAATGACCTGAATAGACTAGAAAGCTGGGCCAAAACTAACAAAATGAAATTCAATACAGAGAAATGTAAGGTATTGCACTTAGGGCGGAAAAATAAAATGCACAGATATAGGATGGGTGACACCTGGCTGAATGAAACTACGTGTGAAAGGGATCTAGGAGTCCAAGTAGACCACAAGTTGAACATGAGTCAACAGTGTGATGCGGCAGCTAAAAAGGCCAATGCTATTTCGGGCTGCATTAATAGAAGTATAGTGTCTAGATCAAGAGAAGTAATAGTGCCACTGTATTCTGCTTTGGTCAGGCCCCACCTAGAATATTGTGTCCAGTTCTGGGCGCCACAATTCAGAAAGGACATTGAGAAACTGGAGTGTGTCCAAAGGAGGGCGACAAAAATGGTGAAGGGTCTGGAAACCATGCCCTATGAGGAACGACTTAGGGAGCTGGGGATGTTTAGCCTGGAGAAAAGAAGGTTAAGAGGTGATATGATAGCCCTGTTTAAATATTTGAAAGGATGTCATATTGAGGAGGGAGCAAGCTTGTTTTCTGCTGCTCCAGAGAACAGGACCCGGAACAATGGTTGCAAGATACAGGAAAAGAGATTCCACCTGAACATTAGGAAGAACTTCCTGACAGTAAGGGCTGTTCGACAGTGGAACGCACTTCCTCGGAAGGTGATAGAGTCTCCTTCCTTGGAGGTCTTTAAACAGAGGCTGGATGGCCATCTGTCAGGGGTGCTTTGATTTGGATTTCCTGCATAGCAGGGGGTTGGACTGGATGGCCCTAGTGGTCTCTTCCAACTCTACGATTCTATGATTCTATGATTCTATGATTCTATGACAGAGTTCTTGTCATGAATCTGAGCTCCAAGACAAACTCGCACTTTCCCCATTTGGATATAGGAAGAAGGACAAATGATTTCTGCAACATTTTTTCCAGGGGGAAGTGGAAGAAATTCTAGAAGGTTTCAGGAAGGTGGTAGTATCTGATTGGAACAAATAATGTGTGTGTATAACGCACACACACAGTGTGACATCACTGGCAGTGTATGTGGGATGTGTGAGCAACACAAAGTGACACCCCAACAGGGGGGTGACACCACTTCTGCTCAAACACCTGTATTTTGGAAGAAACATTGTGGCATTTGCCTGTATCTCTTTAAAATTCTTTAAGAGATAGTAGGAGTGAGGTGAACCTCAGTGGGAGAAGAAAGGAAGGCCTCCAGAATTTTTTAAAATTAAAATTAAAATTAAAAAAATTAAGTGAATTTTTTTTAAAAAAAATTTTTAAACATTGCATTTTAACAAAATTTTCACTATGCATATGTAAATACAAATACATTTAGGTTATGCACATGATGTTGCAATTTAAAGGTATACTTTTAATTTTGCTAGTTGTTTATGTCACAACTATTCGCGTTATATTCAATAGTGTATAGGAATTATGATTTACGAGTAAATTTGTTCAGATTTTTTTACTAAGGATTCTGTATGGTGTGAAATGGGAGGATGAGGGGGTGACACCATGAATGACCGCACCAGGTAACACCAACCCTAGGGACACCACTGTATGTGTGTATATATGTATACACACAAGCACACACAGCCAATTATCTTTAAAAAAAAAAACAAAGTAATTTTACTTCATTGAGATAAATTGTTTGTAAACTTCAGTTTTCTAAGACTATTTGCAGTTCAAGACTTATTCTGCAAAACTTTTACACATTGTTGTTTTGTGGAGAAAACAGCTTTCTTGTAAGAAACAGTATTTTCTGCATAGAAAATAATATTTTTAAAATTGAATAAAATATTTCTGGGCTGAAAAAAGGCTCTTTTCTGTCAAAACAACCATGTTATTGTTTTGTGCAGAATAAGTCTGAAATTGTGTAGATTCTTATAAAGACATAATTTTTCTCATCAGGGTGTTTGTTTGTTTTTTGATACTAGAGAAACATAGGTTTTGAAATATTTTCAAAGTTTCTTCCCATCCTTAATTGTGCCAAGGAGAAGAAAAGGTGGGTTTGTTCTTTTAGGTGTTGTTTGGGTGCCAAGTGGTTCTCCTAGTGTCTCAGTGGCCATTGTCATTCTGCTAAGGGTTCTAGGACAGATTTTTTTTACTTAAACAGGGGGCCTAAACAGACAGACAGGATACAGGCCAATCCCATGGTATTTTGTGCATGGTTTCCATATGAGTCAGTCCTAATGGCACAACAACACGTATTCATATGCCCATCTACCACTGTACCATGCATCCACTACCTCTGCTTGCCTTCTCCCTGCCACCCACGTTGTATCTGTTCTGAAGGCCCTGCACAGTGGAAACCGGGTGCCTGGTTATAACAATGTGGCCAGGTGTCTCCTTCCAACATCACAAACTGTGGTGGGGGCCTTCGAACTAGACACAAAGAGCATGTGGTCTACCAGCTATTGCTGCAGAGTTTCCAAGGCCCAAAACAGATGGGCCATAAAAAGCAGCTTGTGGACACTGTGGGGATGTGACGTTCAGATGATGCATGCTCTCCAAAGCATCTGGAAGCCTCTCCAAGGCCACAAAAGGTGGCTCAAAGCCACTGGAAAAAGGAGCAGAAAAAAATGCTCTGGCCGGTGGCCTATTTGGGACCATGATGATGACCTGCTTTGCGAACAGGCTGTGCAGTTACTGCAGTCCTTGGCTGATCACAGCCTAATTGCAGCTGGAGTGGTCAGAGGCCGGTCCTTGCCACCTATCTGCTTCACCTTCATGAATTCCATGGCAAACAGCTGATCATTTAAGACCAGATAAATGCTCCTTTGGGCCAGGATAGGGCTGGGACTGCTAGATCAATGTCTTGATGGGCCAAACCTGCCCCTAGGCTAATGACCTGTTTACTTCAGAAAGGGTGATGCCAGGCCAGGGAGAACACGGGCTTTTTCTGTGCATAGACCCCAGAGAGGCAATGAAAATTAAATACAAATAGCCAATGTTTCCCAATTCTAATGTAAATGTGATGGAATTACTTTTTTAAATTATTAATAATTAAATGAATGCATTAACCATTACCTTATTAGTGATTAGCAAAATGTATTAACTCTTATGAGTGGTAAAAGGGCAAGAAGCAGAAGACTATAATAAATGACTGGCTTTTGTTAGTGCAGGAAAGTAAATAGTTGGCTCCTTTATAATTTATTTACTAATTTATAAGTGAATAATTTGTAATCAGGAATGGAGAGTTAAATAGCCACATTTATAGACAGCAGCATGTTTTTCAGAATGGTAAGAAGCCAATCAGACCATTAAGAATCCCAAAACAACCTCTCCAGTCTATCTGAATGAGCAACACTATGGAAAATGTGGTTCCATCTATATTGCTTCCTTGTTATATATAAGATGGTCATTTATGGCACATCCAGTTAATGTTGCACATAACAAAACCATAAATTCAAATAGCTATAAATTATTTGTATCATTTATTAACTGAATAATTTACATGTGTTAGCAGAATTATCTTAAGTAATAAACAACCTTTAAAAGTATTATTATTATTATTATTATTATTATTATTATTATTATTTTCTTGTATCCTGCCTTTCTCCCAATAAAGGGATTGAAGGCTGTGAAGAGTATTTAAAAAATTAGCTGTAACTGAAAATTAGTCAGAACCTATAAAATGCTGAAGAACAGTTGTCATTCTGTGGAACCAAGCTAGATTGTTCATGCAGCACAGAGGATGGAAACATTTTGAGACACTGAGACATTATAAACCAAAAAGATGGTGTTCATATTGTCAGGAGGGCAATGCAGATATAGTTACACCATCTGGACCATCAAGCAAACCTGCAATGTGGTCATTGCATAGAGGTCCCTTCGTACAACCTTTCCCAAAGCACAATATACTCCATTGTGCAATAAGACTCCCACTGTACCATTGGACATCTTTCATGGTGTCCCATTGTGCATCACTTCAACACACTAGTACAGCTGTGTATCATGTTGCTACACATCTTAGCCTCTGATGCAGGATCTTGGGCAAGGTTGTTAAAGCACAACAAAGCCCCCAGTATGATTCCCAAGAACAATTTTTGTTAAACTTTTACTATTTCTAGTGAGCAATATTGCAATGTCACTCTCTGATTTTTTTTAGGGGGTGGAACCCCAATCCCATACTTTATACAGCAGCTTGAGCTGCAGCAATCAACAGGAGAATGTCCCAGTGATGTGAAGAAAAGCATTGTTACTTGCTAGTTTCTGAAGAGTAAACTTTTGTTATAGGCATAGGAGCAGGAATCAATGAGAAGTTGGTATCTTTAAATAAGATCTTTTGTCCAAATCTTATATGCTCAGACATAAGTGCTACTAAATTCAACAGGACCTATGTCTAAGGCCTAAAGCACACAGGCCAAATAAAGCCTTGTTGCTTTAAACTGAGCAAGAATGAGGTTGCATTGCTATGCCAGTTTAACAAAAGTTTTATTATATACACAGCTTTCTTTCACCTGTCAGATAGATGTACTTCTACTATTTGATAGGCGCCAGGATGTTAACTATCTGAAATCCCTTGAGAGCCTTCAGGATATAATCTGTTCTGATTAATGGCTACCAAGCTATAACTGAAACTTCCATGATAGCAGAGTGTGAGGTAATCTATTCCACCTAGAGTATATGACAACTCCTTATAATTTCACTGCATATTAGCCCTATCCCTATATCCTGCATGTGTGTGTGTGTGTGTGTGTGTTTGTGTGAGTGTTTAACAAAGTGACAAACACTGCCTGGAGCATTAAGTCAGAGTTAAATTAGATGAAATAGGGAATGTGTATTTCTTGTGATTAACTCACTTTTCCTCCCACAGTTTTCTCAGAAATCTATACTTCATCAATCAGACTTTCAAATTAAGACTATATTCACCTTCCAATGGCCAGTGGCTACACAAAACATGCTAAATGCAAGACACATAGTTGAGGATAATCCTGCACTATGATAAACACATATCTTTCCCCACACAGGGTGCTCCTCAACATAATTGTGTCAGAATACAAAAATGCAACAAGATGTAGGTTATTCTACCTCCCCAGGAAAGGAGTTCCAGAGCCTAGGAGCACCCTCAAGAAGTCTGCCCTCATGATCCCATGAAAGGCACTTCTGAGGTTTGTGGGACCAAGGAAAAGGTCCCTCCAAAAAATTTCAATACCAGGGCAGGCATGCAAAGGAGAACACAAACTTTCAGAGAGACTGGACTCAAACTTTGCAAGAATTTAATGATCATAGGCAGCAGTTTGACCTGTGTCCAGAAATATACAAGTGGCTGGTAGAGCTGCTGTAAAAAGTGAGCAGTATGCATCTTGTAACTAGTCCCAAGCTGTTGACACACTGCAGAATTTATGCATTGACCTGCTTTAAATATCATGGCTCCATCCTATGGAATCCTGGGATCTGTAGTTTGTTGTGGTACCAGAACTCTATGACAGAGAAAGTTAAATACCTCACAAAACTAAAAAGCAAAGAATCTGATAGCATATTGCCATTGAAGTTAAAGCAATGCCAAACTGCACTAATTCTGCAGTGTGGTGGCAGTGCCAGTCAACAATCCGATTGCAGTTTCTGAGCACTTTTCATAGGGAACCACAGATAGGGTGTGTTAGGTTAACCCAAATTGTTTTTATGACTAAGGCACATGTTACTGTGGCCAGATTTGACATCTAATAATAATAATAATAATAATAATAATAATACATTTTATTTCTAGCCCGCCCCTCTGAACGAGCAAAAAGTTAAAAAACAGCAGTTAAAATATCCAATCCCATCCCCACCTTCCCCCCTAAAAAAAGATTAAATCAAACAACGAGTTAAAACATCACAGAAAATAAACAGCATCAACAGTGCCCATTCTAAAAGTCCTTGGGCTATGTAGGTGGCCAGGGGCTGGAAAACTCTACAATCAAGATTTGGAGCCAGGAGGTGTTAAGCATTTTCCGGGAAGGCCTGTCGGAAGAGATGTGTCTTTAGGGCTTTTTTAAAGCCATCAGTGGATAGAATAAGACACATCTCGTCTGGCAGGCCATTCCACAGCTGAGGGGTGACTGCTGAAAAGGCCCTCTGGGAAGTCTGCACCAGCCTGGTCTTCATGGGCTGCAGCAGTTTCCTCCCAGAGGACCAGAGTGTGCGGGGGGGGGTTCATATGGGAGGAGGCGGTCCTTAAAATAGGATGGACTCAAGCCATGTAGGGCTTTATAGGTTAAAACCAACACCTTATGCTGTGCCCGGAAATCTTCAAGAATGGGAACAATTAGTACACAAACCTTAATTGTACAAATGCATTACTTCAGAAATCTGGGGATCCTAGGTCCATGGTCAATTCCAGAAGTTTCTCCAAATGGAAAAACTGTCTTCAGAGGTATTATCAATCTGCCTTTTGGACTGAGCAAGCACACCTATGCCTTGTCTGGATTAAGGTTCAGTTAGTCTTCCAACATCCAGTTTATTAGATAGCCAATATGGTGCAGTGATCTGAGTGTTGAGAAGCCAATGTTTGAATCCTCATTCAGGCGTAGAAACCCAGTAGGTGACTTTGGGCAAAGCACACTCTCAGATTTTGCGGAAGGCAATTGCAAAAGCCCCCTGAACAAATCTTGGCAATAAAACCATCTAATCAGCTCACTTTAAGATTGTCATAAGTAAAAAATGATTGAGGGCACACCACAACAATTTATTATTAATACCAAACACTGATTGACAATCAAAACACCTTCCTTGGAAGGTGGAAAGGAGAAGTAGAGTATGCTGTGGCATTGAACCCCAAATCACTCAACAGTTTCATGTATATTGTAAATAGTGTGGTGGTCAAAATATAACCTCAGGACAATTGCCAAGATGTTAAACAGGAACCCTTGCTTCTGCCAGCACCACCTTCTGAACTCATCCCCCCAGCAAGGTATAGAGCTCAGAGGAATACCAATGCCAATTGAAATCTACTGACTAGTTTAGTAGAACCAACAGGGAGTCACTTCTCCATTCTGTTTCCCTGAGATGATCACTGATCAAGATGACCCAATCTCCCTCCTATCCACAATTAGGATTAAAATAATTTGCTTTATCCAAAAACCGTAGCTTTGGAAATAGGAAAAATAACCTGGAATTACAGTGGGCCCTTGTTATCTGCTGGGGTTTGGTTCCAGGACCCTCTGTGGATAACAAAATCAGTGGATGCTTAAGTCCCATTAAATATAATGGCACAACAAAATGGTGCCCCATATATAACATGGAAAATCAAGGTTTGCTATTTGGAATTTATACTTTTTGAAAATATTTTCAAGCCGTGTATGCCTTTTCTCAGCAAGGTGATCAAGAGAGCAATCACCTCCCAACTCCAAGCTATCTTGGATGAAACCGATTATCTCGATCCATTTCAAATCGGCTTCAGGGCAGGATATGGAGTGTTGACTGCCATGGTTGATCTGACTGACGACATCTGCCTGAGCATCGACAAGGGTAGTGAGACCCTGCTGGTGCTCTTGGATCTCTCCTTGGCCTTTGAAACCATATATCATTCCATCCTTTTGAATCGACTGAGAGAGTTGGGGATTGGTGGCACCGCGCTTCGGTGGTTCCTATGCTTTCTCTCCGACAAATCCCAAAGGGTGAGGCTCGGAGACAGCTGCTCTTCCAAAACTGAGCTTAGCTGTGGCATCCCTGAGGGCACCCTTCTGTCCCCGATGTTATTTAACATTTATATGAAGCCTCTTGGAGAGATCATTCGGAGGCACGGAGTTCAGTGTCATCAGTATGCTGATGACACTCAGATATACTTCTCCGTGACCAGATCGTCTGCTCAGACCTCAGATGGTATCTCTCCTCTCAATGACTGCCTTGCGGTGGTAATGGACTGGATGAGGGAAAAGCGATTGAAGTCTAATCCAGACAAAACGGAGGTGCTCACAGTCACAGGCCCGAAACCAGATTTGGGAATACAACTCCCAGTCCTATATGGAGTCACACTCTCCTCAAAAGACTCTGTTCACAGTCTGGGGGTACTCCTTGACCCATTGCTTCACATGACTAGTCAGGTGAGTGCGACGGTCAGGAGTGCATGCTACCAGCTTCAGCTGATACACCAGCTGACCCCTTTCCTGGAAGTGAAGGATCTGGAAACTGTGATACACGCTCTGGTAACCTCATGTTTGGACTACTGTAATGTACTCTACATGGGGCTACCCTTGTGCCTAACTCGGAAACTACAACTCGTCCAAAATATGGCAAACAAACAAAACAAACAAACAGCTTCATTTATATACCGCTTCATACCCTTAATGAGTGTCTAAGCGGTTTACAATTGTAAGCTATTTGCCCCCCAACAATCTGGGTACTCATTTTAGCGACCTCGGAAGGATGCAAGCCTGAGTCAAGCTTCAGCCCTTTGCCGGTCTTGAACTCGCCACCTTATGGTTTTGAGTGAGTGGCTGCAGTACAGGCATTTAACCACTGCGCCACCAGGGCTGCTGGCAGCCAGGCTTGTTGCTGGAACATCTAGGAGAGAGCACATAACACCTGTGCTTAAATCTCTCCACTGGCTACCGATCAGTTTCCAGGCACAGTACAAAGTGTTGGTCATAAGGGACCGCCTCTTCCCATATGAACCCCCCCCCCCACACACTCCAATCCTCTGGGAGGAATCTGCTACAGCCCATGAGGACCAGGCTGGTGCAGACCTCCCAGAGGGCCTTTTCAGCTGTCGCCCTCAAGCTGTGGAATGACCTGCCAGAGGAGATGTGTCTCATTCCGTCTGTTGAAGGCTTTAAAAATGCCCTAAAGACACATCTCTTCCAGCAGGCCTTCCCAGAAAATGGTTAACATCTCCCGGCTCCAAACCTAGACTTTGGAGTTTCTTCATCCTATCCCCTGTGCTTTCTCCACCCTTATATAGTTTAGAATTCTCAGTCCGGATTTCCTTCTGCTGTTCTAGCTGTTTTTATTTGTTTATACATTTGTTGTAACTTCATTGTGATTCTTTTTTAAGGGAGGGGGGAGGCAGGGAATGGGATAGGATATTTAACTTGTACTGTTTTTAACCTTTGCTGTAACCCGTCTCGATTGCTCGTTCAGAGGGGAGGCTAGGAATAAAATTATTATTATTATTATTATTATTATTATTATTATGCTCAAGGAGGGGCAACTGTATTCAGAGGAATTATATAGAACAAGAAAATAGAAGGAAGTTTGCACTGGACCTAACCATTCCTTGACAATGATCATAGGAGTAACAGAAAAGTTGTACTTTATAAAAGCATCCTTAAAACTACTATCTACTGAACCACCTCAATAAGTGAAAAAGTGTTTTCCTTGTATGTGCACTCAGAGGAATTTTAATTATTTTTGTCAAAATTTGTCAATACGCTCTGCTATAGATAATTTGTGATATGAACAGATATCTCCCTCCAATGCAGTGAGGCATTTATTACCCTTTGGACCCACCTAATCAAATCTTAAGAGCTAAGATTAAGATGGCTAAGAATCAAGACTAAGAATCAAGATTACATGCAGCTTGTCCACATCATCTGGCTGCAACAACAGAAACTAATCTTAAGAAAATTGACCAGATGGTTTACTGGATACCTCCCTAGACTCTGTAATAACTGTGACATCAAGCTCTAAATTAATATGAACACCTTTGTGTTAAAAAATGCCTGGCAAATTTATTACAGCATACAACCAAGGTTTCTATTCGTGGCCTCAGTGTGCCTGACCCCTATAGGCCCTTCGTCACTTGGAAAAGTTCTACTGGATTGTGTGCTGAAGACAGGCTAGAGGGGGCATAGAAAATTATTTTTTCCACTTTCACTGCTGCATAGTAGACACAGCACAGTCTTCGCCAATGTTTGGTCAAAACTTTGTCCAGCCTGCTTCATTGCCTGTAGATCTTCTATAAACTAGGGTGAATTATGAACTCTACATCTCTTTTTGTATCCACCCATGCTGAGGCCTGCCATTAGCAATTAACAATATACATGCAAATCATTCCTCCCTTCCCTGGGTCACACAGGAGATATACACACACACACACACACACACACACAACCATAACCATTTTCCAGGCAAGCATTCTCTGAAGATGCCAGCCACAGATGGTGGTAAAACATCAGGAAGAAACCTTTCTAGAACATGGCGATGTAGCCCGAAAACCCCACAAAAAACTATGGATGCTGGCCATGAAAGCCTTCAAATCCAAACTGAGGTGAGTTCAGAAGAATTGTCCATACAGTTCTCCCTTCTGAATACCAAATTTTCTGCTCAAAACTAGAATCAATCCCCACATTTTTCAATTTCACATTTTACAAAAGAAGTAGGGATTGATGTTTTAGTATCTATCCCTTCTTCAGTTCACTCTGTTACCCGGGATAATATGGAGAATGTACCAACCATTCCAGAGTCCCTTAATCTGCTCCTCTGCAATGTCAGGTCAGCCAAAGGTAAGACTCATATCGTCCACGATCTTCTTGTGGATGAACAAGCCGACCTGGCATGCTTTACCGAAACCTGGCTGGGAGATGCTAGTGCAGCAACATGGGCACAGGCTCTCCCAGAGAGCTATATGGTCAGTGAGCATATAAGGGAAAGTGGGTGGGGGGCAGTGTGGCTATAGTCAACAAAACCAACCTAATCTTGATCAGGAAGCCTTTCTGGAAAACGACCCACATCGAGTGTATGCACCTTAGCCTGAAGACCAGGGACAGTTTGGGGATTCTGTTGTTATACCAGCCACCCCGTTGCTTAACAGACTCCCTAACCGAACTGACTCAGCTGGTCTCTGAGTTGTTGTTGGAGTCGCCCAGACTATTGGTTTTGGGCGACTTCAACATTCCTCTCGAGAGCAGCCCTTCTGATTTACCTGGAGCAGCTCGGGAGTTCATGGAATCCATGACAGGCATGAATCTTTCCCAATTGGTCAACAGGCCCATCCATTGTGCGGGTCATACACTCGATGGGATCTTTAGTACGGAACAGGAGTATCAGTGGGTGGAAGTAGTCAAAACCTCTGCACTGTCATGGATGGATCACTTTCTGATCAAGCTGGAACTAAAGGCCACTTTCCGTCCCCCCGGGGGTGGCGGACCCATTCAAATGGTCCACCCTCGAAGGATAATGGAACCAATTGGTTTCTAAAAGGCCCTAGAGGGATTGATGGATGGTAACACTGGCGACTCCATCGAAACCTTGGTGAATACTTGGAACACCAATTCTCCCAAGGCTCTCGACACATTCGCTCCCGAGCGTCCTCTCCAGCCCGCTTCCAACCACAAGCCCTGATTCACGGAGGAACTTAGGGAGATGAAGCGGGTTGGACGACGACTAGAGCGCAAGTGGCAGAAGACTCAACTTTCATCCGACAGAATTTGCCATAGGCAGCACCTTTGCACCTGTCAGGAGGGTTTGCATGCAGTGCGGAAATCTTTCTGCTCTGCACACATTGCGTCTGTAGAGTCCCATTCAGCAGAGCTGTTTAGGGTGGTGGGGGAGTTGACGCGGGTTCCCCCTGCGCCAAACCCCCTACTTGACCCAACGACAGCCTGCTGTGACGCGTTTAACACCTACTTTGCAGATAAAATCTCTCGGATAAGGACTGACTTGGACGCCAATGTTTCAGCAGAATCTACAAATGAGGCTCCCAACAACTCCGTTGCTGTCGGTTTACTGGATGAGTTCCAATCTGTTAGTACTGAGGACGTGGACAAGCTCCTTGGAAGTATGAGGAAGATGACTTGCCCTCTCGACCCCTGTCCATCTTGGCTGGTCATCCAGGGAGGGGATGCATTAAGAGTATTGCTTCAGGATACAATCAATGCATCCCTTAGGGAGGGCTCTTTACCATCTAGTTTGAAGGAGGTGGCTGTAAAACCCGTCCTGAAGGAGCCCTCCCTCGACCCCTTGGACAGGAACAACTACAGACCAGTGTCCTTGCTACCTTTTTTGAGCAAGGTGATCGAGAAGGCAGTCGCCTCCCAACCCCAAACTGTCTTGGATGAAACCGATTATCTTAATCCATTTCAAACTGGCTTCAGGACAGGTCATGGAGTTGAGACTGCCATCGTTGCTCTGACCGATGACCTCCACTTGAGCATTGACAGGGGTAGTGTGACCCTGCTCATGCTCTTGGATCTCTCAGCGGCCTTTGACACTATTGATCACTCCATCCTTTTGGACTGGCTGAGGGAGTTGGGGATCGGAGGCACAGCACTCCGGTGGTTCCGGCCCTTTCTCTCCAGCAGATCCCAAAGAGTGAGGCTCAGGGACAGCTGCTCTTCTAAGATCAAGTTTAATTGTGGTGTCCCTCAGGGCGCCATCCTGTCCCCGATGCTGTTCAATATTTATATGAAGCCGCTGGGTGAGATCATTCAGAGGCATGGAGCTCAGTGTCTTCAGTACGCTGATGAAACTCAGATATACCTCTCCATGACAAGATCATCGGCTCAGACTTCAGATGGCGTCTCTCCTCTTAATGACTTTCTTATGGCAGTAATGGATTGGATGAGGGAAAACAGATTGAAGTTTAATCCAGACAAAACGGAGGTACTCACAGTCACAGGACCGAAGCCAGGTCTGGGAATACATCTTCCGCTCCTAGATGGAGTCACACTCTCCTCAACGGACCCTGTTCATGGTCTGGGGTACTCCTAGACTCGTCGCTTCACATGACTAGTCAGGTGACTGTGACGGTCAGGAGTGCTTGCTATCAGCTTCGGCTGCGCCCTTTCCTGGATCAGAAGGACCTGGAGTCTGTGGTACACGCTTTGGTAACCTAACGATTGGATTTCTGCAATGCGCTCTACTTGGGGCTACCCTTGTGCCTAACCCGGAAACTTCAACTAGTCCAAAACATGGTGGCCAGGCTTATTACTGGTACATCGAGGAGCGAGCACATAACACCAGTGCTTAAGTTCCTCCACTGGCTACTGATTAGTTTCCGGGCGCAGTACAAGGTGTTGGTCTTAACCTTTAAAGCCCTACAGCGCTCGGGTCCATCTTATCTTAGGGAACCACCTCTCCCCGTACAATCCCCCCTGCACACTCCGGTCCTCCGGGAGAAATCTATTACAGCCTGTGAAAACGAGGCTGTCGCGGACCTCCTGGGGGACTTTCTCTGCTGCCGCTCCCAGGCTATGGAATGACCTGCCGGATGAGATGTGTCGTATTACATCCCTTGATAGCTTTTAAAAAGCCTTAAAGACGCATCTCTTCCAGAAGGCCTTCCCAAAAACATCTTAACTCCTGGCCCTGACATTGGTTTACGACATCGGGACGTGCACTCCTACCAGCTCCCAGCACTTTATTTAGGAAGTTTACATCTACAGTGTCTATAGAATTGACTAGCTGCTTTTTAAGTTCTATGTTGTATGTATGTAATTGTTCTTGGATTTTAATCTGATATTGGTTTAATTTAATTTTAAGGGGTGGGAGGTGGGGTTTTGGGTTATTGGGATTGTTTTATCTTGATGTCTTTTAATTACTGTAACCCGCTCTGATTGATAACAGAGCAGCAGGCTATAAATAAACAACTTCTTCTTCTTATTATTATTATTATTATTATTTGGATTAAAGCCCTGAGGTGATGAAAGTCCTGCATTTGGCGCCAAATTCTCATTTGGACAGTTCATAGAATCATAGAATCATAGAGTTGGAAGAGACCACAAGGGCCATCCAGTCCAACCCCCTGCCATGCAGGAACTCCCAATCATAGCATCCCCGACAGATGGCCATCCAGCCTCTGCTTAAAGACCTCCAAGGATGGAGACTCCACTACACTTTGATGGAGTGTGTTCCACCGTCGAACAGCCCTTACTGTCAGGAAGTTCCTCCTAATGTTGAGGTGGAATCTCTTTTCCTGCAGCTTGCATCCATTGTTCCGCGTTCTAGTCTCTGCAGCAGCAGAAAACAAGCTTGCTCCCTCTTCAATATGACATCCCTTCAAATATTTGAACAGGGCTATCATATCACCTCTTAACCTTCTCTTCTCCAGGCTAAACATCCCCAGTTCCCTGAGGCGTTCCTCATAGGGCATGGTTTCCAGACCCTTCACCATCTTAGTTGCCCTCCTTTGGACCCGCTCCAGTTTCTCCACATCCTTTTTGAATTGTGGTGCCCAATCCTGTCTTCTTGTGGAGCTGGAAACCAGTTTCTTAGTTTGCATTACATAGGAAACTTAGGGTCAAAACAGATGGCAGGAAAAAGTGGCTTGAAGCTGCCTTTTCTGAAGCTACATTGAAACCCTACCAACTGCACTGCCAGTTCCCAAGGCACCTGGAGTGCTCATGTCATGACCACATGACATGGCTTCAAGCCAGGAAGAAGCAGAAAAAAACTGCATCTCTTTGAAAGGGCTTTTCTCTGCATAAGTGCACTTTTCTGCTGGCTTCAAGGCATGTATCATCTAAACACCATGCCTTCAAGCCAGCCTGAAAGTACCTCTTTTTGCTTGTCTAATTAGGAATGTATACATTGAATTCACTGTGTAAATGGAGGGAGAGTGCTGTATGCAGAGGCAAAATGCTAATTTTTATCTTGCCTTTATAGGCTTGGTTAGGTAGCTTGAACTCGGTCTGTATTTAAATATAGAAAGTTAATTATGAGGTCAGTACTTTTCTAAACTGAGACAACTTTTACATAATGAAAGCAGCTGGAGAGAGGAGTAGATTGTTGAATGAGAGAAATTAGTCATTAGTCTACAGAACTCAAGTTTACAGAAAAGGTAGTTGACATAAAGTAAGCACAATTCCCAAGATTCCCTAGCACTGAGCCAGGGCAATTAAAGTGGTCTCAAACTGAAAGTCTTTCTCCACTCCTTCAACTCCCATCAAATGATTCTTCAGAGTATAGGTAAAGGCAAATGAAGGCTAAATCTGTACTATGCAAACAGTGGCCTTTGCAGTTATTTCTAATTATGACCTTATGATCATGTTGGTGCTTAGAAGCCTCTAAAAACAACCATCAACCATAACATGTCATTAGAATTGCAAATGTGCTTCTTTTCCATTTCAGGATCCATCTTGGAGTTCAGAAATTTTGTGATAATTCATCAACAAATTTCATCATGGGGGTTTTCTTCATAATTTCCAAAATTAATGGCAGTTTTCAAAATGAAAACACTCTTCATTTCATACAAATAGAAATTGCACTTAAGGTAAGTTTTTATATGATATAGTCACAATGTTCTTATATATTAACAACAAGTATTCTCTTATTATATTTTTCATTTTCCAGACATATTTTTTAGAGTGAATCTTCCCCCACCCCCACCCCTTTTTTTGGAAGAAGATAGTATTGGAAGGTTGAGAGAGTGGAACCAAACCATAACATTTTCAAGCACTGCATGAGCTTTTTATATCTTCATCTGCTTTAAAGTAGTAATAGGCATACTCTGAATTTTAAGATATCTGGTATCGTTCAGAACCAATGGACTCACAACCACTAGGTTCAAATCAAATATTATTCTGTGAGTATTCAAACATTCCTCATGGGGTTCTTTCATATACTATGCTTTTATAGAGCTATGATTCCATTTTAACTGCCCTGGAAACATCTCACTGAATCCTAGAATTTGGAATTAAGGTGGAGGGGTCTTTAAAATCCTCAGACAGACAGCTCCTCTCATGCTTCTAACCAAACTACAAAACCCAGGATTTATTAGGAATCAGGCACAGCAGTTTAAATAGGATTACATCATAATTGTATAAATGAAGACTGTTGAATTCAGTCTTATTTAGGCTCTACTCAGTCTTTGAGACCCAGTTCAGACACCATCTTGGAGGCATTGCTGCCTTCAACAATAAGCTCCATGTAGTCAGAACTCCCTTGCTGTTGTTGCTGGCCTTTGTTTCTGTCTTATGACAACCCAAAGGTGTGCCTATCATGGACTTTTCTTGGCAAGATTTGTTCAGAAGGTATTTGCTTTTGCCTTCCTCTGAGGCTGAAAGGGTATGACTTGCCCAAGGTCACCTAGTAGATTTCCATGTGCTAGTGAGAATTTGAGTCCTAATCTCCAGAAGTCAAATGTGCAAACCAATGCACCGTGTTGGATCTCTCAAAGCCCTTTTGTTGTTGAGTGCCTTCAAGTCATTTCCAAATGACTAAGGTGAAACTATCATGTTCAATGAAGACTAGCTGCTTTATCACACTAGGGGGAAAACAGGATTTAAACTAGAGTTAAATGAGAGATAAACAGGAAATGTCCTATGATAAACATAGGGCATTTCCTGTTTAACTCTCGTTTAAATCCTATTTGCGCCCTAATGTGATAAATCATAGGGCATAGGTGAGATTGTTTTATTTGGCCCTTGTAGTTGTGTCCTTAGTCTCCTTTGAGCTATGATGTAAATTAGGTTAGCTCCAATCAGAAGGCTCTGGAAATTAAGGTGACCAGACAAATCTTCCTCCAGAAACTCTAGAGTTGAACATAGGACCACTTTTCTCATACACAGAATGGCTTTGTTAGGGACCTTGGATTTTCTGAAATGTTCAGGCTGTTCTGATTCTAGACCATAAAAGGTTTCCTGTCTAAACAAACAGATTGTCTACTTTTCTTTTTTACACACCGCTGTTTTAAATAAAGTTCTGTAAAAGTGTTGTGACCCACTAATGGGACAAATTAAACTCACACAGTATTTCCTTCTTTCATAAGATCACACATCCAGCTGTGACTTTTTGAGAGGTTAGTCTCTCTGTAATTAGAAAAAGTATTTGGAAGAACATGAGTTACAGGGAACAACAAACTTTTGGGGGAACTGTCTTTAGATTCATTGATTCATCCATTGTTATCAAAGAGGCAGACAAAAAAAAGATGCACTGTCAAACTTTTGGACAGTGTTAAATTATAAAAATTAGATACTCAAGGAGGTTTGATACAGGTCAGCACACATCCTATGTTAGGATAATCCCATAGTGGTTCTTACTAAAATCACATGATGTTGTGTTCAGAGAGAAGTTCTTTAACCAATTTTAAAAAAGCCATTAGGAATTTAGATTTATCAGTGTGAATGCACGCACACACGCACACACGCACACACACACACACACACATTATATGTCTCAGGCACAAAAACAACTGTAAGCTTGAGTGCAGCAATTTTATTGAAAAAAATCTATGGGTATGTGCATTTCCTTCATTAAAATACATTAAGGAGCAGTTGATGATCAGGACATAGTTATACCTTTCTATACATATTTATTTCCAAAACTATACAGACATTGGAAAACTGTCCTCAAGTCTCTGTATTGGCTATCATTAATATCATTAATTCTGTAATGATAATGATAATATACATATAATTATTCCTCCTTCCCAGTTGCAAACCTACTTGATATGAACTGGTGTTCTCAGTTATGACTGTAAAAAAGTCAGTCATTATTTACATGTGCTTAAGTTTGCATAACTCAGCATTGCACAGATGTTTGAAAACCAGTAGCCAGTTGAATGAAATTTAAGATTCACCCAACTCGGTCTTGTTCTCTTAAAGCACACATACTATGCAGGTATTGTTTATTAATAAAGACAACCCCCTCTTTCATTTTCGGTTGTTCTTTTGTTTAAAAATGTTTGCTACATTATACACTAGCTACTGATAAACCCTACATAATAATCAAGAGACCTGGGGGCAGAAAGAGAGAGAGAGAGAGAGATTTAAAATGGAGCGCTAACATCATCACACAAATGTATGGTGAACAGCAGGTCTATATAGTGGCACAAATGAAAATGTCCCAATTTCTGCCTGGAGAACAAATATATCTGTGAAAAGCAAACAAAGCAAGAACAATATTCAGTTCTGGTTCATTCAGATGGATCGTGCATCTCAGCAAAAGTATTCTAGATACAAATGATCATCATTTGTTGTGAAGAAGGATCCATTAACTGCAAACAAATGCTTCAAAAGACCACAGCCAATCTTGCAGTATACAACAATTGTAGGTTTAGTTGCCATGGAAAGTGAGGAATAAAACAGCAGCTAACACCTGGAGCTAATCTATAGACTATTTATATTGGCCTTACTGATTTGGACTATGAAATGAGTTGTATTTTAGTCAATATCTTAAGGCTTGTCTACCTTCATATGGGAAAAAAACTGTTTGTCCACATCTTCCATGCATGGTGGTGATGGCCTTTCTGCTTGAAAAAGAGGATGATTTTTGATCGACAATGAAAGACAATAATATGTTACCTTTGCTCCATTTATTTTGCCCCTGACCCCCCACCCGCAGTCTTCATGCACTAAACCCAAGCATTACCAGGTAGTGGAATATTTACAACATTTGTACATGTGCTCTTAAGGAGTCCACCCAAAAACTCATTTTTTATTCAGGTGCAAAGAAAAACTCCTTTCCCCTAGACTAGTTACATTGGTCTGAACGGAGAGATGACTCTTCCAAAAAGAAAAGCCCACAAAAGTATCATGTATTTATAATCAATGATAACAAACTATACAGTATTTATTTTATTTTTTACTTTCTTAATTGTAACTGCTGACTATTCATAGCTAAAATGGTAATACTCTGAGAACTTGTGAGGGTCCTCTCCCCACTGCCCCTCACACATTCAATGGTGGATTTCTAATGGATACTTGGTTTGGCCTATATCAAATTCCTTAAAATACAGCATGGGAGCATTCAACCCACAATATTTTGTACAGTAGTCCAACAAATGCAATGGTTAATATTTACTGGAATATGGCACTAAAGAATTCAAATCACTGTTATAAAGCTGTTCTAAGTTCCATGAAGCTCTGGTGCTTAATGGAGCTTAAATGAGCAAAGGTTAACTGACTCCCACCCATCCACTCACCCCTATCCCCAAAGGTCAGGGAATGCTCTGTGTGTGCATAGTGGTGCACATGCAGCATACTCCCTGAAACTGAAGAGAAGGTGGTGGCTCCTTCTTGCAGGAACATCCATGTGATCATCAAAGTGCCCATGTTCGCTACAGCCACTAAATCATGGCAGAGGAGTGGAGTCATACAGGAAACCATTTAATACATTTTGAAGAATAAGGCTTGTGTCATCAATTTCCTTTCTGTTTGTTTAAAGGTAAAGGTAGGACACCCAGTAGACCAAGTTAAACAAACAGAAGGCAGTGGGAAAAAATATGCGGGCGTAAGAGTCCATTTTGGCAATGCGGATGTGTATCCTCCCATGCCGCCATGCTCCTGTTCTGCAATCTTCAAAGCAGCAGAAAAAACTTGCACAGTCCTTGCCATCGAGACATTCGTACCCATATTCTTCATCTCGTTCTTGAAGGTGTGTGGCATTGTTCATTTGGATAGTAGCTGACCTTGGACGGATATCAATTGTAGGTGCCTAGGACAAATGAGTGGTGAGAATGGGGGGAAATGGAAAAAGTGAGTGTTTTGCATTTCCTTACCAAGTTCTATTTCAACTAGTGCTATGTCTGTGGAAATGTGCTATTCTGCATAATGTGGGGTTCCTACATTCTTAGATGATATTAATGAGGATGTTAGCAAAGACTTTATTTTGAACATAATCAGAACAATTTGCAGTGCTTGTGCTATGAATTCACATTTTATCAAATGTATCAATTTAGTAGGGTTTAATTTCAAATAGGAACAAAGTCTAAAGCGCATTTGTTCTTGCTAGCTGCTAAATGACTGCCTGATATAGGGAGGCAATCATAATTTTTATTCCATTAACACTATATATTTTTTAAGTAAAGAAATTGACATTTTATATTTCTAGATAGGTGAGGATCTAAAATTGGTAAAGAGAAAGGGGGTGCTATTAGGTACATTACTTGAATGGAGGTTAGGTAGTTATCATGGTCTCTGATATTAAGCATTTCTGATAATGTGCAACTGTGAGTTAACTGTTTCCCCAGCGAAAAGCTTCATAATGTTAACATAGTGCATAGCATCTGTATATGTATAATCATTGGAATAACGGTTTACTGACAAGCACTTCTGATTCTTTTATGGACATACTGCATGAAGCAGCAGCTGGCACTTGAACAATAAATAAATATTCTTAAAATGAAGGCTGGAGATGAAAACATGATTAAAATTAGTTCAAATAATCATTTTAATTATTCATTAATATATTCTTTTTAAAACCCAGAACAAGATACCTTCATTTCTGAATGATGGATATTTGAAGTTGTTTTACAGCTTCAAGTTGATAAACAGCTACATTTATTGACCACTTTGGATAGCGTGTCTGAAGAGCTAGTGACAGCATTAAATATAAGCACTTTATACCCTTTCAAAACTCCAACAGTTTGTATATCAACAATATTGAGATCATCCAAATGGTATTTATTTTGTACAGATCTTTGGTAAATATGTAGTTTGCATGTCTTCAAATGAGATCATTAAGAGCCAGAACTGAGTTCTAAAAGGGTTTATTGTGGATTATCAGCTAGTAGCACTGAACTGGATCCCATGGATAAACTAAAAAAGAGAGCAGACAGATGCTTAGGGTTTACTACCAGACTCTCTTCATTCATGCGATCCAAACATATTAAATCCTTTGAACTTATTGCAAGTTCAAAATAGTAGTGAACTGGTGTTTAGGCTGCTGAATCTACGACATGGTAATTTCTAAATATGAGCCATTCTACTTCTCTCCAAGGCTGCTCCAAGTAGAATGTAGAAATATCTAAAAGCCTTTATTGAAGCTCTAATTGTTCAATTCAGCAGTCACATGCAGTGGATTTCTATACCAAAAATAGTATACCTTGAATGAAAACATCCGAAGAAGCTTTGATTTTGTAGACAGAAAAAAGAGAATCAGAATTTTTAAATTAAAGAAAGGAAGAAGGGGTAAGGGGAAGGAGACAAAAGCAGCATAAATTAAAGACACTTTTCTAGACCACATCAAATTTTGAGTGGGGAAATTTGGAGGGAGAAAAAGATATAGAAACAAAAAAGAATAAGATAGAATTTTAAATATGAACTTGAATTTTAAAATGGTTACTACGTAAAGAAGAGTCTAAAACACAAATTGTGAAATTCCTATTTAAAACAGGTTGCAACAAAGTATCCTGTGATTTAAATGACATCCATATTTTGATCAAACATACTGTTGGCCAGAAATTCAAATGCTATCAGTCTGGTGACACTTCCTCTATTAGGGAGAAAGAACCAATAATCCTGAAGAGGGTTCTAGAATATAGTCCACTCTCCATATTTTAATAATAATAATAATAATAAATTTTATTTGTATACCGCCCTTCCTACGATCAGGGCGGTGAACAACATAAAAGCAGGCAATACAAACAATAAAACCAATTAAAACATTAAGCAAGGATAAGACAATATATCAAATTACAGCGGCAGTATATCAAGGTCTAAACCAATGACGAAGGGGACTCAAGAGTGCGAAGATGTCAAGGGTACGCATGGTTGAACAAGTATGTTTTTAAATCCTTCTTGAATGCAGGGAGGGAGGCAGCCAAGCGGAGCTCAGTGGGGAGGGAGTTCCAGAGGCTAGGGGCCGAGATGGAAAAGGCTCTCTTTGAGGTTGTTATTAGTTTAGCCTCTGGAACTCTAAGTAGCTGTTGCCCCGCGGATCGAAGTGTGCGGGGCGGATTGTGTGGAGAGAGGCGGTCCTGTAGGTATTCTGGGCCCAAGCCATTTAGGGCTTTATAGGTAGCGACCAGCACTTTGTACTGAGCCCGGAAGCGGATAGGCAGCCAATGGAGATCTTTCAGAATAGGTGTTATATGGGCGGTCCTGGAAACACCAGTGACCACCCGAGCTGCCATATTTTGCACTAATTGTAGCTTCCGAGTGTGATACAAAGGCTGCCCCATGTAGAGCGCGTTACAGAAATCCAACCGAGAGGTTACGAGAGCATGTACTACTGTTTCTAGGTCCCCCCGGTCCAGGTAGGGACGCAGTTGGCGTATCAGCCGAAGCTGAAAACAGGTGCTCCTGACTGTCGCATCCACCTGAGAAGTAAGATGGAGCGACGAGTCAAGGAGCACCCCCAAACTGCGTACAGTGTCCTTCACGGGGAGCGTGACCCCGTTCAGGACTGGTGGAACCACCTCCAAACCTGGGCCGGGGGAGCCCACAACGAGTACTTCCGTTTTCTCTGGATTCAGGCTGAGTCTGTTTTTCCTCATCCAGTCCATTACCGATTCCAAACAGGCCACAAGAGGAGCGATGCCATCCCTGGTCACTGCATCAGTCGGAGACATAGAGAAGACTATTTGGGTATCATCAGCGTACTGATAACCCCGCGCCCCATGCCTCCGGATGATCTCTCCCAGCGGTTTCATGTAAATGTTAAATAGCATGGGGGACAGAATGGCTCCTTGAGGGACCCCGGATGTAAGGGCCCTCTTGTCGGAGCACACGTCCCCCAGCTGCACCATCTGGAACCTCCCAGAGAGGTAGGACCGGAACCACTGGAGCGCAGTGCCCCCGATTCCCACCTCTGCCAGGCGTTCCAGAAGGATACCATGGTCGATGGTATCGAAAGCCGCTGAGATGTCCAAGAGCACCAACAGGGACACGCTACCCCTGTCGATGCCCAGACGGAGATCATCGACCAGGGCGACCATGGCAGTCTCAACCCCGTAGCCCGCCCGAAAACCGGTTTGAAATGGATCTAGAAAATCCGTTTCATCCAAGATCGATTGAAGCGATTGATATTTTGATCCATGCTCTGCCACCAATGACTCACAAGAAGGTGGAAGGAACTCTGTTTATGTGAAGCACTTACATACCACCTTTCATCAATGATTTCAAGGCAGTTTATCAAAGGTAAAACAAGAAGAACTGAAATAAATCCTAAAAAACATACAGAAGATTTTTAAAAAAACCCTACACAGTTAAAGCTGCAATTATATAGTTCATTAGAAAGGCATCTCAAGGGACAAGGGACACAGAAGTTCTCCCACTCCATTAACAGCAAGGAACTTCATGGACAGAGGAAGAGGTTTACCCTCTCTTACCATTGGTGCTATGACACTCGTAATTGCAAAATGGTTACATGCTGGAGTGGGTGCTTTGAATATACTGGATGCAAAGATGTTCTATTTTCCAAACATGTCCTCAAAATGGAACAAAAATTAAACCAGCTCTGAGGCTAGTGTATTTATTTCTCCTTCCAACTAGATGAAAGAAAGAAAATTAGGAGAGAGTGCCTCAAAGAGGGGATATACATATAAGAATCACTCCCATACTCTCTGCTGGTGTGACTCTGTTTGGGCCTGGGATTTGACATATCCTCTACCTAAGATTCTGCCTCTTGTACGTCATCCAGGATTGCTCTGTCAAAGTTCTGAATTTAAGCCCTGTAAAAGATTTTAAAGGTAATGCCTAGATGAATAAAAATAAATTAAAAACAGCATTGTTGGAACCCAGAAATTTCTTTGAGCCAGTTTTATTTCTTCACCTGTTCTGACCAAGCAAACTGGCTTTGTAAATGGAAACACCATACAAAACTCCCTTAGAGAGTTACTAACTGACCAGTAGAGGGGCTATTAAAGTATTGTTAAAAAAAAAGTTGAATCTCCCTCATCCCTTATCCAAAATGCATCGGACCAGCAGTTTGGATTTCAGATTTTTATTTTTATTTTATTTTTTTGATATTTGAATATTTGCATATATGAGGGGGTATCCAAATGTTTTAATGATCACCTTTAAAAAATTTGACAAAAAGTTTGTTTTGATTTGTAGTTTTTAACCTATCTCTATGTAGTCACTATCTAGTTTTATACATTTTTCCCAGTGTATCTTGACCCTCCAAATACCTGATATTGTAGAAGCCTGCAGATTGTGCCTGATGAGGATTTTACACTTTAGTCACTTCTGGCAGAGCCAGTCACAAAAATAAAGTATGCAATGAGCTGATTTTCTCAGCAATGTGCACTTAGGGGCCAATGATGACACTGAGAAAATTTCATCAATATACCATAATAACTTCCGGGTGATAATTATTTCTTTACAATACCCCCTCGTAAGGCACAATCTGCAGACCTCTACAATATCAGGTATTTGGAGGGTCAAGATACGCTGAGGAAAATGTATAAATCTAGATAGTGACTACATAGAGATAAGTTAACAACTGCAAATCAAAACAAACTTTCTGTCAATTTTTTTAAAAGGTGATCATTAAAACGTTTGGATACCCCCTTGTATGTAATGAGATATGTTGGAGATGGAACTCAAGTCTGACTATACATTTTTTATGTTTTGTATACATCCTTTATAAACATAATTTGAATGTAATTTCATACATAATATTTTAAAATAATTTTGTGTATGAAACAAAGTCTATGGATATTGAACCACCAGAAATCAAAGGTGTCACTATCTCACTCACTGGAGGCCCTCAGGTATCCCAAACTCTGCCACCACACTTAAATGGTAAAGGGCAGAAAAAAGGCAGAAGGAAAAAGTTCAGTCAAGGAAAAGAAAAGGGGAGGTGATAAATGGGGAGAAGAGAGTCACAAGAGGAGACATTTCATCTTACAAAATTTAAATTAACAACTTCCATGCTTTCTAACAAATTTTCTATTCTTAGTGGTTAATGTTGTACTTCTGTGTTTCAAGGTCTACCTCAGTTTGAGAGGTAACACAGATGGAGTTCGTTCATTTGATGTAATCTCATTCCTTTCAGCTTTCAATATAAATGTAGGGGGCCATGAAGAGAGTGGATTCCATTGCATGGAAACCACAAGAGGGAAAAAAGAGAAAAAAATCTAATAAGATGCTTCTGATAGAATGGAGTACTCAGAAGAAGCTACATCCTGGGCATGGCTTAAATTGGAGTTGTTAGACTAATTATTGTGCAGTTGCAATCATGATTCACTTCCATCCAACAGGAACTATCTTGTACATCAAACAGATGGGGCAGAAGGAGTGGCCACAGGCCGTGCCTACACTGATCATTGCAGGACCATGGCGATCACATGTGCCTGGCCCCAATCTGGGCTGCCATTACAGTCCTGAGCTAGCCACCAAAAAGGGGTGGGTTTTTTCTGCTCCTTTCTGGCCTGGCTCTTTGGGGCTGGAGCAGACTCAACACACCTTCCAGCCACATTTGGGGCATGTGTCATATAAATGCCATGCCCCCAATGTAGCCCAATAGTGGATCTTTTGGATCATAGTTTCCCAAACTCTTATCCTCCAGCTTTAGCTCCCAGAATTCCACATTGATGGTCAAGCTGGAGGGGTTTCTGGGAGCTGAGGTCCAAAGCACCTGGAGGACCAAAGTTTGAGAACCACTGCTGTATACTATTAAAGTCTATAAAAGATCTCTTATCCTCCATTCTATGTCTTGGATACTCTTGTGGGTTTGACTCTTAAAGCATGCCCTGTTTGAAGCTGATAAGAACATAAACAGGTCTTTGTCACCAATTCTATGATTCTATGCTTCTTTTCCCAGGCTTGGTCTTCAAGCAAACTTTCCTGCATAGCTACAAAACCATTCCTGTCCAAAAAACAAAACAGTGTCATTAGTCTGTAATGTAACAAAATACATACAGGATTTTTCTTCTTTTTGTCTTTATCCTTGCTTGGCTTCCTGTTACTGACAAAATAATGAAGAGTCCCGTACTCCACCAGTGCAGAAAAAACAAAAATGAAGCACACTGATACAAAGAGATCCATTGCTGTCACGTAAGAAACCTTGGGGAGAGATTTGCGAGCAATTGTGCTGAGCGTAGTCATTGTCAGGACAGTTGTGATACCTTTGGAGAGAGAAATGTTTAAAAAAAGTATTAGTCTTTAAGGTGACTTACTTATAGTACAGTATAACATGACTAGAAGGTGACACACCCTCAAATGAAGATACAAGATCCAGCAAATAAGCTGATCCAAGAGGTCACACTTTTAGTAAATAAATTAAACGGTCTGTAACAGAATAACCAGTTATCTGACAGCTTTTCTCAGTGTAAGACTCTGTCAGGAGTTACATATGTTTTTGCCCTGCCATAATAGTTGGGTTATGTAGTCATGGGATAGATCATAGTAATAGCAGAAGGGTGAACTGAGACACAGGTGCTGAGATAATACAGGAAAGTAGGAAAACTTGCTCAAGGTCATTTATTAGAAAATGCCTGGCTCCAACAGTTAATGAAAGTGGCAATGTCACAAAATAAGAAGAAATGTGTTAATTTCTACAAATAAGAAGTAAACCTGTCTGAGAATCCAAATTCTGTGTAGTTTAATTAGGTAGTTTTAACACTTAATGGTCAATTCTGAAAATGAAAGTCACCAGACTTGATCTATAGTTTCTTAATAAAGGTTTCTGAATTTTTACTACTGAGCCTGATTTTCTAGACTTTAGTACCCTGTTGGATTTGACAGGCTCCTTCCTTAGCAAAGTGAAAACATGGAAGCAATACCACTTACTGCCTGCCATGCAGAGGTGATCCAGAACATGGAGATTACTTGTTCAAAGCAACTGTTAATGTGTTGCATTTTCACTAATCAGGGGCTTCCACTTTGCCTTCAAACATTACTGGGCACTGTTACCAAAGTGTGTGTGCGCGCACACACACACACACACACAATATTAAGCAGTAATCTGTTGTATTTTAATCTGTTGCTCTTCTCTGCCTCAATCCATGGGGAGAATTATTATTGTTGTTGTTGTTTTATTGGGGGAAGATCTGTGTACCATATCTTTAGAAGAAGAGGAGGAGGAGGAGGAGGAGGAGGAGGAGGAGGAGGAGGAGGAGGAGGAGGAGGAGGAGGAGAACAGTATGTACCACAGCCAGCCAGCACCATCCCTCTAGGGCCCCATTCCCACTACATTCTGATTTGAAGTGTGAGGCGGGCTATATGACCCCTGTTCACATTTGAATCGACTTCCAATCCTCATTCAATTGATCAGTGGAGGAAAGAACTGGGTTAAATGCAAATAGCCTGGGCTTTCCTGACACTAGTTTTAAAGTGGTGTTTTTCAGAAAACACGATTCTGAAGCATTTCCAGTAAGTTGGAATGCTGGTCAGAATTGTGGTTTTTGTTTGTTTGTTTGTTTTGGGGGGTACTGATCGCAAAATCAATCTTTTGCAAAAGCAAAAGAGGGCATTTGTGATCAATTTGAAGCATGCACACACACACACATACATATCTCCTCCTGGTCCTGGGGGCCTTCCTTTCTGCCTGAATAGCACTGCCTGAATTGAATAGCACTGGGCCCAGTACAGAACCCTGTGGGACCCCACTGGTCACTTCTCTCCAGGATGAAAAGGAGCCATTGTCAAAGGGTGCTCAACAATGGCTCCTTTTCATCCTGGAGAGAAGTGACCAGTGGGGTCCCACAGGGTTCTGTACTGGGCCCAGTGCTATTCAATATCTTTATTAATGACTTGGATGACAGAATTGGGGGCATACTTATCATATTTGCAGATGACACCAAATTAGGAGGAGTAGCCAATACTCCAGAAGACAGGATTGAAATTCAGAATGACCTGAATAGACTAGAAAGCTGGGCCAACTCTAACAAAATGAAATTCAATGCGGAGAAAAAATGAAATGCACAGATATAGGATGGGGGACATCTGGCTGAATGAAACTACATGTGAAAGGGATCTAGGAGTCCAAGTAGACCATAAGTTGAACATGAGTCAACAGTGCGATGTGGCAGCTAAAAAGGCCAATGCTATTTTAGGCTGCATCAATAGAAGTGTAGCGTCTAGATCAAGGGAAGTAATAGTGCTGCTCTATTCTGCTTTGGTCAGGCCCCACCTGGAATACCGTGTCCAGTTCTGGGCACCACAATTCAAAAAGGATGTGGAGAAACTGGAGCGGGTCCAAAGGAGGGCAACTAAGATGGTGAAGGGTCTGGAAACCATGCCCTATGAGGAACGACTTAGAGAGCTGGGGATGTTTAGCCTGGAGAAGAGAAGGTTAAGAGGTGATATGATAGCCCTGTTCAAATATTTGAAGAGATGTCATATTGAAGAGGGAGCAAGCTTGTTTTCTGCTGCTGCAGAGACTAGAATGTGGAACAGTAGATGCAAGCTGCAGGAAAAGAGATTCCACCTCAACATTAGGAGGAACTTCCTGACAGTAAGGGCTGTTCGACGGTGGAACACACTCCCTCGAAGTGTCGTGGAGTCTCCATCCTTGGAGGTCTTTAAGCAGAGGCTGGATGGCCATCTGTCGGGGATGCTTTGACTGGGAGTTCCTGCATGGCAGGGGGTTGGACTGGATGGCCCTTGTGGTCTCTTCCAACTCTATGATTCTATGATTCTATGATTCTATGATTCTATGCCTGCCTGGGTTCCTCCGCGGCTTCAGCCAGGCCTCTGCCGCTTCTCCTGGGGCCAATGGTCCTCTGGCGCTGCTGCCACGCCGGTTGGAACAGGGCGAGCGGTGGCACTGCAGCAGCAGCAGCGGCGCCAGAAGCGCCGCCGGCCTCGGGGAAGCAGCGGAGGTCCGGGTGAAACTTTCCCGGGGCTGGGGAGGCCTCCAGCACTGTTGCCGGGCCTCCGCTGCTTCCCTGAGACCGGCGGTGCTTCTGATGCTTCTGCTGCTGCACTGCTGCCGCTCGACCATTCCAACTGGCATGGCAGCAGCTCTAGAGGACCATTGGCCCCCGGGAGAAGCAGCAGAGGTCTGCCGGAAGCCATGGAGGCTGCGGCGGCCTGGGGAGTGACAAGCAAGGGAGGATTCGGAAGGAGGAAGGAAGAAGAAGGAACAAGTTAGGAAGGAAGGAGGAGGAGGAAAGGAGGGAGGGAGAAGGAAGGAGGAAGGAAGAGGAAGGAAGGAATAGAGGGGAAGGGAGGGAAAGAAAAGGACAGCTCGTGACCTTCGAAAGGGGTCGTGGGGCACTGGGTGAAGGGGAGGAGGGCTGCTTGTCTTTCCCAGCTCTAAAAATCGATTCCAAACAGGCCCCTTTTTCATAGGGGGAATGAGGGGCCTTTTGAAATCAGTTGAACTGGCGGAGGAGACACGATCCAGGATGCACATTATTCTCTCAGTGGGAAAATTTCCATTTTTAACTACGAGCAAGCAGTCCATAGGGCATGTGCTGTTCCTCTGAATGTTTCTGCTATGCCAGAGGACTGCAAGCATTCTGGAATATCCCCAACTATCATTAATAGTGCTGTAATCAAAGTGCAAGAATTTACCTCCACCAGAATCCTCTTGAAACTCTCAGGCTAAGTAGGTTAATAGTGGGCGTTGAGTTAGTATGGTTGCACATACTTGGGATAGTTTTAGCACAGCTGGCTCTCCTATCTTTCTATGTGTTGTCTGACCTGTATTTTTATGTATTCCTGTATTTTTATGTAACCTTTCTATTTTATATGGTTTTAAGTTATAACATGTTTCACTGGGTCTACTGACTGAAAATAAAGATTGATTGATTGATTCTGGAATCTTCTGTCTCTTCAGTAAATTATACCCATTTCCCTGAATTTCTTCAGTTTTCCTGGTAATCAGCCATCTCTTATCCACTGCTGGCCCTCCTTGACTATTGCATATGAGAGTCACCAGACAGGCAACATGTATTCAGCATACCCATCACTTAACTTAAGAACTGCATGGCTCAACATAACTGAAAAATAGATTTAACAGAACCCCAAACTGCTAACATTTGATACTACTATATAGTTTACAAAACACATAGTACACCTCTTCCCACACATATCAGGAAAGACACTGTACAAATGTAAAAACCAGCTAACAAATCTAAGCCTGATTTATTCTAGAGGGCAAGGAATATGTGTTAAACTGCTAGAGATCATTTTTCAGTTGTCATGCTCTTATAAATAAATATGTTCATAATCTGATCTGCTTCAAAATCAGCACTGGCCATACTCAAACTATCCTGTCATATGCTGGAGAAAAGTCACAGAGACCATTACATTTTGTTTGTAATATAGGTAAAGGTATTCCCTATTGACAAGGTTGTCAAGTTGTGTCCAACCATAGGGGGCAGTGCTCATCTCCATTACTAAGCCAAAGAGCCAGCATTGTCAGAGACTACTCTGTGATCATGTGGCCAGCATGATTGCACAGAATGCTGTTTACCTCCCCACTGGTGTGGTACCTATTTATCTACTTGCATTTCCATGCTTTCAAACTGCTAGGTTGTCAGAAGCTGGGACTAGTGATGGGAGCCCACCCCGTCATACAACACCTGGGCCTCAAACTGCCAACTTTTTACTGGTATATATAGTAAGGCTAGGTTGGATATGGTGGCTCAAATGATTAAGGCACTGACTCTGTTGGTTGCATGATCGGCAGGATCATGCAATTAACAGAGTCAGTGCCTTAACCACTTGAGCCACCACATCCAACCTAGCCTTACTATATATACCAGTCCCTTTAATGCTGGGTCCTTCCATGCCAGAAGGAATCCTGATCAGCCCAGGGTTCCTCCTTAAATGGGGGGAGCCTATGCTGATCTATGTTGGTTTATTCACATGAGTTCACACACTGAGTCAGAGCTAGCCACACCTACCCAAAGTCTCTCTCATATATGCATCCAATGTGCAAGGATGTTCATATGAGTCTCTGTTGTTTAGTTCTAGATTAACAACCTGATTTCTAAAGAGAATTCTTTGTTTCTGAGGACTGTGTGAATTATAACAATCACAAATTAAACCCAGATGACTAGGGTTAGCAAATAGTTTTGTTTCTAAGCTGTGATATATTTCTGAAATTCCAGTGAGACTCACAAGCATGGATGTCAGAGCTTCTGGTCAAGGTGAGTGATACATCATAATAATGCACTTAAGGTTTGAAATTGCTGTTTTGCTTTCCAAACCTCTCCAAGCATTTACAAATATTGATTAACTGAGCTTCCAAATAGCCTCTTTCACTTGAGATCTATGTGTGACCACTGGACCATGTAAACAAAGTCTACCGTGATGTACAAGAAATGTCACAATAGTGTAAATGGCAAGATTTATAACACACAGGACTAAATTTACACATAGTAGTATCTGGACTAAAAGAGATGAATATTCCATTTCACTGAAGATAAGATGGTGGTACGTTAATGGTTCTGGTCAAGTGCCAAACGCAGGTTGTGTTTTAACACCATGGAGCTATTAGATTCGTGAGTAACTCCATTTCATGACTGGTGAACCCTGACATTTTAGTCTACAGCAGCATGATGGTAAAATGTAGCTATTTTGGATGCTTATTTAAATAACACTAAGATAGGTATGTCAAATAAGTAGGTTGGTAGTAAGTAGCTACTAGGATACTACTGTTCTGTAGCCAATGCCTAAATAGGGTCAATATACAGAACTGTTTGGAATTTTTTTCTTCATCAAAATGTCCACAGGGAGATCTTAATGGCAAGATGTTTCTAAAAATTCCTCTGATTTATGATATTCTATATTGGTGTGCATAGGCAATGGACACAGACCAGTGCAAATGTAAGAGTACTTCAGGAAAATTAATAGATAAGAGAGAATACTGACTTACCCAAAGATGTTCTGGCTGGAACAGCATCTTTATTAATCCAGAAAGAGACCCAGGACAGCACTACAATGAGTGTGCAGGGGATGTAAGTCTGAATGGTGAAGTAACCCATTCTCCGGCTCAGGTCAAAGTAGACTGCCATGACAACATAATCTCCTGGAAAAAATATATTTATACATGGTAACATTTTATGTTCTAGTTACTTTACTATAGTTGTTGCAATTCCAGGATTTTCAAGCCCCGCGAGTTTGAGAGAATTTACTCTTTTTGTCTAGCACTGGGAGCTTGTCTTTTTAAATTCCATCCTGCTCCACTAGACCTTTGCTCCTTCCAGCTGGACTAGTCAGCTAATTAGCAATTGCACAAAAACACCCTCTTGACTGGTATGAATATATCTACAATGACTGGCCCATTAAATGCAAAGGGCCAATATAAGTGGGATTCAATTAACTTTGTGTCCACCACAAGCTAGAAATGAACAACATCATGGATTACCCAATATCTAACCAGCTCTTGTTAAATTTCTCCATAGACGTCTTATTCTTCAATGTCAGATGAATGATCTAACTGGTCTAATTCGATATTGTATACTCTACTTCCAGAAGGTTCTGCAAGATTGCTGATCTGTGCACAGAAATTTTGTTTTGCTGTTAATCATAGATGAAAGATATTGATAGTACAAAGTCATTCTCATGCCCAACAGACTTTTTATTGCAATCTGCTGGAAATCAGTGTTTAGTGGAGTTGACCCAACAAATACCACAAGCAATACCAGAGTTCCCATTACTAGCTGAGTAACATTTAGAGATCATATTTTTGTACATTAATTGTATGTATGATAGGAATGAAACATTTAAGTGTGTTGTTCTGAGTGTTAGACTAGGACTTCTGGATTCTAGAGTCTGAATCTCTATTCAGCCATGGAAATTACTGGATGACCATGAGCAAGTTGTACCTCCTCCATCCAGAGGAAGGCAATGGGAAACCCTCTCTGAATAAATTATGCAAAAAAAAAAACCCATTATAGCATTGCCCAAAATCAGAGTTGACCTGAAGGCATGTAACAACAACAGCAACAACAAACAACAACAACAACAACAATAAAAAATTTTATTTGTATCCTGCCCATCTGAGACCAATCGGGGTGGCTAACAATATTAAAATATATTACATCCAATCCCTATTTCCCTCCCATCCATTCAAGATCCAGAAATGTTAGTGGCTAGCAGGTTTACTAAGCACACAATTAAAGAGCAATTTTTAAAAAGTCTTTTTGCTTCTTTTAATTCTACTTCCTCTCACTTTCACTTCATTTTCTTCTGCCTCATTCACTTCTTTTGTCTCCTTCCTTTCTCTGTGAAGCCAGCTCCCTCAGCCATCACAGACAAACACATGAAGTGTGCATTATCCCTTTCCTACACATCCACTCCGATGCTGTAAGACTCTCATCATCACTAACTTTGTGTTGTTGTTAACAGTGAGGCAATTGATTTTCCTTTCCCCTGCCACAACAAGGTTTTTGTTTAACTGAGCTATGCATGCAAGACTAGGGTTATATAACTACATGTTATATGCCAGTTTTAAGTTATACATAGCATGTTCTTACTAGAAAAATTACTCTGTTTTTTAAACACATTCATCACATATTTTATTGGCGGACTTTCTCAGAGGCTACAGCAGTGTTTGCTAGGCACAGGAAAACCTGATTAATGTTGGATTAATTCTGGGAGCTGAAGTCCAAAATGCCTGAAAGATCAGAGTTTGGGAATCACTGCTCTACCTGAACAATGTTATACAGTATCTGCAGTGGCATATACCACAAAGTTTGATATTCTACATGCCGAACATGAAAATTACAGTTGAGGGCAAAAAGCTAAAGCTTGTCTACAGATGCGTCCACACTGCTGAGCTCTGCCCTGGTGCCACAAGAAAATACCATTGTCTCTTTCAGGATCCCTGAATACACCTATTGTTTATAATTTTCAGGACATTATCTGGGTTAATGTCTTTTATCTATTGTTGTTTTGGTGTACCGTTTGTTGTCTGTTGTTCTGTTTTAGAATGTATTAAAATTAAATTTAAAAAAACCCAGAAAAACAAAATACCATTCTCATAATGCCATAGCGTTGAGCCACAGTTGTTAAAGTGTTGTCAGAACAGATTTATTTCTGCAGTGTGGGTAGAGCCTACCTCTCACATCAGAGTGATTATCTGCATCCACATACACACCCAATGTCTACATTTTGCATTTTTTGTTATAAGAGATCAGAGTGACCAGATATCATAACCAGAAAGGAGGACAAGTCATCACAAAATGTAGAGCATTCAGGAAAAATATAGCACATTACCAAATAAAAGCTAAAACACTAATATATATATATATATATATATACATATATACATATAAATTCAGTTCATAAGTTTTATTTAGAGTTATATTACATATCACTGTATGTTCCTATGTATTCAACCATATTTTTTGATGAATTATCTTTATTAAACTGCCTTGTTGGCTTGCAATATACTTATAGAACTCTGAGCAAAACAAGTGCTTAAAACTGCACATTACTATCAACAAACCACTGACTGAATATACATTCGAATTATCCCTTTCATTTGTAGTTTTCCATTTGGTCTCTCATGCCTCTTGCTTATTCCTCAACCCAAATTGCATACCCCCCCCCCCCCCCCACACACACATCCTCTTGAGGCTGTGTGTCTACTTCAACAACCCAGATCCTGCTTTCCTTTCCACACCTCTGTCAGAAAACACACACATACATAAATGCAACCATCTCATATATAGTGACAGACTTCCCCTTCACCTCTCCCCATACAGTGGGATCATACCACTCAGCAAACATATTTTCAAGTGTTGAGGAACCCCTTCAAAAATGAAAATGAAAATTTACCAAATAAAGACTTTATATTAATTTTGGTCTGTGCTGCAAGGATGTAGATAGTCAAAATGTGAAAATCACCAGAGAATCTTTAGATACATGGTTAAATAGAATATGGGTGATAGCTTTATCTAAAAAATTTAACATACATAAAGTAAGGTTCGAGGAAAAAATAAAAGAGAATTTTTTCAAGGCAATATAGAAACCATTTGTCAGTTAAATGTTTCAGAGTAATACCAAAACCAGATGAGATTTTGGATAAATGACCAATGGAAGATAGGAATAATATTAATGAAAATAGATAATTAAATAGGGGGCATTTTTTTTCCAGTAGACGTGTTGACAGAGAAGTATTTTGTACAAAGGTATGATTGGGGATGGGGAGGGATAGTGAATGAAATAAAATGAAGTTTTTAGATCATAACTTTTTGTTGTATTACTTTAAAAATAAGGGTTAAGAAACTCTGATGAGATGAAGTTCAGACTGACAAGAATCTTTGCATTTTAGGATTTATTCTGCCCAAAGTACATATGTAGCTATTTTGCATGGAAAATAGATTTTTCTGTGTGGAAAATAACCTTTATACACAGAAATATTACTTCCTACCCAGAAACTGCTTTAATTAGGGATTTATTATGCACAAAAGTTCTCATGTGTTTGATTTGTGCAGAAAACATTTTCTGTGCAGTGCAGAAAATGCTGCCTCTAGTACAGAAAATGCTGGGGTTTTTTTTGGTGCAAAACAAGTACAAGGTCTGAGCAAAGTAAGTCTCAAATTGTGAATAGCCTTCAAAAACTGTATGGTTTTTGAAGACTTTCTTGCAGCAGGAAGAAAATCCCCAAATGTTTTTTCCTTTGAGAAGAAACTGAGGCCCTAAACAGACCAGCACTTTGTGCCAGCCTGGGGCTGAAAGTAGGGCTAGATTAAATCCTTAACTCTTTCTATGTCTTCATCACCCACTTCTGAATGTTATGTAAATAATCTATGGTCATTATTTTTGTTCTCTTAACACTTAGTTGTAGCCCTGATTTGTACTTTCTGTTTTATCTTCCATCATTAATACTTTTAAGTGTTTGCTGGCCCCAGAAAGATTATTCTCCATAAAGTTTCTTTTGCTAAATATGTACAAACTTAAAAGTCTGAACTGAAAATCCAGTTCAGTGGACTCTCTTCAAGGCAACTGGAGTTTGTATGAGACAACAGAATCGTTTTTGTGAGTTAGGAGCTCTCCTTGTATGTTTCAATAATAAATGGTGCTAGAATACCAGACGAATAAAGAAATATATGAAACGGTTGGGGGGGGAATCATAAATTGATCAAAAATTGACTCAGTTTTCCATGCAGGCTATCCATTGCCTCTTAAGGCCTGATAAAATGTTTAACAGCTGGAATAAACATGGATCACTGTTTAGATGAGAGCCAGTCAGCACAATTTTGTTGGCACAGGTAACAGTAACCAGACAGCATGGAGGAACCCCCCAATATACACCATCTTTCTTAACAAACAATTGTTGTTACAGGGAGAAAAAACTTAGATGATTTAACATGTAACATTCTGTTTAAACCTAGATTCAGTTGACTAAACAGCAGTAAAGTAAAATATTGTTTAACATGATCTTATCATGGCTGCAAGATAAGTTAGTACCCCTTGGCCATTGCATCATTGTGACTTGTAGCATCCATTAAGAATCTCAACCAATATTTGAATTGTCTGTGAACCTCTTGCTTACAAGGCACCTAATACCTCTGAAACTCCACAGGTAGCAAGTTGTGTACAGTGTGTTTGTTTGTTACATAAGAAGCAAAGCTGTCCACAATTAATACAGGCACTGTGAGGCATTATGGGCTACATCTGTGTATTTCCTTACATAATGAAGTGAAACAATGTTATGTCTCTGACAATGTTTGCATCAGAGTTCATTTATGTAAGATTCTCTGTGGGATTCAGCCACACACATGCTTGCTTTTCTATTCTGTTCTGAAGCCACTGCATTCTGTGACTAACTTGATGTGTGTATTGATGCATTGTTTGAGTGAGAGGCAACATGATCCAATACATTGAATTAGGAGGAAGAAAAATGCCTGGATATGAATATTTGCATCTTAGCATTGTGTGGTCACAGAATCATGTGTCAAACTCATGCCAAAACCAATGGGAGTGGGGAGAAATTTGCATTCAGAATCTGGTGCTTGGGGTTTTCAAAATCTCTTTGCTAAAATGACATCTCCATTTCCAAATGTAATACGATTTGTACTACCCGATTATATGTAAGCATTTAAAGATTTAACCAGCAGTATTCTTCTAACTCCATTATATTTTAATTAATTAACAATGTATGGTTGTTCCATTCATATAAAGAATAATTGTGTGGTTTCTTTTTAAGTTACATTGCACCTTTTCCTGAGTAAATTACGACTTGTCTCTAATGATTTTTGAAAAGTAATCTGTTTTTAGATAGCTCCAGTTAAATTGCAACCTTTTGTCTTTTAATAATAAATGCAATAGAATCACTCTAGTTCACCACCTCTTTAAAAGCTCAGGAGCTATATGACTTTTTTGAGTATTTGTGAATTTTCAAAGGATCACCATACATGTTAAGATAGTGAAGTTTAGGCTTCCTTGTACATAGAATAATAAAATCACAGAGTTGGAAGAGACCACAAGGGGCAACCAGGCCAAGCCCATGCCATGCAGGAACTCCCAATCAAAACATAAGAGGGACTGATCCCAGGAAGTGAATTTATAGTAGTAGGCCACTTTCCTTAGCTATCAGCATATATCATGGCATGGCACGACTGTGGCACTCTGGAACATGAGCACTGCAACGTATACATGCCAGTGGTGTATTCAAGTATTTTAAATCCAAGTCTCAAGTGTCTGTTTTCAAGACTCAAGTCAAGTCTCTCAAGTGTGAGAACCAACTTTTAGCAGAAAAAAATGAGGCGGAGAGTGATTCTCTGAGAATAGCAAATACATTAAACAATGTGTTTGAGACAGGGCTTGAGGTCTGTTTGGTAGCCTGTCCCCACTGCTCATTGGAGGACACTGGAGGAACCTTCTAAAGTTTTTCAACTCTTTCTGCCTATTGCCTAACACATTTGCTGCTCCCCTCTGAGAAACATGTCTGGCACTCCAGGCACAGGTCTTGCCTGCTGCTAAAAATATACAACTACCAAATTGAGCCAGTGCATTATTTTTTGACAAGTTGAGTCCAAGTTGAGTCACTGAAGTGACCAGTCTCACTAGAGTTAGTCAACTTGAGTCTACATCATTGATACATACCTACAAAATTCCAATGTAATCTATGTGTTCAATTTTTATATCTATCTGTCATGTCTGTGTAAGCAAGTGTCTGTGTCTGGTTTATTTTTACACCCATTTAATTCAGAATGGCTTATAAAACAGCATTGACTGCTGTGTAGATTTTTACTTTTTTGACAAAAAACTTTCCAAATATAATGCAGGCAAGTGGGACATAATTAAAAATAAATGAGACTTTTTCACTTAACAAAAACAGAACAGTGTCTGCCTGGGGATTAACACAGAGATGTCGGGGAGATGTCAGGATTAGCATTTATACGGGGGGAAAAGTTTTGATGTCACGGACAGATCTATCTCTGAATGTACAATTGTGCACCACTGTGTAAATAATCTACAAATAAAAATGCATCCACTTCCTTTCCTTTAATTTCCTCTCCAATAAACTTCCACTAGAGATGAAAGCAATATTTTTCTTCTTTTCCTGAGCTGTTCAGGCTGGTTGAAAGATTTACTTTCCAATTAACCTGCTGAGTTCACTATTGCACCAATAACATTCATGGAAATTGCTTTGCAGTTGTGAAATAGGTGAGATTATAGCAGAATAACATTAGCAGTTTACAGAATATGTAATGCAAAAAACCCTCACAACTTTCCAAAACAAAAGCTGAAATTCTAATCGCTGTGCTATTTCAAAGTTTAGGTCCCTGTAGACTCTCTAAAAGGACATGTAAAAATCCCTCCATATCAGGGTGGGAACTATCAGGCTGTACAGACCAGTGTTATATGATGGCCTTGGGGCAGAGTGAGGAATGGCATCTGCATACTGGCCACCCTGACTCTGCCCCCATGCCACCCCCATGCTGCCTGCCTGGCCAGACAGCAGGTGGTGTCACGCCATGTCTTCTGTGCAGCGCTTACCTACACTGAGCAGAAGAAGCAGTGAAAAGCCACTGCTGTGCCTAGGGCAACCTTTCCACAGTGCAAAAAGAACCACTTTTTGTGGCTTCTTTTCATGCCACAGAAAGGCCAGATTAGGGTCACAGCATGTAGTTGCCACAGCTCCAATCCACTGAGGAAAGGGGTAGCTGCAAGCCGCTCCAAGAGGGCATTCTGTTGAGTCCCTATGTTACCTTCCAGATATTGTCTGGACTACAAGTGTCAGCAATAAATGTTCAGAAATAAGTTGAAATCCAACAATATCTGGACAACCATGTGATTCTCATCCTATCTTTCAGTATACCTTCAGTATATTAGGCAATATACAGCTCATTTCATGTACATTGGGAAGTGGGAGATCATCATCTTAGGCAGTAGATCCTGAGAGGCAGAGACCTATACTTTACATTAAGAACTGATCTTGGCATCTCCTGATCATGTTGGGAAATAGTCCAGTCAAAAACACTGGAAAGCTGGTGAAAACTGTGCACAGAGAATATTAAGGTTCAACAGTCTTTCTTAGTACAATTGCTTAGCTTCCAAAATCAGGAAGCCTATTTAGGCTGGTCTGATGTTCAGTTATCTAGACACCCATGTATTACACAATTCAGGAAGACTAAGAAACAAGCTGAATATCGGGCTCACAAAAAACAAGCTGGAGATCATTGGATGGTTGGAAATATGCTCCTTTGGAATTATTTAAACTAACACTGTGCAAGGTAGGAAATCTTCTTCTCATTCATCAAGTCCCAGTGGCTTTCTGAAAAAATCTGCAACTTTTCATAGATAGCTCATTCTTTTTAATATGAAATTTATCAAGCTGTGTTGCTGTTTAATGTCAGTCAGTCTTAGGGATACTAGTGGATTCTGAAAATGGGGAGATCAAGTGAGAGCACTATACTGAATAAAAGTACATTTGGCAAATAAGTGTGAAAGTAGTATCATAAAACAGATAATTGCTCTAAATATAATTGCTCAAAATGTAAGTGGCAGACCACTGTTACATTTCAACACTATACCTACAAAGAAAATATCCTCAATGAACATCCAATGATCGAGTTATCTATCTACATCAATTATTTTACATGGAATGCACATTCAATGATATTTCTCCATACAGCTTATGTCATGACTTGAGTCATACTGGAGCTGGTAACTTGTGGCCTGGCTGTTTTGACAGTGACGATAGGTATCCTTCCTCTGTGATGAAGATTTTAATGCCCTCATCATTGCTAAAAATGTACAAAATGTTTCACACAACTTCATCCACCCACCCTCTACCTCCTTTGGTTCAACTCTACACCTACAGGTGTAATATATTCTCCATGTTACCCCACTAGTAAAGATGTGATGCACTCTTCTGTCACTCACTGGTGGGAATTTGTATCTGCTGCTCACATAAATGGATAACAGCACTTCTGATTACTTTATATTGCTCACTGGTGTCAACAATGTCCTGATATTCAGAGTATGGAAGACCTTCTTGACTGATTGCACTTTTGGACTCACAGGTAAAATGAAGTGTTAATTCATATTTACCAAAGGCTTGGTATTACCAAAGGCTTGGTATATGCTACCATTGAACATAAACGAAAGAAAGCTACCTCTGCCTACCTCACAAACCACAGGCAGCTTATGACAGAAATGATCCCTCAAATTAGTGCCACCAGAGAGTGAGGAGAGTGATATATAAAGCTGATGGCAGAGACACAAATTGCACAAACAGGTTAACACTGAGAATTTTGCTTCGTCAACTCTCTTTCAAGTCTCCCCAGATTGCCTGAGGTAGGATAAAAGCCAGCTGAATACTCCTCTAAAAGCTTTCCATTCCCAGAGAGCAGGGAAATGCAAGGTTGCTGCACATTTAGTCTTTGATGTTTGTATTTCCAGCTATTTTCAAAGTCAAGGGAGAGGATTACATAATAAAACTGGAAATTTTCCTTCTCATTTTGGGAACAGCTTTGTGGAGAGGCTACAGATCTCAACAGATTCATTCTGCCTGAACCCACATCAGGAAAAATGCTTATACAAGGAAGTGCCATTAGAAAATGCACCAGCATCAAGCTGGTAAAAAAGTCTCATAAGCAGAAAGCCAGAGGGATTTTGGGTTGCAGACAAGATGAAAAGCTGTTTTATAGCTCAAGTTTCTGTAATCTTTTTTTCCTCCACAATCTCAATTCCATGTATTTTTGACTTCTATCTTTTAAATATTTCAGAAGACTGCATCACCATTTTTACTGTAGCATTTTGTTTGAAATTCCCCAAGGACAGAAATCTAAGCAAGTAAGCAATGGGTAAAACTTATCTCAATACAAGATTCTGGAGGGCAAAACAAAAGTAGTGCTGATCAAAAGCAGCTTTCTTGGAAGCTTCCTGTAATCAGTCAGACTAATGGCAAGCATTTCAGGGCACTGCAGTTTTAACATGAGCTGGATTTCAGGTCAACTATGTGCAAAAAAGATTCAAAAAAAAGGAGGAGGAATACTGTGGTAGGGTGATTTTTTAAAAGGTGTGTACATAAATTTCCTTAAGAAATCAGTATTACTGCCAACACTTAGTTCCACATTTAAGTATTAGTGCTAACTGCTCCTAACAAGGGACTGGATACAAATCCACTAAGGAAAATCCCATCCAGCTGGTTACAGTCCCATTAGACTATTAAAAGATGCTTGATGCTGGTGGCTGACAGTATGAGAAGGACCAGTCTGATGCCAATGTTATGATGGTATGGACCCTCTCATTCCATGTACAGAAATCCAGCTGGAGTGCTGGTAGAAACTTACTTCAAGACTGGCAAGGGAATAATGCCCTCCATTGCACCTGAGGGAAAACAGGATAGCTTGGGGCATGCAAGATATGCTAAATCTGGGGACTGTGAGGGAGGAGTCTTGGATGGTTGAAGTGTTTTTTAAATCATGTTTTTAATAACTCCATGCATCTGAGGGAATAGACTCAAGTCTATGAAACTCATGATACCAGCTTATCTCTTTCATGAGTCTCAAAGGTGCTACAAGATCCCTTTGCATACTGTTTAATAATACTGTTATTTAATTCTGTTTTAACTTTTGCAATCAGTACGTAAGCTGGTATTGTTCTTTAAACTATTTTAAGGCTCGTTGGATCCTATTTGGGGGAAAAGAGGCAACAAACAAATAAATACGCTGCAATTTGAAAAGAAGACACTGTTGCTTTGGAGCACTAGCAATCGGAAATGCTAACTGTTTCATCATAAGAATGAGGAGATTTTTCCAGACACATTCTTGTATTCCACACTTCCTGAATTTTGGTTGAGCTAAAAAAAATTCAAAATTAATTCTGGAAAGGGAATATGCATAGTTTACCTTCCTATGCACAATGCTTAAAAATCACAACCTTCATGGAACTGTAGCTTAGATTGTATCATGGTTCTTTTAGTGTGGTGTTTTACTGATACATATATACAAGTCATACAATTACATACTCATAAGAAACACGTGGAGCCAGCATGGTGTGGTGGTTTGAGTGTTGGACTATGACTCTGGACAACAGGGTTTGATTTCCCACTTGAACATGGAGACCTTAAGAGACACAAACTCAGCCCTAGGAAAGCACATGTGATAAGTTCACCTTACGGTTGCTATCAGTCAGAAACAACTTGAAAATACCCAACATCAAAGAAACACATGAGGAATGGGAGGTGTTATACATGTTGTCATTCTCCTCATGTGGAGAGCAACAGTCTGAACAGGAGAGCCTCTTATACACTGTGGTTCTCCATGTGATTGAGAACCCCCGAGTTTTCACCTGAAAGGATAGACAACAGAGAGGCAGCACTGATTATCTCCCTCTCTTCAAGTGCTCATTATGAACACCTATAAATGTATGCAGGAGCTGGAACATTTTCTCAATAGAGCATATGTAAATCTATAAAATACAAACAAGAACTTGCAGTCACATAAATGATCTCACCCATTTAAGATCCATTTTTGTAGTTTTGTATCCACATTAATGCAGAAAGAAGGAAGACAATGAACAGAAGAAACCAAAAGCTTCAGTGAAGTGTACAATGGAGCATCCTAACAGCATGATTATTTAGATGTTAATGAAATCCAGTGGTGCTTATTCCCAGGTCAATATGTATAGCATCATCATCTTAAATAACAAGTTGTATTTCAGGAATAAGACTGGATAAGTGAAAAATTCAAAATTCTGTCTAAAATCTCAGGCTAAGAAATGGGACAAAAGCATTCATGGCAATTCCTAAACTGTGCAGATATATTTACCAAACGTGAGCCTTTCTGGCATTAGGGCTCTTTCACTAAAGATCTGACAATTTCAGGAGGCAGTGTGGGACTGCAGAAGATTACAAATTACCCAAGGTCCAAGTTCAATCCTTGGTGAAGTCAAAGGCTTTCACAGTTGACATCCATGGTTTTCATGGGGTTTTTTGGGCTATGTGTTCATGTTCTAGAAGAGTTTATTCCTGACATTTTGCCAGAATCAGTGGCTGGAATAGTAAGAGAATGCTGGCATGGAAGTGATATATATATATATATATACACACACACACACACACACACACACACACACATACACACACACACACACACACACACAGTGTGACCCTAGGTAGGGAGGAGTGATTTGCATGTTAATCTGTGTATTGTTCTGTTGTTGAATGGCAAGGCCTCAGGGTGGGAGGATATGCAAAGAGGATTTGTATCTGTTTAATTAGTGATCCATTGTCTGCTGAGAAAACCCCTGATCCTGGGTGATTTTCACTTACATTTTGCTGGGTCTTAATTTTGGTGTTTTTCAGGACTGGTAGCCAAACTTTGGAGCAAACCACAGATGCCCGCAAAACATCAGGAATAAACTCTTCTAGAACATAGCCACATAGCCCACCCCCCTCCCCAATATCAATCTTCTGTTTTTTATCTTTTGATAATAAATGATGGGAAAGTGATCCAGGTGCATCAACACTGTAGAATAATGTAGTTTGACATCACAATAATTGTCACGGCTCCTTCTTACAGAATCCTGGGATTTGTAGTTTTGTGAGGCACCAGCACTCTTTGTTAGAAAGGGCCAAAGACCTTACAAAACTACAAATTCCATGATTACATAGGATGTAGCTACAGCAATTAACGGGGTATCAACATGCATTATTTCTACTGTGTAGATGTACTCATAATCATAGCAGGCAACAATGAGAGAGATAGACTAGTAGTCCTGTCATGATCCTGACTACCATGGCTCTAGTCCCCCCGAGTATAAGTCAGCTTGCAGGTTTTAATGCAAAATAAGTACTATTTTTGTTTATGTCAAACATGTAAGAGCATTAGTAATGTTTAAAATGCTCCAGGGACTTTATAACACCCCTTTACTGCTACCACTTGACTCTAATCACTGTGCTTCTTGCTTGGAATGGTAAAGAAAACCTCATCTAATGGTTCATATCTTAGCTGTTTTAAACAGACTCAAATATAAAAAGCCTTTTTAGGACTACTTAATGGATCAGGTTATATGCCACAAATAATTCATTTAACCAAAGTAAGGAAAAGATTCTTTCAAATACAGGATGAGAAAAGAACAGGCAAAAATCCTATTGCTAGAAGTGTCTCCTGCATGGTAAATTATTTGTAAGGCCTGGAGATTAAAGTGTTATAAAAGCAAAGCAAGTTCTTATGTGGAATTTCACAACACATCTTCTAATAATGGACAGAAACAGCATGTACAGGGCATACCACCAACAGGGTAGGAACAGCAGGCATGGTAAGACAGTGGAACAGTCAGTCTATACCACTTGCACACAATGAATTTATTTCAGTTTAAATTAATACTTATTTTAGTTTCCTAAAAAAATGAAAGTTTTTAAAGCTTTATTAATTTGACGTCATTGGCAACCTGTGTCTTTCCAGATCTTAAATTCACTTGACAATAGATATTCACAGCAGCATGCATATAAATACAACAGGTCATAAATTTGTGTGCTCAATCCACAATCTATCAAGGCATTTATGATTCCAGTCACTTCACTCCCCCCATCCAAGCCGCATCCCACACAGACCCCATTGATCTAACAAGATTACATCCTATTTCACTGCTTCCCATTTATTCCAGCTCTCAATTAAAGTTCCTTTTTACAGTTAGGGCAGGGAGAGAGAGGGCCTCCGCATATTAGCTAAGTAGGTTACCAAAGTGCTGTATAACAACATGAAGTTGAGAAGCCAGCAACTTCAGCTACATTGTGAAGAGATTTAATTGGGCAAGAACAGCCTTGGAGGCATCTGTGTTTATTATTGAGGACATATATATGCCAGAAGCCAAAGTGATTTTTCCCTTCATTTGAGCAGTATCTCTTCAACCTGAATTGCTTAGTAACATCCCAGCTGACTTTTTTTTCCTGTTGTGAATCAAATTGTGACTTCTTGGCAACAACTGAAGGCCTTTTTAGTTATTCAAAACATATTTTATGAATGTACATAAGGAAGAGGAAGCAAACTCCAACTAGAGTGCTCATTCAGACATCTGAGTGTATTTCTGTGGCCAGCAGTAGAGAGAAAAGTACTGTCCAGGCTCTAAAAATGAATAAACAGTGGTCAGGGTCACAGGAAAGCCAACATGGTATAATGGTTTGACTGTTAAAATATGACTTCAAGAAACCAGGGTTTGACTCCTTTTGATGTCCTTGTGCAAGTCACAAGGTGATGATCTGTTTGACATTCTGCACTGGACATCACTTGAGTATGACAGATATCGTGAATGTTTCTTTGGCGCACTAGAACATAGTCAATGGGGTGCCAGTGTTTGGATCGGGGATGCATCCAGATTGTCTTCTGCTGAAAGATAGTGTTTGTAATAGTCAGCTGCTGTTCTGCACAAAATTCTAGCAGGAGGCGTCCATTATCATTACAGTTTCCAACCCCATGCTTGCCTAGAACACCTTTCCAGGCTTCAAAGTTCTTTCCTATTCTGGCATTGAAGTCACCAAGGATAATGATTTTATCTTCTGCAGGGACATTTTGTATAAGGTGGTGTAGGTCTGAGTAGAATTTGTCTTTCTCCACAGGGTCGACTTGCATAGTTGGGGCATATATAATGAAGAGAACAACATGTGGGAGGCGTAAGGAGATAATGCAATCAGAGTGACCTGTTGGAAGGGTTTCGAGTTTGAAGGCAATAGAGTTTTTAATCATAAAGCCTACTCCTGAGAGATGTTTTTAGGTTTTTTTGGTTTGCCAGACCAGTAGAGTGTATAACTGACACTGTGTTCTTTAAGGCTGCCTTCCTCATGGAGACGAACTTCACTAAGAGCAGCGATGTCAATATTAAGTCATGATAGTTCATGGGCTATTAGAGCAGAACGATGCTCAGGACGTCCACTATCTGCAGAATCTTGCATGGTTCTTATGTTCCAGCATGCAAGCGTCAGTCTGTTTGCACCTTTGGAGGCTGGTGCATGCCTTTGTATCTTTGTTTTTGTTCGACCACATCAGAAGATGCCCGTTGACCGTGGCTCGCCAACCAGGTAGATGGAGATGAGCTTTCTTTAGGCCACCTTTTCTAGGCCCCTCTCCCTATGAAGCAAGCAGTGCTCTCCTTAGAAAAGGCTGTTTGATCATTCAGGATGCAGCCAAACAAGACTGTCATCTCCCAGTCAGTCTTGAGCAACCAAAGTCCTGAACCGCCTGCATGCAGGGTTGAGTCTGAAGCTTCCAGTGCATCTTTCACCTGCTGTTTCGTCCCTCACCTATCGCTACAGACTTTTTGGGGTGGGAGTTGGATGTGTCCTTTGAGCCTGTGCAATGGATTTTTCTGGTGGAGCACAGCGTGCACAGAACTGGCCTAACCCTTTAAACCAGAGGTTCGTCTGCTGGGGCCAAGTAAGCAAGGATGGTGGCAGCGAGATCCTCGGGTTGTAGGTTTGATTAGAGTTTCCTTCTCTTAAATGGTTTGCCTTACAGGGTTAGAAGAGCAACATCTTTGGGATTGGAGTTTTCTGTCTCCTAGGATGGTTGCCATAAGGTTAAAGAACCCATCCTGCCCTTTAACGCTCTTGGTCGGACCCTTTGGTTGTGACCGGTGGCTGTTTATGCCACTGCCAGCATAGCTCACAGCTTCATTAGGGTATGCAAGCTTCTCCCCCACAACAAGGGGGCATCAATGGAGAGGTGGCTAAGTAATAGGATGACAATAAACTGTAAATATATACAAGAAGGAGAAACAAGAACCAGTGTGGTTTTGTAGTTTTGTGGTTTTAACATTGGACTATAACTCTGGAGAACAGGTCCTGAAGCTCCACTCAGACATAGAAAACATTGGGTGACCATGTGCAAGTCACAATTTCTCAGTATCTGAAGAAGGCAATGGCCTTCCTCTGAAAAAAATCTTGCCAAAAAACTCCATGACAGGTTCACCTTAGGGTCACCATAAATTGGAAACAACCACTATGTCTATGTCTGCACAGAATAAATAATCCAGGTTGACACCACTTTAATGCTATGGAATTCTGGGATTTGAAGTTTTGAGGGCCATTTACTCTTTGCAATTTAGGAAAATATGTGTTCAACACTTTGCCTGAACCCTGTAAAATAGCTTTTGGTCAATGGAATTTATTCTTTGTGTTCTTTTTTTGGGGTGTGGGGGGGCTAAAAATCCCATATTGCTTTATGACCCACTTTTCCAATAAGATGTGTATCTGGATATTCGGTTTTCTTTTCTACTTTTATAAATAAATGATTTCTCACTGGTATATCCTCATTCTTCTAAATGAATTTTCACTCCTTTTTTGTTTCCTTTTTTGTTTTATTTTTTAATATTATTTCTAGATAATAAAAAAAATAAACATAAAAATGGACTTTGATTTTTTCAAAATTGATTCAATATAAAGTGGCATGCATTTTGTTAAAAAGACATTTAATCTACAGTCATTTGCCTAGTCACTGTAATCCATTGCCCACTTGCTGTAGTTATTGCAATCCCTTGCCCACCCAAGAAATAAGACCACAGAATTTATTTAAGTAAACATGCAAATATTTGTAAAGTTGTTGTAGCTGTATGGTGAGAAATTTGTCGTATGAACTAAAATAGGTTATATAATCTGATTGAACCAAAGATTGTTTTCTCCTCATCACAATCCATTTGCATTACTGCTCTCCAGTTGCAAACATCAGTAATTAAATTGCTATACTTATGTTTGGTTAGACTATAACAATTTAATGAACTCAGCCATTAGATTTAGAGTTGTGATTTCCATACAAACAGGAGAGTCCTCTAAGAGATGGTAATTTTCACATTGTGTTAGTGGAAGAGAGTGTCATGAATATTTACTGCAAGAGATTCTCAATTAAACCAGAAAGAATAAAAAACAAGGGGTCCCCAATGTTGCCCATTAGTCTTAATACAGGCCGAGTCTGCAAATTCTGCTTTTAAAAAAGGAGCATCAAAAACTAAATAAACCCTTGATAAAAATGCTCTTATATCTGTATTTTGCTATAGCTCTACTATTCAATTTGTTTAAAGAACAAAATATTTTTGGAACCTTTAAATCATTTCATCCCTTTTACTTCCACTTATGAAGGAGTAGTGTTACAAAATATGACAGCATCATCAACTCACAAATCTGCTACATTGTTATATTCTCAGCAGAACATTTTGTGGTAACTAAACTCTTAGGAAGATAAAGGCAAAACCCTTTCTGAGCAAATTTTGTCAAGAAAATCCTATGATAGGTTTGCCTTAGGGTCTCCATAAGTCAGAAACAACTTGAACTCACATAAAAACAACATCTTCGTACAAACTCTGATGTTACACTACACTGTATGAATTTCTTCATTTAGCTTCATGATTGAAGTTAGAGATGGTCTTTATGAAAAAAAAATCACAGCTAAACAAATTGCCCATCATCATCATTGTAATTAGCTACCAGCACAAACTTCAAAATTTTATTGCTTATACAAATGATACATGATGTGCTAACTAGAAATTTGCTATTCATGGTGTATTTAGAAAAGTCTATAATTGTGCCAGATTTCAGTTTGAAGCAATAAAAAGGGTAAAGGCTACAGCAATTTAAAGTATAGCTGGAAAGTGAGACTTATATTCATTTTATTCCAATATTTGAATAGAAATATTTTATGTTTTTAGAGGATAAAACTTCTGATTATTTTATTTAGACTTATTGATGAAGGCAATATTTGTATCACTACGGGGAAGGTCTGAGTGGCAGTTCAAACATAATTAAAGATTTTTGCACCTTTGAAACTTGGTGGTATCTGTTGGGAAAATTTTCTAATTCATGTTTAGTACTCCAACTCTTTTCAGAGACAATCTGTATTGCAAAGATAATCTAATAGATTCTGGCTAGAATCCTGTAGGTGTCGTAACACTGGCAAATTGCTTAAAAACTATCTTTAACTTGAATAGTCCTCTGCATTGCCCTTATGGTTTCATTCCTATTAATTACAAATTTATATTTAGGTTTGAAAGGACTTTGAACAGTTAAATATATTTATATTAAAAAACTATCCACAACCAGAACTTGTAATTTTAGTGGTATGGGTCAAACTAGTAACTTTTCCCACAGAACAAAATCTTATACAAGCCCTAACAAAATACTGTAGGTCTTGTTTCTCTGTAGATTAGCAGCAATACTTTTATGAGCAATAGGTTGAGTTGGTTTTTTTTTTAAATGACCTATTTTATGCAGTGCTTCAAAAATTCCTTATTTCTACTGTTCAAGAAACTTGAATAACACAGCAATAAAAATGTTACAGTAGTTTGTCAGCTGGTTCTTCCACTTCTTCCAGTTGAACAAATACCCTTTGAAGGGCAAAAAAACTCCAAAGGAGCACATGTGCACTCCATTACATGTGAATAATTGTGCACAGATATAATGCTGCATCTGTAAAAGCAACAGCCTCTGCTTCTAATTTCCTGACTTTGTGGAGCTTGAAGAGATGAAAACTGGAAAGCATTCAATGCAATCCACAGGAAAAATGGGATACAGATATCCAAGGTTGTATCCACACTGCACACTATGATTCTATGATTCTGTGAAATAAAACTGTTTGACACCATTTTAACTGTCGTGGCTCAGTCCTGGGGAATCTTGGGATTTGTAGTTTGGAGAGGCACCAGAACTTTTTGACAGACCAGGCTGTGTACCTTACCAAACTACAAAGCCAGAGTCCCACAGGATGGAGCCACAACAGTCAAAATGGTGTCAAACTGTTTTATTTCTGCAATGTGACAATAACCCAAATGCTCAGTGGATGGCTGTTTGTTTGTTTGTTTGTTTTTTGGCATATATATATATATATATATTAATAGCCTTCTTCAACTGTGATAAAAAATCTAACTGCAGAAAGTTCTGGAGACAAGTACCTCATTCCATTTGCTGGACAGAAAAGAAACCTGACATTGTGGGACTTCAGCCAAGGTATGATAACTTTATCAATGGTGTTAATCTGGCAGGTTTGAAGATCATTGAATATTTTCTATAAAGAAACTATATTTCAAAAGGATGGCAAGAATTATAGGTGTGGGTCAGCAGCATCTTATTCTTATGCCTTACAACACAATCTATATTTACACAGAAGTAAATCCAATCTTCAAGCAGACATACTCCCAGATTAATATGCATGGGACTGCAGCCTCAGACTGCAATCATATACTTCCTTACCCAGAAGTAAACCCTAGAGATTATTTCTGAGCAAATACTTCAAGGACAGTACTGTGAAGACAAGTTACAATGTTTGTAATACTAATCAGTATTGTGAGGAAAACAAAAATGAGTATCCATAGGGTTTTTCAGGCTATGAGGATGTGTTCTAGAAGAGTTTTTTCCTGATGTTTTGACAGGAAAAAACTCTTATAGAACACAGCCTCATAGCCCAAAAAATCCACAATGCTGGTCGGGAAAGCCATCGACTTCACAAAAATGAGTATCATCCACTTCTGTTTAGGAAAGCATGAAATCAAATCACCATTTGCAAGTATTTTTACAATTTTGCCCATGTTTACTTTCAAAACAGCCCCACTGAACATAGTTGGGTGTGAAAATACTCTGCATAGGTGTTTAAGAGGCTTCAGTCCTACTAAACTCACCTCTAGGGACTAAGGGGCTGTACAGATGGGCAAAAAGGGGCAGTGAGACGCCATCACTTTCTGCCCTGGATCATTGCTGCAGCAACCACACATAGTGGCAATGATCCTCTCGAAAAACACCTTGGCGCAGCACTATGATGTCCCTTGTGCACAATGCCTTTGGATGCAGTGCATGAGGCATGCCATCATGGTGCACCCCATGTAAACGGTGGCATTCCAAGATGGCACCGGCAGCGTGTGGTAGGGCTTGGGAGTGTGCAAACACTCTGCCCTACCAAGCCCGAATTTTGGCCCCAGGCCAGTGCAAAGTGCCAGTCTGTACTGGGTCTAAATTCCACTGAATACAGTGAATCATCCTCTCAATAAACCTACATAGAGTTTCTTTGCTAGTCTACCTTTGTAATGTTATGTGAATAAAATAGATTTGACACTATTTGAAATTAACAACCTGTTCAGACAATGGAGCTTACTGCATTTTTAAAAAAGCAAAGCAAAGATGGATCATGGCTACCTCATTCCTTTCCCTCACTGTTCGTAGGAGCTTATCACATTTTTAAATAAGCCAACTTATCCCTGCTTTTTTGAAGTCTATTTTGGGATGCAGTCAGGTATTATTGCAGGGAAAATGCTGCTGCTGCCCAACTGCATCCCACCTAAAACCCAGTGGGAGCTTCGAGACTTTGCAAATTGGCTGGCTAAGGGCAGAAACTGGATAGATGAGGACTGATTCTAGCCGGGTTTTAGGCAGGATGCAGTCGGGTGGTGGCATCAGTGGCATTTTCCCTGCAATAATTCCTGACTGCATCCTGAAATGGACTTCAACATGGCAGGGGCAAGTTGGCTTATTTTAAAATATGCTAAGCTCCTATTAACAGGGAGGGAAAGGAATAAGGTAGCCATGATAGACCCATACTTGCTTTGCATATGTTTGGCAGAAAGTCTGAACACGTCATGAGCAAAAAGGCTGGGCACTTTCAGGCTGATACATGTAAAGAAGTTGTTTCTGGGAGCCGGATAAAGTCCAGGTCAGTTGTGCAAGAGGGGGCTGTCTTTTCCCTGTATTCTCTGTGTCTGTGAACCATAAAACTTTCCATAAAACTGTTATAACAAGGAGGATGGTTTGCATACAGTGAGCCATTGGAATCCAAAGGGTTTAGTTCCAGGACACCCACACACACACTATGGATACCAAACACCAGGATGCTCAGGTCCCATTAAATGCAGTGGCAGAGTAAAATGGTGTCCCTTATATAAAATGATAAAATCAAGGTTTGCTTTTTGGATTTTTTTTCCTAGTGTTTTCAAGACATGGATTCTTGAACCCATGGATGAGGAATTCTTGGATAGGGAGGGCCAAAAGTAGTGTTGCCCTACATAATTTGAGCATATGTTTTCCTCTTATCAATAATCAGGAAGTTTTTGGAAATGGGTCAGCTAACCTGGGCAAGCCAAACTATGGAATTATCTTGCTTCACAAAGCAGCTGAAAAAGTTTCCTGCCTCCTTCAGGTTTGGGAACAATAAAGCCAAAAATTTACATCACTACTCAGACCACAACTCAACTAACAGTTTACATCACTACTTCAAATTCTACTGAGACCACAGAGACCATGCTCAATTAAAATTTTAAATCACTGTTACAGTAACAAAGGGTCAATTAACCCATTCACAACCAATTATGCAAAATGAGGCATTTGTGAAGATTTCCAAGCAAATTCAGATTTTATTCAAACAGCTTTAGTGTTCAGTTGAGAATCATTCCATCAACTGATCCAGATCACATGGTGCAGACTGGTTTTATTCAAATCGAAAACTCTATTCACGCATGCGCAATTTAACATTCATCATCATATATCTGTATTGTTCAGCTAGACTAAACTGGTTGGCTCTCTGCTGGCCTGAACCTTCTCTTAAGCAAGGCAAATTGCAACATTAATGAATGTCTGTGCAGAAAACGTTATCAATTTAGCTAGCTGGCAGTAACCTTGAGAGAGGGGCCCATCTCCTTTAGCCTCTCAGCTAGGAGAAATGTGTGCTTTTAGTCTTTCTCCTTTTGGGCTACTTGCCCTCCCTTCCTACTGCATTCCAATCTTTCCCTCTCCTTTCTCAACCCACAACTCAGGCCAAATTCAAAGTGCAATTCAGCCAGCTAATTTCTACCCTATGTAAGCTGATCATTGGCTATCAGTTGGTCATCAATGGCTTTATTAGCTTCTACCTTTACATCACTACTCCAAATTCTACTAAGCTCACAGAGGTCATGCATGGTTTCTGGCACTACAGTCCAGACCCCTGGATCCACACATTTAAAGGGCATTCTCTGAAAAGCAGCATAAGCAAAATAAAAAGAGTAGGGAAATCTGTCAGTTTTACTTTCTTCTGCATTCTCTCTTTTTCTTCCTCCCTCTCTCTCCCAACTCTCTAATACACACAGCTTCAAGTCCTTCCCAACTCAGATATAAAGATTTTTCAGATTGTGATGAATTCTTCAAAGAGAAATTAAAAATAAATCCTTTCCCATTTTTATACGACCCAAAATTCAGAGGTCATAGTTACTGCCAGAATGGAAAGGACTATGTCATTCATACCTTCCTGCTACACCAGTCTTGGAACCTGTCAAAAAGAATAAAAAAGGAAGGAAGGGAAAAAAATTGATAATCCTAAAAGGCTAATGGTTTTAATCTTTTTAATCTTTTCTAACTTATTAATATTTTTACTGTATTTTTAGTCTATTTAAATTGGCTGCATTGTTTTAAAATATCTTCCTCTATTAATTTTATTTGTGCAGTGCTCTGAGCTATCATGATAGAGGATTCAACATAAACATTTTACTAAATGATAATAGAAGAAGTAATTTTGAGCTAAATTGTTTAACTATACAGGCATTCAAACCCAGACTTTTAATGCATACATCCATTTCAATTTGTCCCACATTCTTTAAAAAAAACCCTCTAAGTTTTGCCAAATTCTAAATATGAAGGAATTTTGCAGAATTGGATTAATTTTTCTCAAATTGAAATGAAATTCCCACTCATCTCTAAAAAAGGGAAAGAGAGAGAAAGCACAAAATTCAACACAGCAAGCTCAGCCTCGAAACAAAGGAAATGTAGTTCCAGATAAATTATTATTTCAAGGCTAGACTCTTGTTTGATATCTGCTCCACCTGTAGCTTCCTGTGTAGCTTTGGTTTAATAAGTTCCTTTGTGCTTCAACTTCCCTGACACTGTGAACTCAGCTACATTTAGAACATTTATAGTTCTTCAGTATGTCAGCAAAATGAAGGAAGACAATGGTTCATTTTGCATAACAAGTGCAGTAGGCTGCAGTGTGTAGTTAGAAAAACTGTTCCTGCAATAGGACTATTTCTGTAATCCGAAGAAGATAGCTCTGTACTTTTGCATTGTTCTGAGTAAGTGAAGGCCTTTTCTGGTAACTGGGATACAGAACTTTTCCAAAGGAGAGTGATCCATGGAGTTGGAAGGCTTGAACACACTCCATCTTCTTAATTTACAATATCAGGACATTTGTAGTTTTTGTGTGCAAGCAGAAGCAATTTCTCCTACAACCAGATCACATTCTTAATTCCGTCCTTAACATGATAATGCCAGTGCCCCATTTTCTATTGAAGCTGCATCTGCACTGCAGAAATAATCTGGTTCGACACCATTTTAACTGCCATGGATCAATGCTATGGAATTCTTGGAATGGTAAGTTACAGTAATAGCTGTTCTTGCACAAAATGCCTTGCATTCATCTGAAATGCAGAAGGCACAACTGTGATTGCAAATATCCTATTATTTCAAATATCCTATTATTTTACAGGTATTGGCAGCTTGCTTTAAAAATAGGGTCCTGGGCCTGCATGGTGCCTGGCGGTCTGGGGAAAGAGCCACATTTGATGGAATACATGGAAGGAGACCTACCTGTTCTGCTAGAATTATAGGAAAGGAAAGTGATCATAACCACAACCAAATGAACCTATATTTAAAATCAATTATTGTATCCAATAGTGCAATGAAATAATCTGAGAAATGCATTAACTTCTTGAAAGCACCTAAAGTCCCAGGTGTCCTTGTAAGTAGTGTACCCACAATGGCACCACTTAAATGAGAGTGTTATAAAGATAATTTTTAAAAAAATAATTAAAGCCACATCTTTGGAGTTAATATAATATTAGAAATAAAAATCTTCAAAGGCTAAGGGTGACCAGAAAAAAATTGGATTCACGTTGATTGGCATTTTCTACTCCTAGCACATAAAAAAAAATTGTTTAAAACATTCCGTCTCAACAGAAAGAAGCTCCCAAATAAGGATGATTCACAATTCCTTTAGCTGCCTTGGGTCTCCTGCTGGGAGAATGGTAGAATATAAATCAAATAAATAAATAAAAACAGTGCAACTGTATGAAAGCCTACTCATGCTTAAGTCTCACTGTGTTACTCCCACATTGGTAGCTACAGGATTGCAGTTCTGCTTGTTTATTGCCTAGGGGATCCTGTTTATTTGAAAATTAGGATATAAACATAACAAATAGATTTTTAAAAATAAAAATGAGAATTTAACACACTGAGAAATTTTGGATTATTCCATATGAATTATGTATAGTTTATTTTTGTTACAGCGTTTAAAAGACTTTTTATCACTGCACATGGCAACTACACAAGACTGTGACTAATAAAAATAGAAATACATACTTGCTCATTCTGGAACGAGGAATAGCTGTATTGCCTTAGCAACCAGAGTTGGAAAAGTTACTTTTTGGACTCCAGCTTCCAGAATTACCCAGCCAGGATGACTGCTGGCTTTGGTCTTACCCACCTTTTCCAGCATAGGCTAGCTCGGTTCTTTTTTTTCTCTTCAAGTATTTCTTATTTAGTACACCCAGAAAATGGAGTGCATAAGGCACTCTAAATCTAATTTTTTTCTCACATGGAACTTGATCAGTGTAGATAAATATGTTGATACAACAATTTAATTCAACATCAAAAATGCACATGTGCACATACATCACACACTAGACCATTAGCAAAGTTGGGGAGGCAAGACAGGAAAAATTGCAATATAACATCATTTAGCTTTGGCATAATAACATGCTGAGCAAACTACTGTATGGTAATTCAAGGAGAAAAAAACTAATGGAGAAATTGCCTTCATTCTAGACTCCTAATGATCAGAGGAGGGTTCATTAATGGCTTATTGTTAATTCGGCTATATGCTTAAATGATGATGAGATTATGTGCACAGACAAATAAAAGAGCATCAAAAAGCCCAAAACAGGAGAAAGGAGGCAAGAGTGATCTTAAAAAGAATGATGATTTAATGAGATTGTAAGCACTGTTATTTTGGGGGACTTATAAAGCAAATATCTTTCCTGATCATAGCATTCAACTAATGAAGTGGTCTTTATATCCTACCCTTCACCTCATGCAATACACTTCACAATGTGTTGCCGTGGTATAGAAATGCCAGTAGACAAATACTAACAGATGCCTCAAGCAAGCTACTTAAAGGCACATGGTCAGGGAAAACAAGAACAAAGAAACATGGTCATTTGTTGTACAAATTGGAAGGGGGAATGCTTGAGTGTATTGTGGTGATTTGTTCATTTTCCAGAGCCACAGCACTCTATAGCATTTTATAAGAGCATTCCTCCTTGGCCTTCATAGAATCATAGAGTTGGAAGAGACCACAAGGGCCATCTAGTCCAACCCCCTGCCATGCAGGAACTCCCAATCAAAGCATCCCTGACAGATGGCCATCCAGCCTCTGTTTAAAGACCTCCAAGGAAGGAGACACCACTACACTCCAAGGGAATGCGTTCCACTGTCGAACAGCTCTTACTGTCAAGAAGTTCCTCCTAATGTTGAGGAGGAATTTCTTTTCCTGCAGTTTGCATCCGTTGTTCCGAGTCCTGTTCTCTGGAGCAGCAGAAAACAAGCTTGCTCCCTCCTCAATGTGACATCCCTTCAAGTATTTAAACAGGGCTATCATATCACCTCTTCACCTTCTCTTCTCAAGGCTAAACATCCCCAGCTCCCTAATGCGTTCCTCATAGGGCACGGTTTCCAGACCTTTCACCATCTTAGTTGCCCCCCTTTGGACACACTTTGGACACAGTTTCTCCATATCCTTTTGAATTGTGGTGCCCAGAACTGGACACAGTATTCCAGGTGGGGCCTGACCAAAGCAGAATAGAGTGGCACTATTACTTCCCTTGATCTAGACACTATACTTCTATTGATGCAGCCTAAAATTGCATTGACCTTTTTAGCTGCTGCATCACACTGTTGACTCATGTGCAACATACAAGTCTACCTGGACCCCTAGATCCCTTTCCCATGTAGTCTCATTCAGCCAGGTGTAACCCATCCTATATCTGTGCATTTTATTTTTCCACCCTAAGTGTAGTATCTTACATGAGAAAACATTGGCAAGGCTGCCTTGGCTTTGACATTGGTAAGGTTGTGTCACAAATACACATCAGGTATGGAGTAGAACTGCTAAATAGAACTAGTCTCACTAAGGTTTCAAGTTTGGATTTGTACCCAAATTATCAGGAGACTGTTCCCACCTACCTAAAATTCCAAATGACAAAATATCAATTTTGAATTAATAAACCCACCACCAAATGTTATACTTCTTACTTGGATCAGCACCATCATTCTCAGTCTCTCTCTCTCTCTCTCTCTCTCTCTCACACACACACACACGCACACACAGATTGCTGCTGCTACAGTTAGAAAGACATATGTCTAAATAAAATTGCAAGTCTACAGAAGGAATTGGTGATGGTAAGTCAACACACATACATAAATCCTATTTATTAAACTGGTCTAGTATAGAGACTTAGCTGGGAGTAGCAATTAAGATTAAGCTGGGGATGTGCATCCTTAGCAATATTTTGGACTGCAACCCATCAGCCCTAGCCAGGGCAACCAATGAAAAGAAACATGGGAAACTGTAATCCAATAATAACTTGGGAGTCACAAAAAACCCACCCCTGTTTCAGCTGCCTCTTTTCTGTTATTGGCAGAAAGGAAAGATATGATGCAATTTAATCAATCAGTGCAACCCTATAACAGTTTACTCATGAGTTTACTCATTAATTAATCTCTAGAAAGCAACTATAGGACTTCAGCCCTGGTTGTGTATTGCCCAGAGAAGAAGAAGAAGAAGAAGAAGAAGAAGAAGAAGAAGAAGAAGAAGAAGAAGAAGAAGAAGTAGTAGTAGTAGTAGTAGTATATCCATTCCTGAGGATCCATGACATCTGGTGGGAGGGTACATATAGAAACACATGAGACTGTGATGCCTGAGGAACTGGACCTTTGTGAATTACTATACTGTATTAATAGGCCTGCTCTCTTAGCAAATGTGGGGATCAGAATGAATGACTTTTGCACTTCGCAAATGTTCTGATACAGTTTTCTGCCCAGAAATATATGACAGTAAATATGTAAAATGTGTAATTTGAAAGAAGCATGCATGTTTTGAGAGACAAAAAAAATCCCTTAAAATATATATTCTTGTATATACGATACTTCTTGTATAATATAGCCAAAATCAGACCTTTTCTTTCAGTCTCTACTGCTAAGATTTGGTGCATGCCCTGGTTGTTTCTCACCTTAACTACTGCAGCCTTCTTTTGATGAGCCTTCCTTTGTCCCACCTTGGTCCTTTGATTTCTATTCAGAACTTCGCTGCTAGGATTATCTTTTGGGGCTGCTCTTTTGACTTCTCTTCAAAGGTTCCCTGTTCCTTTTAGGATTTGGTTTAAGCTTCTTCTTGTAACCTTCAAAGCCCTTCATGGTTTGCTACCACCACCACTTATTTGTCAGCTCTTATTTCCTCCTATCATTCTATTTGAGCTCTGATCCAGAGGCTCAGGGATTCTGACCCAGCCAAGAGTTTCTTCTTTCTTGGTTTGGATTCATCCTTTTCCATTTGCCACTCCTCATCCCTGGAACTTCCTCCCGAAACACCTGCAGATCATTACTTCCCTGGTCAATTTTAAGTCCGAATTAAATACTTTTCTGTTCATGGAAGCTTTTCAGGCTGCAGCTTGATATTTTTGAGTATTTCAGATAAGGTTTTTGTTTGTTTGTTTATTGTTTATTCACTGTCTTATTGTCTCTAGTTATTTAAATGGGAGAAATTATTTATTTACTATTTTTTGTATTTTGTGATTTAGACTGTATGCCTTTGGTAGGTTTGTGTTGAATGATAACTCTGTAGATCACTATGTAAAACTTACAGCACTATATAAATAAACACTAATTATTATATTATTATTTAAGTGAAATTTTAGGTGTTTTTTAAAACTCACAACGTGCTATGAAAAGGCAATGAAACAGACTGTGCAGCCATGCAAACATAACTTGGACTAGAAACAGACTGATTGGTCCCTCTCCAGAATACAGAGAAATTGTAATGGGAATAGAATTTCTTCTTCAGTTAGCCATTCTGTAGAGGTGGCAGATGGCATCTGAGGCAGAGACAGATTACCAATTTAGTCCATAAATCAGCGAAGCTGGCGGGGTTTGTTTTCAGTCAGTTCAGTCCTCTTATTATGAGCTCTCCGTTGCTCACCATAGATGATAGCACCAAACAGAGTTAATTCCACAGACAACTAGCCACTTCAGTTGCCACTTGGCAGCTGTTTGACAGTTCAGAGCAATGGGGGTGGGGGAGAAAAATGGTTATTTTCTATGTTCCATTTGATCATGGGTTGTAATTTTGGTTAAGGAAAAGGGTTAAGAAAAAAGTTGACACTGTGAAATACATGCATGTATGTTTGGTATGATGACAACTGGCATCTTTATCAATTTCACATTTATATGTAGCAGGATTCTTTGATTCTGAAGAAGAAGATTTCAGAAGAAAAAGAAAAACTGTACACAGGTGACATGGCTGCACAGTTTTTATAAGGCTTGGAGTGTATCTCCAGCAGGCTCAGTTGATTTGGACTCGATCATCTCTTGCTTCTCTTTACTGATAAAAATCTTGGCTAAAGTGATCTTTCACAGTGTACAAATGTCCAATTAATATTGATCACTTTATTTGTTTCAGTAAGCAGTTAGGGACAGCATGCATCAATGCATTAAAAGCAAATATGATCTTTCAATTACATCGGCACTGATAGACCACTACTGTGGTTCCTGAAATGAAATTAATGGTCACTTAGGGAAGGCATGCTCACTTAATGTGAATTGATCATTTCCTTCAATGAGCACTTTCTTTTAATGTGCAGAACCTCATAAAATTGGTTCATGAAATATACATATCTATTGGATGTTCTGAAAACAAAGAATAAAAGCTTTTACTATTTACAAACTATACTGATTTTTCTTTAATCTCCTCTTTCTGTTTAATTAGTAAAAATAGGTAAGAGAGATTAAGCAAACCACTACATATAAGAAATAGATTGTGGCTGAGATGGTATACAGTTACTTGTGATGTCACTGTAAGACTGTCAGTTCACCTTACCAGAATAGGTGGAGAACCAATAAACTCATTTAATGCAAAACATTCTTTTAAATGGTTGATTATTTGCAGGGCTGCCTTAATATATTTTGCTGCCTAATGGAGACCAGAAAGTGGGAGGTTGTCCCCCTGGTCCAAGGTGTGTAATATCCAAAGTCAGCCAAGTTACTTGGACATATGACACATAAAATCCTGCAAGCACTTTTCCTCCAATCTCATGGGGAAAACACAATAATAATGAATTAAATAACACATAGCTACCTAAAATTGCTGTCTGAGCAGTGTTCAATGGATTCTCATTTAGGAGTAGGAATCATGCAGCTGTAGGTCTGGAGTTCCCAAAATCCCTCATAATTGACTATAGCTAGTGCCACACTTCAGAAATAAAGCAGTTTTACACCACTTTAACTGCCATGACTCAATGCTATGGAATTTTTGGATCTGTACTTTTCTGATACATTTAGCCTGGCCAGTCAGAAAGATCTGGTGCCACAACAAACTACAAATCCCAGAGTTCCATAGCATTGCGCCATAGAAGTTAAAGTTTCCGGGCACAGTACAAGGTGTTGGTTTTAACCTTTAAAGCTCTACATGGCTTGGGTCCATCTTATCTTAGGGACTGCCTCTCCTTGTACGATCCCCCCTGCACACTCCAGTCCTCTGGGAAGAATCTGCTACAGCCGATGAAAACTAGGCTGTTACAGACCTCCCAGAGGACCTTTTCCACTGCCGCTCCCAGGCTATGGAATGGCCTGCCGGATGAGATGCATTGTATTACATCTCTTGAATGATTTTAAAAAGCTATAAAGATGCATCTCTTCTGGCAGACCTTCCCAGAAATCTCTTAATTCCCAGCTCTAGAATTCAGTTATGCTTCTTTCTATCATATTACTATCTATGATGCTACAACTCATGCTTCCCATTGAATGTTAGTTTGCTTTTAATATTGTTCATGTTTTAATTGTTTTTGGTTTTAATCTGCTATAGTTTAATTTAATTTTAAGGGGTGAGAGGTTGGGTAGAGGGATATTGATATTGCTTTACTCTGTAATTTTTTATTGCTGTAACCCACACCAATTGTCTTGACAGAGGAGCGGTCTATAAATAAATAAAGTGATATCAAACTGCTTTATTTATTTTACATGTATTGGGTTTAACCTATTTATGGGACCACCTCCTTCCATACAATCCACCCCACACACATAGGTCCTCTGGGAGGAATTTGTTGCAACCTATAAAGATCAGATTGACTGCAACCACCCAGAGGACCTTTTCCTCCACTGCTCCCAGATTAAGGAATTGCCTGCCAGAGGAGATCTGTCATATTACTATCTTAAATTAGACAGCTTCAAAAAGACTGTCAAGATGGATCTCTTTTGGTAGGCCTTTCCTGAACAGTAAACCCGGCCACACACCAAATACAACTACCTCTTTGAATACTCCATACCCAATCGCCCACTGCCTATTTAAATTGGATTATTTTAATGTGTAATTGTTTAATTTTTGTTTTAGGGGAGGAAGGGAAATGGGGATATTGGGATTATGTATCAAATTTTAATCTGTAAATTGCCCTGATCATCTTTGACAGAGGGGTGGGGTATAAATAAAGTATTGGGGGGGGGGTCTTTCATATTGTAGTAAATCACTAAGCAAGTTCCAAATTTACATTCCTCTGTACCTGTTGTCACCCCTAGATTATGGAATGGCCTGCCGGATGAGATCCGTCAATTGGCATCCTTAGACAGCTTTTAAAAAGCTGTCAAGACAGATCTCTTCCAGCAGGCTTTTCCAAGTTAGATCGTTCCAGCCTCAGGAATTACCTCTCCTAGGAGAGTTTCTGGGGCCCTTCTCAGTTGGATACAATGCTGCTGCATTTTCAAAAATCAAGGTGACAAACGTCACACATAATTGCACTTATAAACTATATATGTGATTTTGTTGCTGTTTTAATCTGTCTGTTTTTAATATGAATTTGATTTAATATTTTTAAGTGGGGGAGGGGAATAGGGATTGGGTGTAATGTATTTTAATATTGTTAGCTGCCCCGATTGGTCTCAGAGGAGTGAGATACAAATAAATTATTATTATTATTATTATTATTATTATTATTATTTACCAGCGAAGAAAGGTAAAAAATTACCTAGGAGCAGCCTGGGGAATCCTTGTCACACAGCTGCTCCAACCTGCCCCCATTACCTTGGCCTTTGTTCCCCACATTGTGGTGGCTGTCTGTATTAGCATCCTGCTGGGCTTCCCAGTGCATCCACCACTGCTGCAAGGCACTTGCTTCTGAGGTCAGAACAAGTGTCCAGCAACAGTCACATGTTCCTCATTCTGATCTCTAAAGTGAGTGCCTGCAATGGTGGCAGACATACCAAGTGAGCCATTAGGTCATCTGTGCAGACAGACACCACGGCCATAGGAACAGAAGGGTCCAGCTCTTCCTTAAAGATGCAGAGCAACAGGTAAGTTTTTAAAGTTTGGTTTTACCTTGTTATTCCCCTTTTTTGGTGAGGACATACCAGATGTTATCTGGGCTGCCTGCATCAGAACCAGGGTTTGGAACACATGTCATCTGAACAAGATGATACCAGGATGTCAGGAAAACAGTCCTTTTGATCCATGCAAATTAAGCCATAGTGAATGCAAAGGATTTCAGTATCTATGGAAATTCACATTATTTTCAACCATGTTCCTGAACTGTCATCCTTCTGGATTTTCTCTTTCAGACCATAAATATTTCACTTTTCAGGGGCTCAGGATAGCAATTAAACACTTGGATTTACTCTAGACCAGGGCTGATTCACAGGCCATCAAGTCTGGTTCTTCCTACCATAATTCTTAACTACCCTAGTCTAACGTGGTACTGAAGACTCACCCAAGAAGGGCAGAGGTAGTGAGGCTGAACTCTTACCTGGCATGTGCTACCTCTTCTATTTTAAGAGGACCTTGTCTGAGCTCCCCTTGCTGATCCTTGAAATAGTCCATTTATAGGACATAAAAAACCATAACATTTGACCCAGTTTGTGGAATCAAATGTTCAAGGGGTTCCATGAGCAAAGTATCTGTTGCACTGACTTGTTTTCCTAGTCATTGGTCACTTCCCCCTACCCTTTTCAGACACGTGCACAGCACAATATTTTAAAAATACAGTAACAGGCTGCAACATCAAAAGACCAACGGCATGCTCTATTTGCTTTGCATTTCTTTCTTTTTTTTTAAAAAAAAAAAAAACTAACTCAAAGATAAGGTACCTATGGCACACAAAAGAATATAATTATGCAACATCTTTTTTTGTCTGCATTTATTTTCTGATCTCCAGTCAGGTGTCCTTTGAATAACCCTGATTTTTCTACTTCTTCCCAGGTTTAAGTAACAAAACAACACTTCTGTCTTTCTGAGTCACTCAAGTTTTGTCCTTACAGATGCTGTTACATGGGTACATTGAGGGTGACACAAATAGGCTGAAGGAGAGTGTGCAGCTATGAGGCATATTGTCTGTCCGGCACAGAGGTGCAATAACCAACTGAGTACTAGATTGCTCTATTTACTGCTGACCCAAGGCAAAGGCAAAATGGAGAACTGACACTCCAGAAACATATTACAAAAGGATATGTGAACTGAGTCACAAAAACTTCTTTCTAAAATTCCTTTTATCTGGCAGCTTGGCAGGAAAGAAAATTCTGATGACAGGGCAGCATAAGCAACTTTCCCCCTTGGGTTACTTTTGTTCATCTGTCCTCAAAGCAGCTGTGTTTGAGAAATTAGAACAGTTGCCCAGAGTATTTTGTGGCTGACCCAGGTTAAAACCAATGGATACACAGTAACAGCCTAAGCTACATGGTCAGGAAAAAAGGACTATGTGGCTCTCCTTATGTTGTTGCAAGTCCCAGGCTCACAAACCATAGAATCATAGAATCATAGAGTTGGAAGAGACCACAAGGGCCATCCAGTCCAACCCCCTGCCATGCAGGAACTCCCAATCAAAGCATCCCCGACAGATGGCCATCCAGCCTCTGCTTAAAAACCTCCAAGGAAGGAGACTCCACCACTCTCTGAGGGAGTGTGTTCCACTGTCAAACAGCCCTTACTGTCAGGAAGTTCCTCCTAATGTTGAGGTGGAATCTCTGTTCCGGTAGCTTGCATCCATTGTTCTGGGTCCTAGCCTCTGGAGCAGCTGAAAACAAGCTTGCTCCCTCCTCCATATGACATCCCTTCAAATATTTAAACAAGACTATCATATCACCTCTTAATCTTCTCTTCTCCAGGCTAAACATCCCCAGCTCCCTAAGTCGTTCCTCATAAGGCATGGTTTCCAGACCCTTAACCATTTTAGTCATCCTCCTTTGGACCCGCTCCCGTTTCTCCGCATCCTTTTTAAATTGTGATGCCCAGAACTGGACACAATATTCCAAGTGGGGCCTGACCAAAGCAGTATACCTCCCTTGATCTAGACACTATGGGCTGATCTAGACTGACAAAAAGGGGTGTGTTCGTGCCTGCATCTTTAGATGAAAGTTTGGCATGAACGCACTTCTTTTGCATTTTAGTGGGGAAAAAGCAGCTTTAAAAAGGAGCTGCTTTTCCCAGCTTCTTTTTAAAAAGGGTGTAACTGCGCAGCTGTGTCTAAATGCTGCCATGCAACTGTGCAGTTTTTTAAAGCTCCCAAACCCTAGCTCCAGCCCTAATCTGAACCCTAGACATGTGCAGTAAGGACTCTGGGATGCTGTAACTGTTATGCAACTGCGCATAAATAAGTTTATTCATAAACTTAAATTATAACAGATTTAATATTTTTTAAAGAGGGGGGAGGGATGCAGTTTGTTTTATTGATGTAATAGTATTTCAATGTGTAAGCCGCCTTGATTGATCTAAAAGGGGTGAGGTAATAATAATAATAATATAATTATATATTAAATAAAGGGGTTCATTCATGGTGCACCGATGCAACTGCACACTTTAAAAATGGAATTGAAACCACAATGGTAATTTGACAGATCTTCATAACTGCACAGTTCATGTGTGATGTACCCGTGCAACTGCGCAGTTCGCAGCTGGCAATACAATTGCCTGCATGATTTACCGGTGCAACTGTGCAGTTCGCAGCCGGCAACAACAACAACAACAAAAAATATTAAAGGTTCAGTGCGGCCAAAAGCCCATTCATTGCCACCTGTGCAGCTGTTCCGCCTGTGTTTCTAGCATCCTGACAGCTTTCAATGTAGTTGCCGAGCATCAGAAAAGACTTTAGATAAGTCGTTCCCACACCCCCTCAGTGTAGCTGCCCTATGCCTTTTTATTACACACCTGGGACTTGCAGTGCAGCTGCTAAGTATTAAGGAAAAGGCAACTTCATGTCGCCCTTTCCTGCCAATCTAGAAAGCCCCTATAGTTCTATTGATGCAGCCTAAAATTGCATTGGCCCTTTTAGCTGCTGCATCGCACTGTTGACTCATGTTCAACTTGTGGTCTACTTGGACTCCTAGATCCCTTTCACACGTGGTCTTGTTCAGCCAGGTGTCCCCCATCTTATATCTGTACATTTCATTTTTCCATCCTCAGTGCAGTACCTTACATTTCTCTGTGTTGAATTTCATTTTGTTAGCATTAGCCCAGCTTTCTAGTCTATTCAGGTCATTTTGAATTTTGATCCTGTCTTCTGGGATATTAGCTACTCCTCCTAGCTTAGTGTCATCTGCAAATTTGATAACTAGGCCCTCAATACTGTCATCTAAGTCATTAATAAAGATATTGAATAGCAGTGAGCCCAGGACAGAGCCATGTGGGACCCCACTTGTCACTTCTCTCCAGGATGAAAAGGAACCATTGGTGAACACCCTTTGGGTTTGGTCAGTCAACAAGTTACAAATCCGTGTGACAGTTACCTTGTCTAGTACATTTTACAAGCTTGTTTGAAAGAATGTGATGGGGAACCTTGTCAAAGGCCTTACTGAAGTCAAGATATACTACATCCACAGCATTCCCTTCATCTACCAAGCTGGTAATTTTATCAAAAAAAGAGATCAGATTTGTCTGACATGACTTGTTTCTTTGAAACCCATGTTGACTTTTTATGATTATGGAATTATCTTCTAGGTATTCACAAACTCTCTGTTTAATGATCTGCTCCAGAATCTTTCCTGGAATTGATGTCAGACTAACTGGATGATAATTGTTGGGATCCCCTTTTTTCCCCTTTGTGAAGATGGGGACAACCTTTGCTCTTCTCCAGTCTGCCGGGACCTCTCCGGTTCTCCAGGAATTCTCAAATATTATTGCCAATGGTTCCGATATTACATTTGCCAGTTCTTTATTACCCTTGGATGTAGTTCATCTGGTCCTGGAGACTTATATTCATTTAGATTAGTCAGGTATTCCTGTACTATCTCTTTACTTATTAGTAGAACTTCCACTGGCTAATGTCTGTTTGTTTGTTTAGGGACATAGACAGGATTTTGGGAATGGGGGGTTCAGACTAAGTGCCACCATTATAATGGGGCTTGGGCATGGCAGTGTGTTGGTGCATGCCATTCACTGTATTTAACAGAAGGGGGTCTGGACTCCACAGACCTCCCCCCCCCCCGGCTATGTCACTGACTTGTTTGTTTGATATATAAGGGAACATGTAACCTAATGGGGACAACTGTACTGGAACGGGGGGGGGGGGATTTCATTCCAGTGCTACAATACTATATTTTGGGCAAAATGTGGCTGAAAATGTGGCCTAGAACTCACTTCTAGGTTCTATTTCCTATATTGGGATGCTTTGTAGCTATTTGGGAGGTATTTCAATGTATTCTTGGGGATCTGGGGGTTTTAATTCATAATGTCACACCAGACAACATTTGAGGTCATTTGATGACAATTTTATGTCTCATTTCTTAAAAAAAGAAGTTGGGGGCTAGTGATTTGAGGGGTTGCCAAAATGAGTTTTAATGGGATTTGAAGGTTTTGGATGCTTCAAAACATCCCACAATGTCAATAAATGTAACTCTTTTGAAGCATTAGCCTGAATGTCTAAGAGCTGAAAGGAAGCAGTGAAGGGAGTTTGGTAACAAACACACTATTTCCACTCTCTACAGATGTTGGCCCTGTGCACATCAGCCTTGGAATATTTCTCTTGAATATCTGAAATGGGCTTCTAGATGCGTTTAAAATCATACATTCTACATAATAATAATAAAAAACCCTCAAACAAGACTTCTAATCAATAAGTGCCTACGACCCAGATTCACAAACCCAGAGTGGGCTTCACTCTGCTTTTATTCTCAAAACAAGGTTAGGGTGGACTAGACAAAGAATTGAGAATGGAGCTAAACATGCATACTTCTGTGCCCCATCCCCATGTTTAGTCCTTACACATCCCAAATAATGGCTGAGCAGGATGATTATCTTTCTCAGAAACACAGCAAGGATGGCTGTCTTCCTACCTCCCTGTCTCACAAGTGCTTAATTAAAGTATAGTTTTACCTACCTGAGGTTGTTGGCACTACTTCAGTTGTGTTTCTGAGCCCAACAAATGAGAACTGATAGAGCCTCCAGGACCTTGTATCTCCCACTTCCACTGAACTGCGCTTCCACATGTAAATGATTTCTTCTTTTGGATAACCATCTTCAAAAGAATGAATAAAATAATCCCATCAATATTTCTATTTATGTGCTATCCCTTTCTTGTAAATGACACTCAAGTGCAGGTTTTGTTTCCTCTGATTATACATTATTGTACATATCTGAAATCTAGATGGAACAAAGTCCTTTAAAAAGGCTTTACAGTTCCAAACATCCATGGAAATGCAAACTAGTTTCTTCCATTCTTCAATGCATTCATATGTTATGAAATTCTTGCTTCTCTTAAGATGGAGGTTCTTGCCTCTTCTAGAATCACCTTCCACAACTGAACTGAATTATATTGTTACAATTTTAAGTGGTACTAAAGTTAAGTTGCACTTAAAATTATACTTCAGTATGGTAGGTCATTTATAGAACAACTTGTCAGGCTGGTCAGATAAGTTTGATGACCACTACCAGCATCTCCAGACAGCACAGCAAGGTAGTTCCACTCCAATACACCTGGTGGCCACCATGTTGTGGAGGTTCATTTACACACTTTACTGGTTGATTACAATTGCCCCACTATATGCCAGACAGATCTGTACTAAAAGTAGATATGTAAATCTGTTTCATTCTCACCATATGAGAACAAAACTTTAAATGGGTCTCTCCTCACTTGGCAAGATAACTAAAGGTTTTGCACATCTCTTCTCTTTTTTTGTATTTTGGAACTTTCTGTGAAAACTTCACCTTTTTATTTTTTTACACAGAAATATATTTTGCACAAAATACCATTTTGCACAAAAATATTTTTAAGAAAAACTGAATAATACAAAAAGCAGTGGTCTTTACACTCAAACAAAATCTCACAGCACTTGACTGTATTTTCAAAGGGGTGTCTTGATATGCTGATAATTTTTTTTTTCTCATCAAGGATAAGAAAAATCACAAGTATTATTTGTATCTCTAACTAAAACTACAATTAAACATACAATTGTTATGGTCCAAGCAACTGCAGCAAGTTCTGGGGGAGTAATTTCCCTTCATTGAGACCCCTTGGAGGGGGGAGTTCTACAAAAATGCCCCTCCCCCAAATGAAAACAAAGCAAGACTGGAAGTGGCTGGAAGCTCATCTCTAATTTAAAAACAAAGATTTTTTTTTTAAAAAATCAGTGTTCTCATTTGAAAACAGGGGCTGCAACCTATGTGGAAGTTGAGAGACAACTGCTCCCTTTTTATCCAGAAAAAAAGTTGGTTGGGGGAGTTGTAAGTTTGATCTTAGAGGAAGGCTCCAGAGTCCACTCAGCCTTCCATCCTTTCACAGGTCAGTAAAATGAGTACCTAGCTTGTTGGAAGCAATTGGGTGACACATTGTAAACTGCTTAGGGAATGCTGATAAGGAGTATAGAAATGTACTTTCTGTTGCTACAGCTATCACAGACCACAATACAGTCTTTGGGAATTGCTTGTGGGGCCAGGAGCACACTTTGCCCACCCTTGAGCTACCATGTATGAGGTAATCTTTGGCATGCATTACTTGCATGGTTAAGGCACTGTAGTGTATTGTCCATAGAAACTGATTTTGTACAGGGAAGTTCTGTGGTGCCAAATTCCAGGAAGTGAAGAAGCTTACGGAGTATGCTTAGTATCACTATTGCTCTCTCAACCACTTACAGATTACTGTTTGAAGATAAAGAAGATAACCCATACATTATTGCCATGAGTGTAGTACTTTGCCCTAAGTGTAGTACTTTCCCCTTCCTCAGTCATCTTGAGGGACAAAGAGAAGGCAGCCTCCTCCATCCAACCCTGCCTGTAAGAACAGCCTTGCTTTTCTCAATCCACCATCATCTTAAGAAAGAGAGAGAAGGCAGCCTCCTCTATCTGGCCTTGCCTGTAAGAACAGACTTCCTTTCCTCAATCCACCATCATCTTGAGGGAGTGAGAGAAGGCATCCTCCACCATCTGGCCTTGCCTGTAAAAAGAGCCCTCCCTTCCTCCATCCACCATCATCCCACGGTAGGGAAAGGCAATCCAGCTTCATCCATCCTGGCCTCGATGAAGATCCCACCCTCGAATCCATCTACCTTGTTCCAGGCCTCCAAGGGAGAGAAGAAATGCTGGTCCTGATCCCCTTCTCCTTCCCCATCCCCTTTCCCTTCTCCTTGTATGTCATGTCTTTTTAGATTGTAAGCCTGAGGGCAGGGAACTGTCTAACAAGATTGTATGTACAGTGCTGTGCAAATTTACAGCGCTATATAAATAAAGCATTAATAATAATAATATAACCCTGAGTTGGGGAATAGCCTGTAGCACACAGAGAAAGGCTTGGTCAGAAATACAGTAAATAAGAAACCAGTAGACTCCAGGCTGTAAGAATTGTTCTGTGGTAGGAACAACTATGTCAGTGATAGTGAACCATTTAGAGACTGTGTGCCTAAATTCAAAGGCATTCTCACAGTGCTGGGGGGGGGGGGGGGCAGGAATTCCAGGGGGACAGGACTTCTGCCTTCTGGGGGAGGGACGTCTGGGGGCAGGACTTCCCCAGAGACAGCTGAAGGCCTGGGAGGGCAGGGGAAGAGGAGGAATAGGCACATGTGGTGGCAGTCTGTGGGGGCAAAGCTATGGCATACATGCCCTCTCTGGCATGCAAAGCCATTTCAGAGGGGACATGGAGAGATAAGAGGGCAGGGGAAGAGAAGGAATAGGCACTCCCAGGCCTTTCAATGTCTCTAAAGAGGCAGCTAAAGGCACAGGAGGGTGGGGGAAGAGAAGGAAGAGGCACATGACTGTTCCTACTCTTCTCCCACCCTCCCATCTTTCCATGTGTCCTCAGAAATGGCTTCCTGTTCCAGAGAGGGCACACATGCCATAGGTTTGCCACCACAAATCTCTGCTAATCGGAATAAGTCTAATTATGCTTTCACAACTCCCTGTAATCAAATTATGCATAGCTTGTTCATTCATATGTGAACTTTCATCAACATGGTGCCTTTCCCAGATATGCTGGAGAACAATTCCCATGATTCTCAGCCAGTGATGCCATGGCCATGCTTGCTGGGGATGATGGGAGCTGATACTGATATTTTCTGGTCAATTTATTTCAAAAACTATATTCTTTTCTTTCTAAAGGGAACCCATTATTTTAGGATTGTTACTTACAGCTGGAAAATGCCAAGGGACAGGAATGTTCATCCATTGGAAAGTTGTGCAGCTGTAGCTGACACTCAGCATCTATTGTCAACCTATGAAGAAATAAATAGTAACATTATCACCTTAATCATTTGTACTTCTAAGCGTTCTTTACATTCTAAGTTTGCAGTTGTGCAAGTCTTGGATATATAATCCCAGAGAAGTTTCAAAATCCATATAGCCTCTATTCCCTCCAGCCATTCTTCAAGTATATCTTGACTGGGTGATGAAGTAAAATGCACATCTACTTCCACCTCCTTTGTACTTTCTTATTTGTGTCACATAGAGTGCTAAGGGAACTACTTAGGGGTGGTGCAAGGGCTGTCACACTGGTAACTAGGTTTGAATGAGACTTCAGTATCTACATGCAGGCATTTAGATACAAATATGAAATAAGGAAACGGGACCAGACATCTCCAGGTGAAGAGATTTATTTACAAGTGCTGAGGAGATCCACATACTGATCCACACCAACTACTCTGCAACTCACTCACTGTAACCCACACTGTTTACATTAAGACACAGCCTTATATATCCTTGGCTGATGTAACTATCCCAGCCCATGCCATAAGCCATTACCTCAGTATGCTGAGTCACACGTGTACACAGCTGCTGTACTGAATACACATCTTGGTGTCTGGCCTCAAGGACATTTATCTACATGTCCTGGCCTTGTCATGCACACCATACACACATATGATTTTGCAGTTCTACAAATGTTAATTTTCACTGCCAATATGGCTGACAAGGGAGTGGAAAAAAACCAAAAAAACTATGGGTGCCGGCCATGAAAGCTTTCGACTTCATGAAGGACATCACTTTTTTAAAAAAGTGAAGGCTTGAAAATTCCTTGTTGGATTCAAGACACTTGTCTCATAAAGATGAGACTGCATCAACTGATGAAAATTAGGAATTCAATGATGTCCTGCACAGAAAACTATGCTATGCTTTAATTCTGCTGCCACTGAGCTTGAAAGAAGAGCTTGGAAACCTTCTACAACAGTGGTTCCCAACCTATGGGTCATGATCTCTTTGGGGGTCTGAAGTAGCAATTAAAATAATTTTATTGTTGGGGATCACCACAACATGAGGAACTGTATTAAAGGGTTGTGGCATTAAGTAAGTTGAGAACCACTGTTCTACAACTTCCATAATGCCAGCAGTTGTCATTCTGCTTGTGAGACTCTATGAGCTCCCACCTCCCAAATGTAACTTTCCCATGCTTTGACAGAATATATATATTGTATATATATTGATTGTGATGTATTCAGGTTTTTTACTTCAAGTCTCAAGTCTCTACCTTCAGGCCTCAAATCGAGTCTCAAGTTCTTGCAAGATACTTTCAAGTCAAATCTGAAGCCTGGGAGAAACTTTAACAGATAAAGAGGAATTGAGGGTATGTTTCTTGGAGGAGAACAGTAAGTGCAATGGAATGAGGTGGAACTGAGGTATGATTGGCAGCCTGTACCCACTACACATCAGAGGAGCCTTCTAAAGCTTTTCAAAAAGCTTTTCAAAAAGCTTTAGTTTTAGAATTATCCTCCACCTCAAGCCCATTGTAACACATTTGCTATTCCCCCTCAAGAAATTCACTCCATGCTCTGGGAGTGAGTCTTGCCAGTTGCTCAAATGAATAATGCCAGCAAGGCACTAAAGTCAAGTCAATGCATCATTTTTTACCTGCTCAAGTTCAAGTCAGGTCACTGAAGAATTAACTCTAGTCTACATCACTGCACTACAATTGACAACATTGCTATGGTTCTTCGGAAACACTGCAAGAGCAAAGCATCAGTCCCAGAAAAGACCTATAATTCTCTATACCCTCCGGTGAAGTTGGTTCTTTTGTGATTGCTTCACTATTCACATCAATGCAGACAGTTATTAAATAACATCTAGACCATACATTTGCCTAACTCTGGCTATTTCTGGAGTTTTGGGAGAAGTCAGGTTCCTGAGGAGCATGAGGAAGAAGGAGATATGGTCTAGGGAAGCCAACCTAGATGTGCTAGAGGTAGCCCAAAAATACTGTAATACATGGGAGCTGTGAAGGATAGGATGTACAGCCTCATTTCATCCTCATAGAGTCATAACAATCTGCTGTAGTAGATTAGGCTGAGATACAGCAATGGGCCCAGGTTCATGCAATGAACATCTTGTGCAGATGTGAATCTGGATCTTTCTAGCCTGAGTCTGACTCAAACCATTACATCGCACTGACTCTACTTCACATTGGGGTTTTTTTTTATCATTCTTGATCAATTTTGTCATAAATATTCAAGACATAAGTATAGTAGCTATGAATGATATCTTTTTTTCATGTGCATTGGCCATACTTAATGATGGATGTAGACTGAGAAGACTATTTTGTTTTCTGTCAGAATTGGGTGAAATATTGCAGATAAAGAGTAGCAAGAGTAAGTATGTGCATGTGTGTGCATGCATGCACTCACACACAATATGCCTTTTAAGTATGATTTTTTTAAATAAAAAAATGGACCTCCTTATTTCTTAGCATAACTAGAATATATTTGCAAGCATGTCTGTGTCTTTTGAAAGAATTAAGGCTGTCCAGTTTCAGATAAGAGCAAATATTTTTGCATTAAGAACAACACAACAATTTGGAAGTATCACTTTACATTTCTCTCACCAGATTTTGGGGGGGAAATTAAAAAAAACAACAACATCACAATGGTATCCCTAGGCAAGAAATTTGCTAAGTTTCAGAAGGATAAGTGGACAAGCTGCGGAGTGATACTGTTTGAAACTAAAATTAAAGCCTTTTAAACAAAGTAATAGTAGATTTGGACGAACAGCCCTCACATGATCCCATCCTTACCCTAACTACAAAGAGCAGTGATAATAATATGTACCTTAGGAATTATAAGGAAGGATCCATTCATAAAATGTGTCCTGGGACTGGACGTTAGGCCTCTCAGTCTCTTTACTCTACTCCATCCCTCTCCCCTCTCAGTCTAGGTGTTTTCACAGATGTATGTCTTGTGTGCCTTCAAGTTGTTTCCAATTTACTCTAAGGCAAACCTATCAAAAGATTTTCTTGGCAAGTTTCTTTAGAGGGGATTTGCCATTGACATCCTCTAAAGCTGAGAGAGTGTGATGTGCCCAAGGTCACCAAATGGATTTTCATGACCAAGTGGGGATTTGAAACCTGGTCTCCAGAGTCATAGTCCAATGCTCAAATCACTAGGAAATCTTAAAATACACTTTTTTCCCATGCCTTTCTGAAGCCTGAGCCCTACATTATATTTTAGTCATGATCCAGCCTTGTTGTTGTTGTTAATTATTTTGTTTACTAGTCCCCCACCTTTCTCTGAATATAGGGACTCAAGGCAGCAAACAGCAAATTTAAAACAATACAATTTAAAGATGTACAAAAGCATTCAAATGTATAAATATACAATTTATAAAACAATTAAACAATTTTAAAAGTTAAAACAGGTGTGAATTAAAATGTAATGAGTTAAAAATACAAACCTTAAAATTTAAATCTTAGCTTCAGGCAAAAGTTTATTCACTTTGGCCAGCTGTAGAGCAAGCCCAAATTACCTTGATTAATTACCCTTTGGATTTCACCCAAGTCCAATTCAAAACCCTAATATATACATTGGACAAAACTTAAAAAAACTTTAAAAGTATACCTTAATGTATACAGTACTCTGCCATCATTCCAGATTCGAAGCATCCGGTTGGGAGTGGTTATCCAGTGGGCATCAGCCTTCTTTGAATTTCGGAAGAATGTGTCAGGTATCCATATCTTTCCAACCATGTTGCTGTTTAACCTCAGTACTTTTATAGTGCTGTTGAATCTTAGTCTTCTGTCATACCATGTTTGGGCAAAAAATATATCTATTGTATATTCCTGCAGTATTAAAATATATATATATCAAAAATCTGTAAGATCTCAAGCAGGTCTCACTTTCAAAATATTTGCAATCTTGCTATATAAAGCTTTTGTGACCATTTTATACAAGAGGCAAAGTTCGCCACATCCGCAGCCAAAAAATGAATTGCACTCCTGATTTTAAGCTGATGTTTCTTAATCTTGCATTGTAGCTCCATACCTATGCTGCTAAAATAATACAATATTTAATCACACTGTTGATTAAGCTATTTTTCCTAGGCCCCTAAGATGTGGTACAGCTAAACAAAATCTCAGATAAAAATATTTGGCAGAGTTGTGAATCAAGCTGCCTGTATGGAATTTCCATCACTTTTATCTGGGATTCCTAAACTAGCATGATGTTTTGTAATTCATCAGAGATGTACCAGTTAAAATATAAAATAAAAAGCAATATTCAAGATTGAAATTTTTCAGTAGTTAACTAAAAGATCAGTATTACTAACTCTTATACAACCAATCTAGTCTGAATGATAGGTAATGGAAATGAAACCATGTAAATACTAGGTTGTTTTAGGGTGCTTCTGCACTGTAGAAATAATGCAGTTTGATATCACTTTAACTGCTATGGCTCCATCCTACAGAATCCTGGTATTTTTAATTTTGTGAGACACCAACACTCTTTGACAGAGAAGGCTAAAGACCTTGTAAAACTACAAATCTCAGAATTCAATCGGATAAAGTTACAGCACTTAAAGCGATGTCAAACTAAATTATTTCTACAGTATAGATGCACCCTCTGGTACAGGATGAGACTAAAAGACAACAGATTGCTTCTGTTCATGGAAGTTTCCTTGTCACAGTTTTTCAGCCATTCTCATGTTTCTCTGGATGCAGTTGCAATGTACATGTAGGTATCTACTGGCAATCAACATAATCATAATGTACAGTACAAATATGAATAAATTTATGAACAATGCTTACATACCATATTGATAGCATTCACTGGACCAATGCTATTGACATACATATCAGTATGTATCACTGTTGGTTGCACTGTAACAAAAACAAAACAGCTGCTAATTCCACTAAAAATAAAACATTCAGAGCATTGATCGCATTCCTGTATACCAAAATGTACATTTAAAAGAACTTTCTTCATTATGATACCCTCCAGATGAGCTGATCTATATTTCCCCAAACAGGTTGCCTTGAGATAATGGGTACTGTGAGATAATGGGTACAGGTGAGGATAGCTCACCTGGAGGGTAAAATTGATATAAAGAAAGGAGTTCTTTTGTTCTGTTAGATAGGCTGACTGTATATATTCATGTGTAAGTCTAGAAATTTGAGAAATGCAAGTGCTGTCCCTTAACTCAAAATAGGAACCATCTCCCACTCTGAGTGGCAAAAAGGAAGAGCTTAGTCCACCCTGGGAGAACCTCAAAGAAGCACAAACCCTCTCTATCCTCTCCACTGTGGTGCCACTTCTGGCCTTTTTGAATGCTTGGACAGGAAAATAGCAGCATTCTTTGGCATCATTTTCCTTTACTTCATTCTTTACATCCTTTGTTGTAGTCCTCTAATTTTACCCTCAATTTATACATTCATAATTTTTGCCCCAAAACCTGCCCTCAACCTATACATGAGGTCAACTTATACGAGTAGTTGAGTATATATGGTATATAAAAGGATATAAAACTGTTTATTTTAAAAATAACAATATTCTTTCAATAGAAAGAGAGAGAAAATACTTCAGCATAGGAAATGTATGTTGTTCTGTCAATTTAGTGTAAGTAAACCTGCGTTATGACTTGGAGTACTTCTTTAAATAAAAGTGATGGGTTCTGAGACCACTTTATGCTATTGCATTATCAATGATGCTATAATCAATACAATTATAGTTTCATTTTAGAAATAAATCTCAATGAGTTTGTACTTGTGTGAGCTTGTATGTGATAGTGAATGACACTGTGTCATGTTTCTAAAATGTTTTAGAATACATTACATTTAACATTTCCCATTTATGTATAGTGTCGGCAGGGACTGCAGGAGGTACTGGAGATATAGGGAAAGTTCCATCAAAAAACTATTATTACTAGTGCTACTACTACATTTATTCTCTTCATTACACTCATTGACATTACAATGTATTAACTCAAATTATTGTTAACTTACTCATTTTTAACTATAATGCTGCAAATATTAATGCTATCTCACCTATTACCTAAGAAATTAGATAACAGACATATCCTTTAATGTATTACAGAGTCATCCAGACCACAGATTTTCTGATTTCTATATATGGTTGTGAAAGCTGGACAGGGCAGAAAGCTGACAGGAAGAAAATTAACATATTTCAAATGTGGTGCTGGGGAAGAATTCTATAGACTGCTAAAAAGACACATAAATGGTTCCTAGGGCAAACTGGCCCTTACTGTAAGCAAAGATGACTAACTCAGGCTGTTGTACTTTAGATGTTTCATGAAATGACATGTTGTTTGTTGTTAAGTGCCCTCAAGATGACCTTGACTCATGGCGATCCTGTGGATGGGACATCTCCAAAACTCCCCTTCTTCCACTGCTCTGCTTAAGATTTGCAGAGTCATGCCCATGGCCTGAGTCTAGCCATCTGGTGTGCAGTCTTCCTCTTCTTCTACTACTATCAACATTTTCCAAACATTATTGTTATTATTTTCTGGTGAGTTGTGCCTTCTCATGATATGCCCAAAGTATGAGAGCCAAAATGTGAGTATCTTGGCTTGCAGGGGATTTCAGCCTTGATCCATTTGTTTGTTGTTTTGACTGTCCACAATATCCTCAGCACTCTTCTCCAGCACCACTGTAGACGCACTCATCAGGAAAAAGAAAAATCAAATTGTCTCTTCAGAGCCTCTCTACTTGCTTGTCAGCACTTGTCCTGCTCCTGCCTAACTCTGGCCTGGTTCCTGAATTCCCTGCCAATCCTACTAGATTGACTACTGCTTAATATCATAGGCTGCTTAATGACTACTACTGGGCTTCTTCTATTACCTATCATTCAGACTAGACTGGGCTAACATAGCTGTTCTTGTTTAACATTGAATTATATTAGAGGGCAGGAAAATGAAGTCTCAGGCTTGTGTGGTCTCCAGACCTTTTTCTCAAGCTGAGCCAACCCCATGTTGATTTATTTAAAAAAAAAACAGCCAAAATTTGTTGTTTCCACTCTTAAAGACTTCTGCAGCCATGATTCTAAGACTATAATGGTAAGGGCAGAGGCAAAAGTCAGAGAAATCCCCATAAAACCAAAACATCAAAAATCAGAACTTGACATCTGGCCACTTCTGGTTTTGTTTGTCAGCATTTTCCTCCTTTTCAGCTGAGTACAACCAGGGCAAATGCTGGGGAACAATATTTAGCTTCCAGCTTCACCAAAGCCCCCCCCCCCTTTGTTTAAGTTATCTCCACTGGATGTTTCTATGAAATAACCTGACCTGTTGTGACCACACTGTCTCTCCAGCATATGCATGAAAAGGCTGTCAAGACTCACATCTGGTATTATTGCACTGTTTTTCTGATAACGCTTGAAAGCTTTTGTGATATAATGCACTTGCCTTTATTTGTGCACACTGGTTAAAGTTCAACAAAAATTTTCCTTTCATTTGGTTTCTGTATTATCTCCTACCCTTGCCATTATATATGTCTATATTTTAACAGTTCTGCAATCAGGCTGTTAAATTTTATGAAGCGTTTACTGGTGTAAGTCATCCTTCACAAAGAAAGTCTGACATCCCCCCCCCCAAAAAAAATTATTTTGGTTATGCCTGAGCTCTAGGGCCTGAGACACTTAAATCAACTTTAATTGAAGTTGTGCAGTGTAGCTGAATGTTGAATCAGGGTGACACAATAAAATTCTGAAACAGTTATTTTGCCCTCAATGTCAGTTCTTACTTCTCACATAAATTCCCAGACACTGAGCCAAACAATTAAAACAGCAATATGTTTACAATAAGGGGCTGTGCAGACCGCACCTGAAGGAGAGGCCTGCAGCCGCCACCAACTTCGCCAGATTAGGGCCACGGCAACAGCATGCCATGGCCCCAATCTGGCCTTACCAGGGCGTAAAAAGGAGCCACAAAAAGCAGAGCCAAAAATGGCACCCCGGCTTCAAGGCATTCCTTTGGTGCTGCATTGTGTAAATGCAGAGCCAGAGGAGTGCTGTGAGGCTGCACACTATGTGGAGCAGCATGCATCATCACATCACTATGGGGGCAGAGTCAGAACATGCATCATATGGCCATGCCCCAACTCTGCCCCCAAGCCAGCCTTAACGGCCAGTCTGTATCACCCCTCAGTTGCTATTATTACTTTTTTAATCACACTGAACTGTAACATTTTTAAAGGCACAGATAAATCATGCTAACCAGAAGTGTATATTTTAGCCATTTGTTTCAGAATGTCTGATTATATATTATATAGCCTTTGAAAGAAATTCTCATTGCTAATAGTTTATTATTTTTATGTGCACTATATCTACATAGAAATATAGATATAGTACATTTTTATCATTTACATCATTACTACATGAAACATTTCATATCTTCATTTCCTTTCTATTTCATTCTAATTAAAACAACAACAACAACAACCAATATCCTCACCTCCTATATCTGGCCTTAGCTTGTTGTCATATCCCTCCAGTAGTCCATTCAAAATGAGGGTAACATCACTCTCATGGACTTTGGGGGTCAAAACCCAGGTTTTGTTAGTTGTATAATCTTCATAATCATCGTCACTTTTTTGGCTAGAACTGTTTTTAAAAAGAAAAGAAGAGAGCACTTGAGTCATATGGCAGGCAAACGTGGCAATTACATTCACAGACAACTCCATTAGAAACCGTCATGACTGGATAACCCCTTTTGCAATAATGACAACCCTATACAAAAAGTGCAACAGCTTTACAGATAGAAACCATAGATGGAATATCATTTGCTGACTGATGTTTGTTGCGCCACTGCAGTGAGCCTCCAAGGGTCTGGAACAAATGTATCTTCTCTTATCTGCCTCGCAAAGTTTTATTTGAATACACCAATTTCTTTTGCTTGTTCAAATTAAATGTTTCAGAACAGAACATCACCAGCTCAAAAAGTGTGTATGTAGCAAAAAATGACACATTCATCTTTTAATTAAGTCAGAAAAAAACTATAAGGTGAGAGGAGTAACATCTTCACTCTGATTTTACCACTCATTTTCATATTATCCCCATGTTCTGGTCCAATAGGAGATTTCTGTTATGGTCTATTGCCCTAAGTTTAAATAAGTATGTTGTATATAGATCTGTCAGCAACTGATCAGGCCTGATTCTCTCTCTCTCTCTCTCTCTCTCTCTCTCTCTGTTTAATTGGTTGTCCCTTACATATCTCCTCAATCTGGCTTTGTTTGCCTTAGTTTTACCCTTTCCTCTACTGTCTGTAAGATCTTGTCTTCTCATCTTTTTTTTTTTTTTAGTTTATCTCATCATTCCATCCTGTCAACTGTCCCAATATTCTTTATCTCCCTGACTAGTTCCAAAATACAACATAGATTTTTACTGCCTCCAGATAAGTAAAAAGTCTCTAGAAGCTCCAGGTTTTGTTCCTGTACAAATTGATTTTATTTTGGAATGTCATTGAATGTTTTTCCCATCCTGAAGTATTTCCTTGGCAGTCCTGACATTGCCAAAGGTTTATTATTTCCATTCCGCAGGTCAATCTAAATTAATCCAGGCTTTTCCAAAATGAAATGTGTCAATTACTTGCCAGTGTATTTTTATGGTCTCAGGATCAATACAGATGACCCCCAAGTGAACACAGCTATTGCTTGCAGGACACAGATTCAACAGACATAAAAATGACAGGATACAATAATACTAATGTTTTCTTAGTATAATATTTACTATTTTAATTATACTCCTGAATGATGGTTACGACAACGAGGACGACGACAACGATGACGATGATGATGATGATGATTTTGTTGTTGTTAACTGCCCTCAGATTGATCTCAACTAGTGATCATAGAATCATAGAATCACAGAGTTGGAATCTCTTTTCCTGGAGCTTGCATCCATTGTTCCGGGTCCTGTTCTCTGGAGCAGCAGAAAACAAGCTTGCTCCCTCCTCAATGTGACATCCCTTCAAGTTTTTAAACAGGGCTATCATATCACCTCTTTACTTTCACTTCTCCAGGCTAAACATCCCCAGCTCCCTAAGTCGTTCCTCATAAGGCACAGTTTCCAGACCCTTCACCATTTTAGTCGCCCTCCTTTGGACCCACTCCAGTTTCTCCACATCCTTTTTGAATTGTGGTGCCCAAAACTGGACACAGTATTCCAGGTGGGGCCTGACCAAAGCAGTATAGAGTGGCACTATTACTTCCCTTGATCTAGACACTATACTTCTATTGATGCACCCTAAAATTGCATTGGCCTTTTCAGCTGCTGCATCGCACTGTTGACTCATGTTCAACTTGTAGTCTATTATTATTATTATTATTATTAACCTTTATTTATATAGCGCTGTAGGTTTGCACAGTGCTGTACATATAAACTTATAATTAGACGGTTCCCTGCCCTCAGGCTTACAATCTAAAAGACACGACACAAAAGGAGAAGGGAAAGGTGATGGGGAAGGGTATCAGGTCCGGTGGTTCTTCTCTCCTCTGAGGCCTGGACCAAGGCAGATGGACTAGAAGGAGGGCTCGGCTTCATAATGCACAGTTAAAACGGGGCAGACAAAGTCACACATCTGGGAATGCTTCTCTAAACAATATAGTCTTTAACTCAGTTTTGAAACTGATTAGAGAAGTGATGAGGCACGCATGTAGAGGAAGAGGGTTCCAGAAGTGAGGGGCAGCAAGTGAGAAAGGACGAATCTGGGACAGGGCAGTGGAAATCCTCGGCTGGGACAGGAGACCTTTACTACCAGAGCAGAGGGGAAGAGAAGGAGTGTGAGGAGAAAAAAGTTCAGACAAGTATGGAGGGGTCAGTCCATGGAGGGCTTTGAAAGTCAACAGCAGAAGCTTGTACTGGATGTGGAAGGGGAGGAGGAGCCAATGAAGGGAGGATAAGAGAGGAGAAACATGGTCAAAGCGGCGAGCGGATGTGATGATATGTGCAGCTGAGTTCTGAACAGAGATTAAAGGATGGATGTGAGAGAGAGGAAGCCATGTCTGAAGAAGGTTATAATAATCAAGTCATGAGACCACCAGGGAATGGACCAGAGTCTTGGCAGTGGAGGCTGAGAGGAATGGACAGATTTTAGCAATATTGTAAAGGGGGAATCTACAGGTCTGGCCTGAATATGGGAAATAAATGACAGAAAAGAATAAAAAATGAAACCAAGACTGCGGGCTTGCTGAACCGGTTGGATAGAAGTGCCGTCAATAGAAACGGAAAAGGAGTATTGAAGCGTGGGCTTAAGTGGGAAGACAAGAAGCTCTGTCTTAGACATGTTGAGCTTCAAGCGCCGATGCTGCATCCACTGAGAGATGGCAGACAGACAAGATGAAACTTACTGTTCAAGCCCTGGCGAGAGGTCAGGGGTGGAAAGATACAGTTGAGTGTCGTCGGCATACAGATGATAGGAGAAACCAAAAGAACTGATGAATTTGCCTAGGGACAGTGTGTAAAGAGAGAAAAGAAGGGGACCCAAGACAGAGCCCTGAGGAACTCCAACAGATAAGGGGACAGAGGAAGAAGTCTGGCCATCTGTGACCACTGCAAAAGATCTGTCTGATAAGTAAGATTTAAACCAGTTGAGAACAGAGTCAGAGAACCTGAGGTTAGAAAGTAAGTCAAGCAAGAGACAGTGATCCACTGTGTCAAAGGCTGCAGACAGATCAAGAAGAATGAGAATAGAGTAGAGGCCATTCGCCTTGGCTTGCAAGAGGTCGTTTGAGATCTTGGTGAGGGCTGTCTCGGTAGAGTGCCTACTTGGTCTACTTAGTCTTAGTCTTAGTCTACTTGGACTCCTAGATCCCTTTCACATGTGGTCTCATTCAGCCAGGTGTCTCCCATCCTATATCTGTGCATTTCATTTTTCCTCCCTAAGTGCAGAACCTTACACTTCTCTGTATTGAATTTCATTTTGTTAGCTTTGGCCCTTATTTCTAGTCTATTCCAGTCATTTTTAATTTTGATCCTGTCCTCTGGGGTATTGGCTATTCCTCCTAATTTGGTGTCATCTGCCAGTCTGATAACTAGGCCCTTAATACTGTCATCCAAGTCATTAATAAAGATATTGAATAGCACTAGGCCAAGGACAGAACCCTGTGGGACCCCACTGGTCACTTCTCTCCATGAAAAGGAACCATTGTTGATGTAAAGAATATTTGTCAAAATTCGACAAACAGAAGAAATATCTGTTATTCGACGATTTCGAAAGCTTTTTAAAGAGAAGAAATTATGAGCACTTCTCGATCAATGAGTAAGAATTTTGGTTTTTAATTCAATGATCAGAGTTTGAGTATTTTGCTTAAGCAAAGCTACCATTCATATTAGGTTTTTTCCCTACCAGATCTTTAAACCTCTGCCAAACTTCCTTTTGACATGCTAATTGAATCTGAAATGCCACGTTATTAGTCTAAAATGTTTGCCTCCCTTGTCTTTTATTTTCATTTGAGAAATCTGTGAAAAATACTTCTCAACAGGGAGAGAGAAAAATAACCTTTGGAATATGAGACTTTTGAAAAGATAATTTTTTAAAAAAATGTATCTAGTTCTTGATGGACAAGAAGAAAAAAATTGCTTTGTCACAACACTAAGTGAACTGTTAACCATATTGATGAGACATGTCCAAGACACTCTGACCTCCACTGCTCTTTTTAATTCCTGGAAACCCACACCCATGACCTCCTTGATAGAGTCCATCTGTCATGTGGCCTTCCTCTCTTCCTACTTCCCTCCATCTTTCCCAACATTATTGTATTTTTTTATTGAGTCATCCCTTCTCATGATTTGTCCGAAGTACAACAGCCTCAGTTTGGTCATCCTGGCTTCCAGAGAGGATTCCGGCTTGATCTACTCTAGAACCCATTTGTTTGTCTTTTTGGCTGTGCACAGGATCCTCAACACCCTTCTCCAGAACCACATCTCAAATTAATTAATTTTCTTCCTATTATCTTTCTTGACTGCCCAACTCTTACATCCATACATGGTAATAGGCAATAAAATGTCTTTTGTGCGAAGTTGCACATTTTTGCATTTTAGAATCTTTTCTAGTTCTTTCATGGCTGCACCCCCATTATTAATCTTCTTCTGATTTCCTTAGTGCAGTCCCCATTTGTGTCAGTGTTTGATCCTTGGCATGATAAATTTTTTTACTATTTCTATTTCTTCATTGGCTAGGTTGAACTTCTGAAGGTCCTCAGTGATGATCATTTTTGTTTTCTTTATGCTCAATATTAAGCCTGTTTTGCACTTTCTTCTTTGATCTTCCTTAGTAGGTGTTCCAGGTCTGTGAGTTTTTCTGCTAGTACTATGGTGTCATCTGCATATGTTAAATGGTTGACATTCCTTCCTCCTGTTTTCACCCCTCCGTCTTCTGTGTTCAAGTCTGCTTTTCTTATAAAATGTTCTGCATACAAGTTGAACAGATAGGGTGAAAGAATACAGCCATGTCTGACTGCTTTGCCAGTTGGGAACCATTCTGTTTCTCCATGTTCTGTTCTGACAGTATCCTCTGACTGTGTATCAGATGTGTTGACACCCTTGTCTTTAAGGACATTCCATAGCCTTTCATGATCTATGCAATCAAATGCTTTTCTATAGTCTATAAAGCACATGCTGATTTTCTTTTGGAATTCCCTGGTGTGCTCCATTAGCCATTGTAAGTTTGCAGTGTGGTCCCTAGTGCCTCTTCCTTTCCCTAACCCTCCTTGAACCTCTGAGATGTCTCTCTCCATGTATGGTTGGAATCTATATTGCAAAATTTCCATTCTCTGTTGCAGAATTTTGATCATAATTTTGCTTGCATGGGAGATCATGATAATGCTCAGTAGAAATTGATGAAAATCATTTTCTGAAATGTTGCATAAAATTCAATGTGACATGTGATCAGTGGTAGGAGAGGGGAAAGAACACAAGGAGAATGGATTAGATGAAAGCCCGTGAATATACAGGTACATTTTTTTTAAAGACCTGGAAACTCATGATACTCTGAGGAGCGATTTGTTCATTTCAAAGTGGTTGATGTGCCTGGATAGTCATAGGCTGCATCTGCACTGCAGAAATAATACAGCTTGGCACTGCATTAATTACCTTAGCATATTGCTATGGAATTTTGGGATTTGGAGTTTTGTGAGATATTTGGCATTCTCTGTCAGTTCTGGTTCCATAAAAAACTACTAATCCCAGGATTTCATAGCATTGAGCCATGGCAGATAAAGTGGTGTCAAACTGTATTCATTCTGCACTTCTGCAAAGTGCTCCTATGAATCTGCTTTTGTTAGGGCAGCACACACAGGGTTTTGTGCAGACACCATTCAAAAAGCTTTGGTAAAAGGGATGCTCCATTAAGCTCTGTCTGGTTTGCAACTGGAACTCACTCTTCAGATACAGTTCTTATGAATAGGGGAGGAGGGGGGGGAACAGTATGTCTTTATGTGAAGTCAAAGGGTTTCGTGGCTGGAATCCATAGTTTTTTGTGGAGTTTTTGGGTTATGTGGCTGTGTTCTGGAAGAGTTTATATAAACTCTTCCAGAACACTGCCACATAGCCTGAAAACCCCACAAAAAAAGTATTTCTTTACTTATGGATCATTCGATATGGGATATGATCATATAATCAGACATTAAGCTCAGTAGTCTCACTAGAGTTGGCATCACCCAGTGCAGTGTCACCCCCACATTAGCCTCCTCCCATACCACACTATACAGTCTCCTTACTAATTTTTTTTGTACTAATGCTATTCATAAATTGTCATCCCTGTATATTGCAATAATTGTGAAAGAAACAATTAGCAAAATTAAAATTATACAGTGGGCCCTTGCTATCTGCTGGGGTTTAATTCCAGGACCCCCTGTGGATACCAACATTTGTGGATTCTCAAGTCCCATTACAATGGCATAGTAAATGAGATAGTAAAATGGTGTCCCTTATATAAAATTGCCAAATCAAGGTTTGCTTTTTGAAATTTTATGTATTTTAAAATATTTTCAAACCATGGATGGTTGAATCTATAAATAAGGTGGGCTAAGTGTACCTTTAAATTATAATATCACATGCACAGCCTAAATGTAATCATAGTTTCATATGGTTAAAGTGTAAATTTAGTAGGTAAGGTTTTTGAATAAAATTCAAAAATAATTTAAATAATTAAAAATTAAATTTATACATTTATACATTTAAAAAATGTACAAGGCTTCACCTTTCTCCCGCAACTGAGCCTCACCCTGCTCATACCATCTTTTCCATGGAGCTCCAGCATTTTAAAGGGATAGTTGCAAATGCCACAGCCCATTTTTGCCAAAAGGCAGATATTTGGGAAACAGTGATGCCACCCCCATAGGGTGTCATCTAGTGTGACTGGCACCTCCTACACTCCCCAGTGAGCCCCTGGTTATGCCAAATTTAGAAATCTTCTTGCCGTATAAGTTGCTTTTTCAGGCTCGTTATCAATTTTCTATTATTATTATTATTATTAACCTTTATTTATATAGCGCTGTAAATTTGCACAGTGCTGTACATACAATCTTATATTTAGATGGTTCAGTTGTGCTTTATCATCAAAGCAATAGGCTAAAGACCAAACTAAATTTTTTCTGTAATTGCATAGCAAGGAAATACACCCAAGAGAAGCATCTTTCTTAAATTCACAGGTGCAGAGGGTCCTATTTTCACTGGAACAGACGTTAATTGGGAGGTGGAGTTTAACCTTGCCTTCCTCAGTCTTTATTTTAAGAAATCTTTCAGACGGACATCCCCCCACCACCACAAGACTGTCTTGGGGGACAGACATATGGTGAGGAGAGAAGTACTATAATTCCTGTCCTCATGTACTATAGAATGTTTTTCTACTGATGTGCACCTGTAATTAAAAGTAGGCGGGGGGTGAAATGGCTCGTTTTGAACCTACACATTCAATATAATATGTAATTTGACCCAAATGTACAATAACTGAACATTATCAACACTGCTTCCCTCCCACTGGGGCATGTACCATTCCAGTAATGTCTAGTAGGAAGCAAGACTGTGAACAGAACAGTTCCTTCCTGCATAGTTTTGTCTTATAAGCCTTCTCCATGCATTCAGAATGAAAGCATGAAAAGGAATATGGCATTGCACAAGAGAAGGCCAGACCTTTGCCTACTGAAATGAACAGTTTTAATCCACCTGTATTTGTATGGCTGGTGGTAGATATGGAGCTCTTTTCCCTAAAGTCATTTTCAGTTTATCAACCTCCTCCCACAAACTAGCTTTTAACATATGGAAGCTCTATATCTCCCTTTTCCACAAGACAAAAGAAAATAGATTGGGAAGGGAGATCCTGAGATGGAAAATGACAATGGGAAGAAAGACGGTTAATCTTTCATAAGCCAGACTGCTTATGAAAAACATACATACAAGCACAAAACATGACAGAACATGACAGAAAGTTTCCTAGAAGTTCATGTGGATGTAATTTAAGCCTAAAAAAAGACAACTTATGCATCACAGTTCACATATCATCACCAGAACTCAGCAAATACTTTGTAGGCTACCGCTTTCAGAATCCTCCCTGCTATCAGGTCCCAAATGGGGTTATAGGAGCTGGAATACAATGCTAATTAATACATTATAATACAACACTATATTCTGGTCACCACCTGTTTTTCATATTATAGAAAGCCTTGAGAATCTACCATAGAGATCTAAGACCTCTGTATCTTTAAATATTGCTTAGCAACAGACTTCTCCTGAGTCGTCTCTCTAAAATATCCCTTGGCTGCCCCTTTGTCATTTAGCATCATGTTTACCGAATTGTCATTGCTCAGGCCTTTTGCAGGTACAACACAGCTCATAATGAGTTTTCCTTGTTTTACTGACTATCAAAAATGAGGATTGTTAATTAGCTGTGGGCTACATTTCATGCGTCTAGGTACAAGCAAACAGGGGCACTAATAATTAAACTGGTGAGGTAAGCAGGTTTATGAAGCTGTCGGCAATTCCAACAGACTAATTGCATTTCTAGTAGACAAATCTCATTGTCTCTGAAGCTCCAGCCTGCAAAGCAGGGTGGATTGCCTAGCACTAATATTTGCAAGCTAGGACACACTTTCAGATGTGAGGATTCAGGCTGGCCAGCAGCTGGCTGCACATTTCTGGAGCAGACCTCCTCCTTCCCTTCTTAACTCTTTCTGTTTCTTGAGCATGTCTTTCCATTACAGTCTAGATAGTAGTCTGTAGCTTAGTCTTCTGCATGGAGCAGCATGTGATATCCTCAGAAAGAGGCTGTGATCTTGGTATGGTCCACCTGACCAGCATTGAGTAGTGGGCCCAAAGAGGAATCATAGGGGCTGTACAGACCGCCCAAAAGGGGCAGTCTGTAGGTGCCCAGAGAAGCACCAGAATGGGGCCAGGGCAGCCCCAGAGGCCCCATTCTGCCACTTCTCCAGGCCACGGAGAAGCAGCAAACTGCCTTGTTCTGCCTATAATTCAACAGAGTTTTCTCTGCCCTTGTTGAAAGTAATGTCAGTGAAACAGAAGAGGTGAAACTTGATTGTGCTACTAGCTGAGAGAGACAAATGGTAGAGAAGTAGAAACCTGAAGCAAGCAAGATATTAGAAATCAAATTGCAAAACAAAACACTTAAGAGGAAAGTGTGAAACAGCATTACAGTGTCTATATTGCTTTAATCTCAGGAGTCTAGAGGCAAACAGATTTGATATCACACAAACCAAAGTGTGATCATTCAGTATTGCATCGCTAAAAGCCCAAGTGGCAAATTCATCAGTTCCAAGCAAGATACTCAAGAATAGTTTTTCAGCCTATAATCACTGGAGCCAGTTCCCTTAGAGAAGATGCAAAGGCATTTTATTGCCAATTTAAAATGTTCCTGAGATTAATAAAGTTGAAAATTTCAACTTCTCAAACTAATCTGCATCGCAGTTAAGCAGAAATATCTGGTTTTAAGTCATCATCTTTAACATGTATGTGTCAGGCAAATGCAGCGTGGCTCTCTCAATGCTGGGAATAGGTTAGGAAAATTTAATTTTAGTTCATTATTGATGAATTGATGAAAACTCACCAATTCTTTGTATTCAGCTAGGAAAGAACTTTAGGTTTAACCTTCACACACCAGGGCAAGATAATTTAATAATAATAACAATAATAATAATAACAATAATAATAATAAAATTTATTTATATCTCCCGCCTCTCCCTACGGATCGAGGCGGGCTTACAACATGATAAAATACAATACAATAAAATCACAATTAAAACAATATCACATTAAAAACAACATATTACGTCATGGGGCATATAATTTCAGGGGAAGTACCATACGGGAGAGTTAGATGAGATCAGGTGGATATGCCCGCCAGAAGAGATCTGTCTTCAGTGCTTTTTTAAAGGCCTCTAATGTAGGTATCAGACGGATCTCCTCCGGCAGGTCGTTCCACAACTTAGGAGCCACTGCTGAGAAGGTAAGGCGAGACGTAGATGTTAGTCTCGTATGTTGGTGATTGAAGAACTTTTTATCGGTAGTTCTTAGGGTGAGGGACGGATTATGTAGGGAGAGGCGTTCTCTCAAGTAACCTGGGCCCGAGCCATATAGGGCTTTAAAGGTAATAACCAACACTTTGTATTGCGCCCGGAAGCAGATTGGCAGCCAGTGCAAAGATTTCAGAATGGGGGTGATGTGTTCCATCCTTGAAGCCCCCATCAATAGTCTGGCCACTGCGTTTTGAATCAGCTGAAGCTTCCGAACTTGGTACAAAGGTAGCCCCATGTAGAGTGCATTGCAGAAATCTAAACGAGAAGTTATCAGTGCATGTACTACTGTTTCTAGGTCCTCCCTGCCCAGGTAGGGATGCAGCTGGCGTATCAGCCGAAGCTGATACCAGGCGCTCCTGGCAGTCGCCTCCACCTGAGATGTCAATTATAGAGACGAGCCCAGGAGCACCCCCAAGCTACGAACCTTGTCCTTTAGGGGAAGTGTGACCCCGTCTAGGACAGGTTGATGAATCTCCATCCCCAGGCCTGGAGAGCCTATTGCAAGTACCTCCGTTTTCTCTGGATTCAGTCTGAGTTTATTTTTCCTCATCCAGCCCATTACTGAGTCAAGGCAGGCATTCAGAGGAGAGATGCCATCCTCAGTCACTGCATCAGTCGGAGACACAGAGAAATAGATTTGGGTGTCATCAGCGTACTGATAACACCGCGTCTCATGTCTCCGGATGACCTCTCCCAGCGGTTTCGTGTAAATGTTAAATAGCATGGGAGACAGAATGGCGCCTTGAGGGAGGCCAGATGTCAGCTCACTTTTACGGGAGCAACTGTCTCCCAGCTTCACCATCTGGAACCTACCCGAGAGGTAGGACCCGAACCACTGGAGCGCAGTGCCTCCGATACCTAACCCCCTCAGGCGTTCCAGAAGGATACCATGGTCAATGGTATCGAAAGCCGCTGAGATGTCCAAGAGCACTAACAGGGTCACACTTCCCCTGTCCATGCCCAGACGGAGATCATCGACTAAGGCGACCATGGCTGTCTCAACTCCATAGCCCGTCCTGAACCCAGTTTGAAATGGGTCTAGATAATCGGCTTCCTCCAAGACTGTCTAGAGTTGGTGGGCAACTGCCCTCTCAATCACCTTGCCCAAGAATGGTAATAAGGAGACCGGTCTATAGTTGTCTCTTAACAGGGGATCTAGGGAGGGGTTCTTCAATAGAGGCTTAACCACAGCCTGCTTGAGTTGAGATGGAAATTTCCCTTCCCCGAGAGAAGTATTGATGACCCGTTGAAGTAGTGTCATCACTACATCTCCTCCCTGCACGGTCATCCAAGAAGGGCAGGGATCGAGAGGGCATGTTGTCCTCCTAACAGATCCAAGCAGATTGTCCGCTTCCTCGGTACTCATAGACTCAAACTGATCCAGTCTAATTAAGTCCACGGAGTCCCTGAACACCTCTCTCATAGTTTCTGTTTCAATGTTGGCGTCCAGATCAGCCCTTATCCGAGAGATTTTATCGGCAAAAAAGTCATTAAAGGCGTCACAGCAGGCATTAGTTGGTTCTAGTAATAAATTCAGGGTGGGAGAAGGATGTGATAGCTCTCTAACCACCCTAAAGAGCTCTGCTGGCTGAGACTCTGCCGATGCAATACGAGCAGTATAGAATGAGTTCTTTGCTGCATCGATTGCCACTCCGTAGGAACTAAGAAGGTCTCCAAGGAGTGTCTTGTCGGATAAGGGATGGTGTTTCCACCAACGGCGCTCTAGTCGTCTCACAGCTTGCTTCATTTTCCTTAGCTCTTGAGTGTACCAGGCCTTTTTATTGGGGGCAAGCTGGAGAGGACGCTCGGGAGGGATGCTGTTTATAGGCAGGGTGCGGCCATGGTTCCATGTGTCAACCAGGGTTTCAAGAGAGTCGCCGTCTGCTCCAACCATATAACCCTCTAGGGCCTCTTGGAACCTCTTGGGTTCCATCAGCCTTCGAGGGCGGACCATCTTAATAGGTCCTCCACCCCCAAGGGGGGAGTAGGTAGAAGCCTTTAACTCTAATTTGACCAGGAAATGGTCCATCCATGACAGGGCAGAGGTGGTTATAACCTCTGCCCATGGATTTTCCTGCTCCATGCAAAAGCCTACGTCGAGTGTATTACCTGCGAAATGCGTCGGCCCTAAAACTAGTTGAGACAGGCCCATGGATGTCATGGAATCCATGAACTCCTGAGCTGCACCTTTCAGATCTGATGAGTTGGACTCAAAGGGGATATTGAGGTTCCCCAGGACAAGAAGCCTGGGAGACTCCAACACCAGCTCCGAGACCAACTGTGTCAGCTCGGCCAGGGAGTCTGTTAGGTTACGGGGTGGACAATAAGCCAACAGAATCCCTAAACTGTCTCTGGCCTTCAGGGTCAGGTAAATACACTCGATGAAAGTCGTCTCACGGACAGGTCTCCAGGTCAAAACGATAGTACTCTTATGAGCTAAGGCAACACCTCCCCCTCGCCCACTTCCCCTCACCTGCTCTTGAACAGCATACCCGACTGGGAGGGCCTTAGCCCAAACTACACCGCTATGTTTACCCAGCCAGGTTTCCGTAATGCAGGCCAGGTCGGCATCTTCATCTTCCAGAAGATCGTATATTACATGAGTCTTATTTTTTACCGACCTGGCATTCAAAAGGAGCAAGGTAAGGGTTTGTGGTATGGTTGGGGTGACCCTAGGTTCTTGAGAGCTAACAGAGTGCCTGGAAGATGGGATAGATATCAAGCATCGATCTCGTCTTCCCTTTTTTCTACTTGCTACTCTGTTAACGCCGTATCTCCCATTGCCCCGCACCACACTTATTAGGTGCACCAGCATACTGTTTGTTTAGCTTATCAGAGAACTCTGGCTTACTTTAGTTGGCCCACCACATTTGTGGATTTTTCAGCTGGAAGTTGACCATACAAATCTGCTGGAGGTTACCTAGAAGTTTCTAGAGAAGACACTTCTGTAGGCATCTGTAGGTCTTCCAGCATGGCAAATATTGACCACAGCATTGCATTGGAGGACCAGAAGATTCCTAATGAGGTGTTCTCTCAGGTAAAATGTGAATATCTGAGTTTCTAACTGAGCTCTTTGGCCTGTGTAACCTGTCAGCACAGCCCATAAAAGTTGATGTGACAGAGCTTAGAAATGTTACTTTTTAGACTACAATGACCAGATTTCTTTAGCCAGCAGAACTACTAGACATGTTGTACACCCTCCAGTTGTCTGAATAACTATCTACAAGCGGCTCTGAGAGCCATTAGGGCTGAAGAACCAGGTATAAATACCATAAATAAATAAATAAATAAATAAATTGTCCTGATTTGGCAGAAATACTCCTCGTTAATGCTCTGTTAACTGCTTTTGAAACTGTTCAGTTTCTCTCATCTTCTCCCACTCCCCCCCCCCCCCGATTATTTCAGTTGCTATGAATTCAGATTGCAGAAGTATTTGGCACTCATCACAGTGGAGGATGAGATCAGGAAGGGGTGAAGCGTTGCCCTTCCCTACAGACTCAGGCAAAAACAAACAGCTGCCCTCCCTCCTAGCTTTTGTTTCCTTCCTCATTAATAATTTTTGTCATCTTGGCCATACTCTGATGTTGCTCAGCTATGTGTGTCTCAGATTTCATCTGTGAATTGTTGGAGTGTATACTGGTAGCTAAGCAGACCAAATAACCTAAAGGCACTACATTCCATCTGATCCTGGAAGCTAAAGATGATTAGTTCTGGTTAGTACTTGCATGGGAGACTCCCAAGGAATACCAGGTGCTGTAGTCTATATTTCAGAGGAAGGAACTGGCAAACTACCTCTGAGTATTCCTTGCCTAACAAAACCCTGTGAATTTCTTATGGTTAAGTCCACAGTCTGTTATAGTGGTCTGAGTGTTAAATATGACTCTGGAGATCAGGATTCGATTCTCAGCTTGATTATGAAACTCACTGGGTGAATTTGGGCAACTCACATGCTCTCAGATTCAGGGGAAGGCAATGGCAAATCCTCTGAACAAATTTTGCCAAGAAAACCCTATGATAGGTTTGCCTTAGGGTCACCATAAGTCAGAAACAACTTGAAGGCACTCAACTACAAAATAGGGCAACAGGTGATTTGAAGGCACAGACACATGCATGTGAAGTTGGCTAGAAGATTCTAGCAGCTGTGGTTCAAAAAGGTAATTTTTGAAGCTCTGTGACAGCCCTTATACAGCACATACAAGATGGCACAGTAACTTAACTGGTACCCAAAGCAGTCCATTTGGATATAATTTCTGGTATTCAAGGCAATCAAAGCAAGTACTGTGAGGGGAAGGGGGAAAAATATATTGAGTGATAGTGAAATGATGGTTACCTTAACAGACATGATGATAAATCACAGATACAATTACTTGTGTGTTCAAAATGCTGAACAACCCCATTATCAGCAATTACATCTTATAAACAGATGGGTGGACATATAAGATGAAAAGTCCTGTTGTTTTGGGACTGCATTGTATTTCCATCCTACAAGTGCTGGTCATTATCTATGTGAAAGTAGCATTTGTGCTCATAAGAGTAATGTGACTACAGCCCACTCACATCCTTAAGACTCTCTGAACCAATACTATTAGTAAACAGGCTGCTCTGTCTTAATAATGTTATTTTTTCCCTTCAAGTTATGAAACAAATCTAGCAAAACCCAGCTGTCAGGATTAAAATGGATAGGCCATAGATTTTATCAGAATGTCAAGCTATCTCATATGACAGAACAGAGAGCACAGAAGTTTCAAAATACAAACTTCACAATTCTTTTTTTTTTAATCTCAGTGAATTATAACATCACTTTGCCTGAAGTGTTAATTTGCATCCATTTGTTCATGTTTAAATGTACAGAATTCAGTGGGACAAAATATAACGGACACCAGTAAAACATATAAAATGCTTCTTTGATTAATATCATGTCTCTGTGTCTAGATCCGTAGAGAGAGGTGGGATACAAATACATCATCATTATTATTACTGTATTATTATTATTATTATTATTATTTCCATGAAGAGGATTCAAATCGATATGAATCATTCTCCCTGTCAGGGTATCACGTATTATACCTCTTCACATATGCTCCCAGCCTGAGGAATTCAACGTCCCCTTGTCCTCAGATTATGCAGATTACTTTTCTCTGGTTTTTCCTTTCCCATAAACACACATGAGCACAAGGCTGTAAAAGTTGGCCATGATCCCCATAGGTTTTTTAGAAATTTGGGTGAAGATTTGATGACTGTAGAAAGATTTGATCTTTCTACAGATCTAGTAACAGACTTCACCAAGAACTATGTAGGGGGTCCTAAATACCAGTCATTCACACCTGTTATGGCTATGGACTGTATCATACATGGCTTTTAAACCAACCTATGTTGGATAATAGTACGGTGATATTTATTGCATGACACCATCTCCCTCTCATTCCTGACTTGTCCACGCAGTGTAGTTAGCCAACACCTTTCCACTGACAGAAACACCTGTCAATAAGTTCCCAGTAGCAGGGGTATAGTGCTAGTCCTCAAGTGTGGTAAATTACCCCAGTGGCAGTTCTGGGATTGCAAAGTCATGTGTTATCAGTGTTTCCTCTTCTCCCCTTACTCCTCATCTTCACTATTCCAGAACAGGCTTTTTATTTTTATTTTTTAAACTGCATTTGCATAACTATGGAATTGCATTTTAAAAAACAAAATAACAAACACACAAATGCAAAGCATCCTGCGTATGGTATAGGGGAGGGAGGCAGGATTAAGGAATAGAGCAGAGGAGAGCACAAGGACCAGCAACAGCCTGGTTGCACTAAAGGGGGAGGGACACACAGTAAGGAGTGCTCCCTAACCAGTATGTATGCACATTAATGTGATTGTGGTGAGAAGGGAGGTGGTGTGATAAACTCCTACGACAGTGATGCATCATGACGTAACCTACCATAAGTTTAATTACTTACAATCTGACTGACTTTAATCTGTCTTGACTGGACCTGACTTATTTCAACTCTGCTCAATTCAATTTACTTCTTCCCTTGTAGGCCCCATTCCAGTGAAACAGGATAGATGGTGGACTTGGGACTTGGGTCTTGCATTCCTTCTGTCCTTCCAGCAGTATGGGAGCCTCTTTCCCTCTTTTGGCTGCTACTTAGGTAACTCCACATGGTCAGGATTGCAAGGATTTCCAATGAGTGGTTGGTATGCACATCCTAAATACTCATACACCATTTCCTGTCACCTCAGTCTGCTCTGGGTAATGTGGCCCCTGCCCGGATCATACTTGTAGTACTAATGGCAGTGGAAGTATGAACAGTAGCAGCAGCAATGGTAATGGTTGCTGGATCCACTGTAATGTGTAGTGAATTTGCTTCAATTTTCAGTCCAACTCTAATTTAGGGGTAGGATTGAACACATTAGTAGTAGGACACTGTAAGCAGACACAACTAAAAGTTCAAAGCAGCATTATCTTTTCAGCAGGCTTGGGGTTTTGCATGAATTTTTAACACATGGCTTATAGTAAATTCTATATGCTTGTTTCATCTTGCATTTACACAATTAAAGTTGTAATTACAATTTGCACTCCTGTTTGAGAAAACAGAATGTGCATGGGTGGATATAAGATTCATCTGATGCTGAAAAGGGAATTAATAAGATCTTAAATGTCTTTCTGCCAGCTTTAAAAATATAAGCAAGAGCAGGCACAGGGCTGCATCAAGTGATGGCTGAGAAATCTTCTAGCTTTTGCATGGCAACCAAAGCTACCAGGGAGAAGGAAGTTCCAGCATCTTTACACTACAACACCAGGGTGACCCTGGCTTCAGGTTTTGCTAGCTGGCTGTAATATAGGGATAGGTGAGAAATTTTTTATGGTTCACCTTTTTTATAAGAACCTTTGTTGGGGGGGGGGGCGATCCAAATGTCTCAAAAAATTTTCAGTAGCAGAAAACTGAAAATGGAGGGGGGGAAGCGAAATTGATAGATTTGTCCATTTAGGCCAAGAGTTTTATGTTTTCAGCTTTCAAGGATAAAACTTTGAATAGTTGCCATGTTTGGGTTGCTGAATTCAGGTTTCCACCTTCCCCCCCCCCCCCCAACAGCCTCCTCATCTTTAACAGCATTATGGCTGGTAGCTGGTAGCATCATAAGTCAGTACAGAGTGAGGTGATAGAAAGAAAATCAATTTGAAATCAATTTGAAATCAATTTGGTGGTCGAGAAGACTTCTACTGATACTGTGGATTACTAAAAAGACACACACACACATATATATATATATAAGCCCTAGAGTAAATCAAGCCTGAACACTCTCTAGAAGCCAAGATGACTAAACTGAGACTGTTGTATTTAGGATGTACAGTGGGCCCTTGTTATACTCTGGGGTTTGGTTCCAGGACCCTCTGTGGATAATAAAATCTGTGGATGCTCAAATCCCATTAACTATAATGGCACAACAAAATGGTGTCCCATGTATAAAATGGAAAATCAAGGTTTGCTATTTGGAATTTATCCTTTTGGGGAATATTTTCAAGCCGTGTATGCTCAAATCTGTGGATAAAAAAATCTGTGGATGAGGAGGGCCAACTGTATCTTGAGAAGATATGACTCCCTAGAAAAAGCAATAATGATAGAAGGCAGTAGGGAAATAGGAAATCTCCATTACAGATGGATAGACTCAACCAAGGAAGCCTGAGTCTGCAGAACCTAAGCATGGATGTTGATGACTTGGAGATCTTGGAGATCTCCCATTCATAGGGCTGCCATAAGTCAAAGTCAACTTGGTGGCAATTAACAACAAAAACCATGATATATACTATACTATATAGTAATTTACAGCAGGGATGGTGGAAGCCATGTTAGCCTGCTACAACAAAAATAATGAATGCTGATGCTTTTTAAAGACAAAAATGTTTTATTTGGCTTAAGCTTCTGTAGACTCCATCTTTATCAGATAAAAGCTTATTCCAAAATCTATTTAGCTGCATCCGCACTGTAGAAATAATCCAGTTGGACACCACTTTAACTGCCATGGCTCAATACGATGGAATTCTGTGAATTGTACTTTTGTGAGACATTTAGCCCTCTCTGGTGGAGAGTTCTGGGGCCCCACCAAACTATGGGGCTTTCCAGATTGGCAGGAAAGGGAGACATGAAGTTGCCTTTTCCTTAATGCTTAGCAGCTACACTGCAAGCCCCAGGTGTGTAATAAAAAGGCATAGGGCAGCTACACTGAGGAGGTGAGGGGACAAGTTATAATTCCTAGAATTCCATAGCACAGAGCCATTGCAGTTAAAGTGGTGTCAAACTGGATATTTTCTGCAGTGCTGATGCAGCATTAATCTTTAAAACAGCAAGACTTGCTTTTTAATGCTAATTTAGTAAGCTCAGGAAAGGCAGTATGGGGTTTAAGAACTTCTCAGGTGGACTGCATTTTCTCCAATACAGCATGTAGACCATAGACATTTACTTTATTACTTCATAAATTGCTTCTTGTGTCTCTGTCTTCTTCCCTCAAAAAGGTTTGCCTTCTTTCCTTTAATTGGAATCTTGCCTCCTTCAATCTGCTTAAGAAATTCAAGCAACTTTTCATGGCCTGTGGCTGTGCAAGGAATTCATGGAATTAGTTCATCCATGATTCTTTGATTTGGAATGTTGTCCAAAATATATATGACGATACTATAACAGCCCTTCAAGAGGACTGGATCTATTTGGAATCCTCATGAAATATAGATGTGTTGATAAGCATGACTCATGTCTAATTTTGTGAATAGCGGTTCTCCTGCTAATTCTGCCAAATGCTCTTCATTTTGGCAGACAGGGTAATATGCCACATATGCACACAAGGAGGTCTCTTTTTAATACAGGTGCAGTGGGAGTTAAGCATTCTGAAAATAGTGCTATAGTATCTGCTCTCTGCAGTGTTTCAGTTCCACTTCTACTTTTGCTTCATTGCAAAAGGGACAATGGGTTTGGAGTAGCAAAGTACACTGGTAGATTTTACACAATTGTAAAATTGTATACTTCCATTGGTATAATTTAGCTCCTCTTTGAAAATTTGCTAAAGTATATTCAGTATATCCTCCTACCTCACTCTTCATCCATTTTGAAATGCTGTAATTCTTTTTCTTTTCCTTTTTAAAGTCTACAACAAGCATAGTCTGGAACCTAGAAATGTAGAATTTCTGGAAATTTTGAAGCCACGAGGGAACAGAACTTTCAGGACAAATTGAAATATATACAAAGATCTATTAACATCAAGATTCTTTTACTGCTTTGATAATACAAGGTGGTTCATTCACAATTTTATTGGTATATAACATTGCATTTTTCATATTTATAAATTTAGAAGTATATTTTTAAACAAACTTTTGTACTAGCAAAATTGTGAATATAGCCTTGTGACAAAACACCTCTCCAACTTGCTCACTAGACACCAAACCTGAAACTCCTGCTACTCAGCTTGCCCCTACAACCCCTACACCAAATGAGAGGGGCAACCATTTTAAAGGATGTTCCAACCTTCTCTGCTGGGAATTCATCTGTTTAATTTGCAAAAAAATCAACTATATAGCTGATTTGATACTTACTTCAATGCAACAACCACTTTAACATCAGTTTAGCAACTTGTTCTGAATTCTTCACTCCAAACTTCACTACCACCTGCTCTTCCATACCAAAAACACATAAACATATTTACCACCTAACCAAACGCTGCCACCTGCCCTATCTCTGTTTTAAACTTATCCTTATTTTGACCCTGTCTCCAGCCTGTCGTCTTCTTCCTGTTTCATCCTTTTCTCTATCTACCCCCTTCCTCTATCTTAACTCACCCTCTCTGACAGTAAAGAAGCCAGCTTTCTTCTTTTTATATTCTCCCCCCCCCCTTCAGACGCACCCAAACAGTATTCTGATCTAGATTGGCTGGATCTAGATTGGCTGGCTGTACTTCTCTCCACCCCTCTTTACAACCCTCTTCTAAATAGAATGGTGCAAATTCCTATACTCGAATTCCTGGACTTATGCACCAAAAAAAAAAACAAAAAAACAAAAAAAAAAAACTATGTGAAACTTCATGCTGCCCAATAAAAGGGTCCTGCTCTGAAAGTGCACAGGAAATGTACAGATATTAATATTTTTAATAAATATTGAGAATGAGCTTGAAATTTGACAATTAGCTTGAAACAGCTACTTATTATTCAGATGTAATGATAAAAGGTCATATATTATTGTGTCAGGATGCTTGTTGTGGATATATAGAATGGAAATGAAGGTGTAAAAATGTTTAATAGTTCTTGAGATGTAATGGTAAATATCAACATGTTCTAACAACACTAGCCTTTAACAGAGTAAGACTTACACTATATAAAAGCATTCACAAAGTATGTGACATTTATTGTAACAGACTTCTACATGTCTTCATGATATTTTAAGAGCCACAAAAAACAGCACCAGATGTTCATTAATCAGTGATTCAGCTTAATGATAATTCTAGATATTCAGGGTCTTGGCTTTCACCTTTTTTCCAGATCTGGCAATCCCTGTGAAAGGGATTTTTCAAACAAGTACAAGTGATTATGACTGTTACTGATACTTCTCTGTACTTCTGTACTTTTCTGTTTATGCAAACAGCTCAGGAGTGCACAACTATATTCCTCATAATATTTTGACCTATATCTTGTATCACTTTTGAGAACACTGGATGCTTCCTTCTAATTGTGACTATTGGTCCATCCATGAATATTGGTGACACCTATTCAGAGTACTTCTCCAAATCATACAAAAAAAATTCAACCCATTTTGATGAGAATAGAACTTGGGAGTGTCTCCATGCAAGGCAGTTGCTCCACTCCATCACTGAGCTATGGCCCCTTTTCAGAATTATGGTATCTCCAGGTCAGACCTGAGTTGGGTAGATTTAAATGTCACAAAGGGAATGGACACTAGATATCTGGTGTCAGGTTCACATGGAGATAGTGCAAGAAATGTATGAAGTTGCCTTTTGGAGGGGGGGGGGGTTCATTTAGTTCAACAACTAGAAGTGTAATTCTCCAAAGTTTCAGACAGAGTTGTCATTGCTTTTTTTCTAATTTGACCTGAAAATGCCAGGGATTGAACTAGGGACATTATGTATTTAAAGTGTGGATATTTCCACCACCTCACCTTTCCAATATGGTTGAATGGAAAGAATTATGGTATAGATACTTTATAACAGCAGTATATTACTGTTGGCCTCCAGATATCATGAAACTCAGCTCCCCTAACCCCATACCACTGGTCAGTGGGGACCCCACACTGAGTGACACCTGGTGTGGGGGATGGGACTTCTGCACCCACGCAGGAGCTCCTGTGTGGGGCAAGGGGCTGACCGGGTGTCACCCACTTCTGGGGTGTCACCAAGTGCAATCTACCACCATCACACAAACACACACAACAGGATGCCACTGCCACTGGCCATTGTGGCAGGGATACATAAAAGCTGAATTAATAGTGATAGTGATTGTTGTTGTTATTATTATTTTAAAAATACCAAAACATCGATAGTCCAAACTATTTGCAGGGTACAAGGTAACCTAACCCAATTTAGAGATGTAATCCTATATTCTACATCAGCTACTTAGTTATGTATGGATAACTAAATAATGTCTCCTGGCCCACCTTAACAGCCAGGAGCTGCAGTGAGGCACAAGGAGGAGGATGTTTCAAGCTCCCTCTCACTAGTGAGCGATAAGGCTACAAGGAATTGTGACAAGAGTCCTCCTCCTAATTGCTGCAGCCTCATTTGCTGGTGGGAGGGGGCTGGAAACATCATCCACTTCAACCCCAAGTGGCAGCTGAACAGGCCCCCTTCACCCAATGTGACTGCTCCCTATTGAGGTGTACTGAGAGCATTTATGCAGTCTTGCAGTAAAATGGTGTAGTCTTACTGAATATGGAGAAGTTATGGATCCATAGATCTAGGCTATGAATGTAAGCCATGATGTATACTCAATGTACAGTTATTGCAACTATTCTCATACTTCAAAAATGAGAAGTGATGAATGGAACAGATATACAGACATGTGCTGTTTCATGAGTATACCTCCATTTCGCTTCCACATACAGTCAAACAAGGTCATTCTGAATAAGTAAGGATAGATATCACTCTCATTAATTCACCTACCTGCCACATTTATATTTAGTAAGACTTGACAAATTCACATTATGCTAAAAGAGTGGGCAACTGCAAATGCAATTTAGTTGCTAATCCCCAATCTGCTGGAGAGTACAGACTTTTACTTATATCTGAAGATATCCTGATGCAGCTTAGCAAAAGCCTCATATGACCAGAATATACTATTTATATTGTGAAACTATAGTGTGCATGTATGTGTGAGTGTGTGTGTGTGTGTGTGTGTGTGTAGAAACAAAGTTCCATCAGCTGTTTGCCTCTTAAAATTTCCCCTGAAAATTAGTATCTATTGGGCACCATTCTACTTTCTCTCATTCGTGTGTTACCTGAATTGTTTGAAAATAGGAAAGGACAGAGACAAGAACACACACACAAGCATTCATAAAGTAGGAGGCTGCAGCTTCAGGATGTCAATGTGTCCTACTTTACAGAGGAGAGTCCTCTGTTTGTTTCAAGTCCTATTTAAGTCCAGCCCAAATTCCATTTAAATATAAAGAACAATGAGAGAACAGAGCACAGAGTCTGAAACTGCCAGTTACCTCTAGAACAGCAAGACACACGCTTAGTCATAAAATGCATCTACACTGTAGAAATTATGCCATTTGGCACCACTATAAATGTTGTGGCTCCATCCTATTGAATCCTGGGATTTGTAGTTTTACAAGGCCTTTAGCCTTCTCTTGGAAATAGTCTTGTTTCCTCATAAAAGTACAAATCCCAAGATTCTGTACAATGGAGTCTTGGCAGTTAAAGTGGTGTCAAACTGCATTATTTCTAGAGTATACACCCATAGTGTTCAGTGAGTGTTTTGTATTTCTATTTAAACCACAGTTGTCATTTGTAGCTAGACTTAAATCAATTGTCTTGTATTTCTTTCTTTTGTGGGAAGGGGATATTTCCTCATTTTTGTTGTGTCACCCAGTACACACCAAGGATACATCATCATCACCATTACTATTGGCTTATTTGTATTCCTGTTTTCCTTGTAAAACTATGCTCAAGTCAGCTTACAACATAAAAATACATAATATAATAACATTTCCAGATGACTCATGAAGAATTAAAAGTCATAACACTTAAATAGTCATGCAAATATGCTAGTCAAAGCATCTCATACTGATAAATATATATGAAGATTAAACAATCATAATTCTTACTGAGACCTAAGGGAGGGGGAATTAAAAATCTAAGCAGCAAGAAAAATTCAAGCAGCATCTGATCCAAAGCTAACTGCTAACCTAGAGATGTAAATCCTAAGCAAGATCCTACTTTGATTACCCCTTAGCATTTAAAGTAGAAGTAGGATAGCCTTCACAGTTAAAGTTACTCAGAACCTTACCACCTCAGGTAAGGAGGAAAGGAGCTGGAAGAGGAGGGATCAAATTTTTCAGGGTACCTGGCCAGATGTCCCCTCCAGTCTAAACATCCCTCACTCCACTTCTAAGCTTCACTCATAAAGCATGGATGGGGATTTAGCATGCTAAGTACTGTGATCAGGAACCCTTACAATACAGAGTGCCTGATCACAGACTGGCTTCAGATCGTGTTCAGCTAACAATGGCACTGAGAATCCTTTTCAGAGTTCCATGCTAAGCACATAAAAGTAGAAACAGAACTGGACTGTGCAAGGATATAAAGAATGGAATGTGTACCCCTTCCTTCCTTCCTTCCTTCCTTCCGACCCACACACATTCACCCAAAGGCATGAACAGGCCTACAATATTTTTATTTATTTCTACACTTCATCCTCTCTCCAAGGAATTAAAACCTCACTTTATCCAAACAAGTTTGAGAGGCAGATTCTCTTAAGATACAGCAACTTATCCAAGGCTACTTAGTGAAAATCATGGCTAAGGGAAGCCAGGTTGAATCGGAAAAGAACAGGGATAGTGGTGCGTTTCTCCAACGCTTGAATAATCATGAGTTGAGTTTTAGGGGTCATGGAATATGTCTCTACATCCTTAGTCCCTGAGTCAATTATTCCTAAGCAAGGCAATGGACCTCAAGATTTCAAAACAAGGAGTCAGGATATAGGTTGGATGTACATTTGAATATGGGGAAAGGAGCAGAATGCCTCAATGACGATTAAATCACAGGAGGCAAGTGCAATTGCATATCACACCCACACACTTTACAGATAATTTAGCCATGTTTCAGGGATGGTAAGGCTCCATGTGATAATTCCCTATGAAGAGCTCAAAGTACTTATTGGGTATAAGGTAAAGAAATTGCATCAAAGAAGCTAGTTTAATTTATCACCTTGGATTAATTGACAGTTTAATTTATCAACTTAGATAGATTGGATACCCAAACAAAAAAACTTTCAAGTAAGCTATCACTTGCATGAATTATACCAAATAGACATCATAATAACAGTTTCAAATCTTATATGTGTCTTTGAAAATATTATATATCAGTTGAGCAGTTGCTAAATTTCAGACAAAAAAGAAAAGAATGAACCCATGGTCACATATTTGTCTGAATGGTCAGGTACTATCAATAACTACTGGGGCTTCAGTTGGGAATTTAAGTATCTGGTGCCCACAGATTTCATATTTCATAATCAGATTAGTATTCCTGGACAGGAAGGACCTTGTGTCTGACTTAAGCCTTGTTCGTGCATCAAGAGCTTCCTGGGAGTTTAGGGTATTCCTTTTCTTGTCCATCAGTCCTCACTTGTGTCCCGACCTAGTTTCTAGTTCATCTCACAGTTCTAACTTACTCATCAAATAACTACTGAATTGATCTCTGGCTCCTGGCTCACACCAGACTGTGACCCATAGCCTGGACCTTGCCTGTTCAGACATAAGAGATGGTTGACATACATCACATGATGAACATTTCTCATGAAATGAGATCATATAAAGGACTATACTCACATAAGCACATCAGCCTCAGTCCATACAGACAATGTATATAAACCATTTAGAGAACATGTATTCTGAGGTCACAAGCAACCTAAGCATCAGACTAATGGTGGGAAAGCTTTGGTCCTGCCAGTGTTTTGGATAACAGCCACCACAATCCCTTATCATTGGATGTGCAGTTGGTGCTGATGACAGTTATTGGCCACAGTATCCTCACCTCTGCTTTAGAATTGCTATGAAATAACTTCAGTAGCCTTACCTTTCGTTGCTGTAATTTATTGCTGATTAAAAAAACCCTCTTGGCATAATAACTATGTAATAACTACAGCACTAGCTGGCATCAAAAGACTAACTTCCTTATGTAAGGCCATGTGCACTTCATTAAAAAAAAAAAGTTATTGGACATCATTTAAGGGGCAAGTTACTAGTAATTTTTAGTAATTGAGTCATTTTTAACTTTCAGAATACTATTTAAATCCTCAGTCACATTTAAGTAAATTGATTTATAGGATTGGCTGTCTATTGTCACAGCCAAATTCTTTTTTCAAACCTTCATATACTGACCTTGAAGAATATTCCCTTATGTTATCCTAGTTCTACTTACATAAGCACCATAGAAATCTGCCCAGTGTGAAAAAGATCTTGAGACTAGGACATACAGCCCACATACGTTCCCCACTGTGACAAGAAAGCCACATCAAAGGGGGTAGCTTGTATACCATATCATACAGTGTATATACAAGAAATCTATGGGATGGGGAAATGGGTAAACAAATGACACTGAGAAGCTGGTAACACTGGCACCAAAGTGTGTCAATTTTATTTGTGGACCCTTGTTTGAGAGGGACAAGTGAATCAAATAAGACCCACGAGACATGTGACAATTGCATGGGAAGTAAACAGATTATATAATATTACATATAATCTGTTTACTTCCTATGCCATTGTCACATGTCTTGTGAATCTTATGAGATGCACTTGTCCCTCTCAAGCAAGGGTCCACAAATAAAGTTGACACACAGAGAATTGACAACTACATTTCCTGTTTGCAAAGAACAATTCTCCCTTGGATTCTCTTTCCATATCAGAGGATCAGACATGGTAGTGATGGGAGCCACAGATTTCTCAAAATCTCTGGAACACGTGGAGAGCTTTTGGGTAGAAAAGGATCGGTCTTGCCACTCTTGCCATGCTTTAGAGACATTTACACAGAGACAAATAAATATTCACTGATTCCAAGTGACTACATCTGCAAGCATCTGTTGGGGATGCTTTGATGGAGAGCTCCTGCATGGCAGGGGGTTGGACTGGATGGCCCTTGAAGTCTCTTCCAACTCTATGATTCTATATGCAGAGCTAGGGAACCTGCGGCCCTCCATATGTTTGGGAGCTATAATCCTCATAGTCTCTGAAAATTGGCTTTGATGGTTGGGGCTAATGGGAAATGTGTTTCGACAACATATATAGGACTACAACTTCTTAAAATCTGGTCTACAAAATATCCACTTCCCTTATCATGAAGGGAAGGAGGGAAGGATGACTCAAAAGAGGGTTAAGAGATTGAACGGTTATCATTTTAGGATAATAGGTACATCCCTTTTAGTTTGTTTACAGAGCAAGAGGAGTGCTCCTTTGCCTGAGAAGTACAGCACATAATTTCTTTCTGAAAAGTTGTGTGTGTGTGCACCTTCAAGTTGCCTATTGACTTATAGTGATTCCATGAATTTCATAGGACCTTATCAGACGAGAGGAATTTCTCTTTATTGTGAATGGAGCCAATTGGAACCAATTTGAATTCACGTGAATTCCCTAAGTTAGCAAATTTACATGAATTCCAATTGCATTCGGAATGCGTTCAGAATGACTTCCCATTCGTGCAAATGACCCCCCATTGCCCGAAATTCTGTGAGATGCTTTAATACGCAATAGCGTAAAACCCATGATTGCATTCGGAATGACTTCCCTTTTGCCCAAAATTGCGTGAGATACTTTAATTCGCAATAATGTGAAACCTCATGATTGCATTCTTATTGCCATTAGATTATACTTCCAATTTCCAATGTCTGATAAGGTCCGTAGTATTTTCTTAGGCAAGGAATACTCACAGGTGGTTTTGCCAGTTTCCTCCTCTATATTTAGGCTCCTTGAAAAGTCATTAGAAAATGAAATATGTAAAAGGTGCTCGGCATAGTACTGGACTCTTTATAAAGTAAAAATAGCCTATAGCAAAGCTTTTGACAGCATAGATCATGAAAGGCTATGGAATGTCTTTAAAGAAATGGGAGTGCCAACACATCTGATAGTCCTGATGAGAATTCTGTATTTAGGACAAGAAGCTACTATCAGAACAGAACACAGAGAAACAAAATAGTTCCCAAGTGGCAAAGGGGCCAGGCAAGGCTGTTTCCTATCTGTTCAACTGGTATGCCGAAAATATCATATGAAAAGCAGGCCTGAACAAAGAAGGAGGACTGAAAATAGGAGGAATGAATATCAACAATCTAAGGTATACAGACAACAAAATACTACTAGCAGACAACATCAAAGACCTAGAGCAACTACTAAGGAAGATCAAGAAAGAAAGTGCAAAGGCAGGCTTATTGTTGAACATAAAGAAAACAAAGATAATGACCACAGAGAATTTACACAAATTCAACCTAGACAATGAGGAAATAGAAATAGTAAAAGAGTTCTCATACCTATGATCAAACACTGCAGGGGAGACTGCAGTCAAGAAATCAGAAGATGACTAAAATGGGGAGGGCAGCTATAAAAGAACTAGAAAAGATCTGAAAATGCAAAGATATACAACTGAGCATGAAAGTTAGAATTGTACAAGTCATTGTATTCCCTGATACCATGTATGGATGTGACAGCTGGACAGTTAAGAAAGTGGATAGGAAGAAAATCAATTCATTGGAAAAGTGGTGCTGGAAAAGAGTGCTCAGGCTACCATGGAAAGCCAAGAAGTCAAACAAATGGATGCCAGAACAGATCAAACCAGAATTTACTCTGGAAGCCAAAGTGATTAGACTAAGACCGTTGTACTTTGGCCATATCATGAGAAGGGACAATTCATTGGATAAAACAATAATGTCAGGAAAGGTAGAGGGAAGCAGAAAGAGAGGAAGGCTGCCATGCTAGATGGATGGACTCTATAAAAAGGTCACAGGTATAAATTTGCAGAAACTGAGCAAAGCAGTGGAGGACACGGAATCTTGGAGATATCTCATCTACAGAGACACCATGGGTTGAGGTCGACTTGAGGGTGGATAACAATAACAACAAATAGTACTGGCATGAAGGAAGAAGTCCAGCCATTCTTCATTACAACTGTTACAAGCACTTGCCAGTCGGTAAACACAGCCTAAAGACACCCAATCCCACCTGATCCTGGAAGCTAAGCAGAGTGAACTCTGGATAGTACTTGGATGGGAGACCACCAATGTATAGCAGGTGCTGTAGGCTATATTTCAGAAGAAGGCAGTGGCCAAACTGTCTGAATATACCTTCCCTATAAAATTCATGTGGTCATCATAAGTCGACAGGCAAACACAGCCCATTCACTGTTACAATGTATGTCCAAAACTAGCTGGGCAAAATCACTTTATCACAGGAGCAAAATATCAAAATTCTGCGTTTTGATCCAGACTCTAGAGAGCTATCAAAGAGGACAAATCCTATCCCTCAAATAGGTTCAGCTTCTTGGGTAGCTCCTTGAAGTCCAAACTATAACTGAGAGAAGATTTACTACCCCAGTGACATGAGTGCCACCAGCTGCCATTATAAAATATGGTTGTTTGAATCTTGAGAGGATGCAATTTATCGCACCTACAACACTCACATAAGGAAAAGCACTGTCTTCTTCCCACCACAAACTAAACTAACTAACCTCTATACCCAGTGAGCAATAATTAAATTACTTTCACAAAATATTTCTAGTTCTTTGGCTGAATTTCCCATTTTCCCCCACATTGTGTAACACAGCATAGGATCCATCAGCAAAGGATCCTAATAACCACAGAGCCAGTCACAGCACAGTCAATATAAAACTGCATTTTAACCAAATGTTTCTACTCCTCCATTTACATGGGACCATTCATTCATTCCCTGTGAAAGAGAAGGGGGTGCATTTGGGGACTGTAGAGCACAGGTGAAATTCCAAGATGTTTTTGCAGTTGTTGCCTTCTCTTAAATACCTTAAGTACATAAAAACCTTTTTAAAAAAGTTTGGGGGGGTTTCCTTTCTTTCTACCTTTCTGCAATGTACAGGACTGCTTCTGAAAAATATTTGGAAATGTCAGATAGTCCAGAATATGATGGCCAGGCTGTTGACTAGCACTTGCTTCCCTTGTTACAATAGCTTCACTGCCGCTGCAGGTTATGTTGTTAAAGACCCTATATGAAATGGGACCAGGCCATTTGAAAGACTGCATTTTCCCTTTACAAGCCAGTGAAGTTTAGTGGTTTGAACATGACCATGACTCTGGAGGCCAGAATTTGATTCCCTGCTTGGCCATGGAAACCTACTGGGTGACCTTAAGCAAGTCACACACTCTTAGCCTTAGAAAAACCCACAGTAGGTTTAAGTCAGAAATGACATGAAGGCACATAACACAAATTGTTCTTTTCAAAGCTTTATGGCCTTTTGAGAAGGCCTTCTCTCAGTCCTAACCTCTTCAGAAACATTTTTCTTGAGAATGCAAGAAAAGGCTTTCTCAATGGCCCACTCCAGACTGTGAGACTTCCTCCAAAAGGAGAGTAGCCTGGACATCACATCTCTGTCTTTCCACCAGTGGACAGAGAGCTTTTCATTCAAACCAGCCTTGGAGAGCTGTCTGGGTTCTAATGGAACCGGGCTCTTGCTTCTTTTTATTGATCTCTGTTTAATTGTGTTTTAATTTATGTATGCAAACATTACCTGTTTTTATCTGAATGTTTTTTGTATTAGCCACTTTGTTTTTTCAGCCATGTTTTCTCAGAAAGGTGAGAAAACATAAAATAAATGTAATATACACACACACACATGCACATATATATTTTAAAAAGGCAGTTTGTTAATCCCAGTTCAATCAACATCTTAGCTGCCAACAATATTCTTGGAAACCAAATGCCCCCAGGAACAATTGACATATAGCATCATTCCCATAAGCATGCTTAAGGGAAAAGACTAGGGCTGCCAGATGAAAACTGGAAACATCTCCTGTACCTTTAAAGGTTGTGCAGAAGAGGGGATTGTAACAGGCATTGTTTGCTACCTGGTTATTTGGCAAGCAACATCCTTTTCTACTCAACCATTAAAGGTAAAGGAGCCCTCTTCAGTTTTCAATATGACAGTCCTAGAAAAACACTTGTCCTAATTATTCTGTCTGTGGAAGAAAGAGGTGAATTTGCCTCACCTGCATAACAAACTAAAAAAAAAAAAGCTAAGTGAAATATTTCATTCCAGTATTCCACAAAGAGTGAAAGGTAGCCCATTGCTCAGATGAAAAAGTGTATCGAGCTCTCCCTAAACACCATGTTTGAAATCTGCAGCAAACTCACAGGTCTATCTTCTACAGAGAGGCCCAGACGAACATCAGTGTTACAAAGCACTTTATTTCCAGCTGTCACAGTCCCACAAGGATAGAGACAAATAGTCCATGGCAATCCATCCTCTGGTAACTTTCATGTTAGACTATTAAAATGCAGTACATTTGTACATGGCCCTGTTGATATTCCATCCTGTATTGTAGAACCTTCAATTTAGTGACTCCCATAGACCATGTGGCCTGACTGAAAATAGTGGTGCTTAATGTGAACAACTTATATGCCCTCTTACACTGCACAGTTATAGCACTATGGCTGCTCCACGTCAACTGATGTGGCAATAGCCTATGAAAACCTGGAGGTTGTAGTTTGGTGGAGCACTAGATTATATTCTAAAGATAACAAACCCCAGCATTCCATAGAATGGAACCATGACACTTGAACTGGATTCATAGCGCTATAATTGCGTAATGAAAGGCAAGAAAAGTCAGGATTGAAGAGAGGGTCTTCTCAGTAGTGGCACCTCATATATGGCACACTTGCCTCAGGGAAGCCCATATTAACATAAGTCAGAATGTTAACAACAAAAAGCACATTCATTAATATTAAACTCTTCTGATAGTTCTTTTTGCAATGGTTATTTTTAATAGTGATATATTTTGATATTTTAACACACTGATTTTGTCGAAATGCTGTAAAATGTCAGGATGACTCACTATATAGCACTTCCTAATTTCTCAAGATATTAGGTCAATAAGGGGACACAATTTGAAAGAGTACTCTTCAAGTAAGTTCACAAAGTATAATATGTTCCATTGGTTTAAAATGGTATTTGTGGATAATATTGAAATTCAGTTGCAAAGGAGTAGCTGAAGTCTTTGAAAAATGAATGGCTTCAACAAGTTTTCATTGAGGCTGAACTGATGGCAGTTGTTGCTTAAGGCCTACAGGAGACAGCTGTTTTCAGAAGATTTATTGTCATTCTCATGGAATAGTTTTGAAAGGGCTACAGAAGCAACTGTTTCAAATATAAACATTTTTCTTTTCAGACTGAAATTCTCACACGTGAACATCTCCAATCATGGAAAGCAAGAAAAGGGAGATGTTATAATAGTGGCAATGTTAAAATGAATCCAAACAGAACCAGACACTTCAAAAGATGGCTTAGATAGTCAAGGCCTTCCTGCCTTGAATATTCTGCCGGAAATTTGTCAAGAAATACTGGTCCAAAACATACTGTCAAAATAATTCAGGTTGGGAATGCTTTACTTGCCTTGGCTCAATGCTAGAGAATTCTGAGAACTGTAGTTTTGTAAGACATTTCACTTTCTCTCCCAGAGAGCTTGGGCGCCATAATGAACTACAATTCCCAGGATTCCCCAGCCCTGGGCAGTTAAAGCAGTCTCAAACTCGATTATTTTGGAAGATGTGTTTTGTGCCACTGTTTGAAAACCCAACTAGAGCTTAAAAGCACTCCTTTTTTCAGACCTGCACTTTCCTCCTTTGAAAATTCCCTTATTCCATCCTGTTGTTGGATTTATGAGTAAAAGCAGTGCTCTCATTTTGGTTGCAGATTCCCCCACCATTTAGGATGGCAAGACTATGCAGGGACTGTCAGATAAAGGCTGCAAAGTCTTTCATGTCCCACAAAGTGAAAAGCAATAACAATGGCTGCATCTGCACTGCATAACTAATCTGGTTTGGCATCACTTTAACTGCCATGGGTCCATGCTATGGAATTCTTGGAATTGTAGTTTGTTGAGGCACATGGCAGTTAAAGTGATGCCAAACCAGATTAGTTATGCAGTGCAGAAGCAGCCAATGATGAGGATATTGGAAGAAGGTTAAATCCCACTATTTTGTCTCTTCCCTCCCTGCCTTGGAAATCAAATCACTCCAAGTCTAGCATGTGCTTTGCCCTTTTCCTTTCCAGCCATCCTCTTGGCTCTTCTTGGGGGCAACAGAGCAAAGGGAGAAGGGGGCAGAGGAAGCAATGGTTCGAGCCTGGCCTTGAGGATGGCTGCCCAATAATATGCCACCCAAGAAGGGAAAGGGAGAAGGCTGCTCTTGGGCCTCGTGGAGCCACCGAGAGGGAGCTGGGGGGGGGGGTGGCTCCTTGGAGGAGGATCTCAGGAGGAGGACAAGACGAGAGCCTTGCAAAGCTCCTGAATCCACAGTCCCGGGCGATTGGGGCGAAATGCAGCCTTACTGCGGGAACCATTGCTTCCCATTCCCTCCAATCCCCCCCCCCCAACAGCATCCTTTCTGTGCCTCCTTCCCTCAATCCCTGGCATGCCATTATTCCAGAGGTATGTGTGTGTATTATACACACATACATATCATGTATCACATATCATATCTATAAATTGTAAACCAGACCCCTTTGCAGGGTCAACATCTGCACTGGGGGGCCTAGGCATCTCCCTCCCTCCCTCCCTCCCTCCCTCCCCAGCTGGCACTGCAACTGCATGCCATCACTGCCAAGTGGGGGATGGCAATGCAAGGCCCTTCTCCTGGGGGCTCCTCTTGGCAAGGGATGCCTGCTTCCTGGAGGGGGACCTGGGCCCAGGGAGGAAGATCCAGGCGAGGCAGGAAGATTTCGAGGCGTCTTTCTTTCTCTCTCTCTCTCTCTCTCTCTCTCTCTCTCTCTGCAAACAGACAGAGAGAGGAGAGACAGCCATGGCTGCCTGCAGGCGCCCCATGCTGCCTTCCCAAGGGCTGCGTGAGGAAGGTGCCTTGCATTGCAGACCCTTTCCCTCCTCCAAATATATATATATCGCCCTTCTTTAATCCCTTTCCTTGCCATGCAGGAATGGAGGCAGAAGGAGATGCATCGGAAAGATGCAGAAAGAGAGGCATCGGAAAGGAAGCTCCAAGGTCCAAGCCCCCCTCCCCCCCCCCCAAATATTGGAAATCTTGGCAATTGGTCCCTTCTCCCCCCCCCCGATCCCTCCCCTATGACCCCCCCCTTTCCTTCCTCTCCTTACCCCTGGATGAGGGAGAAGAGGAGCAGCGTCCGCACCATCATTTTGCACCAAGGAGGAGGCGGCCAGGCGGCAACATCCAGCAGAGAGAGTGGCTGCCAGGAGGACTCCCTCTCTCCCTCCTTCCTCTCCTTCTTCTCCTCCTCGCACGCACTTCCCCGCCCCCCCTTTTTTTCCTCTCTCTCTCTTTTTCCGGCGCCGATGGAGACCTTCCTCTTCTTGACGGAGGGATTTGTAGTACGGATCGGGAGGATGCTTGCTTGCTCCCCCCGACACACTCCCTCCCTCCTCTACCAAGTCCTGCTGCTGTTGGGGGGGGGGGAGGCAGGACTCTGGTTTCCAGGCTTCCCAGTCAAGGGGAGGGGGAGAAATCGAGGGAAATTTTATTATTATTATTATTATTATTATTATTTATTAATTGAGGCTCTGCCAATGGAATGAGATGCCAATGAACCAGAGCCAGTGAGGTCTCAGGTCTGGATCCGCACGGGAGGGAGGGCCCGACTTGACACCGCTACAACTGCCAAGGCGATGGCCTCCAGCCCTGGGGAAGGGGTTGCAGAGGAGGAGGAGGAGGAGGAGGAGGAGGCACCAGGGGAGGACCCTCCGGACCAATCGTGGACCCGGCCAAAGGACAGCTAAACACCAAGGATCAGTCCGTCATGCTTTAAGTGGAGGAGGGTTGGGAGAGAAGGTGGAAAGGGAGGGAGGCCAGGTCCGGGAAATGGAGGACGGCGGGTCTGGCTCCACCACCCGCCTCCCTGGAATACAGATGGAGAAGAAGAGTGTATGCCAGGGAAGGCCTTCCTTCCTTGGCCAACCCTCCCTCCCTCCCTTCCCTTTTTCTTCCTTCCTTCTTTCCTTCCTTCCCTTTCTCCTTCCTCCCTTCCCCCTTCCCTTCCCCCCTCCTTCCCTCCTCCCTTCCCTTTTTCCTCTCTCCCGCCCTCCCTCTTTCTTCCTTCCTTCCATTGCCATCTTTCCCATTGCATTCCTAGGAGAGAAGCCTCAGCCCCAGCCTCAGGCACGGTGCCAGTTGCTATGCAACTCAAGCAATGGGGGGGGGGGGGTATGAGAAGCTTTGAAGGGAGGCCTTGATGGGTCCCTGCTCCCCTGCTTGGGGTCACAAGAGAAAGAGCCCCCTCTGCCCTGCCCTGCCCTGCCTCAGGCCCAGTGGTGGACGGAGAGGAGCCAGGGAGTGTCCTCAACCAGAGGCCCCCAGGGGCAGGGGGACTAGGCAGGGTGGGCACCCACATGGCAGGGGGTAGAAAGGAGGCCTCCGTTTGTTGTGGGCCCTCAAGTCATTTCCAGGATTTCAAAGAGGTCTGCTGCTGACTCATTGTTCCAATCAGTGGAAGCCAATGGGCTCAGGGGAGGGGTGGCTGTGCTCTGGGAGTTTGAGAGTAAAAGGAGCTGTCCAGGGTGCTGAATCTCACACATGCACACCTATAGGTTGAGCGCTTTAGATGAGCTTCTTTCAACCTCAGATTCAAATTCTGAACTGACATAGCTACTCGATACCACCTACCTCCTATATCAAGGACTGTTAAACTTTTTGGAAACAGTCAAATTCTGGGATGTTTTCTTTGTGTATGTGTGTGCCTTCAAATCACCCCTTGACTTATAGTGAACCATAAATTTCATGGGGTTTTGTTAGGCAAGGAATACTCAGAGGTAGTTTTGCCAGTTTCTTCCTCCGAAATATACCCTATAATACCTGGTATTCCTTAGTGGCCTCCCATCCAAGTACCCTGTTTCCCCAAAAATAAGACATCCTCAGAAAATAAGACCTAGTAGAGGTTTTGCTGAATTGCTAAATATAAGGCCTCCCTCAAAAGTAAGACCTAGCAAAGTTTTTGTATATAAATATATATACAATATATAATAAATGTTATATATATATATTTTGTTCAACAATAAATGTTAATTCTTCTTCATGGAAAAATAAGATATCCCCTGAAAATAAGATGTACCACATCTTTGGGAGCAAAAAATAATATAAGACACTGTCTTATTTTCAGGGAAACACTATACTAACTGATCCTGCTTAGCTTCCAAGATCAGATGGGATCTTTGTTGTTGTTAGCTAACCTCAAGTCAATCTCAACCCATGGCAACCCTGTAGATGAGACTTCTACAGGACTCCCTGCCCTCCACTGCTCTGCTCAGTTCCTTCAAATTCATACCCATGACCTCTTCTAGGGAGTCTGTACTTCTAGCAGACAGCCTTCCTTTCTTTCTGCGTCCCTCCATCTTTCCTTGCATTATGGCACAATGGTTAAATGCTGGTACTGAAGCCATAACATTGTGAGTTCAATCCTTCAAGGCTCCAGGTTGACTCACCCTTCCATCTTTTCATAGGTCAGTAAAATGAGTACCCAGCTTGTTGGGGGCAACTGGCTAACACACTGTACACCACTTAGAGAGTGCTTCATTCACAATGAAGCAGTATGGAAATGTAAAGTGCTAAAGTGCTATTGTTTTTTCCCCTTTTTAATATTTATTTTTAAATACCATTATTACAATAAAATATATATCCACTTTGTTTACATATATACTCATCTTGCTGTTAGAATAACATTTTTTCTACTACTTGCAATTGTTTCGATCTTCTATTATTTTCTCCAATGAGTCATGCCTTCTCATGATGTGGCCAAAGTACAACAGCCTCAGTTTTGTCATCTTGACTTCCAAAGAGATTTCTGGTTTGATCTATTCTTGGACCCATTTGTTTGACTTCTTTGTCCATGGTATCTTCAGCACTCCTTCTCCAGCACCACATTTTGAATGAAATTATTTTCTTCCCATCCACTTTCTTAACTGTCCCGGTGTCACATCCCTACATGGTAATAGGGAATGCAACAATCCTATATTATTATTATTATTATTATTATTATTATCCTTTATTTATATAGCGCTGTAAATTTACACAGTGCTGTACATACAATCTTATATTTAGACGGTTCCCTGCCCCCAGGCTTACAGTCTAAAAGAGACAACACAAAAGGAAAAGGGGAAGGTGGTGGGAAGGGGATGAGGTCCAATGCTTCTTCTCTCCCTCTGGGGCCTGGACCAAGGCAGATGGACTGGAGGGAAGGCACGGGTTCTTAATAGTTAAAAGGAGGCATCCTGGGGCAGATGGCACAATCCTGGGAACGCTTCCCTAAACAATATAGTTTTTAACAATATATCAGTGAGTCTCAATCTTCCGTCCTTCAGATATTTTTTGGCCTGATTTCCTGCCAGCTGCAAATAATATGGTACAGATTACAGATAGGAAGTGGTAAAGCCTGAGGTCACTTGACTGAGAGGATCAGTTGGGGCAGCTGGCTAGATAAAAGTGGCATTTGGTGGTGCACGTGGCCTAACAAAGTCAAGTACATTTGGACAATGTACAGCTGCTGCAATACTGGATAATCAGTGTAGTGATTCTGAGCTGACCACTTTTCCAGTTGTACAGCCATCACCAACAACCATTTCTGCCCAGCAGCTTTTGAGCAAACAGGAGGAACACTCAAGGGAACTTGGAAGTTTACCAGATGTATCTTCAACTGTTGCAGTGAGATTTAGAAAGCTGCAAAATAACCTATAAGCAGCAGGGAGGGATTTTCCAGAGCTACCTAGGCACTGTAGGTGAAATCATTGCCACCCTGATTATATAACTGAAAACTTGTTAACTGTAAACATCCATGAGAGGGTCTCTCCTATCCTTCTCTGAGCGCAGCATTTGCTGGATTTTCTTAGTCAATCTGTAGACCATTTGGAGGTTGTGTTTCCATTTGGAATTTACTGCATATCGTACAGCTGCAGACAAGTCTACATAGGGACCATCAAACACAGTGTTTAAATATGAATCAAGGAACATGAGAGACACTGCAGACTGGGTCAGCCTAAAAAATCAGCAGTAGCAGAACACATTATAAACAATCCTGGGCATAAAATATGGTTTGAAAACACTGAAATTCTGGACCAACAACTATCAGGTCAGGATGCACAGGGAAGCCATTGAAATCCATAAACACCTGGACAACTTCAACAGAAAAGAAGAAACTCTGAATGTAAACAAAGTTTGGCTATCAGTCCTTAAAAAACATCAAAATCAAGACCCAGAAAATGGAAATGAAAACCGCCCAGGGAGAGGGGGATTCCCAGCAGACAATGGTTTATTAACTAAATAGAAACCCTGCAGGCCTTGCTGTTCAACAAGAGAACAATACACAGATTAACATGCAAATCGCTTCCTCTCATCCAACAGTAATATACCCCACTCTCCTCTATGCCAGCAATCTTTGAAGATGCCAGCCACAGCTGCTGGCAAAACATCAGGAATAAACCCTTCTAGAACACAGCATCATTGCCCAAAAAACCCAGGAAAATCTATTTGTGCACTGACTTCAGCCCAGACCTTGGAAACATTTCTTTCTGGTTTCCAGTTCTCAGCATGGGCACCAGTGGTTATAGTGCAAAAGGGAGAGGGGATAAACTTTTCCAAGGTCTGGTCCAGACACATTTGGAAACAAACCTGGTTACCTCCTTCCCTGAGAATAAACAAAAATCCATGTTTTGGTCTTATGAGAGACATCTTTCAGTTCAGCATCTAGGGAAAATCTAGAACATGCCTTTCTGGGACTGAGTTCACATGCAACTATGACTCAAGAAGAATAAAAAGTGTTACAGATCTGAGCCCTAGCCCTTTATACTGTACTTCTCCTCAGTAGGGAATGGCCCAAGATATTTTGTTGCCTGGGGAGAACACCAAATAACATAGTACATGAAACAGAGCATCTTTTCTCACCACATCATCATCATCACCATCATCATCATCATTTTCTTATATCACACATTTCTCCCAACTAACTATAATTATAGTCTGGTGATTCCACTTTAACTAACAAGACAACATCACATGGTATCCTAGGATATGCAGTTTAGGGAAAGGCACTGAAAATTCTCAGCCAGAGAGTTCTAGTATCTCACCAGACTACAAATCCCAGGATTCCATAGGATACAGCCATGATAGTGAAAATAGAATTCCAGTGCAATAATTCTATAGTGTAAAAAATCCCAGAGAATTTCCACCAGCTCAAAAGACAAAACTAACCATTTGCTGCTCTTTCATGCTACCCCAGTTTATTTGCCTGAAGCAACCACCACATCCTATAGTATGTTAGAAACAAACTCGTCCTTTTAGTTGTCAGTCTAGTTTCCCAAATAATTTCATGATGATGCCCAAGCTCTGTGATTCCCAAATATTAGCACTGCTTACTGTAAAGAAGTAACAGGTGAGGAATTAGGTTGTCCCATCAAGTTGACTTGAGAGTGGGAGAGGGCTAAGACCTCTAGGATGTATATCGAAGTTGTTTCTTTTGGTGCTACTTTTCTTGAATGATCAATAGGTAGAATTAAAAAAGAATTTCCACATAGAACTTATACTTTACTTTTGCCCTTCACGTATGGCCAAGATCCTTCTGTGGTGTGTTCAGTGAAGATTCCTTTGAATGCCAAATGAAAGCTTCCTATTTGCAAGTTTAGCCAGTTTTGCTGTCCTGGTCAGAGCAGCTGGGAGAAGAATGCTCAGATACAATATTTCACTATACTTGAAATAAAGGGGATGTGTGGGATGAAATGTGGGATGAAATAATGGAGAAAAAAAACAAGCAATGTAATACCACCACTGTCATCTTGGGAGAAAAAAAAACTGTCTAAACAAGGGGACAATTATGGGACAATTCAGCATTAAACTCCTTTGCTTTGGGGAAAAAATATGTGTGTGTGTGCCTTCAACTGAACTGTCAATTTATGACAACTTCATGAATTTCATAGGGTTTTCTTAGGTAAGGAAGTGATTGTGCCAGTTCCTTTCTCTGAAATATAGCTTACAGCACCTGGTTTTTGTTGATGGTTTCCCATCAAGATGCTAATGAGGGCTGATGCTACTTAGCTTCCAAGATCAGATAGGATCTGGCACCTTTGGGGTATTTAGGCCACACGTAGCTAAACTTATAAATGGGGAGTTTTCAATGTGAAAGATTGCAGTCCCTCTTGATTCATGGGGAATCCATTTCAGACTCCCCACCATGAATCGGAAAAAATGCAAATATCTGAGCCCTCATTGGTTACAATGTGTGCCATTTTGTCCCTCCCTGCTTACTGTCCACAAAGGAGTGAGACCATGGACTCCAAGTCTGTGAATGGGGAGGGACGATTGTACGTCCCCTTAAAAAAAACAGCAGTACTGCATCTGTTTGTAAAAGACAGAGTTTTCCCTCATTTTTTTTTAATAATGACAAACATACATGCAACAAAGTTAGTCTTTTTAAATAATGAAGGATAGAATGCAATTAAATGAAATGATTCTGCAATGGTATGGTGGTGATTCCATTAAAAGTGATAGATCAAAGGATGGCATTTGGGAGAAAGGGTGTTAAAGTGGCAGCAGTCTTGGTCTCATCAATCTACCAAGAAGGAAAAAGCTAGTAAAGAAGATGCAGCTTTGCTTTGGGCAGAATGTCTTTCTCTGCAAATGATTCCCTACACCCATGAGATGAATCATGCAAAAACCCTGAAATATGTAAGGCCTCAGGATGGAGGAGAGAAGGCAATTCCCTTCCCCCAATTGTCTTTCCATCATTTAAGAAATCTCTGACCAGATTAATGATCCTCTGCCTTACTGCAAGCTCTTACTTGTCAGCTCCTTGTGGAGAAGAAGTGTGGGTCTTCCTGACTTCTTGTTGACATGATACAAAAGAAAATCATCTACAAATTCACATTTGGACAAATCTTGCTACTTATTTATTAATTTAAAGCATTTTATCCCAACTCTTCAACCAAAAAGGCTCCCAAATATGAAATATCAGTGACAAAGCATTCACTATACCCAGGCTTACAATGCAAAAGATGCAATACATATAGAAAAAAGGTAGGAGGGAGCAAATTCAGCCACCATTTCTTAAACCTGAAAAGTGTTAGTCATGTCAAATATGAATGAAATCAGTTTGTAGAAAGGAACTGCAAAGAAGGTTTTTCAGCAGAGCTGCTACAATGATCCTGTTTCCAATCCCTCCTCCTCCTGCTGTATCTTGATATTAGAATGGGTAAGAATTTTGTTTCTGATATTTTTTTAAAAAAACAAGCAAACAAATTTACCAAACTCCAGAAAATCTATGTGTGAAGAAAGCAGGACAGACAGATTGCTTAGAATGTGTGATAATTTCATTTCCTTTCATTTCATTCAGAATTTTCCAAAAATAGCAACATTTGGATCAGCCCTGGTGGTGCAGTGGTTAAATACCTGTACTGCAGCCACTCACTCAAAACCATAAGGTGGCGAGTTCAAGACCAGCAAAGGGCTGAAGCTCGACTCAGGCTTGCATCCTTCCGAGGTCGCTAAAATGAGTACCCAGATTGTTGGGGGGCAAATAGCTTAGAATTGTAAACCGCTTAGACACTCCTTAAGGGTATGAAGCGGTATATAAATGAAGCTGTCTGTCTGTCTGTCTGGATGTGCAAGAAAGTAATACAAAGGAGACTGATCAACTGAAGCCTTCTGGAATGGCTGCTGGTAGAAAATAGTTAAGAACACACACACACACACACAGAGAGAGAGAGAGAGAGAGAGAGAGAGAGAGATCAAATGTATCTGGCCTCCTAATGGATGGGCCTTGTGTCTTGTCACTCCCACTGCTGCAGACTGATAGAAAAAATAATAATATTTTGATTCAAAATAAAAACTAGAGTGAGGAAAGAGAGCCTGTAACATCTACAATGTACAAGTGGGTTCTAGAATGCTCTGTTATTGTGGGTTATACTGGCAATAACCTTCCCCAAGCACTTCAGTATTCTGGAATAAAGAAAGCACATGATGGAGACAAAATTAAAGTTTACTCTTTCTTCAAAAAATGCACATTAGCAGACATTCTGATGTTTTTTGCAATTTGGCCCAAAGTACACCTGTATTAGTGATTAACAAATCCAAACTGTTTAGAACACCATGAAGAAGCCCTTATCCTGGTTCCTTTCTCTCTTGTCTCCTTCTCCCCCCTGCATCTCTTTCTTTCTTCGTGATGAAACTCCAGTGCTCTCAGAAATGCATAGGCCTATCTGGAAAGATACTTTACTCTGGTTACTGATTTTTAAAAAAAGGCGAGGGAGGACTGGGTGGTCGCATCAACTATAATTGTTACTTTAAATTTTAAGGATGTTAGCTTTGGAAGAGGCTTAGGACCATTTGTTCCTGTTTATAGCAGTACTGACTGAGGAAAATTCCAGGTTTGGGGTGAATTAAGAGGTTTTTTATTTATTAAAAAAACACAGAGTGCAATCACATATACTATAGCAATTCAAACAGACACAACATTCAGAGCTACAGTAACCAAAATGGAAATATGAAAATGGGATAGCAGAGTTTGAGGGATTTGCTGGCGGTGTGTGTGTGTGTGTGTGTGTGATAATTACCTGTCCAATGAGTAGACCATGGAAAACTGGAATGACTCAGACTGGGAGGTTTAAGGGCAATACATGGAGGGCACCCTGGGACACCTGTATGTATACGGCGAGCATGCAGAGACTCTGTGTCTGAGACCAATATTTGTACCTGAAATCTAGCGCAAGCTATGGGCTTTCTTTTCAGGTAAGAAAAGCAGGCTGTCCTTTCCCAATAATTGACAATGGAATTCCAGACTGGTTGATGGCTTCGACTTTAGTGTGATAAAAACAGTATTTGGTCAGGATATCCCCAGGATGGATGGGCCTGGTAGTTTGGCTGAGAACACAACAGAGGGTAGGTAGAGTGGTTGGCTTACTGCTTTGGGTACAAGGAGAACCTTTGTCTCAGGCTGCAAGAGGAAATGCGGTTGACTTGGGTAAAGGATGGAGCAATTGGTGCACCAATTCAGACTTGATTGTCTATTATTGGGATCTGCACTTGCCTCAGGACATGCTCCTTTTCTTCTGGGAAGCTGACTTAGTGTTCCTGAAAAGTCTTCAATTTCTCAAAAAGGCGCTGTCTCCAGATATGAGATATGAAATATGGGAACCCGAAAATATAGTGTGTAGTATGAAGGATGTGCTAACATTATACACAAGAACCAGCTAGTTCTTCCCTGACACATATACTTTCACTAAAACAAACAAACCAAAAAAAACCTCAGTAACATTTTTTTTTCTTTTGCTATCTTTCCTCTAGGGCACTTTGCATTTTTCTTTCTCTCAGAATTCAGGAAACACAAAGGGACATCCATGTAAGCACACAGGCATGCAAAATTCTAGAATGGAAGACCAGGAAAATGCAAACTTTGTTCTAAAAGAAGAACCATGTGATCTATAAACAAAGGTGAAAGAAGTGTTAAATCACTTCTCAATCTCTCTCTCATGAAAAGGTGTTTTTACTCAAGTGTTAATTTGAAAATGGTATGGGAAAGAAGAGATAATTTAACAGGAAGAAATGATACCTCTTGAAAAATGGCTTTTTTTCTGCTCTTTTGATTAATGCAACTGTGAAGGAGTGCTAGAGTTGGGGTTGAAATTAATCAGGCAATATTTTCTTTCTTTTTTTCATATTCAAAAATGAATACATGATATATGCTCCCAATTTCTTCTCATTTGTGTATACATGTGAACAGCACACTCAGTATTAGAGTATGTACTATTCCACCACTTTTTAGAGTTTATCTTTGAACTATGGAAAAGCAATTAAGATACTGAGGGGCTTAGAATAGACCTGTAAGCATTTTCATGCAATTTCATTTAGCATCATACTGGGGGAAAGAAAGATATGGAGAATGTGTCTGAAAGTGTGGATGTACTAAGGGCTCATCTATACTGCACAAATAATGCAGTTTGACACCACTTTACTTGCTATGGCTCAGTTTTATGGATTTATGGGATATGTAGTTTTGTGAGATATTTAGCCTTCTCTGTCAAACTACAAATCCCAGGATCCCATAGGATTGAGCTATGGCAGTTTAACTGGTGTCAAACTGCATTAATTCTGCAATGCATGTGCAGTGAATGAGAGATGATACAATGTCCATCTTAATTTCAAATAATGTCATATTGAAAATGAACCAAGTTCATATTCTACTGGTCCAGAGATTAAGACACGAATCAATAAAGTCAAATTATAAGAAAAGACAGTCTACCTAAACATTAGATAGAACTTCCTCACATAAAGAGTTGTACAACTATGGTATATAGACTACTTTGGAGAGTTTTAAGAAGAGGTTGGATGCCAATCTCCAGGACTGCTTCAGTTGTGGATTCCTGCATGGTAGAGGGTTGCATTAGATGGGGACTGTCATAGATTATAATTCTGTGATTCTAATTGGCACCATCTGGGGAACTGCACACATATCAATACAAAATGAAAAAGGTAAAGACAAACATAACTTCCAGAAAAGCTATTCTTTTAGGGACGATCATGGTAAAATGAAAAAAATAATACTGGAAGCTGTAGTCTTCTTTTTCTTCTTTTTAAAACTTTATTATGTTCTGCTGTTTAATATAAATATAAAGTAACTAAAAAGAGTTACTAAATATAATAAAATACCATATCTGTTACATGACTAAATGAAACAGCCTCCATATCTAACATTTATTTAAGTTATAATCAAATTCACAGTGATGCCTATAATTACTGTACATTTCTTCTTCTTCTTTTTAATAGCTACTCAGGCCAATTTCCTATTATCTGGATTCAATTGAATGCTAAATTCCTAATTGCCTAGATATTCACACAGGTCATTATGCCATTAATTGGCTCAATTATAGGACTGCTACAGGAACAGTAGCATCCCAAATAAACATGCCAGTTATATAATACTTGGGTCCTGTTCACACTAAAAAATAACCTGATGTGGGCATCGGGTTATTTCCCTCAAATGGAGGCAAACGGAGTGGCTGCAGGGAGGACAAAAACGGAGGGGGCAAATGCAAGATCAAGGGTGACAGAAAAGGAAGGAGGAGGAGGAAGAAGCACAAGGATGGAGGGGGCAAATGGAGGCAAGATCAGGGGTGGCGAATGGAAGTGGCTGGGGGGAGGCAAGAATGGGAGTTGTTGAGGGACAGGAGGAGGAAGAAAGTAATCAAATGGGAATGATTTTCAAGTTCCCATTGCCAAAAAAAATTAATAATACCCAGTTCTTTTGAAAAGAACTGCAAGAAAATCCATGGCAAAAAAACCTGGGTTAAGGGGGATTTACCCCCCCCCCATTCAGGTTAGAAAACCCCAGCGCAAGTATGAATGGCCCTAATTTAAATCAGATTGGAGCCCAGGTTAAAATGCAGTGTGAATGGGCCCTTGGCTGAGGCAAGGGTCTGGATATGAGGAAGCTGATGGAAGCTGAAAGGAAGAAAAGGGAGTGCAAGACATGAGAGGGCAGAAATGAGTGGACATTCCTGGCATGTATCTTAAAGAAGCACAGAGCTTCATAACTCACATTTTGTAAATATGACCTACAGTGTTGTCCAATACAAGATGGCCTGGGAAAAAGAAGTACCTTTATATAATCTTATCAATGTGGCACTTTGATTTTTGATGAGACACATAATGAAAATAACATGACAAAAATATCAAATTAACACAATATTATATGACTTTACAAATTCTGAAGTCCCAATAGAAAATCCTTCTTCCTTTAAGACAGGCATGAGTGGTATGGTTGTTGGACTATGATTATGGAGATAAGGCTCAGCCATGGAAACCCACTGGGTGGCCTAGGGCAAGTCATACTCTCTCAGCCTGAGAGGATGGCCATAGCAAGCCCCCTCTCAAGAAACATGCTAAGAAAAACCCCTTAGGATTGCTATAAGCCAGAAATTATGTGAAGGCACAGAACAACAACAACAACAACAAGTAGCTTGCATCTCTCAAACTATTGGACTACAACACCCATCAGACATCACAGCCAATGATGACAGGTGAGAGCAGTGGCAAGTCAACAACAATTGGAGGCTGCAGCTTATCTCCTTCCCTAAAATGTTTCTTGATGTCACTTTAGAGAGAAACACTTGGTCTCTGTTAAGGATTTAAAGAATACAAGTACTTGAGAATGTTCTCATCCTAAATGAGAAAAAAAATTGAATCTGAACAGACACACACAAAATATGGTGAGCTACTACATGATTACTTTTAATTTTAATTTTTTATTTTGTTTGCATTTGTGTACATTTTGGTAATACTTTTTTTTCCAAAAAAGAACTTCCCAAAATGTGGGAAACAATCATAGAATAATACAAAATTAAAGACAAATGCACAAAACATGTGCAAAAAAATCTTTTGAAATTCTTAATCCTTACGTGTAAGAATGAAATAAGTGAATATTTGCATCTCTAATCCATGTATGCCAAAGTGAAACACTGGAAACACAACTCTCTTCCATTTCTCAGTGCAATAACACACACACACACACACACACACCTAAAAACATGTAGGATATAAAAGGAACAAAAACCCTTTAAAAAAACCCACAAAAACTCTTAACAGAATGTGTCCAAACAGAATTAAACCACACATACCCTTCCATTATCTATAAAGTCTCACTTACTTTTGCCAAATTGTTACGGGCTTCAAATTCAGTTCCTTACAAGTAGCTAGACAGGCAGGATGCCATAGGCCACACCTGCTGCATTTGCCAGCAGTTCCTAACCAATTCCATCTCCAGGCTGGTGCAGTAACAGATAAATGTTCATATGCCTGCCACTGGGCCATGGAGTTGATGCCACAATGCACCTCTTATATGTTGCCACTGACACATCCTCTCTGAAAGCTCCCACCATGAAACATAAAGGCATAAACAGGATTCCTTGCTATACCCATGTGACCAGGCACCCCTTCCAACATCAAAGGCTTCCACAGTGGATGCTACAGTGGCAGAAGTTAAGGGACATGCAGGCCCATGTAGTCTACCAGCTGTAGCTATGGAGTTTCGAGAAAACTGTGTAGCAACAGCTGGTCTTTTTGGCTGCATTAAGGCCAGGGTTGGTCATGAAGCACCAGATCAGAATCTGGACTGGTTGAGCCTGACCTAGGGCTATTGGACTGCATCATCCAATCCAGGATGTGCAGGATGATCCAGTACAAGATGATGCCATCAAGGAGACAACCAGAACTCCCTAAACAGAAGAAGGAGGCTTTTTTTTTGGGGGGGGGGGGGACTTCAATGAGCATATATGGTTCAAAGTGTGATTCTCTTCTATAATAAAAGATTATTTGGGAGCAGGGTAACACATTCACCTAGAAAGCATGTGACTCAGAATCAAGCTTAAACATAGTGGCATCACTAAGTGCATTTGAAGGTGCAGACTGCATTGGGTGACACCTGAGAGGAGGGGTGACACCAACTTTGGTCCTCCTCCAGCTGTGGGGGAGTGCATTGCTTCTGCCAGCACCTGTCCCTTCTCTGTTGCCCAGCACATGTCCACTCCCCTGCCCCCCTTTCCTCAGTGCCTTGGCCTGCTCATGGCCAGTCTCTAAGGGCAGCCAGTGGGGGATAGGGAAGGCTGCTGCCAAGACCTTTCCTGGCACCTGTACTAGGTGGCACCAAGACTATGAATGCCACTGCTTAAAGAGTAAAATCATGGAAAGATGATGCCCAAATTGTAATGCAGTCTAGGCTAGACTTTACGACCTCAACATCTAGATCCATTTCAGTCTGGTTTCAGGCCTGGCTATGGAACAGAGAAGATTTACACGCCAGCACTTATCATGGCGTTTTACCAGCATGGTAAATGCTAGTGTGGAAATCTTCAGAGGCAGCCTTGGTTGCCTTGTGGGTGACCTATGCAGGGAAATGGACAGGGAGAGTATGTGCCTGTTAGTTCTGCTTGACCTCACAGTGGCTTTCAATACCATTGACCATGATACGAGGGGGTATCCAAAAGTTTTAATGATCACTTTTTTAAAAATTTGACAGAAAGTTTGTTTTGATTTGTAGTTGTTAACTTATCTCTATGTAGTCACTATCTAGATTTATACATTTTCCCCAGTGTATCTTGACCCTCCAAATACCTGAAGTCTGCAGATTGCGCCTTACGAGGGAGTATCATAAAGTAATAATTATCACCTGGAAGTTATTATGGCATATTGATGAAATTTTGTCAGTGTCAGCATTGGTCCCTAAGTGCATGTTGCTGAGAAAATCAACTCACTGCATCCTTTATTTTTGTGACTGGCTCTGCCAGAAGTTACTAAAGTGTAAAATCCTTGTCAGGCACAATCTGCAGACTTCTACAATAATGGTATTTGGAGGGTCAAGAAACAATGGGGAAAATGTGTAAATCTGAATGGTCACTACATAGAGATAAGTTAACAACTAAAAATCAAAACAAATGTTCTGTCAAAAAAATTTAAAGGTGATCATTAAAACTTTTGGATACCCCCTCGTATCTTTCTGGGCTGCCTCTCTGGGATGGGACTTGGAGGTACTATTTCACAGTGGCTCCATTCCTTCCTGGAGGGATGAACCCAGGAGGTGGTGCTAGGGGACTCCTGCTTAACCACCTGGGCATTGGCCACTCAGGGTTCTGTGTTGTCCCCTGTGCTATTTACCATATACTTGAAACTGCTGGGAGTGGTCATCCAGAGTTTTGGAGTGAGATCCCATCAATATGCAGATAACACTCAACTCTACTACTCCTTCTCACCTCAATCCAAGGAAGTTGTCCTGGTTCTAAACCAGTGTCTGGCATCAGTAATGGACTGTGTGAAGACACACCCAACTAAGGTGGTGACAGGTTTGGGTGTGCAACGCCGGTACCCTGGTGAAATCAAACTCTTGTACCCAAAAAATGCTTAGATGCTGAATATAAAGTTAATTATAGATAAATAAATAAAGTTAAATGTAGATAATTGACTGTTATTTTTGTTAAGCCAACTCCATACCAATAATTACTGTAGAGTGAAATTTTCTGAATCAGGTCAACTAACTGATCCTATCTATTCAGGCATAGGAGTAAGGGCTGTGTGCTGGCCCCTCACTTGTTTAATCTATTTGTGGCAGATTTCCCTATCTTTATGTCAGCAGTAGATTCCCATCCGCCTTCCTTAGGAAATCGCCCACTTTTCATACTCCAATATGCTGATGATACTGTGTTGCTTTCTCTATCCCAAGTGGGCATGTCAAGAGCCTTGAATAGATTTACTGAGCACTGCACTAAATTTCACCTACAGGTAAACTTCGAAAAATCTAAAATATTGGTATTTCCAAAATATTTGGTCCGAGAGTGTGGAAGGTGAATAATCAAACAATTGAACAGGTCAAAATGTATGCTTATCCTGGTGTTCTTTTTCATTTCAATGGTCACTGGAGGAAACAGAGGGATAAAGTTATGCAATCAGGGAAAAGATCATTGGCGGTCATACAATCCTTCTATTACAAAAAGGGTAATCAGGAGGACATCCTTGCAGCCTTAAAAATATATAAAGCTAATTTAAGACCACAAATATTGTATGGTGTATTTTCCTGGATTATAGCCTTTAATAAGGAGATTGAAAGTATACAGACACACTTTTTTAGGAGACTATTATCTATACCTCCATGTGTTCATCATTTGACTCTTTATGCAGAATTAGGATTAAGTACCCTGGAAACTACAGCTTGGTTGTTGGTATGTAAATACTGGTTTAAAATTCATTTCAGAACTAATAGATCTAGTCTGTTATGGTTCTTATTAACAGATAATTACTACATCAGCTTGGCTAAAATCTATGAAAACAAAGTAAACTCTATGGGTTTAAATCTTGATTCTCTCCTCCTATTGTCGGAAAAGAAGTGTTTTGACTCTATTAAAGATTGTTTGGTGAGTAGGGATTACCCGATGACCTATTCAACCCCTCCTGGAGTGTGTTCTCCATCTATGCTTGGTATCCCCCCCTCTTGTGGAAGGACTCCAGATTATTTTCAATCTCTATTGTTACGGGCCTCGAGGAAAGCATTTTTATTTGCAAGGCTGAATATACACCCTTCAAATGTTACTAGAGGCAGACATATAAACATCCCCTTTTTAAATCATGTATGTTATTGTGAACAAGCCCCTGATACTCTTCATCATATTATATTTCTTTGTCCTCTGTATCAAACTCTGAGAGTAAAATTGTTAAGGAGGTTAACAGAAATGAACTTTTGTTTGGTTGAGATAACACTGGAACACTTATTGGATGATTGTAATTCACATATTACTAAATTAATGGCCAATTTCCTGATGGAGGCAACAAAAATTAAAAAAAATATGGTTCAATCTAACTAAATTCTAAATCTTAATTTAATGATATTAAATAGGTGGCAACTTGTTATGATGTAATTTGTTTTAATTTTGCTGTTTTAAAATTGCCATGATGTAAACTAGATTTTAATCTTGTTTTTATTGTAACTGCTAATGTTGATGCAATGCCTAATAAAGGTTGGATGATGATGATGAAGTTAACTAAGGGGTTAGTTTTATTTAAATAACATAAGTAAAAGGTTTCTCCACCCCAGCTCTAAATAACTTGCAAAAGGGTACTTTACTCTTTTGGGTTTCAGCAATCTCCAAGGTGTCATCTTTCTGATCTCAGTCTTGTTTGATTTCCTCTCTCTATGAAGCTGGTGCAGGGTCTTTCAGCTTCTGATTCGTGTTTGTCAGTGGTAACTAATTCAACTAGGATGGTAACTAATTTGGCTGAGATGTAAGGAATTCCCTTTCCAACTGTCTGGGTCTGTTTTGCCACCAAATGACTGCTCTCAGCAAGCTCTCTGCAAAATCTGCCTGAAACTGCAACCTCTAGCCACCAGAGCTTGCTGAGCCAGGGCAAACCAAACCCTGGGAAAAGGTAGGGGGTTCCTACAGCTCCTCCCACAAGTAATACAGTGAACCATTCCTATACTAACATTCTATGGGCTGAACCAATATAAAGGAAAATGCAGGGGAAAATTAAAGCAGTCCTGGCTGGACATCACAGATTGGATTAAGGCAAACAAGTTGAAACTTAATCTAGACAAAACAGAGGTGCTCCTGGTCAGTCAGAAGGCAGATCAGGGAATAGGGAACCAACCTGTGAAAGATGGAGTTATGCTCCTGGACTCAGCTCTGAACCTGGAGGCCCAGGTCTATCCAGTGACCAGGAGTGCTTTTGTACATTTAAAACTTGTGTGCCATCCGTGTTCATTGCCTGAAACACTGGATCTGGCCACAGTGATACATGTCTTGGTTACATTCCATTTGGACTACTGTAACGTGCTCTATTTAGGAGTGCATTTGAAGACTATTCGGAAACTGCAACTGGTTCAAAGAGCTGCAGCAAGCTTGTTAACAAAGGCTGGTTACAGGGACCACCCCTGTTAAAACAGCTCCACTGGCTTCCAATTTGTTTCTGGGAACAATTCAAAATGCTGATTATGACTTATAAAGCCTTATATGGCTCAGATCCAGACTATTTGGCAGACCATATCTCCCTCTGTGAGACAGTCCAGGCACTGAGATCTTCTGGAGAGGCTATTTTCTCAGGGGCAGTACAAATAGGTGGCTGGAAGCTGCCCCTTCCTGTCCCGGGTCAGTGTCGCAGCAGCTGCATGCTGCAGTACCAACCAGTTTCTTAAAGGAAGCTGCTCTGAAGAGGTTCCTGGGAGGGCTGTCATAGGTGTGCCTGCGCACCATGATGATGCCCCTTCCGGCCAGTGCTGTTTGGGCACTGTGCACCATGGACGTAACATGGCACACACCATGTGGATGAGTGCATGCCATAATGGCAGCGGGGCAGCAGAACTAGGGTTCGGAGCATTGGAATACTCCACCCTAGTTCAGCTCTAGTACACAGTCAGACTGGCACAAATGTCCCATCTCCATTGCAAACATAGTTTGTGGGGCACAGGAGAAGGCTTTTCCTGTGGCTGCCCCTGTACTGTGCAACTCACTTCCTACGGAAATCAGAATGCCCCCTTTCTTGTCCTTCCACTGGCAGGTTAAAACCTTTATATACAGACAGCCTTTTAAAACAGAATGTTTTTAAAGGACTGGGTTTTTAAAAACAGTTTTAACTTTTTGATTGTATTATTTTAGTAAGCAATCTCTTTTAGTATTGTAGCAGTTTAATTCTGTTTTAATGTATCAGTTTTCTATGTTTTTAATTGCATTGTTCTTTCAATGTTGTGAGCCGCTCTGCATCCCAGTTCTGGGATAAGAGTTGGATATAAATAAATATAACAACAACAACAATAACACATCTTCACAGTGAAAAAAACATTCCAGTAACATGAGTACTTGCAACCAATGTTGCAATGCCATCTCTTTTATGTGTTGTGTTATATTGTGTTTCTGAATCATCATGGTAACAGACAAAATTAGTATTAATAATAATAATTTAAAAATCCCAGGAGAGTGGCAGTCTTTTTATTAGTTCTGTAAAACTGGGGAGGGTGACAAGTGAAAAGTCCAAGATCCATACTCACTCAACTTCCAAATGCCCCAGAATTCTATGCTCTTGCTCATTTAAAAACACCTACACATACACACAGAAGGGACTCAATGGCTATTTTTAGACTTTAATGATGGTTTGGGGAAGGCCCAAAATAGTCTTAAAATGGAAAATTGCACCCTCCATGATTTTCTGGTGGCCCAGTTCATATTTTTTCTGTGTGTGAGCCATCAAGTCATTTCTGGCTTATGGAACCCTAACCTGTCATGGGGTTTTCTTGGCAAGATTTGTGCAGAAAGGATTTAGTTAATACAAATATCAGTCCTATTCATTCCATGAAGATAATGAATATTGACCAACCATTTTGACCACTGAATATATTCAGTCATTCTTCCTCTCTCCAAACTACAGTGGTCCCCTGGGATACGAAGCCCCCGGGGAACGAAATCCCCGGGACCCGAAACGGCTGGGGCCAAAAAAAAAGCCCCCAGGATCCGAAAAAATCCCCGGGTTGCGGGGAAAAAAAAGCAACCCAGGCCCTTTAAAACAGCGCACTTCCGGCACGCTGTGCATTAACTAAAGCGGTCCCCCGGGTTGCGAAACACTTCCAGGTTACGAAAGTAATCCCGGAACGGATTACTTTCGCAACCCGGGGGACCACTGTATGTAAATTCTGGATATTCTTTGAATACAATAACAATGTCCCTGCAAATGGTCTCATTTTTGTCTGTGGTGTCAGATTTAAATAATAAATAAACTGATGTCTTTTTAATTGTTGTTGATTGTCCGTTAATTATTGTTGCTCCTTGCCTCAATCCATGGGGAGAGGTGGATAAGAAAGAATAATACACAATAATATAATAATATACATGTACAATCAATAGTCTAAATATTTGGAAGAACCCACACATACACACTTTATGAGGGGGATCCTTTAAATCCTTTAAATTTGAGTTTAGAACAACTTTACAAGTAATTCAATGTCTTTAAAAAAAAACCTACAGAGGGCCAATTCACACTGCATTTTAACCTGGGCTCCAATTTAAACGAGGGTCGTTCATACTTGCGCTGGGGTTTCATGACCTGAATTGGAGAGTTGTTCATACTTGCACCAGGGTTTTCTAACCCAATTGGGGGGCATGACGTAAATATCCTTTAACCCGGGTTTTTTGGCCATGGATTTTCTTACGATTCTTTTGAAAAGAACCACTTTTTAGCCAATGGGAACTTGAAAATTGGTCACTTCCGATTCCTTCCTTCCTCCTCCTCCCCTCAGCCACCTGTTCTTGCCTCCCTCCAGCCATCTCCATTCGCTACCCCTGATCTTGCCTCGGTCCATCTCCTGCCTTCTTCTCCTTCCTCCTCCCCCTCTTCCCAGAATTCCATAGCCCTGATCTTGCCTCAGTCCATCTCCTGTCTACTTCTCCTTCCTCCTCCCACTTCCCAGAATTCCATAGCCCTCATCTTGCCTCAGTCCATCTCCTGCCTACTTCTGCTTCCTCCTCTCCCTCTTCCCAGAGTTCCATAGCCCTGATCTTGCCTCAGTCCATCTCCTGCCTACTTCTCCTTCCTCCTCCCCTTCTTCCCACAATTCCATAGCCCCGATCTTGCCTCCCTCTGTCTCCTGCCTTCTTCTCCTTCCTCCTCCTCCTCTTCCCAGAATTCCATATCTCCAATCTTGCCTCAGTTTGTCCCCTTCCTACTTCTGCTTCCTCCTCCTCCTCTTCCCAGAATTCCATAGCCCTGATCTTGCCTCGATTTGTCCCCTGCCTTCTTCTGCTTCCTCCTCCTCCTCCTCATCTTCCTCAGCAACCTTACTCCTCCTCCTCCCCTCCTGCTAGGATGGTGGCATTTTACTCCATTGCCAAATGTGAACGGCATCCTGGGGTAAAATGCCACGATCGGGGCAAATCCATGCCATAGATCAAATCGATCCTGGAAATAAATGCCACTGAGAGATTCAATTGTGGCATTTCAGGGAAATAACCCTGTTCTCACACCAGGTTATTTCGCTAGTGCAAACGGGCCCAGAATTAAAATTACAAAGATTTGTTATGTTGAACATTCACACTATCTGAGCCACTATATTTAAAAACTGAGAAAGAATGAAAACAGATATAGAATGCTCAGCTGATAGCTATAACCAAGAGATTCTTCTTCCTATCTTTTGTAGGGCATGATTCTCTATCTGACCTTTTCAGAACAGTTGCTGGATTATGCTGTATCTGTCAGCACTACAACATCTGGTCCCCCAGCCGTGATGATGTCATGTGGTGGATTAATTCCTCTTCAGGATGGAAAGCTGTAATTTCTTCCTATGGCTACACATTTCATTCCAGAAGACCTGAGTGACATACTGTAATGCAAAAACAAAAACAAAATGATGTGATTATGTTGGAGTGTTAAATGTAAATACCAAGTTTACATTAAAGCTATTGTCACCTCAGTACTCCCATAGTATTTAACATTTTTTTTATTCTGGTTATTATTGATGGGTGGTTTTTTATTTGTTTTGGGGTTTTTGCTTTTTTGGAATACCTATGAAAAAGTCAAGCTTTGGCAGAAGAAACACCATGCTCTGATGCCACTACCAAGCTGGCACAAAGGGGTGGATTGTTTCACCCCTTTCTTTTAGAGCTATAGTACTAAAATGGTATAGCAGTTCAGAACTATTATAACATTTTTTTTAAAAAAAAAGTGCAAGAGAGGGAGCATGGATAGTAGGGGAAGAGCATGGGGGAGATGTTGAGTTCATGGTGGAGATAGCAGGGATAAGGAGGGAAACCATGCCTGCATCACAGCTCAAGCAATAAAAAAAAAAATGTGTGACCAAAAGCACAGAGAAGACTGGATCCAGGAACAGGAACAACCATTACAAGGTGTCAAATACAGAAGCAACATAGTCTGGCATTTACTGGAACGATTGGCCCATCTGGAGGAGCTGCCAGACTCTCATTTTACTTCTAGACTTTTAGCTTCTCAGTTTTGACACTTCACAACACATGGCTTCCTATGATTTGCTGCTTTAAGAGTCTTTGAATCTGGAATTAACTGCTCGTAATGACCTTTTAGCCCACTGTGAAAGTCAGTTCACATGACCATTACTGTGACAGATAAGTTATCACAAAATCACATGATAAAGGAGATTTATTTATGAACCATGTATTGTACCTTCCTGCAACATCTGCTTCTAAGGCCTTTTAGAGTATGATAAAAGGTGATAGTAGCCAGCCAGCCCCTGGCTATGTTTCTACCTCAGGATATAGACAAGACATATCATCCTCATAGAGATCCCAAAGGTAATTGCACAGAGGAGATTCTGGTTACCTCCTTCTACAATAACTATACAAAGAAATAGAAATCAATTTATCACTAAAATGATTTCAGCAAGAGTGGCATCTCTGGAGCTTATCACATGGGGCCAGTAAAGCACACTAGTGGCAGAATTATAGTGCCTTTGGCTGTATTCCTCCACATGATGTTGTTACTCTTCTGTTGCTTCACATGAGAAACCATATTAAAAGCAACTATTTTTACTTACAGAAAAGGAAACAACAGTAATGACCTTTTTTACAGCTTCTGTCATGTATGATTCCCAGAGCAATAGCTCTTTTTTGGTAATTTTGGGAGGTCAGTGATCATGGTTTGGGTTAAGAAATGATAGTGATTGGGGGAGATCCAGGCCCTTGCAAGAGTGTCTGTCACCCTGTTGCTGCAGTGGTACTTCCTCTCTCTGTGTCTTTCTCTGTCTGTCTCCCCCCCTCCCTACACACAAACACACATACGTATCTCCTTCATCTCCTTTCTCCAGCAGCACCAGAACAAAGATGGTGATATGAAGTTGTTTCTATGATTTTGCCCACCCCTAACATACAGATTTTGCCCTCCCCTCACATACGCTTTTCTCACTGATAATTTTTTAACAGGCAATGCAACTGTAGCAGTAAAGGGTCCTTGTGTTGTAAGGCCTTCTGTGTTTTCAGCCGTATGCCTTGTGCTGAATTTGAGTCGCCACCTCTTCTTTCTCACAGGAACCTCATCCTTAGTGGCTTCTTAACAGCCAGGAACAATGTAATCCTCTCTATGTGCGGAATGTACTGATTGAATTTGGTCATGTAGGTAGATGAGAACATTTTTCAGTTAGTTTTTTTTTTTTAAGTAAACACTTTTCAAAATTTGCTTCATTAAACTCAGTAGGAATAAAAACCTGAAGGAAAAAACTGAATGCATCAGAAAGCAAATCTTAGCCTTAGAACGTATCTATGTCATACACAAAACATTCTAGGATGTCTCTGCTTCCACAGAAACTTCCACTCACCAGTCAAGTAGCTGAGGTTTCAGGGAAGAAAGAAAAGAAAGAGAACATGCAAAGTGCCACATTTGAGTAATGTAGTCTCCTGACTCTCCTGAATTTTATTCAGATAGTCAAATGGCAATTCCAGTCTCTCTCTTTTCAGTTCAAAAGAGAGCTTCACCATTGGCTGCCTTTCATATAGAAACAAAGAGCATGGAAAATATTTTTAAGAGCTAACACATTACTGTTGGTGCTATTTTTTTTTTAAAAAAAGCAGCATATTAGCATCTACACATGACTTTAAGAGTAACATATTAATTTTCAATTATTTTCTGTTTTTCAAATATCTTACCCATCAAATATGGTCCAAGGTAAAATGGTAAAATGGCCCAGGTAAAATGGAACTATTTTAACAAATGCACTTGTATGGAACTTCACCAAATATGGAGGCAGAATGCTGCTGTGTAGGTCAGTCTGGGAGTAGAGGTAGCAAAAATCTTAGGAAAACCAGCAATGGATACATTGAACGGAAAGTTTATCTCGTGACTCTTATAAGGTCAAAAGATGATTGCATGTTCAGAAGCTTAAAACCATTAACATTGCAGTATTTCCTATCTTACATCTCACAGTTGGAAGCACAATTAGAAAAAGAATAATGAGCTAACTGGATCTTTCAAAACACCCAGTAATATAGTTATTACATTCTTAGGAACAAATAAGTAAATAAATCTTTATTGAATCAGTCTGCCGACTATATCAAACAATTAAAAATCAATAGGTTGGCTATAGGTAATTTATGTGTAGAGACCATAAAGTTGTTTGAGTTTCAGATTATGTTCAGAACATAGCTATTATTGTAGGAGTTCAGTTTTTGGAAATCACAGAATTTAATATTATGATCCTCCCCTGAACATCCATCTTGTTCAACTAACTGTACCTAAGGAGAATGACTTAACAACTCATCATTTAGGCACTGACATAATGTAAAATCTTACTGTGCTGGAGAGAAAGCTTAGAACTGTTGATATTTTAGACTACAGCTCCAAAAAGTGTCCAAACAATAATTCCCCAAGCTTTGGCCAGAACTGAAGCACAATCTCATAATGAAATCATAACAAAAAATGTGATTTCAGGGGGAAATGTTTTGGGTTCAGAGGCACCATTTCTGATTTTTCTAGATGAGAGCACAAGAGTCAAAGGCATTTATTATCCCCCCCCCCCCCCCCAGTAGTATATTCACTGGTAACTGGTGGCTCCCACATCAGCAGCATAGTGAATCGGGACTTTGATTTTGAACTTTAAAGGAGCTGTCCAAGGTGCTGGACATAATTGGAGGATAGGACTCTGCACTTTTCATAACTCCTTAAACATTTTCACTAAAACATTACCCCATGGACACTGAAACTTCCAGCTGAAACTCAGTTTATTTTAAGAGCATTGCCATGGTTATCATTCTTTAATGTATGTCTATATGTTGTTGTTGTGTGACTTCAGGTCATTCTTATGGCAACCCTATTATGGGATATTCTGAGAGAGTATGACTTGTCTTAGGTCACTCAGTGGGTTTCCATGGCCAAGTAGTGAATTGAACCCTCATCTCCAGAGTTGTAGTCCAATGCCCAAACCACTATTTCATGCTAGTTCTCAACATAAAGATATCTATATCGAGATAGATAAATATATAGATAGAATGGATATAAAGTGTTATATTGTCATATTTATAACTATGTCTGTTGTGATTCCATACTGAATGCAGTAATTGCAGGAAAATTACGTATAACTACATGTGACCTCTCTCAAGTTTACTATTTATGCCTCATAATAACCTCATATATGATACTCAGAGGGAGGAGGTGCCAAGTGTCACCTTTGTCTAGACCGAAGCATGTCAGCCAGCAAAGCTAATAGTAACAACAAGAGCAAAGACACCAATTGCAACAATGGTCCAAGCATTATTTGGTCTACTGGTGCAGGTTCAAAAAATGCTCAACAAACTATATTCTCTTATATTTTTGTTCCATAGAGTGCATTTACATTATGGTCTGTTAATTGTTATGGTGCCATCTTACAGCATTTGAGTTGAGATCTGTAGTTTGCTGAGGCACTTTGCAATTCTTTGATAGAAAGCTTTAGTGCTTTAAACCAAGGGAGTGAGCTTGAACTCTGTAGCAGGGAATTCTAAGTACCTTCAAACTGTAACTCCCAGGATTCTGTACAATTGAGCTACAACAATTAAAGTGATATCAAATTGCTATAAATGTACAGCATGGATACACTCAAAGAGTCAGTCCACCATTTATAATGACATCATCATAATTCTTTACATCTGAAGGAAGGCTAAAAAAATGGACATAGAATCAGACTTTCCTTAGTCATTTTGTGGCTTTCATGGGCAAGATACATGCCCCTTACTAGCTCATTATGAAAAGCTGCATGCCCAATGGGCTCATATAAACATACTTTTAAGCAACGTTTTATTTATATTTATTTAATTTATTTTATTAAAATATATCCCAACCTATGTCCAAGGATCTCAAGATGGTGTACAATAAAATTCATTTAAACAGTTAAAAAATATAAATCACTTAGCACTCAGTGAAATGATGACCAGATTTCACAGATTATAGCATGTAAATGTCATTAAAATATAACAGATTTTGGTCAAGACCTTTCCCCATTGACTTTAAAAATACATACACTGTTGTAACTGGAGATCATGACAACATACATCAATAATAGGATGCCAGTTTTTTCTTTTTGATTCCAATGGGCCAGATCCAAAGCTTCTATTCTATTCTATTCTATTCTATTCTATTCTATAGAAGACATTCCCTGCAATGATTTTTTTTTAAAATGGATAAAGATCCCTTTATCCTGTGGTCCCATACCTTTGTTAACTTTCTCAAATCAGGCTTTTATCAACTACTCTGTTTCTATTTTCAGACAATATTCTAATGCTCTAGCAGGTTGTCAAAGGCCTGCTGTACTTTTAAAAAAAACTGAGGGTGCTTGGAGAATTTTGTTGGTGTTACTGCTCCAAATATATCCCTAATTTTAGTATTGCTGGCATTGTCAAATTGAAATTAAGTTGGGGATATGCCTCATTATCTGTAAATAATGCCACTATGATCTGTGGCAGGCATTTCCTCCCACAGTCTTCTATTTCAAACCTTATGCACATAAAGGAAGAGCACACATGTTATTCTAAATCTCCTACTGATGCCACAGCATGTCAGAGAAAATTGTTGGAAAGTACTTTTTAGAAAAAAATCAATCTCAGAAAGGTGAGAGGAGACAGCTATTGTTATTCAAGTTACTGAAGTAAAATCTCTAAGCTATTCAAGCTCGATGAGTCAACTGGGAAGGGGAGAATCATTGTGAATTTCCAATCCACCTTCTCTCTTTCCAATCTGTGCGATCAAGTTATTGTGTCGCGAAATGTCAGATAGTTATTTTAGAGCTTGGGATGTCAAATTTGAAAATGATAATGCTAATGTTAAATATTGGAAACTGATAAATTAATTCATTGTCATCAGTACCAATACCTGAAATTGTTTCATTGTGTTATCATTAGATACATTTTAAAACATTATTTTGAGCCTGTACTATGAGATTTATGGAGAAAGGTATGGAGATTGTTACTGTTGATCATTGGGATTTATTTTGTTATTGTCCCCTTCAAACATCTTTTTTAGGGGGGCAGGTGTCTTTAAACGTTGCCTTATTTTACTCTGGTTTATTGTTGTTGTTATTGTTGTTCCTTTGTTTGGTCTTCTTTTGTTTTGTTGGTCATCTTTGGAATGGGGATGGTGGAAATTCAATACATCTGGTAACTGAGGAAAGGCTCCCTATTGTCACTGATCTGTATCTTTCATCTCCACTCTAAATAACATGAGCATATAACATGTAAGGTGATATATTTCATTCAGAGGACTATTCACTATGATTATAGCAATAAGTAAATAGTTAACAAAGATCAGATGGTAAATCAAAGGTGGAGTGTTCTTTCTCAGAAATGTGACATATGCCTCTAAGCATATGCAGTAGGAAAGTAATATTACCCTGAGAACCAGGCCTCTGATTACCCTTCATATTTCATATCAAATTAATATTAAAAGGGAAGCTGGTGAGGTGACCTAGGCATGACCCCGCTGTGGCTGCCTGACCTTCTCACACATGGAAAAACTGGTTAGGGCTAACTAGGATCTAGAAGGCACCCACCATGATTCCCTGAGGCCCCAGCTTAATCCCTTTTGTCTACAGAGGGCGGTGAGAGGATCATGGCCTAAAGTGGTGATTGTATTAAACCACCTAAGAAAGGGAAACACTGGAAAATCCCTTTGTCTACCATGTTACAATAATCACTTGATTATCTGCTTCTAGTATGAACTATTCATTTCCCCCTGGGAACCCATTTAGCAGAGCTTCTGATGCTTTCAAGCCTTGGTTTCTGCCCCTAAGGCACAATTCTGGTTACACATACAACTTGTAAAACAGTCATTCTTTGCAAGCAGTCTAGTTTGCAAGCAGGCAAGCACTCTGCTGGTTTTACCACAGCACCTATTGAGTCTTCTCTATTCCAGACTCCAATCCATTGGGGTCCAGATCCACGTTGGTAACATATCTCCATTAGCAAGGCCTTAAAACTATTCCATTCCTCCCACCTTTGCTTCTCTAGCTCTTGTGTGTGTGCATGAGTGCATGTATGTTTGTGTGTGTTGGTTATTTTCTCTAATAAAAATACAAAAACCTATATCGGTTTGCCCGGAGTTCTGTGTGGTTTTGACCTGGTACACATTTGGGTTGCTATCAGACTGCTTTTACCCTGGCCGTACTATATCTCTCATATAGGCTAATATTAAATTCCCTTAAGACATATGAATTTGTTAGGCCTGCCCTACCTGAAGGTTTACCTTAAGATGTTGTTCCTGATGACTGTAACCACATGGCAAGTCATTCAGCAATTGCTTATGTAAATGTAAGCAGTTCAGACATCACCAGGTGCTAGTTTGGAGGAAGAGACTTGCTGTGATGCAGAAAGAAAAGAAAAGAAAAACCATCATTTGATGGGGGGGGGGGAGGGGTGGCAGCTGCCATGAGGAATTATTTCAAGTGGCCTAAATGTGAGGCCTTTCATTCATGTTTGTCCTAGTTTAAGCCAAGCAGATACTACCAAAAGTCAGCATCATTTTTTTAATCTCTTAAATTGATTCTTCCAATCAGTTTAAAGGGATGAAAAACATACACGGCTTGCCTGCTTGTTAGACATCTGGCTAATGTAATAACAGGGAATGATCTATGAACTCTGATCCATAATAGGTTTAGGATCACATAATTAATTGACAACTTATTATTCTAAAAACAGAACATGAGAACTCACTCTTTCATAGACTGTGAAAGGACTGAGCAATATAATCTGTTTAAATCAGGAGTGGAAATCATGCATTCTAACCCATGTCATTGGACTGCAGCTCCCAGTTGCCCTCGACAACATAGCCAATGATAAGAGATGCTCGGACCCGCAGTTCTTCTGCATATGGAAGGCTACACTACACTATTCCCACCTATGCATTAAATAAATCTCAAAATAATATCACATTGTGTGAAATCTTCAAGATAGAGGAATTACGCTACATATGATGGAGCAATTGATTTAGCCAATTCTCAAGTAACAAATAGGCTTGGGCTGATTTGCACTGATCTATATGAGAGCAGAACAAAATGGCAAAATGCAGCACAAGTGTGAAACAGTCACAGAGTGCATCTACATTGCAGAAATAATGCACCTGGGCCCACTTTGACTACCATGGCTCCTTCCTACATAAACTTGGGATTTATAGTTTTGTGAGGTGCCAGCACTCTTGACAGACAATGCTAAAGTACTTGTAAAACAACAAATCCCAGGATTCCATAGGATGGTACTACAGCACTAAAAATCATGTCAAACTGCATTAGTTCTATGGTTTAGATGAACCCATAGAGAAAAATGCTTTGGACTATCCAGAGATTTAGATGTCAAAAATTAGCCATACAGTATGAAAAGATAATTCTCTCTGTGTTATACATCCACAAAATGTAGCCTGCAAGAGGTTCCATCTTTATGTATTTTGCTCCTTTAGCTCTTGTTAGAGGCTATTAGAGGCTCAGACATTGATTCTATAAAAGCAGCCTTATTTCAATGAACATTTTTTAAAAGATGGATGGATGGATGGATGGATAGATAGATGACAGACAGACTGCTGCTTAGGGATGCTGCTTGTTTCAGAAAGCCTCCCATTTCAGTTGTGCTCTTCTTTAATGTGAATAACCAGGAGTAACTAAGGGGCTAAACAGACAGCCCCTAAGGGGTGGCCTGCAGCCACCTCTTTTGTTGCCAGATCAGGGCCATGACAACTACAAGGGCACTCTAGTAGTGGCGGCAGCTTTTTGCCACTTCATCAGTGCAACACATGTAAGTGCTGTGCCAAAGAAGCAGTGTGATGCTACCAGCTGCCTGGTTAGGTGGGAGGTGTGGGGGCGGCGTTTGGGTGGTCAGCGTGTGGATACCATGCCCCCACTCCATCCCAAGGCTGGCTCTTTATGTCAGTCTGTTGAGGCCCTACATGGCCTCATAGCCCAAAAACCCACAAAAAACAATGGATGCCAGCCACGAAAGCCGTCAACTTCAAATAAGAAAGCAAAAGTTATTAATGAGATTGAACACATAAGCTAGAGAGGCTGCAGCAGTTCGCTTTTGCTGGAGTCTACAGAGAAGGACAAGATTCCACCCCTCCTCTCCTTTCTCATTCTTAGAGTGCCATCTACTTTTGGACTTTGAACTCAGGAGCTGCTCATACCACCCCTATGGGGCAGCCTGCAGTCACCTTCAGCTGTGCTGGATCTGGGGGCCATGGTAACTGAATGCCACCCTGTATGTGGTTGTGGCACATGCATCATGTGGATGCCACACTCTGACTCCCCTAGACCAGCCTTTATGGCTAGTGTGCACAGCTCCTGAGTTTGCAAAAACTGAAGTAAGCTGAGGACAAAGGAGGAAAGTTGGATATTTTTGAACAGTGGAAAAAAAGGAAGACTGAGGAGTAAATAGTACTCAGGACTACTACTACTACTACTAATAATAATAATAATAATAATAATAATTGATTTGTACCCTGCTCTTCAGCCCTAAAGGTTATCAGAGTGGCTTACAAATATTATTTTAATTAGATGGTTCCCTGCCCTCAGGCTTACAATCTAAGAAGACATGACACAAAAGGAGAAGGGAATGGTGGTGGGGAAGGGAATCAGGTCCAAAAGTTCTTCTCTCCATCTGACGCTTGGACCAAAGCAGATGGCATGGAGGGAGGGCTCTGCTTCTTAATCTAGGACAGCCCCGGTGGAGTTTGGCCAGTCCTTTCACTCCCTCCTAGGCCAGATGTTGTTGCCATGGAGAGAGGGCACTTCAACTTGAGGCCAGTCCCAATGGTGTTGCTAGGCCTCTCCTTTCACTCTCTCCTAGGCCAGATGGAGGGTATGCAATATCAGGCACTGCACTATGGACAATTTAAGAAGGTGGCTGCCTGCAATGGTCTGAATGATGGGATGAGAGGGCTTGGCAGTGGGTCTTTCTGAACTCCAGAGCCATTAAGAGGTGCCATACTAATTTCTTATTTCAGCTCTAGATTATTCATTGGGTGTATTTCTATACATGGCACTTTTGTTCTTAATATTTGACAGATCTGTTTCATCAATTACAGTGTAAAATAAATACCAGTACATAAACTGGGAAGTAAGTCTTCATTTATTTCATTCATACTTGCAAAAAAAAAAAAAAAACCAAAAAAACATTTACAACATTTCCCACCACCACCATCAACAACAACCAAGCATACAAGGGTATCTGTACAATTTTCAAGCACTATTCATATTTTATGACTTTGTTTGAGAAACTGATTTGCATAAAATGCACATATTGTCTGGACAGAAAAGGTGTGTTTCACTCAGAATATAGTGCTTTCCTATGCATTAAAATAAAATAAAATAAAATGATTTTTCCCTTTGTTTTGTCTTTTTGCACAAAAACAATGCTGAAAATAGTTTTTGGTGGGTTTTTCAGGCTATTAGGATGTATTCTAGAAGAGTTTATTCTTGACATTTCACCAACAGCTGTGGCTGGCATCTTCAGAGAATGCTGGCATGGAAGAGAGTGGGGTATATATACTGTTGGTTGAGAGGAAGCATTTTACATGTTAATCTATGTATTATTTTGTTACTGAATGGCAAGGCCTCATTGTGTCTATTTAATTAATGATCCATTGTCTGCTGGGAAATCTGCTGAAAATCTATATCTGGCATTCTGTGTGTGTGTGTGTGTGTGTTTTAATTCATCTGAAAAGTTTTTCAGTTTGTTCAAAATTAATATTTCATTTTCCATATTTTCTTATGCTATATACATTTACATTGCATATGAAAATTTTCTTAAAACTTTAACTCGCATTCTTGCTGATTCTTACAAATTCTATACTATAACCTTCTATACTGAATTTGGCTTCCATTTGTCTAATATAGTTAATAAAGCAATAAAAAGATTATAAACAGTTCTTTATTATAGTATTTTGTCTTTTTTGGTTACCTCAGTCTAACGTAATGCTTCATGTTTTTTTTGGAATTGTTTCAGCACTATCACGTACTCTAGGTGATACTTAGTGGTTGACAGTTCTCTATGGCCATCTTTTTTTTTCCAGTATTTCATTAAAAGGTCCCAAACTACACTAGGTTTTTCAAATAATTTTCCTTCTGTCCAGTTAGTGAATTTGTCCATTTCTATGTTACCCAATACTTTTAACAGCCAATTGTTTATTGTGGAAAAGTCCTTTACTTTCCACTTTTGTACCATCAGGATTCTAGCTGTGGTGATCATGTAAAGTATTGTTTTCCAGTGTTTCTTTGTGTTGTACTCTGTGATTTTGTTTGTCATATTGAAAAGTTAGATTTCTCGTAGCACATTAAAATTTATTTCTAAAATGTCATTAATCTTCATGTGTATATTTTTTCCAGATTTTATTTTTTGATCCTATTACAAGTCCATCATAGATAGTACCAATTGCCCATTGCTTCTCCACATTTCCTACATTTGCTTTCTTTATTTTTGTAAATCTTTGCTAGTTTTGATGAGGTCAGGTACCATCTGTATACCATCTTCAGGTAATTTTCTCTAATGCTTTGATATTTGGAAAATTGAAATGTCTTTATTCTTGAATGTTGCCAGCTTTCTAAATTGATAATTCTCCCTAGATCTGTGGCCCATTTTATCATTGTTTCTTTTATCATTTCTTGTTCTTGATTTCTTTCAGGGAATATTTTTATAAATTTTTGCCACTGGTTTTGATTCATGTCCTTCTAATATCATGCCTAGTTCATTTTTTCCCATTTCAAAATCTGTGTCTTTTTGGTCTCTTTTACATCTATCTGACAATTGTTTATATACTAATCAGCATCTTTCTAGTTCAAATCCCTGAATTTCATTTATCGTTTTCAATACATATTGGCCTTGGTTGTTCTTTTTCAGAATGTCTCTGTACCTTAGCCATGCTGCAGAGATTTTTGTCCTTCCTAACAGGGCCTCTTGGGGTGATATTCAGCCTGCTATTTTGAAGTAAAAAAAATTGGTCTTGTTCCCCCCCCCCCCCCGGTAGCAAGAATTGATTTGTGAATGAAGTGGTGCTCAAATTCTCTCTGTCTATTACTTTTGTCATACCAAAGGTAGGCATACCACCCGAAATGTACATTAAAACTTTCTATTGTTTTAACAGATTTTTAACTTAAACAAACGAAACAAACAGCTTCATTTATATACCGCTTCATACCCTTAAGGAGTGTCTAAGCAGTTTACAATTGTAAGCTATTTGCCCCCCAACAATCTGGGTACTCATTTTAGTGACCTCAGAAGGATGCAAGCCTGAGTCGAGCTTCAGCCCTTTGCTGGTCTTGACCTCGCCACTTTATGGTTTTGAGTGAGTGGCTGCAGTACAGGCATTTAACCACTGCGCCACCACTTAGAGTTATGAGTCTATCATTACTCCATATTTGCTAACGCTTTGTAATCACAATTGTGACACTATTGCCACAATGATAAATACCCTTCAAAACCTACGTTAGCAGGCAGCAGTTGCACTGCATGATGGAGGTATATTCAACTGATCATTTGGACCCAAGAGAATAATATTTCCACTACTCCCATCCCCACCAGTAATCAACACTGCAACAATCAGAAGCAGGAACCCTGCCTGTTCTTTGTCACAGCTTTGCTCACTGGCAGGTAGGCAGTCAAAAGATCATTTTTCTGTACCCAATTGCCTGAATAACATCTCTTGGTGCAGCTGTTGCTTGGGCAGAACAAGCCAGGCCAGGAGATGTTACATAGTTATGCATATGTAATTAAGCAGGCAAAGCAGAATATGGACCCATTTGTTTTTCTTTGTGAGGATATGTGAATCTGAGCAAACTGTACAAATTGTACATGATTTGTATCACTTTATAGAATTTGTAGCAGTATACAGACTCCACAGAAAAAAAACATACAATTTTCCTGCATATGTTTTCTATGGAAAAGCCAATATTTTACAGACAAAGTTTGTCTATGAAAAACAGATGCTTTCTGCCTCGAAACATCGCTTTTGTGAAGAAAAACCACACCTTTTCCTCTCCTGCAACTTTGGAGTTTGTCCCCCCCCCCCCCCATCAAGTCCTGAAGTGTGATAACTTCCACAGCTGTTTTCTCTGGGCACCTTTTTGACCAAAGATTAGTAATAGTATTCTTCATTTCCCTACTGTAGCACTCGCATCATAAGACCCTGGCTTGGATGCAGTGTTTGTTCAGAGTATGAGGAATGCAAAATTACCACACAGTCCTGGTCTCGGGAAAGCTGGTTTATTTAAAAAAGTAGAATTAAAGAAAGACAAGATATACATATACACTGTAGCTTCAAGAAATAGGCATGTAAGAAGGAAAGCAACCAAACATATATACACAGGGCTGCAAGGGGCTGCAAAGCAAAAGCCTTTGTTTGATAGCATCTTATGTATCTTTTCTCTTCTACAAGCTTCTAGAAAAACATCCTGTCATCTAACCTAGGGTCTGAGCCCAGCAAAAAGAAAATATTCCCTTAACAATTAGTGAGTTCCAAGATGATCTGGAAAGTCTTATCTTTTGGCATTGGGATGTAATTCCTCCATCGTCCTGTACCATCCAGATGCAGGGAGAACTTTTCCTTAACCCATCTCTAACAAGGTAAACAAGGCCTACAAGTCTACAAATCAAAATGTAACCTGAACCATATTTTTGTTAAAGCCATAAGTTCCAGGCCTAACACCCTACACAATAGGAAGATACCTCTCTCAGTATAGCTAAGAATGGAGAATATATATATATATATATATATATATACACTCCATTCACACAGGAATGCCACTCCATTCACACAGGAAGAAGATTGAGGAGGTCATGCTAGCAAGAAGGATGCATTGGAACTCCATCCCCAGAGAAGCCAGGATGGCGTCATCCTTGCTCTCCTTCCACCAACAGGTAAAAACATTTTTGTACTGTTCAGCTTTGACTAACTGATGCGGGTTGGGGTTTTAAATATTGTGCAATTTGGATTTTAAGTTTTGTATATACTCCTTTAATGCATTTTAATATTTTTAATATTTTATGTTTTAGCTTCATAGATTATTTAATTGCTTTTCAAATCTTGTATGTATACTTTTGATGACTTTGTATTGTTTACAGTTTCTATTGTTTTAAATATTTTTTATCATGTATAAAGGAATAATAAACACATTAATAAATACATTTGTTATTGTTATTGTTATTTTGATTATGTAAAATCTGCCACACATGGTGGCTTTCCACTGGCAGCTTCCTGTTCTCCCCTGCTAAAGCCTCTTCAAGAAGCTTTATCTCAGGAAAGGTGCTTTGGGAGAAATGGTAATCAGTCAAAAGCCCACTGTTTATGCTGCTACCACAAAACATGGATGACGACGACAACAACAACGATGATGATGATTTTATATAATGTCTTTCCAAAGCATCAATGCAGTTTATAAATTAACATAAACAAATACATAAAATGCATAAACAATTTAAATAAGCAATATATAGAATACCTAAATAATACTTAATGTACTGTATACAAACTAAAATTCCAAACCTCATCCCTTAGCTAAAATACCGTCTTCAAATTACAATTTAATTTATTAAATATTTAAAATAAATAAACTTAAAATGAACAAATTTAATTTTTATTTTTTTTAAAAAAAATAGGTAAGCATAGGAGGGACATTTGGGGCAAACAGGGGAGAACTATATCAATGAGTAGGAGGATCAGTCTGGGAAGGCCTGCTGGAAGAGGTACATCTTAATAGTCTTCTTAAAGGCATCAACAGTGGTGATATGACAGATCTCTTCTGGCAGGTCATTCCTTAATTTAGATGTGGCAGCTGAGAAGGTCCTCTTGGTGACTGCAGCCAACCCGGTCTGTCTTGGCTGCAGTAAATTCATCCCAGAGGACCTGAGTGTGAGGAGTGGATTGGGTGGAAGAAGGCACTCCTTTAAGTAAGCTAGACCCAAGCCATGAAGGGCTTTAAAGATTGTTACCAACACCTTGTACTTCACCCAGAAACTGATTGGCACCCAATGAAGCGATTTTAATATAGGTGTTTTGTGGTCACCTCTAGGTTTTCCAGTGACTACATAATCTGGCTGTCATATTTTGAACCAGTTGAAGTTTCCAAAATAGGTCCAAGGGTAGCCCCATGCAGAACACATTGCAGAAGTCGAGTCGAGATGCATGTACTACCATTTCTAGGTCCCCCGGTTCCAGGAAGAGCCACAGCTGGTGTATCAGCTGAAGTTGATAACAGGCACTCCTGGATGTTGCATCGATCTGAGCTGACAATTGGAGGGATGAGTCTAGGAGTACCCCCAAGCTGCAGACACAGTCTTTTAGGGGAAGTGTGACTCCATCCAGGACTGGTTGATGAATCTCCATACCCAGATTTGGGATCCCTATAGCGAGTACCTCCATCTTATCTAGATTCAGTTTCAGTCTATTTTTCCTCATCCAGTCCATTATCGCTTTAGGGCATTCATTCAGAGGAGAGATGCCTTCCTTAGTCACTGCAGCAGTTTGGGACATGGAGAGGTATATCTGAGTGTCCTCAGCATACTGGCCCATATCTCCTGATGATCTCAACCAGAGATTTCGTGTAAATGATAAATAGCATTGGAGGCAGAATGACAAAGGGACCCCAGATTTAAGCTCCCTCTTAGAGTGTGATGAAATGAGTGAATGTGAGTAGAGTGGCATTTTTTGACTGAACAAAATGGAGAATTCACAATGCATCATATGGGAGTTGTTTTGGCAAGCGAAGCGAAGATTCCTGAAAGGTTGATGTGGCAATGGCATATCCATGAAAAAAAGAGTTTTCAGCTGCCTGTGTTACCTGTGTTAAGAAGAAGACGTCCAAAAATTGCGAGAACAGCAATAAAGAACAGAATGCTTGGACATAAACTGATAAGAGATAGAACTTTGAGTATGGACATAGAGTATGGAACTTTGGCTTAAGCAAAGGTTTATGGAGAAGAGCCAAAGGGTATTGGACTTTGCAAAATGTTTAAAAAGAAGAGGCTTTTCTAGCAAAGGTGTGTTTCTGTTCCTAGGCAAACAGAACACCCATGCACTTTGTGAAGGGCGACCGATCCCCGACTTCAGCAAAGTGCCTTTTTGTGTATGTGTTTGTGTGCACGTGCGTGTGCATGCAAGGGCTCTCTTAGTGCTAAATGTTTGTCTTATTTGTATATCTTTAATAACTGTTATATGCATGGTGATTTAAACCCACATTTGGTGTCTCAAAATATCTGTTTCAGCTCTGCTTGGGTAAGTCTTTGTTAAGGGGAGAATTTGCACTATACACTCTCAGGTAAACAACTGCCCTACTAAAAGTTGGGCATAACAAGAGGAGTAGCTGTCTCCAACCAACACCATCTGGAATCTGCCCAAGAGGTAGGATTGGAACCACTGGAGCACAGTGCCCCGATTCCCAGCTCTCTAAGGCATTCCAGAAGGATACACATGGTCGAAGGCCACTGAGAGGTCCAAGAGCACCAACAAGGCCACACTTCCCCTGTTGATAGCCAGACAGAGATCATCAACTAAGGCAACCATAGCTGTCTCAACTCCGTTTCCTGTTCTAAAGCTGGTTTGAAATGGATCTAGATAATCTGTTTCATCCAAGATAACTTTGAATTGAATGGCAACCGTTCTCTTTATCTCCTTGCCCAAGAATGGAAGATGATGGCTGTGAAGGTCGATGAAAGAAGTGAAACCATTTCTTTTTTTTTTTTTCTCCTTTGCCTCAATAAGTATCCCAAGTTGGGTTTCCATTCTTTTCAGTAAATATTTGTTTGACTCTTCTTCACTTTTAGCTCTGTAAACTCTGATCCTAACTCCAGCTATAATGATTTACATGACTGGTCATTCTTACTGGCCACCATTGGTCTGAGGAAGAATTGTCCAAGGTGCTGAACTCTATCTTCAAAATACACCTTGGATGATAGCACCTTTGAAGCTATCTAATAACTGATATGAAACTGATATTGGAACTAAAAGCCTGTAATTAATTGGATGTTTTCTGCCTGTTAAATGATATTGACTATTAATTGTCCCAATGGATCATGTTCATCATATGGCAAACTTTCTTCTCTTTCTGATTCTATTTTGGATACCATCTGCATGTATCTATTTTGAAATAGCTTTAAAGAAAAAGACTCATAGAAACATTTATACTTTGGATAACTGAAATAGGGATGCAATTCAGAGATGGTTCTTCCCAAAGGGAGCAATGAGTAATTTCAGCAATTTTCTCCCTGCTGCAAAAAAGTCTTCCAGAACAACAACAACAACACAATTTTAAAAAGGTTACTCATAATTCAGGATTTATTCTGCACAAAATTCACATGTTTTGCACATAAAACGTCATTTTCTGCACAAGAAACAACCTTTACTCTGTGAAAAATAATATTTCAATACAGAAATATTTTTACATATTATGATTGTTATTATTATCATTATTATTGCTATTAAAGAAACATACTATATTTGCCACTATTTACAAAATAATTTTGAAATCTAATTTCATTTTTGGTTTTCCTGAAGATCATACTGGGATCACTGGAGGTTCAGTGGAGATTTAATTCATAACTGTGTTTGATTTCTAAAAAGTCCTTCAGTAATTTAGTTTTCTTTATTATGTTTTCCTGAGAATATTCCTGATCTGCAGGTTTAATTTTAGTTTCTCTTCAACAAAGACAAGCAGTACTACATGACCTTGATACAGGGACATATGATTTAAAACTATTAGGGAGAAGGGACATTCAGAAGATTATTTTGATGTCTGTCCATTTGTAAATTTCTTTTACAAATCTGCTCTGACTGGATTAAAGCCATAATACATGGTCATACAATTTCTTTGAATTCTAATCTGGTTATATATATTTGTACAGTGAGAGTTGTTGCTTTCTGTCTGAAGAATGCAAAAAGAAATTCATTTTGAGCTTCAAAATTAATATAACCTAGGCTATGGCTACTCATGCAATCATGGAGAGAGGATTTTCAGACTTTGCAAAGTGATGAGATTTCTAGTCACTACAAAGCTGTCATAGAAAGAGACAAGAACACATATTTTCCCTAAAAGTGTTCTGTGGATTTCAAGTCAGATAAATTTCAGATTTAGTCTAAACACGCATGGAGAAATATAGCACAACTTATATTTTCTGAACATGCTCCGAAAACTCTGGTTTGCTGTTAGGGTGGAGGACAGCAAACCACAGACCTTATACCATATGAAGCATGTAAGGTATAGTCCAACATGCAAGAAATTCTGTCTGCTCCAAATACTGGTGGTCTTGAATGATACAATGATATGAGATTTAGCACAGCCTACAAATCCCAGTGCATAACAGAGGGGGAGGGAGCAGCAGAAAAGCAGCCCTCTATCTCCTATAGCTATTCTTATTCATAGCACGGAAAGATGAAGTCACTATGGGAGCCCTGGTGGCCCAGTGGTTAAATGCCTGTACTGCAGAGATTCGCTCACAAACTGCAAGGCTATGGGTTCAATACCAGCTAGGGGATCAAGGTTGTCTCAGCCTTGCATCCTTCTGTAGGTAACTAAAATGAATACTCAGCTTGTTGGAGGCAATTAGCTTACAAACTATAAAATGATTAGGGAGTGCTTAAGTGCACTGATAAGCGATATAGAAATGTACTTGTTATTGTTATTAGTCATTCAGCTGTAGGAAGATAGCTGGACACTTCTCCATTGCCTCCCTGCTCTCCAGTAGGCAGAAAATGGCCATGTAGAAATAAATGCAGCAGTTGAAAGGTGAGGGTGATGAGGAAAATACTGCCAAGTGGAACTTTACACTGCCTCTTCTTTTTCCAGGATATGTTCACTATTAAAGATATAGAAGGTCTGTTCTGTAATCGCTCTGGTAACCCTAGAATGCACAGAATTGACTGAAGTGATCCAGTTCAGAAAGTGGGGAAAAGCTCCAAGCAGCATCCTTTTTATATTTCTTCCTCCCATGTGGAAGGGCTAGAAGAGGAATAGAACAGTGAAGTTTCACCCTCAGTGCCCTCTTTAAAAGGCACTAATCTGTTTCTCTTTACATCAAATAACTTCACACATGCACCCCAGCAGCTGTGGAGAAGAGTTGCATGCACAGCATAAGTTTTGCACACAACTATGCAAACTTATGCAAATACACCTATGCAAACCAGTTTGCATAGACAGACCTATGACCCTTTGCTGTATCAGGCCAAAGATTTCTAGTCCTCATGGGTATGCAAAATAATTGTTTTTGAAATATATGGTCCTGGGCCATGGAATCTCAGAAACAAAAACAAGATTAACCAAAACTTCAAGCTCTTCTCATCTTCTATCCCTTCCAAATGGCTAAACAAATAAATAAATAAATGGGATAAATTATGCAAACAAGTCATGATATGCCCCTTAATTTGTTTTATGAGTACTTCTTGAGAATTCATAGAACTGAGGAGAATCCAGAATGGCAGTTTCTAAGTTAAAGAATTCAAGAGGGTTTTCCCCTGCTCTAAATCAACCAATAAACAGATTACACATAGAGATCTATTTAAACCCTTGCTATCATATCAGGCCATAAATCAGGTCATCATAAATGGAATGCTAGAATCCACCAGGCCTAAACCCAGTTGTTAGTCCCAGCAATCGCCAACTTTGTCAGAGCACAAAGCACTCTGGTCCAGAAAATGCCATGGATGTGGCCACAGGAGGAACTAGCACAAAGGTGACAGGGTCACTAGAGTTTAAGTGACAGCCATCATGAGTCAGCATTTGAAGAGCTCTTAGTCATAGGAAGCTGATGACACAAGCACAGGAGGTGAAACCAGCAGGCTTCAATTGTGCAAAGTCATAGCTGTCACATGACAAGAAACTGGGTGATGTCCTAGGAAGGGAAAGGGCTCAAAACCCCAAGAGGGAAAAGGTATATAAGGGAGAGGGATGAATTCTCCATGTGGTTGATGTTGGTGGTGGAGTCTGATGGATCAGTTTGATTGTTTGTATAGTTTTGTAAATATTCTAAATCTGACAATTAAAGTCCTCTTTGAGAGATATTGGCTATCCAGCAATTCAATCTCCAGGAGAAGCAACAGTGTGGGAGGATTTTTCCTTTGCATCCTGGAGCTGAACTTCACACCGAGACCTTCTGCTGGCATTCCTGCCTACATGCAAGTCTTCTGCATGTTTGCATGTTAGATTTCTTGAGTCTACATGCCCCAACAAACTTATTGAATCAATGGAACTTCCATAAAGTGCTTACCATTGTTGAAATGATCCAGGGGACTGATTCTGGTCAGGATCAAAAAATGGATTTAGGCCTTTATTTGCAATAAAGGTACTCATGCCCTGTAGTATTTCATAGATGAAAATTGTGATATATGTGGCTGAACCACATCAGGGTGTGATCAAAAGGTGTGGCCAGGCAACAAGAGGGCAAAGGTTTTTAATGAGGAATAATGTATGAAAGTACTGTTTTAAGCCTAGAACCCTAGATTTTATGTACTGCATTTAGGAAGAATGAAACAGTGTCCACTCCTCCCTTCTTCTTCTTCTTCTTGCTGAGTTAAGTGAGTACAAACTACTTTTGTACTATGAATTATCATGTCCAGAAGGAATACCAGGTTCAAGTTCTTCAATAGTTAAAATTCAGAAAATTTTTATTAATAAACTATAGATCCAGTCCAGTGATGTTCATTGTCAGAACTGACCAGCAAGTGTTAAAACTGCCTAATTAAACTACACACATTTTTAAATTTCAGGTGGGCTTAATTCGTATTCATTATAATTAATGAACACATTTTCCTATCTTTTCCACATTGTCTATTTTCTTTTTTGTTTCAACTAGCCTCTTTCAAAGAAACAGCCTCGAACAGACTGGCTCCTGCTTTCCCTCCCTTCCAGTATTATCTCAGCACCTGCATCTGAGATTACCATGGCTTAGTAATAACATTTCTACTGTACATATTATGGCATATTATGGTAGGAGAGTTCCTTGTGCAACTCCTGACATGAACTCAGTTTGCAGAAATTAAATCAAGTGGACGATGAAGGGGGAAATAGCAACTGGGGAGAGGACCCGGGACATTATAAAAGAAACTGAGAAAGTGCTACAGCAGAGGATTAACTGGAGCTGCCTCTTCCAAAACAAGATATCTGGAGGACATGAGGTACAATCCACATGGGAAATGAGTTTCCACTCTGCTTTCAATTTATATCATGCAAAGCAGAATGCACCACAAATAAAGAGCAGCAATGTAATGGATGTAACCTGACTGCACAGCATACAGCATTAGATTGATTATGAAGGTCACACAGTATAGAAATCAGCAGAAAAAGACAACAAAATCAAGCAAGCCTTCTAGTCCCAAGCCAATCTGCCTCAGTGATAAAATCTCCTCCTCCACCACCATCACCACATCCTGCTCTCCCAACTCAAACCATAAAATCCTACATGTGAATTGAATACAACCACTTACCTTGTCTAGGAAAATGGTGATGGGCTGCTGATCAATACACCAAGGGAAGAGATTGCCTCCAGTTGTGTACAGATATTATCAGAAGTAGGAGGTTAAAATAAGATCCTTGGGATGCAGGCAAACACCGTCTGACCCATTGGAACTCTACTGGATCATTAAAATAAAGATCATAATATATTTGCCAGGAAAGTATCAATTTCTCTTATTCTCAAGCCCCAGGAAGGAGTTGACTGATTGACTGACTATACAATTAACTGCCTTGTCGTCATTAATCCTTTGGCCATACCTTACAGAAATGTTCTGTACCAATAATAACAATAGAATTCATTCCATTATTGTTGCTCATTGCAAAGTCCCCTCCCTAGGACTGTTTGTTTATTTAGCCTACTGTGAAAGTGAATATTCAAAAAGCAAGCTGGTTTGAAAGCATGACAACATGAATTTGCTTCTGGGACCTTTTGAAGAGTCACGCTTGATAATGCTTTAAAAACAAAACAAAACAAAAATGATTGGTTTCTTTAATTGGCTTCCAATGAATTGCAATAACATCTTCAAAAGTGTTTTGTTATTTAAATATTTTCCCCCTCTGATGCATAAGAAATCCTTTATTTTTTTATTATTATTAAATTTAGGACAATGCCAAGTTCATTCAAATCTAGGAAAAGGTATTTTCTGAATCACACACCTCAAAAACCCCAGCCAGCATGAGGGAGTCTAGAACCTGTAGTCTAAAAATGTAACCTTATTCATCTCTGAATTTATATTATAATGACGTGGCAATTTATAACAAATAACATGTGACCTCACTATCACTGTAGGATTTCTCTGGTACTTGACTAAAGAGCATTACTGTTCCACTAAATTAATGGAGATTGTGGCCCTATATGTCGAATAAGGGATGTCCTGGGGCCGATTCTAGGGTTAGGGAGAGTGCAGCAACTACATGCTCCCTAAACCTAGCATGGCATGGTGGTGCCATCATGGCGGCCTCCCGTTTACACGTCATTGTGGGGTGCCCAAACAGAGCGCCCAGGAAGCGGCACTGTGACACACAAAGCGCCACACAAAGAAAGGAGCTGCTCTAGGCAGCTCCTTTTTGGTGCAAGCAGCGCCCAGTTGTGTTGTTTTCATGGCAACCAAATGGCTGCGGGAACAAAGCGAGGGAGAAAGGGGCCGAGTGGCCCCTTTCTCCACTGACGTTAGGCATGCGGGTGGCATGAAGCCCCAAGGACACTCCTTTTCCACGCCATGGAAAAGCGGCAACTGGATAGTTGTTGGTGTGGAAAAGCAGTGGATTGGAGCCTCTGGGCTGCCTGTGAGGCTGCTCTGGCACTGGCCCCAATCCAGCAGGGAAAGGGGTGGCACAGACTCACCCCTGACAGGGCAGTCTGTAAAGGCCCTGTAGGTCAAGCTTACTTCTCCAACCTGGATAGTTGTTGACTTCAGTACTCAAGAGATGTGAGGGTAGTATGAAGAAGTCATGGGCAGGGTTATGAAGAATATTTGCAAAATCTCAGATTTTTGTTGATTCTTGATCTGAACATATCCAGAAAGCCTGTCAAGAAATGCCCAGCTTCTGCAGGATTTCTAGCCTCCAGCATAAGAACAAAGGAAGGAGTATTTTGCTTTTTGTAAAGGTTTCTGGAATTTGCAGAGAAGCGTCTCAGTACAAAGATTATTTTCCCCCTTTGTGGAGTCAAAGACACACACACACACACACACACACACACACTGAAGAATAAACCCAGAAGGGCTGGTTTTAAAACCCAGAAGGGCTAATTTTAAAAAAGTCTACTCACCTGTTCTACTTTTTAAAAAATCCATGCAACAAGGCAGCAGTTATTTTATAAGCTTAGCTACAGAATTTGCACAGTTCCATGAATTGTTCTCACACCGGGGGGGGGGGGGGGGACTGTCTTGAGATGGACAGAAAATATCTTATCCATCTTGCATGTGAGAAGAAAAAATGTGTTGTTTCTCATTCTGGTATGTGAAAACAGGGCAAGGGAATGTTTACTGTCCATTATTAATATGTGTGTGTGTGTGTGTGTTTGTGTGTGCATGTGTGCGTGCATGCGCGCAGTGTGTGTGTGTGTGTGTGTGCACAGAGGAGAAGGGAAAACAATATAAGTACACTTAACAGAAAAGAGTTACCAGGGGATGAGAAAATAAACCTGGGTTTCTATAGTTTTCTGGAAGAAAGTGAGTTGCAAGGTTGCTCTGTCTTTTGGGGAAGTAGCACTCCTTTAAATACTAGGATTTAGATTCTGTTATAAGCTGGAAGACCATAAAGCTCCATCAGCATACTGATGTGGAGATCAAGGTGCCAGAGAGGAGAGGACAAATGAGTTCAGCAGAGCACAGCAAACTTTCCTGGCAATCAGTGGACATTTCAGTCATAGGAATAGAATGGCAGCTGGTCACTGTCTACCAGCAAATGCATGGTCAGATAAAACTGTTGTGTAAGGAGGTGAAGGATATCTCCTTTCACAACATCAGAAAAAATAGATTCTAGCATAAAATCCCAAGGGGATTCTGGCCAATCATATCCTATTTGAGCATTTCTACAACTCCAGTCTCTTCTCATTATGTGTAAATAAGCTTATTACAAATCTCTAGATTGCCCTCCATACATGGAAATTGATTGCATAATGACTGTCCCTTGAACTTTCCATGACTCAGTGAAGTGGGCAGCAGGAAATTCAAATCTATGCAAATGTTCACCCATTATTTTTCTAGGCCAAAAGTAATTTCCCTGAAAAAATTGTCAATGTATAAAAAGCTTGCTTCTTTTTTTAAAAAAAAAACCCAAAAAACTATTCACTGCCATTCTTTCCCCTGTTGCCAGTTGCTTCCTGGTGATTTTTTTTTCATAAGTTGTGCCTGTTCTCAACAAATAGGAATCATGTAGTGAATGTGATGGGATCACAACATTATGTAGCAAGTCAGAATGGGCTATATGCTCATGTCACTTATGATGAAAGAAACCAACGTAGAGTAAGAGAATACTTCCTGACTTTGGTCACCTGAGTGATTCTGGCCCTTCTGGATGCTGCCACATGAAGAGGTTATGCATATGGTTCAAAAGGCCCATGCCCCTCACCCAGCCTGCTGTTGTCCTGTACAGACAATGCAAGCCAGTATCCCTGGGTTGGGATCAGCCAGATAAGATGCCAGTCTGGCAGTTCCAGGCTGACTCCAGCCAAAAAGACCCTTAGCATTGTCTTTTTAAAACTTCTGTTTGAAGCTGAGTTTCCTAGAAACTGCTGCAACAATGAGCAGACCACATGGCTATATGCTCCCATACCCGAAGCTACTGCCACACTCCATCTGAAGGCCCCAGTCATGTGACACTGGAAGGCCCCTGTGACACTGGAAGGGGGCACCTGGCCATGTGGGTGAAGCAAGGTGCCTCATTTCTGCCTGTATGGGCTATGGCAGGGGCCTTCAGTGGGAATGTGGTGGCAATGGTAGTTAAATGGTGCACAGCGATGGCAGCTCCATAGTTCAGCAGGGGTAGCTATGCAAGCACTCACTTATTGTCTTGCTAAGCTGGGTCAGAATATGCCTGAAACCATAGCTGGGATACCATGGTGTTTGCCCGTGGTATCCTGCTTTTGCATATGGGCCTGAAGTCTGAAACTCAAAGCAAGGGCTTCCTTACAAGCCAAACACTTCCACCCGCCACGGACAGCAAATTTTGAATAAGGGATTATGTCTTTCTATGTGCACAAAACAAAATTGGTGAAAATTTCCTCCTTCCCCCTTGGGCTCCAACCCCCAAGCCATTAATTTTTATTTTCCACCATTGTCATAGGATAACTGGCCGAAACCCAAGGGTTAAATTGTTCTACATTGGTTTTCTAAAACAAGTTTAAGTACTGAGGCCATTAGTGATAACTTCATCAGATAGGATCAATAGAAAAAGATAATACCTTGCTCAAATGATTTATAAGTACTCTTTGCACTGCACACTTAAAGGAACATATTCTGCTAATTTTATTACTGGCACTACCAGAATGGTATTTAAAAAGGATTGGAATGATGGCATTCCAATTATAAACAGCTTTAGGAAGATTTGATTAACTACATTTAGGGCCTTTATGTATTCACATAATTAGGATGGCCTATTTAATAGTAACTGTTCAGAATCAGCCCCCTGCCAAAAATTGTACTTAGCTAAATCTTGGGGAAAAAAGAACCCACAATATTCTTTGTCTCATAATTTTAATAAGCTTTAAAAGAACAAAAAATAACTAGAGGGGTAGAAGTGCAACAGTATTTTGCCATAAAGAATCTTCAACTCATTCATAATGTCACTGAAATAAAGACAGTACTTCCATTTACCAATGAGTATTTCAGCTCTTCCCTTGAAGACAGAACTTTTATCTCTTAACAGCTCAAATAATGCCCCTTGGTTTTGATGCATATTTTGCATCAGGCTCAGCCCTATGTTTAACGTTTGCTAGGTGGTGAAGATTAGAATTTGAAAATCAAGAAGGATCTTAATAATAATACATTGCCAAGATCTAAAGAAACTTCAGAAATGTGCCACAAGTCAATTTATTCTCACCCCTAGTGCAGCTCACTGATGGAACCTCAAATCCTAAAATCTGTGATCATTTGCCATGCATGCTTAGGCTTCTGGGAACTGAAGTTCAGTGACTCATGAGTATCTGCATTTGAGAACTGCTGCTTTGTCATCAGTTTTTTCTACAGTTGTTCTGAACCCATGTTGTTTGTGCAGAATGCCCCTTGTCTATCATTTCTGGCACCAAATTTCCCAGACATATGTTGCCATGACATATACCCAGTCATTTCAGTAACTGGCAGTTCTTTATAGGGCTAATTTTCCACCCATTTAAGAATGGAAGTGGCTCAAAAATGTACAACATTACATCATATAAAGAACAGCAGGTTGTTGCTTCTTTTTCTGAACCCCAAGTCCCCCCAGATTGGTCATGCTGGATGTTGGATAGTGGACCAAAGCTGTTGTCCCCAGGTTCGGGGGATAGCTGTTCTTCTTGAATTTGGCTGGTGCAAACCAGGGAGAATTTCAGATTAGTTGAGATTTGAAAGATTAATGAAAATTCATAACATTTCTTCATACTCAAAGTTTGAGGTTTAAAAAAAAGAATTTGGGAGAAAATGGAACTGACAACATTTTCCTCATTACTATTGGCAGTTCCTTCTTTCAAAAATGGGTCTACTGCTTGCTGTATAGAGAAGCTGTCTATCTGTTGCACATCATAGGGATGTAGGAGTCTCACAAGTGCAACATGAGTCAACAGTCTGATGCATCAGCTTAAAAAACCCCAATATGATCCTAGGCTGTATCTGTAGAAGTGTAGTGTCTAGTACTCTGCTATAGTCAGACCTGACCTGGAATACTGCGTCCAGTTCTGGGCACCACAGTTCAAGAGAATTGTTGACAAGCTGAAGCATGTCCAGAGGAGGCAACCAAAATTATGAAAGGTCTAAAAGCCACATGAGGTGCAGCTTAGGGAGCTTGGGTATATTTAGCCTGGAGAAGAGAAAGTTAAGGAGTGACATGGTAGGCATGTTTAAATATTTGAAGGGATGTCATATTCAGGATGGAAGCTTGTTTTCTTCTGGTCCAGAAACTAGGACACAGAGTAATGGATTCAAACTACAGGAAAAGAGGTTCCACCTGAATTTTAGGAAGAACTTCCTGATGGTAAGAGCTTTTCAATAGTGGAACAAGCAACCTTGGATAGTGGTGGAGTTTCCTTCTTTGGAGGTTTTTAAGCAGAAGTTGGGTTGCCATCTCTTGGAAATGCTTTGATTGTGTCATCCTGCATAGCAGGGGGTTGGACTGGATGGCTCTTATGGTCTCTTCCAACTCTATGATTCTGTGATTCTATGTCACCAATAGGGGTCTTCACTAGATGTCTCTTTTCATATTAAACTAGTCAGAAGATCTTTTCACAGGAGTCTCCACAGACTGGATGAAAAAGCAGCTCTGCAATAGTCATGTGTGGTGGACATTCAGTCCTACCCATGACAGAAGGAAGGGTTAGAATTACACAAATACTAAAAAGCCACAACAAGATTACTAATACACTGAGCCTGGAAATGTTAATCTTTAAAATTACATGTTTCAGAACTCCCCAGCCAGAATGGTCAATAAACTGGTTCTTTCCCTGAAAAGCCAACACACTGTAAAGTAAAGCTGCTATAGAAAATACAACCAGAAGCCTATCTAACAGCCCACGCCATCCCACCCCCACCCCAGTTTAGAACAAACGCTATGATGAGATTGCATCAACAAAACTATTCATAATTCCATTTATAGAGAACTGTTCATTGCAAACTGCCTGAAATGACCCATCCAGATATTCATTAGAGCTAGGGTGATTAAAATCAAAATGTTCATTGACACTGATTGCGTCATTTATGAAGCTATTTATTATATATTGCACTATAAAACTGTGGAGCTTATAGAAGATTCATGTTAAATCTTTAAATTAGATACCAGTACAAATGGGATCTCCTGCCTCTGAATGGGTGCATAGGATTTTACACTGACTGGATAACCATCTTCCTTTTACTGAGAGATTACTTCTAATCTCTGGCAATCCTACATCATTAAGCATAGTGTAAAAGCTCCAAAGATGGAACTATACTATAACTCTCCTCTCACTACCTTCTGGATTCATCATTTAGCAACAATAGTTCCTCTCCATTGCCCTTCAGTGATTGGTGGAGATTGTGGGCAGATGGGTGGGGAAGCATCTGCCTATATCCATATAAACAGCTGCAGAATGATGGCATCATCCACTGACATCTTCCAGAATCCTCTGGAGGTCTTGGATGATGATGATGATGTCATCTTTTAGCTTCTAGTTATGTCCCCATAGCCAGAAACCATTTTGATCCTCCCTGACCTTCACCAGCCACTGGGAAGCAGTGGGTGGGGAGGCTATCACACTGTGGAAGGAGGAAGATAATATTAATCTCTGCAATGAGCCCCCCCCCAGCAAAAAAAGACATACACAGCAGCACACTGAACTTTCGTATGACTAGCAAGATGCTAGCCAATGCCTGTTTAAAATGAATCCATTGACTGCAAAGTTGATGAAGCTTCCCACAAGTATGTGAGTTAATAAACCAAAAGGGAAATATGTATGGTACATTTTTATATGTACATGCTTCTACTTGATGCTGAAGTTGCTGTATTTCAAACCCAATTGAGTGCCAAATTCAGGTCATACGGGAAAATAAGAATCAAACTAAACATTCATCTCTTCTTGCAGCTATCTGTAAGCCTCTTCAGAGCTCACCCACAGGCAACGAAGATGTCCCAAATGATGTGGCTACCAAAGTCATTGTAGCCACCACTGCATAGTAATGGATTTCAATATATGCAATATATTGGGTTCTGATTTGTTCTTGTTCTTCCTGTCCCATGTGCTGCTGAGCAGAGGAAGTATCCTGTGTGTAATATTCTGTTATACTAGTGCATGCGTGTTTCTTATTGCTCCAGGAGGAGACATCCAGTGCCTCCCTATGCAAGTCTCAGTTGAATGAATAGTCTGACTCTGGCTAAGAGCCTAGTAGAGAGAAAAGCTACCACTTCCTGCATCCTCCAGATTGAAGGTGCCAGCTTACTCTCACAGCCAACCAGTGGCTGAGGAGAAAGAAGCTCACAGACACCATGTCTCTGCAGTCATCCAGTCCATAAAAAGGAACAGCTATCATCCTTCTGGACTTCTAGCATGACTGCAGTTGCATAGTGGCTGGCAGAACAAAACAAGTCTAGGGAAAAGAAATGCATCAAAAAATGGCTCAATTTTATTGAGAGAAAATTAAAAACATGGGTAGGTTAAAATATTGCCAATTTTTAAGGCAAACAAGGATCCTGGGATCTGTGTGCAGAGTCCAGATGTGAGATAAAATGATACTCAAACCAGTCAGTGGTTTGTCTGTCAGAAGCACAGTTCCAAGACAATGAAACCTTAATACCTATAACTTGGTATAATATGACGGGAGTCTAGGGATGTACAGCTGGAAGTAATTTGATATGTGAAATGTATTAATTAATTTTAATAAATTCAAAGACATTTGTAGTTTTTAAGCTGCAGTTCCATCTTCAGTCATGAGGTGGCAGATTTTCATAACCACAACATAGCTTTGCAGTCAATGCTAGTAGTCCAAGGGACATGTTTATAGACTTCATTCCCATCACACACCTCTCTCATGGGCTCCCATGATTATATATACCCTTTTTCAAAAGAATGCACTATGGCAGTAATTGACTGTAATCTCACCTGCCATTTGGATGGTGTGGCCACAACTGACTGTTGTATACCTTACCTTGAAGACTAAATAGTAGCAGCTGATATGTTTCATGTCTCTGGGGCATGGTTTTAGTCCAAACTTTAAAGGCGCTATCCAAAGGGCTGAATCCCTCCCTCCCCCCCCCCCCAAAAAAAATCCGGCTGCTGATTCACTGCCCTTTTGACATGGGAGTTGCCAACCATATTTCTTAATTGCTATTTAAATCTATATTTTTGCTATTTAAACCTACTTTTGCTGATACTGAAAGTCTAATAAGAGATAAAAATGTGTTTTGAATGACTTCACCTGCTTATCAAATATGGCTTCCTATTGGAAGAATGTTTGTGAAACATTTAGCTAATGAATATTATATCCCCTATGTAAATTTAAGCATAACATTACGGAACATTTTGTAAAAGAATATTCAGGGAGAAAAAAATAAAGCCACCAAAATGATGCATATTTATCATAACATGTCATACTAGAATGATGATGCCATTAAGCTTGGATTACATGAATAATTCATGAGTTCTCACTACCATATCTGGAGTTTCTAAAACCAGTGGGATATCAACATGTAATTAACCAAGTCATTATTTATAGGTATTGAAGCCTAAATAGTGGTATTAAAATACAGTATATTAATGGATTGCTCTACATAAACAAATGCAACTTAAAAACACTGGATTGTTTTAAATGTGTGACTTTTAACCCTTTCTTAACTCTTAAAGAAAACTTTGTTTCAGCTTTATTTAATAAAATGCCTAAAATAGTGAAACAATCAGTGCTTAATTTGGTTGAATATGTCAGGACAAGAGTCAGGAACAGGAGGCACTTCCCATGAAGATGGGACTATCACTCTGGCAGGATCTTGTTTTGTGCAGCTAATGCTTTGTACAGTTATTTACTGAAGTCACTAACTGCTACATAACAACTGAGGGGGCATTCCCACTGGGCATATAAATCGACTTACCTTGCTGCGATTCCGCTTCGATTTGTCAAATTGAATTGTATTCGAATCATGGCTATCGTTGCCATTACCAAGTGCAGCACAACGATTCAGTTTTTAAAAGCTCATTTTTGGTTACCATTCACTTGTCTCCAGTGTATTTTGCTCCCCATTCCTAGTACCTTTGTGGAACCAGTTTTTCCATTTTTTTTATTTGAGCTGTCAATCAAGCACTTAGGTGATTAGACGTCACAGTGATCAATGCCTCTAAATCCATCCTGCCTAAAGGAGGTTGTTGTGAGGCCTCTGTTAAAAATGTCATCCTTGGATCTCATAATAATGAATAACTATAAACCAGTGTCTAACCTACCATTTCTGGGCAAGGTTTTGGACCATGTGGTGGCTTCCCATTTCTGGATGAAATGGATTATCTAGATCCATTTCAATCTGGTTTCAGGCCTGACTATGGAACAGAGACAGCCTTGATTGCCTTGGTGGATGACCTATACAGGGACCTGGACAGGAGGAGTGTGGCCCAGTGGGTTCTCCTGGACCTTTCAGTGGCTTTCGATAACATTGATAATGGTATCCTTCTGGACCGCCTCTCTGGGATGGGTGTTCTATAGTGGCTCCGTTCCTTCCTGGAGGGGCGAACCCAGAAAATGGTACTGGGATACTCCTGTCCAACCCCCTGGCCATTGACCTGTGGCATCCCTCAGGGTTCTGTGTTGTCCCCTATGCTGTTTAACATATACATGAAACTGCTGGGATAGGTTGTCCAGAGTTTTGGGGTGCGGTGCAATCAATATGTAGTTGACACTCTACTACTCCTTCCCACCTCAATCCAAGGAGGCTGTCCTGGTCCTAAACCAGTGTCTGTTTTCAGTAATAGACTGGATGTGGGCAAACAAGTTGAAACTTAATCCAGACAAGACAGAGGTGTTCCTGGTCAGTCGGAAGGCAGATAAGGGAATGGGGATCCAGCCTGTGTTAGATGGGGTCACAGTCCCCCTGAAGACACAGGTTCACAGTTTGGGTGTACTCTTGGACTCAGCTTTGAACCTGAAGCCCAGGTCCCTGCTGTGACCAGGAGTGCTTTCACACATTTAAAACTTGTGCGCCAGCTGCGCCCTTTCCTTGAGAAACCAGATCTAGCCACGGTGGTACATGCCTTGGTTACATCCCATTTGAACTACTGTAATGGGCTCTACATGGGACTGCCTTTGAAAAGTGTTCAGAAAATTCAGCTGGTTCAAAGAGCTGCTGCCAGGCTGTTAACAGGGGCAGATTACAGAGACCATACAACACCTCTGTTGAAACAGCTTCATTGGTTGCCAGTTTTTTTTTCCCCAGGCACAATTCAAGGTGCTGGTTATTACCTATAAAGCCCTACATGGCTCAGGTCCACACTATTTGGCAGACCATTTCTCCTGGTATGAACTGGCCCAGACTCTTGAGATCCTCTGGAGAAGCCCTTCTTTCCATCCCAACATCATCACAAACACAGATGGTGGGGACACAGAAGAGGGCCTTCTTGGTGGCTGCCCCTAGACTCTGGAACTCCCTGCCTAGGGAGATCAGAATGGCTCCCTCCTTCATGGCCTTCCGTCGGCAGGTGAAGACCTACCTGTTCACGCAGTCATTTAAGTAATTGCTATAAGGACAATCTGGGATGTTAGACCATTTGAAAAATGTTTTAATACCATAATAATTTAATTCCTTTTAATGTCCCTTTTTTAAAAAGTGTTTTTAATTGTACTGTTTTTAATGCTGTGAAGCCGCTCTGAGCCCCAGTCCTGGGAAAAGAGCGGGATATAAATAAATATAATAGATAAATGAATAAATAGATAAATGAATAAATAGATAAATAAATATCAGTACTGGGATACTTCAGGAGGTAAAATTCCCATTGGATCAAGACATGCCACTGTATAAAGACATTATAAGTCAACTGAATACTGCCTGGTATTTTCAGTCCCAGTTGTTTATGAGTATGCATAGCAAAACAAAGAGCTGAATATTAGCCAAATATAACAACAGCTCCTCCTAATGGAGCTAAATTAATTTTTTATTTATTTTTAGCTGCCAAATAAACCTGCTTCCTTGATATTAAACTTTTCACAAATCTATATTACTGGAAGCCAATCAAGAACCAGAAGTCGCAGGGAATGCAGGATGAGAGGGATACAACATAACAAAGAGCCTTGTGGTTTCTTCAAGATATTTTGTGCAACAACAAATCTAGTTATCTTTAAGCTTCTGACTCTATGGAAGAAGAAAAAAAAATAAAGTTTTTACACCTAGCCACCGCTTTTCATTGTTTGATCTCACCTGAGGTGTAAGAATACATGGGGTCACTTGTTCTGCTACAGTTAAGCTTAGGTTTTAGGCTATTCTAGTTCCATCCATTATTATTGTCATTTGTAGCAGGGATGGGAAAATTTTAGGCCACCAGGTCTCCCCGTGAAAGCCACAGAGCCCTCTGCTGAGGAGGCTATGTAACCTCTGTGAAGTTTTCATTCCTTTAGGGGGAAAGCCACTTCAGTTATCTCTCAGCAGGAGAGGTGAGTGAAGCCAGCTCCCAAATGAGCCATCACTTAAAGACTCTCCTGTCTGAATCATGTATCTCTTTATGTGACAAGAGAATATGTATGCTCGATAGAAGGAATAAACCCACAAGAAAAGGTTTGAGAACATAATCAGTTTTAGTTCTGGCAGCACCTGCTCTGGCATGCAGACTCCAGACTCCGACATAGCCAACTATCTACAAAGTGTTCTCTACCACTGATCTGTGGCTGCAGCAAAAGGCTTATAAAAGGTGTATCATGATGCCAATTTAGCTGACCTTGTCACCTCGCCAGCATGGGAAACATGCTAGAGTCCTTGAGCAGTTTGCTGCAATCAAGTGTTGATGCTGCAAAATCCATATTTTGAGAATATGAATATAAGAAGAGCCCTCCCTCTTTGCCAGCTGTCATCTTCTGCCTTGGAAGGAGTTAAAGGACAAGCCCAATGCCATTGAGCCAGAAGAAGAAGAGCCCTCCCTCCTTGCCAACTGTCATCTTCTGGCCTGGAGAGACTGAAAGGACAGCCCAATGCCATCGGGCCAGAAGAAGAAGAGCCCTCCCTCCTTGCCATCTGTCATCTTCTGGCTTGGAGGGAGTGAAAGGACAGGCCCAATGCCATCAGGCCTGAAGGAGAAAGCCCTCCCTCCTTTCCAACTGTCATCTTCTGGATTGGAGGGAGTGAAAAGACAGGCCTAATGCCATCGGGCCTGGCCTCAGTTAAGAAGAACAGCCCTCCTTTCTGTCCATGTGCCTTGGTCGAGGCCTCAGAGGGAGCCCTGGACCTGATCCCCTTCCCCATCAGCATTCCCTTCTCCTTTTGTGTCTTATCTTTTTAGATTGTAAGCCTGAGGGCAGGAAAATGACTAAATAAAATAATAATTGTAAGCCTCTCTGAGAACCTTTAGGGCTGAAGGGTGGAGTATAAATACTATAAATAAATAAATAAAATTAATAAATATTAGCTGGTGCATTAGAAATGATACTGAATCTAACCCCCTCATGATCAGATAGCCCATCTCCTTGTGTCAGTCAGTAGTTTGGCTCATTAGAATAGAGTCTGTGGACTCTTTCATACAAGGCTAAATTGGAAGTATAATTTAAGGTCAATTCAAATGCAATCATGGGTTTTATGTTATTGCAAATTAACTCTTCGCACGCAAATTCGGGCAAGAGGGAAGCCAATTTGAATGCAATCATGGGTTTTACCTTATTGCGAATTAAAGCTTCGCATGCAAATTCGGGCAGGAGGGGGTTATTTTCGGGTAATGGGAAGTAATTCCGAACGGAGCAGGGGTTCATGTAAATTCGCTAAACAAGCGAATTTACATAAATCCGCATTGGCTCCATTCGGAGTTGGGAGAAATTCCTCCCCGTTTGAAAGAGTCCTGTGAGGTATTGAGTCAGACACAGCCTGTGCATAGGAATAAGTCATTAGAAAATTATTTATTATTATCTTAAGCACTTTCAGTTTGTTCTTCTCCTGTCCTGTCCTCCATGCTGTTAATTTCTGAGAATAATCCGCTTTGACAATTTTAAACAAATTTTGAATATATCCCTTCCTGACATATTAGACACCTACCAAATTAACCACAAAGTTTTTTTCCCCTTTTCTTCTGCAAAGTCAAAAATCTGTATGCAGCCAACATTCAAATTCCATTTATTCATTGAAAGGCTGGCTGCTCTAATTTCGATCTTTAGTTCCTAACAAAGTCTTAGAAATTCCAATCCTATTTGACCTCTCAGCTGTGCACACTTGCTTCTACATACTGGTTGTAGTAAGGATGACAAAATGGAATCTTAACCTAAGTTGACAAAATGTTCTTTAGAAAGACATGAACATATTTTTAATGCACGCCATCACCAAATCAAAGAATGGACTGCCTGCCTAGAACAGCCTGTAGAAGCTTGATAGGGAGAGTCTTTTGTGCTTTTGTTCCAGTTCTTTGTTTTCAATAATAAAGGAAGTCACCTTGAGAAAGTTAAAAATAATCTATGTTTATTAAAATACTTGGTTGTTGCCACTGAATGGAATATCAATAAGTGAATGTTCACCTTTTATGCCATTGTTTATCAAAGCATGGTAGCCACATGTATATCATTTTTGCATAAATTATGTTCCAGAAATCTGGAATATAGGCTAAGATTCTATGTCATGTTTTTGTAGCATAAATCTCCACACATGGAGTTACACATTAATTGTAATATTTATTTTCTTTATATCCCTCCTTTCTCCCAGAGTGGGACCCAAAGCAACTCACAGATAAAACTGGCTAAAAAGCGAACAATAAAAATGCAAAAACAATTAAAATCATCCTATAAAAATGGTATGAAATTACAGTACAGTAAAAATATAAAAGTTTTTTTTAAAAAAGAACACTTACCTCATACCTGACAATGATTACATGTTACAAGCCCTGCTTGAATAAAAATGTCTTTGCAGTCTTTCACATAGACTGGATTTAAGCCCTACAGGGCTTTGAATATACCCCTTCCTGACACATCTCTTGTGTCATGGTCATGTTGCACAACTGAACTTAGACATCAAATATGTAACTGATGCACATCCACCATATGTGTACCCTTGCAGAATGCTCATACATGCACAATTCACTTCCCACTACTAAACTGTAAATGTTCAATAGCTTAAAACCACAAAAATATTTAACTGCTTCTATAGGAGAACTTCTGTAAGACCCCAACAGGAACTCAAATATAATTATCAGCATGTACCATGGGTTCTGAAAATGGAGCTGTTTAATTGTATGACAGAAACTGTTAAGACCTTAGGAATCTAGAATTGACAATCATGGATGGGCAAGATGACTTGGCTTTCCTATCCCAAACTGATTAGATAAGGGTGGGGGCATTGGTTGACCTAACGATACACATAATTAGTGTAAGATATGCAGATGTCACCATACTACTAGTAGAAAATATCAGAAACTTTGAGCAATTGCTGAGAAAAGTTAAAGAACCAAGTGCAAAGACAGGCTTACTGTTGAACAAAAACAAAAATAATGATGACAAAGTATCTACATAAATTCAAACTAGATAATGAGGAAATAAAAATAATCAAAGATTTCCTGTAAGTTGGATCAGATATTGACCAGAATAAAGACTACAGTCAAGAAATCAGAAGAAGACTAGGAATGGGAAGGCTAGCTATTAAAGAGCTAGACAAGATTGTAAAGTGTAAAGATATACAAGTGAGCACTAAAGTTAGATTCACCCAATACATTGTATTTCCTAATGTGTACTGATATTACAGCTGGACAATAAAGAAAGTGGAGAGGGAGGAAATAATGTGGTATTGGAGAAGAGTGCTGAGGATACCATGAACAGTCAAAAAGACAACAAATGGAGCCCAGAAAAGATCAAGCTAGAACTCTCCCTGGAAGCCAAGATGACAAAACAGAGGCTGTCCTCTTTTGGCCGCATTGTGAGAGGGTATGACTCATTAGAAAAGGCAATAATGCTAAGAAATGTAGAAGGTAGTAGGAAAAAAGGCAGACCACACAACAGATTGATGGTCTCAATCAAGGTGGTCATGGGTCTGAATCTGCAGGACCTAAGCACAGCAGTGGAGAATTAGGGATCTTGGAGATATCCATAGAATCACTGTAAGTTGAGGTCGACACAACAACAACAACTTGCACATCAACATCTGGGTTCAAACAATCAATCAAGTGTGAGATCAGGGCAGAGTCATAGTGATCCTTTCTCAAGAGGCTCTGTCTAGAAATTCCCTGATTTTGAGTACATATGTGTGGTATTAAGTCACTGAAACAGCACTGGGATTTTTTTAAAAATATCACTGGGATTCTGTTGCCAAGTTTCCTATGCCCTGACCCACCATTACCTTACCTTTGCTGGGGAATTTCCCTGACCCAACACTTCCCTGCCTTTGCTGAGAGGTGGTCTCATAAATAATGCTTATTGTTAGTTCTTCTGGGGAAATTTAACAATCTGCTCTGGGCCTATGGGCCTATATAAGTATCTGACTCTACACACTCTACAGGACAAATTTTTGATTATGTATTTTCTGTGCAGGAGAAATGCAAAACAACTCTTTAATCACATAGATTTCCATCTCATTAGATCTTCTGAAACCACGAGCTCTCTGGGGATGGGAACCATAGAGACTAATAAATGGATTCCTCAAGTCTCTGTGGGATATTCCCTAGGCATTTGGCTGGGTTTGCTTGAATCAGAATCCTAGATTAGATAGAAGCAAGTGCTCCTTCTCAGACTGGCAGTAAGAGGAAGCAGCCTTATAGCAAGCTTATCCATTGATCCATCTAGTTCAGGACTGTCAACACTGACTGTTACACCTCAGAGGTTTAGACAGAATTCATACCCAACTGTGAAACATTTCAGGATTTGAACCTGAGGCTTTCTGTATGCCAAGCATTTGATCTACTGCTTCCTCCTCTCCCAGTTATGTTTTTTCTCATTCATCACAGATCAACTCTCTCCTTTTCATGCAGAATTATTGCCATTGTTTTCTCACCCAAACCTCCATATCAGTTGCTATGAATTCTCCCCTTCACCATTCTCCCTTTCAAGCAGCCCACCATCCGAAGGGATTGGTTGTAATGACTTCTTATCAAGGCAGGAAGAAAAAGTGTAAGATTGGAAAGGACCAGAATACTACTAAGAATAGCTGGGATCTTGCATTGGGAGACATAGCTATGAGCTGTAAGTACAATAGTCTCTTGTCCAACGTGCCTAAACCCTACCTGTCCTCATCTGCAGTACCCCAAACCCAGCTATTTCCTTGTTAGTCAGACTTGAGGGAGCAGTAGACAAATACCCAAATATCTTTGTATAGTTGGACACATAAAAGTGGGCATCTTCCATCCATTCCAACTTTTACTGCAATTGGAGAAGGCCTCAGAGGGAGGGAAGAATAGACAGTATCTAACAGACATAAACACCATTGTCATTCCCCTTTCCTTATGTTTTATGTCTTATTTACATTGTAAGCTTTAGGGGATGGAACTGTAAAATTAATTATTTGAAAGCAACCCCGGGAGCCATTTTTGCTGAATGAGGGGGGGGGGGGTCTAATTACTCTAAATAAGTAAATAAATCTGCAGGGACCCTTGGGGGCCCTGCAGAAATTCCTTGGGATTATGCTTTGCTCTGCATCCAGCCATAAGAGAAGAGATGAACTCTTATCTGTTGCTTTATTCCTCTCCACCAACCTGGAAATGGCTGGATTTGGAGCAGGGGGCTGGAGTTTTGGTCATTAGTCATTGAACAATCAGTAGATATTTCCAGCCTTTACAACATCCGCCCCCCCCCCCCCCCAAAATGAGTTGCAATGATATATATCTGATTTAGCCATCATCATCCACTAACTGGAACCTAGCCATTATCTAAATGATTATATATATTCCCTAAACTGGTGGCTATTGGCACATTTGCAAATAGTGTAGAAAAAAGTAGAACTATGTGTTCCCTTTAATACCAATTTAAATGGAAAACTGATATTTTGATTCTATTAGAACTGCTTGTATATGTGAGCATGTCCTGTATGCTTGAGTAGAGTAGACCTCCTGGATCAATGGACTTTATCTATGTGATGACTCACCATTCAACAACTGATTGAATGGGTCTACTGTATTTGAGACTAATCAACATGATTCCCATGTGTTGGCTCATTAGTGTTGCAGTCACTTGGATAATAGAAACACTGCCACACTGCCATGTAAATATGTATATAGGTGACACACACACTTTTATAGCAGATGCCAGCCATGTTATGTGCCTGCATAAGTAAGTGTTTGGGGGTTTATTTTTGTTTCTTGGCAGCGTCTACCCAGTCACAGTCAAACTTAAATTGGCTTTCAGGAGGACTTTGAAAGGCATTCTCTACAGCAGCTGTAGCACAACCCACTAACCAACATGTATGAAACACCAGTAACAGATGTCTATCATTGCTATAGACTCATCAAATAAAAATGGTATAAGTTTTCTATTTTTAAATGAACCAGGAGGTAATTATCATAAATGAAAACAGCATATGGTACTCAAAACCACATTTTTAGACATCTGTTGGTTACAGCTAAAGAGTAAAGAGACACTGTGCTAAATTCTATTTTAAAATTATATTTTTTTAAAAAATGCACACTGGATTTTTTCAGTATTATGATACCATTTTTTTTTTAAAAAAAATGGTAAGGGGAAATAAAAGACCAGCTCATCACTGCTATTCTAGAGCAAGCAAATTCTAGACTGGAGATCACATAAGCACATGATTCATATATACTCTAAGTCCATGTGGAACAGTGATTGGAATATGATTATTCTTGCTAATAACCAGCACATTGGTATAATTGTGTCTTAAAAATGGCTAGACCTGTCAAGTTATGTCTGCACACTTTCTCTTTTTCTCATCTCCAAGTCAACTTTGTGCTGGTTCTGCATAGATTTGTGATATATATATATATATATATATATTCCAGTGCACTTTTCAAATGGGGGCATTCATGGACATACAACTGGGTACATGCTCCCATTGATTAAAGCATGCTCATGTGCATTTAGAAATATTTTGGAGTAGTGTGTGTATGTGTGTTTGTGTCTGTGTCAAATGAGATCATGTTACCAAATACATTCACTTCCCTTTCTCAGAATTCATTGCAAGCCTGAAACTGTACAGATTTTTCCCACTAATAATATATGTTTCCATTTTTGTTTCAAGAGTTGTGAATCACATAAAAATGCATTGCAAAACTGGGTGAATTTCTCACATATCCTTAATCTATTTTATAAACAGTGCTTTAAAAATGGTGGCTTCTGCACTGAATGCAAATCATACCACACTGAACATCCCATGTACTCCACCAGATATCTCAATAGCAACTATTCAGAACAAAAGGAAAGCATTTGAGAGGTCAGAACTCCTAGGCAATTGCCTTTTGAATGAGCACTTAGAAATTGCGAGCTAAAACAATGGGAGACTTTAGAACAGACCATGCAGTATAAGTTTCTTCAGGGAAAGGAAGCAGAACTATATCAGGTCCCTAAAAGAACTATATCAAGTCCCTCAAGTCCCTTGAGTAGGAATCAGAAAATATATGGCAGCCAGCACAAAGTTTAGCAGCTACCGCCTGCTCATGTTGTGCAATTACTTATGAATGCCAACATTGTCAGTGACAAGAAACTTATTTCAGTACACTAGGCAAGGGTGTTATGTGTGTTCTTGTGCCCACACAATCCATTTTGAACTTACTTAAAATTTATTAGGCAGCATGTTGCTTTCAGCTCCACTGAAACAACCAACATTGTGCCGGTTATAACTGTCAGTCTTACTAAAGTATAAAAGCATTCCCAGAAACAATACAAAAAAAATCCTTCTCATCTACAGCAAAAATTATTCTGAGTAACTTGAGGAACCTAATCCAAACCCAACTGATTTGCATTTTCTGAACCAATGCCTGCAGACCTCTACAGTTTATGATGCAGTCCTTTGTTCAAAGGTTGCGTACAATAATGCACACAAGTGCACACAAAATGATATTGTACAAACATTCATTATATTGTGGGAAATGTGGGTATATATCTGATATAAGAAATGTGGACAATGTACACAGGAATACAAAAAATATAAACATAGGCAAAAACAGGATGGGATTAATAGATTGGTAAAATGGTGGGGACAAATGTGAGAAATTAAGATGGACAGATTCACCTATTCTTACTTGTAACTGCCATTTTGAATCATAGAATCATAGAGTTGGAGGAGACCACAAGAGCCATCCAGTCCAACAATTTAACAATAGTGGAAACAATCACTTTATCTTTCCCTTTATGAACTTGACACTCCATGAGGAAACCAAACCGTGCAGAGTCATAATCCATGTAAGCAAGCAAACTTTAATTCATCATAGTTTTTTGTGGGTTATTCAGGCCATGAAACTGTGTTCTAGAAGAGTTTATTCCTGACATTTCCCCAGCAGCTGTGGCTGGCATCTTCAGAGAATGCTGGCATGGAAGAGAGTGGGGTATAAATAATGTTGTTTGAGAGGAGATGATTTTCATGTTAGTCTGTGTATTGTTCTGTTTTTGAATGGCAAGTCCTTCAGGGTATCCATTTACTTAATGATCCATTGTCTGCTGTGAATCCCCTTACCCTGGGTGGTTTTCATTTACATTTGCTGGGTCCTGATTTTGGTGTTTTTCAGGACTGATAGCCAAACTTTGTTTACTTTCAGGGTTTCTTCTTTCCTGATGAAGTTGTCCAGATTGTAAGCCTGAGGCAGGGATCCATCTCATTTATAAGATTGTACGTACAGCACTGTGTAAATTTACAGTGCTATATAAATAAAATTAATAATAATAATAATAATAATAATAATAATAATAATGGTTATGGATTTCATGGTTTCCCAGTGCATTCTGACATGATAGCTGTTGCCATGGTCCAGAATTTCAGTGTTTTCCAACTGCATTTTATACCCAGGATAGTTTATAATGTGTTCTGTTACTGCTGCTGATTTTTCTGGCTGACCCAGTCTGCAGTGTCGCTCATGTTCTCTGATTTGTGTCAGCCAGGTGATATTCCCAGGATAAATTCCAAAATCACCCATTCCCTGCATGTGCATTTGGTGACTGCAATGACTGCATATTTTCTGGAGAAAAGCTAGTTGGAGAGGAAAGAGAATGGTATATGCTGTCCTCAAAAGAAAAATGGCATGCAAATGCAATAAATACACAAATCTCTATTGAAGCAAGCTTGAGAAAAACAATAACAATAACAACAGGAGCAACAACAGTAACAATGCAGTTACTATCTATCTATTCCTTATTTGTTTCTCCAACCTTTATAGTTCTAGATGAACTTGAAAATGCCTGACAGAGAAAGAAATGAAGTTAACAAAGATTCTGCCTGTGTAATGACCCTGACAATGCCTTTTTCTGCCAGATCATGTAGTTCAACACCCAGGATTCCTGTAAAATAATGCTTCCAGGTTCAGCAGTCTGCCAGTTTGTTTACAGTCACAGAAGGGGAGGAAGCCTGAAGGGCCATACTATTAGGCAGGGATGTAAATCTTGATTTCATTCTTGCACGCAAGAAGTGAAATGTGCTAAAGTTTTCTTCTGCATCAAGTGAGACTGCAAGTGTTCCTGTAAATTTTTAATGTTTTTGCACTAGGGGATTTTTTTTGTGAAAAAGCCATTTGTGTACATACAAAAGCCCAACCCTGTGTGTACACAAAAACAAATAAACAAACAAACAAAGTTTTACAGAAAATAGTGTCCTTTGCACAAAATGTTTTTTAAAAAGTTTTTGCCTCCCTAGGCAGGGCAACTAGAAAATCTAGAAGATGCATCTCAGAGGTTTTTTTTAGGGCAGAGTCAAACAAAGGATGATTGCATGAACCATCTCCATCTTAACAGATAGGAAAACAATACTAGCAGGTTTATAACACGAACACTTATCACCCTGGCCTGTGTCCAGATGCCTCTGCATCCTTGAACTGCCAGGTTAAACCAGGCCATTACCCAGCAGGGCCTACTGAACAGAAAATAACCTTCAGATGACACTGGACAGCTGTTAATATTTGGCCACAATGTTTGTAAGGATTCCAAAACCCATCTGCCTCATGGCAAGGGGCCACATTCACTAGACCATTATTACGTTATTTTCTGAATTCTGGCCTTTGTCCATTTTAATATTTCCTCATAAAAATACCCTTTGTCTCTGATTGCACAGTGGGAAGCCAATCACCTGCTGATATTAAATCTTGTGACCAACTCATTTGTGATGACAACTGATGAGTCCATTCAGTAAACTCCTTAATGTTTGGACCACTCCTCTGTCAGCTACATGCCAAAGGTTGTCCAGTCATCCACTTAATCTTCTTTCAGAAGAACAACTCCAAAACCCGAATCAGAATATTTAAAATAAGGCAAATAGATATACATTATGCATGCAATTTGGGAAGCTTTCCTTGGCAAGCATCAGTGATCAGTGCCTGAGGAAATGCAGGCTGACACTCTTCTGGTTTAATCTGATGGATTGAGGATCTTTGATCCAAAAAAAGATTTATATTCCCGAATATCATATCTATTGTAGTTTGTCATAATAGCAAACCATATAATTTGTCAAAACCTGAATGGGAAAAACACAAGAGACTACACTATTTTAGACAGACCTTTCTGCTTTCTGCTACTATTGTGTGCATAACATCTTTCTCCAATTTTTGAACCAATTCATCTTCACATGCACTGAAAGCATATCTACATGGAACATACTTTAAACTGGTTGAACAGTAAGGCTATCTTCTCAGTGGGCCATAAAAGTGTCCTTTGGGATTGAAGAAATCTTCAACACAGGCTCCATAATACATACCATTTCAAGGATTCTTTAAGAGAGAAGGTGATTGTTAAAGTGGCAACCAATTGACTAGCATGGTTTCATATGAGGTGTTTACAGAGCAATCATGCCTTGGTACTGACAATGACAATGACGTCCACATGAAACTGTTGTGTTCTTGTTAGCAGCCCATACTTTACTTGATGTTGTCCCATCTTTTTACTAAATAGGTATAAGAACCTGATTCTTCCCACTAACCTCACGTAGGTTTGTTGTTGTTGTTGCATGTATTCAAGTGGTTTCCAACCCTAAGGTGAAAAAAGATCCTAGAATAGATCAAGACAGAAATCTCCTGGAATCCAAGATGACTAAACTGTGCAAAGTTTAATCACCATCACCATCATCATCATCATCATCATCATCTGAGTCTTTAGTCACATCATGGGACGGATAACTCATTGGAAAAAATAATGATGCTAGGAAAGGTGGAGGGAAGGAGAAAGAGAAGGCTGCATGCTAGATGGATTGATGGAGGTCATGGGTATGAATTTACAGGAACTAAGCAGAGCAGTGTTGGACAAGGAGTCTTGGAGATGTCTCATCCTTGGGTTGGCCATGGATCGAGATAGACTCAAGGGCAGTTAACAACAATAACAACAAAGGTGAAACTACTATGCGGTTTTCTTGGCAAGATTTCTTCATGGGTGGTATAACTTTGCCTCCCTCTAGGCTGAGAGAATGTGACATCCCCATGGCAGGGCACATAAATTCCATACTAGTACTGATCATTATTTGGAAATTGAATGCTGATCCCATTATTCCATTTCAGGCTGGGAAATTCTATATTCCACCCCCCTCCCCCCCCACACACACTTCTTCTTGTTGCTCAAAATACCACACCATTGTAATTCCGGCACATTCAGAGGTTACATTAAAAGGATGGAGGGGCAGAGAAATCCCTGGGATGTGAGCCACCAGGAATCTGTAGTTGGAGGGACAAGAGAGGAGGAGAAAGAGAAGAAAGAAGCACATAGAAATAACACAACAGTGCCAGTAATGAAAGTGTTGTTTTTTTTTAAAGACACCTGATTCAGGTGTTGCTTAGAATAGCTAGAAAACATTTTAGCAAGGCATGTCTATGTATCTGTCTTTTTTATTCAAACTTTCGTTCAGCATGCAAGTCCCTCCTGTTCCAAAGAGCCAGTGTGGTGGGTGTCCAGATTCACTTTTTGTTTTGTTCTGTTTTGTTTTCCATATTATGGCCTGAATCCTGTTGTGAGTCCCAACTAGAGCAGTCCCATTAGTAGGAATTACGTATATGTTGACTCAGCATTGAACAAGTAAAAGAATACGTTCACTCTAAATTGAACTAATAAGATGCAGGTACACTTTACCTGGCTCCTAATAGGATCCAGGATCCCCTCTATTAGCAATGCTTCATTTTTGTGGCCTGACTGAGGAGGCAGCAGTGGGAACCAACCAGAAAAACAGAGTTAAGTGCTGTTCTGTTTCTGACCGCAGCCTTTTCAGTGAGACACTGTTCCCTTGCTCGTCTCCCTTTCTCACTTCCCAGTTTTAAAAAGCACATCCTTATTGGTTTTTCTGAATCTCTTAGCAGCTTTCAGTTCCACTAACTATGGTATCCTTCTGGGCCACATAGCTAAGATGGGAGTAGGAAGCACTTTTTTTATGGTGGCTACATTCCATCCAGGAAGATGGTGTAGAAGGATTAAACTCTGACTCCTTAGCCATCAGCTTCTGAGTTCTTCATAGTATTCAATATATACATAAAACCACTGGGAGATGTTGTCCTGAATGTTGGGACCTAGTGTTTCCAGTATCAAAACACCCATCCCTTTCAACTAATAACAAGGAAGATGTTTCTGTTCTAAAACAATGTCTGACATCTGTAAATGTATACCCCCTAAATGTCTTGGTTTGGTGGGCACAGCCCTGGTTAATTGTCTATTATACTGTAAACCCATGATCAGACCCTGTTCAACCCTCCCCATCTGTTATAAATTTGTCATGGGTAACCCAAGAATGACCCTGCTGCAGATGCCCCGATCCATGGCAGGCTGGAATTCCTATATGTAGGAGCTAGTAAGGAAGAAGTTGGGGGGCACCCATACTGATGAAATCATTGGAATTTTCCAGCACATCCTATTGTGTCTAGAGAGGGTGAAGGGATTATGGCAGGTTTAAGACTGGAAGCATATACTTAGACAAAGGGTTGGAATAATCCTTTTTGTCCACGATATTTGCTCCAATCACTTCATTCAATCCAATTTCGCACATTTCTTTCCAATCCTAGGAAATTTGGCCATTGTACTTTGGGTTTCTGCCTCCCAAGCTACTTTTAAGGAATATATACAGATAGCAAACCACCCATTCCTCGATCTTGGCTTGGTAGCAGGCAGACATTCTGTTGGTTCACGCAGCTAAGCCCCCCAGTATGTTAGCTTCCATGCGGCGTTTGGGCCATCTCTGTTCCAGTTTTTCCATCGATTGGACTCAAGATCTACTACAGGTGAGTATTAACCTTAGCAAAGATTCACCCTCCCACCTTTGATTCCTTTCACTCTAGTGTGTGTGCATGGAGTACTTGTACCCCGCTCCGAGTGTATGTACAGAGGAGCGGGCTATAAATAAACTATTATTATTATTATTATTATTATTATTATTATTATTATTATGTGTGTCTCTGTGTGTATATCACATATTCCCCTTTAATAAATTACAATTCTTAGTGGAACCTTGCCTCTGGAACTCCTGTGTGATCCTGACTCAGTATAGCTGGGTTGATCCCTAGACCAAAGTTATCCTGGTCATAATATATCTCTCCTTTGAACTAAATACAGAAATTTAACTAAAGTACATTAATTGTGGCTTCCCCCCAGAACCAAACAGTTTGGGTAACAATACTAGTTTCTCTTTTAAAATGTCCCATTTTATCTCTCTTCCCTGCACCACCACTTTTCCCCTTGATTTTACCCTTATTTAGTTGCTACAGACTGAGCTGAAATTGCAAAAAAGGGAGAAACAAACAAACAAACAGCTTCATTTATATACCGCTTCATACTCTTAAGGAGTGTCTAAGCGGTTTACAATTGTAAGCTATATGCCCCCCAACAATCTGGGTACTCATTTTAGCGACCTTGGAAGGATGCAAGCCTGAGTTGAGCTTCAGCCCTTTGCTGGTCTTGAACTCGCCACCTTATGGTTTTGAGTGAGTGGCTGCAGTACAGGCATTTAACCACTGTGCCACCAGAAAGAAGACGCAGAATCTTGCTCTTCCCAGTAGGCTCAGGAAAAAGCTAACTGATGCAGTCTCTCCTAGTTTTACAACATACTATCCTGTTCTGCATGACTCCAAATTGTGTCTTGAGGTGGGCACCAGGTACTCTCTCTTTCTCACAGACACTAGACTTGTACAACTGTGATTTCCCTTAAATAGAAAAAAATATTGTAAAGAAGCATTCTTGATTTGAATTTTACTATCCTTTTCAGTTTTGATCTTTTGGGGGTTGGGGGTTAAGATTTGCATAAACCTTTTAAGGCTTAGTTTAACTAGTTTTCTTCTCTCTACCCCTACCTTTTGATTTATTTGTAATATGTGTGTGCCATAGCTACAAATTGCCAAAGGAAAAAATCTGTACTTTGTAGGGGTTTGTTATTGGGAGATATTTTATTGGCCTAAAAGATGGTCAGTAAAGAGCAGCCTCTGGCCACTTTGGGGGTGTGCACATGACACATGCCCCAAAAGCAGCTGGAAGCGTCATGGGGAGCAATCCAAGAGGGTTCAAACCCAGAAGAATTGGCACAAAAAGGGGTGGTGAAAAGCTGCTCCTGCCAGTGGCCAGATTGGAGACCACAGTGGCAGCCCAGATCAGGATTGGGCCCCTACAGTCACTGCAGTCCTGTGCCAGTCAGGGGACAATGGTGCTGAAGCAGTCAGAGGCCACTGCAAACTGCCAGTAGACCCCACAGTCTACTTAATCTCTATTTGAGTTTTTTCTCTCTCTCTCTACAGAGCAATGTTCCATTTACATTAACAATGCAGTCATACACATACCAACTCAGAAGTAAGTCCCAATTAGTTCAGCGGATGTACACCTAGGTAAACATGTACAAGACTGTAACCTCAGACAGACTAAAAGGGCATTTGGGCAGCATTTATCTATTTAGGATAATCCTGTATTTTACACTCTCACTTTCATCCCAACCTATTTTTATTCCAAGAACTGTGAAGTAGTTTAAACTGAGATGCTACAATTGGCTCAAGGTGATCACATGAGTGTTATGTGGGAGTTGTATATAATGTACATTCAGAAGAGGGGAGTGGTATGAACAAAAAAAGTTCATATATTGGATCTGAAAGAAAGTTGTAATTTTAAACAGATCTGATAAAGACGTTTTGATTTTAGAATATGTATTATATAATTGGTCTTACTGTGTACCTTCAAGTAATTTCCGATTTATGGGATTTTCTTGGCAAGGTTTGTTTGGAGGAGGTTTGCCATTGCCTTCCCATGAGGGTGAGAGCATGTGACATGTCCAAGATCACCCAGTGGGCATCAGGGCTATGCTGGGTATCAAATTCTGGTCTCCGGAGTCATAGTCCAAAACTCAAACTACCATGCCATGCTGGCTCTCATTATATATTAATACAATAATCTGAGTTTCTCTGCTTGTAATAGTAGTTTTTGTGTGTTCTTCATCATTAATATTTTTTGCTTGCTTGTTACTTGACCACATTCCTTTCAGCACATGTTTATGTCGCTTAGCCACACATGCACAGTATCCACTTGGGAAATGCTGGCAGGTACATAAACAACTGAATGAAAGTTAATAAATTGAAGCTGTGTCCTAGGAAGTCACAGGTGCTCCTGGTCAGTCAAAAGACAGACTAGGCAGTAGGATTTCCATCTGTGCTGGATGGGCTTACACTCCCCCTGAAGATGCAGGTTTGCAGTTAGGTGGATGCCCAAGTTATTGCACTGGCCATCAGTGTATTTGCACACTTTAGGCTTATTTTATCAGCTGTATCCATTCTTGGAATTTTCTGATCTGACCACAGGAACAGAAGCCTTAGAAGTTTATCACATGGCTTAAAAACCTGTCTTACTGCTGTCGCGTTGAAACCTCTTTTGGGATAAAGTCAGGTATTACCACATGCAAAATGCCGCCGATGCCACAGCCTGGCTGAATCCCAGCTAACTTCCAGCTAGAAGCTGCACACAGCTGGCCAATTAAAGCTGGGAGCTTTCTGGTTTAGAAAAGAGGCTGGCTGAGCGCAGCTTCTGAAAGGAAGTTAGCCAGGATTCAGCCGGGTGACAGCATCGGAAGCATTTTGCATGTAGTACAGTAATACCCAACGTTATCTGAAAGAGACTTGAGCGCAGCAGGGATAAGTCGGGTTTTTAAGCCATGTGATAAATTGCTTAGTTATATCCCATTTGGATTTCTGTAATGGGGCCTTTGTATATGGGGCCTTTGAAAACTACACAAAAATTTCACTTGGCAAAGAGAGCTCCAACCAGATTGCTTATTAGAGCACACAACTCCCTCACTGCAATTGATCAACTGCCTATCAGTAAATTTCCAGCCACAATTCAAAGTCATTATCTGTAAAGCCCTGTACAGCTTTGATTCAGACTGCATTCTGCATAGCTGCATTTTGCACAATTGTCAGAGTCTATTTGCAATTTGGAAGTATTTTGTACAAACTTCACATTTGGTATTTTTGTGCACAAAACAGAATTTTCTGTGCAGGAAGCATTTTTTTCTACACAGAATATGTTTATAAATATTATGTTCTGTACAGAAAATGATATTTCTTGTGCAAAATCCTGTCGTTATTCTGTGCAAAACCTCCATGTGACTTTTCCTGTCCAGAAAACAGCATTTTGTGTTCAGAAAATCATATTCTGTGGAGGGGGGGGGGGATTATTTGCATAAAATGTTGAAAAATATGTGAATTGTGTACAAGAAATGCTATACTACAAAGATTCTCATCAGTTAGGCATTCTCCTCCTTAGGCCCTCCCAATAATTGAGAAACATGAGGCTTTTCTACATCATCATCATCATTTTTATTGAATATTTCTCCCATCATTGCAACTTAGTGGCCATCATTAAAATCTATTACACTTGAATTGTTATGTGAAAAAAAGTTCTTTCCATACTTCTAATAATCAATTCAGTTATTGTACACTAAGGGCCTTAGCAGACAGGCCAGGACAGCATAGGCTGAGCTATGCTGGCCCTGGTGCTATTCTGGCCCTGGTGCTCACCCAGGTTGGTCTTCGGGTCAATGTGGGGATGGGTGGATGTTTGTGCACCCCCCTCCACCAAACCAGAACCCACTACCAGCACATGCTCTATATTTGCCACGCCTTAGCTCATAATCAGAAACCCCCCATCTGTTTGATGTGGAAATGGGGCACCTGGCTGCATCCATGTGGCCAGGCACCCCATTTCCATGTCAGACATGGTGATGGGGGTTTAAGAGTACAAGTGATGGTTCAGCATGGTAAGAAGCATGGAAGGGCATTTAAATAGCTAGAGTTTTCCATGGAGTTTCTGAGAAACTGGAGCAAACCAGTGGTAAATTATACCAGGATTAATGCTATTTACTACTATTGGCCAGATCCATTGAATCCACATCCAGTCTGGAAGGATTGGGCCCAATCCTGGCCCTAGGGTTTTGGTCCATGTCATCTAAACTGGATTTTATCTGAACAGGGGGAACAGAGGCCTTTTAGCCCATGTGGACAACCTCTAAGAAAGCAATCATATCTGTCTTTGGCTGACTTGTTCCCCACTGAATCTGTGACCCCAGTTAAAATACTACAGCCCGCACACCACTTTTTATTAAGATAAACCACATGGTCAAGAAAACTATTCTTCAGATATAGGAGAATTTCCTTCCTGCTTAAGAAGTGCTTGTCCTACAGCTGGTTTTGTCTCACTTGGGTTAGATGATTATGACCGCAGTCCTCATGTGACACGTTTGTTTGTTGTTTCCATTTAGCAATGTCTGATTTCAGTGACAGCTTTTTCAACACTGATGGCAATAGCCATATAAGAGGTTTGCTTTTGATGTACTTATCACCATCTGAGTGGCTCATCATCAGTAAATTGTCCCAATCCATCCCCAAGTCCCATCACTTTACATGGATTGTGGATTGCCTTGCATGTCAAGGGCTGCAGCATATACGAGTTATCTGGAAATGCTGCACTCATTTGCACAATTTAACTTTTAAAAACTCAGAATACAAAGGTAGACAAAAGGCAGAAGTGTAGGTCTCAAAAATGTACTCTCTGTAACTTGCAAATGTCAATATGCTCATGACAGGACAAGTGTTTCTTGGGATTATAGTCAACAACAGAGGAACTCTTCCTGTCAGCAGAAACTTCAACCAATGCAAGTATCTTGAATGATTCAGGTATTTATTATCCATTCTATGCCTCCCCCTTTTCCCTCAATAAAACTAAAAATTTTGAATCCCTAAATTTTGAAAACTGAACATTGTTAGACTTTTATGTCAAACAGCCTGACTGCCTTTTGTGGTTTCCAGCATTTGTTTCCTTAAAACATGATTTATTGGCTTGCTTTGTGAAACTTTGTTGTGCTTCAGGTTGTCTACAGGTCTGTAGAGTATGAGAGTTAATGAAGATGGATGAGCTGTTCAGCTTTAGGCTACGCTTTTCATTTTTCAATAACAATGCCAGAAAGAAGGGACAAGGAATACGGTGGAGGGGAGAAGAGAGGGTCTGAGCCTGTTGCAGAGTCTCACATATACTTCCTAAACAACTGTGTGTTTCTGTTGAGTGGCTAATCATTTATTTTCTATTTTGAAAGATCAATTTACAGTATCTGCACTTTTTCTATACTGAAAGATGTGGACATCTTCCCCATTTTGAGCATGAACAAATTACTCTATGGTTCTATGTGGCCTTGTCCTATTTAAACAAAAAATTCTTCTAGAGTTCCAAATTCTGGAAAGGGTGGATTGTCTTTCTCCTGGCAGCCTACTTGGTGGGAATATGAAGGAGAAAAAGAAATGTGAAAAGGGCGAAAGGGAGAGACAGATCTACAAACTACAATTGTACTTTTGTGAGAAATGTAGCCTTCTCTGGCTGCATCTGCACTGGAGAAATAATCCAGTTTGACCCCACTTTAACTGCCATGGCTCAATGCTATGGAATTCTGGGATTCATAGTTTGTTGTGATCCCAGAGCTGTCTGATATGAAGGGTAAATGTCTCAAAAAGCTAAAATTCCCAGGATTCCATAGCACTGAGCTAAGGCAGTTAAAATGGGGTCAAATTGGATTATTTCTCCAGTGCAGATGAAGCCTCTGTCAGAGAGCTGTGATGCCACAACAAACTACAAATCCCTGGATTCTATAGCATTGGGCCATGGCAATTAAAGTGGTTTCAAAGTGGCTTATGTCTGCAATGCAGATACAGCCCTGGACAATGAATCCACTCCAGCTATCCAAGGAGCTAACTATACAAGGGATTAACTCCAAACCCCAAATAGCTCATTTTCAGTTCAGACTAAGACTTGCACCAAATGGGCATTTGAGTCATCAGCTGCCCCGATGATAGCCAAAGACTTAGGTAACAGGAGAATATGGCCATTCTGTGTGGCTTTGTGATCCTACATATTCTTTCAAGACACAGGAAAGGCTCTGAACTCCCCCTAAAATAAGTAAATAACTGAGTTGTGAGTTGAAGTAGAAAGGGATTTGCTGGAACAGATCAGTGTGTCCTGATTTTTCATTTACCTGCTGGAGAGATGTAATCAACAGATGATTTTCATCTTATCTTCTGGAATAGACCTGATGATATGATTTTGGAAAGGGAGCAGTGAACAGAAGTATAAACTGAATTTATCACATTGGGTCAATTTTTGTTAATATTAACTGGGTGGCATATTTATATCAACTGAAGAATGTTGAGGCATCTATATCAACTGAGATAAAATTATTAAATTATTTATGTTACCTAAAACTAACCCAAAAAAGAGTGTCCTCTTCCAAGAGACTAGTGTTACAAACCAAGCAACACAGAAAGTAATTAAAACTGCTAATTACAAAAGAGGAAAGACAACAGGAATTACGTTCTAAAAAACTGGCCTTTCAACATGTTCTGGAACAATATGTTTCAAGATAATGTGAAATCTTCTAATCTGTTGTGCATGCTTTAATGTGTTTTGTTCAGTTAAGAATAATGACACAAAAAATCAATTTGTAAGTTCCAATTAATTGAGGCTGAAGTCCTCTGTGAGTCTGATCCCTCAAGTATCATCAGGCCAATCCATGAATATGAAGTAGAAAGAAAGAGGGAGGGGTATGTATAGTATCTGCACTGGGAGACTTTTCAGTTGAAGCAGGGGAGAAATGATTTCAATAAAGTGGCATATAGATGGGGGTGGTGGAAGAGACAGAGACTGCTAACCTGGAAAGAAGTTTGTTCTGAGTAAATATCATGGAATTCTACTGTTAATAAGACTGTCTGTTAAGGAACAGGTAAGATTGGTTTCCTGGATGAACAGTCAGCTGCACCATTGACCTATTATGCACCTTTTGAAGAAAAATGACAACAAATATTTCAGACTTCAAATATTCTCAACAATAAAATAGCTTTAATAAAAACATTAACAAACTGGAAGATCCAACTAGGGGAAGGGGAGAAGGAGGTATATACAAGGGGGGGAGGGGCATTATGGCTGGACAAGCATTCATGGTTCCTAGAGCGCTTAAAGGCTTCCTTGGAACTTTCTGGGCTGGCCTCCATGTAGCAACCCTTTTCTCCAGTTGGTGAACTGAAGCATGGGAGGAAGACAAAGGGGGGGGGGCATTTTCATGTTGTGCCAATGTGTCACTGGGTGCACTGATACACCATATGGGCAGTTAAACAATCATGCAATTGAGAAGATGGCCACACAGTGTGTCCAATGGGCTGGTAGCTCGGCAGGATGAGGGAGGCAATTGGCTGCTGCTAGAGGAGTGCCCATGTGTTCATGTGCATGTGTTTGTGTCAGAACAGGGGGAAAAAAACTATGTGATGTGACTTGTGGCTGCAAGTACATTATGGTGGGTCGATCCTCACAACAGGAGGGGGTGGTGCAGATTGTGCATGAGTTTTTGGCTTGTTGTGGGAGTTGTCAGGGTAGTCAACACATTCCTGGTCCCTGCGAATTGAGTGAACCGGCTTTTACCTTCACTCTGCTTTTGGCTTAGAATACAAGTCCACTACACAGTTATAGTGCTATGACCCCACTTTAACTGCCCTGGCTGCTTTCTGTGAGATTATATGGTTTCTAGTTTAATCAGAGGCCCCTGGCTGAAGATTCTAAAGGCCCCTGCCTAAACCACCATTTCCAGGACTTCATGAGGTGGAACCATGTATGTTTAAGTGAATAATAGTGCTATAATTTTATAGCATGAGTGGGCTTCTGTTCTCACAGGGTTCTAAATCATATGTGGAACCTCCATATAGAAAGCAGGCCCCCCACTACAGATCTTCACTCTCCAGTGTGAGTTGTGGGGACAACCAACAGGACCCACTGGAGGGGTGGAATCAATATAAAAAGATGAACTCCTGAGTAATTATAAGCTGATTGCACTGGGCTATGATAAGACTTGAACATTTCAAAAGAAAAATGTTTATCTTTCTTTATTCTCAGCCCCAAGAAATCACCCCCAAAGCACAAATATTTTCAAAAAATAGGATTTATTGGACAATGTGAAAGAGCATTAGCTACTTTGTCTCTTGTTCCCTTGCTTTGAGGCATCATATATTCTTCCAGCCATGCATAAATCTAACTATTTTTCTTCCAGTTTACTTCGGGGAGGGGGATTAGTTGATAAACAACATGTTTAGTTTAATAGATACCCCTGAAAAGCAGCTCACTGTTCTTGTAAAGAAAATTTTATAAATCTGCTTATCTGTCCAGCATCTTACCCTAGAAAAAAGGGGGTGGCAGGTGAGTAGCATTCTTTCTTTCAACTATCCCCTTGATCAATGCTGTCTATGCAATATGTAGAAAAGGCAGCACAGGCAGAGTTCAGCATCCTTCAACAAACAGGCAGTTCTTCTCAAGAGGATGAGCATTAATAACCCTTGCCCTTGGACATGGAAATGCTGCTACATGAACTTGATAATCCATGCTGTGAGGCTCCATACCCTGGAGCCATAAAATCATACCACAGTTCTGCTACATGTTTATGTTCTTCGTAAGAGACATATGAAAACAATGAGTATTTAACACATAACCAGTGTGTTCTGTCAATTATCCAAAGATGCATGAAGAAAGGGAAATAAAATGGTGGAGTGGTAAGAATGCTAGAGCATAATACTGTACAAGGAACTGCTTTGTTGCGACTTAGCTATATCTGTCTAGTTCTACATATTTGCCTGGAGGCAGCTCTCCACCAAGCAGTGTCAAATACATGGCCTTTGTTCTGAAAAACAGGCATCCTGTTAGTTAGGAATGAGACCTGTTTATGGGCTTCCTAAAACTATGCTATATAAACGGAAGCCTGCAGCATGTGCTTCATCTCAGGGAGACAGTAGCTGTGAAAAGTCACAAGATAGATATCCCAATTTGTACACAGATTACAAGAGGTACTGCAATGACAGCATATTAGTAGAACCATATAAAAACCCAGTATATATATATTGTTTGGGGAATGCAACAGATATAGTGCTGAGTAAATATTATAGTTGTGCACAGAAAAAATACATATATACTTTGCAATCTGTCTTGCTGGCTCAGATAGGGGATTGCCATAGATTAGTGGCTCAATTTTATACTGTTCCTTGTGTCAGATCTGAGGCAGAAGGTCAACTCACCTCATTTCCCAAAGCCTTGGATGATTTCCTCACTGACCTATTTGTCTATCTGTCTAATCAACAAATGCCTCTAATTTTTTGTAAATTAACAAATAAAATTACCAGCCACTTTAGAAGGAATGAATTTAATAGAAAAGGGGAAAGTTGTATGTGAATGTGTGTGTGTATGGACATGTGCATTTGCATACATGTATGCATGTGGATGGAGATAAGGTGGGAGAGGGGGAGAGAGGAAGAGGGGTCATTGTTTGCTGTCCCTATATAGAAGTGCTCCTATATATGTGCCCTGCAAGATTTTTGAAGACCTGTAAAGGTTAGAGAGAAATGAATAAAAAATAGGGTTTAATTTAAATTGCTACTTTGTTTACTATTCACTGAAAGAGTTTCAGATATAGCCTTTTCCCTATTTGTTGTTAACCCCCTTCAAGTCAATCTTGACCCATGGTGACCCTGTAGATGAGAAATCTCCAAGATTCTCTGTCCTCCACTGCTCTGCTTAGTTCCTGTAAACTCATACCCATGACTTCTTAATAGAGTCCATTGATCTAGCATGTGATCTTCTTCTCTTTCTATTTCCCTTCAGCTTTCCTAGCATTACTCTTTTCCAATGAGTTGCTCTTTCTCATGATGTGGCCAAAATACAAAAGTGTGATCATCTTGGCTTACAAGGGGATTTCAGGTTTGATCTGTTCTAAAACCCACTCTTCTCCAGCACCACATCTCAAAGGAATTTATTTTCTTCTTATCTGCTTTTATCACTGTCCAGCTCTCACATCGGTACATGGTAATAGGGAACACAATAGGTTGTACGATTCTAACTTTCATGCTTAGTTATATATCTTCACTCTTCAGGATCTTTGATAGTTATTTCAAAGCTGCCCTCCCCATTCTTAGAAGCTTACCGCACAGCGCACCCAGGCAGGTCCTGAGAATGGTCCAAAAGGGGCCAGGAAGGAAACAGAACGAGTGGAGAACTTTTTACTGCACACAGAAATCCCTCACTCATTCCGTTCCGTTCCCCATCTGTTCCAGAGGAGGAGTTTTTGAGAACTGTTCGAAACAGTTCTCAAAAATCTCCTCCTCTGAAACAGATTGGGAACAGAAGGACAAGGAACGGAACTAGTGAGGGGCTTCCTTGTGTGCAGCAAAATGAGTCCTCCACTCGTTCTGTTCCCTTCCTGGCCCCTTTTGGACCGTTCTCAGGACATGCCTGGAGCTTTTGCTAGTCTTCCTAGTGTTAAGGTAAACAAAGGGTCAATTAACCCATTCACAACCAATTATGCAAGTGAGGCTTTGTGAGAATTCCCAAACAGATCCAGTTTATTCCAAACAGTCTCAGTCTGCATATGCAGAGCTTCAGCCAAAAGTCATCTCATTGACTGAATCCCCCAAACATGGCGTAAACAGTTTTTATTAACCCACAAAATATTCATTGAGCATGCGTAGTTTAACATTCATTTATATATATATTCTTTGCACCTCATTTCATTATATATCTCTATCTATCTGTTAGACTTACTGACAGAGACCCTTTGTTCTTTTAGCCTTCTGATTTTCTGGGCATTCAGCCAGTCTTTAGTCTTATCAGGAACATTTGTTGCCATTAGCAAGCATTTGCTTCCCTCTTCCCTCCTAAGGTGGGGGCTACAAGCCAGATTCAAAAGGACAAGTTTTTCCTTTAGCTCTATTTCTCACTATGGCTAAACTGTTCATTATTGATCATTAATGGCAGAGATTATTGGTTATCAGTTGGTTATCAATGGCTTTATTAGTTTTCACCTTGACACTAGTCTTCAGATTTCTTGACTGCAGTCCTCATTTTGATCAATATTTGATCCAAGATACAGGAACTCTTTTATATTTTCATTTCCTTGTTATCTAAGCTGAATTTGTGTAGATCTTATGCGCTCATTATTTTTATTTTCTTTATGTTCAGGAGTAAGCTTGCCTTCATATATTTTCCTTGATTTTCCTTAATAGTTGCTCTAGGTCTGTAATGTTTTCTGCTAGTAATATGGTGTTGTCCACATATGTTAGATTGTTGATATTCTGTCCTTCTATTTTCACCCCTCTTTTTTCTATGTCCAAGCCCGCTTTTCATATAATCTTTTCTGTGTATAAGTTGAATAGATAAGGTGAAAGGATTCAGCCTTGCCTGACCCCTTTGCCGAATGGAAACCTTTCTGTTTCTCTGTGTTCTGTTCTAACAATTGTCTCTTGTCTTAAGTACAGATTACTCATCAGGAGTATCAGATGTGGTAGCACTCCCATGCCTTTAAGGATGTTTTATAGCCTTTCATGATCTATGCAGTCAAAGGCTTTGCTATAGTATATAAAACACATGCTGATTTTCTTTTAGAATTCCGTATGCTTGCAATGTACTTCCTCATGTTTTTCTTTTCCCAAAGATCCTTACACCTCTAGGCTTTTTCTCACCATGCATGGTTGGAATCTGTGTTGCAGAATTTTGAGCATAATATTGCTTGCATGGGAGATTAGCACTATGATCAGTGTGGACTGTAGCAGTTTGATTGGAATATCATCTGTTCCTAGTGATTTATTCTTCCCCATTTCTCTTATTCGAGCTTCCATTTTCCTTTCTCTCCTTCCTTATCTCTTCTAATAAGCACTGCAATTGGAAATAAAAGAAATACCCCCATAAAGTTATTTCCTGATTGGAAATTAAAGCTGTTAGTTTAGGACTATACCCCCTCCTTTTCCTTCTTCCTCCTCTCTGCTGGTGCTTTCAATTTATGGTGAGCTAGGGGAAGTTTTTAAAATGTGCCTAAAAAGTGAAATAAAACATGTTAGAATCCTGTTGTAGTCTCTGAAGCTAGTCCATTTAGCCTCATACCACCTGGCATGGCAAGGATATCCAGATATCTCCACCTTGGGGAACCGTATCTCAAAATTATGCCTCAGTCAAGGCAAATGCACAAGGATGCAATTCTTTTCTGATTTTCATATTGAAGGAATCAAGAAGTAGTGCTAGTGACTTTTTCTGATTAAAAGCAAGTCTTCAAAAACTGCATATTCAAAGACTATTCACAATTAGATTTATTCTGCAGAGAATTCTTGTGAACTGTTTTTATAAACTTGCCATAGGTTGCATCTTCGCACCTATTGGGAGGCTTTGCATGCAGCGCTGAGATCCCACTGCTCTGCACACATTGCATCTGCAGAGTCCCGCCCAGCAGAGTTATTTAAGGTGGTAGGAGAGCTGAAGCAGCTTCCCTCTGTGGCAAACCCCCTACTGGATCCTACGGCAGCCTGCTGCGAGGCATTTAACACTCACTTTACAGATAAAATCTCTTGGATCAAAGCTGACTTGGATGCTAATATTTGTTCAATGTCCATAAGTGAGGTGTCCAGCCACTCCGTTGCTGTCAGTTTACTGGATGAGTTTCAGTTGGTGAGTACCGATGATGTGGTAGTACTAGGAAGACAACATGCTCCCTCAATCCATGTCTATCTTGGCTGGTCATCCAGGGAGGGGACACATTGAGAACATTCCTTCGGGATGTGATCAATGCATCCCTCAGGGAAGGCATTGTTCCATCATGCTTGAAGGAGGTGGCTGTCAAACCTCTCCTGAAGAAACCTTCCCTTGATCCCCTGGACAGGAACAACTATATACCAGTGTCCTTGCAGCCTTTTCTCAGCAAGGTGATCTAGAGAGCTGTCGCCTCCCAACTCCAAGCTGTCTTGGGTGAAACCAACTATCTCGATCCATTTCAAACCAGCTTTAGGGCAGGATATGGAGTTGAGACTGCCATGGTTGCTCTGATGGACAACCTCCGCTTGAGCATCGACAGGGGTAGTGTGACCCTGCTTGTGCTCTTGGATCTATCGGTGGGCTTTGACACCATAGATCATTCCATCCTTTTGGTCTGGCTGGGAGAGTTGGGGATTGGTGGCACTGTGCTTCAGTGGTTCCGGTCCTTTATCTCCGGGAGATCCCAAAGGGTGAGGCTCGGGGACAGTTGCTCTTCAAAAATCGAGCTTAATTGTGGTGTCCCTCAGAGCGCCATCCTGTCCCTGATGCTGTTTAATATTTATATGAAGCCGCTTGGTGAGATCATTCAGAGGCATGGAGCTCAGTGTCTTCACTATGCTGATGACACTCAGATATACCTCTCCATGACCAGATTGTCTGCTCAGACCTCAGATGGCGTCTCTCCTCTCAATGACTGTTTTGCGGTGGTAATGGATTGGATGAGGGAAAACAGACTGAAGTTCAATCCAGACAAAATGGAGGTACTTACAGTCACAGGCTCGAAACACGGTTTGGAGTCAACTCCTCGAAACCTGGTTTGGACTCAACTCCTCGATGGAGTCACACTCTCCTCAAAGGGCACTGTTCGCAGTCTGGGGGTACTCCTGGACTCGTCGCTTCACATGACTAGTCAAGTGAACGCAATGGTCAGGAGTGCTTGTTATCAGCTCTGGCTGGTTATCTGGCTGTGCCCTTTCCTGGATGTGAGGGATCTGGAAACTGTGGTACACGTGCTGGTAACCTCACGTCTGGACTACTGTAATGCACTCTACATGGGGTTACCATTGTGCTTAACTCGGAAACTACAACTGGTTCAAAATATGGCAGCCAGGCTTATTGTGGGAACATCTAGGAGAAAGCACATAACACTTGTGCTTAAATCTCTCCACTGGCTGCCGATCAGTTTCCGGGCACAGTACAAGGTGTTGGTTTTAACCTTTAAAGCCCTACATGGCTTGGGACCATCTTATCTTAAGGACTGCCTCTTCCTGTATGACCCCCCCCCCCCACTCACTGTGATCCTCTGGGAGGAATCTGCTACAGCCCATGAAGACCAGGCTGGTGCAGACCTCCCAGAGGGCCTTTTCAGCAGTCTCCCCAAGCTGTGGATTGACCTGCCGGATGGGATGTGTTTTATTTCATCCATTGATGGCTTCCAAAAAAGCCCTAAAGACGCATCTCTTCCGGCAGGCCTTCCCAGAAAATGCTTAATACTTCCCGGCTCCAAACTTTGGTTGTAGAGTTTTTCCAGACTCTGCTCACTTTTAGCTTGATACTGCTGATACTATTTATTTTATACTGTGGTTTAACTCATTGCTTGATTTAATTCTTATTTTTTTTTGGGGGGGGGGGACTGGGATTGGATATTTTAACTGTTGTTGTTTTAACTTTTTCTGTACCCCACCCCCATTGCTCACTCAGAGGGGCAGGCTAGAAATAAATTATTATTATTATTATTATTATTATTGAAACTACAGCTCCCAGCAACCCTAGCCAGCATAGTTAATAATGCAAAATGGACAGGAATAATTAAAACCGTCACAGGAACAAGCACCTACATTGTCACCTGCAACACTTCTTTGTTCACCAGAGGATGTTCCCATGAAAACTCTGCAGACCAAATTGGTATTTTCAGCTTTGTGGTGGACAGATCAGATGCAGGAACACCAGTGCAGACCTAGATTCTTATGGGCTTTCCAGAGAGAGAGAGTCCCCTCACCCTTCATGCATAAGGTGGGAATCTCTTGGGAATCTACCAGAGGACCTTCTTGGTGGTTGTTTGGGCTTTAGAAGTTCCTTCCTAGAGAGGTTAGATTGCTGCCCTTGCTAGCCTTTAGTAGGCAGTGGAAGAACTTTTTGTTGTAGCAGGCCTTTGATAACTGATTGCTCAGGAGGAATGGGTCTTTCAGAAGGTGCTGCACTGCTCACATATGGTGTTATTTCTTTTTAATCGTCTGTCTTAGCCACTTTTAATTTTACTGATAGTTGAATTACTTTTTATAATTTTATATGATGCAGTTTTTTAGCTATATCTGTTTTAATTTTTGTAAGATGCCTTGAGTCTCAGATTGGGGAAAAGCCATGAAAATAACAACAACAACGGAGGAGGAGGAGGAGGGGAGGTTATTCCTTTAACAAAGAGGTAGGAAAAGTGTTGGCCCTGGTGCTGCATGCCACACAGCAGAGTTCTTTTTGTAGCCTTTCACACCTGCAGAGTCCTTTCTGAACTATGCTTTTTCCTGGCCACTCCTTCTCTCAGAAGAAAATTGTTTGTCCTGGAAGCAGTTTACACAACTGTAAAAAGGCATGTTTTTCGGGAGTGAACATCCAAGGACTTCCAGGTTGGGGGTTATTTTATGCCTTTTTGGGGAACCCACATGGGCTCTAGAGAGCCAATACAGAATACAGTCCCTGAAGCCATTACCCTGCCCTGCTTTAAGAGCTCTGTGATGAACAAAACCTCACAGTTTAAGGGATTTCCCCCACATTGACTTCATCTTCATCTGGGAATTTTCTTGCGATTGAAATACATAAAAGTTGATGGGCATGAATATATTCTATGCCTGAGCACATTTCTCTGTGTGAACTGTAGGGTTCAGGTACATGACAGCAATGCTGTTCATATATGATGGAAATCGTAATTGTCCACATCCATTGTCTTCAGACACTTGGTAGCTATAGTCATATGAAAATACTTGGTTATCTAAAGCCATTCTTAACCATGCCACTGATAGCTGTATTGCTCTTCAATTTCCATTTAGAATACTTCATAAAAATATGAAAGTATTCATGATTTTGGCACTTGCACTTTAATGATGCCTTATGCAATGCACAGAGTTTGATTTATTTTCTAGAGAAGAAGCTACAGTAATCTGGGGCAGTAAAACAACAAAGAATCTTATGGCACCTTGTAGCGTAACATGAGTATCTCAGCTCTTGTATTTTTATTTATTTTTTTACCTAACCAACTGGGAAATGTCATTACTTGTGACACACTGAAAAAATGCCAGTAAAAAGAAGGGTTTGAGGAAGGGTACAATTTTTCTCTGAAATGTTATTTGAATGTATGTTTTGAGTTTGTTTGTGTTCCCAGATGTCTAGCCTCTCTGATGCTGTTCCAGTACCATGCACTACCAACTTTTATTTACCTTTCCCTGGGGATCCCAGCAATTCTTTTCCTTTTCCACAAAGTCATTTAGAGTTAACATAGTATTCCCCAACATTGCTATGAATATAGCTAGTTAGATCTGGCCATGTAATAATTCCACAGTCATTTCAGAGTTCAGATTATGTTTCCTGCCCTTACAAACATAATATAAATTTAAACTTGAACCTGGAATGCAAAAAACAAAAAAACAAAAAAAAAATCTAACAACAACAACAGCAACAACGTTGCTTCCATTCCTAAAGAACCAGACAGGATGGACCTGTTCCCCTAACTAGCTCAAATACCTGTGGGTCATCCAAATCAACAACAAAGAAACAAACAAACAACCTGGACTTTCTGGGTTCTCCTTTTTTGTTACAATAAAGCATTATTTTAAACCACATAACAAGTATAAAGAAGTAATATGATAGCTATCTTTAATTATTCTAAGGGCTGTCATAAAAAAGATGGAGTAAGCTTGTTTTCTGCTGTTCCAGAGGAAACAACTCCAGTAAATTGTGTTTTAGTGGAAAACTTAAGAGTAGCAAATTTACTGGGCTTCTAATCCATCGTATACCATTCTTATGATGCATGGCTATATATACAGCCTAAGCTGTTGAGAGGCAAACACAGGAACTATACAGATCAGTGTGATATGCCGGCCTCAGAGCAGAGTGGGGGCATGGCATCCACATGACACATGCCCCAATGCTGTCCTGATGCCGCCGTCACACTGTGCACCTGACCAAATGACAGGTGGCATAATGGCACTTCTTTGGCACTGCATCCAGATGATACAGCACCAAAAGGAATACTAGAAGGTGCTGCCATGGCAGTAAAGGTGCTCTTTTTGAGCCGCAGAAATGCTGGATCAGGGCCACAGAATGTAGTTGCCATGGCCTTGATCCAGTGCTGAAAGGGGTGGTCTATTTAGCCTGACAGTGTAGTCTACCAGGCCTTTCCCCCTCTGCCTGAGTTTCTTGCAAAGTTGGTAGAACCCCATACAAGATAGAGATGGCATAATCTGCACTTAATTGGTAGGTGGTTCTTGGCACTGTCTGTCTCCATACTGATAAGAACATTTTTACTCTGGGAAGAGGGATATTCATGCCCTCTCAGCTCTCAAGATCACAGGGAGGAATAAAAGTAAATTGTTGCCTTGACTCAGTCAGGCTTTCCAGAATAATAGCAGGATATGAAGCAATAGATTCAAATTGCAAGAAAAGATTCCAGCTAACCATTAGAAAGAACATCTATGGGCTGCTGCAGAAGGGGATGAATTCTCCTTAATTAGACATTTTTAAACAAGTGTTATAGGGTCACTTTTCAGGCCATTTTGGATTCCTATTTGGTTGTTTCTAGACAGCAACTTCCATTGTTTCCTATACAGAAAGCCCCCACATATCTGATAGGATAGGGACTGGACTATTTTTAAAAAGAAGAATTGGTTGAAAAGTGGAAGCCAGGGTTTGTTTGTTTGTTTAGCTTGTAAATGCAATTTGACCACTGAAAATGCAAAAAAGCACACTATATATCACTTTTGAGTGCATGGAAAAGCTACATTGATATATTATAAACACACACACACACACACACACAAGTGCATATGAGCAGTCTCAACAAAGCCTTGTAGGCAAGGGGAACTGACAAAAGCAAAGAACCCTTGTCAAATTAGTGGAACTTTATAATTTGCAAGTGTTGAAAGAGGGAGTCATCAGAAAGTGAGGGGTCAAAAGGTGGGGGAAGCTGTACTTTTCAGTGTCATCCTTTTTCTTCTTCTTTTTATTGGTTCAGCTTGACCTTTTCCAGTGTCTGGCACATGTTAGATTTAATATCAGCTGAGGTAAATGTCTTGGTGGGCTAGATTATAGAAAATGTAACAGACATATGAGACGGTCACATTTATCATTTCTTTAATTAATTCAATTGGTGCTATACATTTTTTAGATGAGGAGCCCTTCTTTTTCACTGTGGAAGACAGAAGTGTTTCTCAACCTGAAATTTGGTGAGCATGAGAACTTTGCTACTATAAAGAAATAATTTAAATGTCCCTTTTCTGATACCAGTACTAAACCAACTAAATATGAACCCTCAGTTCACCCATTTTAAATGTAAAAGTTTGATGCATACGATGGAATTTGTAAATTTCACCATATTTGTCATCTGATCACTTTTATGCCTTCATTGTTCTGTAAACTGTATAGCTGCATATTTTTCTACCAAAATGAGTATGCCTCTACAGTGGTTGATGGAGCCTGGTTTCTAAGAAAGTATTTCTTTGCTTATTCCATTATCAACGAAATCTTCCATTAAGAAATGTACTTGTCAAGGTGAGGTGAAGAATTTCTCCTCATCTGTATGACCTTTTCTGCTGCTTAATTATATTGGAGGTGGTCTTTACAGTTGCCAGCCTCTTACCCATGTATCTGTCTGTCCAGCTTACCTGTCTGCATAGAATTATTTACGTTCTGCCTTTAGAGATACAGATTGTTCAAGGGTAACTTAAAATGGAAATAAAAATGAATTAATCATGTTCATATAAGACGGTAAGATCAATCATAACTCAGTGGGATCTAACATGAGGCAGTCAGTGTGAGCTGACCCTCCAGAGGAAGAGTCCAGCACAGCTGGATTAAGGGCTGGAAGGCTCTTATGTCTTCCTGCCCAGCCTCCTTTATATCATTGTTGATATAAGGTGTCTTGCCTCAGAAAGAGCCCTACCACTTAGAGAAGGATACCATGTCCTTCTTCAAACATTTCCTTCCATCCATAGAATTAATTGTACAGTGGGGGTCAGAACAGACTTTCTGGTTCCAGCTCCAACATTGTACTACCTGTCACTCCTATCTCCTTGTTCTCCATGTGTGTTGCATGATACATTACATGCAAAGGAGAAAAAAATCAATGTTCATACCATTCTATGTGAATAGGTTTCCACATGATTTGAAATCCTTTGGCCTAAATCCCATTATAAAAATAGATCCACTGAAATAGTGAAAATGTAAATGCTAGATCCTTTCCATTTCTGGCCAGAGGAGGACTGATTAGATGACTAATGGGAGTGTGCAATTTCTCTTTGAAGCAAAGTATGGTCTCAACCAGCATACTGGAAGCAGTTATAAGGCCCTTGCTTTTTGTTTTGTTTTTTTAAAGCCTTCCTGGCCACCATATGCAATAATTATTGGCCATTCTCTAATTCCCCATTCTTGGGTAAGGTTCTGGAGTGTGTAGTAGATTCCCAGTTCTGGGGGGCTTCTGGACTGATTATCTAGGTCCATTTCAATCTGGTTATGGGACAGAGATAGCTCTGGCAACCCTGGTAGATGACCTACACCAGGAAATGTGTTTTTGGAAACTGTTTTGAGTCCTAGCTCAGGTGGAAAGTGATAAATGAAGTGATAGATGGATGTACTTTTCAAGTTAATGTTGATTTTATGGGTCTAGTTGGGGCTAGCAATTGGATTTAGGCCAATGGTGAAAGCAGAGACCCTACAGATGTCCTTACTTTACATTTGTCAGTTACAACATGGGTGAAAGAAACAGGAAGTGGGAATGCTAATCACATTTTTGGCTAACTTTGAGATAAAAATGCATCCATGTAGCCCACCAGAGGGAGAAAGGGGAATTGCCCACCCCAGGTGTAGATCATAGGCTTTTTCTATAAGAAGAATCATTATGTAGTGTAGCAGTAATGATTATTACAATGTTTTGCTGCCCTGCCCCCTGCCTGGAAATGGTTTAATAGTTTCAAATTGTTTTCCTACAGAATAAACAGAATAGTGTTCTGAAGGTAGACTTGTGTTCTGTTTTACTCTCCAAGAGAAAATATCACATTTTGAGAAAAGAGAAAGTATGCAATTTGAGATAACTAAGAACTCATTTGGCTGGAGAGGTAACTGTTGACAAGATATAACAGGTGTTTGTTTGTTGTTGTTGTTTTTTGTGTGTGGGGGGGGAGGGAAGATAAGGTCCAAGGTATCACCCAGTTTTCCAAAAACAAAAAACAAAAAGGCACCCACCTCAGCCCACACCAAATTAAGTAAATGCTTCTAATGAACTAAAACCCAAATAATCAATAGTGAATTTAACATTTAATGATTTAAACACATTGTATTGAATTTATATAAACACAGGCTACAGTAAAATAAAATGCAAAGAACTGGCCTTGATAAATATCTCCATTGTTCATATATTTACAATAAAAATACAGTGGAATACTCTGTTCAAAATGTATGACATTAAAGTAATCTGATAGTCCCCTATCATATAAACAGTTAATTATGATATAAAAGTTACCAGTGGATATAAGGTTAACCTGAATTTCTGTCTCACAATTCTCAGGAGACAGAATGAAGAACTATTAAAAATGTACGTCTTGATATAAATGGGGGAAATATTTCTTAATTAGTCATTTCTTTGACCTACAGTGCAATAAACCTGCCCATGAGTCATGGCAAACTTCTAAACAGATAATCAGCTTGGGGAATAATTGTAAAGTTATGAATTTTGCAGTTTAAACCCACAGATCCCTCATATGCACGTACTAAAATGTCAGAGATGCAGGATTAATCTCTTTTAGGTCACTGGCTGTATAATGATCCATCTGTTTGGTTGCATAACATCATCCAACATGTAGCGAGGATATTTTGCTTTATTAGGATTTCCAGTTAATCAGTTGTAATCATTGTTTGTGTTCGGATGCTGTTTGTTTCTTGGTGTATTTTCATGTTGGAGGTGGCTTCTGAAGCTAATCAGTGTCAAAATATGGGAGCAGTGACCCTGCTATTCTTCCAGGGGCCATGCACGTCTGACTAGCTATATAACTGCACTACAAATATACACACATGATTTCCTTCCTAATCCTGACCTTTTGTTTCTGTCATAGCTAGAGGGCAAGGTCTCCCATAATCAGCATGCAGGTCTATCTTTTCAGAGCCCAATGGATGATAATCTTAAAAAACAATTCCACCCCACCACTTTCCAGCCCCACAGGAGATTTTATATATATATATATAAAATTATAGAGCAATGGTAAGACATTTAGTGGAAGATGCAGATTTGTCTTGGGTGCAGCTTTAATGAAACAGCAAACACTGCAGGTGTGTAAACCCTAAAAAAATTACAACTCCAGTGTCCCAGCCAATACAGCCAGTAAACATATTATCTGAGGATCCTGGGAACTATTGTATTCAAAAGTAACTTTTCCATGCTCTGAAAATGAGTCAAAACATTCCCCTTACAGACAGAAAAGTTAGGATGATCTTTTTTTTTTAAATTTTATTTCAAGGCAAATAACTGCCATATCTTTGGATTCCATTTATTAAAATGAGTACATGTGAACTCTGAGGATGTCCATTTGACAATGAGACTCTGATCTGACTCTTGGAGTTTTACTTGATTATGCAGATAGTCAGTTTCAGTTTTAAAAACAGAAGTAACAAATGCCCTTCAAATTCAAGTTTGGAGCTAAAGAAAATATTGAACAGGATAGAATTATACAAACACACACACATACAGAGAGGGGAGTGCATCTGTACTGTTGAAATCATGCAGTTTGACACAACATTATGTACTGTAGTGCCATCCTATAAAATCATAGGATTCTATGAGCTGTCAATATATGGCACCATGTGCCTACAAGTATGGAAATATAATTCCATTTCTCCTGTCCATGCTCTGAATGTATGCACAGAGGTAGTCATTGTCATGACTCAGGTTTAAAATAATAAGACTTCTGAGGGGAAGGGGTGAAAAATGAAAAGGAAAGCAATGAAAATTAATTTTCAGTCAAAATACTCATAAACCCTCCATGGGGGGTGTTTCTTGTTAAGTTTATTTAAGCAGGACCATGAAAAGTTTCAACACACCTCTAGAAGAAACAGTTGAGAGTTATTCTTGGGGCATAGTGCTTCCTGCTAGTCCTGTGATGGCGAACCTATGGCACGTGTGCCAGATGTGGCATGCGACACCATTTCACTGGGCACAGGCATGGGAGAAGGCAGAAGAGGCACATGTGTGCCCATTCCTCTTCCTCCCTGCCATTTTTGGGCCAACCGCTGTCTTTCTGAGACAGGGGAAAGCCAGAAAATGGCGCTCAGGAGGAGACAGAGGCATGCACCTCTAGCTCCTGTTCCTAGCTCTCTCCTGGCCTTCAACTGCCTCTTCAAGACAGTTGGAGGTCAGGAAAAGGGAGGGGGAGGACGAGTGACTGGCGCGTGCCAGTGGCTCCTCCCCAGAGACCTTTTCCAATCTCCAGCTGTCTCCAGAGAGACAGCTGGGGACAGGGAAAGGTCTGGGAGAAAGAGGACATGGCGGGGGAAAGATCTGGGAGAATGAGGACAGGTCACGGGCCTTTGCCTGCTCTGAGGTGCCCTTCTAGGGATGCCTCAGGTTGGGGAAAGGTCTGGGAGAAGTAGGACATGGTGCGTTCCTCCCCCTTCTTCCTCTCACAGGCCTTTGCCTGACATTAGGTGCCCTTCCAGGGATGCCTCAGGTTGGGGAAAGGTCAGAGAGAAGGAGAATGCTGTGCATGCTGCCTCCCCTTCCTCTCACGGGCCTTTGCCTGACATGAGGTGCCCTTAGAGGGACGCCTCTGGTCGAGGAAAGTTCTGGGAAAAGGAGGACACAACACATGCCGCCTCCCCCTTCCTCTCACAAGCCTTTGCCTGACCTGAGGTGCCCTTTCAGGGATGCCTCAGGTTGGGGAAAGGTCTGGGAGAAGAAGGATGCAGCGCATGCCGCCTCCCTCTTCCTCTCACGGGCCTTTCCCTGCCCTGAGGTGCCCTTCCAGGGATGCCTCATGTCAGGGAAAGGTCCAGGGGAAGGAGGACACAGCCCCAAAGGGACTCTCAGAGGCTGGCAAACTCCAAAGGATGGTACCCAATGGCTCCTGCTGCTGGGTGCCATCCTCCAAGGCCCATTTGCCAGCCTCTGACAGTCCCAAAGGGACCCTCAGAGTCTGGTAAACTCTGGAGAATGGTGGCTCCCTTCCTCCAAGGACCCTTTGCTGGCCTCTGACAGTCCCAAAGGGAAGCCCCACCCTGGAACACAAACTATAAAAGTTTTGCCATCACTGTGCTAGCCCATGGGTGCATCTACACTGTAGGAATAACATGTGCTTTAACGACATCCTATAGAATCCTGGGATTTGTAGTTTTACATGGTCTTCTGCCAATGAGTGCTAGTGCCTCACAAAACTTTGTCCTAGGGTGAAGTCGAAGGCTTTCATGGCTGGCATCCATAGTTTTTTTGTGATTTTTTAAGGCAATGTGGCCATGTTCTGGATGAGTTTATTCCTCACGTTTCACCAGCATCTGTAGCTAGCATCTTCAGAGAAAGAATCTCTGATTCTACAGTGTGGATGCACTCCATGACATGTTCCTCATCAGGGATGGAACATCTCTGTTGTCATGTAATCCTTTACATTATAGCTGTCCCAAGCCTGACTTCACTTGTTGAAATAGCCTATGTTTCCAAGTACCAACCTAGTATTTTCAAACATGGCATCTCCTGCGAAGCATTTCAGCATAAATGGCTTAGTGAGTAAAAAAGACTGTGTGGTAGAAAGAGATATAGAAGCAAGGAAATGCGACAAGCCAATTACTCTGACAATCTGTTCAGTGGGCAGGTACACAAATATGTGCGGGCAGTGATTCACTGGCAGCCCACTGCTATAAATGTATTTCTTGAGCAGATAATGTAAGATTTCAGACTGAACATAAACATAAAATATCAGGCTGAAAATAAAGCCAAAGCAAATTGAAAAATAAAAAAATATAAAAAAAAATACCCAATGGTTTTAATGACAATATCATTTATATTTAAATGTTTTTGTTAAGATTTCAAGTGGCAATATTTCTCAAGCTGAAATAATTAAATGCCCGTATAGCATTTGCGACCCATAAAACTATCCCCCCCCCCCTTTAGGATTTTGAAAAGAAAACTGGGTCATGTGAGGAATGAGGGAAAATGTAGTCAACTGTCTGTAGATAATATAACCCATTTTTCTTAGAACTGTAAGCTAGGTCTTAATTATCGAAAATAAATGCCTTATTTACTAATCCTCCCAGTCTCCCCTAATTTGTTACTTTATCACACTAAGAATAATTAAGTTCTGTCAAAACATCCCATCAGTTAATCCTCCAACAAACTGAATTCATTATATATATATATATATATATATGCCAGAAATGTATGCCTTTGTGTGTCTAGGAACCTGCTTCTGCTTAAATAAGCAGAGCAGTTTGTGTTACTGTACAGAAACATTTTCACTTTTCTTTTTTCCCAGAGACACGTAATGTACTGATGCAATGATTAAGAAAACCATGAATCATCCAAGAGACACAAGCGTTGCCCTTTAGCAATAATCTTCCATATCCCTGGCCTAGTTTTGCAGTGGTGGTAAACCTGTCTCTCTTCCTGGCATTCACAGATTGCAGCAGTTGGGCTGATCATATGATTGGCCATTCCTCCAAACATGAAGTGCTTCATCCCAAAGAGACAAAAGGTGCATCTACATAACAGAAATCATGCAATTTGACACCACTTTAAGTGCCATGATTCCAGCATACAGAAGCCTACGATTTGTAGTTTTATGAGGCCCTAGCACATTTTGGCACAGAAGGATAAAGACCTTGTAAAACTGAAAACCCCAGGATTCCAGAGGATGGAGATACAGCACTTAAAGTGGTGTCAAACTGCTTAATTTCTATAGTCAGATGCACTCAGGGTCTCCAAAGAGATCATTATTGAGATCATTTTCACTAGGGGAGGGAAAAAGAAACAAATGGTAAGGGAGAAATATTTAGCCATCAAACCCATGTCAGTGAGCCTCTGAATCCAGACAAGGCTGTGATCAAGGCATTAAAGGAGCTCTTCAAGGTGCTGAATTCTATCAGCAAAATAGTTTCATGACATTTAAAGTTATCCAAAACTTAGAATGGACACTGCCCACCCTCAACATAGGAGTTACCAGCCACCACTGTTTGTAGCAATGGTTTAGTCCTATCCCTGAAGTGTCTTACACTGGGCTGTGCAATCTTTCCTGCTGTCCTTTTTCACCCTCTCATGCCATGTTTCTTGGTCATTTGATTTCCCTGTTGTTTTTGTTGTTGTTGTATGTTTTCAAGTCATTTCCAACTTATGGCAACTCTAAGGAAAGCCTATCATGGCAAGATATTTTCAGGCGGGTTGCCTTTGCTTTCCCCTAAGGCTGAGAGAGTGAATTTCCCATGATCACACAATGGGTTTCATGGCTGAGCTGGGAATTGAACCCTGGCCTCTATCTCAAATGAATATTAAATGTCACTGTTGGTGTCAAGCTAATATATATTGAAAATGCTAATATTCTTTCATCTGTTGAATTTGTTTTGCCCTTCAGAGTTTACTGGGGAATAGTATGAGGATAGAGGGCCAGCATGGTGCAGCACTTTGATCATTAGACTATGACTCTGGAGATCACTAGATTCCCCACAAGGGCATAAAACCCACATAAAAACCTTGGTCAGCCACACTCTCTCAGCCTCACAGGATGGCAATGACAAATCCCCTCTAAAGAAACCTACCAAGAAAACACCTTAGGGCAGTCAAAAAATACATGGAGGCACAGAACAACAATGAACAGCAACAGCAGGGAAAGGCAGAAGAGGAAAGGGATGAAACAAAATGGTAAACATTAACTGAACCCTTTACTCTTAACATCCCACAATCAGAACTGGAAAAAAATGCCTTTGGTAGATTATAGCTCCCAAAATAACCCAGCCAGCACAACTGTGTTGGCTGAGGGATTGTGCAAGCTGTAGGTCTCAAAATATATACGTTCCAAGATCTACTTCCTTTCTTTGAAAGATGCTCTTTTTTCACATTAAACTTCGCTGACCTAGACAAAACTATCTCTTACACTATTCTCTCCCATCTGGGAAATAACTCTTATTTTCCAAAGCTTCTGTTTCATTCTTATTGCTTCAAACCTCTACAAAACAGGCATTCTATCTGTTATCTAGATAGCCTATCCCACAGTTCTCCTCCGGGCATTTCTACTTTTCATTTTATATAGAAAATGTGATCATGACTGACATTTCTGAAGTCAGCAATGCACTTGAGAGCAAAGTCCTGCTTCCTAAAAAGGAAATTCTTTCACAGGTTGCCTCTGTTCAAGAATCAATGCTTTAAGGTCAGATCACCATTTACACACTGAGTTTCCCTTATCTGAAATACCTGGGACCAGATATATTTTGGATTTCAGATTTATTTTAATTTTGGAATAATTGTATTTATATATGCATAAATAATGAGATACTTTGGAGATGGGACCCAAGTCCAAATATACAATTCACTTATGTTTCATATACACCTGATACATGTAGCCTGAAGGTAATTTTATCCAAAGTTGTAAAATAATGTGAATAATTATAAAATAATATTTGTGCACAAAACAAAGTTTATGCACATTGGACTATTGGAAAACAAAGAGTCACTATCTCAGCCACCCATGAAAAAAGTTTTGCTTTTTTAAGTATTTCAGATTTTGGGATTCCAGATAAGAGCAACTCAACTTGTACTTACAAATCAAGTTAGTACTTTAAAAAAGGATAAGAATGGGCTCCACTAGGTGGCAGTGTGACAGACCAGTGTGGATGAGAGAAATAAGCTGTTCACCCACTTTAGACCCCTTCTACTTCTGATGAAGATTTTAATATGATCACTATATGCAGTCTTGGTCCACTTCCATTAACCCATTAATTGGCTGTGGAATGTTGCAGGCGTAAGTGATGATTTCTCATATGCATAGATCTAATCAAAATAGCACAATAGAGGTTACATATTATGAGAGAACAAATGTTTAATTTCTAATCAAGACAAACAGAGTTACACATGACAAGAGGCTAAAATAGTCTTTTTACAAAATGTTCTCAAAAGAATTTTTAAAAAAGCGAATGCTTCTGCTAACTGTGGTCACTATGGAAACTAGAGCCCAAGAAAAGCAGTTTTAGGTAGACAGCTCAGACCTTGAGAAGGCTCATTTGAAGTATGGTTTAGAACTGACCATTCCATAACCTATTTCTTGTTTGTCTCATACATTTTCTCACCATATTTTAGACATCATTCCAAATAATACAGGCTAAGCAAAGCCTTTATTTTCCATTTTATATATGGGACACCATTTTGTTGTGTCAGTATATTTATTGGGACTTCAGCATCCACAGATTTTGTTATCCACGGAGGGTCCTGGAATCAAACCCCAGCATATAACAAGGTCCCACTGTATTTTACTCAGATCTTCATGTTGACCCTAGCCCTGTTCAGGTGTCTGGTACCTGTCACTATCAAACACAGTAAGGTACAAGCAGGAGCATGGAGCAGGTAGCCTCACCCCTATTTGCATCAACCTGTGTCATGGTTATGCTGCCCAGCTAATCCAAGATGGATGTTGGATAGAGCCAACATCTGTGGCTGAAATTCATTATTACATTTACTGTAGGTTACATATCTATAACTGATTCACATTCAAAATCCTTACATATTAGTAGGGATAGTGTAGGGAATATGTAGGGATGGTAAAAGTCTCCTAAACTTGCTTTACTGAGCAGCAGTCTGTGTTGGTGATGGGGGTCTATTGTTCTGTCAGTTTGGGACTCAATAGGCTGATGTACCACCCTCTATCTCCAACGATCTTCAGTGTGAGGAGGGATTGCAACAAGGATCCTAGTTCTTTGATCTAGTTGCACTAGAGATTACTCTCAGAATGATATGGAAAGGTCAGGATTGACAGATGGGGTCACATATAGCTACGCAGGATAGTTATGTGAGGTAGTTTTGTAGTTAAGTAGCTGATCTAGAATACTGGCCTGCGTATGTAGGATTCCTTCTATGAGCCCTGGCTGACCAAGATTCCTGTTGTTGGAAATCCTATACAGCTGCAAAGTAGGTCTCCTTAGAATGAGCCTTTGGTCAACAAGTAAGGACCATAGCTGGTATGTGCATTCAAGGGCAGGCCTAGCACCACATGTTTCCATCCCCCACTTCATATTTTCCCTCAGGTTTGCTCCTACAGATGGCACCTCTTTCTCTTCCCTTCCACCCTGACTTCATTTTGTTTTCTGTTTTAGATTAGTTCAATAATCTTATACTGTAATAGCATGATGTAAGCATAAAATGTGGATGCCTGGTTTGCTCCACTTGTGCAATGAAATGTGGATGTCTGGTTTGCTCCACTTGTTCCTGATGGCACAGCTGTGACAAAGCTCCCTTCCTGAGAATTCAACCATTGCACAACTTTGCTTGCAAGACCAGCTTGCAAACATTGTTCATAAAACCAGCTATAAAAAGATAGATGGGTCCATCTCTGCTGATCCCTCTGTTTTCCAACAACACCAAAATGGCAATATTGGTGGGAATGCATTGCTTAAAAGGTAGACTTTTGGGGGACGGTGGTCATTTCACAGTCAAGAAAGAATTCTGATCTCTGCAGGAACCAAAAAAACAAAAAAAAAACCAAACCTGGGTTACAATAGCACAAACTGGGTGATTTAATAATTCTGACACAAGAAAATCCCTCCTGTCTCAAAAGCAACTGTCAAGACTTTGAGGTAATTAAGTAAAACACAGTGCAAGATCCTTGAGAAACAGTGGTCTACAGTAAATATTGGCATTACTTCCACATTTGAATTAAGTATGTTTTAAACTGATCAGTTTGCAAATGCTTACTCCCTGAAATATTTTTTTCTATAATAGATGAGTTATTGTATTGGAAGCTTTCTTGAACTTTTCCTCCTCACCACCACAAGCTTAATAATTGCTGTAAAAGTATCTAGAGGGTGGCGGGTATGACTTTTTCTTGAGCAAGTCTGTGCAGTGAGCATCTGAAGACAAGCAAGACAGAAAAGAAAAAAAGGAAGGGGATTTCAAAGATTTAATGGCCTGATTCCATTCAGCCCTTTTCAAGTGTGGATTTGATCCATCTTAAAGCTCAGCTTTTGTGTGACCAACACCTCTCATTTGAATATTGCAGTCACATGGATTAGCAACATTTCTCTTTTGCAAAAGTGCAAAAGAGATTAAATCATCCCACTTTTTAATTTTCTGGTGGAAAAAACACATGGATGAATGTTTTTATTTATTTATTTATTTATCTCCAGGATTTATATCCTGCCTTTCTCCACAATGGGACTCAAGGCAGGTGTCTCTGCCATGTTCATTTGATATCATCCATTCCTGCTCATTGTATTGCTGGGGGAGTGAATTAAATATGAATATCATACTTTCAAAAGTGTTACATTCAAGGCCAAGGATGAGAACCATAGTGCATATCAGATGTCATTGGACTACTACTTCAAGCATTCTTCACCATTGCCTATGTTAGCTAGGTCTGAAGAGAGATGCAGTCCAACAATATCTGAAGAACATGACTTCAACCCCTGCTGAAGACTCCACTGATTCAAACCATCTGCTGGTACAGAAATTTTGAATTTCTTCAGTAATTTGTGAAGGTCATCTAGTAGATTCTCTGTCATTCCTAAGAAGGGTGTCTGTGATGGGATGTTCTTGTAGCATGAGCATGGGAAACACAATGTCTACAAAAGGATTTTGGATTCAGGTCCTCTCCTCTGAGCCACAGCATGAAGAGAGAGAATCTCTTGAGTTTTTATTCTTATTAATGTGCTTCTTGCCTCTGCTACTGAAGGGTGTTTTAGAGTGGCTGCCCCAGCCCACCTGCCATTTCCTATTGTCCCTTCTCCCTCTCTTCAAATATCTCAATCTGTGGCTGGTACCCACATTTTTCAGGAGAGAATGACCATCATGGTGAAATACTGAGACACTTCAGTCCCAATTGTCACAAGAGTTACTGAATATGCTACTACAGCATCGGTTTATAGCTTATCTTGTCTTATTGTTAACACTCCCAGTTCTGTTCCCTCCATCATAGGACAATTTTCTTTCCTGGTCTGAAGCATCATGGAAATTACAGAAAAAGCACACTGCTTCCTTAGCTTTGCTTGGGCCCCTGATTTCTTTTCTTTTAGTTCTTCATTTCACTTTCCTCTCTTCATCTCTCTTTCTCTCTCTCTCTCTCCTCACAAATTCTTGGCTAAACATTTTCTCCTTTCCTTCTCCCCTTCCTTCTCTCTCACTCTCCTCTCTTCTTTCTCCTTCTTCCCCCTGAAACCTCTGCCCGCACTCACCTTTTCCCACTTTCTATAGTCCTCTTTCTTATACTGTTTTCTATTCTTTTCCCTTCCACAGCATCTGGCCACAGATCTACTTTTGTTCCATCCCTCACTCCCTCTCTCTTTCTCTCCTTTTTCCCACTTCCCCACTTCTCTCAGTTGCACTTATCTTACTTCTCTAGTCCCCCTCCTTCTTCCCTTTCTGCTTTCTCCTTCTCCTTCAGTTCCAGTTCTCCTGGATACTTTTGTCTTTCCTTTTCTTCCGCCCCACTCATTTTCTCTCTTTCTCTTTCATCTTTTCTCTTTATACCAGGAGTGGGCAAAGCATGATGTGTTTGGTCCTTGAACCTCCAAAGTGCATCTATGAAGCCCCCCCCCCCCAGCCTCATAAAAGCCTCTTCCAAATTAATTTCACATGTCAGTTTGGTGTGATTTTTTTCACTCCAAAATGTCCCCCAAAACTTCATATCAGCCACATATCTCTGGGATCTTCCATCCCTCCCCTCCCTGCCAAAAAAACCCTGAAAAACAAAACAAAACAGAAGGATAAAAACTGGCCATAATCAGTGGCCAGTAGTAACATTACACCACTCCCAGCATGCTGAGATGTAATGGTGCAGCCTGGCAGAGAGGCATGGGGTAGTGATGGTCACTACCCACTTCTCAGTGGCCTCCCCTGCTTTATAACATCTAAACTACACTTATCTTCATTCTCCTTCCCTGACCTGCTGTCATTCTGACTCCCTGAAGGAGAAAACCTTAAAACCATGACTTACATTTGCTCTTGGAAGGTTTCCTTCAGTTACTGTGCAACACCCATGTGTTGTTACAAGCAGTGTTGGAAAACATTTGTGTGGTGTGTTTTTTTTCTGTTCAAAGCAGAGGTTGGAAAAAAATCTTTTGTTGGATACCAGTGTGTTCTTAAAATCTGTGCTTGCAAAAGCATTAAAAACTAAAAATTGGGGGGGGGGGGCAGGGTTTCCTCCTCCCCTGTTCAATGTAAAGCTTGGAAAACTGGATTTCAAGCTAAAGAAATATTTGCCATCTACTAGACTTTATATTTTAATTAGATGTTCTAAGCACTATAGTCGATGCTTAAAGCATCAAAGACAATGAAATCACCAGAGCTTCCCAGGAGAGAAATCAGCTGCTGGGAGAAATCATTCGCAGACATGGAGCGGGGTGTTATCAGTACTCTGATGACACCAAATATATTTCTCCATGTCTCAATCACCAGTGACGACGACAGATGGCATTTCTCCCCTCAATCAGTGTCTTGTGGTGCCAATGGACTGGATGAAGGAAAACAAGCTCAAATTGAATCCAGACAAAATGGAGGTACTTATTGTGGGGGCTCCTAAACCAAGTATTGGGTTGCAACCTCCTGTCCTAGAGGGATTCATGCTCCCCTCAAAGGACTGCATTTGCAGTTTGGGGGTGCTTGTTTACCAGTGGCTTCAGATGAGAAATCAAGAGTGTCTGTTATCAGCTTCAGCTGTTACTCCAGCTGTGCCCTTTCCTGGAACCGTGTGACCTCGAAACTGTAGTACCTCAAGACTTGAATTTTGTAATGTGCTCCACATGGGGCTACCCTTGTGCCTAGTCCAGAAACTTCAATTGGTACAGAATATGGCAGCCAGGATGATCATAGGAGCAACTAGGAGATACCATATTACACCAATATTGAAGTCACTCCACTGGCTGCCTGTCAGTTTCCGGCACAGTGCAGGGTGTTGGTTATCACCTTTAAAACCCTACATGGCTTGGGCCCGACCTATCTAAGGAATTGCCTGCTTCCATATAATTTGCCCCATACACTCAGATCCTCTGGGAGGAATTTATTGCAACGGATGAGGACTAGATTGGTTGTGACCTCTCAGAGGACTTTCTCTGCGATCGCTCCCAACTTATGAAATGGCCTGCAAGACAAGATCCGTCAAATATCCAACTTAAATAGCTTTTTAAAAGCTGTCAAGATGTATCTCTTCTGGCAGGCCTTCCCAGAACAGGTCCCACCCAAGTAAAGACAACCCCCCCCCCCATATATCTTTTGTAATTTGCACAACTGTGATTAGGATGACTCTGTCCACTGCTAAGGTTAACGTATGATTGGAACATAAGAGTTTTTATTAATGTCTGCAATTTTAATCCTAGAACTGTTTAATTCTTTTTAAGGGGGTACTGTATATATTGATATCATTTTCGTTGTTGTAAGTTGCTTTGATTGTGTTTACAAAAGCTGGATAGAAATAAAAGGTTTTTTTTCTCTGAAATCACCAGGGACTGCCCTAGGTCTCATATTCTGACCCTGAAATCTTGAGACCTAGGATTCACCTGACCTGGCAACCCAAACAAGGCTATCAGGAAGACTATCCAGGGTTGCTGTTGCACTGCAGAAATAATTCAGTTTGACTTCAATTTAATTGCCATGTCTCGATGCTATTGAATTCTGAGTTTTGTAGTTTGGTGGGTCGCTAGAGCGCTCTGACAGGAAACACGAAATATGTTAGAAAACTACAAATCCCAGAATTCCATAACATTGAGCTGTGGCAGTTAAATTAGTGGCAAACTGCTTCATTTCTGCAGTGTGGCAGAAGCTTGGAAAGATTAACTCAGCTCAAAGTATTAATCTGCTAGGTCCTTGGCCTAGGGTGTATGAAAACTAATGAAATGTGTCACACCTCTTGTCTTTATCTTCAGATATACTGAAGTTAAATTCAGAGGCAAAGGAAGTTGTTGCAGGCCAAAAAGAACCCAGACAGAGTCAGACAATGGAGCTTACCCCTTCTGATTTACAGCCGATGATTATAGGATACAGTCAGATATTATCAGAAGGAAAATTCCACCAATTCCGCTGCATGACTGCATTGCACCTAAAACCTGACTAGAAGCCATGCTCAGCTGGCCGATTTGCAAAGTCAGGAGCTTCCTGGCTTTGAAAATCAACCAGCTGAGCACCACTTGTAGCTGGGTTTTAGGTGGGATGCAGTCAGGTGGTGGAATCAGTTGTGTTTTCCCTGAGATAATACCTGACTGCAACTCATAATTGGCTGTAAACCAGAAAGAGTTTTTTGGTGAACAATAAGCTCCACAGTCAGAAGCTATAGATAATACTGGGGCTTTTTAGATTGGCAGGAAAGTGTGACATGAAGTTGCACTTTCCTTAATGCTTAGCAGCTAGACTGCAAGCCCCAGGTGTGCATTTAAAAAGTACAGGGCAGCTAGACTGAGGTTTTTTCTGTGGCTCAGCAACTACATGGGAAGCTGTCAAAACGCTACAAACACAGGCGGAGCAGCTACATGGGCGGCAAGGAATGCGGCTTTTAGCCGTGCTTTAAACATTTTTTCCCCTTGCTGGCTGCGAATTGCGCAATTGCGCAGGTACATCATACAGTCGGAGCTTATCACATGGGGGAGTACAGGACCATTCCGAAAGAGGGAGAAAGTGAGGTCAGTTCGGAAATGCACGTGATTACGCACAAGCTCATCACACACAAGACAAGAGAGCATCTACAAAAAAAGAAAATGCAGAGTCAATACGAAAGAATTCATCACATGTGAACATACTGGTCGGCTTTCTGTTGCAAATTAAGGCATCTTGGGAAATGGTAGCAAAGGCTCATGGGAGTTGTAGTCTGTGTTCTGTCAGAGCATTATACAGTATTGAGTTGTCTTGAGGTTTCAGCCCCCTGTCCAGGAGGGATTCCCATATGTCCTCCATTCTTGAGCAGAGGCCCCCCTTCTCCAAGTTGAGCAGGCACGTCCTCCTTTGCCAGGACACGTCCTACTTTTCCAGCCTTCTTTTTGAAGAGGAAGCAGGAGGGCCAGGCGTGCTCTGGCCAGGCTCTGGGGGTCTCTTCCTGGCTCCTTCCCTCCCTCCCTCCCCGCTGCCTTCTTCCTCCCTTTGGCTGAGAGAGTGTGACTTGCAGGGAAGCAGGGCAGCGGAGGTGCTCCAGGTCCCTCCCCTTCTCCTCCTCCTCTTGCCAGCTTGCCCTGGCCTGGCTGAGCGCCTCCAGTGCCCTGCTGTCTCCCTAGAAGTCACATCTCTCAGCCAAAGGGAGGAGGTGAAGGAAGATGCAGGCGCACTCTGGCCGGGCTCTGAAGGTCTCTTCTTGTCTTGGCACTTTCCCTCCCTCCGCACTTGTATAGCTACCTTTAAATGGGTGCTTTAAAGAGACAGAGCCCCATTTAACCGTGCAACTACACCTTAGCCTTTAGATGCAATAGCAATGTTGCGCCCTTTTAAAAAAAGTAGTGGGGAAATCAAACTACTTTTTAAAGGCACTTCTTCTCCCTTAAAATGCCAAAATAGTGTTTTCATGGCACACTTTCCCTTTTTCTCATCTAAAGGCTGGGCTTTCATGCAGCCTTCAACACACCTCTTTTTGCCAATCTAAAATGGGCCACTGAATTGCTGGTTTGAAAGACTCTATCCAGCCTGGTCAGCTGACTTCTTCAAGCAAAGAGATAAGTGGGAAGAAAAGGCCAATTGCCATTTTTCTTTGTTTTTGCCATTTGGCAAAGAATATATCTCAGAAATGAAAGATGAATTTAGATAAAAGGGTCATTTTGCAATGCTGCTTTTGGTATTCTCGTGTCAGAGTAGCTCACTCCACTTTTAAAAAAAAAGTGTAATTGGGGATGCAGTGCCCAGGACATACAGTCTGTGTATCTAAGATGCATTTAGCTTTGTCAGTTCATGGCTTTCTAGATTGGCAAAAAGAAGTGTGTTCATGGCTGCATGAAACTCTAGCCTTTAGATGAGAAAAAGGGAAAGTGTGCCGTGAAAATGCTTTTTTTGCGTTTTAGAGGAGAAGTGCCTTTAAAAAGGTGCTGATTTTCCCAGCTTCTTTTTTAAAAACTGCGGAACAGCGCAGCTCCATCTAAAGGCTGTGGTGCAGCTGCTAATCATTAAGGAAAAGGCAACTTCATATCACACTTTCCTGCCAATCTAGAAAGCCCCAATCACACGATAGTGGAACTTGCTTTGTGAGTGTTCCCATATACCTCAGGTAAGTGTGATTTTGGATCAGGGGTGATGATGCTGCATAACTACCCTTGTTGATTGTAAACTTTAATGCACTACCACTCACACATATGTGGGAACAACACCTTCCCCTTGGACTTAACTGCAATTGGCACAGAATTCTAACTGTAGTTCTGTAGGAGGTGTCTCATATGTTTTTGTGCCACTCTCAAGCTCCAGTAGACAACAAAGAAGAAACAAGGAAGGGAATAATCTATGATTCAGGGCCATCTGTTTGTCCAAGCAATATGGAGAAGACACAGGAGTCTTGAAGACAGCCGCTGAGTTAAGGCCATCCTGATTCCCTGCATTGCTCCAGGTTGAAACAAATAAATAATTTTGGATTAACACTTTAAAAATAAATCTGACAAAACCTCTGATGTTTGATCTTAAAGCTATAAATGTGGGGGTGGGGATTGAACAAATTACTGGATTATTTATCAGTGTCTTTGACAATGGGAGACCGTCAATGCAGGGAAAGATAAATAGCTTCCAGAAATAGAAATAAGAGGGAAAATCCCTTCTGGGTATAGCCTCAATTTATTATCATTTAAGTGTTACAACTGTGGTTTAGCATTCACTGGCTAAGGCTGGAACAAGAGCAGTTCAGCAAGGCTTTGTAGACCCTTTCTGATAATCCTGCCATCATGAAAAGTTTATCTGCTAGAGCAAAGCAACAAGTGTGTATGGATCACTTCAATCTATTTATAGCAGGCGCTCAAGCATTTTCATTATCAGGAGGATTCAGGTTTCCCATAAAGCACATTTTAAAACTTGAAAAGGGTCTTTACAGAGAGAGATTGATTTTACAAGCTGGCAGGGGAGGAATTAATTCCGTTTCTGTAAACTATTCAGAAAACATATAATGTTCTGCAGCCATACCTGCTAGTCCCTACAGAGCAGTGCATATCTGACTGACAAATGGGCATGATCCCCACCCCCACCACTTCCATTGTGCCTTCTGATATTTTCTGTTATGGAGCTCAAGTGGAGCTAAATATGGAGAACTGGTAACAACTGCAAATTTCTTACTAAGCATGACTGGAGAGATTTCCATTTTTTCTGTTTTATTCTGGGGAAAAAAACTGGCCCTCCTTATCCTCTGTTTTTATCCACGGATTTGACCATACATGGCTTGAAAATATATTTTTTTAAAGTATAAATTCCAAGTAGCAAGCCTTGATTTTCTCTTTTATATATGGGACACCATTTTTTGTGCCATTATATTTAATGGGACTTGAGCATCCATAGATTTTGTTATCCACGGAGGGTCCTGGAACCAGCATATAACAAGGTCCCACTGTATTTTGACAGTTTTGTATTACTTTTATCTCCTCCTCTTATATCTCCAATTTAGGCTGGTCCAGAATTTTGTTCCCACAGTGGAGAGATACACTCTATGGGAAGCCCATAAGCAAGATATTGGTGTAAATATACCTTTATAATTCTGGTCTCCAGCAACTAGTATGGAGAGGTACACTATTTCTCTGAGACTTGAGAAGATAATATAGGCAAAGTTTTTTGTGGAGCTTTCGGGCTATGTGGCCATGTTCTATAAGAGTTCCTTTCTGATGTTTCGCCAGCATCTGTGGAATGTCAGAAAGGAACTCTTCTAGAACATGGCCACATAGCCCGAAAGCTCCACAAAAAAACTATGGATGCCGGCCATGAAAGCCTTCGACTCCACATAATATAGGCAACATAGCTAGTATTAACTGAGGGAATCATCCTCCATAAACTGATCTCTACTCTACCCCTTTCAAAGCAGATTGGAGTCATTGGCCATCACTACATTTCCTTGTGGTAACAACATACTGTAGATGGCTGTGCTCCTGGATCAAGAAGCATACTGTAAAGTTCCAAATAGATGCAACTACAACACATCTGCCCATTACAACCCAACCCAACTTTAAAGTTGCAGCTTCCTTCCCCCAATACAGCCATTTTCTGATCCATGGAGGGAGGAAGGAGTAAATCAAGCTATGGGGCCATAGTTTAGGGTGATCTCTGTGATTAAAATGCTGACTCTAATAATTGAAAGTTCGCCAGGTCAGCAGTTCAAGATCCAAGTGCTGTGTGATGGAGTGAGCTCCCTTCACCAGTCCCAGCTTCTGCCAACCTAGCAGTTTGAATGCATGTAAAAGTGCAAGTAGATAAACAGGTACCACTTAAATGGAGAGGTAATAGTGTTTTGTACAGTCCTGCTGGCCACATGACCATGACAACACTGGCTCCCCTAGCTTAGTAATGGGGATGAGTACTGCCCCCTACAGTTGGACATGACTTGGCAATCATGCCAAAGGGGAAAATCATACTTTACCTTTACCTTATAGAGATTTAAAAATGGGATTTACACTGTTGTAAATAGTACAACCTGTTCTTTCACTAGTTTCACTGATGACAGTTCACTGATCAAAAGAAACACTAGCTGTTGTCCAGCTTGCATCTAAGCAAGAGCATTGGAAGGCCTTTATAAGCATCCCTTGGCTTATTTTTACCTTATCCATTAAAAAGAGAGATCCTATTAATGTCTGTCTGACATACTATTCACAAGTGGGGTGCTGAGGTAAGAAAATCCTCAATTACCCAAGAAGGAACAATATACCATTTAATTATGATTCATATTACACATTCATAATGATTCATAATACACATACTATCCTAAATTATTCCCTTGTGATTAAAAAGCATTTGCTATGTAATATTCATTGTGTTAATTATTTTCTTGATTACTTGTCCCAGGACAAATCTTATTGAGACAATTTTGTTTCATTTTGTTTTACTTCAGTCTCCAGGTTGTTGTAGCACTAAGAAGCAATACTCCATTTCCTTTCTGCTTCTCTATAGGCCTTGTTTTTTAAAAAAGTAAAAATTAAAGACAGGGTCCTCTGGCAGTATGACTACAATGTTGAACAGGTAATTGAGGGTGAAATTAAAGGGAAAAATCCTTTATCTATCTCATCATCAAAGATTGCTCTTGTCTCATTACTTGCTGGTATCTTATTTCACTTCCCTGTGTTTCAGCTCTATCTTTTTAGGACATGACATATAAGCACAGTGCAGTGGCTTAAACCAATCAGAAAAAAAGATTACTCTCACACACATACCCTGGATTTTATATTCCTAAGCTTCTCCAGGGTTCTGTTATCATTTTCTCTTTTCTTTTTGAATGACGGATGATAGCTTGGCATAAAATCTGTAGGCAGAGTTCTTTTTTTCTACCCTTCCAAAGACAATCTCATCAGTTCAGGTATGTTCATTGTGCTTGCAGTGATGGCAGAAGCTTTTCTCTTTATGTGAAATTTTCCCTTCCAAATCAAATCAAATTAATTCATAATCACTCTACTCAAAGTTCTGTTTAGTGAGGATTTGTCCTAGTCAAAAGCACATCCAAATCAGCATCCCCTCTTATTGCCAGAGTGACCATAAGACAAGATCTTTTTGTCATCTCTGACAGTCAAGAATGGCTGTTTCTTTTATTGTCAAGCTACTTCCATTCTCATCAGAGACACATTTATCTCCCCATGATGGCATCCTGCTCATTCTGTTACAACATCTTCACCTATAGGTCAAAACCAGACCCAAGAGTTATAGCAGGCTTCTAACGCCAAAAAGACAAATCCACATACATGTTGCCTTAGATTCTATTGTAAGTCATGCCTACAAATGACACATTGAATCTTTTGTACATACATATATATTAACTTGCCATTCATTCATTGATTAAATAGGTCTGATCTGACCAGAACTAACCAGCAAGATTCTGACCAATAAGTCTTCCTTAGCTAAGAATTATTTTTTATTTTGTCCAGGACACATTCACACTTGACAGATTATTTCATTCTAATTGTCATGGCTGCATCCTATGGAATCACGGGACTGGCATTCTTGGGACTGGATTTTAGAGCAAGCCTCTTATACCTCTGGGAAATAACTCGAAAGCACATAACAACAACAGCAATTAAGAAAGTTAACCAGCATTGCCTGTGTTGATGTCAGTGATTCAGTTTATGAAACAAATTTTGGCATGTAGCACATACCATCCTTAAATCTTATGACACACCAAATTACAGGCGAAATGGATCAAAACCAGGAATTGCACATAAAAAGGCAAACTGTGAGGATCCATCCCAAATGGGCAAATAAACATTTAGAATATCAACTTGTCTAAATGTCATGTTTGGTCAAAATTAGATAATGCAAAATTACAGATAACTGAAGTGGGGTACTTTTTTGAGGCGGGCAGCTGCAGTAATTCTCAGATCAGGTCCAAAATCTTACAGCAATCCTTTTTTTGATTCCATTAGATAACACACCAAGTTGAGTGACTTTGTGATCAAGCACTTGTCTTTTGATAACTGAACAGATAGACATGCATTTAAAATTATAGTACAGATACTAGCTGTATGCTAATTGTTGCTTTCCTTTTCTTTAAAAGGATATCGTGTCTCACATTTGTCTACACTTTTCTTTTTCTGATCAGTTTTAAAATGTTCTTCATCTGGTGCAACTCTTTCAAATGACTATGCTAAGATCTTGTAAATCTAGTAGAAACACATATTGAGCCCAAGGTTATGTTCACCTAAGGGTTAATTGTAGTGTCTAGCAATGTCTTGCATTGGTGACTGAGATATGAAAGCTCAAACAGAGGTTTTCCATTAGGACCAAAGGGATAGTGGGAATACATAAGATGTAGCCAATGTGTGCAACTGATCAGATCTAGAGTTTGCCAATGTCTGGATGACATTGCCTGGAATGTCTCTATTGCCTGGAAAAGTCACTTTTTTTAAAAAAAAATGACAGCTCTATGAATCTGTCAGTCAGTGCCTAATCTGGCTAGGGGATTCAAGGGGCTTTTAGTCTAAAAGAACAACTTTTCTAATTTTTAGACTATTCTACAAACATGATGAAGATTTACAATTTCTCCACTCCTCTCCACTTTTATTTTGTGTCTTGTCTTTTTCAGATGGACTTTTCCTAACCAAAAGCATTTTCGATTGATTAATGGAATAAAAACCCAGTCAATCAAAAATGGTAGAAATAAATAAACACAATCTAATTTCAGAAATAATTCTTCATTATGATCTAGAGACCCAGCAAAATCGAATTCACAAAATATAAAATAAATTAAAAGCACAAGGAATAATTAGATAATTCATACAAACCGAGTTTATTTCAGACATTTTCCCCTAATACAGAAGTTAGTGGTTCTTTGATTCTAACTGCTTGAGACAAAAACTTGGCAACTGCCAAGGTCACTCTGGGAATCTTATCTTCTAATAAGAATTTGACATAAAATTGGGCTGATTTTCCTAGTGGATTTGTCATTAATGGATTAATCATGTGTCATCAAGCCTGCTTTTAGAAACCACAAGACAAAAGAATGTGCTTCATGGATTCCACTTTCTTATTACTGCAGGAACATAATCTTTCAGAATAAAGGACACCAGCAAATCTACCTTAGAGCACTTCAGAGGGGAAAATATTAAACCAGACCTTGGTAAAAAGTCTACAATAATTAGCAACAGTCAAATTCTTTAAATACTCAGCTGGATGAAAAGGCCCAATATAATGTGTAGTAGTTATCAGTGAGCAGAATGAGCATGAATGGGCCTGAAGGACAATCTAATATTAACTAAAACACAACTTTGATATACATATGAGCAATTAGGGGGTAACTGCTGAACATGGCTACTCAGTTTTGACTTTCCATTTATTTTCATATAATATGCTCTTAAGAAACAGCAGTGCATAGCATGCTATCATAATGTTGAACATCACTCCTTCACCCCATTTAGCAGCAGCAAATAATATAAATATGCCGCATTTGATTTCATGCAGTACATATTTCCTATTACAGATGACGGGTGGAGAAGAAGGAATTCAAAATGGAGGAAGCCACATATAACAAGCTTTTTTGTGCACCTGCATTCAGTATCTGTTGGGGAATGCGGGTGATAGTAGGGTGTTTCATAAGCAAAATAATTAGGACTTACAAAGCAGAGGTTAAGCAACAACCAATCCCACACCACCACCACCACCACCACCACCACACACACACACACACACACAGAGTGTGTAGTAAAAAAATAAAGCAGACTTAGGCTGCATCTGTACTGCAGAAATAAAGTAGTTAGACAGCATTTTAATTCCCATGGCTCAATGTTATGGATTTCTGGGATTTGTTATTTCGTGGGGCACCTGAGTTCTCTGACAGGGAAGGCTAAATATCTCACAAAACAACAAATCCCAGAATTCCACAATATTGAACCATGGCAGTTAAAGCAGTGTCAAACTGCATTTTTTCTGCAGTGCAGACGAGACCTTGGCTTATGTTTAGTGTATCCACACTTTCAGATACATTCTCCATACTTTTCCTTCTATCATTATGATACTAAGTAAAATCATATGAAAATACTTCCAGGTGTTTAGTTTAATGTGATATATATCATACTCTGTCAACTATACCCTTCAGCACTTTACATTGTTTATTTGTTTACATTGGACAAATAGGCCAGCCAGAACATAAATGGACATAAATCAAACATTAAGAATGGGAATGCACAAAAACCAGTTGCACAACATTTCAATCTTTCTTGGCACTCCATCTTGCACCTCAGAACATCAGTATAAAAAAAATCTAGAAAGGAAGATTGAGAAGAGAAACAGCAGAACAGGACTGCATCCCAAAAACAGTAAGCTGAACATAGATAATGGTATACTGGCACATTACACATATTATAACAACCCCCTCTCATGAAGACATTCTTGGTCAGTTTATCATATCTTCTTTCATGTTCCCAGCCTGTACACAGCACATTCCAAAATTCTTTCTCCCATTCACATGATGGGAATCCTCTCCTTAGGCAACATCTTTTCTTCTGCCTTTGTCCCTCAGTGATCGTTGTTAAAACTGAACTTGTCACCTCATCACCATAGTCACACATTTTGCATTTCTATGGCTATTCATACAGTCTGATTATAAAGGTCATTCCTGGGCACCAGTTCACTCCATACATCTGAGGATGTAGACCGCATCTATGCCAACTTATGCTACAGCTTCTTTTGTTCGGTTAGACTCAAAGGTGCTACAAGATTCCTTTGTATACCTGGCTTGAGTATCATCAAAATCTGACAGAGCAAACCATACCTGTAGGTCAAGTGATGTGGTCTCAGGCACCAGGAGCTCAAGGTCACTAATTGAGTTTTAAAGCCCAGTGGGGTCTTGAACTTGGATCCCAGGTCTAGTCACAGGCCAATGTTCTGAACTGCTACACTGATACCATTAGAGCTTAAAACAATCTCATGGTGATACATAAATTGCAGCAGAACATTACATTATCAGGACATTTGTGAAGTAAGGAGATCTGAAGATCTTTTTGGTTCGGTTTTGGCTTTTATTTTGTTTGTTTTTTAGAGATTAATATTTTGTGAAAGCCACAGCAACAGAGAGTGGAGGAAAACAGCTGGCTGAGGGTAAAGCGACAGATGAGTTTTGTCTATTCATTTTCATGTTTATCATCAGTTCCTTTTCATAGATCAGCTGTGGCCAAATATTTGTTGGCATTTAGGTCTGCACAGTCTTTACAAGTCAAAGCTCTGGGGCACAGCTGTCCCAGGACTGTGGCTTCCTACTCCTGACACAGGCTGCCTCAGGCCAATCGCTCTTTGCCCAAACCCACTGCGGCTTTCGTTCCTCCAGTTCCTTATGTCACAAAACAATCTGTCATTTCAGCTTTGTTCTGTGCCTGTCTCCTGACTCTGACTTGAATAGTATTTGGCAATGGTGACAGTGAGAGAGACCCAGATGCACAATATTCAGAAATATTTTGGGAAGGAGGAGATTGATTTTAGGGCAGTGTTGTCCTTTCTCCACCCATCCCTCTTCTGCTGTCATGCGAGTCATTTTGATGGGAAAGACGCATGCTTACATATCTCAACTGTATTTGGCAGCCAGCAGGAAGAGAGAGAGAGAGATTGTTGAAGAAACTGGCAACAGATTAGGCAGGACTGTATTCTTTCCTCTGCATTCTTCTTCTTATCCCACTTGGCTCTCCCCCAAATCCCATGGTTTCACCTTGCTACTGGGTAATCTAGGTCTGTAACAGAAAAAAACAAAGAAAAATCATGCTAATTCTAAATAAAGAGTCTTATTATACCATCTTGCCAGAGATTATCTCCACTGTAACAGTGCTTTCATTTTGGAATGGGACTTTTGAGTTTTGTGTTCTTGTATGCCTCTAGAATTTCTCGAGACATGCATTTTTTTCAACAGCAAAGTTGAGAAACTTCTTCCAACTTGAGGGCTAAATCCTAAATCAGAAAAGTTATTGGGACTGTATTCCAGTGGTGAGAAGCCCAGGGCAAAGATTAACAAAACTATTTAGCTTAAAGCTCTTTCTGCCACTAAGACTGAGGAACAGTATTTCAACCATTTAGAATGTAGACAGGGGCCTAAAATTTTTGACCTTTTGGTGCTATTATGACTTTCAAAAGTATGGGGGAAAAAACCTTCAGGAATGACCTACACCAGTTTAATCAAGCAATTATTCTATGTCTTGAGCTGCAACTTTCTGGGAACTAGAACAGTCTTTGTGAGAAATAATGTTTGTTTTAAATCATTCCCACCACCCGCCACCCTCCATGTGTATGATAATTAAAACAAGTGGAGGAGCCTAGTGAGTGCAAGACAAGTGAACTCATGACAAATCCTCCACAGTCACATGCCCCTGCTATACAGAGCTGCAGGCCTTGCTCTATATGATGCATCCTCAAAATGGCTAATGAAGTATGTTAAATTGCAGTGAAAAAACCAAGAAAGATAACTGACTGTTCAATAGCTAAATGGTTGAATAAGTTCAGCCATTCTATTCTTGGGTCTTAGTTTTAATTAAAGGCTACCTTAGAAATTTCATCAAGCCACTTTCATCTAGCTGCTAATGGGAGTAATGATTAGGAGCTCTGAAGAAGGTAAGGTGCCAGCATTGTGTTGATGATATCCAGCTCTCTATTTCTGCTACATTTTAATCAGGGGAGGCTGCACCTCTCATGAACTGATGCCTAGATGCAGTGATATATTTGATATGGTGTAGAAACTGAATCTTGCTAAGACAGATTTTCTAGGTGGCTCTTTCCCAGGATGGGCAGATGTTACCTTGCTGGAAGGGAATGTATGCCCTCTAAAGCAGAGGAGAACTTGGAGGGCTAAAACCCTTGCTGCATCCCATGAATAAAATAATTTCCACATATGCTCCTCTAGGGAGCATGGAGACACATGTTTGCCCAAGGGCATTTTAGGCCCAGAAATAGTATTTAAAAAGCAGGAAATGACCAGACAATGGTGTCCTGGTCACTATTGTAAGTGGCGCCACCCAACTCAGCGGGCCAGTGCGGTTGCCACGCGGTCTGGGGTGCCAATGAGCTGTCTTCCCGCAGCGCCTGGTCCGGCAGCCAGTGGGAGGGCAGGCTCACCTCCCATTGGCTGCCGCTGTGCACTGGAAGGGAGCCCGCCTTTTCTTTTGAGACTTCATGTCCCAGGCTCCTTCGGAGCGAGGCAGCACCACCTGATTGGCTGCCCTGAGCCTACCTTGCCCTCTGATTGGTCGGTGGCCGCAGGAGGGTGGTGCCTCCGTCCTCCTGGGCCTGCCATTGGTTGCCGAGCCTGTTTAAGGCCATGGCGGGCGCACGTTGGCGCCATTGCTAGCTTCGGCTCTCCCACCCTCCCTCCCTCTGGGGAGTTGTTTTGTCACAACTATTGAGGGATGGCAGCATAGGCCTGGATCTGGGGTGAGGGGTTTCCAGGGCTCTCTGGCACTAGATCGGGAGTCATCGTGACCCGGGTGGAAGGAGCGGAACGAGTGGCCAGTGCGGGGGCCACAGTCATTGTGCACCCAGTGACTAGAGTGCCTTACAATTCGATTTGAGGCATTTTTGTCAGACAAAAATGACGCTTCCCAGCACTGAACAGGGACAGGTGCAGGAATGGGACCTTTTTGTGGATGCTTGGCTGTGCGATAAACTCCGTTCAGGCATGCTCCCGAGAGTCCTGTTCCTGTCCCCATAACAGAGGAAAAAATGAATGCGATAAAGTTCATGGAGGGGTTTGGAGGGGTATATGACGTCAAATTTCTTTTTACCCTTAGTGTTCCAGGATGCAATTGGAGTTCAGGCCACATGCTGCCCACATATGCCCACATCTCTTCTAAAAGAGTAAGTAGACTGCTGATTAGTGTCCTTGGATCCATCAAGAACAAGTAATTCTGATGGTAGTGAACACCATCTGAATGTGATACAACTGTCATGTCATTTTCTGAACAGAGATAACTTGCCAACTATCATTCATGTATTGCTAATTTTATCATTAAATTATCATAATATACTCTAAGGTAGGATAATCACTTTGGTGGCCCTGGAAACTGTCACTGGTGCTGAAAGTTTTGGCCACTATGGTGTTGAATTGAGTGCATATGCCCTAAGTGGAGCATTGGCTACCTATTCATTACTGATGAAGAAGCCAGTTGTGTTTTGAAAGCTTGCAACATTTATATTGTGCATTTTTGTTTGCTCAATAAAGGTATCACTGTTTTTGTAGATTTTGGATGTTATTTCACTTTGGTATATGGCCAACACAGTTAACCATAGATACAATTAGTGATCCATGTTTAAAATCTCACTATTGACCATACAAATCCCTGGGCAATGCAGGCCCAGGCTGCTTAAAGAACTAGGTGAACTTTTTTCTGAGAATTTTGTTTTGACTTGCATATTAATTTGAGGTTGTTATATTTTTTCTTTCATCAATACGTAAACTGGAAAACAGTCATTCTTTGCTATTAGCATTTTTCTGAATTTTGTCTAGCAGCTTTCAAGAACAAAAAAGGGCACAAAATGTATATATTTGAAAAAAAATGTGCAAGAATGTGTATACCTGAACAAAAGAAATGTACAAAAATGTATTGCATTTACTTCATTTTCTTCGACATTCATACATAGTGTTTGAATGTTGGCAGAGATTACAGTTATACCAGCCTTATATGTGAGCCTAATATTTCCTGATTAACCATGAAAAGGGGCTGGTGATAAATATTAATTGTATCATGACTGAACTGTAATTCTAGTTCTCTTCCAGTGGAGGAGCATTGTCATAGTTTTTTGCTGTGTCCTGCATAAATTTTTATATTCAACATACTCTGTTGCTATGACCTAGAAGTCCTTTTCAATGAATAACACTCACTGCCCAGCTTCAATTATGTTTTGAAACCAAATGAATTATCATTTCCTATTTGTGTTGAGCCTGCATTTCAGAGATCATAAATTCACCTTATCTATCAGGCAAACTTTCTGGGCTAATAGAACAATGACAACAGTAAAACAAAGTAATAGTTGATAACAACCTTTGTGAGTTTGGGATACATAGGGATAATAGCTTGTCTGACATTCTTTAGAGCCAATATTTACCTTTATCACTGCTTATGGCCTCCTGAGACCCATCTGTTGTGTAATTCCCATTAAGAACAGGTAGTAAAACAGCCTGTTGTCTTCCTATTTTTGCCATTAGGAACACAATAGTAATAAATTGGCTGTCTTATGTGACACAGAAATATTGCTAGGATCTCTTTGCTCTAGAGGGTCCTCAAGTCCACCTTTCTATAGCAAGCATTTTTATTCCTATTGTTTTAAATGTATTTCTGATTTGTGCCTCTCATGCTTCCCCCCCCCCCCCAGTTAATTTTTATTTTCCTACTATATCAAGTATCAGTATGGTTCTTCTGAATTTAAGCAACATTTAACAAAATCTAAAGGCATACACATGCGAGAATGTTAAATACACATAACTGGGATGAAAAATAAGTACATTTTTTTTTTAAAAAAATCAGCCAATGTTAATATTGTTTTGGTATGAAATAGGATAAAGTCCTTGGGTAACTTGACTGCTGGCTGATTTTCTGACTTCAAGCCCTCATTCTCGGGTAAATTTTGAGGCATTTGAATTCACCACCCTAAAATGTAGTGATGGCTGCCAACATGCACTCATGGTCAGATGGTGGCTTTCAGGTTGGTCCTTGTTTGAAAAGAATATGGGACTATATAGGTCTTTGATCTATCTAGCAGGCTTCCTGAAATGAGTGGCATGCAGTATTGCACTTTGGCATTCATAACACTGAGTTATGGATCAATAACTGCTCTGTATTCAGTAACACTATGTAATCTTATTATAAAACTATGTAATGCCTCTCAGCTCACTTGAACAGCCAGCACCAGCATCAGGCAAAGGAATTCTGTTCTGCTGGTGATCAGAGTACAAAGAACATAACATTTCCAACCCTTTCCCACCAGAGAACAAGGTTGCAACAAGGATTTGTGATAGGGCCCTACATCTGATTGTTGCAGCCTCACTCAATGGTGGGAGGACGTTGGAAATATCTTCCTTCTTGTGCCCCAATCACCTTTAAGTAGTGAATCTTCTTATATTTGGGGAAGGGGAGAGAAAATTCTGAGCTTCTCTCTGCACAGAGAAAGGAAAGTGAAACACTGGGGAGGGAAACACTTCTTGGTGGCATCAGGTGAGGAAAGTATCCTTCCCATGGTGTCATCCAGTATGCTGGCTTGGCCCAGAGAAGTGGAGAGGCAGTCAGGACTTTAAAACCAAAAACCTTATCCTCCCACCTTTCCTTTCCTTTCCTTTCCTTTCCTTTCCTTTCCTTTCCTTTCCTTTCCTGACCCTCTCCTCTTACAAGGACTGTCCCATTTAAGAAGCAGAGCATTATTACTCCTAACTATTTCTGAAATAAATCCTGTTTAATGTTTTAACACTTGCGAAAGCAACAAGATCAGTAGTAAAGATAACTACGATCAGGAATATTGCTATAAGGAAATCAAATGCTCTTTCTCTCCCTCACACACATGCACATGCACACACACGCTCACATGCACACACACACACACACACACAATCTAATAATAGATGAGCTCAAATTCCTTTTCAGCCCCCTCAACTGGCAGTCAATTTCCAAGATGCATTATTATTTAGGAGTAATTTGGTAGGCCAGATTCCTACACTGAAGTTTATTTTTGTTTTGTTTTTTCATTTCAAAAATGAAAGCTTTGCATGTGTATAGTTACTAAATGCTAGTTTGCATGTTATGCAGAAGACCTGAGCTCTTCAGCTTGACAAGCATTTGCAAACAGACGATGGAAATTGGATGTATAATCCAATGGCAATCTGAATGCAATCATGGGGTTTCACGTTATTGCGTATGAGTGGATCTCATGCAATTTCGGGCAACGGGAAGTCATTCCGAATGCAATCATGGGTTTTACGTTATTGCGTATTTGAGTATCTCATGCAATTTCGGGCAATGTGAAGTCATTCTCGGGCAATGGGAAGTCATTCTGAACACATTCCAAACACAATTAGAATTCATGTAAATTCGCTAAACTAGCGAATTCACGTAAGTGCGAATTGCCTCCATTCGAAATTAAGAGAAATTCCGTCTGATAATGTCCTATGGAACAGAGGCTTTAAGCACCCCACAACCTATTGTCTCTTTACTTTTATGAGCACAATGAAGCAAAATAAGTAGGGTGCCCTCCTCCCTCACCAGGTAGGTCCAATGCTAGTGCATTGGCCAGATACTTTGAAAAGGAAGCATTCAAGTCTGCCTCTAGAGGTGGAATGTTAGGAGCTTATCCCATGACTTAATAAATCGATTTAATAATAATAATAATAAAAAAATTATACCCTGCCCCTTTGAGATCAATCGGGACAGCTAACAACAATAAAATACAATTACATCAAATAAAACAAGCTACATCCCTCCCCCCTTAAAAAATATTAAATCTGTTACAAATTAAAACGAATAATTTAAAACCACATCAATCAATACAAATTACAATAAATAGACAGGAAGGATAGCGCAGCAACGTTCTACATTAATTTCCAAGAAGACAGTGGGAAGTCCTCTAAGAGGAGGTCCCTGAGGCCGGGGTATCTATGCCGAAAGAGATCCGTCTTGACAGCCTTTTTAAAGCTGTCTAAAGATGTTAATTGACGGATCTCGTCTGGCAGGCCATTCCACAATTTGGGGGCAACAATGGAAAAAGCCCTCTGGGAGGTAGCCGAAAGTCTTGATTTTTGAGGCTGCAGCAAGTTCCTCCCAGAGCACCGGAGTGTGCGAGGAGGATTGTAGGGGAGGAGGTGGTCCCTGAGATAGTTTGGACCCAAGCCATTTAGGACTTTAAAGGTGATAACCAACACCTTGTACTGGGCCCGGAAGCTGACAGGCAGCCAGTGGAGGGACTTTAATACCGGGGTGATATGGTCCCTTCTAGATGTTCCTGACACTAGTCTGGCTGCCATATTCTGTACTAGCTGTAGTTTCTGAACCAAGCACCAGGGAAGCCCCATGTAGAGCACATTACAGAAATCTAGATTTACCTTTACCCAGCTTAAATCTTAATTCAGGTGGCATCATGATATTATCGCAAAGTTTGCTGCCTAATTTGCTACCCAAATACAGCCCAGGTCCATCCCCTTTTCCAGGAATGCTCCTCCTGACTCTTTTCAGACCTGGGAGTTTTCTGAGTTAAGAAAATGGCTGCCAGAGTGCTCCTGGAAGCAGGGATATCAAACTAAGATTTAAGATGGGTAGAGGTAAAATGATTTATTAAGTCATGGATAAACTCCTTATTCATAGCTCTGCTTCATGTATGTTTCAAATATTCTTTTAGACTATCTTTCATTTTATAACGCATTGCAGAATATTTATGTCAGTAAATGAAGTCACAACAGTTACTAGTGATGATTAGAAAACAGAGGAGGGAAATCAGTCTTTATTTGACCATTAAACTCCGTGGTGACCTTCAAGCAGGTATTTTTTCTTAGGCTGGTGTTATCTCTAAAGTGACTTCATCAGATTATTCAAAAATGTCTGAAAGCTTTCCTTGTTTTATATATTTTCCCCATCTTATTGAAGAATTGATGGGTTTTCTATGTGCCATCTTCTCAGATATTTCTAGACACAAGAAAATCAGACCAAGAGGGAATCCATATAAAGGATAAAAAAGGAGTAACTATGTCTATACTGTTCTGTATGCCAATATTTGAGGACACATAAAAGATGGGAAGGAACCATAGGGGTCATGCAGAAAGTCCTCATTTTGAACTATAGCATCTCCAGTTACAAACAGGAATTGCAAGCAGCAGGTGATGGGGAAAACCTCTCTGCGTAGATAATGTCAGTCACAAATGCATAATATTGGACTGGATGGACAAATAGTCAGACTCATATGTAGTATACTGTAAAGGAGCTATCTCTGGTCCAAAAACACACTGCAGAAACAATCCAGTTCAACGTCGCTTTAACTGCCCTGGCTCAATGCTAGGAAATTGTGGGAACTGTAGTTTTGTGAGACATTTAGCCTCCTGTGTCAGAGTACTCTGGTGCCCCAACAAATTACAATTCCCAGGATTCCCTAACACTGAGTCAGGGCAGTTAAAGTGGTCTCAAACAGGATTATTTCTGCAGTGTGTTTTGGACCTATGTCCCTGGAAGGAAAATGCATCACACATTTGAATAGCTGTAGGATGTAATATTTCCATCACAGTGCTTAGCCACAAGAGAACCATTAGCCACAACCACAGGCTTTGAATGGATCTATTTGGCCCTGTACAGACCAGCCTGAAAGGCTGGACTGGGGGAGGAATTGGGGCATTGCATCCAGATGACGCAAGCCACAACTCTGCCGCCAGGGCACCATGATGCCATGCGCCACTCCACACGGTGCATAGCATCATAGCCCCCTCCAGCACTCCGTCCATACAAGCGCATAGCCACACCACCACAGCCATTGTGTCCTTTCCAGGGTACAAAAAGGAGCCACTTTTTGTGGCTCCTTTTTGCCTCCTGAAAATGCCCAATTGGGTTTGTAGTGTGCAATTGCCACAGCCCCAATCCGGCACAAAAAGGGGCAGTATTTCGATCCCCTTGACCACTCAATTAACATCATCAGCTGTTTTCCTAGCACAGTTTTTGCCTACCATGATTGCTCACTTACTTCTCCTTTTCAAAAAATAAAATAAAATTGAATAATGTATTACATTCGGGTGTTACATTTGCCATGTTGGAATTTGTATACAATAAATGCATATAACTCATATGTCTCATATACTATCTTTTTATACCCCTATTGACAATCTACCTATAAGTATCTTTATCAGAGACCGCCCAATCATTTGTCTAACCACAGAATCCTTAACTCTCTGTCGTTTATTTATTTTATCTGTATAGACCCTTTTTAAAGATAGAGTTCATATCTTCCTGCAGACTTTATCTGTGTCAGTAAAGCATTTACATGGAGCTGAGTGGGCTTTGCTTGCTCCTGCTCCTTTCCTTGGTTCCTTAGCCAACGCAATTCCACTCAGTGCTGTTGAGAACCCATGTTGTGTCCTGGAGCATCCAGTTTGGACAAAGAGATGTAGGTTCAACTCTCCACTCAAACAAGGCGTGATCAAGGGCTGCTTGCCAGCACATTTTGTTTCTGTCTCCTCCTTTCCATGTAAAGCAATAAACTGAATTGGGATGACAACTGAATATTACTTCAAAACTGATGATGTGAAGGCACAAAGATAACAGAGCTGGAATTGTGGAACACAATTTAGTCCCTGTGGTACACAACTGAGTCCTCTTGACACTTCATCACAACTCCCTGCACCCCAGCCTCTACTTTTGAAGTCAGCTGCCTATTTCTGCTTAATGGTAGTGTCAACCATGTGGTCCAGGCACTGTTTTATCACACTAGGGGGCAAACAGTATTTAAATGAGAGTTAACAAGAGTTAAACAGGAAATGTCCTATGATAAACATAGGGCATTTCCTGTTTAACTCTCATTTAACTCTTGTTTAAATCCTGTTTTCCCCCTGGTGTGATAAAGCAGCATGTCTCACTCTGACCACAAAGAGTTGTGAAGATAAGAATGACATAGAACTGTGCACGCCACAGAGAGCTCTTGGGTGAAAGAGAACCAAGAAAACATGATCAATACAGTTTAATGTAGCTTTGCTTGCATGATGTAGATACTGTCCTCAGCAGCAGCTGAATGCTTGGAGGTTATGGACTGAATGTATTCGTCCCAACTCACAGAACCAATTGCTAAATGGCAAGTGAGCACATTGGTAAATGTATTGTTTCAATGGTCCAGGTTTTATTTATTTATTTATTTATTTATTTATTTATACCCCGCCCTTCAGCCCTATAGGCTATCAGAGCGGCTTACAATTATTATTTTAATTAGACGGTTCCCTGCCCTCAGGCTTACAATCTAAGAAGACACGACACAAAAGGAGAAGGGAATGGTGTTGGGGAAGGGGATCAGGTCCAGTAGTTCTTCTCTCCCTCTGAGGCCTGGACCAAGGCAGATGGACTGGAGGGAGGGCTCGTCTTCTTAATCTAGGACAGGCCCGATGGAATTTGACCTGTCCTTTCACTCCCTCCTAGGCGACCAGATGGTGTAGTCATGAAGGGAAGGCTCTTTCACTTGAGGAGAGGCCTGGTGATGTTGCTAGGCCTCTCCTAGAGTCCTTTCCTTCCCTTCTAGGCGACCAGATGGTGTAGTCATGAAGGTTTTCAGATACATCCAATAGATGCAGTTTCATATTTCTACCTATAGGTACCTGATATGAACAGGGACATAATATGTGGGAGGAGATGATGCTGGGCATTTAGCTAAACATATACTCCCTTTTCTGTGTAAAATATACAAAAATTATACCACTAAATCATGCTCCAAATTAAATTCTGTTATGATTAGTAGAAGTACTAGGATCATGAAAAGATAAAAGCAATTAGGGCTCTGTACAGACTGGCCTGAAAGGCTGGCGTGGGGCCAGAGTCAGGATGTCGCATCCAGATGATACACACCCTGACTCCACCCCCAGGGCCCATGGCCCATGGCATCATGCCGCTCCTCCGGTGCTGTGTCCATATGATGCAATGCCAAAGGAGCACCTTATAGCCATGCCACCGTGGCTATGGGACCCTTTCAAGGGTGCAAAAAGGAGCTGTTTTTTGTGGCTCCTTTTTGCGCCCTTGAAAGGCTAGATCGGGGCCATAGTGTGAGGTTGCTGCGGCCCTGATCAGGCTAGGAAAGGGGCAGAGTCCCGCCACCCCTTTAGAGTGGTCTGTCAAGCCCCTAAGTCCTGTTCTACTCCTTTTATATTTTGGTGGCTTGTGCTGCCAAAATTCAGTTCCTGTCACCTCAGACTAACCAATATTTCCAGTGAAATCACATTACCATTAGATTTTAAAACTAAATTTTGAAACCAAACAAGTAAAGTGTATTCTGCTACTTAATAAATAATTTTATGATTAGGGAGCTCTTGGCAAAAGAAACAAACAACAATTTCCCCCCTCCCATTTGCAAAATCACCTTGACCTTAGAAAGGCATACATCATAGCTCATCTTCAGTATTATAGCATGTGGACTTAACATCACTATTTTCATCACTTTCTAAATACTTCCTTTTTTTAAAAAAAAATTGAAAAATGGACTGCAGATGTTTGTTGAAATGTGTGCAGGACAGCTACATTTGGAGTGTAAAATCTACTCAGAACTTTGAAACAACCCACCTACTCCCCCCCCACACACACACACACACTTCAACCAAAAGAGTTTATCAGCATCAATGAAGTTACTCTGTTTTCTTTGATGGGCCTGTAGTGAGACACAAAGGAAAAGGAAGGAAGAAAAACCCAAGGCTCTGGAAACTTGGCATTTGGAAGCTTTTACTTCTCTGTTCTGACATCATCTGTAATCAGATATAATGTGACAGCAACAGCTTGACAGGGTGATAACACACTTTGCTTGCATAACTCCAGTGCTGCCACTCAGTTGACACATTTTTATTTAAGCCATGCCATGTTGATGTAAAACAGGGGAATGTTCCTTTTCCCAGCAAATCTACTAAACAAAATCTGATGAAATCTCAAAGTATTTGCCTTTATTTCATCAGTCTGATTCTTTCATATGAGAAATGTGTAATTTTCTTCTGTTCCACTCATGTAGTCAAGCAGTTGTTCTGATCCATGAAACAAGATGAAATAAAGTCCCCTTCACTGGAGCTTCAGATTCCTAAAGCAAATGAAGTCTCTATTCTATACTGAAAATCACATATTTTAAGCAGAATCTTGGAAAAGTTATTTTTAACATCTAAGCCATGTTATCTGGGGATTTCTGTGTGTGGTAGTATAAAAAAGTAACCTTTTCATGTTTTGATTTTAAGTAAAGGTGTTTGGTTTGGGGTTTTGTTTTGTCATGGCAACAGCAATGGAGAGATCACACAGTAAGTCTGGGGCACAGTCACTTTAAGGAAATATGTAATGGCAACTACAGGCTTGTAAGAAAAGTAAAGAAGTATCTTGAAGAGATATGTGCTATCCTTAGAATTGAGAATTACTGATGGTAAAAGCTTGGCAGCTTCTTTCAAAACCCCACATGTGTATAGTAGGTATGATGCTACGTCAGACTTTGAAACACTTTCATTTCTGAATAGTTTATTCAAAAAGGGTTTGCCATTTCCTTCGAGGCTGAGACCAGGATCATCCAGTGGGTTTCCATGGTGAGCAGAAATTTGAATCCAGATTTCCCAGAGTCCTAGCTGAACCAGTGGCACCACTGGATGTGTGTGTGTGGGGGGGGGGGGGGGTGGGATCTGGGAAGGGATACAGACTGCACCAGGGGACACCCAGAAGAGGAATGACACCTGGTTGGGCCATCCAGAGAGACACATGTGTGCCCTTGCTGACTGCTCCATCCCTGGAATACCTCTCAGGGAGAAAACCTGGGACTAGAGGAGCATGCCCTTTTGGCAGCTTCCCCCCTGGCAGCTCCGTCCCTGCACCAGGTGACACCCAGCATGGGGATGCCACTGATTTCAACACTCAAGCCACTACATTATTCTGGCTGTCTTGAAAAATATGTTTAAAGTAAATATTTTATCTGGTCTGCAAATAGCCCTTGGCAGTTACCTGACATACTAGACCATGCTGCTTTGTTATGCTATGATACACATTGCAAAAGTATGGAACTCAGTTGGGTTAAATTAAGTCAAGTTCCAAAATACCGAGGAACAGAAAACGTGAAGGTCCATGCTCGCAAGAGATCATTTAATTGGTATTCTACACTGGGTTTAGGTCTACCTTTGCCACTGAATTATTGTCCACCACAAATTGTTTAACCCAAATTTGCCTATTTACTGGAAGACCAAATATTTAGAATCCATGCAATGGAAGCTATCATGCAATTGAAACTACCATTCCAGTCTAGAAATATCCATAATGAATATTAGCCATAATGAATGGCCCCATTGCAGAGATAATTTTGAATTTTCTTAATCCTTCTTTGGAAATTGCTTTTTAATAATAGAACAGTGGTTACCTTGTACCAGGGAGCTCCACAATTCAGCTTTCACTGAATTAAGTATTGACATTAAATCGGTTGATATTATCTGGATAGTAGGATGTTCAGGAAGTTAGTCCTAGAGCAAATCAAACTTGAAGTCTGTCTAGAAGCCTAATTATCTAAACTTGAGATTGCACAACCCAATGGAAAATATTATAATGCTCAAAAAACAAACAAACAAAACCAGCTTCATTTATATACTGTTTCATACTACCTACGGAGTGTCTAAGTGGTTTACAACTGTAAGCTACTTACCCCCAACAATCTGGGTACTCATTTTAGTGACCTTGGAAGGATGCAAGCCTGAGTTAAGCTTGGGCCCTTTTGTTAGTATTGAACTCGTAACCTTATGGTTTTGAGTTAGTGGCTGCAGTACAGGCATTTAACCACTGCACCACCAGGGCAAAAGTTAAAGAGACAGGAGAAGATGAAAACAGCATTAACAGATGGATTGATTCAATCAAGTCACAGGCCAATGTGAGCAGGGTTGTTGATGACCAGGGTTGTTGGAGGTCTCTCATTCATAGGGTTGCCATGGGTCAAAGCTGACATGACAGCAAATAACAACACACCAAACATTGGGGGGGGGGGGGGATGGTATTGAAGTGGCATTAAAAACAGTTCACTATGGAACTTTTTTCAAGTATAGAATAGGGTTGTTTCTTTTACTAATCACTTGATCAAATTATAATTGAAATAAAAAATTAAACAATTATGTGAGCAATCCATGATAAATTCATTCATTCAAGTGTAGTATTTGTCCTTATTTCTAAGGAGTTTATCACACAAAGGGAATTGGAAATATAATTCAATGGCAATCTGAATGCAATCATGGGGGTTTCGGGTGATTGCGTGAGAAACTATCACACGCAATTTCGGGCACTGGGAGGCAATTTCGGGCAGTTCTGGACGCAATGCAGTGTGAATATGCAATCACGTATATTCACTGAACTAGCGAATTTACTCAATTCCGAACTGGCCTCACTTCTATTTCTTTCGAAATTGAGAGAAATTCCTCCTGTGAGATAAACTCCAAAGACATTTTTTCCTTCCAGTCAGAGGATAAGTAGCAAAAGCCTATAGGTTTCTTCTTAAATCTATTTTCTGTCTCAGGGAGAATAAATTGGTCCTTCTCCCTGACATTCAGTCTCATCTCCCAGGTAACCAGCCATTTCTGTTTTCTCCCACATAAGGTTCACTGGGAAGGCACACAAGCTTGTGCAGAGCAGAATTTATAAAACCTATAGAATAAAATAAGTCCCAAAATAGCATTTTTAAACCAACAAATACCTTATAGGACTTCTTTGCCACAGCACTTTTTCAGCTTCCCTGACTTAACAAATCCAATTGGATCATGCAAATTGGCCAGCAAATGTAGTCCCAACAGTACCTGTCAATCTGCTTGTTTAGAGGATCAATGAATTATAAATTCAATCCATTTCCAGAATTTTATTCATTCAGTCATTTTCCAGAACTGTTTACATTCATATTCATATTTATTAGGCCTTAATATCATTATCCAGTGTCTGAAATAATATATTGTCTTCTTCAGTACTATTGCTCTTTGTTATTGTTTTGTCTGGTAGTTGAGATTAAGTCTCATGGGGAAGCTTTAATCACTTCAGGGAACACTGTATATTTTCACTGGGGATATTATCTAGTTGGTTTTCCTTTGCAGTTGATGGCTGTGTCTCAAGTCATGATGGTGTGAGTTGGAAATAAAAGGAAATATGTAAAACAAGCAAATTATATAATATTGTACAATAGGAACTTCCTTTTACCTCTCTTGACATATTAGAGTATTCTTCCTTATCCCATTCCTTCCAAATCAATTTATTTCTTGTAACATGGCAAAAGGGTCCTGGTCTACCTTGTCATTTATCAAATAAGTCTTAAAATGAAGCCATGTTTAAACATAAAATAATAAACCAAGTAAAACATTCACTTGCATTATTCGTATTTTTTTTTACTTTATTTGTATAATAGAATTACAGTTCAACATAAAATAACGAGCTTTTGCTAAACTCTGTAAAGCATTACATGCATCTGCCATAAACAACCTCTATTATAGATTTAGATCTTATTGCCACATCACTGCACGGAAGTGCAATACACATTCAATGTCATTTTTTAAAATTATCCCAGGAGTAAACAGAAACTGTCCTCTATAAGAGTGTATCATTATTTTTCAAGGAAGACTTACTATTATTACATGGTTTAGCAAAGCACTGTAAAAAAGCTACAGAGAGTACCTTGTTTTCAATAAACTGTGCAATCAGATTTATACAGTATGCTATTCACATAGACTAACAAACTAAGAGATGGTATAATGCAGTCATTGCATAGCAAAAAAAAAAAAAGCAGACTATTTAAGTAATATTCACATCTAATGTGCAAAGTGCAGAATGGTAGCAAAATGGTTAATTGGGAAGGTAAAATGCCCTTAAGGAACACCCCAGATTAAACGCCAAAAATAACAAGATAAACAAATACAGAAGTTAAAGAGTCGTAGTTTATTTTATTTTATTTTTTCTATACATATATCTACACATAATACCAGAAGATAACACATCCTCTTTTAGTAAGCTCCAGTCAGATTAGCTCATCAAGTTTAGACAGGACTAAATGGTAGACAATGAAGCATTTGTTTGAAAAAAAAGAAGAAATTTTCTAAAGAAAAGGTTTAACTATTTCATTTTTGTAGATACTAGGTGAGCAGCAATCTCTTGATTTATTGAGAAAGAGTATATAAAACATTGCCTGTAACATGTATAGATATCAAACTGACTATCTTATTAGCTAATTCAATTGAAGGTCCATGTAGCATTTATTTTCTTTATATGCATTCACTACCATGTGTTATGATTCTGAACCACTGTGTTAATGCTTCCGAAAACCATCAGTGTCTCAAACTTTTTAATATATAACCATCTCTAAAATTTAATTAATTTTTTTTCCTTAAAATAAGTTCTTGGCAGAAATGACTCTGGCTAGAATTATTTTGAAGGGAATACTAATAGCTCGCAAAATGGACATCTTGTATTTAAAGCCCTTACATATTGTTCCTACAAATATATTGCTACAGTAAAAATGAAATGTAATAAGTTCACTCAGTAAAATGTATTTTCCTGTACATTCTTCTGTGTATGTTTTTTTTCTGTATTTAATGCTACATATATTACATCACTTATCATTAACAGTTATGTATCAGCAAATATAGCAATAATATACAGATGACATTTGTCTTAAATATTTTACCATTTTCCTACCAAATATAATTCCATATTTTAGTATTCACGCATTACCTGAGCATACCAGTCATTAGCCTAATAGTATACACTGGATGACAGTTTCAAACTGCAAGCTACTGTACAGATAGCCACTTTACAAATGGAATATATTCCAAGCTCTCTTCTTTTGTCTTTTTTCCCTTTTCAAATGCCACTGACTTTTTTTTTTTACTGCAGGCTCTATATATGTTTTTTTTTTTAATATAACATATTAAGAGCTTAGAGAGGTGAACCCTACACAATAGATTAAGAACATAAAAAAGTAAAAAATGTACAATCTCATGCTGTATATTTACATATATTATCGAAATAATAGATTTTGTCTTTCTTCCAGCCATGTTTTTTCAGACTAAAGCTTTTTAATGAACTGTTTTGTAAAATAATACATTCAACGTAGCTAGAGCTTGCAAAACGACGTTCTTGTTTCTTTTCTTCTTCCTAAAACAAACAAACAAACAAAAAACCCTAACAAAAATAACCCCGGTAAATTATCCAAGTATTGTTCTATCTAACAAGTTAAAAGGAATTAGAAATCTGCACTTAATGTGCTACAGGGTTGGTTTTATAAAGTCAAGTGACATTCTAATGCGTAAAATAAGACTGCAGTGAGAGAGCATATTAAAGCATTCATTTTCATTAATCAAATGTGCTATTCTATGATAGCCTCTACAATTAGTAAGTAGGCTTTCGTTTATGTAAATTACATTATATACTTTAAAACTGGTGGTTGGGCATTTAGACAAAAAAAAAAAAATCTAGGAAAAATATTGTATTTTCTGGAATCCACCACTTTGGAAAGGTGTATATTCTATAAAAGAATTTAAAATAAGCAGCACTCCAAAAATGGAAAATACAATACTGTATGTGCAACATGAACATATATAAAGACTGTTTTACCTTCTCTCATTTTGCATAAAAATATTTCTATTCTGACATGTACAGCTTCTCTTATGGGAACATTCAGCAATAGGCTATCTACAAGTGGTTTGGATTTCTTACGTTTCCCTCTCTCATTCAGAGACACGGTTCAGAATAGGGTGTCTACATCACATTGTTACAGCCCTAGAGTACAGAGTTAATATCTTTTTTTTCTATTATATATATGTATATATATAATATACTTTTACTTTATAAAATAAGATCTCATTTTCTTTAAGACAGAGGCAATGAAGCAGATGGGAACTGCTGTGTGTTTAGAACCAAATAGCAATTCCCAGTGCAAAAGAGACAGAACAAACTCTATGGTTAATGGGGTTAGTGAGGAGGGTTTTGGTCTTTAAGCTGGGGCTCTCTATTTAAATACGTAGCCCAATACACTAAATTAAAAATCCCAAAAAGCAATGGAAATGCTATTCTTGATAGTCGATCAATTTTGCTGACACTGTTAAATGTTTTCTTCGGTTCTGGAGGCTTTGTTTCAGGCTTTGCTTCTTTCGGCTCTATCGTTGCACTTTTAGCAATAGTAGCTAGTCCAGGGTCCCTTGCAATATTAGGAGTAAAGCTGGTTGCTGTAGCTGGTGCTGTGAAGGAGTTGTTTTTCATAATGAGAGGATCCTTGACTTTCTTTGGCTAGAAAGCAAACAAACAAACATGGATTTTAATGCATGGATCACCCCTTCATAAATATTCTGGTACTGGAATACTGATAAATGATGACATTAACTTAGAATTATGCATGTCTTAGGAATGGACAAAAAATTATTTTACTTCACCAGCATATTTTCACATTGTCAAAAAATGACATGTTTTTTGGGGGGTGGTATATTTATGCATAAACATAAGGCTATGAATTTTGAGCATAGAAAAGTGGGATGTGGTAGTTCGTATGGTAGATTTGGTGACACTCATGTATGCATGTGTTGATGTAAGTGTGGATTGAGATTGCCATATAAATGTGGATATATCCAGACATAGGGATATCCAGCCCTTGTTTAAAAGATTGTTTCTGAGAGGGGTAGAGTGGTGGAGGAAGGAACTACAATGTTTACTTACTTACTTCACTTATATGCTACCTTTCTCCCAAGTGTAAAAAATATTTACAATAAAGTTATAAACACAATTAAATATTGTCACATTAAACACAATAAATTTATTTAAAAGCCATACAAAAGTTAAAAACAAATAAAAAATCTAAAAAGAACCTCCCCTGCTTTATCATTAAAACCCTTCTTAAACAAACATGTCTTTGCCTGCCAGCAAAAGGAAAGGAGGGAGTGGGACAGCCTAGCCGCTTGCAGCAGAGAGTTCCAGAGGGTGGGAGCAACCACTGAGAAGTCTCTTTCTCATGTCTTCACCAAGCAAGTCTCTGATAGTGAAAGTACTGAGAGAAATCCTTCCCCTGTAGATCATTGGCCTGATCTAGATGGGCACTAAGAGGTGCCCAGGTGGTGCCATTAGGGTTCGTGAGCACGCAGTGTCCGCATGCTCACAAACCCTAGCACGTAATGTCACCGGTGCCATTACGTAACTCCGTTTAGACAGCGTACGTAATGGCGGTGCCGCAACTGCGCAGCTTCCACATAGATCTGAGCAGTTGTGGCAGCGCAAAGGCGGTGCCTCTTTTAAAAATTGTGCCGCAACAAAAAGGAGCATGGTTTGCTCGCTCCTTTTTTGCTGCAGAGCTTCACCGCAGTGTCTAGCTGCTATGGTGAAGCTCCACAGAAAAAAAAAGTGGCTACAGACCACCCCCTTTGAGCGGTCTGGAAAACCCCTTAGTGTTCTTAGAGGTTTGTACAGGAAGATACGGTGGGGCTTTCAAGATTGGCAGGAAAGTGTGACATGAAGTTGCCTTTTCCTTAATGCTTAGCAGCTGCACCACAGCCTTTAGATGGAGCTGTGCTGTTCTGCAGTTTTTAAAAAAGAAGCTGGGAAAACCAGCACCTTTTAAAAGGCACTTCTTCTCCCCTAAAACGCAAAAAAAGCGTTTTCATGGCACACTTTCCCTTTTTCTCATCTAAAAGCTAGAGTTTCATGCAGCCATGAACACACTTCTTTTTGCCAATCTAGAAAGCCCCTATGTTTCAAATTGTCTGGACTTAAGCCAAATGGATTTTATCTGCCAAACCAAATTATTAGGCTCCAATAAACAAACTAAAACTTGTGTAAATCCCAACTGGTTCAGTGGCTTTACTCTGCTTGAGAGTAACTCTTAACTTTAGGGCATTGTTCAGTTAGTCCACCTTCTAATCATGAATATATATATATATATATATCATTCAGGTTGTATGAATGAACAAGGATTTCCCTTATTCTGAAATGAATGTAAACTGGGGTTACAGGCAAACCATCTTTTGGAAGAGAAAGTACAGCAGCTAGAGGAGCAGATATCTGCACTCCAGCATCATAGAGAGCAGGAGAATCTCCTGAACAGATCAGACCAGAATGTCTTGGGTGGGAAACAGACAGAGGAAGTTGTTGGGGTGGAGGAGGTCACTCCACATATAACAGAGGTAGATGCTTGGAGGAAGGTCACACACAGAAGTAAGGAAACCAGGGAACGTTCTGTGAGCGGCTTGCAGCTACAGAATCGCTTTGAATCTCTCTCTGTTGTCAGAGATGATGAGGAAAAGCAGCAGGGACAGACATCAGGGACAGAGCAGGAGAGCCTGAGAGTATCACGAAAAGGAACAGCCACTGCTAAGCCTCGGAGGAGGCGCGTGGTTGTGGTGGGGGACTCCTTGCTGAGGGGTACAGAAGCAGTGGTTTGTGGGCCTGACAAGATGTCTCGGGAGGTGTGTTGTCTCCCCGGGGCAAAGATCCATCATGTGACAGAGAGGCTGACAAGACTTGTCAAGCCTACTGATGAATACCCCTTTCTTTTGGTTCATGTGGGAACCAATGATACTGCAAGGCACAGCCTTCAGAATATCAAAAGGGATTATGAGGCTCTGGGAAGGAAGCTGAAAGAGATGGATGCACAGGTTGTCATCTCATCTCTACTCCCGGTAGAAGGGCATGGTCCAGGAAGGGAGAGGAAAATAGCAGAGGTGAATAACTGGCTCCGTAGATGGTGCCGCCAAGAACAGTTTGGATTCTTGGATCATGGGCTGCGGTTCCATGAGGAGGGACTTCTGGCAAGGGATGGACTGCATCTCACGCCAGTTGGCAAAAATGTTTTTGCCAACAGTCTGAAGAATCTGATCAGGAGGGCTTTAAACTGAGTTATGTGGGGGAGGGAGACATTATACTGGAAGGCAAAAGGGATGGAGAGAATAGTCCAAGTGGCATAGAGGGAACAAGGCAAACAGTGCAAGGACCCAACAGTAGGAGGCAAAAAAATGTGCAAAAGCAGCAAGTAAAGAGGACACATGGTCTTAAATGCCTCTCCACTAATGCACAGAGTATGGGAAATAAGCAGGATGAACTTGAACTCCTAGCACAACAAGGGAAATATGATATAATAGGCATCACTGAAACCTGGTGGGATGAGTCTCATGATTGGAATGTAGAAATAGAGGGGTATAACCTTTTTAAGAGAAACAGGCCAAGCAGGAAAGGAGGAGGAATAGCATTATATGTCAGGGATATTTACACCAGTGAAGAGATGCAGGAAGTCAATACTGGAAGCCAGGTGGAGAGCATCTGGATAAAAATTAAAGGAGAGGGAAATAACAGGGATGTTACTGTGGGAGTCTACTACAGACCCCCGACTCAGGCAGAGGAATTGGATGATGCCTTTCTAGAACAGATAATCACATACTCAGAAAAGAGAGATGTAGTAGTGATGGGTGACTTCAACTATCCTGATATTTGCTGGAAGTCAAACTCAGCCAAATCCTCAAAGTCTAGCAAATTCCTCACTTGCCTGGAAGACAATTTCATTGTCCAAAAGGTGGAAGAGGCAACAAGGGGATCAGCCATTTTAGATCTGATCTTAACCAACAGGGAAGACCTAGTTGATGGGGTGCAAGTGGTTGGATCCTTAGGTGGAAGTGACCATGTTCTCCTGGAGTTTGTAATACAGTGGAAGGGAGAAGCTAGGCATAGTCAGACACGCACTCTAGACTTTAGGAGAGCTAATTTCAATAAACTTAGAGAAATACTGGGAGTGATCCCATGGTCAGGAATACTAAAAGAAAAGGGAGTTCAAGACGGATGGGAGTTTCTCAAAAGGGAGATATTGAAGGCACAATTTCAAACAGTTCCAATGAGGAAGAAAAATGGAAGATGTCTCAAGAAGCCAGGATGGATGACTAAGGAACTTTCAACTGAGCTAAGTTTTAAACGGAACATGTATAAGAAATGGAAAAATGGAGAAATCACGAAAGAGGAATTCAAACAAATAGCCAGCACATGTAGGGGTAAAGTCAGAAAAGCTAAAGCGCAGAATGAACTCAGGCTTGCTAGAGAGGTTAAGAACAATAAAAAGGGCTTTTTTGGATATGTCCGCAGCAAAAGGAAGAAGAAGGAAACAGTGGGGCCACTGCGTGCAGAAGATGGCAAAATGCTAACAGGGGACAGAGAAAAGGCAGAATTACTCAACACCTTCTTTGCTTCAGTCTTCTCAGAAAAGGCAAAGGGTGCTCAACCTAAGGATAATGGAACAGGAGACAGAATAGAGGAAATTCAGCACAGAATAAGTAAAGAGGTAGTACAGGAATACCTGGTTAACCTAAATGAATATAAATCTCCAGGACCAGATGAACTACATCCTAGAGTATTAAAAGAACTGGCAAATGTAATATCAGAGCCATTGGCAATAATCTTTGAGAACTCTTGGAGAACAGGAGAAGTCCCAGCAGACTGGAGGAGGGCAAACGTTGTCCCCATCTTCAAAAAGGGAAAAAAAGAGGATCCCAACAATTATCGTCCAGTTAGTCTGACATCAATACCAGGAAAGATTCTAGAGCAGATCATTAAGCAGAGAGTCTGTAAACACTTAGAGGCCAATGCCATAATCACAAAAAGCCAACATGGGTTTCAGAGAAACAAGTCATGCCAAACGAACCTGATCTCTTTTTTTGATAAAATTACCAGCTTGGTAGATGAAGGGAATGCTGTGGATATAGTATACCTCGATTTCAGTAAGGCCTTTGACAAGGTTCCCCATGACATTCTTGCAAACAAGCTTGCAAAATGTGGGATAGACAAGTTAACTGTTACATGGATTTGTAATTGGTTGACTGGCCGAACTCAAAGGGTGCTCAACAATGGCTCCTTTTCATCCTGGAGAGAAGTGACCAGTGGGGTCCCACAGGGTTCTGTCCTGGGCCCAGTGCTATTCAACATCTTTATTAACGATTTGGATGACAGAATTGGGGGCATACTTATCAAATTTGCAGATGACACTAAACTGGGAGGAGTAGCTAATACCCCAGAGGACAGGATCAAAATTCAAAATGACCTGAATAGACTAGAAAGCTGGGCCAGTGCTAACAAAATGAAATTCAATGCGGAGAAATGTAAGGTTCTGCACTTAGGGCGGAAAAATGAAATGCACAGATATAGGATGGGGGACACCTGGCTGAATGAGACCACATGTGAAAGGGATCTAGGAGTCCAAGTAGACCATAAGCTGAACATGAGTCAACAGTGTGATGCGGCAGCTAAAAAAGCCAATGCAATTTTAGGCTGCATCAATAGAAGTATAGTTTCTAGATCAAGGGAAGTTATAGTGCCAATCTATTCTGCTTTGGTCAGGCCCCACCTGGAATACTGTGTCCAGTTCTGGGCACCACAATTCAAAAAAGATGTGGAGAAACTGGAGCATGTCCAAAGGAGGGCAACTAAGATGGTGAAGGGTCTGGAAACCTTGCCCTATGAAGAACGCCTTAGGGAGCTGGGGATGTTTAGCCTGGAGAAGAGAAGGTTAAGAGGTGATATGATAGCCCTGTTTAAATATTTGAAGGGATGTCATATTGAGGAGGGAGCAAGCTTGTTTTCTGCTGCTGCAGAGACTAGAACGCGGAACAATGGATGCAAACTGCAGGAAAAGAGATTCCACCTCAACATTAGGCGGAACTTCCTGACAGTAAGGGCTGTTCGACAGTGGAACACACTCCCTCGGAGTGTAGTGGAGTCTCCTTCCTTAGGGGTCTTTAAGCAGAGGCTGGATGGCCATCTGTCAGGGATGCTTTGACTTGGAGCTCCTGCATGGCAGGGGGTTGGACTGGATGGCCCTTGTGGTCTCTTCCAACTCTATGATTCTATGATTCTATGGAGACACACACAAAAAATGGCAGCAGGACTACCTGTCCTAGATGCAACTTGGGTAGGGGGACAAAATTGGCATAAAGTAATATATAAAATTATATTAAAATAATAAACAGTTATGTTAAAAGCTAAATAGAAGTGGCTCAGTAAGGTATAAGATATGCAGCCAGTACAGTGCAATTGCTGCACCTCTCATGGTCCTTTGCCTGCAGGAAAGTACATTTTGTCACTGTTGGTGGGACATGAAAACAGATATGCAGCTTACAGATTTTTGCATCTGAGTAGGAGGAAGCAGTCTTTGAAGTGAGAACTTAAGATTTCACAACCAATTTCACAGAAAGGTGTATAACCATTCTTAAATTGCCCAGTGCTGCTTTGCATGGCACCATATGTTCACAAAATCTGACTTAGTAGTAGAAAAAGATGTGATCAGGAACGCTTTTGTTTCAGAAACCAGTGGAGACCTAAACAAGAGAGTGTTATTTGTTCTATTCATTTAAGTTATAGAAATGAACAGAATTTTAAAAAAAGTTTCCAAAGGAAAATCCATTGGCTTCTTACTATTTTCTCATGGGCTTGAATTAGAATATTCCTAGAACAGCCTGTCATAAACAGGTTACAGGGAGCTCAGGGAGAAAGAAGACATTTAAACTGAGAGATGTTTTGGAACAGCAGCAGCAACAGCAACACCTTTAGAAGTTGATTTTCAGTATCTCCAAGGAAGTCTCCTGTTATTTGAAAGGCCTTATGTCTCTGTCACCTAAACCAGAACCCTGTGACCATGGTAGTGCAAGGGGAACAACACTAGCTCTTTTGTGAAGCATTGCAAGATCCTTGCCTTAGGAAGTGGATCATTGCTGAGAACTCCAGGTAATGCCATGACTTGCTCTAACTCTGCAGGGGACCAGGAGTATAAAATGTTGATAATACTTACTTGCTTTGCTTAGGCAATTTCCCCTCATTTTTCTCTGCACTCAGGTTCCATTTGTCATTGCAAAAGCAAATAAGTTACCTATTTTTCTTATTCTCAGAAACAGAGACTGTGTCTATAGTACAGAATTAATAGCAATAGTACTTTACATTTCTATACTGTTTCATAGTGAACTCAGTGGTCTCTAAGCAGTTTACATTGTGTCAGCCAACTGCCCCCAAGATGCTGGATACTCATTTTACTGACCTATGAAAGGATGGAAGGCTGAGGCAACCTGGAGCCCTGTAAGTTCAAATTCACCATGTTGTGGCTGCATGAGTTGTGGTTGGGATTTGTAGTTTTGTGGAATATTTCATTTTCTGTGGCAGAGAGCTCTGGTGCCACAACAAACTACAAATCCCAGAATTCCATAGGATGGTGCCATGTCAGTTAAAGCAGTGTCAAACAGCATTAATTCTGCAGTATGGCAAGCAGCGTGAGTGACTACTCTGGAGTTACTGGAACTTTCCTCTATAAAATTTCTGATATTATCTATTTGTTTTCATATACAATCTTTGTTCCTCAAACATTAGAAATGGGTGAGTGAAAACGATGTCCATACATAATAATCACATTGATATTTTTAAGAGCCATGAAAAAAAAATACATGGTGAAACTAAATCCTTTAGAAGCCTCTTGGCATAAAAGCTGCTGACTATTTCTATCTAATAGACAGAATAAGCCCAGTTAATCCATCTGCAGAGTATGATCCAAAAATCATTCAAGATTGAGAGTGCTTTGGTTTGCTCTTTATGAGCTGTGCTAGTTTCCAGTGTTACAACAAGTTTATTCTAATGTTGTTGTTGTTGTTGTTGTTGTCAACTCTTAATGGTTCCCTCATAATATTCTGCAGGACAGAGATAACCTTGTCAGCCCAGCAGTCTAGTAATCAGAAATAAATGGTTCCATCTCAATGATGAGCATTTCATTGAAGTGATTGCAGTGAGGCCACTGAATTCTCTAGCAACAGAGCTCAGTTTGTATAGCTTCTTTGGCTACACCTACTGATGGGCAAAATTCTAGACACGGGTGATATGGAAACAGAATGAGATGTAACACTCTCCTCAGCTTCACCTTGTGTTGAGACATCAGATGCAGTGCAGCTAGATGCCTTCACAATGGGACAGAGACATTTTCTGAACCTGAAGGTTTTGTTGTATTATACAGTTCACACTGTGAATGTGCATATTCTGACTTTTTTTGCTATTGTCATTTTCCCCTCTGAAAAAATACTTAACTTTAGACGAGATGCGCCCTGTCTCTGGCTCTTGTGCACATGACATCTTGCACACATGGCCCCTTGCTCTACCTAACAGTATTAATTTCAAATTCACTAGACAGCCAATATTTTAATGACTCAAAATGATTAACTTCATGTTGAATGCCAACATTCTGTCAATTGAAATCTTATTCTGAAGTGGTGATATTCTGAAGTAGTAAATGATGGTACTACTTAGTGATGATAAACATTCACATGAGATTGTTAAAACTCAAGACCCACAATTCAACATTCTTTAACAAAAAATAATAGAGGCAGACCGATACAACTCATGAGACTTTCTTTTAGACAAACACATTTAGGATTAGGTTTCAAGTCCAAATGGTTTTGCTTAGCAGGTTCATATTATCTATGTTATATATAAAGCATCAAGTGAACATTTAAATGATTACCTTTTCTGGAACAACACTTTTGCCATCCCATGCGTAACCTCTCTTTGTAAAGTAGTTCACTGTTGCAAATTCTATCAGTGCCGAAAAAACAAATGCATAACACACAGCTATGAACCAGTCCATAGCAGTGGCATAGGCGACCTTTGGAAGGGAATTCCGTGCACTGATGCTCAGGGTGGTCATCGTCAGCACAGTTGTTACTCCTTCAGAGCAAAAGAACATTTCAGAATCCATTAGATCCTATTGCTGCAATCTTTTCATATATAAATACATTTTTGCTTCCTCTAAAGGACACTGTAATTAGGCACTGCATGTACAGTGAGCCCATGGCATCCATTGTGGTTTGGTTCCAAGACACACACACACCATGGATATCAAAATCCATGAAGCCTCAAGTCCTATTACATACTTTAGGATAGTAAAATTGTGTCCCTTATATAAAATGGCAAAATAAAAGTTTGCTTTTTGGAATTTATATATTTTTAAAATTTTTCCAAGCCATGGGTGTTGGAATCCATGGATATGGAACTTCAACTGTACATGCAGAGAGAAAGAGAAAGAGAAAGAGAAAGAGAAAGAGAGAGAGAGAGAGAGAGAAATACATAATTCAGGTTCTAAAATGATCTATAAATATATCCAATTGCCCACAAGTGTCCAGCATTGTGCATTGAAGAAGGATAATCTGAACCCCTCTTTAGCATTTGAAAGCAGTTTTGGATATTGCAGATCCCAAACAGTGAGAAAAACTATCTTTAACAGGTATTTAGTAGTGAATACATATGGATCAGCTCTCATTTATATTTTTTTATCCACTTGTAGTACAACTCTTTAAGAAAGTTCCCGTGAATTCAGTGATACTTATTTTTCAAGATAGGTATAAATATAACTAAAACCTTATATCTCAATATAACATCTCCTGATGACTGATGGTCCGTCATTCCAAGACATTTTTAATCCTTACAGTAAACATTGATAGCCAAAGGAGAAAGTTGCAACTAAAGGAAGCTGGAATTGGGAAACAAGTGAAAATAATGGTGGCCCACTGTCCAGAATGAGATAGCCCACCTGACATGAGAATGCATGTGATATCACTAAATTGGCTAGCAAATAGTGTTACATTTTTAGTGATATCACTAAATTAGCTAACAAAAGTAGTTAAATTTTTACCACCGGGGAAGGGTGCCAGGTTGCTTTTCTGCCTCAAGCACCAAAACATCTTGAGTTGGTCACCTCTGATTGAAACCCAGCCATCTTGTCACTTGAAGTGAATTAAAGTTACTGTTTATATATCTACTGGATGAGCTGCCTCAACAGTCTTTAAATAAATGGAGAGATCCTTTTATTTGTCTTCTTCTTTCTGAATCCCAACCCATCTCCAGTAGCAACACTTTCAAGCTGTTCTTCACAAGCTGAAAGGCTAGTTATCAAGGGTGACTAAATAAGAGAGAAGAAAAAGATGCCACTGCGGCAATTTACTTTGCATTTTGAGTAGAAATGTTCATCACCTGCCAGCAAACAATTTTCTTTTAAGTAGCCACTGAGCTTTTACTGTGAGTATGAGGTCTGGATCTCTGTTCCATTGGTTACCATTGCATTAAAACACATACTCACCCGTTACCTTGACAACTGCAGTTATCTCATGATATTAAATCTCTGGTACAGTATATTTCCACAGTGTCAAATGGTAGCCAAAACACATGCCAATCAGAAATATCTTGCACTATCCATATTCAAATGTATTATTTATTGTTTTGGAGAGGAAATAATCTGATCTTTCATTTATCAACCATCTCTGTTCTCTAATGGCTCTGATTGCATCACAATTTGTGTATTAAAAACTGACTTAAAGACTGCAAGACTAAGGTAGGCTTTTCTGTTAGTCTTGATGAAATAATGGAATTTAAGAACCCAACCCCCCACAGGCTTGTATCTTAACTGATTTAAATCAGTTTTCCATCTATTTCCATGTATTTACATTCACTGAATTATCTAGAGGTTTTACTTTCTTGGGCTTCCTAAGGCTAAAGGAATTTAACAAACACACCCATATACACACAAAAAGCAATAAGTAGCAAGAAGAGAGAGAGAGAGAATGCAATGATGTTGTAGAGCCAGAGTTCATAGGGTTGTAGATCATAGACTTTTTCATTATCAGGGTCTAGATCATACACTTTTTCATTAGCAAGCTGACATCATCTGCCACCTCTTTGAAATAGTCAGAATAAAACAACATATCGCAGTGAACTCTCCCTATTGTATTTTAAAGTACCTTGGGTGGCTTTGTCTGGAATGGACAATTAGCTTTACAAAAGATTTGCTCAGAACAGAAGTAAAGCATTTCTAGAGCTGGTAAGGATCAATACAACTGCCTTCATTTATAGACTCTCCTTGGGGTCACAATTCTGGGGACTACACTTGAGATTTAATACTACATCACTGTATAGAATGTCTTAAGAAACCAATGCAGAAGCAAGTGGAACTAACTGCAGCTAATTACTACTGAACAGCTATGCTGAAAGAACAGCTCATAGGATTCTGCATATGTTGGACTAGGATAGTGGGAGATCAAGGTTCAAATCCTTGCTCAGCCATGGAAACCCACTGGATGACCTTGGCTAAATCACACACTCTCAACCTCCTAGAATCTCATCATCAAATCCCATTAGTGAGTTCTTTATCAGTTTGTAATTCATTCAGAAAACCTGCTGTTGAGGTCAGGCTGTTGCCTCATCAATACTATATCAACCCTTTTGCTTTTTTTTTTTTTAAAAAAAAGATTATTCATATATGTTCCTATGAAGAACTGTTTCTCTATTTTGTTTTGTTTTATTGTTACTGTATCTGCCACTACCTATATCCTATTTCTGAACTCAACATTTCTTTGAAGTACTTATTACTCTTATAGAGCTTTTATTGAGGTGTATTTATTGAGAAAATATGGATTTGGAATAATAAATAGATTTACCAGTTTGTCAACAAACTACCAGAGGGACTCTAGAAAAAAAGAAACAAAGTTTGAAATAAAGGGGCATTATTCTTTCTTAGAAATCTATAATTCATATCACTCTCAAGTTGATGTCATCTAGAAGGCAGTTACCAGCAACAAAAAATATTTGGAGAGAAATTGGGACTCAACAAACCAGTCCTGTCCTACTGCTGTATTCCCTGCTGGTCCTACCCACATTATCCACACACAGGAGCTTCTCCGTAGAGCAGAAATCTGCTTTTGTGAACTCTGCCTTATTACTGGGACATTTATGATGTCACAGAAGCTTAAATGTGAGAACTACTAAAGTGCTGCTTTATTGACGTAGCCTTCTTGCCTGCAGCCATGATGTCATGCAACCAAATAATTATCGATACCCTAATCAGTATGCAAAGGGATATTGTAGCACCTTTGAGACTAACTGATAAAGAGGCTGGTAGCATGAGCTTCCATAGACTTGAGTTTACTCAGATGAGATTTTTCCCATAAATGATTTGTTGATGTTTATTGCCTTTTTATTCCTGGGATAATGGCACTTCAATCACGACATCATGTGAAAATGTCGATTGCGATTGTGCAAGTTTCATGTGATTTTTGCGTTTAAACCTCCAATTTTCCCCATGTGATAAAGTGTGATAAAGCTCATGCTACCCACTTCTTTCTTTCATTTAAACTCACAGATGCTACAAAGATCCCTTTGCTTATTGATTTTCCAGACTAAGCCATGTTCTTGAATTCCAATACCCTAGATAATCATCTTAATAAAGGACACTCACCAAATACAGTTCTTGCTGGAACAGATTCTCTGTTGAGCCAAAAGGAGACCTGGGACAGAATCACTGTCATAATACAAGGCAGGTATGTTTGAATGACAAAGTAACCAATCTTTCTCTTCAGATGGAAATGGGTTGTCATCACAACATATTCTCCTGAATAAGAGGACCAAAAAAAAAAGAAAGAAAGAAAGAAAGAAAGAAAAGAAAAGAAAGAATTGCATTCTTTATATTCTCTCATAGTAAATCATTCAGAACCCTCTATTCATTGTTTTAAAGAAATGAATCCATTAAGAAATTACACAGGTCTGTGCAAGAATTAATCAAGAAAATCAAGAATATATTATAGAATCCTTAAATCAGAATTTCTTAAAATGGCAACCTGACATTCAGGAAAGATGGATTTTGCTAGTAATTCAGTAATTCTTCTGCTGAATTCCATTTGGAAAGAATCTTGTAGGGAACTTTTGTAAAGTTCTTCTGTTAGCATATAATGGCTAAGAGTGCACAGATCACGCCATTTATATTTGTTAATACACAAGGAGAATGTTCGCTCACCCTGTATGGTGACCCGCCAGTGGCACAATATAACCTTCTTTTGTTGGCTGCTTAGGAGGGAATAATTAATAAGGGTTGCACTCAGCTGAGGCATCACAGATTGTTCAGGGTGTGGTATGGATGGATCAGTGAAGAGAATGAGAGAAATGGCCTTTTTTAAAAAAGAGAGTGGATTTGTCCAAATGTCTTTTTGGTCATTTCTTGATCAAAGAATTCTAAATCAGTTAGGTGGCTTTCATCTTTTCTTTTAAAAAAATTGCTTTGCTAAAGTCATCTGTAGCATCTGCTCACTTTGTAATGGCTTTTATGAAACTGCTTTTTTCCAGAAATCAGGCAGGCATCTCATTTTTAGTCTGATCATTTGTGACTATTAGTTGAAAAATTAGTATCTTGAAAAAAAAATCAAATTCCTGTGGGATCGGATAATGTGGCATTGCATGCAGCACTGGCAGAACTAAAACAAAATAACTGTCAGCATAGAAAAGAAGTTAGCAAGTCCAGTGATCAAATGAAATTCTCTGCAAAAACAGAGGTGACATAAAATAGTGTCAAGCTATTTTTAAAGAAAAAACAAACAACAGAGTTTAATTGCTAAACTCCAGTCCCTATATTCCCTGATCATTGGCTCTAATGGTTGGGGCTTCTGGGATTTGAAGTCCAGCAATGTTTCAAGGTTGGGACAAGCCACTGGTTTCAGGTAGCAAAAGCAGACATCAAGCAAATCAGCTCTCCGTGATCCCCATGCTGGTTGTACACTGTCTCTGGCAAGCATGACATAAAGCTCCTCTATTTCCTGCTGGCCCTTCTGACTTTGGTCAAAGCAAGTGGGTTCCTCACTCAGCATTATGGGTTGCCTTGTAGAACTGGTTGTCCAAAGGAAAGTAGCCCTCTTTCATATAACACATAAGTAAAGACCAGAATTCATTCACCATCCATGCAGTAGCAATGGTTACCATAAATAATGATGACCTACAGTTTGACATGAAAGTGAGCATGGTGTAGTGGTTTGAGCATTGCACTACAATTCTGGAGATCCGTTTGATTCCCCGCTTGAGCCTAAAAACTCACTGGGTGACCTTGGGCGAGTCACACTCTCCCAGCCTCACAGGATGGCAGTGGCAAACCTGCTCTGAAGAAGCATGCCAAGAAAACCCTGTGATAAGCTTGCATTAGGGTTGCCATAAGTCAAAAGTGACATGGAGGCACACAATAACAACAAAGCTCAAGATCCCCATTCCCCCCCCTCCATATTTAATTTGGAGGACAAAAAATATGATTCCATAGCAAGTAATTCTTTCATTAAGTAAATAAAGCACAATCCTGTCTACATTCTTTTGCCTGATGAATACATTAACAAAGGCAATCCTAACCATGGATACTTTCTTACTGCAAAATGAGAGTATTATATTCCACCTTAACTACCATGGCTCTCTCCTATGGAATCATGAGAGTAGCAGTGGAAGGAAAGGCATTTGGAAAACTCAGTCACAGAGCTCCACTGGAACCTCTGAACAAACTACAATCCCAAGGATTCCACTGGGTGCACCTAAAGGAGGATCACAGTGTTATAACTGTATAGTGTGGGAGTCCCCCTGACACACACAGAACTCCAACATACTCAGGATGGAGATCGCTCACTGGTAAGTGTGCATAGGATTGCAGACTAAATCACATTATTTACAAAAAAGACACATTTCAGCCTGTCATTGAATCCCTCCTGCTCTATACTGTTTGTGTGCATTTTAATAGTTGTATAAAATTCTGTAATGCCCCTGCTTCTAATTCACCAATGTCCAAGGTTCATGTTTATATTTTTCTGAAACTCCTGTGGGCCAACATTGAAGGGTCCCCCTTCTATATACTTCACCGTCCAATAGTCTGTCAAATCATTCACACTTTAAAAGGATAAAAACTTGATCCATGTCTACCGCCAGGCACTGTATTTTGTTACATTAGGGCCAGTCCAGAAAGAGAAAAACATGGTTTAGAAGCATTGTGTCATGGGCATCTGGGAGTTAAAATCTGGTTGAGACACTTGCACCTCCTTGTACCACACTGTATGCTGTGAGTTTTTTTTTGCAAACTTCAATCCTGCTTGGTGCTTGGCAAAACATTATATCCAAATAAATATATTATCACTCAGCTTTCATTCAAGTTTCATACCTCAGTAGAGACTGGCACCTAGATACCACAAGTTCCAGAGTTTCACTGTATTTCTCTACATTTTACACTGGCTCTATGAAAGATTTTAATAAATTACCTATTACTTTGGAAATTGATCTGTAAAATACTTCCCTAATTAGTACTGTATTATTATGTTCATAAACCAAATAGATTAGGACTAAACGAATTCACATTTAAATATACTAGCTATGTAGACAATGAATATGTTGGTCAAAATGTATGTATATCAGAAGCAGGTGAGTGTTTGTCTACTATGCCTGGGTAGACAGGCATAGTAGACAGACAGCTGTGTGCAATTTATTTTCTCTCTTGCTTGTTTTCTCCTATTCTTTCTCTTGTTATCCTTAGCAATGATTTAAATGTACTGTGGGTGAAGACCTCTCTAGTCTTTTAAAAGGAGCAAATCCCTGTTGTGAACTGTTGTAAAATAAAGATTACAAGTTTTCTTTGAAATTTAATCTTTGATGTTGCTCCTTCCATAAGATTGTTTTTTCTCCTATTTGTTTTGCTTCTGTGTTCCTGTTTTTGCTTTGTTCCTTCTGAGTTTGTGCAAACAACTTGTTCAGAACTTGGCACTAATCATAAATAACAGTGATTAATGTATTTTAAGCCATTGTGTTAATTTCGTTCTTGATGTCTTTCAAATTGGGATTCCTTCTTCTTTTTCTGCCTGAGCTGCCTCATTTCTGACAGAATTGACAAAATGCTGTGAATAGTGACTTGAATGTTAACTATGTTCTTTCCATTAAAACAACATTTCTGATTGGAAAGAAAACTGCAGGACCTGTGGATGATTCCTTACCCCAGACTTCTTTAGGTGGAAATAATGGCTTGTTTGCTAACTTCTGGACAAATTTTTAATACATCAAACACTCTCTTAGATGCTTCATTGTTAACATGAAAAGCATACATGTGTGGCAGGGAGATATATAGTATAGAGCCTTAGGCCACGATTCAACTCCACCAACAAGAATTTTTGCTGTCCTTGAAAGAGTGATTAGGCTTAGTTTATCTTTTCTTTCAGGGTCATGCAAAATAAGCTAATTTGGTTGCTTGGATAACCCAAATTGTTACAGAATGTGATGCAACTTTGCTTAGAGCTTTGTCAGTTTCTGTTTCTGAGTTTCTGCAAAGCCACTCACCAGGAACCCAAATATTATAGTTAGCATCACAGAACTAGGAAGCTGAGGTAAAATATATTTAAAACAAACAAACAAACAAAAAAACCAACTTTCCTTACTATGTAAGTCCCACTGACTGAAGGGAGTACATGTACGTGTTCTCATTGATTCAACAGACCTGCTCTTGCCGGGACAATTAATTGTCTTCAGTTTTAGGGTTTTCCCCCCCTATTTTGTGGGTTAATCTTATCTTTTAAAAATCCATTGTGTATATACATTTTAAAAAATCCATCTCATGCAATAGTTATATATTTCACTCATTATCTACACTATTTTCATTGATTTGGCATGTTAAGAAAGGTCATAGTCATCACTCACCTGTACTGGACTGCACTATTCCAGAATCTACAGTTTGTCCCATGAGATCATATTGGTTCAGCCGAGACCCATCTTCAGCTACTACAACAGACAGTGCAGGTTCCTTTGTCCACTCGTACACTACTTCTGATTTTGTGTAAGCATCTAAATGAGAAGGAAATAAAGTCATTTCCAAAGGTGTGGTTTTCTGTTTGTGTTTTTAAAAAGGAGTGGGGGGACACAATGACCATTCCAGTTTTGATCACACCACATTTGCTTGGCTGCCCATCTTTCCAAAGAGATTATAATTTCTTCCCATTTTCCTTTCTTTAACCGCAACAACAATACAATGAATTCAACAGCAGAACACTACAGTATATGATAATGCTAATATGCTCTCCCCCCCCCCCAGTGATTCAACTACACACCATAGAATAGCAGAAACACATTTTTCATTCAGATATTCTAAGAATCTTCTGGATACACTGCCCAAGACCCAGTAGGATGGTTCTGCTAACAGTGGAACTGTGAGATGAACAATCTCCCTTCCCACAGCTCCCTATGTGCCCTCAAAAACTGCTCTAGAGGGCTGGGCAACTTTCTGAAAGAGGTTTTCAAGTTTAAAAAGAGCTGCAAGGAAGAAATGCAGAGCTCCATGCTGTACTAGTCTTTGGGTGCTTGCATTACATTGAATTTAGGTCACTAAATTTTTTTGAAATTGCTGCATTTCCCAAATATGTTCCCAAGCATATCAAACCAACCTGTAAGAGTAAAGGTGAGTGCTCATTCATGATTCAATGTATGCCAATACTGAGAATCACCCGAAAATTCATAAATCTTCAATCCATAAACACTAGGTCTTTTTATTCCATCTGATCACCAGGATGGTCCATGCCATTTCAAAAATGGTACTGCTTCTAGACAGTTCAGATTTTCATTCCAAAGCCAGGATTCTGCTTTACTGATATGCTGATTTGAACTAAAATTCTATGGCACACACCTCAGAGTCTTTGCTTTACCTTTATCCAATATATATTGTAGTTTAACATTATTAAAGGACTTCTTTTATAAGAAAGAGTAGCACAAGATCAGAAGCTCATCCACCACACCTGTCTCTCCACATGGCAATGGCAATATTTTTTAGTTCACTGTAACTCATTCCATTTTAAAATTCCATAAAAAGAAATAATGGAACTAGTGCACTGTATCCTAAAACAGCACTAAATATTGCCATTGACAAGCTCATTTGCATTCTCTTAAAATGTCTGAATTATTGTGCTGAAACTCCAGTATATTAACATTCTCAAAGGAAGAGTGTGCACTAGTTCTATGAAAGGTCAGTGTTGTCACCAGAACCTCTTTTTGAATGCTAATATTTTCAAAAGGGAGAAGATTATTGGAGCTGCAATCACCTCCAGCACTTTTCAAATCAATTCAGGGACAGAGACATGTTAGTCTGGAATATCAGTATGTAAAGTGATCTTTTAACATCTTCAAGACTGAGCAAAAGATGCTGTAGCTGAGCTTTAGTAGACTTGGTCTATTTTCTTAAATGGAAAAGTCTATAGAAGCTTATGCTACAACCTCTTTCTCATAGTTAGTCTCAAAGGTATGACAAAAATCCCTTTGCATATTTTTCAGATGAGAAACTGATCTGTGGTGAAGGAACAAAATGCAATATATAACTTATGTTAAAGGATATGATGTGCAAGCAAGGAGTGCTACTGAAGCTCCAAACAACAGCAAACACCCAGGATTCCCAAAATGAAAAATGAGTATATTAGGAGAGAATTTGGGTAAAGCATCTCTTGATGATTCTGTTCCCACAAGATCCAGTTCCTTGCCCCTGGCCCTAATTTCAAAGTAGTCTGCAGAGTCCTTATGGGAAAACATGAAGGGACACCAGTGCTTAGTTATGATAGCCACTGCTAAGAACCTATGTTGATTTTTAGGAGCCCTTTCACACTGCACAGTGATAGCACTATTATTTTACTTTAACTGACGCAGTTGCATCCTATGGAATCCTAGGATTGTAGTTTGTTCAGAAGCACCAGAGGCACTCCTTGACTGAGAGTTCTAACGGCCCCTCCACCTTAATGGTCAATCCCAGATTTGAGCCCCAGGCTTTTAGGCAACATCAATATGGGAACCTCAAATGGAACAAAAGGCTGATGTTACATCTGGGTTGCACTGGTGTGCTGAACTGAACAGACACCCCTCACATGATTAAGTTCAACCAAAATTCATGCTAGTTTTCATTTTTAGTAATTAGACATGAGGAAGTCTTCCGGTGAGGAGGTTCAACCAAAATGGACAGAAGGTCTAGAAGAATATCCTTCTGTTCCAATGGGGTACGTAGATAAAGGTTTACCAATGGTTTGCACACATTTTTTTATTTTTTGAATAAGACTCCACTGACAGGTTTCATCCCGACCTTTTAAAACACTGTGTTGATCCCTAAATATTTTTAAATGGATAAAAATAGCATTAAAATGACTTCTTTTTCAAAAATGTTTGGGAACCAGTCCTCACATTCTCTGTAAATAGTACTGAAGTTAATATTTGCCTGATAAAATGTAACTGCAGCCAAACATAAATGGAAAATCTTCCTTTATAAATGCTGTTTTCTCACAGCACTTACAATATGCTCCACATGTCTGTAGAGAAGCCATTTTCTCTCTTTGGCTATTTCCTGTGCCATCTATTGGATTATGTTTATTCATGTAGAAAATCCTCATTTAAAAAAAAAAAAACCCACAGACTGAAAAATATGGGCACACACATAAAATCCCAGGTTCCACAGCCTGGCCTGTCGAAAGAAGGTGAGGGGTGGGGGGAGGGATTTTTAAAGTCAACTTACAGCTTCCAAATTTCAGTGGGCAAGCATGTGCATCCATGGGAAAATCCTCTAAATGCATTGGACATTCTGCTCTCACTGTGAGCCTGTCAGGATTGATGGGTAAGCCATAGACAAGAGAACAGTTTTAGATCAAGAAGTGGCTTTAATGCAATATATATTTATATATATTATATTTTTTTAAAAAAAACACATTCATTCAATTGTAGTAAGGTTAACATATTGTGTCAAACAACCATTTCCACAGGCAGAAATACCTTTGCTTACTTGGATCTTTCCTTCTTCACTTTCCATTTAAATTACCTTGTACATTTATTTATCAGTAGAATGTATATCTTGTACCACACAATTCGTGTCATTCCAAAATTGCTGTATATATGCTATACTGAGACATTCAGTTTTTCTACTGCAAAAGCAGGATAGAAATTCACAATAAGCTATTCAGGTAAACTGAGAAGCCAGGGATATTTATTTATTTATTTAGCCATAAAAGCCAGTATCCAACACATTTACTCCAGTGATCATTTCAATAGGGCTATTCTGGAATAAGGAGTTGCAGTTTGTAAATGAAGAAGATAATAATAAAGTTAAGTTTCTACTAGAACTTTAGTGAATGCCCGTCAACCCAAAATTCACTACTTTGGGAAGTATCAAGTTACTCAGCTTCTGATCTTTACATTCAAAGCAGAAAATGGCTGAATACAGAGAGTCAGAAATGTATTGCTTATTGCTTACATTTATATTCCATACTTCCTCCAAGTACTTTATCCATCCAATTGCTGATTCTGTATTCATAATAACCTCACAGGTTAAGTAAAAACATAACGATTGACCCAAGGTTACCTAGAAAACTTTATGACTGAGTACTTATATTAGGCTAAGTAACAAAAGAAAAACTAGAAATGCTTTATACAGACCTTTCATCTCTCTAGCCCAGTGATTCCCAAATCTTAGTCTTCCAGGGATGTTGGACTTCAACTCATAGAAACCCCAGCCAGCTTGGCCAACAGTCTGGAATTCTGGGAGCTGTAAGTCCAAAACATCTGGAGGACCAATGTTTGAATAGTACCACTGATCTAGCCCAATAATGTCAGCCCTTCTCCTCTCCCTTCTGGCGAAGAAGAAGAGCACCATCACTATCTTACATATACCCAGCCTCGTTCCCAAAATTGGGACTAATTGGCAGCATCTCTCCAGGTGTTCAAGTGGGATTCCTTCCTTGCCCTCATCAGAGATTCCTAGTGGCCTCTTCTCTAAGTATAAACTAAACCTGTCCATATTTAGCTTCTGAAATCAGATTAGATCAACTGCATTCAGGTGGTGCTCATTATCCTAGAAGAATAGTCTTAACTACCCCAGCACTTTGTTTTTTAAAAGATCTTCCCTGGATAAATACAAGTATTCTTTTCAGACTACAAAACAAGGATATTTATTGAGGTTGGCCGAGCACGCGAGAAATGTATATCTATGCTCCCTATCCAATGAGATGTATAGCTGTGCTGGAACTTGTAAAGGGATTATGTCATTCTTGCATCCCAGAGAATTCAGTGGAGCTAAATAAACTTAAAGGTCAGAAATGAGGGGGGAAAAAACAGTTGTATCCAACTTATCCTTTTGGGGAATATGCCCTTCATTTTAGTATATAAAATTCTGCCTATTTCATAAATGAAAGGATGCCATGTTGCAATGCTCACCTCATTGTATAGAGCAGAGTTCCATCTTCTGTAATCCTCAGGAGTTTGTTAGGCATAGTCATGTTGTGTGCTACTGATTTCTTTCCATTGTGGAAAAATGTATCAGGTGTCCATATTTTGCTGGCCATTAAATTATTAAGCCGGAGGACTTGCATGGGTCCTTTGAACTTCAGTCTTTCATCCCTCCAGCTTTGCCGGAAAAATACATCTATTGTGTATTCCTAAAATTAGATAATGGGGAACTTTGAAAAATAGTTCATTGTGAAATGGAAACATTGAAGAGGAAGGAACTCTAAGAACAATGCTGTGTTTAAAGGAATCACAAGCATGTACTGATCTTGTTTGTCATTTAATTTTGAAGGAAAGAATGCAGGGGATAAGTGGAGGAAATGGTACGGTGAGCCCTATCTCTCATAAAATGAGGGGTTCAGCTGGCTGTGGGCAGAGTCATTTTGGACTGGGCTCAGGAAACCATTTCCTAACACTCTGCACTTCATACAGCCACCACCCTATCCCCAGTATCTGTCAGATCCAGAGAGAGCACACTGCTGCTGCTGTTTACTAGTAGGGAATGGAAGAAAGGGGGAAGGTAATTCCAACATTGAAGATGCAGCTGGTCTGGGCTCCCGAAGGAAGAAAACAATGCATTCAATCTGACAGTACACCATAATTTCTTTCCTCTCACCCCAAGATGAAAGCATATTTAATGTTTGAATTGCCTCCCCCTTCATTCCCTCTTTTCGGAAGCCACAGAAGTAAGGGCCTCTCCCAGGGCTTGACAGATGCTGAGGTCAGGGACATGTTGAACTATGCAGGTGGAGTGTTACGCATGCCTACTTGGTGTAGGATCTCAGCCAAGTGTCAAGTTCTACAGAGGATGCCCCTTTATTTGAAGGAATAGGTTAAATTTAACAATAAAAACCCAAGAGGGGAAAGAGCAGAATACGTCACTTTACTGAGCTAGAGTTTGCACTTTGCAAATTAGGATGGGTGGATGTACAAAAATATTACATTTCATCCTCTTCTTTTGGCTGTGCATTACCCCTTCTTTGGGAGTGCCTAGGTGTCCATTTTAGTGGTGTTAAGAAGTTGCACAAGTCAAGATATTAGTTGTGATGCCTAGGGGAATATTTCAGTGGGAGGTTCTGCAGGGTCTGTTGTAGATACCGGTAATCAACTTTTACAAACCCCATTCACGGAGTGGCAGAATTGCAAGCCAGACACACAAACCTCACATTCATTCTGGATTTCATAGTAAATATTCTCATTTTTCTAAAGCGAAGCCAAAACAGCCTATCAAATTTGTCTGAGCAGTTTACACATGGGTCCCAGATGGCTTCTTATCAAAAGCAACTTACAAAGTCAACTTACAAGTCCTAGTTCCCATCATAAAACAGTTTTCATTTATCTTTATGCCCTTATTTCAGAGCATTTTCTGGATTCACAGGCCTACAAGCAGGTGCACAAAACTAAATGAAAGAGGCGATTTGGGGAGTACACACGTTTCATTTTGTAGCCTTCAGGTCTCTTACCAACTACTAAGCAATAACAATTTGCATTGGTTATTTCACAATGCCAGTTTTTAGCTCAACTGACAGAAATTCAGTATTTTTTCTTAACTTGTGAAATTCTAAGCAGAAAATGGAATCTGCAGGCACTTAGCTTTGTCCTCTCAGAGTATCTGAGGTAAAAAGACAATTATAATAATGGACATGACATTTATATTGGGTCCAATGTGCATAGACCCCCACAATGCATAGGAAGGAACCAAACGTCCTATATACCACAAAATTGTATACATCACATAATTACAACAAACTACTCAAAATGAGATTTATACAACTATAGGGGCTATAGGCACAGTTACAGTCTCCTCACATAATAACAACAACAACAACAACAACAACAGCTGGTCCTGCATAAGGTAGCACAAAGAGTTTTAGGGAGAAAAGTTAATGGTTTATAAAGGGTTGCTTTGGAGAACAGCATGAGTTAATTTATTAACAGAAACAGGGTTTCTGCCCCCAAAAGTATTGAAACAATATTAGTGCTTTATATATTTAAAGGTTCATAAAAAGAGTATTCAAAAATTAATTCTGCAGCAGTATTTGTAGCTTCAAAAAGAAAATTGCTTTGCAGCTAGTGCACCTTATCTAAGACAAACATACGTTTCATACATATAACTGCATCCACCTGAAAAATGTAGCACTGTGGAATCTCAACTATAAAGAATGAGCCTTACAAATTCACCAGGCCTCCTTAATTCGTTATTTATTATTAAGCAATGTCATATAATGGCCTGTTTAATAATCAATACTCATCAACTACAAGTGTTTCTTTGCACTGAAAAGTGTTTTCTGTGGTTTATCACAGGTTGCTAAGGAAATACCTTGATGCATTTCAGGGTTTTAGTTTGCCTTTGAGCCTTTCTATAATAAAGTGCACAGCTTTATACATTATTTTTAAGACATCCATAGGGTATCTCTGATATTCCATTGCAGCAAAACAAAACATCAAGAAGTCATAGGTCACCTTAAAGACTTACAAATTTTGTGTGGCAAAAACTTTCATGACCTACAGCCCACTTCAGCAGATATATCTGAAACCTCTGACAAAATATCTATGAAAATGTATGCCCAACAAAACATGTTAGTCCTTAAGGCAAGCCAAGGCTGTTTTTGGTTTGCTTTTTTACTTTCAAGAACAAAATAACTACAGTACAGTGATATGCTGAAGCCACGCATAAGGTCCTTTCTGTGGTCCCAAAGCACAGTCCTACCTCTGATCAGTTATGGATGGTTTCAGCATGTCAGTCATGATCATTCTCATTAAAAGTAATTTTCCAACCTGTGAAGTGGATGATCAAACTTTCAGAGACTTAAATAGTCAGGCCTGACCTGAACCTTATAAAACATTTGTTGGATATAGAGATTATTTTGGAGTGAAGAAGAATGAATGGAAATCCCATCCTCCAAATGTATTGTGTGATAAAACAATATGGCACCAGTTCTTTGGTTTATCACTGACGGTTCTGAGCCATTGCTGGAATAATCAGGCATTTTCCACTTTTGTCTCTATTTCCCTCGGCTGATCTACTGAATGTCACTGAGTGATCTCTTCTTCACTTCACCTGGTGATGTGCTCATTATGGGCAAACCTTTCCTTCTATTTCCTGTTCATTGGAAAAATGTTCATATGAACTGGTTTGTCTAACTTAGAGGCTGGGATTCAAGATGAACACTCAAGAATGCTTATATACAGTTGTTGTTATATATATTGCAAAATGCTGAAAACAGGAAAAGCCAACATGGTCAGAGGCTAGTTCACACTTTTCCTGAAGGTTAAGTAAATTTTAAAAACTGAAAGAAGATAGGACATTACTTACCATATCATGGTCTGAAACTGGTCCAAAGCTGGTGACAAAGATGTCAGTCTTCACAGCAGTTACACGCTCTGATGAAGCAGGAAATTGGGACAGTGAGTGCCTATCAATAGTTTCTATTAGATCCAACACCAAAAGCTTTTGCCCAAATAGAAAATGCATTGGCTTTGATTAGATGCACTAAAAAATTAGGAGGCTATTAGTCAGTGGCAGGGTTTATGGTTTGCACGTGGAAGTCCCAGGTTTACTCTCTTGCATCATCAGATAGAGGCATGAAAACTCCTGTTTAAAATTCTAGATTCCAGCTGATTCCAGTCACCATAGGCAATACAGAACTGGATAGCCCTAAAGTCTAACTATAAGGCAGGTTCTTATGTTCAAAACTGGCCCACACAGCATGTTCTTGATTAGTCAGGCTCAGATCCACAGAATCATTTGGAATCAATCTGTGTGCATTTACAACCTTTGTTCTCAATTGGAGTCCTGTCATGCCCTCAAATTGCTCTGAGACTCCCCTCCCCCCAGCACTAAAAACATAAAATTTGTCAATTTAGCAGGAGAGCTTTAACAAGAGAAATGATGCTGATGTGTACACACCCTTTCCCCATTTTACTCTTTATACTGAAAAGCCTTGATTTCTTCAACCATCTTCAAATTGTGGAGGGACCTGCCAGAGGAGATTCAACAGCTGGTCATGCTGTCTGAGTTCAACACAGCATTAAAGAGCAATCTTTTCTGACAGGCCTTTCCAGGTGGTTTTTAAATAATCAGTTTTAAATTATAATTGGATTGATTTTAACATGTATGCTTTTTAATTGATGCCATGATCTGTTCACTGATTATGTATTTTAACTGGTGTTTGTATCTTGAACTCAACAACTATGTTATAGATTTATTTGTTGCTGTATTTTAACCTGTTGTTCCCCATCTTCCCATCTCGAACCATAGGGAGAAATGGGTAAATTGTTGTTGTTGTTCACATATGCAATCTTATGAGCTGGCTAGGCTGCACACCTTGAGGTAATCTGGGGCCAAAGGACTGGATCCATACTTACACACTGTTAAATTAAACTAGTAAAGAACAATGTTAGTTACAACAAGCTAATGTCCCAGAGATTGAAATGGCTCTGCCCTAAGTATGACTGAGTCTGGATTGAACTCAACAATTTAACATGCTATTTTGTAACCTGAAAAATAAAGGCCTCAATCCAAGTGTGCCTTCCCACTAAAGGAAACCCATTTAATCAATACAAATTACATAAATATTGATTTCCAGTCCCTATTAATTGCCTGGGTATATTCTAGTTGAGACTAACATTTGGACTGAGACCAAAGAGAACAAGATATGCAATACAGTGGGCCTTTATCTTACGCGGGGGATCTGTTCTGAACCCCTCCCCTGTGTAAGGCAAAAAGCACGTATGCTCAAGCCCCACTGAATATAATGGGGCTTGTGCTTGTGGTGCAGCAGAGTGCATGGGCCACAAGCTTATGAGCCATTCATTCTTTTGCTGTGCAGCTTCAGCGTAAGCTGAAAGCTGCATATAGTGCACCCGCATATGGCATGGGCACCCTGTTTTCTCATATGTTTAGGAAGTGAAGAACAATATAGTATTCCCATTATAGTTATGCTGAGTGATTTTTCTGTTAATTGCTCTTGGACTGACAACCACATGAGTGATATTGACAAAATAGCTGGACAGTGGAAATGTCCTAATTTAGGCATCCAGAAAAATGGCTGTAGCCTAATCAAATCTCCTTATGAGAATATTAATTGCCTTAAAGAATAGTAAGGATTTTCTGTACATTTAATTGGGCTGGAGTTCAATTTTTAAGAGACTCAAATTGAGAATTAACCTCCAAGCACAGAAAGTATAAGATTACTTCGCAAAGACACATTCATCCTGAAAATGAGTCTTCGTTGCATAGCCTACCAACATGCCTGAAAAATCTCATCTGAAATTACTGATTAGATGTAAATTTTGCCATGTGAACTAAGGAACATCTTATATGTTCCATAAAAATGGGTACACTCCTTTGGGGTGGAAAGCATTTAGGCAGAAAATCCCAAGAAAGAATGTCCTTCATAACTCTGACCTAAAATGGCTCACTCTGTCACATAGGGTTCCAAACTTTAGTTCTCCAGATATTTTGGATTTCATATCCCAGAATTCCTAACTGTTGGCCAAGCTGGCTAGGACCTGTTAGAGTTAAAATCCAAAACACCTGGAAAACCAAAGTTTGGGAATTATTGCTCTACCTGATCCATGGAAGAGCTATTTAAATTCATTGCAAAAGATGAGGAAATTGAAATAAAGACATGAATCAATCATTGACCAAAATGGAGCCTGCCATCAAGAAATCAGAGGACAAAGACTGGGAAAGGTGGCAATAAAAGAGCTAGACAAGATCTTAATGTGCAAATATATACAATTGAACACTAAAGTTAGGATTGCCCGTGCCATTGTATTTCCCCTCACTATGTATGGGTGTGAGAGCTGGATTGTGTAAAAAGCAGATAGAAAGAAAATAAATTCATTTGAGATATGATTTTGGAAAAGAGTTCTGCAGATACTGTGGGTGGCTAAACAAATGGGCCCTGAAACAAATGAAACCTGAACTCTCTCTATAAGCCAAGATGATTACATTGAGGTTGTCAAACCTGACCATATCATGAGATGGCATTATTCACTTGGAAAGGCAGAAAGCAGTAGGAAAAGAGGGAGACTGCATACTAAATGGATAGATTTAGCAGATTATTGCACCCAGAAATCCCACTAGGATAGACGCAGGATTGAAAAGTCAAACATGGGTGTTACCACATGCAGCCACAGCTGGACAAGTGCAACCCATATGCAGCCTGGACCCCAGCCACACTTATCCAGCAGCTTTTCAAAAATGGGAACTTGCCATTTTTGAAAAGCCAATGGATAAGTTTGGCTGAGGTCAAGACTGCATACAGGTTGCACTTACCCAGCCACAGTTGTGTGCATTAACACCTGTGTTTGACTTTTCAATCCCACATCTATCCCAGTGGGATTTCTGGATATGATAATCTCCTTAATCATGGAGGACACAGCCCTGTGTCTGCAAGACCTGAGCAGAGTTGTTGAGGATAGGGTGCTTAGAGGTGTCTCATTCACAGGGTCACTATGAGTCAAGATTGAATTGAAAGTAGTTAACAACTATCCAAATGAAATTTACCTTCAATTTCCAAATTTCTACAACTGCACCAGGGGAGACACTGAAAATCCCACCTGGAATTCTCATATTTCCTCTGTTTGTGTTTCCTTTGTAAATTTGCCTGTCCTATTTCTTTGGATGCCTAAACTGTATTTCTTAAATGCTCAACAGAAGTTTTTTGGTTACTGCAATGTCAGTAATTTGTGGACTAATGAAAATTTCATTGGGGGCATAATTAGGAATAATATTCTAATTTTAACCACACAAATATACACACACCAGAGCATGTACAAATCATGTATACATGAGTCTAGCACTTTATGACATTAAATGGCCTGAGCAGTTCTTTGTTTGTAACAGGCTGGATGGCCATCTGTCTGGGATGTTTTGACTGTGATTTCCTGCATGGCAGGGGGTTGGGCTGGATGGCCCTTGGGGTCTCTTCCAAATCTACGATTCTATGATTTTATGACTGTCTTGTGGACTTCAGTGAAAGAGTCTACTGAATTCAATTTATCTAAATGGTTATAATCCCTACATTCTAATAGGACTAGTCAGAGTCCTCACTACAAACAGTGAATTTGAATGATGGTGTACCTGAGATCCAGGAGTCATGTGGCCAATGGAGTCACTAGGGCTGGTGTCACCCAGTGCAGTAACTCATGGTGTCACCCCCACATTAACCTTCTACTATAAGATAGTATACAGAATCCTTAGTAGTGTGTTTTGTACTAATATCACTCATAAACCATAATTCCTGTATATTACTGAATGTAACAGTAATAGTTGTGACATAAATAATTAGTAAAATTAATATTATACCTTTAAATTATAATATCATACGCACAGCCTAAATGTATTTTGCATATATATAGTTTCATATGCTTTATGTGAAAAATTGGTAAAATGTTATGTTCTTAAAATTTTAAAAATAAAATAGTAAAATATTTTTAAAACTTTTTAAAAATTAAAAAATTAATTTTATGTTTTGGAAATTTTAATTAAAAAAAAACTAGGTCCTCTCCTTTCTCATTCCACTGAGCCTCATCCCACTCACACCATCTCTTCAGCATTTTAATGGGACACAGGTGAATGCCACAGCTTGTTTCTTCCAAAACGCAGATGTTTGTGGAGCAGGGGTGTTACCCCTCCTAGGGTGTCACCTGGTGTGGTCCAAACCCACCCACCCCCACATCCTCCTAGTGATGCCACTGCATGTGGCCATCCAGATGTTGTTGAACTGCAATTCCCAACATTCCTTACTAGGCTATGGCTGATGGAATTTGCAGTCCAAGAACATCTGGAGGACTACACAATTCTCATCCTTGCTCCAGATCAAACAAAAATGCTGGTGTTAAATGTTCACAAAAGACCAAAAAAAGTTAATCCTACTGCACTATACAAAAAATTATACTAACAACCCCCTAATAAAAATGTTTGCACTGGACACATGGAATTCTACTTTTTTTCTAAATAACTGGATAACTTTCAATGGTTGTGATTGTTTTTAATTTATTCATCATCATCAAAAGGAGTGCTCTTTCTTTGAGGTTCTTGACTACAGAAGTAAGCAACAAAAAACAATGAAAATAAAAATAGAAGATCCACACTTGTTTATCACTTCTACAATTAGATGATTCAGCTGTGTTTTGTTGGGTGTTCAAAAAATCGTGAGTCATTCTTACACAGGACACAGCTTTTTAGGGACTGACTCAGAACAGGGATTGAAAGACAGCCATCTTTGCTTATCATATTGAAAGTTTAAAATTAAAATGGGATTGTGTTTTGTTACACCACAAACCCCCCTGACTGTGGACTGGATAAGGACTGAGTCATATCTTTGTGGAGATCCATCACAGTCATAACTAACTTAAGACTATTGATTTGAATGGATCACCCCTAAGTCTGGAGGAAGCCCACTGTTTCTATGTCAATTATTAATAAAATTATTAATACAAGTTATTAATATTAAAATTCCTTACAGCTAAGAAGAGAAACTTCCCAACAATTTTATGTGCCATATACTCCAGTTGGAGCATTTGAATTATTTATTTATTATTATTATTATTATTATTTATTTCATTTATATACCGCCTTTCCAAAAAAGATCAAAGCGGTTTACAAAAGTGGATAAACAAGGGTTCTCTTGAATCAGGCAAGCCCTGGTGGAGCTGGGCCTGCCTCTTCTCTCCCTCCCTAGGCAGAAGATGGCAGTTGGTATGGAGGGAGAGTCCTCTTGCCTCAGGCAAGCCCTGATGGAGCTGGGCCTGCCTCTTCTCTCCCTCCCTAGGCAGAGGATGGCAGTTGGTATGGAGGGAGAGTCCTCTTGCCTCAGGCAAGCCCTGATGGAGCTGGGCCTGCCTCTTCTCTCCCTCCCTAGGCAGAGGATGGCAGTTGGTATGGAGGGAGAGTCCTCTTGCCTCAGGCAAGCCCTGATGGAGCTGGGCCTGCCTCTTCTCTCCCTCCCTAGGCAGAGGATGGCAGTTGGTATGGAGGGAGAGAATTCCATTACTTCCAAGGGTCTGGGTTTATGATGAAGTGTTCATGTTTGATCCTCACATCAACAAGTGAGGTAAATTGGACTACGAACAAAATTGTTGGACCAAGGTCATACAGTAAGCTCTTGGTTGAGGAAAATTTAAGACAGATCTCTTTGATTGAAGTCTCTGTCTATTAAACTAAAATAGTTCCACACTGGGTAAGCAGAAAGTGACTAGTTCAGGAAGTGGTAGCTGGGGATTTCTCTGACAATGGAGCAGCGATTTTTTTTAAAAGGATCTCACCAATGTGCCAAAGCCTATCCACAAAACAGGCTCAAACACATGGATAGCTCCTTTAAAGTTTAGATTGAAATATAGGACTCTTTCATACAAGGCTAAATTGGAAGTATAATTTAAGGTCAATTCGAATGCAATCATGGGTTTTACGTTATTGCGAATTAACTCTTCGCATGCAAATTCGGGCAAGAGGGAAGCCAATTCGAATGCAATCATGGGTTTTATGTTATTGCGAATTAAAGCTTCGCATGCAAATTCGGGCAGGAGGGGGTTATTTTCGGGTAATGGGAAGTAATTCCGAACGGAGCAGGGGTTCATGTAAATTCGCTAAAAAAGCGAATTTACATAAATCCGCATTGGCTCCATTCGGAGTTGGGAGAAATTCCTCCCCGTTTGAAAGAGTCTATAGAGTGGATTCCCTTCTCAACTAATGTGAAAGCCATCAGCCAGGACTGAAACCTATATGACCTCAGGTACAGAGTTAACATTATGTCCCCTTTCCCCCTCTGTTTTGTACTTAGGTGTGAAAATCTGTCAATTTAGTTTCTTTCTTTCATTTTCTCAGTATTCCACCATCTTTCTTGTCTCATCCAAACTCCATACTTCTGTTTTCCTTCTCACATGGACTTTTCTATATATTTTGGACCACACTATTCCCAGTGTAGGTTTATGCTTTTCCTTCCTTAATGTTACTCGTTAACTAAAACATGTTTGTGTGTATTTTTAAATACATGCCTTTTTATAAAAAATTGTAAATGTATTTATTAATAATTATCAAAATTGGCACATACACACATACATAACATAAACACACAACAGCAAATTCTCCTCACCTCTCCTCTTAAAATGGTTCCTGGATTTTGTCTTAACTGCCACTTATCCAATTAATCTAGATTCTCCTTTTCTCCTAACTGTATCCATTGTTTAACTTAACTAGTTTTTTCTACTATTAATCGACATGTTGTCCTCACCTTCAAACACTGCACCAATTCAAAAAAGAAAAAGAAGACCCAAACAATTACCACCCAGTCAGCCTGACATCAATACTAGGAAAGATTCTAGAGCAAATCATTAAGCAGACAGTCTGTAAGCATTTAGAAAGTAATGCTTTGATCACTAAAAGTTAACAAGGGTTTCTCAAAAACAAGTCATGCCACACTAATTTTTTTAATAGGGTAACATACTTGGTAGATGAAGGGAATGCTGTGAATGTAGGATACCTTGATTTCAGTAAGGACTTTGAAAAAGGTTCCCCATGACATTCTTGCAAACAAGTAAAATGTGGGTTAGACAATGCAACTGTTAGATAAATTTGTAAGTGGTTGACTGACTGAACCCAAAGGATGCTCAACAATGGCTCCTCCTCTTCATGGAAAGAGGTGACTAGTAGGGTGCCACAAGAGTCAGTCCTGAGCTGTGCAATTCAACACCTTTAGAAGTGATTTGGATGATGGAATAGAAATTTGCAGATGGGTTTGGTCGAGGGGGAGAGCTAACACTTCAGAAGACGAGAATTCAAAATGACTGTAACAGATAAGTAATCTGGTCTAAAACTAACAAAATGAATTCAACAGGGAGAAATGTAAGAATTCAAAGATATAGCCACTTTACTGTAAAATCAATATTAGATTAACTGAAATAAAGAAGTCAGCCGCATGGGTTTTTGTAGACTTCTTCAGATGCATTTGGTCCTGGATCAAATGCATCTGAGGAAGCAGACTAAAGTCTATGAAAGTTCATTCTGCCAACTTCTTTCTTTCAGTTGGTCTCAAAGGTGCTATAAGGTCTCTTTACATTGCGGGCGGAAAGGCAGAAAAAAATGAAATGCACAAATACAGGATTGAGGAACACCTGGCTTGATAACAGTACATGTGAAATGGATCTAAGAGTCTTAGTAAACCACAAGCTGAACATGAGTCAACAATGTGATACTCAGCTAAAAAGAAAAAGCGATCCAAAGCTGCATAAATTACCTCACCTGGAATATTGAATATTGTGTCCATTTCTGGGAACTACAATTAAAGAAGGATTTTAACAAGGTGGAGGATGTCCAGAGGAGGGCAACCAAAATGGTGAAAGGTTTGGAAACCATGTCCTAAGGTGGGTGACTTAGGGAGCTGGGTATGTTTAGCCTAGAGAATAGAAGGTTGAAGGGTGGCATGATATCCATGTTTAAATATTTGAAAGAATGTCATATGGAAGATGGAGAAAGCTTTTTTTTTTCTTTCTTTTTTTTTGCTGCTCCAGAGAGTAGGATATGGAGCAATGGATTCACACTACAAGAAAACGAATTCCACCTAAACATTAGGAAGAACTTCCTGTTTGTATTATGCTGTCTTGGAATATAGTGGAATCTCCTTCTTTGGAGGTTTTTTTTAAGCAGAGGTTGGATGGCCATCTGTCAGGGTGCTTTGATTGTGCACTCCTGCATGGCAGAATAGGTTTGGACTGGACACCCCTTGCAGTCTCATCCAACTTTATGAACATATGATTCCATATCCATCACCTCACTAACATTAGTTCCAAAAGTTAGGGTGGAGAAATGGCCATAGGCCCCAAATCCCTTTTTACAGGACCACAAAATTGTTTATTTATTTCTGGTGGGAAAAAGGTCCCAGACTGTAAACCATTGAGTCTAAAGCAGATGTTTACTTGTTAACACCACCCCCTGCCCCAAGATCTCCTCAGCACACATACACACATATTAAGCCAGTTGAAAATTAGCTGAGAACCTTGGAGCCAAAACTTTAAGTAGACCCTTAGCAACTTTCAGGTACTATTTTGGCTGATGTTTAGCTGAAAATAGACAGTTGTAACCCACCATAGGTCTAAACTGGCAAACGTTGGACCTCTTCACCTGGTACCATTGTCCACCACTGTCATAAAGAGTAAATGTGATTTGTGATAAAATGTACATACCTACAGGGGAACTTCTTATTGCTGCAAATGTTGGGTTCTCTGTTTGTGTTCTGGACTCTAGAGTTTATCGAAAACCACAACCGACTCTAGGGTTTATCGAAAACCACAACCTTTTATTTTGGTATGGTTAGGACAGTTCAAAACACTATCATCTTCATGAAACTTTTTCGGGGGAAAATCTCTTATATATTTTCACTCCTAAAACAACTTGGCTGGACAGGTTGAAAAGGTCCAATTCTTTACCCAGAAGCTTCTGGAGAAAGAATGCTCCAGTAGATTGAGAATAAGTCAATAGAAAGATACTCAGGAGAAAAAAGATCTTTTATTTCTTTGCCTGTTTTCACTTCACATTCTAAAGATGCATTAGCATGATTGGAACCAAGAGACAGAAATTGGTGGCTGAATGTATTTCAAATTAACTCGTTAAAGAAACAAACCAACTGAAATGTATGGTAACTCCTTACATTGGGGAGAGGGGGTTCGCTTATTTTTAATCTTTGTATTTTTTTTAATTGTGTGTGTTTAAAATTTTTAACTTTTTACTGTTTCATTAGGCTATTGTTTTTTTTAAATGTTGTTTTAATGTGTTTTTATATTGTGAGCTGTCTTAGGTCCCCTTTTGGGAGAAAGGTGGGATGAAAATAAAATAAATAAACAAATAAAAAAAGGTATAAAGCTTTTCTATTCATGCATCTAAGAAGTATATACATACTAACAAAGGGCATTTGGGCATTTATTTCTAATTCTTCCAAGGTTTTCTTTCATAAGCTGGTAAAACATAATTCACTTGCTTGTTTATTCTGTAGTGTTCGTATAAGCATATATTTAGGATATTAATCCTTTTAAAAGTAAAAAAATCTCCCTGTATTATTTTTGGTATTATTTTACTTGAAAAATTCCTATGAATTATTATTATTATTATTATTATTATTATTATTTATATAGCACTGTAAATTTACACAGTGCTGTACGTACAATCTTATAATTAGATGGATCCCTGCCCTCAGGCTTACAATCTAAAAGAGACAACACAAAAGGAGAAGGGGAAGGTGGTGGGAAGGGGATGAGGTCCAGTGGTTCTTCTCTCCCTCTGGGGCCTGGACCAAAGCAGATGGACTGGAGGGAGGGCACGGCTTCTTAATACATAGTTAAAATGAGGCATCCTGGGGCAGACAGCACAATCCTGGGAACGCTTCCCTAAACCATTCAGTCTTTAACTTACTGTTGAACCTGGTTAGAGAAGTGATGAGGCGTGCATGTGGGGGAAGAAGATTCCAGGAGTGAGGGGCAGCAAGTGAGAAGGGACGAATCCGGGATGGGGCAGTGGAAATCCTTGGCTGGGACAGGAGACCTTGACTGCCAGAATGGAGGGTACGAGAAGAAGTGTCAGGAGAAAGAAGTTCAGACAAGTATTGAGGGGTCAGTCCATGGAGGGCTTTGAATGTCAAACAACAAAAGCTTGTACTGAATGCGGAAGGGGAAGAGCAGCCAGTGAAGGGAGCATAAGAGGGGAGAAATGTCAAAGTGGCAAGCGGATGTGATAATACGTGCAGCTGAGTTCTGGACAGAGATTAAAGGATGGAGGTGAGAGAGAGGAAGCCCTGTCAGAAGAAGGTTACAATAATCTAGTCGTGAAACCACCAGGGCATGGACCAGAGTCTTGGCAGTGGAGGCTGAGAGGAATGGATGGATTTTAGCAATATTGTAGAGAGAGAATCTACAGGTCTTGGCAGTGGCCTGAATCTGGGGAATAAATGAGAGGAATCAAAGATGAAACCAAGACTGCGGGCTTGCTGAACCAGATTAATAAAAGTGCTGTCAACAAAAACATTCATTTATCATTTTACATTTTGCAGAGAGAGCAAGCATGGTGTAGTGATTAGAAAGGGGACAAGTCCATGGTAGATCCAGGTTCAAGTTCCCTTTGAGCCATGAAACTCAGAAAATGATCATAGACCCCATTCACACTATGGGAATAACCCATCGTGAACCCAGGTTATTTCCTTGATGTTCACACTTGTCCTTAAGGAGTCCTGGTGGTGCAGTGGTTAAATGCCTGTACTGCAGCCACTCACTCAAAACCATAAGGTTGTGAGTTCAATACTAGCCAGGGGCTCAAGCTCAACTAAGGCTTGCATCCTTCCATGGTCACTAAAATGAGTACCCAGCTTGTTGGGGGCAATTTTCTTACAGTTGTAAACCGCTTAGATACTGCTAGTTCATTATAAAGCGATATATAAATGAAGCTGCAATTGTTAATGCTTTTAATGCACTTCTAGGGGAGGCTACCCCAAAAACTCATTTAATCCGAGATGTTTGATACCCCCCCCCCCCGAGTTTTCTTGAAAGATCCACATTGATCCACATCTTCACAGTATGGGTGTGGATATGCTACAGAATCAATCAGGATTGCCTGGCTGACCCTCCTCTGGCCCCTCTAAGCCTTTTCTGGGGAGGGAGGAGGAGGAGGAGGAGGAGTACTGAGAAGGGCTCCAGAGGCTGATGGCCAGGATGGGCCAGGAGATACCAGCGGTTGCCATGGTGAGGAGGACTGTCCATGCAACTGTGAATAACACTCAGGGTTAAATTGCCTTGGAGAGATTCACAGAGCCAAAATGCATGGGAACAACGATCTGGTATTGCATCATCACGGCGATCCAAATCTCCTCAAGACAAAAAAAGTGAGTTTGAATGTGCCCTTAGATCAGTAACTTTCTCTCTTAGGCCAGCATACCTCAAAGGTTGTTGAGATGATAAAATGAAGTGGGTGACTGTGTACTTTGACATCCTTGGAGGAAGGACAATGTAACAGGAAATAAATAAATAAAATTGTAGCAAGTGGAGACAGGGAGAAACTCCTTTGGCGATGCAATTAATTCAGTCCATGAAGAAATCCCAAAAGTTGGTATGTCTAATCTACAGTCACATACAAAACCTATAATAAGGGGGGGGGGGGAACTTAAGGCAAAAGGATGTGGTACAGTCTCCTTAGGAAAAGGCTAAATATGTAGAGTATTTATTTATCCATACTTCTGAGTTAATGTTAATTTGTTGAAATCTGTTAGATTGAAAGAGCTTGGACATGGAAGAAAGGAACATTGTGACTTAGCAACTTAATATTTAAGCATGTTTAGAATTATAGGACTTGGACAAAATGAACATGCACATCCTATTTCATCATTTTGCATTCTAATATATGCATGTGTATGTGCATTGATGGCAATGCCATCATGACTGAGTAGCATGACCAAACTAAGATGAAAGGGAGTCAGAGTGGAAAATTCTTCATGTAAAAATAATTGAACACAACATGGTCAACATGTCCATGTGTGTCAACCAGAAATCAGTACTATACTTACAGAATAGCTACACTTCCCTATAATTCTATGTAGCAAACATACGTACTAGCACATATTATTTTAAAATAATGAATTACCTTTAATTTACTTTGCAAAATCCTCCCCTCAACAGCACAGAAGAAATTAATCACTAAAATATCATTTATTATTTTTAAACTAAAGATTTCCAGATAAGGCCACAGAAGGAGCAGAAGCTAATGGAAATATTATAATATTACAGTTTGAGGTATGAATTCAGGAGCTGACATTTACCCTGATCTGTACAAAAGAAAAAAAGGAAGAAAAACATGCTCAGATGGGGGGGAGGGAGTCTATACAGTATGTCTGTATAAACCTGAATGGTGGAAATATTGAACTACATCAGCTTAGATGTGTTGGACTGAAGATATATAGATACTTATATATTATTTTTCGGGTGGTCAAGACTGCAGCCCGATATAAAAATGCATGTCATGGGCTTACTTAGATTAGGTATTGTTAAATCATGACATTAATGTTGTATAAAACATGACAATGTTACTATTTACAAGAATACTGCAAACAGCAATTAGCAGAACAATACACTCTTATTACACATATATAATTTCAGGACATTCTGATAGAAACTATGATTCTCTCTATGATGATTTCAATATACCCATGTGCTGGAAGAAGAAATACATTAATAACATCATTGTATCTATACAAATTAGCAATTTCCTTAATATACATCGTAGTTCTGTTAAACATCTACCCCTGGCAAATGTCCTTACAATTTTTAATTGATGAACAACTAATAATCCTCAATGAAATTATTTTTGTTATGTGACTAATCTGAATCTCATGAAATGTCTTTCTGTGTTTCATAATGCAATAGGTGAATCGCATAGCTGATCTTATTTTAAAAAAACAACACCTTATTTGTCTTTCCTCCTTTATTGCATCTAACTACTCGGTAGTGATCTTCACCAGCTGTTGTATTCTATTTCCACAAAATTGTATAGCTTAGAGCCAACTCAATGTGAAACGGGTAAACAGCATTTGTATTAGAACAGGCATCAGGAGAAGTCCACTATGTGCACTGTTTCCATAAGCTCTTAAAATCCCTACACATTTCTAGAACCATACAATCAAAACTCTAAAGAGCCTTTTCTCAGCTCCTTTGTACATGCATACAAATAAGCAGACAAATCCACAAATTAATCCATCCCTTCATTCTTGCTTGGAGAAAAGATATATACTTCAATCTTGAGTAGCCAGTTGTTCATTTTGCATATCTTCCAGGAAAAGTTTGCAGCAACTGTCTAATTTTAAGAAAGCTAAGGGATAAAGATGGCAAAGAAAATCTCTGAACTTTGGACTTGTTTTTCCCAAAGGCTTGCCTTTTCCATTTGAACCTAATGTCTCCATATTCTGTTCATTTGATAATGACTGTTGTTTATATTGGGACTTATGTTATACATATTTGAGGAGATATGTTTATCTACTATTGATTATTTGATTCAGATGTGAGGGAACTGGGAACAATAATTAATTTCTAGCATTTGATACAAATGGAATTGAGGGGTGAGTCACTATTATCTAAGTAGTCCATACCATGATGAAATGCATCCTCAGCCTTCTACTGAATGCCCCTGGCAAGCAATCAGGAAAGCATTTCATTTGCCATGCTCCTAGAGAAGGCAAGGATCAGGAAATAGTTGAAGCCATCCCTATTTATTACTATGGAGATGCAATCCAATAGCATGTTTATTTTTTAGTTTATTTTAAAAAAAACTCTCCTCAGAGCACACCAAGAAATTTTGCAGAGGACTGGAGGTTCAATATTTTGGAAAACATAGGGAACATAAGGAGATGTTAAGGCTGCATGATTTCTGATGCATTAGCTTTGATGAAAACACAGGCAAAATTCTGTTTTAGCCTCCTAAATAATACAATTTTAAAGGTTAGACATTTATCAGATGTCAATCCACACTTGGCGTATTTCAACTGCACTGCAGCTGTTTTCAGGCATGACCAGTCACCGCTTGCTATGGACTATAGACTGTGGCTATAATGCAACCGGTGAAGTGGTCACACAGACATTGGAAATGTCTTCTATGCCAAATAATTCCTGCTCTCCAGATATAAGGCATTTCTAATACTGTGAATGTTTGCAATAGTTTACCATCTTAAATAGCCACCAATAAAATATACTCTGGTTCACAAAATCACACATTTCACGGCTTGATTTCTATATTAGCAAAATAGTGTTTTGGGATGTGGCAGATTTCATGTTGGCACACTGCTACAGAATGCTACTTGTGTTAGATATGTCATGATATGCTGAAAATAATTCACATTAGGTCTTGACTTTCTGCGGAAGCGAACACTTGTACTTCTAATTAGCCATGTTTTTGGTACCTTGACTAACTTCACAACTTAAATTTATTCATGGGATCAAAAAGAAAGGACTCATGCCAATGCAGCAGAGACTATATCAGTCATAACCAGAAAGCATTGGACTTTTCCGGCATATCCACTGTTTGCCCATGCCCTGCATTTGGGGCTGAGATACGCCCACACACACATTAGCTTGAATATCTCTGAATCATTTTTTATTTGTAAAAATATACAAATTTCAAATTGCATTAAATGCTTTTTTTCAAATCAGACATGACATTAACACTAATTTATGCATTCATCTTAACCAAGGTGTATCCAGATTCACTTCTGTAAGATTTTTAAGTGTAATACATTCATTCTCACCACAAAGGCCAATGAAATTTACAGGTCTATTAATCAAGGATAAAAAAAAACAATTTATTTGGGAGATAATCCCAGCATTTTCATAAAGGTAGATGAAATATTATCACAGTAAGTGAACAAAATAATGACTTGTTTTGTTACATCATTTCCAAAATTACATTCAAAATCCTCCACACAGAGGAGTCCATTATTTTCATGAGTCCCCATAATCTATGAACAATGCTTAACAAAGTAAAAGTTTAAACATAATCACCATCAATACCATTAAACCAAAATCTAGTGGAGAAATGGATAGAATTAACAGATAAAAGGTACAGTAATGGGGGCACTGAATGATTCATTTAATTAGAGCTTTCAGCTTTTTGTATTAGATGCTTCTTTGAAAACATTTCAAGTTAAAACATGACAATTGACCAACTCTTCCATTTTCCTACTAAGCAAACCTACCTGTTAGTGAATGGTCTTTCATCTCCTTATGTTTACCAAACAGTTCGAGACTCAGTCAAAGGATATGGACATGGTGGCAGCTGGTGGCTTCCATGTCAGTTGGGATTATGAAGCTACACTTTCTTTCAGTTTAAAGCTTAAAAGAGCTTTCCAGTGTCTTAACCTTATCTGCAAAACAGGCTCTGCACCTTGGGTAATGCCTTTAAAGTTTAGGCTAAAACTCAGAGTAGATTAATACATACATAACAAGGGTACCACTAACTACCACTGTATGTACAAGGAAGAGAAGACCACGTATATACCTTGTTTTCCTGGTGGCAGTTGCTGTAAAAAAAAAAACTTTGGGGCTTAGAGAAGAATACTAGACTGGGTCCATGAGCAGACAAGCTCTTTCTGTTTACAGAAGGATCTTAGATCCAGATGAGGGACCCACTAGAGGTTATTTTCATCCATTCTCCCCCAGTGCCAATTTGCACACTATAACAGATGATTTTTCCCAGTACACTAGGCCCTTGGTATAGGAGTTTTGGTTTCAGGATCCCCTGTGGATACTAAACTCCATGGATACTCAAGTCCCATTATATACAGTGGCATAGTAAAATGGTGTCCCTTGTATAAATGGCTAAATCAAGGTTTGCTTTATGGAATCTATATATTAATATATTAATATTTTAATGAAAATATATTAATATTTTCAAGCTATGGATGGTTGAATCTGTGGATAGAGAATCGGTGGCCTGTACAGAATGTACTTTCAAGGCAGTTTTCACAAATGACATCGGATGAGGAAAGAATGACTTTCTTCTTGTCTTTCTCCATAAGTATCCCATGAGCAAAAGCTCCACTTTGGGGAATTCTATATCCATGCTGTTGTCTCTAGAACAGTGGAAATAGTGAAAGTAGAGATAGAAAACAAGGTTCTGGTGTCCAGCTAAGCTTCCTGCCCTGTCCTCATGTATATCTTCTTTTAATCCTAGTTTGATTTTATGCCTTTCGAATTGGGTAAGAACTTGACTGAAAAACACCAAATTCCCTTAATATATTTTTGAAGCTTGTACATAGTAGCAGATCAAAAACATGAAAGAGCCCCAGGTCAAAACTATTTGCAACAACATATAAACTGCTATTTGGCACATGCTTACCTGTAAATGAGTGAAAGCCCTTTGAATGCTATATCTGAGTAGACCTGTCTAGGACTGTGCTGTTAGGATAATGTATTTTTGGTACATCAGAAATGCTTGTCCAAATATCTTCTCTCCCCCCTCCCTCCACCATTATATCCTGAAGGCCTTGTACATGTGTGTACATGTATTCCCAAAGCTGTTTCTGAATGACAGGTGACCCTCAGGCACAATCTTTCCTGCAGTGTAAGGAACTACACTCAGAAGCAGAAATCAGGACAGCTCCTGACATAAATTGGAACAGATTCAGTTCTCTGCTCTGGCACAGTTTTATGTGACTGCATTCTTTCTTGATACCAGCATAAAAATCTACAGCATATTTTTTAAAACAAAAGGAGCCCTCTCTGTTCTATGGGGTGGAATGAACAGTGGAAAAAATCCATTAGAGGGCCAATATTGGGTCTCAAGCAGACCAGTCTTCAGATCAGTTAAACTGATCTGGTAATATTTAAACCAAACACTTATGCTAAAGGATGTTCAGCTGCTCTTATTGGGAATTTATTTTCACCAGATCTTCCTTGGGTTGCTACCTTCAACCCATGTTTTGTCAGGGTTGAAGCATTAAAATAAATTTTATTTAACTGGAAATGATCCAGTCTTTAAAGGTTTTATGCAATATCAGTGATAGCACACCTGAAAATTCACCAATATGTTTACTCAGAATTCATTCTTTATTATATGCAACAATGTTCAAAATTATGAGGAACCCAGGAAATGTAGCCATTTATAGAGAGGTATTCATGTTACAACAAGTGAGAATATGGCAGAAATTTACATGTACTTCTTTATTCCCCCATAAGACTATAAAATGATGCAGAAAACTTACAAACAGCAAAGAATTATGGACTGTAGACATTTTTTGTTGTTAAGGTCAATTCAGAAATTACAGTAACACGTACCTCCCAACCCTGGTCTGAGGCGATTATCATAGCCATCAAGTAAACGGTCTAGAATGCGGGTGAATATCGTTGTGTTGTCCTTAATTTCATCTTGTAAGGAAGTTTGTCCATTGCTGGAAAAAAACATAGTGCTGTTAACATTATAAACCATTAATCCAGCAACAAACCTACAGAATCATAATTCTGAAATCTGCTTAATCTTGCTTATACTGATTTATAGATGCAAAATCTCTTCCATCAAGCCAGATTATGGCAGCATTATAAGATCCTTTCTCCTACAGAATTTCCTTTTAAAGTATACATATTCACTGAAAAGCTTTTATCAAGGGACACAGAACCGTAAAAAATCAATAGGGGCTAGATTTAAGGTAATTAATTTTTACCATTTTATTTATGTTTGCAACATTTCTGCTTTCAGAACTAGGAGTTTTCAAGTGAAGGTGACTGTGGGTTATTTGTTGGCTTCCTTGTTTTACAAATCAACTCCGTAAACTATAAATGAAATCTAAAACAAGTCAGTGAAATATCTAAATATGCTAAAAGAAGTAGGAAGTTGTGGACAACATAGTTTCAAACATATTATTTGGAATGTAGAGAGATCTTGTAGCACATTTGAGACTAACTGAAAGAAAGAAATTGGCAGCATGAGCTTTCGTAGACTTCAGACTACTTCCTCAAATGCATCTGAAGTAGACTGAAGTCTACGAAAGCTCATGCTGCCAATTCTTTTCTTTCAGTTAGTCTCTACGTACTGATTCTACAGACTAACATGACTATATCTTTGAATATTATTTGAAAGTAAGTGCCACCAGTTTAGGGGACGTACATTTAGAAATTCAACCAGTGATATCATCTACAAACTATACAGCTTTCTGCACAACTGTTCTACTGGTGGACCCCACAGTAATAGCTGTCATGGTTTTTTAAACATAAAAGATAAACTTTCTACATGTTACTGACTTTTTTCTTTCCCCTATGTTTTGAGGAAAATCAAACTGGAGGTACACCTGAGTTATTTCCTAGTGAATTAGAAATTATTTTCTGAGGCTATAGGAACATTTCCGAATCTTTCTTCTAAACCCCATGGCAAGCAACTAAATGATAATTATTTAAATATCCGCACCGAGTATTGCTGACTGGTTGATGCAGTAAGTAGGCAGCAAGAAAGCCTTAGGAACAGGCAGTGACAAATATTAAGATAGCCCAAATATCAACTGGAAGCCAATGAATTTGAATGGTAGTTTGGCCCCTTTCTACTAGAATACAATAAACATACACTTTCCATAGTTTTGCTATGACCATGAGCTAAGTGCTAGCCGCTTCTTCAAACTTCAATGAAGTTCTTGTCATTAAGAAAGTGGTTCTTTTTTTTCCACTTTCAAGTACAAGTCAGACTGTTTTCTCCTAATCATCTATCATGGTTGTCTAAGAGCCAAATCTTGGAGTCCTTCTTTTGCCCTTTAACTGGGAGAGATCCTATTTGCAAAACGGGACACTTGCCAGTGTAAATTCAGCAGGACTTAGCCCTTGAACCCCAAGTTCGTTTCTTCTTGATCACTTTGTCACATACATTATTACTGAATCAGCCTTCTTTGTATATCTGGTCCGATGTGATTAACAAAATCCTTCCACCAAAAACACTTTCAAATGGAAACTCCTTGTGAATGTTGGCAATGGGCAAAAATATTTTGTAAGCTACCTTTATGCCAAATAATAGCTACCTCATTTAAAGACTGAATTATGCAACACTATGCTAGCATTTTAAATTATCCAAATTTATATATGAGATGTTTGCAAAATCAGTATGCATAAATGTAGGTAGAAAACACATTGCATAATCTTTTATATAGTTTAAAAATTCCAGATACAGCACTTTCAAATACAATTTCTATATGAAAGGAAATCCCATATTAAGGCAACGTAATGTCTTTCATAACTTTGATCACAGTTTACATGTATTCAGCTATCATTTCAAATGTACATAAATGCATATATAGTGTATGTATATGTGTGTGCAATATTTACAGTTAGTTGATTCTATGCGACATATTTAGCTTATTTATAGAAAAGCAACATAATTCCTATTACAAAGAAACTTTGAAGGCTTGTGGATAATACTTCACAGTACTATTTAAACATCGGGGGGAAATCCTTTGTATTTCTTTTATATTCTGCTCGTATGGGACAATATTACCCCACCCTATATAATTTGTTAATTGACATATAAGAGACTATTCCAGAAAAATAAGAGTCCATCTGGTGCATTGCCACCAGATATTAACTGCATCTTTTCTATAACATTTGAAGGTCATTTGCATTTCACAAAACACAAACATACACCATGATTGGCAGACAACTAGGTATGTGTTTATATTTTATATTTTCAGATAGGCAACTCTTTTGGATGGTTTTACAACAATACAGTCAGTGACCCAAGTTTTCTTGAATGTCTCAGAACCAAGAACAGTACCAATATTCCAGCTCTCAGGTCTCTAGCTTTACTTCGGGGTTACATTACAATCTTGAGTGTTTTACCAGTGCATATTCCATTCATTTGAATGCCAACACAAGAATTTGAAGACCAAGATGATTCTTAATAACCAGCCTATGATTGAATCCATAGCTCACTATTAAGACGGGGTATAACAACAGAAACAGTTCAGAAAGTAATACACTTCATGATGTCTGACCAAAACTAGTGGGGAATTATGTGAACAATTTAGGCCTTAAATAATACTGATCTCAATGGGACATTCTGTTAGCAGGGTTTGTATGCTTAACTGTCTCTAGATTTTTCCCAGTACCTCTGTAAATGGATTGCAAAATGCAGCTATAAGCTCAAACAGAGAAAAAGATCAAATTGATACACTAATGGCAATATTGAGAAAATGTCATTAACTGTACCTGTTTCTGCAGTTATGTTTTGCAAAAAGATATGAACTTATAATTTGCCTTTTAAAATACTCTGCTTCAGTATAAAACTCTGCTGTTGTATGAATAGGCCTGACATGAGCACTGTGCCCTCAGATCATGTAATACACACACACACACACACACACACAAATTTAAAACTATCAAGTTTTACATTGTCTTTTTTCTTGTCACAATCAACATGCTTTAAAATCAAAACAGAAAACCTTTCACTAGCATTAAGAACAAAACAATTGGATCACAAACTGGCGATCCTTTATTTCACGAGGCTTCCCCCAAAACAGGTACTTGATCTGTACGAAGCGACGTAAGAGAAGGATAAAAATTTTCGCTGGGAAATGGGTGTTTTCCAAGGTGTCATCTGAACATCTTGAAGGAAAATGTCAGTTACCGTGTTTGTGGTTTCACACTAAACAACTGTATAATAAAAAAAACACTGTGCACTAACTCCATCTACAGGTCATTATAATAGTGACACCTCATATAATTTTTCAATAACAGGCAAATGTATCTTGATTCTCACTTCCAAATCCACAGTTCCAGCGAAACGTATACAACAGCACACAGTACAAGGGGAAAAATTCCTCAAACAGAGGAAGTCATCCAAGGGTCAATTGTTTCTTATTTTCATTTATTTATTCATTCATTTATTTCCTTTCCTTTATCCACCTTCATCATTCATCAGCTATGCTAGCTAAAATTATACACCTGTTTAGGTTGTATGCTTGTTATTGTTGTTTTTTTTAAAAAAAACACGCACACACACACACACAAAACAAATTCTATCCTTGACAGAAAAAAGTCTGAAGCTGAATTGGATGATCCACTGCCACCTTGATCCCTTACAAATAATACACATTTCTGTTTATTTGTGGGACCAATTTAAATAACGATGGTGAATTAAGGAAAATAAGTCAGAGTTACAGATACAGAAATATTTACCATCATTTGCAATTCAGCACAAAAGTATAGGTTCATTAATAAATTTGTTCTTTAGATACACTGTTGATAGAAATTTCACAGATGAAGAAGCTTCCCCTTCCCCCATTCAGTGTAATGATGTCAGTGGCAAATTCACCAAAGAGAATGATGGATCTGGATCTCATATAAACTGCCATCTGAGCCAAAACATTCAGCCCTCAGGTGGAATAGCTGGACTTCATGGTCACATTCCCCCAGACTCAATTTGTTTTAGCAGTCTGGCCTCACTTTGCTTTCATGAGAACGTATCTAACAAGTAAGAGCCAGTCCTAAAGTCTGCAGGCCTGTCCCGCTCATTTCAGGGGAAAGAGACAAATCCGCTGAAGAAACTGCTCTGCAAATGGCTAAAATCAGGTTCTGTGTAGCTCCCCCCCCCCCCCGTTTCCTATGTAGAATAAAAGTCTTGCAAAAATTATCTATAGAAATGACTCTTTTTTGCTGCATTTAAATCATTAATCTAACCTTAATGTGGGTGAAGTAGTCACTGATGAACTCTTCCTGAACAGCAATGGCACTACACATGTTATGCAAACAAACCGTCGTTTTCTTTCAATCTTCTCGTATTTTGATTTAGCTGGGATTTGAGCAGGATTAACTTCCCCCAAATACAATTAGTAGTAGCCTAGCCCATGTGCAGCTTGTTTCTTATTCTCATTCCATTACCAGTAACAAAGATGTACCAAACTGATATTTGTGTAATTTTTAATGAGAGAGAGAGAGAGAGAGAGTTCTTTCCCCACCTTCTTCCACTTAGTGTGCTTATAAGGAGAACCCAGGCCCAAAAGCGGTCACAGAGAAGATACGTCATCTTCACGGTAGATTATGGAAGCTGAAAACAGAATTTCAAAAAAGAGCAGTAAGCAACCCCCCTTGCTTTGAAAGACCACTTCAAAATACAACAGGTCCTAAAGAACTTTAGATGATTCTCCTTGAAGCCTAACAGTGATATCATTCAAGTAGTGTATCATTCAAAGACAAAGGAAAATGGCCCCATTCATATTTCATGGTGTCCCTTTCAAGAGACTAGGTCCTTCACAGAGAATTTTATTAAATCTGTTTGACTTTTATGCTTTCAAAGGCCAGGTGCTCGAAGAAGTGTTCTCACTCATTTCTACCCTCCCGCAAAGAGCTGCCACTTTTTGAGTATACGGTTTCCAAATCCTTTCTCCAACCACACCGAAGAACCAATGAACCTTTCAATCATGTTACCTTTGCTTGAATAAAGCAAGCCACTGTTGCTGAGGGAGAAGGTATCCCATGAGGTCTCGGAAACCTACAGGAGGTCCTAATCTGGACCGAACTTTCTTCCTGAGAGCTCTCCCTGCCTCTTGCCTTGGTTGCCAAGCTATTCAGCAGCAGCAGCAGCAGCAGCATAACATTTATGAGCATACTCTGGTTTGAATCAAACAACATTCAGGATTGCATAGGTGTCCATGCACCCTGATGTGTCCGTACATCTAAAGGGCACACACACACACAAGTGTTGAATTAAGTCCACTGCATGCACTCCTAAGTCTTTCTTTGCTCACAGTTGGTGGGGGGGGTTGACACTCCTGTTCCCAAAGACTCCTCCATTGCCCACCTCCCTTCATAGTGGAGGTAAAAAAGCCCAAGCCGGCCCCGGCTCCTCTCCCCTACTCACCCCCCCACTCTCAACATCTGGTGGTCTTTCTGGGAGCCAGCTTTACCATCCAGAGGGTCTGTCTCTTCAGGCCAGGCTGTTGCTCCTCGGCCCCTGCTCTGGGTCTACTGCTGGAATCCAGTGGAAGGTTGCATTGTTTTCTCCCAGATGGGCTCGCCTTCCTCCCCCTCTGCGCTACTCCCTCACTCTCTCTCACACACACAGAGACCCATGGCTAGACTCTTCTTGGCAACAATTTCAAGAGAAGAGGAGCCCCATTTCAAGCAGCACGACAAGCCCTGTCACCAAACGGCATCAAGAGGAGGAGGAGGAGGAGGAGGAGGAGAGTGTAGCAGAAGGATGTGGCCACTGGAGCAGAGGGAGCTCCAAGGAGCCCACCAGAGGAGCCAGCAGCCTCTGACCAGGGGAGAAGGCGGGGGGGGGGGGGGCTCCATTGGGGAAGGCAGGGGCAGCAGCAGAGGTCCTCAGGGAGCTTGCCCAGAGGAGCTTGCCCTGCCTCGCCTCTCCAAAGGCAGGCGGCCTCTTTTTTCAGGGAAGACACACACAGCACGAGCACAAGCACAAGGCAGCCTGGCTGGGAGGGAAGAGGGCGAACTTCTGCCCCGTGCCTCAGCCAAGCAGCCTGCCCTCTGCCCACTCCCAAGAAGGCAAGGCACCAGAGAGGCTCCCAACCAAGCCTTTTGCTGCCCAGGGCTTAGGGAGGCAGCCTGGGGAGGAGGAGGAGGAGGAAGAGGAGGAGGAGGAAGGCAAGAAGGGATCTCTCTCTCTCTTTTTTTTTTTAAATGGGGGAGAGAAGAGGACCCCCCCCATGCCAAGCCACCCAGCCCAGCCATCTTTGCTCCAATAATCGTCCCCTCCCTCCCCCTCCCCACAGCCCTCCACCATGATGATTTCCACAGTTCCAGATGGAAAGACCAAAACAGAGGAGGGGGGATGCCCACACACTCACACCGACCAACTCCACCACCAGCACCACCATGTTGTTGGCACATCCAAGCCCACCGCCAGAGAGCCAGCCCTGTGCCCTTGCCTGGGAGGGAGGGAGGGAGGGAGGCTCCATCTCTTTGGGGGGTGGGCTCCCCTCCCTCCCTCCCCCCCTCCCCCCCCCATATATAGACAGAGACATAGGTATCGATTGGGGGGCCCAACTTCATATTCTTCCCTCAAACATACAGAGCCCCCCTCCCCACCAAGCCCCCCCCCGATCTCACCCGAAAAGCAAGGAAGGAAGAGGAGGAGGAGGAGGAGGAGGAAGGGGGCTGAGGAGGGGATGAAGAAGAGGAGGAGGAGGAGGAGGAAGGCTTCCGCTTGGCCTCCCTCCCCCCTCCCCCACCCCTCCCCCCCTCAGTGGCCCATCGATCGCTGCGGATGTGGAGCCTGGGCGGAAGGGGGTGGGGGCCCGGGGGGGTCGGTGGGGAGAAGATGGAGAGAGGGGGGGACCGAGGGGGGGAAAGGCATGCCTCCGAAGAGCAGGGCCGGGGGAGGGGGTGGGGGGAATGGGGGGTGGGCGAGGGTCGGTGGGTGGGGGGGAGGAAAGAGGGGGGCCCTGGCTCAGTCTGGAGGAGAGGGGGAAGCCATGCCTGAGGAGAAGAGAGGGGGGATCAGCCCTAGGGCTCCGGGAGGGGGCCTTGTGGGGAGGGGGCATGACAGGGGGGGCTCTGTCTGTCTGGGGGGGGTCGGGGAGGGGGGGTCTGCCTGCTGGCCGTACCTGCCGGGCGCGAAGAGCCACCCCACAGCAGTCCTTCCCATCCATAAAGATGCTCTTCCCGGGGAAAAAGGGAGTGAGGCAGGAGAGAGAGAGAGAGAGAGAGAGAGAGAAGAGGGGAGGGAGGAGGGAAGGAGGGAGGGAGGGAGGGAGCTGGAGGAGAAAGAGAAAGAGGAGGAGGAGGAGGAGGGCGAGGGAGCTCCACCGCCGCCGCTTACCTCCTCCTCCTCCTCCTCCTCCTCCTCCTCCTTGAGAGCCGCGACTCAGGATCGGAGGGAAGGCGCCGGGTGCGCCGGGGAGGCTCCTTCTTCAGGGGCGCTAGTCCTCCTCCTCCTCCTCCTCCTTCTCAGCCATCATGGAGGATGCTCGCTCCTCCTCGCCCTCCCTCCTTCCCTCCCTCCTTCTCCGGTCGGAGAGTGTTTTTCTGACTGGTGGGAGCGCCCCTCTGCCCTCCCCAGCTCCGGGAGGGAAGGAGGGAGGGAGGGAGGCAGCGGGCGGCGGCGCTCTGGGCCCCGCGTCCCGGACCCAGACCCAGACCCAGATGGAGAGGAGGGAGGGAGGGAGGGGGGAAGGAGACAGAGAGAGAAATTACATATATGTGTCATATATATATATATATATGGACTGTGGTCGAGAGAAGGGGAGCTGCCCTTGGGAGCATCTCCCCCCAGATGCCATTGGAGACTGGGGAGATCCAACAAAACCCAGACCCAAAAGGTCGATCCTGCTCCCTTCTCTCCCTGCCAAAACGATGATGATGGATGGATGGATGGATGGATGATGATTATGATACCTTGCCCTCCCCGCCGTTCAGCGTTTGCGGCCAACGGTTCGCTCGTTCCATCTATAGAGACGAAGGGAAGCTATAGGGAACGTGAAGAGACAGGCTTCTCCTCTGTTCGGTTTAGTAGAGACTCTGATTTATTACTAGGATGATGATGGTGATGGTGATGATGGTGATGATGGTGATGATGATTATTGGGGAGGGGGACAACTTGGCGGAGTGGCTATACCTGGTCAACAAGAGAAGACCCCCTCCCCAGCCTGGCTTTCCCACACAAACACACGCCCCGAAATGGCCAGGGTGGCATTAGCCCCAAGGGCTGAGGGCAGGTCGAAGCTAGGATAATTTATTATTATTATTATTATTATTATTATTATTAATCGAGGAGGGGAGAGTTATGACTGTGCCACGTTTGAGACCCTCAGGTAGATGTTTGTAGGCACTCGCCTGCCTCCTTCCTTCCCTTTGCCCAAATGGGCGGGAAAGTGGTGCTCTTTTGAGAGCTCTGGGCCATGCACCCAAAACGTCCCTTTCAATGTCAGGCCCTCTTCCAGGAGGCATTGCAGGCAGGAAAGGAAGGAAGGAAGCAAGGAGTGACAGAGGCTTCCTTCAAGCCCCTGGGAGCTCTCCATGTTGCTGGAAGGCCTTGGAGAGAAACTCCTAGGAGCAATCAGGAGCTGCAGGAGGAGGAAGCCCTATAGTCTGTCCACACTGCGGAAATAACCCAGTTTGACATGACTTTGACTGCCCAGGCTCAATGCTATGGCATTCTGGGAATTGAAGTTTGTGGTGGACCCAGAACGGAGCGCCACCACAAACTTCAGTTCCCAGAATGCCATAGCATTGAGCTTGGGCAGTCAAAGCCATGTCAAACCGGGTTATTTCCACAGTGTGGATGTCACCCTAAAGTACCAGAAGGATGCTTTCTTTTTGCCCAGTACTCACATAGGAATGAGGGGGGGGGGGAAACATGGTCCCTTGGGTCTGGCTTTCTTTGTGGGAGTCTGCCTTGACAAAAAGAGTGTCTTCGTTGACACATAAAATTAGAAAGGTGCCCCTGAGAGGAAAAGCAATACCAAGCCTATATAGACTGTGATGAAAGCAGTAAGGATGGGCTCAGAAAAAAGATAGGCCTGACCTGGAACCAGGTGAAAGGTTCGAGGACAGAGTCTTCCTTGGAAGCCTTCTCCACACGCTACCTCTCCCCCAAAACTGAGGGCCCACTCAATATCTATATGCTTTATAGGGTTTATAGCATGTGATATAGGATATTGTGAAGGGTTTGTAGGATGTGAAGATAAACTAGAGATGAACCACTACCATGTTCACTCATGAGGAAGGGATATTTTGGTGGTTTAAGGAACTTATGGGCCAGGGTTTCAAACTGTTGAGCTCAAAGTCCTCAGCACATTCCTGGTTATGAAAAAAAACAATGTCCCCTGAGGAGATATCGATTTGTCTCTGAGGCCAGCTAGCATGCTTTCTCAGGCAGTAAGCACTAAAGACAGTCATGTAAATCTGGGATTCTTCATTGCTTCTCCTTGAATTTTCTTTGCTACTCTTTGGACAGCTCTTCCTTTAAATGTCATAAAAAAATGTCACACAGGCATTAGGTCACTTGCTAATGGCAGTGTGGGGAATGTATAGAGAATAGAGCAAGTCTAATGCCATATATATATATATATATATATATATTTCAAACTATGAAGCAGTTTATTCAGAAAGAGCAGCCCCAGCTCCCAACTCTGTTATGTTTTGCTGGGCCCCAGACTCAGTCTGGATGAAGAACAGTAACATATGTTACAGTAGCTCTCAGTTGTTTGTTTTCAGAAGTTAAATTCTGAGGCAGCTGTTGCAGGCCAAAAAGAAGCCAGTCAGAGACGGAGACAGAGACAGTCGGAAGCCATGAAGGCCAACACTGAACTGCTGGTTTGAAGTGGAAGGAGAGGACCAACTGCCATTTTTTGTTTGTTTTTGCCACCTGGCAAAGAACACACCTGAGAAAACAAAGATGAATTTATGTAATATAATCATTTCTGGTTGTTATTTTTGCTACCAGTGTGTCAGAGTAGTTCACACCATTTCATAAACATGAGCTTTCAGCAGGGATGCACTGGCCACTACCTCCCATTTGTATACCTAAGATGTATTGATTTTCATCAGTTCATAGCAAAAGGATATAGTCTCTCCAAAGTGGAGAGCTTGCTTCATGAATACTTCCCTAAACCCCAAGTAAACAGGATTATGAATGAGGGGCTGGTGCTAACTATCTATCATGTTGATTATCAAAATAGTTATGGCCCTCTGCATGTATGAAGCTGTAGAGCGACACCCTTCCCCATGGACTTGACTGTAATTTGCACAGAAACTTAACTGTAGTTCTGTAGGAAATGTCTGGTACATTTCTGTAGCCACCTCAAGCTCCTTTAGGTGACAAAGAAGAAAGGATGAAGAGGATAATTCTATGATCCAAGATCAGAAGAATATATGTGGGCAAAGACTATATCTTGGCTAAAAATGCATCTGGGAAAATACATGTGAGTTTGGGTATAAGGTTCACTTTTTGAAAACTATTTTTTGCCAATATCCCATGGCAGCAGCTCATTCCACTTTAGAAACATGAAACTTCAACAGGGATGTACATGAAGTCTAGCCACATAAGGCCCAAGCAGAGAGGCAGACTGGGTCCTTGAGATCAGGATATGGGAATCTATGCCTCAATCCCACTACTATGAAGGGAGAACATTTCAGGCAAAATTGTTGATTCAGGAATCTTGTAGTCCTCAAGCAGCTGGTCGACTCTAATTCTGTTTGTATCTGATCATTGGCTTTGTAGTTAAAGGCTGATGGAAACTGGTGTTCAAAAATGTCTGGAGTGGCACAAGTGGCTCACCTTATTTTAAAACATGCTTGAGGATATTTCTAGAAATGTATTTGCTTATATCTCTGTTGTCCAGAATTCTTGAGCTTTTCTTGAGCTGTTTCGAAATTGAGTTAAGTGCAAAATAAAGAACATTTCAATCAATTCGTTGTTTGCTCTCCCCCCCCCCCCCATCAATTTATGGTGACCCCATACTTTTCATAACATTTGTTTAGGCAAGGAATACTCAGAGGAGATTTTGCCAGATCCATCCTCTGAAATATAGCCTACAGCACCTGGTATTCATTGGCCATCTCCCACCCAAGGGGAGCTAGCATGGTGTAGTGCTTTGCATGTTGGACTATGACTCTGGAGACCAGGGTTCAAATCTTTACTCAGCCATGGAAACCCACTGGGTGACGTTGGGCAACTTACATTCTCTCAATAAACAGTTTGCCATTTTGCAGCACATTGAGATTATCTCCTCTCTATTTTTTGCTATTTTACACAACACACTTTTCAGTACCCACCATAGGGTCACTATAAGTTGGTAATGACTTGAAGGTACACACCAACAACACTTTCCTAGTACTAACCGGGGCTGACCCTACTTAGTACTAACTGGGGCAGACCTTACTTAGCTTCCAAGATCAGACAGGATCTGGTGTCTTTAGGGAGTTATGCCCTTGTTTACGGAGGTGCCTGTCCAAAACAAAGAGACAGTGTTTGTGTAGTTAAAGCAGTTTAAGAGTCAGAAGTATTTGTGCTTTCCTATGTGAAATGTCAAGAACTACCAATTCCAGAGTGCCTTGCACACAGGAAGGAGGAAGGGAAAGAGAGTCATAATAACAATCAAAGACACTGGTACCAGGGTGAGTAGGAGCTACAGCAGAGGTGAAAACACCAGAAAACAAAGTTTTAAAGTAGATTAGACTGCAATCCTGCAAACTTTCCTGGGAGTAACTCCGTGTGGGTTTTGCTTTGGCAGGGACAGGCTCATATTGCAAACCTGTTGATAAGATGTTGCAGTTTGACTGGTCTGTTAAAATAATAGGTCAAAGCACCCACCCTGGATGGGTACGACTTTTTGTTCATAATGGGTTTTAACATTAAACAAAAATAACAGGTGTAAGGGTCTGAGAGCATGGTCGAAAAGTTGTAGTATGGGTTGTGGTGTAGTGTCAGAACTACAAAACATGAAATTTCAGAATTAAAATAAAGATTTTTAATAATTATGTTTAAAAATCTTTTTGGCTATTTATTTACATAATCAAATCAGTAACACACACACACCACAAGCACAAGAAAGTGTAAGCAAGCTGGGTATGCGTTTTATAAACAGAGAAAATGACAATTGTTAACAATTATTGAGGCTTTCTCTGTAGGAGTGTATATAAAGGATGGGAGAGACCCAGCAGGTATAGTGGTTTGAACATTGGACTATGACTCTGTAGACCAGAGTCTCTGTAGACTCTGCTCCGCCTTGGAAACCCATTAGTGACCTTGAGTAGGTCATACTCTCTCAGTCTCAGAAGAAGGCAAAGGCAAACCTGCTCTGAACAAATCTTACCAAGAAAAAATCTTTCATAGGGCTACCTTAAGGTTACCATAACTTGGAAACAACTTAAAAGCACAAAACAACAGCAGATAAAGGATGGCACCCATGTTAAAGGTTACACTGAAGTCTAAAATGTTAGCCACTAAAGTGTATAATTTGTACTTTCTGATATGTGATTGAGAATGCATGCCAAAAAGATGTCAGAAATTGGATCCCTCCCCCCCCCCCCATTAGGTTTATAGAGCTGAGATTAGTGGAATTCAGAACAAAAGGAATGGCAGCCATACCTACCAATCACCACCTGCTGTTCCTGTGCGCTGTCTTTCATTATATTAGGTCCCCACTGTCTCATGGCCCATTAAAAATAGTGTTTGGATGCTGTTTTATACATATTGTAATATAAAATTCTGATCAATTTCATCATCCAAAACTGTTAATTTTGCACCGAGTAGCAAGTTATGACTCTGTCTCATGGGATAGCTTATACTTGGATACTGATAGCCAATAAGAATAAAAGTGAATACATCAGTTATGAAAGTTTTCACATATGATATTTCCTTCACAAGATAGCTGCTTCTGTAACTATCAGCAAAAAAAGTTAAGCCGCTGCCAACCTTCCCACTGAGTTGGCTGGAACTTAAGCAAAATATACAGCCTGCATCAAAAGCATAGTATGGAGCTTGACATTGTTTTAATGTTATGGGTCAATGCTATGGAATCTTGGGATTTGTAGTTTGCTGTGGCACCAGAGTTGTGACATCAGAGAATACTAAATCTAGAAATATTGGGTTGGTCTATACTGAAGGAGTGGGTCTCTCAGTCCTGAGCTATTTCAGGCCTTATAAACAAAATGTAACACCTGAAACCTGTCTTGGTAGCTAAATGGCACCCAGTGCAGATATTTCAGCATGGGAATCAAAACAGGAGCCTGACTTCACCTTCACAACAACCCTGTGAGGTAGGTCAGTCTGAAAAGAGAATGTGATTAGCCCAAGATCACCCAGTGCATTTCCTCTTCATGTACCCTTGTTCACATAGCCTTGGCAAATGAGCAGAGGGATGGGTTGAAATGAAAAGACATTATCACACTAGCACACAACCTATTGTGAAGGGGATATTGTTCTCTCTTTCTCCCCCTTTCTCTCTCTGTCTGTCTCTTTGTGTGTGTGTTGAATCCTGCCTGTCTAAATCCTCAGAAGACTGAGAAATGGTTTTCTATTGCTAGCTATCAAAAATATCAACAACATGGGCTTTCTTTCTTTTATCTCTTTTGCCTACTAAACTTGATGCTTCCTGGACTGTAATTGGTAGGCTTATCCAATCTTTTTCTATATTGCTGCACCACATATCTTTAATATTCCCACCCATAGGTCACTGCAGCACAAATGTCATTTCCTCATACATACATACATACATACATTCTAAAAGCACTAACATCAAATCTCAATACTGCTTCTCAAAATGGAAGTGGAAGGTCGCATGCAGGTGGAAGATTCCATAGGGCCTGCTACTAAAAATGTAATTCTGACCAAAAAAAAGTTGAGGTGTGCATTATCCTTATTAGATGTGGGTCTATGTAAACAAAGATAACTATCCTCTTTCCTTAGCTTTTCCACACTGTCTTAGTGATCCCCTGATGATGGCCTTTTGATTGTGTTTGTTGTTGGTTCCAGTAAAAAGTCAATGGTTTGAGTGCTTGACTGGAAAAGAGACAATTAAGAGGTGATATAATAGCCCTGTTTAAATATTTGAAGGGATGTCATATTGAGGATGGAGCAAGCTTGTTTTATGCTCCTCCAGAGAATAGGACCTGTAACAATGGACGCAAGCTACAGAAAGAGATTTCACCTCAAAGTTAAAATGAACCTCCTGACAGTAAGAGCTGTTCAACAGCGAAACACACTCCCTTGGAGTGTGATGGAGTATCCTTCTTTGGAGGTTTGTAAACAGAGGCTGAATGGCCATATGGTGGGAGTGCTTTGATTGTGAGTTCCCGCATAGCAGGGCATTGGACCGGATGGCCTTGTGGTCTCTTCCAATTGTATGATTCTATGATTCTATAACTAATGTTCAATGAGCCATGAAATTCACTGGATTAGTTTAGGCCAGTCATCTCAACTACCTCACAAAGCTGTTGTGAAAGTGTAGTGGAGAACAGGAGAGCCATTTGTATCTAACTGAGCTCCTTGGAGGAAAGTGGGTCCTAAGCAAACAATGAATAAACCATAATAAATATCACCACAGAGTTAGCATGGTATAGTGGTTTGATTGTGGAACTAGGACTCTGAGAGACCAGATTTCAAATCCCTGCTCAGCCATATAAACCCACTGGGTCACATTCTTAGCCTCAGAGGAAGTCAGTGGCAAACCCTTTCTGAAAAAAATCTCCCCAAGAAAACCCTGTAACAGGTTTCCTTAAGGTCCCCATAAAACAGAAACAACTTAAAGGCACAGCTCAGCAAATAAGGGACAAACAAGAAGAAGAAGAAGAAGTCTGAATTTTGGAGGTACTTTCCCCACACATTGTATCTTTTCTTTATACCTTTGTGCAATTTAGAATACTTATTTATGTGAACCTAAAATACATAGACTGAAATCCCATGTATACGTACATCAGAGTAAATTCTGCTTTTGAGTTTTTGTACAACTAGACTGGCAGTCCTGTAAAGAGACACTCATTTCAGTCTTGGCTATGACAATCTAGTAACGAGTTTTTCAGATAAATATCTGGGCATGATAATTCTATCTATCTATCTTGCATACACACATACACACAGAGTTTCAATTCAAGACTTTCAATTCAAATAAATCTTAAGATTTTGTTGTTTTTGTTTTTGCCTGAGTAACAGTAGTGCATTGCATTCTGTTAGTCTTCTCTGGCTTTAATGTTCTGGAAGCAATCTTGAATCCCAATATTGGAGAAAAGGTGGAAAGCAAATGAAATGAATTAATGGTAATGATAGCTGGCATCATCTTAGTTAGTTACAATATTCTATGTAAGACATATGGCCACATAATGGTTTCCTATTCACGTTTACAATTGTTGTACCATTGCTAAAATGATAAATGGCTGCAAAACCCACCTCAAAAACCAGACAGACATCGTAAACCATAGAGTTCTGTGATGGTGGCAACTGCGGTGCTGTCAGATTATGTGACCAGCCCCCTCCTGCCAGCAAGCAATGGTGTGAGCAGCAGAAGCAGGGGCCCTAAGAGGTCAGATCAGGAGATGGAGCATAGCCATGATACAGCTATACCTGATGCAGGATCTTGACCACTAGTAATAGAAAGATTCATTTGTTCCTGTAAAACAAGCAAGCATGAAGAGAGAAACATGCAAAATATAAAATGGGCTATAGCCCATATGGTCTGACCCAGTACACAGCTGCTTCCCACGCCTCCTGTGAAAATTAACTAGAGTAATAAATTAATGAACGTCTTCCTTCTTTCAGGTTTAAGCATGAAATATTTGCAAAATAAAAGAATGAATGACAGTACTTTATTACTTTATTCTTCCCCTTTGTGAAATAATGACTCAAATGGAGACTATATAAAGTTACAATTTATCACAGGATGAATAGAACAACTGCCAAAAATTGAAATATAGTGGGTTGGATTCAAAATCTGCCTACCATGGTCAGAGGATGTTCATGAAATTTGCCACTGTCTGAGTTGGGGGATCCCCCAAAGTACAGTACACCCTTTTTACCAGGGCCCTGAGGGCCTCTGGACTCTTTCAAACGTGGGAAATTGGAAGTATAACTTAATGGCAATCCAAACGCAATCATGGGGTTTCACGTTATTGCGAATTAGAGCTTCTCATGCAATTTTGGGCAAAAGGGAAGTCACTCCGAATGCAATAATGGGTTTCACGTTATTGCGAATTAAAGCTTCTCAAGCAATTTCAGGCAAGGGGGGGTTATTTTCGGCTAATACAAAGTCATTCCGAATGCCTTCTGAATGCAATGGGGATTCATGTAAATTCGCTAAACAAGCGAATTCACATGAAGTTGGGAGAAATTCCTCCAGTGTGAAAGAGTCCTCTGTGTACCATTTTCAGGGGGCTTAGAAAGGAAGGAAGAGCAGGAAGAGAACTAGCCACACAATAGTCAGGTTCTCTGGTATTTTCCATTTTTCTCTCAGCACTCTAATGAGTCCTTAGGAGTCTATTTGGGGGAGATTTCCAGCTTTTTGTCTTCCTTCCCTTCTTCCAATTATTTTTTTTTATATTCGGTTGTAAACTAAGATGTTCTCCTCAGTCTGCTAACATCTTCCTCTTAAAGGTATATAATTTCAGTTGAATATAATTAGTGGTGAGGGGAAATCCTGTTTAAATACAGCTTAGACATCAAAGAAAAGCAGCAGCCAAAGTTACCCAGAAAATGTGCATTGGTCAAATATCAGAACTCCAGCTGTGAATGTCTCACTCCCTACAATTCTAAAAATTTGGAGACTGAAGGACAGTTGTATGGGAAGGCAGACTTCTTAAGTAAAGCTTGATTCCCTCATTACATCTCCACATCACATCCCAAGCTTTTGTTTTGCATAGCTGATGAAGTTTTGACTACATCAATGTGACTCCATCTACTCCTTCCATGGGTATTGGCACATCCTAGACTTTCAGCTCCATCAATTCTCAAGGAGGTGTCAAGCCAAAAGATCAAGTACTGTAAAGTGGTTTTATTTGCTCCGGTGCTTAACAATAAACATACGCTCCTCCAGCACTACCACCTGAGATTATGGTTGCCACAGGCCCTCAGGTTGGACCCTCCAAAGCGCTTGGATAGACAAACAAGCTTTAGGTTGTTAGAGGGCTCATTGGTACAGTGTCTCTCCTGAGTCTTGTCTCCCTCTTCCTTTTCCTAGGCAAGACCATGCCTCCTGGGCAGTTGTTTCCCCTGATCCTGTGCATGGGCTTCCTTCCATGATTGTTCTCTTCCCCAAGGATAAGTCCAACGTCCCCTTCCACAGGTTGGCAGCTTCTGTTTCCTAACCCCTCCCTCTCCCCGGCTACAGGATTGTTTTTTTATACTTGGGGTGCCCCTCCGTGTGCTTGTTAATGGCTCTTCAGCACATATGTTTTCCTTCTCTTGATTACTGGTCAGCCCTGCAGCTAGGAGTTTCCCCAGTGTGGGAGAAATAGTCGATGTAAGAGGTAGGCAGCATGGCTGTCCACAAAACCCTCTTACAGAAATAAGTGTCTGTCATCAGAAATAAGTGTCTGTCTGTTTGTGCACATACATGGAGATTTACATTGTTTATCAGTGGTAGTACTATGATAGATATGACCAGCCAGCAGATCTGAATAAAGCAATTGAAATCCAGATTTCCTAACATAGAGCAAATCAGATTGAGAATGAAAACAACAATGGCCATCTGTTCCATAGATCTGGATCAAAGCTTTGTTAATGTGGTTAATCACACATTTTATATATGTGTGTTTTATAGTTGATTATGAATTTGATACCTACCCAAATATTAAATAATAGATATTTCTCCTTGAGTGGACTTCAGATAATCCTATTAATTAAACTATTTTTTGTTGTTATTTTATTGCTCTTTTGTCACCTTTCTTGGCATTTGTTACTTCAATGTACAGGATCAGAACTGGGTTTATTGTCTCTTGGAACCAAAAATTTTACAGCTGCCTACAGTGAAAGCAAGCAGGAATAGAAATGTAAACAATTCTCCCATATGATTATGGAAAGTGATTCTTTTAATCGGCTTTCATATTTTTACATCTAAAAATAAGAGATTAGAGAAACTGAAAACACAGGCTAGGATTCAAACAGGAGTATAGACCATTTGTTGTATACAGTGAGGTTTCTAAGCCTTTTCCCTAAAGGAAGCATTTTTTCTTTGGAGAAGGAAAGTCAGAAATAGCCTCTGATTTAATGCAGAAAGAGCAGAGAACAGAAGCATCCATCTCCTACCCACTCCATTTCCCCAGTTCTCTCAACTGTCATCTTGGCGAACAATGTAATGAGATTTTTCAATGAATAAATCCTACAGAATTTGGTAATATTGCCCAGGTTTGCATTTGCAACTGCTTCAACAAGTGCTAGATACATTGGGGCTTTCTAGATTGGCAGGAAAGGGAGACATGAAGTTGCCTTTTCCTTAATGCTTAGCAGCTACACTGCAAGCCCCAGGTGTGTAATAAAAAGGCATAGGGCAGCTAGACTGAGGAGGTGTGGGGACAACTTATCTGAAGTCTTTTCTGTTGCTCAGCAACTACATTGGAAGCTGTCAGGATGCTAGAAACACAGGCGGAGAAGCTGCACGGGTGGCAATGAATGGGGCTTTTGGTCACACTGAACCTTTAATTTTTTTTTCTGTTGTTGCCAGCTGCAAACTGCACAGTTGTGCAGGTACATCACACATGAAGATCTGTCAAATTACCATTGTGGTTTTGCTTCCCTTTTTTAAGTGTGCAGTTGCATCGGTGCACCGTGAATGAACCCCTTTATTTTATAATAATCGTTTACTATTATTATTATTATTATTATTATTATTTATAACCCACCCCTTTGAGATAAATTGAGGTTGCTTATACATTAAAATACTATTACATCAATAAAACAAACTGCATCCCTCCCCCCTTTAAAAAGATATTAAATCTGTTACAATTTAAGTTTATGAATAAATTTCTTTATTTTATGAATGAATTGACATTTTATGCACAGTTGCATAAAAGTTACAACATCCCAGAGTCCCTACTGCACATGTCTAGGGTTCGGATTAGAGCTGGAGCTAGGGTTTGGGAGCTTTGAAAAACTGCACAGTTGCACTGCAGCATTTAGACCCAGCTGCACTGTTACACCCTTTTTAAAAAGAAGCTGGGAAAAGCAGGTCCTTTTTAAACCTGCTTTCCCCCCACTAAAATGCAAAAGAAGTGCGTTCATGCCAGACTTTCAGTGTAGGTCATCTAAAGGCTACACTTTCATGCAGGCATGAACACACCCCTTTTTGCCAGTCTAGATCAGCCCATTGTCACTAATTTAGACTGTGGTGATTGTGATAAACAATTGCATAATATGCCCATATAAATATAACATTATTTGAAAGGTCTGTGTGGTACTCTAAAGGCATGGTGAGCTAAATTCCAGCTACACAATAAAATCTGAACTCCAATTCCCATCATACCCAGTCTGCATGGTCAATGGGTAGGAATAATTGGAAGTGTGATTCAATAGGATCTAGAGAGCCACAGGTTCCCCTGTTTCTCCAGTAAAGTGTTCAGGTGATTATGGATAACTGACTCAAGAACAGTTGACAACAACAACAACAACGTTGCTATACTTCAAAATACAGACACATTTTAGCTTTGGGAGTGGAAAAGTCATTCCTATCAAACACATGCCACATCACATATATTTACATGTACAAAGGGGTACTGAAAAGTTCTCGGTTTGGCCCACTTCTCAATATCTCATGTAATTATGTCACTGTAGCTTGAAAGAATGTTATTTTGTATCATAAATTGCCATTTTGCAGGATCATAGCTCTAATTCTGAATTTCTTTTCCAGATCATTGATAGAAGCATGTTAACGAAAAGTGGGATTTTCAAGGACTGTGCTCTGGGACGTTGTAAGTTCCTGTTCCTATTCCTGCAGAAGAAAAATCCATAAGAAATCCATGAGGATATGATGCAAACATTGAGTGACAGGTGTCTCTCATACTCAGAACTGTGAAGAAGTGGTGTGCCAAAGTTCAGCGTGGAAATTTTGAGACTAAAGATGCAGGAAGGTCTGGGAGACCTTCAAAAGTGTCTGCTCCTGAATTTATTGAGTGTGTTCATTACCTGATTTTGGAAGATTGAATCTCATCTAAAACAATTACTGAGACACTAGAGATATCCCAGAAACACATTAGGTTTTTAATTCTTGAGCAGCTGGCTATCTCAAAATTCTCAATCAAGTGGGTGCCAAAATGTTTGAATGCTAAATAGAAACAAAACTGAGTGGATACTTCCAAGTTAGTTTTGCAACATTTTGAGCTAATTTTTTGGAATGACTCATCACTGTTGATGAAATATGGTTACATCACTATGATCTAGAGACCAAACATCAGTCCTTGAAGTAGCAGCACTAGGACTCTCTACTACCAAAGAAATTCAACATTAAAAGAAAGGTCATGGCTACAGTTTTTTGGGGATAAGGAATGTATTCTGATGACTATTTTTAGAAGGGCCAAACATTTAATGCAGAATACTACTGTATCTTACTGTGCCAATTAAAGAAGTCAATGAAGGAAGGGGGGAAAAAACAGTCAGGGAAGCTGCAGAAGGTGTTCTCTTTTTGCAAGAGAATGCACTTGCTCATAGAGCTTGCAGGATGTGTGAAAAATTTGTGGTTTGAATGCATAGACCATCCAACCTACTCACCAGATCTTGCGCCATCAAACTATTTCCAGTTTCTAAATCTTAAAAACAGTTTCAAAAGAAGGGCATTTTTTTAAAAGATCCAGAAGAGATAACAGCAGCAGAGCAGTATTTCAGTGACCAGATATCAGAAATTTTTTGGAAGGCTTAAAAAAAAGTTGAAAAAGTTGAAAAACAATATTCCAAGTGGATCAATCTTCAAGGTGAATATGTGGAATAGCATGTAGGTTTCACAGCTCTAGGTCATTCTCTTCTTGGTTGGGCCAAGAACTTTTTTCCCCACCTATCTCATTTGACAAGCATTGCAGGGGAAGGAAAGAGGGAGGCGGGACTCCAGTCCCATCCTTCCTAATGGCAGCACAGCCATGTGGCCATGGCACCATTAAGGACAATGGGACTTGAGCATTTGTGGAATTTGGTATCTGCAGGATGGTCAAGAATGGATCCCCCGTGGATACTGAGGGCCCACTGTATTTTCAAGCTATGGATGCTTGAATCCATGGATAAAAAAATCTGTGGATAAGGAGGTACACTGTACAGTGTGTCCTTGGTATCTGTTGGGAGTTTGGTTCTAGAACCCTCATGGCATAGTAAAAGAGTGTCCTTACATAAAATAGTAAAATTAAGCTTTGCTTTTTAAAAATTTTCTCACTATTTTCAAGTTGTGGATTCTTGAATATATGGATAAAGAACCCATGGATATGAAGGGCCAACTATACTCTAAAATACTTTAAAATGTTATTTAAAAAGTAACTTTTAAATACCTATAATATTTTTATTCATTACATCAAACCACACGATCCATGCAGTGGTCTAAATCCTCTCTTGCTCCTGACTAGAAAAGAAAATGAATATTATTTACCTTTACTTTAACTATTCAGAAGTTGATCAAGGCAGTCTACTCTAGGTGGAACAAACCAACAGGATTCCAACCATTATGGCCTGAAACACACAGGCCAAATAAAGCATCTTCCAGCTACTTTGAGGGCATGGTGTTTACATGACACATGCCCCCAAAATGCCCAGAAGCCATGTCAAGGCCATGCTTTGCTCCAAAAGACCAGATTACAAAGGAGTCGATTAAACCAACTCCTAACCAGTGTAACTTGGAACCATCAGTGGCAGCCTGCTTTGGGAGCGTGCCATGCAGTCACTTGGTCCCAGCCCAATCGTGGCTGGAGCAACTGAAAGCTGCTCTTTATCAGCCATCTGATATCAGTCCCTAAGTTACTCTTGAGTCCTATTTACAATCACCACCCATCCCCTCCCATTATTCCAAACAGGAAAGGAGGAGGAATAGCATTATATGTCAGGGATATTTACACCAGTGAAGAGATCCAGGACATCAGTACTGGAGGCCAAGTGGAGAGCATCTGGATAAAAATTAAAGGAGAGGGAAACAACAGGGATGTTACTGTGGGAGTCTACTACAGACCCCCAAGTCAGACAGAGGAATTGAATGATGCCTTTCTAGAACAGATAATCACACACTCAGAAAGGAGAGATGTAGCAGTGATGGGTGACTTCAACTATCCGGATATTTGCTGGAAGTCAAACTCAGCCAAATCCTCAAGGTCTAGCAAATTCCTCACTTGCCTCGAAGACAATTTCATTGTCCAAAAGGTGGAAGAGGCAACAAGGGGATCAGCCATTTTAGATCTTATCTTAACCAACAGGGAAGACCTAGTTAATGGGGTGCAAGTAGTGGGATCCTTAGGTGGAAGTGACCAGGTTCTCCTGGAGTTTGTTATACAGTGGAAAGGAGAAGCTAGGCATAGTCAGACACACATTCTAGACTTTAGGAGAGCTGATTTCAATAAACTTAGAGAAATACTGGGGGTGATCCCATGGTCAGGAATACTAAAAGAGAAGGGAGTTCAGGACTGATGGGAGTTTCTCAAAAAGGAGATACTGAAGGGGCAATTTCAAACAGTTCCAATGGAAGAAAAATGGAAGATATCTCAAGAAACCAGGATGGATGACTAAAGAACTTTCAACTGAGCTAAGTTTCAAATGGAACATGTGCAAGAAATGGAAAAATAGTGAAATCACCAAACAGGAATTCAAACAAATAGCAAGCACGTGTAGGGATAAAGTCAGAAAAGCTAAAGCGCAGAATGAACTCAGGCTTGCTAGAGAGGTTAAGAACAATAAAAAGGGCATTTTTGGATACGTCCGCAGCAAAAGGAAGAAGAAGGAAATGGTTGGGCCACTGCGTGCAGAAGATGGCAAAATGCTAACAGGGGACAGAGAAAAGGCAGAATTACTCAACACCTTCTTTGCTTCAGTCTTCTCAGAAAAGGCAAAGGGTGCTCAACCTAAGGATAATGGAGCAGAATACAGAATAGGGGAATTTCAGCACAGAATAAGTAAAGAGATAGTACAGGAATACCTGGTTAACCTAAATGAATATAAGTCTCCAGGACCAGATGAACTACGTCCAAGGGTATTAAAAGAACTGGCAAATGTAATATCAGAACCACTGGCAATAATCTTTGAGAACTCCTGGAGAACAGGAAAATTCCCAGTAGGCTGGAGGAGGGCAAACATTGTCCCCATTTTCAAAAAGGGGAAAAAAAGAGGATTATCGTCCAGTTAGTCTGACATCAATTCCAGGAAAGATTCTGGAGCAGATCAGTTTGCCACCCAACCTCTCTGCCTCCACTTTGGACAAGGTACCATATATAAGGCTATCTCACAGTGATAAGCTCAAGTCAGGTGTGGGCAACTGCAGCAGTCTGGGCTCTACCTTTATTCCTTGGGATCATCTGGAACCTGTAAGGACTAACCAAAATAAAACAAACACACACCCCCCCCAAACAGCTGAATGTACACTTCTGCTTCTCAAAGCAATTGGTATTCTTATTTTTATTTTTTTGCTAAACAGTACATGCAAGCCTTGAAACCTATTTAAAAAGTAAAGTGATACACAAGCTTCCAAGAGCAGTAATTCGTGTTTGTTTGTTTGTTTGGACAGGGAAAGATTGGTCTGAGGATTATGGAGGTGTTAAGGGCCACAAAAATGTCCTGGGGGCCATATGAGGTACAGGGTGGCACTTTTCTCATCCCTGCCTTAAATGATTCATATGGTTTTTTCAGCCCATTTTGCAGGTCTAGAGATGGGAAAATACACCAGTTTTACTTTCTCCCACATTCAGATTGTCCAAACCTCAAGTTCTATCCATCCTTCATATGAAGAAATCTGTAAATATTGGGAACTTTTGGGGAAAGGAACTGTAGTAGAATTCTGTGCTCATTTGCATCAGCTAAATCTGATAGATGACAGATATCTCTAGCATAAAGAGAACATTGAAAGAGTTGAAGATAGAATAGAGTCTATAAAAGAATCTATAAAAAGACTAAAACTTCAAAAAGCTCCAGGCCCAGATGGCCTCCCAGCTTTATATTATAAAAAAATGCAAGATGTGTTAGTTGAACCATTAAAGGAAACCATCAATGATATTGGTAATAACGGAATTCCAGATTCATGGAAGATGGCTTATATTACGTTAATACCTAAAGGGGACCAAGAAAAGCAAGAAGCAAAAAACTTTAGACCAATTTCGCTAACAAATGTCGATTATAAAATTTTCACGTCAATTTTAGCAACAAGATTGAAAAATTTTCTCAAATTAATAATACATGATGATCAAAATGGATTCGTGTCAGGGAGACAAATAAGAGATAATATTAGGACTGTTTTAAATTTATTTGAACATTATGAATATCATAATGAACGAAAATTTGCCATGATAATGGTTGATGCGGAAAAAGCATTTGACCGGGTCGATTGGGTTTTTATGTTAGAAACACTTAAAAAGTTGAATTTTGGTGAAAAATTTATGGATTGGATATCAGCCATATATAAAGAACAGGAAGCTCAGATTTTAGTTAATCAAGAGAGAACTGAAAACATCTCAATAGAAAGAGGCACAAGGCAAGGATGCCCTCTGTCCCCCATGTTATTTATTTTGAGTTTGGAAGTACTCAACAACAAGATAAGAAATGACAAGGAGATAGAGGGTGCCAAGGTTGGTAAATATAATATTAAGTTAAAAGCATTCGCGGATGACCTGGTTTTCTTTTTAGAGGATCCAAAAAAATCCATAAAACTATTATTAGAAACTATTCAAGAGTATGGTGCTATGTCGGGTTTCAAGATTAATGTAGAAAAAACATCAATACTGACTAAAAATATTTCAGAACAGGAAGATCAAGAACTAAAAGAACTCACAGGATTTCAAATTGTTAAGAAAGTTAAATACTTAGGAATTTTATTTACAAAGAGGAATATTGATCTCTATGATAATAATTATGAAAAATTATGGAGGGAAGTGAAAAAAGATTTACTAAAATGGTCTAAATATCGTTTATCCTTTTCAGGAAGAATTGCAACATTAAAAATGAGCATCTTACCTAGATTTATTTATTTATTCCAGAATTTGCCTATCTTGACGAAGGAAAACTGTTTTGTGAAATGGCAAAAATCATTATCGAACTTTTTGTGGCAAAACAAGAAAGCGAGAATCAAATGGAAATTACTTACGGAAGAAAAAAACAAAGGCGGCTGTAATTTACCTAATTTAAAGTTATACTATTACGCCGCATGCCTCCAGTGGATAGAAGAATGGATACTGTTAAAAAATGATAAATTGTTAGAATTAGAAAGTACAAAAATGAGATTTGGGTTTCATGCTTTCTTATGGTATGATAAACATAAGATCAATAATGATTTCTGCCATCATTTTATAAGGAATTCTTTATTTAAAGTTTGGATTAAAATTAGAAAACAATTTTATAGACGATTACCTTCTTGGGTGTCAATTCAAGAAGCGTTCTACAAAAAAAACAAGGCATCGGATCAAAAATGGTTAAGATATGGGGACATGATTATACGAGATAAAAATTCTTTTGTTCTTAAAAAGTTTGAAGAATTAGAAAAAGAAACAAACAAAAATTGGTTTTTCTATAGACAAATATTAGAAAGATATAGATCTGATGAGAAACAATTCGGTTTTACAATGGAGAATAATGAGTTAGATAATATTTTTTTTGACAAAAATAAAGGACACATTTCAAAATACTATAAGGTATTAAAACAAAGAGATCTAGAATCGGAAAGTGTTAAGCATTTTATGGTTACTTGGGCCCAAGATATCGGAGAAACAATAGAAATAGACTCCTGGGAAAAGTGTTGGCGGAATACTAATTCCTTTACTTTGTGTCAAAATTACAGGGAAAATCATATTAAAATGATGTTTAGATGGTACTTATCGCCAAGTAAATTAAGCAAAATGTATAAGACAGGAAAAGGGGAGTGTTGGAAATGTAATAAGCAAAAGGGGACTTTCTTCCATATGTGGTGGAGATGTACGGAGGCAACTACATATTGGAAGAAAATACAAACGTTAATGGCCAAGATTTTAAAAATTGATATTCCTTTAAATCCAGTATTATTTTTGTTAAACATGACAAATGTAATAGAAAAAGAAAATGAAAAGAAATATAGACGGATTCTCTTATACATGATCACTATTGCTAGAATAGTTTATGCTAGATATTGGAAGCAAAAACAAATTCCATCAGAACTCGAATGGCTAAATAGTTTAAATGAAGCTATGGAAATGGACATATTGACATCTGTACTCAAGGATATTAATAGGGAGGAAACCGAGAAAGATTGGGACTGCCTTAAAAAATTTAAAGAAACGTTGTTAAGTTAAATATTCTATCGGAAGTAATAGAGCTTATAATATATTCCTTTTCTTTCATATAGTAGTGTTATTCTAATTTTTCATATATAAACAGTGTTAGCTTTGTGGAAGCCATTATAAGATTATATGAAAGAAACTTCAATAATCTTTTTTTTTTCTTTTTTTTCGATGATTTTTTTTTGTTGTTGTTGTTTGTTTGTTTGGTTTTTTTTGGGTCGGTCTTTGTTGTTGCAATTGCACTGTTTTTTCTCGTGTATGTTTTTTGTTTCTTTGTTACTTTTTGCTTTCATTGTGATTGTATGATGGTTACAATTGTATTTGTTTGTTTTTTTTCATCCTATTTTGTGATTTAATAAAATTTAATAAAAAAAAAAAAGAAAGAGTTGAAGATGCAGATCCTTTCTTGTGTTGGAGTGGGGGAAGAGACAGCCCTAAATCAGAACATATACTAGATAATTAAAAAAGAATGGTGCAAAAGTAAAGTTGTTCTTATTCAGTTTTGCACGATCCTCTTTGAATCACCCTTGTATGACACAATGTTTGAAACCAAATCATTTTAAAGAAGTAAATGTTCACACCCTAGGTCTGGAGGGCAAATTTGTCAAGACCAGTTTTCCCCACATTCAGCTTTCAAAAATCTCCAGCCATTTCTGCCCTGAATGTGCAAAAATTTGAGAAGTCTGATATGTGAAGGCAAGCTATAAAGTAGGGAGTCTCCTGTTTACCACTCAGTCTCTTTGCCTCCACATTGGACAAGGTAACACATGTGAAACTACCTTATAATGATAACTTCAAGTCAGTCATGGGCAACTGCAGTGGGATGCACTCCACTTTTATTTCTTGGGACCCTCTGGGGCCTGTAAGGACTAACCAAAAATGAAAAAAAAAAAAAAAAAAAAAACCCCAAAGTGCTCCTTTGTATCTCTGGCTGGAGGGGGATCTTATTCATTTTCATAAAGGGCTGAAGATTTTCCTCTTTGATTCATCAGATTAAACTGCTGAGTGTGCCTAAGGTTACTGAAATACACAGCAACTGGTGGGATGAGATGGCTTTTATTTTTAGTATATCACAATGTTACATGCTATTGTTTCATCCTTGATTGCATAAATTTGATGTTCCACCCTTTGATGGAAAAGGTATTACAAAAATCATTATTATTATTACATATTCCTCTCAAAAATGAATCATAACTAGCATGACCTTCTTTAGAAAATGCTTTCGCCCCATTCCATTTGGAATTTCTCCTGCAGAATTCTTGGAATGGGAAGAATGGGCTTCCTCCTCCATGTTTCTTCATGGTTATTAGGAGTACTGCATTCTTTCCCATTTATAAATGAATGTTGTAACCATTCTATGGAAACCAGGGGAGAGCCGTTAGAACCTTCTTATATATTTGGCTTTTTAAAATCTTGAACATAAGTAATTCAGATTCTCTTCTATGAAGAAGTCCTAAGTCTGTGGAGTCGAAGGCTTTCATGGCCGGCATCCATAGTTTTTTGTGGAGCTTTCGGGCTATGTGGCCATGTTCTAGAAGAGTTCCTTTCTGACGTTGCTGGTGAAACATCAGAAAGGAACTCTTCTAGAACATGGCCATATAGCCCGAAAGCTCCACAAAAAACTATAGAGTCCTAAGTCCTTTAATCTGTAGTATGACTAGGTGGATTTACTATCCCAGCAATTAGGCAGGTTTGGGAAAGGATTATTTGACTTATGTGCAAAATGTTTACAGTGTTTACAAATGCAATTAGAAGCATCCAAGAGGTAAGGGCAAACTGTAAAATGCATTTTTGCTTCAAGCACACAGATATTATGTGAAATGAAAGACACTTTGCTCATCAATACCATCAAATAAATGCAGTACCAGTATTATTTGTTTTAGGACTGCAGTCATTGGCCAGATGTATCATCTGGCTATACTATTTTTCATTAATATACCTATAGCTATAATTTGTGCATTTCCCCATAAACTGACAAGGACAACAGCAACAACAAGAACCCATGACAACGCTATGCTTCACATCTCAGACTTAGATCATAAAGCAGCATTTGTTCCATCATGACTAAGAAACCAAATCCTTAATCACATTATAGGGAATTATAGTACCATAAATTTATTCTCTAAATGGATGGTGCCAATGGCCATATGATGGCATGATTGATGTTACATACATTGAATAAAGACAGTGACATGCTTCAGCCTCTGAAATATAGCAAACAACCCTGTTTTCCTTTGCATGCTAAATCAGATACATAATAAACATTGTCAGTAAGATGAGACTGATACAAATTACTATTCATGGGTTAGTGATCCACCATGTGCATGCAGATAAAAAACATTAGCACATGAAGTGACAGCCTTTGAAACATTATCCCAGAGCTTTGGAAGTTATTTTTGAAAGAGGAATGAACCACCATACTGAAGTCATCTACACTGTTACTGAGCAGTGATAGGATGGTGGCTCAGAGACTCTGAGGGAGAGACCATAGCTCAGTGGCAGAGCATGTGTTTTGCATGAAGAACACTCCAGATTTAACCCTCAGCATCTCCAGATAATTCTAGGAAAGAATATCAAAAACCACAGGGAGCCACTATCAATGAGAGCTGAAAATACTGGTTTATAGAGGCCAGTGGTCTGATTCAGTATAAGTCAGCTTCCTCTATAACCCTTACATTATACTTAAAATCTGGCAGATAGTAACAAGTTGTTTATTCCTGAGCTTTTCTTCCTTTTGCAGAAAGAAAAAAAGTCCCTATTGTTAAGGAATTTGATATTATGATGTATTTTTAGTGAAATATTAAGCAAAGGGCTTTTGAGCAAGCCAATTTGTACCAGTCCCCCAAGACTTGCTCCCATCTCATCTTTAAGTATGAATCATAGAATCATAGAATCACATGGGTTGGACTGGATGACTCTTGTGGTCTCTTCCAACCCACCCACCACTGACCCTCACTGTGCAGCAATACAGAATCAGCGCACTTGTGACAGATGAGCCACACTGTTACGCTGAAATTGAGTTGTCTTTCCCTTCTCCACTCTCTTCCTTGTGAGTTTTGATGGTAAACATCCCCTATGTATCACCTGCCTGCTAGAATGACCTCCAAATAATTTCCATGTTTTTGCATTATGGTGGTGGTGGTGGTGGTGGTGTGCCTACAAGTCATTTCTAGACTCTAATGTCATATGGGTCGCCATTCCATGAGGGCTTTCTTGGCAGAATTTGTTCAGAAGTTTGTCCTTGCCTTCTTCTGAGGCTGACAGAATGTGTCTAGCCCATGGTCTACTTGAAGATATTTGAATGTGGAAATTTGAGATGGTTCACCTACATGAGTTTCTAATGGTGATACCTCCAGCGCAGGACTTGGTGACAGAACACCTGCACATTACATAGAAGATAATCAGGAGAGACCCTAAATACAGCAGAGCCACCATATCATAATTGAAGAGGTGAGTGAGGTTATAATTACATCCAAATAATCAATTTTCTTTCGCCTGCAAGACATCTCTGAAAAGTAAGCATTTTTTGAAAGAGATCAAGATGGTGGGGAGAGAAAGTCTCTAGTACTGGGGGAAGGAACCCAAGTGAAAGCTGGAGAAGCTATCACCTTCTGTGATCCCACCCCACCGTATCTGTTCCCTGTATCAAGAGGTTCAGGAGGAAGCCAGGCAAAGATCAGGGAATTCCTCCAATCCTCTTTTGGCTCCTCCTGCCTTTCTCTTGTGTGACACTGGGAGGAGAACCAAGCAAGGATTATTAGACTATAGCCATTTATAATCATCTCTTGACTGTCATCCAACCCCCATTTCCATATGACATTGAGAGAAGGGAAAGAATTGTGGATCTATAGCCTTCCACAACTGACCGCACCATGTGGGTTGGTGTCCTTACCACCTACATTGATTGAGCACAAGTTAAAAGAATGCAGCTAGCAACAATCTTCCTTGCTGCTCTGACCCCCAACTTCCCACCTGTGTGTGTGTGGGGGGGGGGGGGTTGCAGGAAAAAGGTATGAGCAGCTTACGTAGTAGTAGTTCTTAAATAGTTCTTGACTTATTCAAGGACTGGAGCAGACAAGAAAGGAGATTGAGGAAGATTCTTCTTGTCAGGTTTACAGACACTCCAAAAACATTTTTGTATGTCTGAATATTGTTTCAATCCATAATTTGCATCTATCTATCTATCTATCTATGTATCTATCTATCATCTGTCTTCAGCACCATCTTCTTAATTCCATTCTTAGATCCTGGGAATTATATAACTGCCACTGAATGTTGTTTATCTGTCCCATTTCAGTGAACACCACTTAGGAAGACAGAAGCCAAAGCTTTTGTTAGATTTTATTAAATCAGCCTCAATTTTACAGCATGTATCTGGGATCTAGGTCCCACATGAAAATAGCATTGTTAGTTGCTATTTTCATTGTGGGCAGTTTTTTCCCCCTCACACACAATATGGATTGTATTATAAATGCTTCCGTGTTTGTTTTGTCCAATACTTAGTTGTCCCCACTCAATCAATCAATCAATATCAATATCAATAAGATGACATACATGTGGTAATACAGTAAATTTTTAAGTATTTAAAGTGTCTTTTCTCAGGAGGCAAAAGCAATATAATTTATTATCGGCTTCCATTAAAGCTATTTACAGACATACAGCTCAATATCCTGTACAGAGTTAGCCACAAATCTAACTAAAATCAACACGATTTGCTGATTTATTATAAACTGTAGGAATTAATTCTTAATCTTTATTGTGGAGAATATAAATCTTGTGGGTAGTCCTAACTGGAGCAGGCCTATTGAATTAGCTGCTGAATGGCGAGTCATCACTTATGTAAATCCCATTTATTTAAATATCCTACTCTAGTTGGGACTAACAACTGGATTCAAGCCACACTATTCTACTTGACAAAGAAAGTCTAGAATTATGAACTAATCTTGAAAAATACATTTGACAAATGATTCTCCACTACATGTGTGAATAGGAGTGTTCAGAGTGTTCTAGATATAACCACAGTCCACATAAATTTTTATGCTCACACAAGGAGGATGAATATGTATCTAACATTTTCATTAAAGGTTCAAATGATGTCCAAGTCTTTAGCTTTGAAGTACAGTAATTTTATCTTTTTTGGCTGGTATACCAACAGTGACCATACCCTTACTTAACTTGGCCAAAGTTACCCAGGCTCTGGTAAAATCTCATTTTGACTCTTAAAATATGCAGTATGATTATTCTAATCAATAATATAGCATGATGATGATTATTATGAAGTGGTATAATATGATTATTAATTGGCTTTTTAATGGGGCATTTTGACCATATTAAGTTATGGAGCTGCTTTCCCAGAAAGGCTGCTGTCTTTATGGTCTTTTCTGGCACCTTCTAATTCACTCTGAACTTTTAAATAATTTGTGTCTTCTGGCCTGGATATTTTAGTTTCAGGTGAATCTATTTTTATAGTTTTATTGAGTTATACTGTCTTTTGTATTGTGAGATGACCCCAAGAATGTCTGTTATGTAATGACTATAATGGTACAGGAATAAAGGCATAATTAAATAAAGACACACCTAAATAAATATTTCCATCTGAAACTTCTAAAAAATATGTTTTTGATTTTGTTTGCTTTTGAACTATTCTTTTTATTCATATGCAGATATGTGCAAATGTCATTGGTCTGTCTACTAAAACACAGATGATGAATCAACTAGGTTTTACACAGATATGCAGTCCAGATATATATAGTGTGGTGCAGAAAAACCAAGAAAGATATATGGAACCTTGAAACCTAACACATTTATTATAGCATGCACTATTACACACAATAGCCCACTTCAAATGATGCATGAAATGTATCAAGAATTTCAGATACACAAGAAGTATATCGGTATGTTGTGGGTGGAATTCTAAACAGTGAGATCATGAAGAAATTCAATGCCAAAAGTACAGACAAGTGACATTTACATTGTTAAGACAAGTCATTCACCAAATGGTTGCTGGTGGCCCATGTATTCTCTTAGGTCTCCCAAGTCCTTCCCTAATAAATAGCAATGCCTTAATCACCATAAAATCTTTAGTTTATACATTCATTTTAAAATAATCTATCATTCTTTGTGTTTATATTTAGTAGTGATGGATGGCATTTTGTTTTAGCTGGTGTTTTAAAATAAGAATTCACCAAAACTTATTAATGTATTCATACTCAATATATAAAATACTTAAGAATTAACAGTCTCGATGGAAAGATCCCAAAACTGATCAAAATCTTCTATCCAGGCCCAGAGATATGATTGATTAATTCTGGCAAGTAGTTGTTTGAATTCTTGTGTAGTCAGTCATATTTGTATTGAATTAGGGATGCCATCTCTTCTTTTTTCCTGAGAGGCTCCTCAATTTTAAGATTTATTTGGCAGGCAGAATAGAGTCTTTTCACAGAAAGAAGAGCTGTACCTTGAATTCTACAAAGCAAATTGGGGATTGTATCAATTAATTTTTTTTAAAAAACTTAGAATTTTCCTTTAAATCAAATCTCAGAAATTTCATTTAAGAAATTTAGAAATATCTTCATGTTGGTTAAAGAAAAAAAACCTGAGGTTTTAAAAAATATGAACATGGGCCAATGTGAAACAGACTGATTTTCCATCCTAGAGAAAAAGCAACTAGCCACGTAAGCACTTTGTGAGTTTAGATATTGCTAGGTTATCTGAGTCCCAGAACTGCTGGTCCATAATCCAAGCAAAGTGGGCTGCCTTATCACTGAAGAATAATGTACAGTACTCCCTTCCCACACCAACTGAATACAGACCATTGAAAGATGGCTATAAGCTATATGAATACATGTGCTAAAGACAAAACTAACTGTAAAGTTACAATAGTGCTACACCTACCTGTTTTTACTGCAATGAGATGAGAAAGGATTGCTTTGTAATCCTTAAATATTCATGGAATACACTCAGCTTTTTTTTTACTGTCCTATTTAAATTGGTTTTTAAAACCTTTTTGGAAAAAGGAGACAAAATCAGCCACAGCTTTCTTCTGGACAGATCACATACATGGACTGCATACTGATACAGGAATCTATTATGGAGAGTAGCCTGCTAATGGAAATGTGCATGTTCCACCACTTTATAATTATGTTATTAAAATCATTCTTGGCCTCAGTGGATGTACAGTACAGTAGGGCTAGACAATACTCCATAAACGCGTGCTTTTCATTTTTGCATTCCTGTTGCATTCCAATAGGTGCTTCCAAATGTAGTCTCTTCATTGTTCCAGGAATAAGTGACCAACCGAGGCCGAACATCAGCTTGCAGTTTGCTGAACAGGGCAAAACTATATGTGAATTATTAAGTAGGGGTAAACTGAAGCAAATTATGTTCTAATTGGAGACATAATGGGGAATGAATCCTTAGCTATCGTATGGCGCTCACTGAAACATTTTTCAATATAGTGACATTGCACAAGGAGAGCTGAAATATTTTGGCAAGTTGGCCTCAATCATCAAGCAGCAACCAATTCAAATGGAAGAAGCTGGGGAGCAGAGGAAGTAATCATCAGATATTGGAGAGAGCTCTGTGTCTCTTGACCTACAATGTGCTAGGGTGGGCAGGGTGAAGCTGCTACCTTCAGCTGCCAGGGAGTCTGCTGCCCCATCCACAGCATTAAAGGAAGATTCAGCTTCTAGACCAGTTGGCTTCTGTGAATGGCATGAGAGGAGTGTCATTCCATGCATCACTTTAGGCTCGTTGTTGTTGCTGCTGCTGCTGCTGCTGATGTTGTTTTGAAAGACTGGGGCCAGTCCTAGATGAGATGTTTCCATGCTAGCCAGAAGAACTAGCATTGTTGTGAGAGGGCAGGATTTCAGGCCACATGTGCTTATTTCCCATGATGCCTAGAAGTTTGGTATCTCCTTGAATATACAGGTTGATGTTGTGTCAGATTAGGAAACAGATTCAAAGCCCCTCAGGATTATTGTGAAGATAAGAAGGCCATGGCAACCACATGTTTTGCCTTGAATTCCTCAGGAAAAAAAAGATGGCATATCAACATTTTAAAATAAATATATAAAATGTTAAGAGTAAAATATGCTGTTCCTTTTTCCTAAACATACAACCAAGGGCTTGTTCTTGGTAGTAGGCTGCTAACATGGATTTTGGCAGTTTTACTCACAGGTGTATATTTTCATGAAATTTAGATGGAACCAGTAAATATACATGAAGTTCTCTTGGGTTTAAAATGGTGGTTTAATCCTTTTGCAGACTGAAAAGGCACTGGCTCAACATTCTAATTTGGGATAATAGGTTTGTCTTGGATCATTCACACAAACTGATTATTTCTGCTCGAATAGTTCATCCTTCTGCAATGACACTAGATGGGAAGTGTTATAGTTGTCAACCAAAGATTTTGTATGATCTCCTTCATCATCTATTAGAAGGGGGTGGGATGGTAAAACTGAATATGGACTAAATTCCAAGCAATTGTAATTTTGCCATCAACTCCTATCATTGCACACATCCTACTCTAAACAAAAGATGTGTGATTCAATTCATCCTTTCAAAGATCGATATAATTAAGCAGAAAACATATTAATATTATCTGAGTGTACTACCAGAACAACATTCTGTTCCTGAAAACTCTGGAACCATGAAGAGTCTTGACTCTCTCAGTCCCTTCCAAGTAATATAGTGGCATCAAATTTTGTGCAGAGAAAGACACCTGTGTTTTGAACAACAAACTGGCAAGATGAACTATTAGTCTGGAAAAAATCTTTCATATTTGCAGACACACATATACTTATACCTGTGAGACACGAAATTTAACTAATGATTAGTGTGGTTTTGCACTTGCTGTTATCAACAGTGTTGTATTCCAAGACTAGGAAGATAAATATTCTTCATCTGTTGTTCATTTATTATAAGATGCTTTAGCTGTTCATAAACATGTATTTTATAGATGCCCACTTCAAGAGAATGTGTTTTTGGAAATATTAAGTCTTTTTAATAAATATGCCTAGCCCATTCTCATCTCCTTTCCCTTCCTCTTCTTTTAGTTCATTTTCTTTATTTTTTCGAAGCTTTTCTAAGCTCTGTGATATTGTTTAGACTCCAAATCTCATTAAGCCCAGCGATCTTAGCCAGCATTTAGATATGACAGAAGATGAAGACCAACAACCTCTGGAGACCCACACGTTCTCCAGTCCTATCCTAGAGCAAGAAATATCTTTGTAGATACAAGACTTTATCACATGGGAGGCAAGCATCCAATTGCCATCATTAAATCTCCATAAAATCCTGTTAATAGTGTGACTGGGGGGAAGATTATCACATTCCCACACACTTCTCCCGTTCTTGTCCTGTCCATAAACAATAATGGAGGCATCATTTGATATTACAGAAACTCCTGTTAATACCAAATGATGCCTCCATTACCATTTACAGATAGAACAAGAATGGGAGAAGCATGCAGGGTGTGATAATCTTTCCCCCAATCACACGCTATTAACAGGATTTAATGGCAATTTAATGACAGAAGGAAGACGCTTGCCTCCTCCATGTGATAATCTTCACAGTTACCCATCTTCCAAATTCTATGGTCAATCCCTTCACTGAAAACTCTTTCTCTGGCTATTTAAATTAAGCCCAGTGGTCAAGCTAAACTGTCAGGGAATTCATTTAGGAGGCATTTTATTACCACTCTTTTGCATGGTATTACTATGTTTATTGGCTCCATTACATGAGTGTGAAAAGAATATATTACAGATGTAAAATCCAAGAAACCTGTGTAAACATTTGGTTCCATATACTGTAATCAAGAATGTGATCCATGTGTTCAGCCCAATGAAATACAGATGGCACAGAGTCAAAAGTCATTGCAGATAATCAACATTGGGCTTGATTTTTTTTTCTCTTCTTCTTTTATGAAATACTTAACATAAAAAGGGGGAAGGCAGAGATTTTTATGTGTAGTGCCTCCAGCACGACAGGGAGTTATATGTTCCCCCTGAATCCATTTTTAATATTTTTCATTACAAATCTACCATAAATTATAACACACGTGTGCTATGACTCAAGGCTGCTCTTTCCCATTAGTCTTACTTACCATTTTTAATTACAAGTGAGTAGAGCCTTATCTTTGATTCCTGCCTGATTAGGCCTGGAGTTAAGGGACTACTCAGCACTAGATTCTGAGCATAACAGAATGAGAGCCTATATTTCTAATGAACAGGTGAATCTGTAGAAAACATCAAGGGATTTGGGAGGTTTTTAATTTTAGTTTTTGCTGATACTTTCTTCCTTTGGAAAGATAAATGATGAAATTTTCACTACATGCTATCCAAACATTTAGCACTATTGTAGTTTTGGGAGCTGAAGCACTGTTGGGTTATTGAAGTGACATTAGCTGCTAAATAGTTGGGCAAATTGGAATTGTTTTTTTTAAAAAAAAATCTGTGGATGAGAACTAACATCCAGACTTGAGGCTCAGTGCCACCAATATACCAATGACCCAACTCTTTTCCTTGGCAATATATTCCAGGGATGTCCCTGTTTTATGATATCCAGGTGTGTATTTGTACAATTAAAACTAGACCATCAACTGTGCCCATTCCTGGAGATGGTAGATGTGGCCACAGTAACACATCTTCATTACATCCCATTTGGATTACTGTAAAGCATTCTATGCATATTGACTAAAGGATTCCGAGAATTTGCAGTCCAAAAAAAGAACTTTTCCAAGTTCCGGAACAATGTCTGGGGACAACAATGTCTGGGAACAACAAAGAGTTGTAAGGATTTGTTTGGCATAAGCTTTCATGGAACAGCTTATGCAAAAAAAGAAAAAAAGTTGTTAGTCTTGAATGCACTGCATTTCTCCTGTTTCTCCTGCTGCAAATTGTTGTATGAATGAAATCATCTGTGTTAGGTAGTCCTGCGCCAAAAATGTGAAGATATGTTACATATCCTCTGAGGTTTTTCAACCACCTATAATATACGTCTGTATCTAAACATGCACATGCATACACTCCCCCACAAAATGGGCCCTATGATTTGGCAAATCTTTGAAAATGTCTCCCTTAGGGAAAAAGAATGCAAAGCTGATTGTAGAAGGATGGCTGTAGAGGAAAGAGAAAAAAAATAACAAGGTTTGCCATGTCATCTGGTTCAGTGTTTACTTGCACCAAAATCCACATTGAAACATGAAAGGTGCAGTGGTCACGGGGATAATATCTGCATGTGAGTGCTCTTGTGAATGCAAATATAGTTTCCTTGCATTGCATTTCAATGAAGTGATGAGTGGAGTGGAGGCTCATTTTGTGGAAGGTGAAAAGCTTCACAGACTTAATTCTTTCTCCTTGTGCCATCCTGTACCTCTATTTCAATAGCAAATACGAAGTATAACTATGAATTGGTAAAGGGGGGAAGTGCAGATGAGTAGAACCTAGGCTTTTTTTCCAGGAACATTTTGGCAAACCCCATCTCTAGAATGGACACAATTCCAGTCAAACCTGATGAGTGCTGAAGAGATGATAGAACTGAATGGCAAGGAGAAAGAGAATCATCCCCAGCATTTTGGGAAGCATGTGATGCAGGGAGGGAAGAAATTTGAGCAAGAAGTAGTTTGCTGATAGTCCTGCGTACAATATATCCATCATATTTTGCTACACATGTAAATTGAAATACTGAAGACAATAGGAATCAAATAGGTGGGGTTCACTTCAATGTAACATTGTGTTGCCCAGCCAAAACATAAGAAGGTCCTACCTCCATCCATGATCCAGAAGGAGAGAAAGGCAAACCAGCTCCATCAGGCCTTGCCTGAAAGGCCCTCCCTTCACCTACCATCCAGAGGGAGAGAAGAGCAGCAGGTCAGCTCCATTGGGCCTAGCCACAGTAAGGGGCTTTCTAGATTGGCAGGAAAGTATGACATGAAGTTGCCTTTTCATTAATGCTTAGCAGCTGCACCACAACCTTTAGATGGAGCTGCGCTGTTCCGCAGTTTTTAAAAAAGAAGCTGGGAAAACCAGCACCTTTTTAAAGGCGCTTCTTCTTCTCTAAAATGCAAAAAAGCATTTTCATGGCACACTTTCCTTTTTTCTCATCTAAAGGCTAGAGTTTCATGCAGCCATGAACACACTTCTTTTTGCCAATCTAGAAAGCCCCTAAGAAGAAGGGCCCTCCCTCCAGTCCATCTGCCATAGTCCAGGCCTCAGAGGGAGAGAAGATCTGCTGGACTTTCCCCCCTCCCCACTGCCATTCCCTTCTCGTTCTGTCTTGTCTCTTTAGACTGTAAGCCTGAGGGCAGGGAAATGTCTAATTAACAATTTGTAAGCTGTTCTGATAGCCTTTTGGCTGAAGAGCAGTGTATAAATAAATAATTATTAATTATTATATCATGTTGACCAAGATCATTCATCACAGACATAGATGTAAATGCATCACTATGTATCATTCCCTGTCTTGACCACCACCACCCCTACAAAAAACTATTTTAACATCCAGCAGCTGCACCAAGCAATGGCAATATGTTCTGCTAACAACTGGAGTACAGCAGGATGACATTTCCAACCCCCTCCCACCAGCAGTCTCTGTGATGAACTCTGATTGTCACACCAGAGATTGCTGGTAGAAGAGGCTGGAAACATCAGCCTGCTGCACCTCATAGTCAGCTGAAGAGACCTCATTTGTTCAATGCTGGCTGTTAAGGTAGGTTTGCTCACCAGGATGCCAGCCATTGTCTTTAAAAGGAAATGTTTGCCCATTCTATTAGAAAAGCTGGACTTCTGGACTATAACTCACAAAATTCCTCAGCCAGCATGGCCACCTGGGTTTTAGTGATCATTTACAGGTGTTTAACATGGAGAGCATTATCTCAGCACCAGCTCCTAGTCCCTTCCCTTTTTTTCCTCTCCTGGATTTAGATTGTAATTTTTTTTAGATTGTGCATTGTTGAATATTGTTTTATTTTTAGGATTGGGATGGGGGGGGTCGAGAAGGGGATTAATTTTGTACTTTTGATTTGCTATGTTACTCACCATACTTTTTCATTGTTCTTTTTATTGTTGTTGTTATTTGATATGTATTTTTCTCTTTTTTGCTATTTATTGCTATTGTGATTTGTTATGTTATTATTATTGCTATTGTTAATTGTTATGTATTTTCTTTACCGTTGTAACCTGCCCTGATTCTTCATGATTGGGTGAGCTATAAATAAATCATTGTTGTTATTTGGTGACCATAGGCAAGCTACCTTCAGACTACATATCTGCAATATGGTGAAGGTGAGAAGACTTTGTATGGCCTTACAAGGTTATATGCCTAGAGTAAGAAAGTGAGAAATAGTATGGTGCAGTGATCTGAGTGTTGGATTAGGCCTCCAGGACACCAGGATTTAAATCCCTGCTGAGCTAGGGAAACCGACCTTGGGCATGTCACACACACTTGGTCAATCTCCCCCTGAATGAATCATGCCAAGAAAACCCACTGATAAGGTTGCCTTAAGTCAGAAATGACTTGAAGGCACACAACAACAACAACAACAACAACAACAGGAAAATGACATGATTTGAACAAACAAGTGCTATACAAATGGAAGAACCACCATTCCCTGTTCAAATATCAACAACTAAACAAAATGACTATGGCTTCTTCCCTCAGCCACCCCTCACTTTTACCTGCCATGCTAAGCAGCATCCCATTGCATTACAAAGCACGTAGAAGACCTTTCTTTTCACATGGGGGAAACTGGAAGGCTAACCTGGTCACAATGCAGGGTCATCCAGGGCATTGGGGACAATTTCGCAATTGTTTTTCGGATGATGCTGTGCATAAACTGCTCAGAATCCAGACAGAAAGTGAAGTGAATCAGGGAATAAGCATTTTCGCAAAAATACTGTGTTTTCATTTCCAGTTCATTTACAAAATTCACTTTCTTCACATAATTGCAGCAGTCTGAAAACCATGTGCCAGATTCTCCCTGTTCCTAGATTTCCCATGGTTCCTTGCTGTACCAAGGAGAGGAGGCAGGTCTCCTCTTCCTGCAGCCTCTAAGCCTTAGGTCTAAGGGAACAGCTGGCGGGAGAAGACAGAGAGAGAGGACATTTTGGAATTCCTCCTGTACAGGAGGGAGAAATGGAGGATATGTACTGAAAAAGGAGGGTACCTGGGAGTTTCAGCCCTCGCTGAAACCAGGCGGATTTATGGATCAACCCTGTCCTCTTGCTCTCTAGTGTGTGTGTGTGTGTGTGTGTGTGTTGTTTTATGGGAATTTGCAAAGGGAAACCTCAGCCTTCCTTCCTCTAAAACAGCTTCTGGAGCAAAGAGGATTTTCCTCCCCAGTTCCCCTTCTCTCTCTAGAGCATGTCTGTGTATGCACTTGTGGAAATAACAGTTTGGAGCATACACAAAAAAGTTATTTCCAAGCTAGCAACGGGATTTGTCCTTCTCTGTCTGAAACCCAAATTCAGTTGCAACCCACTTTCTTGACTAAGTAATGTACTTTTAACCAATTGTTGTGCTCTGTGTGTGATAAGCAATTGCAAATTTGCTTGCTTTTCTGGGATGTCAACACTATACCTTTTGCGGGATGGAAGCAGATAGGTCCCCATGTGAAAAAGTCCTGAGAGAACAAGAGAAAGAAGAGAAAGTGCATTTGTTTTTAAATATGGCACTTGCTAGGGGAATGTAGAAAAGCCAGTGTCTCTCACTGCTGAGAACATTCTCGGCACTTGCAGAGGACTTAACAATGGCTGTTTTTAATTACACTTTTTATTGTTTTTTAAAATAACTTTGAAATGTATGTTTTAAATGTTATTTTGCATGATTTTTTTGTACATTTAAAAACTATATTGTATTTTAATGTGTCAAGCTGTCTTGAATCCCAGTTTTTGGGGAAAGGCAAAGTATAAATAATGTTAACAACAGCAGCAGCAACAACACTGGAATCTATGCTGCAACAACAACAACAACAACAATGGTTCATCATTTGCAAATAACTGGCAGGAACATAGACCAGGAAAGGTATTGAAAATGGTGACATAAAAATATTGTGAGACCATTCAAATTAATAAATAATTTGAACATAATATTCCAGACATAACTGTGGTTGAGAAAACGCAAACTTGGATTACATATATGGCAATCTTGGGGGACAAAAGAATTGAAGACCAAGAAAAAGAAAGGATTATAAAATATCAAGATCTACAAATCAAGATTCAGTGCCTTTCAGGAAAGAAAGCAACCATGCCAGTGGTGATAGGAGCTTTGGGGAACAATTTCAAATGGACTGACAAAACATCTGGATAAAAATGCTATAGACAGGTTCAATAGCACAATTACTAAATGTGTGCACTTCTTGAAACATGGCACATTACCTGACAATACCTTACCGATTCTTACATACTTTGATAGAATGGTCCAAAACTCCAATAAGTAACACCTGCTTGTCCATGAAACCAAGATAATAGATATAGATAGATAATAGATAGATAAATAGATAGATGTTTTATACAGATAGTTATAGATATATGTATAGATGCAGATAGATATTTCTGTCAGAAATCTTTGAACTTTGGAAGTAGAAGTCTGATATAAGCAATTTAGATACAGAGACATCATGTACACTATTAATTTTACTGCAACATGTGCAGTAAAATTAATACAAGTGTTATTTAAAGAAGAGTTTTTAAAGGTCTTCCAGGAAGACATTGTAGCATTTTGTTTGGTGTGTGCCTTGTGCATTGCACATATGCGAACGCTTTATAATCCAGTCTGTGTTTCCAGACCACTCACACTGATGATACATAGGAACCATTTTCTCACACTGCCAGTAGTGTATTTAAATTCACTTCATAGTCTGAACACATGAGCTTGTATTTGAAAAAGCTTTACTGCTGAAGGTTATACTGTGCTTTTTCAACAAATCATAAATCTACTGGCTATTAAAGCTTCTGGACAGTAAATCTGGAGGCAGATTTGGTGGGCATGGTCCATTGAAAAGGTAAAGTGACATTTCTTTGTTTTTAATGAAACAAATTAACTGAATATGACTGGCACTGCTTTGTTAAGGTAGGAATGTGTGGAAGATAATTTTTACTACAGTGTTTTCTTTCTCTGCTGACTCTGCCAAATATCCTCTCTCTTACCTGTAACAAACACAGAGACACAATCAAAATATCTCAGCTTTTGAGTATGAACAAGATCCACAATGCAGCTGTTTCAGTTTTTTAAACAGCATGGGAGAACATCAAATAACCTGGACAATGAAATACATATTTGATGTTCTTCATATATACCATGAGGATAGATTTGGTAGAGATAGCCTCAAGGGTTTGGGGCGTTTTTTTTTTTTTTTTTTAAGCAAAGTAATTACACTGATGTTTCATGCACCCAAAGATGCTTCTGTTGAAATCTGTTGAAATTAGGGGATCTATATGTGTTCATGTGTCTATGTATTTCTATGTGTGCATTTTATGTGGGCATATTTTATCTGCAAACATGTGTTTTCTTTTCTTTGGAGAGAATGTTCTGATTTAGATTTTGGAGAATAAATTAATTGATATATAATATCCCAAAACTCATTCTTTGGTTATTTACTTCTTTGGGATTCATTTTTAAATAATACAGTTTTGGGGCAGCAGTTTATAAGCCTTCTGTGTTCAAGGAGCATTTTCTTTATTGGCTTCTCTGTTACAGAATTTTAAATTGTCAGAGAGGCTCTTGGGACATGTTCTTGGATAATATCCAGTGGTTGCAACAAGGTATCGATTAGACCACCTGGGTCTTGAGACCAAGGAACACACATCAAAATATACACTGACCTTCTTCCCCAGCACATAAATCACAGGGGGCAATGCTCTTTACTACCAGGGGGAGATCAACTGCAGTGGCAAAGTTATACTTCAACAAAACTTGATCAATCATTCTCATAGGTAAGGCATATTAGCAAGTTTCCAGAAACCCAGGGTTCCTTGGAACCTAATTTTGAAAATGGCTAGGGTAGGGGTTATTCAAAATGGGATTTTAACTAGTGAAAATGCAACTGAATTCTCTATATCTGAGAGTACAAACTTGACAAGCTAATGGTTGAAGCCTGGACGTGTCATTTGGCTCAATATGATGAGCTCGCAAACTTACAAAATACATAGGTATAACACGCCATGCTATCTGTGATAATGGGCTCTCTCATTATCTGGGCAACACAACAGAGTGGTATAGTCTCAACTCCAGGTAAACAAAGCGTTAATGGTGTGATACCTTTTGGTTAAATTGTGTGTGTGGAGGGGGTGGGGAGTCAGTATCAAGAAGGAGCAACATAGATCAGTAAAAGAGACAATTGTCCAGCTTGGGGAGAAGTGTGGAAGCTTAGAGATTCTTCTAAGTGAGAGATTAGGGAAGGTACCTCCTGTTTCACTGCCCATAAGGAAGCTTGGTCATAAGATGGACAAAGAGGTCTAGACTCCCAGCTACATAGAAATATCCAAAGACCTAGAATACCATCTGTCTCATGTGTAGAAAAGGAAAGTTCAGCTAGCCACATTAGGGTTTATGTTTCTCCTAATCTCAGCTGTATGACTTAGGGAGCATTTGCACTTAGAAATAATAGAGTTGACACTGCTGTAACTGTCATAGCTCCATCCTATAGAATCCTAGGGTTTGTAGTTTGTTGTAGCATCAGAGCTTTCTGTCAGAGAAGGATAAATTGGTTGTTTCTAACTGTATATGCCACATTAGAGGATAAAACCTCCATTTATGTATAACAAAAGCATAAAAAATAGTAAGGCAGTAAGAACACTGAGACATAACCATGTTAGTCTGTTATAGCATTAAAAAAGAAAAGGGAAACGGGGGAAGGAATATAGCAGCATCTTTAGAACTAGCTCATTATATTTCAGCACTTGCTTTTGAGGGTATCTAAAAAGTCTGGATAAACAATTAAAGCCAAATAGCACCATATCCATGATAGTTCTAGCAGGATCCTGGCTCAATTAAAGGGCAAGGGAAACGTCTTTAAGATTTGTTTGACACCTGCAATTATAGGATTTGGCAGACATCAAAACAAAATCCACAAGTGGTCAGAGTGGACTGACTAATTGTCCGCTAGAAAAATTGCTCTTACAGCTGGGTACATGTGTACAGCTGGTACTGGGCAGGTGTGGTATGGAGTCAGAGTATGGGCAGTTTAGTTTGAGTCACACCTTCAAAAAGTTACTGTTTTGGACTATAACATGTCCAGTTGTCAGGATGGTTAATGGAATCTGAGAGTCATAAACCATTCCAGAAACTTTGCCAAGTTGGTATTTCTTCAACTAACCTGGTCCTAAATTAATCAGGACTTTTAAGGTCAATACCACTATTTAAACTGGTCCTACAAATGCACTGGTAACCAGTATAATAGAAGTCTCATATTATCTGACCACCTACTTTAGCACTTTCTTATGATGGGCCATTCCAAAAAATTAATTTCCAATTTTTATGCTTTTAAAAAAGAATGAAAGAAAAGAAAAGAAAAAATTTCAATTGTAAGGTCATGTTTCCCCAGTTCAGTGCAATAAAAAATGTCCATGTATATTTTTATGTGCTTTTGCCCTTAGGAATAAAAACAGTATTTGTGTCAGTGGCATTGGGAACCACAGCTCTGACTGATGTTTCAGGCAGTCATATTAAGCACTCGAAGGGGCCAGATTCATTCTGATGGCAAGGACAAGTTTGTCTGCCCAGTCATATTTATGGAGATCTGCATTTACCAACCTATTCTTCAGACTCTGGGGCTCAACAGACTTTCCTAGCTGGATCGGGGCCATTGCAACCTCATGCCATGGCCCCAATCTGGCCTTTTGAGGGTGCCATAGCTGTGGTGGGGCAGCTATATGGTGATCCTTCAGTGCTATGTCGTATGGACTCAGCACTAGATGACTATCATGATGCCATGTCCTGTGTGGAGCAGAGTGCAGCATCATGGCACCCTGAGGGCGGAGTCAGAGCATGTATCATCTGGACGCAAAACCCTGACTCCACCCTCAGGCCAGCCTTTTAGGCCAGTCTGTGCAAGGCCTCTGTCTCCTTTTTATTCTGAGTTACTTTTTGTAAGTAAGTGTGCTCTCATGCTTTTCCAATACTAAGCAGGTCTCATGCTGTTTTTCTACAAATCCACTCACATTTTGAGCACTTTGCCTTCCTGGCTACTCAGGCCCAATGACACTGACATACTGGCATCTAAATAAGTTAATTGAGTAATAGGCAGCGATGCATACCAGACACTCTTTTGCTATGAAAAACGAGTATTAATGGATGGGACCTATTATCTAAAATCAGTTACTGTCCAGAAAAGCTTTCAAATAAAGATTTTGAAACCAAAATATTTCTTGTGCCAACAGGCTATTACTCATTCTATAACAACTCTGGAAATTCCTACCACAACTGAGTGTCTCGTGTGTCTAGAATTCTATCAGAGAAGAAAAAACAGAGGGGGATGCCTCCACTTCCTAACTTTCTCACTTCTGGTTCTCCAGATGTTTGGGCCAAATCCTTTAACTTTGGCTATGCTGTCTAGGGACGTTATCACATGGGAGGAATTTCTCTCAATTTCATAAGAAATGAAAGTGGGGCCAGTTCAAAATTGAATTAAGCGAATTTACATGATTGTGTATTGACACCACATCACTTTCTGAACTGCCCGAAATGGCTTCCCAGTGCCTGAAATTGCATGTGAGTTTCTCACGCAATAATGTGAAACCCCACGATTGCATTTGGAAGGACTTCCCATTGCCTGAAAATGTATGTGATCAGCTTTCACGCAATAACACGAAACCCCATGATTGCATTCAGATTGCCATTAGATTATACTTCCAATTCCCATTGTGTGATAAACTCCTAGGAGTGATAAGGAAAAAGAATACTTGGAGAATCACAATTGCCCACCCTTCGTTTGAAGGAAAAAAATATTTCTTTTAAAACTTAATAGCAGAAACACAACATATTTTCTCTAATTTATCATACTGCACAGTTGAAGCAGTTTAATTCCACTTTAACTGTCATGGCTGCATCTATGGAATCTGGGGGTTTGCAGTTTCATGAAGCATCTGGAATTCTATGACAGGGAACTCTCTAAATGTAAATTCTAGGATTCTACATGATGCATCTATGGCAGTTAAGAGTTATATCAGTGTGCTATAACTATATTCCACACAATAATCCTATCTTTCTGGAGAAAGCCAACAGAAAACCAGTGTATTCCTTTTCCAACCTGGGTACGAGAGAAAAATAATAATGAATTGAAGGACACTGATTTGCCTCTCTTTATTCATTTATCTGTGGCATTGTGGGCTGAGAAAAGATTGCTCTGAGTGAGCTTAGTTTCTCTTAGTAGAGGGTGAAGAGGAGAAGTTAATAGCTCTGGACTATTGGTTGTCTCTGGGCAGCTTAGGTAACACTGACTCATTTGTAGGCAAGGAAGTAAAGATGCTGGCAAGCACTTACTTTTCTTTTATTTTAATGAGGTGCAAGAGGCTGTTCTCTAACCTCTTTTTGCCCTCTTCCAACATCACCATTACCAGACAGCAGCTGAATCCCACAGGGCTGATGTTTTGAAGGAAGTGGAGGAGGAGGTAAGTGACTGGGCAGTGTGGACAGGCCCTAGTTCCCTCTGTAGTTTGAGAGGGAGAGAGAATGAGAGAGCACATCTACATGGACCAAATGAAAAGGTCTCACTTAGTTTTCACAGTGAGCTGTCCAAACAACATTTGGGATGATTGGAGGATATCTGGGCTTTTTTTCATTATTTCAAGGCTTTAATCAGGAGGAGAAAAGGGAGGGATTTTATCCTGGGTTTGCCTGGAAAATCCAGATATAAAGACATGCTTTTGGATGGCACTTTATAGAGATGTCAGTGTGAAACAAGAGACAGAGAAGAGTTCAGAAACACATTCATTCACATCCATGAGGGAAGAGGGGGGAATCTCACATGGCCATGTGGCTGCTGATTCATTGGACCAGAGTGAGTTCAAAAAGGACAACTGTATGGACAGTCCTCCCAAATTCACCTCAATATATTTAAACAAGCCCATGGTCACCGCAGACTAGGGTAACCTGAAGGTAAGGTGGGTTTTCCTGTCAGGAGAAGATGCACCCAAAGAGAGAGAAACAGAGGAACAATAATGTGGGCCTTACTAAGTCACCCCTTAGCAAATAGCAAGGGAAAGAAGCAGCTGCAGCTGCCTAGTCACTTTCCTCCATGGCATAAAAATAGCCAGGGTAGGGTCCTGTGTGAGTTGGCATCAGGGAGAGCTATATACAAGGAGTGTTTACCCTCTATAACAGTGATGGTGAACCTTTTAGAGACTGAGTGCCCAAACTCTGTGGCATTCCCACACCAGCTGTCACCGGGTGTCAGAAGTGGGACTTTCAGGGAGCAGGACCAACAAGAGCCAGCCTGCTTAGTGGTTTGAAACAGAAACCCACTGGGTAACCTTGGGCAAATCACACTCAGTCAGCCACAGAGAATGGCAATGGCAAACCCCCTCTGACAAAACTTGCCAAGAAACTCCCATGATAGGGTTGCCAGAAGCGACTTGAAGGCACACAACACACACATCACCCAGGTCTGGGTGAGAAGGTCCCGGGGGGGGGGGGGCGGGGGGACTTCTAGCCAGAAGGGAAGGGGCTTCCACTTGAAAGGGGCAGGGCTTCTGCCCAGAAGGGCCGCACATCACCCCTTCTTGCTGCAGCTCAGTTTTACATGGAAGAACTGAGCCGCAGCAAGGAGCCAGGCCACTTGCATGCACTTCCTTGCCCCTCCTTGCTGTGGCCACCACGTACCCTCTGACAAGGCTTTGTGTGCCAAAGAGGGCACGCATGCCACAGGTTCACCAACATGGTCATAGGCATTTGCTATCTCTATACCAAGTAAACCAGATTTTGGAATTGACAAAATCTAGCTCCAAAATGCAAATGGGTTGGATTTTATTAATCCAAAGCCTCACTCATTAGCCAGACCTTAATTTGGCAAGGATTCACTGGGACTTAACTCATACATTTGTTTGCAATAATCAACCCTAATAACATTCATCTTATTTTATATTCCCTTCCCTTGATTGAACGTTTTTCATACATGTTGCCTTTGCTATTACAAAGCATGGTATTCAAAATGCATTTTACATTGTGACCCAGAGATGAACTTTTGAGGAATATGCCACTCAATTAATAATATAGCTGTGCACCGTGAGCTGGACAATTTTCTATTCTAAACCAGGTAATTACAGACTTCGGCAACATCACTAATGAGAGGCCAGAGAGGCTAACACACAATTAAAGCCTTTGAAATCAATGGACGAACAACCTTGTATTGGATTGCAGCCAGAATGTAGACACAGATCAAGGATTAGGAAGTGGCCTGTTCAAGAAAGGTGCTTCTAAGAGACTTGAGTCCCAAGAATAAATCTCGGTTGACACTGCACCCAAAATATCATATCTCCATGTTGCAAAACACCCCACAGATATGATTCTTTTTTGCACAACCACTCACTTAGTTCTGTCTTACTGCAGAGCCAAGAGACTCACTAGATATCATCTGCTTCCCTTCAACTGAATGGAAAATGAAATACATTCCTACCTCCAGCTGTCAAACCTATAGTATAAGACTTTGATGGCCAATTCACTTTTGATTCCCAAAATGCATTCCTTCTTGAAAGTGTGGAGGAATCATTTCTTTGCTTAGAAACTACAGTTAAAAGGGGACAAGTATTAGATTGCTGAGTTTAAAAGATAGGAAGAGTTTTTCCCCTCTCACTCCAAGGCTCTGAGATTACAATATACAAAATCTTTTCTAAGAGCTATTCTTTAATAAAAAGATGTGGAAGAAATTCATTTGTTTGTTTTTGTTGGGGAGATATAGCAGATATAGCAGACTGGACACCAATTCCTTGCTCAGTATGCAATGCTGCAGAATATCATCATACAAAATAATATCAGAATTTCATCGCTGTATCCTAGAATGTTTAAATTCACAATCGTCACAAGTTCCATGCACTGTGGTCATAGTTGTGTGAAATCAATAGTGTTGTGTTCCTGTGTTCCTATGGGCTGCTGACCATTTAAACCAAGAGCATACTTTTATGACAGACATATTTAAAAGAAAGTTCATTAAAAATCTTATTGAATTTGTTTATATAATTCTGGAATAAATTATTTTCTGGGTGCATTTTTATAGAATTTTACCATGGATTGCTGACATTAGATATAAGAATGCAAGGACTCACATGAACAGAGCCTGAAATATTACTTTTAAAGTAATTAATTACTGTTGTACTTCTAAAGCTTAACATGTAGGTAGTTGCTGTAATACTTGTGATTTTTAAATAAGCTTACCATCTTGGAAAAAATAACTAAAAAAGTAATGCTTTTATTTGCTTAAAGCAAACACTCATATCTGAATACATCAACTACTGTGATCCAAAACATACTTTCCACCCATTCACCTCAGCATCAGCTTGAATCTCACAACAGCACACAAGCCATGACTTGAGCCATGCAATAGTCTTCCTCTAGCATTTAGTGACACCAGTCCTGTATCTACAAAAATACAAAATGTTACCACTGTGTCACAAAAGCAATGCCATATCAGAATCAGAATCTGATTTATACCTTAGTCATTAGAAAAAGGAACTGATTACAAGTAACTGTTATAAGCAGTTACTTTCAAGCTGTGCTCAGGAACAAACATTGCAAAGATATTAAATGTTATAGTAGAAAGAAATTCACTGAAATTATTTACCATAAAACCCTTTAGACAGGACAGACAAATTTATCTTCTGAGTGCACTCACATGCATTTAGCACAGGGTGAAGAGATCAAGTGCTTGAGCAAAAAGTTCCTGGAGTAGTGGAAGAAAACTGCAATCCAAGGCAGTTTTGTATCATCATTTTTCTCCTGTGGCTCACATCAGTGAATTGGTTTGCTCCTAATGCTTCCTTGTTTAACAAGTATTAATCCCAATAAACGTGTGTGCTTGGTTTTCAAATGATGAAAGAGATGCATTTTGGCATACTACATTAAACAAAAGCTTTTCCATCAAATTATAGTTACTTACGACTCTCTCAACCAACAGAAATCCTTTTACAGCTATGGCAGGACACTGAAAATCTTAATTAATGAGAAAACACTTTCTATTATATAGAAAATTATTATAAAAATAAAATTCTGAAGGAATCAAGAAGGCCCTGATAGACCAAAAAAAAAAAAAAGCTTAGAAATATGGATGCTATGTTTCCTTCTGGAACCTGGAATGTTAGGTTTGACTATTAACTCATTTGCTTACCTGCTCAAAACTGGGAGATGAAATTGTTTTTGCTAACACCAGTAACTGAAATCATATAACTTGTTGCATTAACATTAATTAATTTATCACATAAAGCATTAACTCTCAGAACATACATGGGATTTATGGACAATGGCATGGAGATTCTTACTATTGATTCTAAAGGTTACATTTTGCTACTGGCTCCTTCAAAGGGGCTCTTTTTATTGTTTTAAAAGGCTTTTCTCCAGCTGGGACCTCCCTCTACCTATAATATGATAGTTTCATAGAAATTGTGAGAGTGCAACACATTTGGAAACTGTCAAGAACAGTTGTCCCAAAATATGGAATTACAACTTACAATTTGTTCAGTTTTGTACATGAGTTGCATCTCTCTTCTTTCCACCTCCACTAGCCCCATCAATATGTACATATCACTCATCTTTCAAATGTCTTTGTTGCTAACAAATAATAAACACTGATGTTTAAGATGAGTAGTAGTTTATTTCTAATAGATGACACTGATCCACTACAAGTACAGCAAAATGTGGTGGGCTACAAAGAGCAATCTGTGAATCAAGGTGGAGAATTTTTAATGTGAACTGTTTTGAGTGTTTCTGAGCATATACAGAACATATTTTTCTTACCAAAAAAATCACTATATCTTCTCTGCCTTTTCACTTCTGGTCAAGAAATATGATGTACAAAGAGCACATATTTTGCATACAAGAACCAGGGTCTCAAGAGTGTTCCATAGCATATCCAGTTTGAAAGATTAGATCTTTAACAAGCCCACTATTCCACTACTTTAGCTTTATGTTTTGGCTCCAAGCTCCAACTTTGACAAACTGATTTAAAGCCACTGAAGAATAGAGTAGATGAAAAAGCTGAAAGAGTTGTGGAGAGATTGGGGGTTGGGGGTGGGGACAAACCAAAAAAGGAGAAATGAGGGTTTTTGAGGAAAAGTTTTCATTTAATCATACAAATATGTGTGAGAAATAATAATATTAAAGGAAGACAAAGTGGTCCATTCTTGTTTACCTGAAATAATGCAAGATGAGAAAAGTGAATTAAAAAATTGAGTTGACTTGAAAATATATATGCACCCCGTACTCACCAACCAAAAACAGGCCAAAATGTTAGCTGGATTCCAGTATTCGAACCTACAAGACCTGACATTCCGAAATGACCATGGATGCCCAAGGCCTTCTTGCTCTACCACATTACCTTCCACTCAAGGAAAGGCCCCACAATTTTGTTGTTCCATTAGCTATCCAGCAAATGTGTTAGGTTGCATCCACACTACAGTAGTAATGCAGTTTGGCACCATTTTAAGTGCCATGGCTCACTGCTATGAAATTCTGGGAACTGTAGTTTTATGAAATTTAGCCTTTTCTGTCAGAGAGCTCTGTGGTATCATAACAAACTATAATTACCAGAATTTTATAGCATTGAGCCTGGGCAGTTAAAATGGTATCAGACTTCATTATTTCTGCAGTGCAGCTGCAGCCTATGATGCATTTCCCTGAATGCCGTCCCCTGAAACCTTTCCACAGATCCGAGCAACAGTTGAAGTAAAATAAAGTATTGCATTGAAGGCATTTTGAAATATCCTTTGAAATTAGATACTGGCTGTTTTTCTTCCCATAATCATTCAAAGAGACTACCAAGATCTCTTGTGTAGGGTAGTGTCATAATATACAAAAATGCAGTAAAATGCTCTACTTCAGAGAATTGCAAAGAGCTGTGGCAAAATGTTG